>JANUYF010000003.1:319082561-321482561 GCA_026167975.1 Phrynosoma blainvillii | reverse complement strand
CTAGTAGTTCAACAATTGCTGTCATAAGAGCAAGAAATTTTGATTTGTGAACCAGGTGGGGCCTTTCCTTTCAGAGAAGAATTTGGTCATGAACAATTTTTAGCATGAGTCTAGTACAAAACATGGCAGCCAGAGTGGTTTCTGGGACATCTAGGAGGGACCATATAACTCCGGTGCTAAAGTCCCTCCATTGGCTGTCTATTAGTTTCCGAGCCCAGTATAAGGTGTTGGTTATGAACTTTAAAGCCCTAAATGGCTTGGGTCCAACCTATCTTCGGGACCACCTCCTCCCATACAATCCTCCCTGCGCACTCCGGTCCTCTGGGAGGAACTTGCTACAGCCACTAAAATCTAGGCTGTTTGCAACCTCCCAGAGGGCATTTTCAGTAGTTGCCCCCAGATTATGGAACGGCCTGCTGGATGAGATCCATCAGATTACCCAGTTAAACAGCTTTAAAAAGGCTGTTAAAATGGATCTCTTCTGGCAGGCCTATCCAGATTAGATTCCAAGCCTCTAGAATCCTTTTATTTTGTCTTATTTTGTTTTATCCTGCCCTCTTCAAATTTATTACCACCGCCACCTTTGCTTTTCTGCTGGTTTTGTCATTTCCGCTGTTGCCATTTTTTTTGTTTAGATAATTTGAGTTTATTTAATTTTCATTTTATTCAAATGTTTTAATTTTGTTTAGTTTAATACTTTTTTAAAGGGGTGAGTGGGTATTGGTTCAGGATTTTATATGATGTATTTTATTTTTGTTAGCCACCCCAATTGCACTCAGAGGGGAGGGATATAAATAAAATTTTATTATTATTATTATTATTATTATTATTATTATTATTATATAGGTTTGCCTTAGGATCACTATAAGTTGGAAATGACTTGAAGGCACAACATAAAAGTATATATGACCTAAATACCCTAAAGACATTAGATCTTGTCTGAACTTGGAAGCTAAGCAGGGTCAGGATAGACTTGGACTATGGTAATGTTGGTGGATTTTCCTTGAAGTCTTATTGTCATGATTTGATCCAACTTTGCATTATACCCTTTGTCTGATTTTACTATATCTCTCCTTACTATTAATGCCTCTTCATTTCTTCTCATCTTTTCATTTCCTGAGAAGAACACTGTTTAATTTTCTGACTCATAATGTTCATATTATCTTAGATTGCTATTTATTACTGCTTCATCTATTAGTTTAATTAAAGTGTATTTATTTGATTATGTTGCTTTTTCAATTGTGGGTTTTTAATACTATAGACTCAAAAGTACTTCAGCAGATTAAGGACTATAATGTCTGCCTATATGCTTCTGAAAACGGCCACCACACATTTAGCTTCTCTGTAAACTTCTAGTAGAAAGTGACCAATCTCCCAAAGAGGTTCAGCACCTTGGACAATTCCTTTACATTTTTGGCTAAAACCAGGAATAGGTTCCCTGCTCCACTGATATGAAGAGTACAAGCTGCTGCTGTCTGTGATATCACACTAGTCTGCTCTTCCTTACCCTTAAGTAACTCGGTGATTGCAGTTGGCATGAAAATAAATCATGCTGTGGTGTGAGAGGTATTGTAGTGCTAAATTACAAAGTGCAGGAACTCATCATGATAATCTCCATAGCCCCAAGGACTAGGGACTGCAAGGATACCCTAAGAATCCAATCAGGATCTCTCCTCTCACACACAGCCTGGAGGGCAACAGTAACAACTCCCAATTTATTAGGATCAGCCGACAATTGTAGAATTGTGTTCTGGCAAAGGGCAATGAAATGATAAGCGTGTTAGCCTTTGGCTAAGCTCAGAGAGAAAACAGAAAACTTGAGGCTGTTGGTGGTAGCAAATGATATCATCAGCATTGAAAATGAAAATGTCCTAGCACATTGACCTGTGATCCTGTATATCAGAAAGCAACAAGCTGGATGTTACAGTCATGAATTTGGGAGCTGCACAACAGTGTTACCTGATGCAGCTGGGCGTATAGTTCAAGTAACATATATGAAGTCGTAGGCCCTTCCCTCATCAGGCTCCTAACTCTTCATTGAAGCTACCAGGTTGGAATCAGAAGCTTGGAAAGAAAAGGCAAAAGTATAGCCATGTTGTCAATTCTCATTTTTCTTTTTTTCTACTCAGAGGTACAGTATTTCTTTCTGACTCTAGGAAGATCTGCTTTTCTAGACTCAAACCCTGACATATATATTCGCTAGACTCATTTTCGCAGCTTTTATGTTCTCCATTCCTATTTGCCAAGTTTCAAAGGTGGTGAGCTATTTTTTGTTTTGTTGTGATACATTTGACACTAGAAGTCAAGATTTCCAGACACCCTTCCTTCAGTGCCAAAGGGTTAAAGAAGAAAGTTGGCTCCTTCAGTAGGTTTTTCCAGGTTTTTATAGCTCTCTGCTCCACATATCCAAAGCAGTAAAACACACGCACACACTAACTCTCTCTCTCTCTCTCTCACACACACATACACATACTCATACACAAATGTGGGGTTTTCAATTATTATTTTTTCCATCCTCAAGATTCTACAAGAGATGTCTCTGTGCCCTTTATGCAGTGGGATAGGTCACTGAGTCTGAATAAAAACCAGAAATATTTTAGCAAGCAAGAATGGATGGATCTGTCTATTTGTGGTCTGTGTCAGAGTCACATCAAGATTTCACCCCATTCCCGCACTAATCTGTGCCTTTTTCTTATCTGCATAGAAACATCATTTGTAAATGTGCATTTTGTAACACATTTCTTTCACAAGACTGGCATTTGTAAACATATTTTAATATTCATTTTGGTACTTTTAAAATAGCTTTCTTTCTCAAGATTCACATCTGAAAGCATAAGAGATAACATTTGGTACATAATATTCATTTTGGTATGAACTGAAATGTGAGCTGAATGAAATTCTTAGGCATCCATATTCGTAAACTCAGGGTTCTGTGTTGTCCCCTATGGTATTTAATATATACATGAAACTGTTGGGAGAGGTTGTCTGGAATTTTGGGGTGTGCTGCCATCAATATGTGGATGACACCCAACTCTATCACCCCTTCCTACCCCAATCCAAGGAGGTTGTACAGGTCCTAAACCGGTGTCTGTCATCACTAATGGACCAGATGAGGGCAAACAAATTGAAACTCAATCCAGACAAGACAGGGGAGCTCTGTCAGTCACAAGACAGATCAGGGAATGTATTAGCTGGGTTTAAACTCCTCTTGAAGATGCAAGTTCACAGTTTGGGGGTACTCCTGGACTCAGCTTTGAACCTGCAGGCCCAGGTCTCTGCAGTGACCAGGCTTGTTTTTGCACATTTAAAACTTGTGTGCCAGCTGCACCCATTCCTTGAAACAGTAGATATGGCCTCAGTGGTACATGCCTTGTTTACATCTCATTTGGAATACTGTAATACACTCTACTTGGGGTTGCTTTTGAAGAGTGTTTGGAAACTGAAAGTGGTCCAAAGAGCTTCATCCAGGCTATTAACTGGGGCAGGTTATAGAGATCATACAATGCCACTGTTGAAACAGCTCCACTGGCTGCCAGTTTGTTTCTAGGCACAATTTGAAGTACTGTTGATGACCTATAAAGCCCTATATGGTTCAGGTTCAGGCTATTTGGCAGACCGTATCTCCATGTATGAACCAGCCCAGGCTCTGCAATCCTTGGGAGAGGCCCTTCTCTCAGTCCTACCAGCATCACCAAGAACATTGGTGGTGACATGAGAGAAAGCCTTCTCTGTGGCTGCCCCTAGACTGTGGAAATCCCTTCCCAGGGAAGCCAGAATGGCTCCTTCCCTGTTGTCCTTCCACCAGGTTAAAACATTCTTATGCAGACAGTCTTTTAAAACAGAAAGTTTTTAAAGAATGGACTGGGGTGCTGTTGTTTTTTTTAAAGTGTTTTAAACAGTTTTGTCTTTTTTAAACTGTAAATTATTCTTTTAACAAGCAATCTATTTGAATATTGTAATAATTTAATTCTATTTTAATGGATCACTTTTCTATGTTTTTAATTGTACTGTTCATTTAATATTGTAAGTCACTTTGGGTCCCATTTCTGGGAAAAGAGTAGGATACGAATAAACATAAACATAAACATAATCATAATAAACTGAATGATGATCTTAAGAACATTCTTATGTCTCTCTCTCACCCTCCCTCCCTCTCTCTTTCTCTTTCTCACTAGTAAAATGTATACTTCAGGATTATCCTTGTTACCAATGTAAAACTGTTTGTTTTGGCAGAGCCATCTAGAAGGGGTGCCATTTTGCTGCTTCTGAACATGTTTGTGTCATTAAGTCTCCATTTTATACATGCTTAACCTGCAGCAAATTTTAAGGAAACTGACTTAATATATACAAAATATAGATTGATGCTTGCCTTGGAATATAGTTATTTTCTGAATTTTACAATACATTTCTTGGTGCTACATGCATATAAAGTACATACATTAAGGAAAACTCACATATAAAAATCTGTCTTTTATGGGAAACTGTTTAAAATGTGTGTTTTATGAGGAAAAGCCAAGACATGTGTGCATTTAATGGCAAAGTGTAAAGAAAATCTGCTTTAGGGACAAAATCTATATGATTTAAACATAAATTTAGAAGGCTTTTAAAAACTGCAAAAAAGGGTGGCTTCTGTTTAATCCCCCATTAGTGAAACTGCAGGTAACTTGTGGATACGAGAGTCGTATTGTATTTTAAAGGCCAGTTTTAAAAGCTAAAGGCCACATAGAACAATGTAGTTTGGACTGTCTTCTGGAAGCTCAGCAGTGATGGAGCCAGTTTGATTTCTCTTGAGAAGTTGTTCCATAGTCAAGGTCCTACTACAAGGAAACACCTGTCTCATGGGTCAGTGGGTGGCTATGTCTGTAGAGAAGTGAATCCACTCCAGGTTGTAGTCTAACCTTTAAAGGAATTACCTACCATGCTGAACCTATTTTAGGGAATGGGTTCAGCACCCTAAATAACTCTGTTAAAGTTCAGAGTAAAATCCAGAATGGGTTCAGTGCATCATGGACACAAAGATATCAACCATCACTGTTCACAAATCTAGGCTCTCAAGAATAGCATGGACATGGAAAAGACATGAGCAATCAGACCTGTGCTGAATATCCCAAATTCTGGGTGGTGTGATGGAATGCCATCATGCTCTGAACTTTCTACATTGTAGCAACAATACAGTATATAATACAATACATAATATAATATATAAGCAAGGAAATTCATTGTGTGAATAGAACACTTTTGCAATACTAGTTTCCAAAGGGATAGTTGTTATCTTAGTAGCATCACAAATATTCTTTTAAAAATTATCTGATGTGAATTGCTTCAGATATGCAACATTTAATTCTGGCATGAGTGTAGGTTCTTAGAATTATTATTGCTCAGCTGATATTAGGTTAATATTACAAATTATTTAATAGTGGCACTTTTTTGGATTTGGATTATTCTCAGTGCAGTGCGTATGTCATTTGTTTCTTCTTCCTTTTTTTGAAATGACAATTCCAGTATGTTGTAGAGTCTTGAAAAATCTTGCAAAACCAATAAAGAGACAAGTGCCAGGGTGTCATTGAACAAAGATTTTTTTCTTTGCTTTTAAGTGTGAGCATGGGAAAGATGTTAACAGATGTTTCATCATACTCACATATTTTCCATATGAGAGACGTTCAGCTGTTGAAATGGTGAATGATGCTAAGTACTATGTTCATTTTTCTTATCTTTTCCAGTGTAGATCTCACTGCGCCATAGCTTAGTGACAGAGTTCACACTTTATTTGCATGTGTAAGGATATAGGTATTTATCCTTCAGCTTTGCCACATGTAACTCTGACATGAGTATAGGTTCTTAGGATTATTATTGCTCGGCTGTAAACAGGTTAATATTACAAATTCTATTTAAATTATAGGATTTTATTTACATCATATTCTATTTAAATTAAGTGCTATTAAAATTAAATTAAATTAAATTAAATTTAAATTATAGGATCTAGGCCTGCCTAAATAACCTAAAGGCACCAGATCGTGTCTTTTTTGGAAGCTAAGCAGGGTCAGCCCATGTAAGTACTTGAATGGAAGACTGCCAACCATTACCATATATAGCTGTAGGCTATAGTTCTGAGGAAGGAATTGGTTAACCACCTCTGAATATTTCTTGCTTTAAAAAAATATGAAATTCATGGGGTCTACATAATTGAGTAAGTGACTTGAAGGCACACATGTAAGGATCCATCTTCAGTCCCTGGCATCTGCAGTTAAGACCTGAGAGGTCACAGGACTGGGAAAGAGTCATCCTGTCTACTTTCAAAAGTCAATCAGATGAGAAAGTACTGGGATTGCTTGATCAATGGTTTGATGTGGTGTAAAGCATTTTCACAAGGCTGAATCCAACAGTGTCATTGCAATAGAGGTAACTCCACTAACAGAAATAAAGGTATTGATTATAGGGAGGGATCCGGCACAGTTTACAATTGCATACTTGGTTGTAGAATGCAGTGCATGTGTGTATTCTCTTGTGCTGCACAATGGTTAAATCAAACACAATTAAACTAGTGGATAATTTATTTATTTATTTATTTTACCCTTCTACCATCCTGTTGGATCTAGGCCATATGATATAATACATTACAACTATCAGATGTACAAGAATGTTATTTAGAAAGTCCATAGGACTTAACTTCTAATATTAGGAATGGAGAATAATTTGGCTGGGTTTGAAATTCTCAGTGAGTTGCACAATGATCTAGGTACTGACACTGCTAAGTATTAGCTTACTGGGCTAAGTCCACAAGGGTTGCATTCTTAACTCCACATACATACACATAGGTATGTATCCTGTTAGTGACATATGCGGGCATAACTTTACACTTTTGTTATGTTTTTTCAGAGTTGTTGTAGACAGAGGTATCTAACTAACACCTCCATCTGCAATGACCCCTGTAAATACAGCCAACTCCCTACCAGCTGTACAGTCCTCATGGCCCTTTAGTGGTCAGGGGTGGGGTGAGGGCTTGCCAGGAGGCATCTTAATGTACAGTCACCCCTCCATCCTTGCGGGGGAGATCCATTATTGATCCAAAAATTGAAAATTAGAGATATTCAAGCCCCATTGGGTTGAATGGAAGCACATGCCCACAAGGGCATGTGGGTGTGTGCCACAGGCATGCACCCCATTTTGTCCCCCTCTGTTCACTGCCCATGAACGGGTCTGTGAAAACGGAGGGGAGACCATATTTCTACATCTAAATACACAAATAAAAATGTATTCTCAATAAACTGTGATGCTGCCTAGATGCCTTAAATAGCTTTGGGATGGGAGCATCCAAGCAAGGAGGCAGGTTGCATGCATGGAGATTTGGGATGTTGCAGATATACATCTGGTGGAGATTTATGCTTTGTGCTCCACCAGTGTGTTGTAGAATCTGAGTGGTTCACATATTTCAGTGGTATAAATAATTGTTGGATACTTTCCATCATTAGGGTTCTGTCTCTTATGTATTAAATTCAGCATTACTCTCTTTGAAAAATCTATGCATTAACATCTATTTTATCTGTTAAGAAGGAATGGAATTGTATCCAATGAGGATAGCATTTTAATAACAGGTGAGTATTTTCACCTTTCTCCTTTTACTTTTTATCTGACAATCTCAATATTCAAAAACAGCCAACTTAATATATGTGCAAATTACTTATTATGTTCATCCCTCATTCTGCTTTGATGCTGCTTTTAGATTAAGGGCATTTTGTGGCAACCCATTATGTACCTCTGGATAAAATGGGAAAATAGTAACTATAGAGTAATACAGAAGAGGAAATTATCTGGCCATAGAGTTGCCAGATCTCAGGGCCTGGTCCCAAGTTTCTAGTTTTTGTGAGTCATCTCCAGAAGGGAAATGAGGGTGCAAATTCTCCAGTTTTGGCAGGCTTAGCTACAGGCAAGAGGAAATTTCTGTGTACAGATATCCAGCCCACCCTGCAGAACATCAGCTTACTAAAAATTGCAAGGTTTAATTGATTGGTTGCTGCAACTTGCAAAGACTCCAAGAAGAAGTTGAAGGCTTTCATGGCCAGCATCCATGTTTTTTTGTGGGTTTTTTGGGCTGTGTGGACATGTTCTAGAAGAGTTTCTTTCTGATGTTTCACCAGCATCTGTGGCTGGCATCTCTGAAGATGCCAGCCACAGATACTGGCGAAACGTCAGAAAGAAACTCTTCTAGAACATGGTCGCACAGCCTGAAAAAAACATTAAAAAACTCCAATGAGTTTATATATTTATTTACCATAATTAGTTAGATTCTGTCCTTTCTTGACAGTCAGGCAAGGCAGAATATTTTATAGGGAACATAAATCTCTTCTGCCAGAGCTTCCAGCCCAGTGTTTAGAGTTCTCAAAGTTAAGCCAGTCCAAAGTTCAGCCAGGGGAAGACATTCAATTGAGGTATCAAATCCAAAGGGATATTGGTAGCAAGGTCAGTCCACAAAGCAGGTTTCAAAGGTCTTGGAATCAATCAAGCTGAGAGTCAAGAACAAAGTGGGTTGCAACTTCCAGAAAGACTGGTTGTCAGCAACCACCTTGTGGAGGGAAGGCTAGATATGTACATTTTAGTAGAATCTCATAGATATTGCCTAAATGCAGTGCATTTTCTATAAAAATGTTCTGATTGACACAAGCCCTCACTTTCTTGTCTGTGTTCACTTTGTGATAAGTATTATCTGGTTTGTATCTGTGTCTTGTGGCAGTTGAGGCATGCATAATGTTTAAAGATATCACCAGGGTTTGTCACTTGGTCTCAGGTTTTTGCCTGGAAAACTCAGGGCATAGTATAATCTTGAACTGGCAACCCTATCTAGCTCTCCAAATGTGGTTAGACTGCAAACCCCAGCAGTCCTGGCCAGCATGGTAAGAAATGATGGCAAGTGTGCTCCAGTAGAATCTGGAGGGATGCATGATCCCCACCCCTGATTTAATATGTTGTTATGTTACTAGGGAAAGAGATGCATAACCAGAGTGGTGAGCTTGGTTTCCTGAAGATTAGATCCATTGCACCTCATTCCCTTCACAAAAAGAAAATTCCTTGACTTCATCCAATGCATAAGAACATCTCCGCCAGCTGTGGGGCACATATAGGGTTATAGTTACAGCAGAATTGCCCTGGAAAAACTCAAATTCACAAGTACAGTAAACCATATTTGGCACAGCAACTTATGTACTGGTAAATTTACAAGACACTTTCATTGTAATTACTTTCAAAGAGAGCCTGAACATAGCATGCCTTCATTATGCATTCCTTATTGCATTATAATCACAAGCTGTCTTAGTGAAACATAATACTATAAGCCTGCATTTTGAAGAAATAGTGAACAAAGCTTTTTTTTCTTTGACATCATGAATTAGCTCTCCTTGTAACTCAAATAATAAAAATCCCTGAATTGAAAGCACAAGAATCAGATTATCTGAATCTCTTGTGAATATATGGATGTTGTCAGGAAAAATTCCATGGCCCCTTTGATAAATTTAGGTGACTGCCTCAAAAAGTCTTCCTTTCTGTGTGACATTTGGTGCTCAGTATGAAGACAAAACTGCTATAGCAATTTAATACATTACCATCAGTACAAATGTCCATGATTGTGCTGTATATTCCTTCTACTTTTTCTTGTAGGCTTTGAGCCCTTCCTGGCTCCTCACTGTCACCAAAATTTAAAAAATGGACCCAATCTCTCTCTCTCTCTTTCCCCCCCCCCCCCCCAGTTTCTATACACTCCAGCCGTTCATATTTGTCAGGGATAGTTAGTCCTCTATTCCATTTTGTCAGTTTCTTTTAGAATGTCCCAATTTTTCTATCTTCTCCCACTTTCCCCCTTTGAGGGATCTACTGCAATTGCTTACTTCAATTGCTGCAAACTAAGGGGGGTTGCAGACTGCCAGAAATAGTGCAAATTGAGTCCACTTTTAGGGTTAGGGTTAGTGCTAGGGAATCATGGGAATTGGTTTTTTTCTGAGACATTGAGCCTTCTCTGTCAGAGAGCTCTGGTGCCACAATAAAATAAGTTCCCATGATTCCCTAGCACTAACCCTAACCCTGACCCTAAAAGTGGACTCAATTTGCACTATTTCTGGCAGTCTGCAACCCCCCTAAGTTCAAAGTACAAAAGTAGTTTGCATTATGTCAGCGGGGGGGGGGGGGGGGGAGAGGAGAGGTCAGAGTCTTGTCCCTTCCAGGAGGTTTAGCCAAAAGCAAACAGCTGTAGTCTCTGCTGGCTTGTGTGTTTTTCCTCATTTCCTCTCCTACTTTTACCATCTTGACTACACCCTGAGGTGTCCCAGTTGTCATCTGTGAAATATTGGCGGGTATGACTTTTTGAAAGCTTCTAGATGTGATGATTCTCCTCCAAATCAAGGTGCAGCCCCACCACCTTTAGTATGTGTGGATTATGGATGAGTATTTCTGATGTTTTAGGAGATTAAATTCAAATTGCTTCAGCTAGTGGAAAAAAAAAAAAAAAGGAAAATCTTGCACTTCAGGAAGGGCCGCCCTCAAGGAAAGTCAAAATTGGTTCCAGAACAACAGAGCTCACGCATTCCTGTTGTATAAGACATGAAGCATTACAGCAGCCTTCTTTAATGTTGGTCCATCATGAACTTTTGACCATAGGTTGTCATGTACGTGAACATTTTAGTTCAGAAATCCAGGCTTTCAGTAGTAGAAACAGAAAAGCTTTATTCAAATACTATAGATCAGTGATGGTGAACCTTTTAGGCATCAGGTGCCCAAAATAAATGGCTTTCTGGCACCGGGTGTTACCCTATGCTGGAGGCAGGACTTCTGGGGGAACAGGACTTCTGGGGTAGGACTTCCACTCTATGGGGGTGGGACTTCTGGGGGGGGAATTCTTCCCCACCCGCACCTTCCTGGGCCTTCAGCTGCCTCTCTGGAGGCAGCTGAAGGCCCAGGAGGAGGAGGAACAGGTGTGCACCTGTTCTTTTTCCTCCCCCTACACTTTCCTGGGCTTTGAGCTGCCTCTCCAGAGGCAACTGAAGGCCTGGGACAGCCAGGAGGAGGAGGAACAGGAACATGCCTTTTCCTCCTCTTCCTCACTCTGCATGCAAGGGAAAATGGCTTCACGTGCCATCTGTGGCATGCGTGCCATAGGTTTGCCACCATGGCTATAGATGTTCACTGCAGATGTGTGTTGCCAGGACTGAGACTCCATTGTTAATGTAGTATAGTTAAATCATGTCATAATTCAAATTTTGAGCATGCTATCACTTCATTCACCCCATAGTTCCAAGCAGAGTTCTTTCCTCTTCTTTTATGAATGCCCTTCCTTTCACCCTGTACCATCCATTTTCATGGGAATCCTTGAATCTCTAAGCTTAGCCTTTCCTTCCATTTTCCATCTGCTTGTTAACTACCAAAGGGATGTGAGCAACGGCCATACTAATGAAATTGTGACTATGTGTCCCATTATTCCTATCAATACCCAGTAAGATATGATGAGCAAGCAAAGCAATGATAGCAGCTCTGACTCTATTCATCATGGCAGACAAGCTGAAAGAGTCAGCTCCTGACATATGGAGTTTACTACACAGTGCTTTTAAATCATGATTGCACCTGGAAAAAAGCAGCTTTGGCTATACTCATTGCAAACCACCACCTCCAACCCATACTTGCTGTGTCTCCCAACCATGATTAGAGTGTCTCTTTTCATTGACACGGGAAACTCATGAATGAGCTGTCAACAGCGCAAGTGCCCAGGGGCAAAATGTTGCTGAAGGGCAGTCATGTTATTGCCAGTCACATGGTGTCAGTGTCCCCTTGTCTCTCCCTGTCCCCCTCCTTCATGCTATTCCTAAGCAGCTTGATTACCTCCCTCCTATTTCTTTTCTTTCTTTCTTTCAAACACTTTTTTATTGACTGTTGTAGCAGGAAATGCATGAGTTAAAATAAATAAATAAATACCAAAATACAAAATTATTTTTTAGACTGTAAATTTGTTTTGGGTTCCAATCTTGAAAATATTAATTTTAACTTTTGTATGTTTTAAATTTTGTATGTTTAACTTTTTACTGTTTTAATTAGGCTATTTTAATTGTTTTTTAAAATGTTGTTTTGATGTGTTTTGATGTTGTGAGCCACCTTGGGTCCCTTTTTGGGAGGAAGATGGGATAAAAATAAAATTAACAACAACAACAACAACAACAACAGGCATGAGGCAGAGAGGTGGGGTGAAAGGGGACTCACAAAGAGAGCACAATGGCATCAGCAGTCCCAGTTATGCAATACTGGGGCCCTGAATGTAGTATTTTTCTATCCCTCCCGCCTTCCAATGTGATTGCTGTGAGAATAGGGTTTGTGCAGTAAAGCCCATAGGCCAATGCACCTAGCAGTCATATTAAGAAAATATGTTCATCATGAACACAGAGCGGGTGTGGATTCAGACTGATCCAGAATTGGGAAGCATCAGCCTGAAAGGAGATGGGGACAGGAATGGGCAGGCAGAATGAATGGAAACCATCAGTCTCTCACACTTCTGTTTACAGAAACCTCTGCTGGATCTAAGCCCTGACTTTGCATGGAAAGAAACACCTGGCTCATCAGAAAATAGTAGAACTTCCTCCTTAAAAAAGAGAAACTGAATGGAAAAACTACTGCTTACCAAGTATTTGCACCAACAACTGCTTGGAACACCCTGACATAGGTTGCTTTGGTTTTTATCAAAGGTACATGCACAGCAGGAATAAATAATTATGTTGACAGAATATAATACTGAGTGGGACAGAAGGCTTTCTGATTTACAAGCCATAACTTTTTGCTATAGCAGTCTAATCTTTTAATCCTCTTGGAACAAGATTAAAAATAAAAACAATAGCCACAACTTGTTTTTTTTTTAAAGTTCACATTTTAAAATAACAATAGGAAATCAGAGTAAGCATTGCAAACATTCAAAAAGGATGAATACTGAAAAATAGCTACAGAAAGTTTCCCACAATTCACACAGTGCAAAATATTTGTATTATATAAATGCATAAACAATGGAAAATGAAAAGACTGCCCCCCTCCAAAAAAACAACCAAGACGAGAAATACATAGGAGCTAGAATCCTGTATGACACAGCATAGCATACTAGCTCCACTACATTTCAGCTGGCCATTCAATACCCCCAGACTTACTGCTGAGCTGCTGCAGCACCCCATGACCATTTCATGGCTGGTGGAGATTGGGGGTGGGAGAACCTGAGATGTTTCCAGCTATGTCCCAGTGAAGGTAAAGGTTTTCCCTCGACAAGATTGTCTAGTTGTGTCTGACTGTAGGGAGGCAGTGCTCATCTCCGTTACTAAGCCAAAGAGCCAGTGTTGTCAAAGACTACTCAGTGGTCCTGTAGCCAGCATGACTGTATGGAATGCTGTGACCTTCCCACCAAAGTGATACATATTTATCTACTTGCATTTGCATGCTTTCAAACAGTTAGGCTGGCAGAAGCTGGAAATAGTGACAGGAGCTCACACCATCACATGGCACTTGGATCTTGAACTGATGACTTTATGATTTTACAATCATCAGAGTCAGTGTCTTAACCGCTGAGCCACTCTGTAGCCAGACACAAAATGATTGCAACAGCTACTGAGACTCCTGGAGGACCCTGGTGGCTCTCATATGATGATGTACTCATTCCATGTCTGGGTATGGGAACATAGCCAGACACTTCTCCAATTACTCGCACTCTCCACCAGCCCTGGAATGGCAATGGGGGTAGGGATTGAGCAGCTCAACATTAAGATCAGAGGTTTTGGGATATTGTGGAAGGAGGACACGAATGCCAACCTCTTCTAGGACAAAGACATGTAAAGTGGATGTATGCCTACATATGCAGCTAACAGGCATATACATATACAGGCCTATACTTTCCTGTGTTTTTAATTGTGTTGTTCTTTTAATGCTGTGAACTGCTCTGGGTCCCAGTTCTGGGAAAAGAGCAGGAAATAACAACAACAACATACATTAACATAGGCTCATAAGATCATATGCAATCCACTCCAAAAAATTACTTAGAGCTCTCCTCTGTAAAATACTGGTAAATTCATAGCTAAAGCTGTAAGATCTTCTGATGACTGAATAATGGATAGAAATGTAAGCAGCCTTCTCATTGGTTTCCTCATGCTAAAGCACTTTTTATTCTTTAATACACCCTGCTATTTATTGAAGATTTTACTGATTTGATATTAATTGCTGCTAATAAATTGTCTTCATTTTATCGTTCTAATTTCTTTTGTTATGCTTGCCTTGCAGGGGTCCTCCCTAAAGGCAACTTATATGCCTCTTGAATAAACAGTTTTTTGTGATGGGAAGCTGCTTTTATGGCAAGTGAGAGCATTGTTGTATGTAACTCAGTAAAGGAAAAAGAAAGTACATTGAGGGAATGTGCTTTCAGAACCACAAAATGCCTCCTTTTAAAGGGTGCCTTTAAAAGGAGAAGTAACTAGAAAATGTTACTTATTGCATCATCCCTTAAATTAATGTCATTTCTACACATCATGCTACTTTTGACATGGGACTTCATTAGTGTCTCTTTACCACTGCAATCTGTTCCAAGTTTAGACCAAACTTTAAAGGCAACATGTAAGATGCTACCCTCAAATTAGTAAAAACACCTTGGATAGCACTTTTCAAGTTTGGATTAAAAGCCAGGATGGACTCACTGTCTCACTGACATGGGAGTCGCCAACTGCCATTACCCAAATCCTAACTCATTACTGTGCATTACTCATTACTTCCAACTCATTACTTCCTAACCATGGAGTTGAATCCATAGTTCCCAATGGAAAGAGACACTTTGTCAAGAAATAGGAGTGGCCACCACCACCTCTTCACTTTCTTTTTTTTGTCCAAAGGAAGGTTTTTTTCTCTTTGCACAAAGTGAAAGAGGAAGCAAGGGTTAATTTGGTAGTTGAGTCATTCCTGTTTGTAATAGACTGGGAATAGTTTTGCATTTGTCCCATTCCTGCTGATAGGAATTCATCTAATCTGCTCACATTGGTGAGCCACTTCTCCACAAATATACATGACACTTCAATTTAAAATTTAAATATGTCTGAAAAGAATATTTTCTTGTTCCACTTTATCATGCAGAAAAGAAAGCTCAAGGGAAAAAACAATAATACTGAGTGGAGATCCTGGTGTAATTTGCATCTCATATTTGCACTGCATGTGTCCCCAAAGGACAGAATTTAGGCAATTGGTTCTAAATTTTTATGTTATATAGCAACATCTCAGTGACTTTTAGTATTGCAGTTGTACTTTCTTCCTCACCATGTTCTGATAAATTATACTTCAAATGTGAAAGCAAATAAAGCCATACCTTGAAATAGCTTTGTTAAGAAGCTGAAACATATTGTATAAGTGGGTTTATTTACTTGTTTCTAATCTCTTAGATGTGCTTTCTAAGGGACTGAGAAATCTGGAAAGTTGAATTTTGCTCTCATTTTTCTGAAATTTATTGTATCCAGTATCTGCACTGATTTGCATTGTTTCACAAGGCCTGCATAAAAATCTATACATATACCCAGCCCTATTTCTCAAGATGTATACATTTTGTATGTATTTTTTGTATGCATTATTTTTTTCAGATTGTACCCATTTGTGTGGTGATAGAGGATTCTTATGTGTGTTTCATTCTAACATTTTGGTGTGTAGTTGTTTTGATACTACTCGTGTTACATGATTTTTTTGATATATGGACTTTGAATGCAAATTTTGGAAAACTGCTGATATCAACAGTTAATTGCAGTCTGGCTCATATATGGTTTTGAGTAGTGTGAAAATGATGTTTGTATAAAAATGCAAGCCAAACCATTTCTACAACTTTTTTTTTGTATAGTTGGCCCTTGCTATCAGCTGATTTGTTCCAGGACCCTCCCCTGTGGATGCTCAAGTCCCATTAAATACAATGACACAGTAAAGTGGTATCCCTTATATAAAATGGCAAAACCAAGGTTTGCTTTTTGAAATTTATTATTTTAAAATATTTTCAACCCATGGATGCTTGAATCTGTGGATAAATATTCCATGGATACGGAGGGCCAACTGTATTTCCATTTCAAATCATAAGGCCTGAAAACATATGGCCTTGTTTTGCTTCTTTTTTCTTGAAGTGGGAGGTCAAGGGAATGGCGAGTCTAGGGAGTTTATCACACAAAGGTAAATTGCTTAAATCCTGTGCAGAAATGGGATTTACAAATCCACCCCCCCCAAAAAAAGTGAGTTGTTTTTCAGACGCATTTGTGTAAAGGAGAAATAACGTGACATTAGCCCAAATGAAGAGTCACCAAAACCCTGCTTCTTTTTTACTTTTGGAAGTTCCCGAAAGTAAAAAGGAGTGGGTTTTGTTGGCTTTCCATTTGGGTTATTTTCCCATTATTTCTCTTTCACAGCAAATGTCATCTGAAAAACAATCCGCAATTGCGGGTTTTGTCTACTTTCTGTTTGGGTTAACCCTGAACATCATGTGAAAAATATTTTCACTTTAAATCTAGTTTCTGTACGGGATTTGTCCTGTGTGATAAACTCATAGGTTTGGAGACACTGTTTCACTCTTCCCTTATATTTACCATTTAATGACTAAGAGGTGGCACTCAGTGCTGAAACCAAGAAAGCAACAACACCTCTCTTTAACAAGCACCTCTTTAATTATCAACCCTCAACATGCATCAAGCTTTAGTTTATTAACCTACCACTTAACCTAATGAATACTTGCACTCCTCATTTTCCTAAATAAAGCAGTGTCCAGTAAGGCACAGTGGATCAAAATGACAGTCTAGTGAACAGCAGGTGAGATTTACTGAAGCACTTAACCATTTTGCCTCTAGGAGAAAAGCGGGTATTATTGAGATTAGCAAGCAGGGGAGGAGGGGATGCTTTTTAAGATTTTGCTATACTGTTCAGAGCAAGCTTTCTCTTCTGACAAGCATAAATCACATTTGCAGATTAAACTAATTTTCCTGTGGCCTAAAAGAGCTTTTCTGGATCCAGTCATTACAATTTTAATTTAACCGTTTCCATATGTGAGCGAAAACATGTCTTGGTGCTATGATGTAAAACTTTATTACAGCAATTGAGAAACTCATCTCCTCAGGTTTCTGTGCTTTCATATGCCTCGGCTGCTGGGAGACAACGCAAGGGGCATAAAATTTAATGATGCAGTGATCCATAATGATAACTTCCCCATAAGTCATGAAAAAAAAAGAAGAGAGAGAGAGCGAGAGAGACCCAATGGTGAACAACTGCTGTGAGAAAGCATCTCTTTCTCATTAATGCCTCAAAAGGTGTGCAACAATAGTCACAAAGGAGTTTACCTGAATTTAGCAAACTGTAAAGTTTGAAGGTCAAAGGTGCAAGTCCCCTAAAATAATTTGCTTAGTTGAGAGTCAGTGTTATATTCAAGAAAATGTGTTTGGGATTAGGGATGGACAAATCAGTCTATTCTTTTTCTTTATCATTGTCACATTTATTCACTCCTATATGTGTTTTTTTTTAAAAGACCCTATATGAACATTTCCATTTATTTTTGTATGAATTTCCCCTAACTATGGATTTTATACCTAATTTCCTCTATGCTTTTAATACATTTTCCTCTAATGTATTAATGTATAAAGTTTTTGTATATAACTTACTCTAATATTTACATTTTTGCACACAGCTTTTAAGTTGTGTGCCACATCAAAAAATCTTGAGAAGCACAGAGGCCCAAGTGCATATAGATTACAACATTAAAAGGGTCAGAGCAAACAATTCTCATCCAAATTCTCACTGATTCTTGGGAGTGGATTAACAAAATTCAGTGTCTTTTGGATACCTTAGCTCTGTAGAGAGCCAGTGTGGTGTCACAGTTTGAGTGTTAGAGTGTTAGATCAGGGTTCAAATTCCTGCTCAGCCATGGAAACCCCCTGGGTGGCGTTGGACAAGTCACACTCCCTCAGCCTTGAGAAGGCAATTGCAAACCTTGCCAAGAAATAAACATTGCCAAGAAAATTTGTTCATAGGATCACCATAAGCAGCTCAAATGCTATAGATGTGAAGATTTCGTTTTTAAGGGTTCACAAAGATCAAATTCTTGAAGCGTTCCCATAGGATAGTAGTGGCCTATATCCAGTTGCTTATTCCAGTGAGAATAGACTCACCAAATCAATTGCTGAATGGCAAGGATACACTTATGTAAATCCTATTGATTCAATAAGCCTACTCTAGTTGGGACTAGCAATTGGAATTAGGCCATTGTATTTTACTTCAAAATTGTCAATCTTACCATTCAGCATGTGTTGAACTTTAAAGTGAAGCATATGTTATTTATTTATGCCCTTACATATCATCATGCATCTGCTAATATGGCAAATGTAGAAAAAATGAATGGCATAGACAAGAAAAATACTGAGAGTACTTGAATACCAAAAAGAGAGATAACTCTACAAAGAGTTCACCATGAGGGTTGCCATAAATCAGAAATAATTTGAAGGCACACAACAACAACTACACAGAGAGCATTTAAAATAAATTATGGTATATGCTTAACTTATAAGTTGGCCTCATCTATAAGTCAAAAACAGGTTTTGGGTCCAAAATTAAGGATTTTGATATGACCCATGGATTAGTTGAGGATAATAATAATAATAATAATAATAATAATAATAATAAATAAATTTTTATTTGTAGCCCGCCCCTCTGCTAAGCAATCGGGGCAGGGGACAGCAGCATTTAAAACAAAACAACATTAAAACATTCCCTCTCCCATAATCCCTTCCTCCCCCCCACCCCATCCCCTTAAAATAGAAATTAAACCAAGAATAATTAAAATACAATATTAATTAAATTAACAAATTAAAAACAAAATTTTTAACAGAGGAGTCAGACAAATGGGGGCCCCTTTATGGGCCAACAGTTATTCCAGGAAGGCCTGCCGAAAGAGATCCGTCTTTACTGCTTTCTTGAAAGCAGCAAGAGTGGTAGTAAGACGGATCTCATCCGGCAGGCCATTCCAGAGTCTGGGAGCGGTTGCAGAGAAGGCCCTCTGGGAGGTCTGGGACAGCCTAGTTTTTATTGGCTGTAACAGATTCCTCCCAGAGGACCGCAGGGCGTGGGGGGGAATCATATGGGGAGAGGCGGATAAAACTTAGGGGCTTGTAACAAAGGTTCTAAATGATTAAACAAATGAAAACAATGCCAAAGAACATACAAAATTCCAGCAGATATAATTGTTTGTGCTCAAACTAAAGGATGGTTGGATGAGAGAATAGAGGGGGTGAGTGCTTCCAGGACAGATTATACTCTTGCCTTTCACCAGCGGGTGGTTCCTTTTGTAAAAAGAGTTAAAGTATAGTACTTACATTGACCTGTGGATAAGTTGACTCAGGTTTTTGTGGCCAACTTTTTGATTAAAATTTCTAGACTTATACATGAGTATATACAGTAGGTTCTGATTTTGCCACAATTATGTGAACTCAAAGAAGAAAACATTCCACCAGTCTTTACAAATAACAGAATACAAAATACTGACACACACCCCCAATCTTGCAGGAGCCAGGAACTCTCACAAAAGCTCCTCTTCTCATGAGATTTGAGGAGATCTTTAAGTAGGCCTGCTACTTTTGATCTGGATAGGCAACAGAGGGGGTCATCCTGAATTAGTATCAGAAAAACCTGGGAACCCTATTTTGTCTTCTCTCTCTCTCTCTCTGGTACAGTATAGACTTTGGTGCTATGAAACATCCATTCATTTTAGTGGAATGTCTGCCAAAGTTACATTAAAATGAATGGAGATATGTTGCTGGACCAGTTGCTGCAATGATTAATAAAGTGCAATAGTATTTTTTTTTAAAATCAAATCCATGAAACCCATCAACATATTAGAAACTTCAGGGAATGAGCTGCAGATGAATTTATTATACAACTCTGGATATTTACATTTAGCTACTTAGACATCTCACTATGAGTGCGATGGAAGCACTCAGGCTAGCTGTAACAATTTTTAGAAAGTACTGTCATAAAAACAATAAAAACAAGCTGTATATTAAACAGGGCCAGCAGTTAAAACCAAATAATAAAACCATTGTCTGTCTCACAAAACAAAAGCCTACCAGAATAACAGCAATGAAAAACTTCAACAGTTACTAGAACAACTGTTGAAAAACTGGGATGAAGGGGAGTCACCATGTTTGGTTATTTTGAAGGTCAGAATTCTTTACTAACCTTGCACAATTACCAGTTTTTTTCTCTAAAATCACATTTAGCTTCAGAAGCTCTTATCTATGTGTCTGGCTATGTTCCTATAGCCATATGTAGAACAATAATATCATCTAGGGTTCTCCAGAGGTCTTGACAGATGATGTCATTGTTCTGAGTCTGGCTACAGGAACAAAGCCAGATTCTTCTCTGCTTCCTCTTCCTCGTTAATGGTCATGAAATGGTCATGGGGAGGGGGTTTCAAATGTGAAACTAAAATGTGAGGTTGGAGAAGTTAAGAGGAGACACAGCATATTTCTACATGCACAACTTTTATGTCATATCTTCATGATGCAGAATCTTGACCCTTATCCAATTGAGGAAGGAATTCCACAGTATGGGTGCAACCACCCTGAGAAGGCTCTACTTGTTATCTCAAGTAACAGCACCTTTCCAATCTTTCCTTCCAATATGTTAGGAAATGTTGGAAGTCTTGTTTCACAAGAATTAGCCTTGGATTAAATGATCTGTTTTTGCTTTTCCTAACTGATATAATCATGATGAAATATGTCTGTAAATTTAGAAAATATTGAACTTGGGAGAAAAATGAGCTATTCTGAATACTATTCTAGACCTTTTCAATAATAACATGTAGAAAGTTGATTCCTTGAGGGACAGGAATCCAATTGTTGAAGGATGTTGATGGGCTCAATATTTGGCCACCATCTTTTTTCACCTCTTTTTCTGTCCTTGTTTTTCCTTTCATTCCTACTTGCTGGTCTCAGGAATCATGAGAAAACCAATAAGTCCATGCTTCCCAGAGTCCTTCATCTTTTTTAGAAGCAGAGAAATTGGGGAGTGGGAGGGAAGATCACAATTTTTCAGATGTGAGACTCATAATCATCAGTAATACAGCTACCTTAGTTTTTTCAAAATTTTTTTTTGTAATGTGCAAACATGTAGTGGAAATGTCCCTCACCACCACCCAAGAAAATGGGGAGAAAATGTTGCAAATGAAAGGGACATTTCTTTTTCTCAGGGCTGAATAAAAAGTCTCCATTTTTAAAAAATAAACATCTTCGACAAATTTTGATTGTTAAGAAGTCAAATTACTTCTAAGGAGATAACTTTTGTCCAGGGAAACTTCTTCCTTTGCAGACTGCCAGAAATAGTGCAAATTGAGTCCACTTTAAGGGTTAGGGTTAGTGCTAGGGAATCATGGGAATTGTTTTTTTTTTCCTGAGACATTGAGCCTTCTCTGTCAGAGAGCTCTGGTGCCACAATAAAATACAGTTCCCATGATTCCCTAACCCTAACCCTAACCCTTAAAGTGGACTCAATTTACACTATTTCTGGCAGTCTGCAAAGGCCCAGTATTACCTAACCTAAGACTGTGATTGAGACATTACAATAGACTGGGTAGGTGGTGGTAACATTTCAATGGGCCACTTTAAGAAAGGAATTACTATCTTGGTTAGATTTTATACATGCTATAATGTCAAACATTTTGTCAGAAGCAAAGGTTAGATTTGCTGACCTTGAACTATTTCATATATGATTTTCACTTGATGGTGGGGCCCTTTCAAATGTGAAAGTTCCTATATAGCACAGTTCCAGTATGAAGATCATACATATCACATTATGTACACTTAAGTGGTACTTTGGTGCACAGGTGCTTTTGGTGTTGTTGTTTTTTTGGCTTGTTTTGTGCATGATAGTGGACGTATATAGAAAAATGTCTTGTTGAAACCCATTGATCACTGTATAGAATTGTACTGAATTGAGCTTTAACCTATATTCTAATCATTCAATATCCATATAAGATGGAGACAACTGTTTGGAAACAACCATTTTTGAGACTTGTTTAATTCTTTCCTCTCAGTAGCACTATTCACAAAGGAAAGGCACTTAGAGGCACAACGCTCAGAGGCTTAATATTCTTCAGTCCATGGTTCGGCAGAGGATGAGAACAGAAGAAGAGAAGTTTTGTATCTGAAATTTAAAATCAATTGTTGGCAGCTCTGACTTGAGTTTGTACTTGCATTTCAAAATACCTTGGCCAAATGTTTATGATGGAAAGGATTCTGAAACTATAGCCATTTGCTTTTTAAATGTCAGACTATTTCTGCCTAATTGGATTAAAATCCATTTCATTGAAAGATGCCTGAACGAGTCAGGTCCATGGTGATACAAAGCAAGGGAAAGCAAAAACACCAGTGATGATAGTGATGGTTTCTATCAACATTTCACATCTGTACTTAACAGGAAACAGATGCATTCTGAAATAAGCCATTGTTTTATACTCAAATGTGACAATATGCTTTGATGCTTTCTCCTTAATTGTAACATCATGTAATGAAGACCTTTTGCTGTGTGTGTGGTAAATTGCTGAAGTCTTTGGTAAAGAGAAAATAATAATAAATTGGTAAAATTTCTTATGGACCTGTAGTCATTGTTCATCCTGAAATCAGATGATCCTTTCAAAACCATGGAAATGCCAACTGGGAATTCTGGAGCAACATTGCCAGACAGCAGCTGACATGCAACTATGCTTCTTTTATGGTTCCCTACAAACTTCACTACCCTGTGCTCCCTGGAGACAGTAGGTATTCATAAATCATCACAAGACTGTTTTCCCATGTATGACAGAGTATGCCACCATAGTTACAGAGTCCTTTTAAAAAAAAGTTTTGTTTTTATAGCAATTTAGCAAACTTTGCTAATTTCTTCATATGGGCCTGCAAAGGATTTTATATTATTTCTTTTTTTAAAAAATCAGAATGTGGGAGAAACAAACTATTTGAGGCTTTGTGGCATGGTGGATTGAGTGTCAGACAATGACTCTGGAGACCAGGGTACAATTCACATTGAGTAACCTTAGGCAAGTCTCAGCCTCAGGGAGAAGCAATGGCAAACCTCCTATGAAGAAATCTTGCCAAGAAAACCCCATGATAGGTTTGTCTTAGGGTTGCCATAAGTCAGAAAGGACTTGAAGGCACACCACCACCATCACCACCACAAAAGCTTTGACTACTTAACTCTTAAAGAGTTGATTTTGAATCCCTGTAATTGTGCTGAATTAGGGATTTAAAACCTTTCTGGCAAAAGGTACAACATGGTCCTCTCCATGTTGAAAACAGCTGTATTTTCTCTCCTAGTGAATTTGGCCAGTGTAAATGGGAGTGAATTTTGCATTTTAGAAGAGTTTTAACAAAATGTGCAATTTTCATCATATTTGAAATGGAAAAAGCATTAGGTTTAAAAGATTTCATTCTCGGGAAGAAAACAAAATCAACAAATTTCTCATCCTTAGTCTGTCACCAAAGGCTAAAAATCATGTCTGGAATCCTGTATAGGATTTTCATATGCATAAACACTGTAGTTACAGTACTATGCAGTGATTCCCATCCCGATTCACCCAATCCCTATTTACCAGGATCTCTGTTGAATTGTCTGTTTCTCCTAAATATTCCCGAAAGAGTTCATACTTCTTCATGGTCCCCCAACTAAGTACTAACTAGGGCTGGCCCTACTTAGTTTCCAAAATCAGATTAGATTGGGTGTCTTTAGGGTATTTTGGTAGTTACAGGTGGCAGTTACAGAAGAGTAAATCCAAGTAACTGCTTTGACTTCATGATTGAATGGTATTTCTATTATGTTTCAGAGGGATTGGATCAGGAGAGGCTACTTAGGGGGGTTGCAGACTGCCAGAAATAGTGTGAATTCAGTCCACTTTTAGGGTTAGGGTTAGTGCTAGGGAATCATGGGAACTGTTATTTTTCTGAGACATTGAGCCTTCTCTGTCAGACAACTCTGATGCCACAATAAAATACAGTTCCCATGGTTCCCTAACTCTAACCCTAACCCTAAAAGTGGACTGAATTCACACTATTTCTGGCAGTCTGCAACCCCCCTTAGTTAAATAAGTAGGTAATGTAGGGGGGTTGCAGACTGCCAGAAATAGTGCAAATTGAGTCCACTTTAAGGGTTAGGGTTAGAGTTAGGGAATCATGGGAACTGTATTTTATTGTGGCACCAGAGCTCTCTGACAGAGAAGGCTCAATGTCTCAGAAAAAATACAATGCCCATGATTCCCTAGCACTAACCCTAACCCTTAAAGTGGACTCAATTTGCACTATTTCTGGCAGTCTGCAACTAGTTCATGTTAACTAGTAGCTGATGTAGAATACTAACCCTGTTCTAGTGCATATGATCCTTAAGTAACCAAAATAGGACTGTTCACATACAAGAGGGAATTGTTATAAGATATGGGACATTACCAAGTTTTGTAGTTTAAAAAAAATAATTAGGAGAAAACAAAACATTAATGGTATAAGGAACTGTTTATCACTGATAATGCCCAATGGCCATGAAAAGTTAACTGAATGTTGCAGAGGAGAAAGGTGGAAAATTGGAATGGAGTATCATGGAAAAGGGTATTGTTGCATGGAATCCTAAACAAGATCATTCCACACTACAACATTTTATTGTAGGTCCTATTTGTACATAACTCACATACATTGTGCATTGCAGAAGAACCTGAATTGACAAATGTATCTATGATCCAAAACACACTGCAATAAATAGTCTGGTTTGAGAGCACTTTAATTGCCTTGTCTCAGTGCTAGGGAATTCTGGGAACTGTAGTTTTGTGAGATATTTAGCTTTCTCTATCAGAGAGCTCTGGTGCAACAATAAAGTACAGTTTTCAGGATTCCCTAGCATCGAGCCAGGGTAGTTAAAGCAGTCTCAAACTGGATTATTTCTGCTGTGTGTTTTAGACCTAAGTGAAAAAGAATGAAGGGGGGAGGGAGATAAATGTAGCTGTTGTGCTTTATTGCATTGGGCAAATGTCTGGGCTTCAAGCTCTCTATTGCTGAACAGGAAATCTGATATCCCTAATATGTTAATTGTTTGTGTGTTTGTGTGTTGATGGGAAAGTAAGCAAATCTTCACTTCACCTTCCTACATGTGTATTATTGCCAGTAAACAGATTTCTTAGGGTGACCAAGCCAAACGTCACTTTTCAGAATGCTTGTCTGAAAGCCCAGACCTCTTCCAATTCCACAGTCCCTTGACTTGTCAAACATTTCAGAAGGGGGTGGTAGCTGATTTCTTTTCTTCCTCTGGATGCTACTTGCTCTTTTCTGGTGCTGTGATGATTTTATATAAAGTGGTTTTGTACACTGAGTTTTGTTTTTAATTTCAAAAATGTAGACAAGTAACTATTAAACATTTGATGCTCCTCCTGAACTGTTTATGCTCCTCATTTCTCACTTGTCATCCAAAGTCTTGTTGACACATTCACACACAATATTCTTATTTTCTGGTAAGCTTCCCTGTAGTCTCCCGCCCCATCTTCTCCTGCTAAGTAAAGACCAGATGTTACATGTTTTGGTATTGTTCGGGAAGCCTTCCATTATTTTTATGCTCCCTTGCTAACTTTGCCAACATCTTCTGGAACTCTGAGAACAAGGAGGAGGATACAGACATGGGAATCAACCTTTCCTAATCTGGTGCTATCCAAATGTCAGGAAATGCAACTCATTCCCAGCTAATTAGAATTGCAGTCCAAGGCCTCTGAAAGCTGAGGTCCTTTCATACTGCACAATTATAGTGCTATGATTCCACTTAAACTGCCATGGCAACATCGTATGGAATCCTGAGGTTTGGAGTTTGGTGAGGTCCTAGAGCACTTTTGGAAAGAATTCCAAATGCCACTCCCTAAACTGCAAATCCCAGGATTCCATTTGATGTTGCCATGGCAACTCAAGTGAAACCATAGTACTATAGTGTGAAAGGGTCCCAGAGCATCAAAGGCTCATCTAAATCTTTGATATCAACATAGTTACAAGTTACAGTTGGCCCTTGATATCTACTGGGTTTTGGTTCCAGGACCCCCTTGGATACAAAAATCCTTGAATTCTCAAGTATTCCTCTGCCATTATATATGATGGGGTAGTAAAATGGCTTCCCTTATATAAAATGGCAAAATCAAGGCTTGGGGGATTATGGGGGTCAATGTGGAGTTGTTCCCTCACATTGTCCAGAAACAACTCCACCTGAGAATCATAGAATCATAGAGCTGGAAAAGACCTCAAGGGCCATCCAGTTCAGCCCCCTGCCATGCAAGAACACACAATCAAAGCACCCCTGACAGATGGCCATCTAATCTCTCCAAAGAAGGAAACTCCACCACTCTCCAAAACAGTGTCTTCCATTGGCAAACAGCTCTTATTGTCATTAGTTCTTCCTAATGTTGAGGTGGAATCTCTTTTCTTGTAGCTTGCATCCATTGTTCTGGGTCCTAATCTCTGGAGAAGCAGAAAACAAGGTTGCTCCAGCCTCAGTATTGCATCCTTCAAATATTGAAACAGGGTTATCATATCACCTCTTAACCATCTCTTCTCCAGGCTAAACATATCCAGCTCCCTCTCCTCATAGGGCATGGTTTCCAGACTCTTCACCATTTTGGTCACCCTCCTCTGGACATATTTCAGCTTCTCAACATCCCTTTTGAATTGTGGTGCCCAGAACTGGACACAGTATTCCAGGTCAGGCCTGACCAAAGCAGAATAGAGTGGTACAATTACTTTCAGATATGAGGGTAGTAAGATTGAGCAGTGCAAGTGGAAGAGTTGAAAATGCAAGGGAGGGATATACAGCAAGGGTGTTAGATGAGATGAGGGTGGGAGAGACAGGAGAGTGAGCAGTATGAGGAGCAGAGTGCAAGAAACAAAAGAGGGCACACTGTGGGAGTCATACGTTGAGACAAGAGAGGGAGTAGAAGAGACAGAAGATTGAGTGGTGTAAGCTGTGGGGAGCAAGAGTCAAGCAAGGGGAACACCATCAAGGTACAAGATGAGTCAAGAGCAGAGCAGGTGAGATAGGAGACCGTGAAGTGTGAATAACAGAGTGCAAGAAACAAGGGAGGGATGCAATGCTAGGACACAAAGTGAGGTGAGAGAGTGAGTAGGAGGGAACAGATAGGGAAACAAGGGCAGGATGGGGAAGGATAGGCAAGATGATCAAGAGTTAGGCATGATGAGGGCAAGGTGCAAGAGAGAGAGAGAGATTGAGATCTGGTGTCATAGAAAGGATTAGGTCAAGGTGAGGGAGGGAGGGATGAAGGAGGGTAGGGCATGTAGCAACCAGGTACAAAGAACAAGAGAGGGGATGGCAGAGGATGAGGTGAGTCCAGAGGGAGAAGAATGAGAGTGGGGCAAATCAGGAGCAGAGCATCAATGACAAGGCAGCAGAAGCAGAGGCTCTCTAGGGGGAAGGAGGAGGACAATTCATTGCTCCAGTAGTCTGCTTCTTGTGGCAGCCACCACATGGTGAGACTCTGAGGAAATAAGGAGATGGGGACAGGCAAGAGAAGAAGATAGAAAACAAGTTTAAGGCAGATGTTTGATATGCAAAGAGATTTTTTTCAGGCTGTTTTGCAGACCTTATCTCCCTGTATGAGCTGGCCCAGGCTCTGAGATCTTCAGGAGAGGCCCTTCTCTCACTTCCACCACCATCACAAGCATGGGGACATGAGAGAGGATCTTCTTGGTGGCTGCCCTTAGACTCTAGATCTCCCTTCCCAGGAAGGCCAGAATGGCCCTCTCCTTATTGTCTTTCCATCGCCAGGCTAAGACTTTTTTTAAAAATTCAGAAAGGCTTTTGAAACAGAAAGTTTTTAAATAACATCCTGAGGGTATTGTACTGTTTTAAAGTACATGGTTTTCAAGTGCTTTTATCTTTTCAATGGTAGTCTATTTTTTAAAACAAGTGATAAGTTTTAATATTGTAATAGTTTATTTCTATTCTAATGGTCACTTTTGTATGTTTTCAGTTGTATTGTGCTTTTAAATTGTAAGCTGCTTTGAGTCCTAATTTTGAGAAAAAAGCAGGATATCTATAAATATAACAACAACAACAATGCTTTGAGACTCACTGAGAGAAAGAACATGGTAGAATAAGCTTTTAGACTTAACTCTGAAGTCTTCATCAGATTTTCTCAAAGTGCTACTGATCTAGGATAACACGGCTGTATCTTTGAATTCTACCTTCATAAACATTTGATGTGAATGTTCATATTTTGAGGGAAAGGATCCAAACAATGATAAAGAAAATGTAAAGTCTTTTTTGGATGGACGAACTTCACATTTGTTTGTTTTGGGAATAGTGTATGGGCATTTGAAGCATTTACTCACATATATGTACTGCTATGTTAAATGTGCATAAGAGACTAACATAATCTACCTCTACAATTTAAACTCTATCAGGAAAACAAAATAACCCCTACAAGGGTGAGGATGCAGAAAGGATTAGGCCAAGGAGAAATACAAAGATGGTGTTAAGGGAATGAAACTTATCTGCCACACTGGATTGGCACTGATTTTGCATTTTTCCCTACCCATGAGTAGCTATGTTAATCTTCAGCAGCAAAAACAAGATCTAGTATGGACCCATATTTATCCAACAGTATCTGAGGTAAGGGGAATAGAAATGTAAAAAGTCCAAACATTTATTAACAAACAATGGCTGAAATTCACCATCACGGTTACAAATGCATCACCTAGAGGCATAATTTACAATTGTATGTGCGGCATTGTCAGAGTCATCTTGTTTCATCCATTCTGTCTGAAGTCTGTTTCATCAAATTTCTACATCATTTTGTGATTGTGTGTGTGTGTGTTTGTTTAAAAAACCTGTATAAAATGAGCATTAACTTTCATGTAGAACTTTCCCCTACATATAAATTTTATATGCATTTATTCCAGTTATGCACATTTTGTATATTCCCTTCCTAACACACAAGGTTTGCACATGTGTGTCACATATATGCTGCTTTGTATTCAGTTTTTAAGATAAAAAACTATGTTGCAAATCTGGTGATGTGACAAATGCAAAAGATAACGTTGCTCTGGGCCAGTGGCAGCAGGTGGCTTCCCAGTCAAGGTGTGACAATCCATTCTGAATTTTATTCCACACTTTAAAGAAACTATTCAAGGTGCTGAAACTATTTGGGGATAGAGTTCAGCATCTTGGACAGCTCCTTTAACCTGCAATAAAACCCTGAACAGATTTACCATCACCCTGAGCTGGAAGCTAGGCCCCCCCCATTGCTCTGAGTAACATATTTTCTTTGCTGAAATACACCAGAAATCTTTGAAATGTAGAGACTTCCAAGGAAAGCAGCATTTTCTTTTCTGGACTACAAAATGGCTAGTTTGATAGGGAAACTCCACAAATTTCCTTTCCACCCTTGGTAGAGCTACAGGGATATCACTTCTGAATTTAATATTTGGGAAAGGGTTGATGCAGGGATGAATAAACTTGAAGTGAGACTTAATGCTCATAATGTTTGTTCTGCTTAACCACCGGACAGATATGCATCTGCCACTCAACAGCATTAGCAGGAAATAAAACAATAGATGATAAAAGGTTGCCATCATTGTGATGTTGCTCAGTCTTAGCTAAAGCCAGCAAGCTTTGCTTCTTTAATGGAAGTCAGAGAACCGTAACACCAAGATAAAATATTTAAGTGTTATTAAAAGCATTTCAACTGAGATGAAAGGAGGAAAACAGATGAATTAATCAATCCTGACAACAAGCAGATGATCTAGTGGAAATGCAGACATGATTTACTCTAGGAATGAAATAGCAGAACAATCCTTAAACTATCACAGATTAATGGAAGGATTCTGTCTTCTTGTTGCTTCAAATTCAGATATACAGTTCTATTCTTACTGAACCAAGATGGAACTGATGAATAATTTGGGTATGTAATTCTTACCTGTTTAGACTTTTCTCAAATGATTGCTCTCCTTACCTGAAAACTGAATATAAATATACTTCCTGAAGCAGGGATAGATTATCTGGTGCCCTCCAAATGCTTTGTACTACAACTCCAATAAGCCACTCAATTTAAGGATTGTGGACCGCAACATCTAGTGAAGATCAGGTTGTGTATTTCTCTTATAGCCTGATCCTATGCATATTTCCTATGAAACACTATGGCTTTCAATGCTTATTTGTTGGTATTTGTTGTTGTCAATACCTATTTTGTCCAATACCTATTTGTGTTGTTGTTGTTGTTGTTGTTGTTGTTGCTGTTGTGTGCCTTCAAGTTGTTTCCTCAGAGGATGGCAATGGCAAACCCCCTCTGAAGAAACTTGCCAAGTAAACCCTATGATAGGTTCACCTTAGGGTCACCATAAGTTAAAAAAATTACTTGGACAAACAACAACAAACAACAACAACAAAAGCACATTAAACAATTTACTAAACAGATTGGACAGATTAAAATAGTTTAAAGCTATGAACCTATACATTTCAGAATACATCCATTAGGCTTCAAAACATTGGTGTTGCAATGTATCAGGTGAGTGTGTTTCTGAAGTGTTACCAACTTCTCTTCAGATGCATCACTTCTCACATGAGGAAAATGGAAGAGGAGGTCTAAGATGCTCCCCTGACCATGTTTGGAGGAATGAAGTGTGAATGAAACCTGAATAAGGCTTGAGTGGGCCTTATTCCAAAGCACTGCTGGGAAAAGTAGAATGTTCCTGGTTCACACAGCCCAGAAATAGAACCATTGTTGTTGGGGTAGAGCTGAGAAAGTTAATTTTAAAATAAGTATTTATCATAGTACTCCAAAGATATAATTGAGATTTTTAAAAGTAACTGTATTATTTCTCAGAATTAATTAAATTTTAGCTACTTTTTAAAAGCCACTGTTGTTGTGTGTGTTCAAGTCATTGCTGACCTATGGTGATCCTAAGGCAAACCCATCACTGGGTTGTCTTGACAAGATTTGTTCGGTGGGGGTTTGCCTATGCCTTCCTCTGGGACTGAGAGAGTGTGACTTGCCCAAGGTCACCTAGTTGGTTTCCATGGCTGAGCAGGGATCAAACCCTGCACTCCAAGATATTAGTCCAACACTCGAACCACTATGCCACACTGGCTTTCTAATAAGCCACTGGTATAAAACACACTATCCTCTTGTATTTAATATTCACAAAACTTTAATATCCATAAAAGAATATGAAGTAGCAACACCACCACTTGAACCATGCGATCTTCCTCCTTCATTTAGTGAGGCCATATCCTTGTAATTATAAAAGTAACTACAAGTTACAGTTACACCATAAGTAGAGATAGGCTTTTAATTGCTAACTTATAATAGTACAGTAGGGGCCTTTGCAGACTGCCAGAAATAGTGCACATTAAATTGAGGCACTGCCCTGGCTCAGTGCTAGGGAGTCATGGGAATTGTATTTTTTTCTGAGACATTGAGCCTTCTCTGTCAGAGAGCTCTAGTGCCACAATAAATTAAAGTTCCCATGATTCCCTAGCACTGAGCCAGGGCAGTGCCTCAATTTAATGTGCACTATTTCTGGCAGTCTGCAAAGGCCCTAAGTTAGTTTACATCACAGCTGGGGCTTCATTAAAATAACTATAACTTGGATGCTTGTAACTATGTTTCCCAAGCTCACTGTCATGGATCTCAAATTACAGGATGAGATTTAAATTTGTCAAAACCTCTGGCTCTCTGAACAACAAAAAAAGCATTTGTTAAAATCACCAAATGCCACCAACAGAGCAGTGATGGAAGTCATAAAAGTAGCTGAAGTAGATGGTGGTGCTTGTTTAAGGCTCTATACATTGCAATAATTTGAGATTGATGTGCATTCAGTGGGTTAAGGCAGGGAATTGCTATCCTCAAATGACCCTTGACACATTTATGCATTTCAGGCCGGAAATAAGACATGGCAAAAGGAACAGAACGAGCAGATGTATTGCTGGTTTTGATATTTACATTTAGCTTTGAAATGGAAATAAAGTTTAAGTAAAGCAGAGAAAGATAGGGAAACCCCCCCCAAACACAACAAAGCAAAAAACCCAGCATTTTACTGCCATTATCATGTTGAAAAGGTCTGGGTGTTTGGAAAGAAATGAAACATTATTTCAAGTGATGCTAGAAAGACTGAGATTAATGAAATAAAGATTTGGATGAAATTCTAGAAAGACAGAGTCAATCATGAAGGAATTACACAATCATTGCTTAATCCACTATGTTAAATCTAAACTTTCCCCTTCCATATTTTTACAGTGCATCAGTATCTTGTGTATGTGCGTGTGCGTGTGTGTGTGTGTGTGAGAGAGAGAGAGCGAGCGCATCATATAATAATAGAATCATAGAATTGAAAGAGACCTAAAGGGCCATCCAGTCCAACCCCGTGCCATGCAGGAACACACAATCAAAGCATCCCCGACAGATGGCCATCCAGCCTCTGTTTAAAGACGTCCAAAGAAGAAGACTCCACCATGCTCTGAGGGAGTGTGTTCCACTGTCAAGCAGCTCTTACTGTCAGGAAGTTCTTCCTAATGTTTAAGTGGAATCTCATTGCTGAAGGGGGTGGAAATGTGCCACCTATACTGTCCCACTGTGCCACCCAATTGGCACTGGGAGACAGGAGTGCATGAGAGAATCAGGTAGTAGCAGGTTTCCCCAGCACAAAGGAAATAGAGTGGGACCTCCATATCTGCAGGCTTGCCATCCATGGATGACAAGCTGCCTGTTGTCCCTAGTGGCAGCATGTGCATGCGGCCATGCCATCATTAGGGACAATGGGAATTGAGGTCCTGCAAATTTTGGGATCTGTGCAGGGGGCTCCAGAACAGCTCCTCCATGGATACTGAGGTCCCACTGTATCAGAGGGATGGGAAGGGAGACAGAGAAAGTGAGTGAGAAAGTGAGGCAGTTATAGTGGGAAGAACTAGGGCTGTGTCATCACTGACCCGGCTTACTGTTGGGGTTACTGAATCTGCAAGGAGGAGGAGCTGTCCATACAACCAGTACCCACAACAGGTCAATACCAGCAGCACTGTCTGCACATTCCCTCTTCCCATCCTGGCCCTAATCCAGTTAAAATTCAGTATGCACCAGAAGAACCACATGATTGTGGAAAGTGACAGTGCTGTGGGATGAGTTGGAATTTCCAGGCCAGAATAGATCAGTGGCTCAGGGGTTAGGGCACTTCCTCCTGAGCTCTTCCACCTGCCTGCCAATACTTCTCCCCACAGCCCCACATCAGAATCACAGAATAATAGAGTTGGTAGAGACCTCAAGGGCCATCCAGTACAACCCCTGCCATGCAGGAACTCTCAATCAAAGCATACCTGACAGACGGCCATCCAGCCTCTGTTTAAAGCCCTCCAAAGGAAAAGACTCCACCACTCTCTCAGGGAGTGCATTCCACTGTCAAACAGCTCTTACTGTCAGGAAGTTCCTCCTAATGTTGAGGAGGAATATTCAGCACACAGTCTGCACGTGAATGGGATTCAATGGAGTTTCCATCATAATTTGGAGCAAACAGGGATTCTTTTCCCTCTGGACAATGGCCTTGGAGTGTGATTGGACCTATGTTTTGCCCATTTTGGCCCCACGTATCATCAAAACTGGTCAGTGTGAAAATGGGGCTGGAATGTTCTCCATGTGGACATGGCCTAGGAGATACTGCTCCTGTGATGGCTTGCATGTCATAAAGGGACTGTATGTGTGCACATCATCCAGCACCCAAATGGGCCTGAAAAGGTGGCCACAATTATGGCTGGGGCAACAAGGGAAGACAGGACTTTGCTCTCTGGGCCAGAATGTCTTTAATACAAACAAAAGGAAGGAAACAAAAGGAGTGATGGACTGTGGGACAACAAAGCACACTCATTTCCCAAGAAGTGACGGCAATTGAAACAAATCTAAATTGTTGCTTTTAAAGTACAAACAATAAAGCACTGGTAATGACCCAGACCACAGGAATTGTTACAGATGACTTTGAATGTTTGTGTACTTCCTATAAATAATAATAATAAAAAATGTAAATCTGGGAATATCAGTATGCTTGCAAGCACAGATGTGATAACTTTTGGAGTCTCCCACTATTTTAATGCCCTTTAGTCATGTAAAAATCTATGGTTGATAGTTACATGCAACTTACTATCTGCAGTTCTTTCCAGCAGAGATAGCCAATATGATGTTATTAACCACGTGAATTCTGTTCTGGGCTTGGAAGCTTGCTATTTAAAGATTAGTTACATTTATAAGTCATATGCTCCAAAGAAGTTGGTTACTACAGTGTTGTAAATGTAAAAACAGGTCAGCAGCTTGTAGTGTTCAGGGTTGTTGTTTTTTAGGGAGAAAATAAAATAATTTCCATTTCCTAAAAGGAGCTAAATTTGTTTTTTCCCCTCCCCTTACACGCAAAAACCACCACCTCAACCTGCTGGTGTTTGGTACAAAACACTCTGCTCTTGTTATTTTTGTGCTTGCCTCAACATCTACAATTGAGCATGAGACATCAGCATAGGAGACCACATGAACTATCTCTTGAACTGTATAATAATCTTCTTCCACCATTTAGTGATACCACAACCCTGTAACTAACTCTGTAACTAAGAAAGTAATTGTGAAGTTACAGTTGCACTGCTAAAGGAATGCAATTATCTCTCATTGAGTTGTGATTGCAGTATAATGTAGTTGTGTAATAGTTATTGGGTGAATAATTAACTGGTTTTTGGATGTTATTTACAAACTGTGTAAGAGAGCTATAACCTGAGCAAGCCAAGACACTGAACTCATGGGATACTAATGGTTGAATGAACTGCATATTATTTAACCACTCTGTGTGGTAGAAAAGCCGATGCAAATATAAAATAAAGCCAGAGTAATTTTTATTGTTACATGCCAGTATCTCTAAGCATCTGGTGTTTTAGTAAGCCATTTTCCTTTCATTTCAATCTGGTTTTTGTTTAAAACACTCCATAACCACAGCAGTATTCCAGGTTAAATGTGACATTAATCAAAGAATGGACTAATGCCATCTATAAGACTGAAGCTGTGCATATTGGCTTTAGCTGGGTTTTTCATTTGGCCACACACTCATTGCTCTTAAGACAGCCTCATTGACTTTAACCAGGGTGGGGAAAGTGTGGGGTGCAGGCTAGATGTGGTCTTAATCTTATTTTTGAGGCCCTTGGGTCCTGAGTCCCTCCTTCCCAAACATTCATGCATATGGATACCCTAAGGCATACCTATCACAAAGTTTTCATGGCAACTTTCTTCAGAAGGGGGTTGCCATTGCAATCCTCTGAGTCTGAGAGTGTGTGATTTGCCCAAGGTCACCTAGTGGTTTTCCATAGCTGAGCGGGAATTCAAATCCTGATCTCTAGAGTCGTAGTTCAATGTTCAGACCACTACATCACACTGGCTCATACACACACACACACACACACACACATACATGCTAAAATGCAACCAGGTAACAAGCAAGACATGCTGAAATTCCATCTTCTACACAACCATTAAAGATACAGGAGCCATCTCCAGTTTTCATTTTGGCAACCATTTTCTTTTTGCTTTTGTAGTCTACTTTGTGCAAATAGACACAATCAATGAAACAGCCCTGTAACTAAACCTTGGATGATTTTTTTCAGATGACAGGGAGGAACAGGGAGGAACAGAAACAGAATCAAGAACAGAACATATTCGGCAAATCTACCTAGTTTTAGTAAAAAACAGAGTACAAATAAAACTTACTCACAAGTGTGCATAGAATTTCAATGAGACTTGAATTCAAAAGAACTTACTTCCAGGTCTGTACAGAATTGCAGCCTTAGGATTCTTATGTTGCCTTGACCTCTCTTTGACAAATTTGCCACTCTGTGTGTGTGTGTGTGTGTGTGTGTGTGTATGTATGTATGATTGTGTAGAGATGCATGACAGCCACTGTAAATCAGGTGTGAACTATTCAGCTACAGAAAGATATAAGCAGAAACAGAGTCATGCTGGCAAGCATGCATAGGAGAGTTGAGAACCCTTCTCTTGCTAATTGTCATAATGTTGGAAAAATTATTTGTAGGGTTTGGAAAAGAGACTACAATTCTCTACGGTCAAGATGTCTGGGGGATTCTGGAGAGTGTTATCCCAAAAGCATCTTTTCCAAACTCTAGATAGCTTGTAGCTCCTTGTGTGTGTTAACTGTCATTATGTCAGCCCCGACTCATAGTGACCCTGTGGATGAGACATCTTCCAAACCCACTTTCGATTGCTCTGCTTAGAGCCTGTAGATTCAGGCCTCTGACCCCTCTAATTGAGTATATCCATCTGGCATGTGGACTTCTTCTCTTCCTGCTGGCTTCTATCTTTCCAAGCATTATTGTTTTTTTAATGAGTCATGCCTTCTCATGATGTGGCCAAAGAATGACAGCCTCAATTAGATCATCTTGGTTTACAGGGAGATTTCAGGCTTGATCTGCTCAAGACCTGATTTGTTTGTCTTTTTGGCTGTCTCTGGCATCCTCAGCACTCTTCTCCAGCACTACATCTCAAATGAATTAATTTTCCTCCTATCTGCTTCTTCACTGTCCATCTCTCTTATCCATACATGGTGATAGGGAATACAATAGCTTGGGTGATTCTATCTTTAGTGGTCAGTTGTACATCTTTACTCTTTAGGATCTTGTCTAGTTCTTTAATAGCTGCCCTTCCCATTCCTAGTCTTTTTCTGATTTCTTGACTGAAATCTCTGTTCTGATCAGTGTTTGATCCAAGGTATGGGAACTCTTTATTTTTATTTCCCCATTGTCTAGGTTGAATTTATGTAGACCTGTGGTCATTATTTTTGTTTTCTTTATGTTCAGCAGTAACACCCAGATTTTTTAAGAAATTTTGTCACTTCCTCTTTGGTAAGAGAGAGGCTGCTCCCAATATTTTTTGCAGGAACACTTCATATCTATTAAATGTCCATAAATATGAAAATGCCTGCCTTATATCTGAATTTCTTAGGGCTTGTAAACATTACTATTTTGATTGAGTCTCTGATCATGCTGGCTGGGGAATAATCAGATTTTTGGAAAGGCTTTTTTGGCCCTATCCTTTGCCGCTGCAACAAAGTTGGGAGGGCTGCAGTGAAAGGAGAGCCTGACTGGGTGTCACCTTTCTTCTAGAGTGTCACCTGGTGAAGACCACATCCCCAGCACTCCTCTAGTGACACCACTGCATCCAATACCTCCTAAACCGATTTTTTTCTGACAGCCCCACATAATGCAGCCATTTCCTGGCTGATGGAGAACAAGAGGAGCTATGAAGAGGTATCCACCTATCTTCCTTTAGCTGGAAGCACAGCAATGACATCATCACCAGGGACTTCGGGAAGAACCCGGAGAGATCCCAGAGGATGCCTATTACTGTGCATCCAGCTATAGGAAAATAGCTGGCCATTTCTCTGACACTCCCTTTTCTTTCCATCAACCAAGAAATGACCATGTTTGGGGGGCTGAAGTAGGGAAAAGCAATGGCTCTGAAGGAGATCCATCCCTTTCTCTGCCTGCTCAGTGCAGGGTAAGGGGGATGGCACAGCAATTGGCATGTGGCCCTAACCCAGCTGTCCACATTGTCAAAAGAAATGGAGGCACTCCTCCGGCTTTTTCTCTGACTTTGCTTACTTAGGAGAAAAGTCTGGTTAATTGTATGTCATGAAGACTGCCAGCGCTGGCTTTGAGGTGAATACAGAACTTTTCACCAGTGTAGACAAATCCTTAAATACTTCATTTTTGCAAGAGAGTCAGCAGATAAGGAAAGTTGGAGGGAGGGGGAAAAGGGGGGCAGCAATTTAGAAACATATTGTTAATCAAACTTACTCATACTATTGGTATTCAGTCACTGCCCATGGGATTTACAGAAATGAATATGCTTTATACAAACCATACAAAGGAAGAGAAATATGTTAAACTGTTGAATCCTCAGCATTTGGAGGGATTGGTGTGCAATGTTAGCTGTAAAACAGAACTGGAGACCAAGACTCAACAAAGTCTTCCAATTTGCCCTGTAGGTGTAATAATTAATTTTCCATGAACCATTTTTGAACTCTTCTATTTTTGCACTTTTACCTTGGGAGGCCCAGCCCTTCCACAGGCTTCCACAATGATGTTTTCAGAGACAGAGTCATCATAGCAGAACTTTTAGCTCATAGATAATTGATATGTGAGGTGACTTCATACAGATTTCACCCAACTTGTTTATTACTTCGAAAAGTAAGAATTCTTGGATCAGTAATTATGTTATTACCAACATTTACCATTTAACCTTACATTTACTCATAGGCATTTTGTGTACAAGACACTGACTGTTAAAATCCCCAAATCTTGCTTTCCCTTCCACTTAAGATATGTTTCCCTTTAAAATTCATAAGTAAAATTAAGTGCCATCCTATGTTTATTTATCAGAAGAAAGCCCCATAGTAGCTAGTGGGGCTAGTAAGTGTATTTAAGAGTTCATCTTGAGGCAGCTTCAAATTTTGTCTAATCAAAAAATAAGCCAGTGTTTGAGTATTATTGTGGTTTTTTTCCTTTTTAAAAACTTCACTGAAGGCCTAAGCAGACTGCCAGAAATAATGCACATTAAATTGAGGCACTGCCCTGGCTCAGTGCTAGGGAATCATGGGAATTGTATTTTTTTCTGGGACATTGAGCCTTCTCTGTCAGAGAGCTCTGGTGCCACAATAAATTACAGTTCCCATGATTCCCTAGCACTGAGCTAGGGCAGTGCCTCAATTTAATGTGCACTATTTCTGGCAGTCTGCTTAGGCCCTAAGAGAATTAGGTAGAAAGAATATGTGTCTCAACATAGATTCTCATCTAGAGGAGAACGATGTGCTGTAGTAAATTAATGGGCCCAAAGGCTTTGCACTTAATCCATTCCCTTGGCTGGGATGGAATACAGATCTCCTCAGCCTAAAATCATCATTTGATCCACCAGTATACTGGAAAACTGATTAGATAGTCCACTCTATTAGAAAGGCTGCATCTGCACTGCAGAATCAATGCAGTTTGACACCACTTTAATGTGTGAGGTATTTTGCCTTCTCTGTTAGAGTGTTCTGGTGCCACAACAAACTACAAATCTCAGGATTCCATAGGATGGAGCCATGACAGTTAAAGTGGTGTCATACTGGTTTATATCTGCAGTACAGATTGGCTCAAAATCTTACCTCTGCAATCTTCTACCACTTTACAGTAATACTTTCACTTGTTGTTGGTAACTGCCACCAGGTTGACTTTGACTGTGACAATCCTGAATGAAAGACCTCCAAGCCATGCTGTTATCAACAGCCCGACTCAGCCCTTGATTGAGTCAATCCACCTGTAGTATAGTCTTCCTCTTTTCCTACTTCCTACCTTAACATGCATTATTGTCTTTTCTAAAAAATCATGTCTTCTCATTATATGTCCTAAATATGACCATATCAGTTTAGTTATCTTTACTTCTAAGGAGAGGTCTGGCTTGATTTGCTCTTGGACCCATTCATTTGTCTTTTTGGCAATCTATGATATCTACTGAATTCTATATCAGCACCACATATCACATGAATTGATTCTCTTTCTATCACCTTTCTTCACTGGGGGGAAGCAGACGAGGGCGTCCAAGATGCCCTGCGATGGTGCGCCGCGGGACTGGAGCAGTCGCACCGCGGCGCACCGTCGGCGCCTCTGAAAGGAGCGCAAAAATAGCGCTCCTTTCAGAAGTCAGTGAAAGTGCGCCCTAAAAGCATTGGGCACACTTTCACTGACTTTTCTGCCACAGCGCGTGCGGTCGCTGCGGCAGGAGGTTGTCCCCGGAGCGCCGGACGTGTGGAGGGCCGGCGGCTCCGAGGACAACCTCGGGAAGAGGAAGGGGCGCCGCGCGTGCGGCTGCCCCTCCTCTTCCTTGCCTCGGAGACGGCTCAATAAGCCATCTGCCGAGGCCCACTGTCACCTTTCACAACCAAACATACAAATTGAAAATGTGGTGGCATGGATCATCCCAACTTTAATATTCAATGATATATTTATTTAAACTTGATGGTCTTCATAGTTGTAATATCCTCATAGTTATGGTATGTGGGGGGTAGGCATGAGAGATGGGATCTTAAGTTGTTATTTGTTGGATGTTTGGGGTGGAGGGAAGGACATTATTTAATTTGCTGCAATGTATTATTTTATTATTGTTGTTTAATTTGTTGTAATGTATTAAGGTACTCTGTTGTTCACCGCCTCGATTGGTTAGCCAGAGGGGCGGTATATAAATAAACCATATTATTATTATTATTATTATTATTATTATTATTATTATTATTATGTTCTGCATACAACTTTGATAGAATGATAAAATTCAGCATTGCTTGACTCTCTTGCCAATTGCAAACCATTGTTTCTTCACATTCTGTTCTGATGGTGGCCTCTTGTCCTGCGTATAGATTATGTATCAGCACAATCAAATGTTGTGGCAGACTCATAGCTTTACAAATATTCCACAATTTTTCATGATCTACATAATCAAAGGCTTTGCTATAATCTATAAAGCACAGGCTGATTTTCTTCTGAAATTCTTTGATGTGCTCCATTATCCAATGAATGTTTTCAATATGATCCCTGGTGCTTCTTCCTTTTCTGAACCCAACTTGGACATCTTGCATTTCTTGCTCCATATATGTAAAAAATTGAGCATCAGCACATGGACAGTTTATGCAAATTTGTGCCTTAACTTTTGGGCATGAGAAAATGATTTAGGAGATTGATTTAGGAGACTGTTGTTATTTGCTGTCAAGTCAACTTCATCTTATGATAATCCTATGAATTAAAGGTCATCAGCTGCCTTCCTCTGGTCTTTGAAACTCAGGGCAGCTATGGCTTCATTGATTGAATGAATCCATGTGTTATCCAGTCTTCCTTTTTTCTTATTGCCTTCCATTTAGCCAAGAATTATAATCTTTTTGTCATCTCATGATATCTCCAAAGTGTGACAGCCTCGGTTTAGTCCTCTTGTACTGTTATGAGTGCCCAGGCTTGATTTGTTCCAGGATTCAGTCATCTTTTTAGCAGGTCATGGTATACACAGAACTCTCCTCCACAACTGTTTTTCAATTGTGTTGATTTTCTTCCTGTTAGCTTTCTTCACTGTCCATCTCCCACACCTGTAGTGGAAACACTGCTTTAATGTTTGAACTAAAACTCTGAGCAGAGTCGGCATATCCATAACACTGGAGCTACTAGCCTCCATTAGCACAGATCAACATGCTCACAATCCTCAGAATCACCTGTCCACTTGTAAGCATGGTGTATGAGGGGTGGACACCTCTTTAGTGGGAAAATAGCACTTTTAAAGAAAAGTACTATGTCTTGCATTAAAATACAGTTCTTGATGGTAAAATTTACATTAGTTGCAGAACTACAGCATGGCTTGTGATGAGTTCAGGGGAGGTGGGTGCAGAATGCCCTCTCAATACAGCAAAGTTAACCATCCTGGTAGCACACATTTTCCTCCAAGGAAGATAGGTAAGATACAGAGAATGTAGCCATCTACAATGTTGGATGGTAAAGATTAGATTTCAAACCCTAAAACATTATTTAAGGTTGTTTAAGGCAGTGCTATTAAAAATGGTGGTCTCTGGACCAGAGCTGGACCCTGAATCATCAGCTGCCAGTCTTTGGAGAGCTTCCAGGAAAGAAGCAATTGTATTTGATGGGCACAAACCCTGGTATGTTGAAAAAATAATAATTGCCAGTCCTCCACATCAAACAGTCTGGAAAGTACTGATTTAAGGGATTACCTGTCTCACTATGAATTTATCACCATTTGAGGTTTTTTTAAGTTTATTGTGTAGAATACACTTTTACTATTGGATGCTAATCTAGGAGAAAGGCAGGATTACACACACAAATACACTCCTCATCTTTCTATTTCTTTTGTTTCAGGTGGAAAGGTGTTACAAACATATTGCAAATATTTTTAAACAACAGTGAAACTCTATATAGGCCTACTCAAAAGTAAACCGAATCCACTAGAGCTTATTCCCAGATATATGGGTATAGGTTGTTATTGTGTGCCTTCACATTGTTTCTCACTTATGGTTACCCTAAGCAAACCTATCTTGCAGTTTTCTTGGCAAGAGTTGTTCAGAGGAGGTTTTGCCATTGCCTTCCCCTGAGACTGAGAGCATGATAGGATCCTAAATGTCACAAATGTCACAGTCCTCAAAATGATATGCACATTTTAACCAGTAAATGTTGGGAAATAGCTGAAAGCCTAGTATATTTATTAATAACAATAAAATAAAATACAAACCTCTGCTTGCTCTTTACTGAGGGATCAAAATGTTTGAAAGTTGATTTTTTGCTTTCTTAGAAAAATAAAGCATGGACTCAAAGCCAAGAATGAAATCTCTTTGTGTTGCAGTTCAGGTCAGATGCAATCTCAGTGAGAGATAACCTCATCTCTACTTTCTTAGCCTTTTAATACCTCTCTAGCAGTTTCTATCCATGTATATATCTGTATGTTTGCATATGGTTTCACATACAAAAATAGAAACGGCCAGGAAGGTACCACTCAGAGATACACACATGTGGCTTTCAATCATTCATGACAGTTCCAGTATAAAAGTTTGGTAATGTTTCAGGTATGTCATTCAATGCATTTGAATAATGTACTTATAGTCTCACTTTGTAACCTATTCTGCTTCCTACCTGCTCACTTGATGGAAAGAATTGTGGCTTTCTACAGGTACCTCTGGATATGTTTACAGGTGCTACAATTAGGAATGTCATTCCATGGTTTGGAAATATCATCTGGTCCAGCATGTTGTTGACCAAGACCCTGTCTGCATGGGCCAAAAGGCCCATTCCCCCCTCCTTCCGGTGTTGTCTTGTTCAGATGACTCACATGCCAAATCTGGCTCTGGTGCAAGCAGTCTGGCTGATATCTGGTCCATTCACCACCAGAAGCAGGTTATAAAGGCCTTAACCAGTTCTTAAAAATATACCTCTTACTTCTGATCTTCCAGGAAGATCTGGAGCCCTCTGTTCCCACACCACACCACACCATGGGATGCATGGGCACCCCACTGAGCCACTTGGTGTGTTTGCTGCCACTGCGAGTCACTCATTCTGAGATCAGAATGAGGTGCCCAGCCTTTTGATCATTGTTGAGCACCTTGTTCTGGCATTAGAGGACAGTGACCCATGGCAAGAGCCGTGCTGGACAGCTCAGTAGGATGCCTGTGTAGACAGCTGTTGTGGTGCAAGGTAGCAGGAGCAGGTTGGGGCAGCTGCTGAGCTAGGATCTTTTGGCCTGCCCTTGTAGTATCCTGGCCCATGCAGACATGGCCCAAGGCTGGTGGTGATAGGGAAAATATGACTTTTTTTGTGAAGACATCTTCATTACTTATTAGTCTCTTTTCAGGCAGAGCTAAAAGGTCTGATTGTAACCTATAATGTCCTATGAACTTGGGACAGGGCTATTTGAAATAGCATATTCTCCTCTATGAGCCTATTTCAGTTTTAAGATCTGAAGTAGCATCCATGTCAGTGGTGCAGTGAATCTCCTTGAGATTTAAGCCTGAACAGTAAAGGAATTATCCAAGAGACTTATCACATTGCAAAACAAAACGACTTACCCCTGCCGAATTACAGTCGATTTCAGGATGCACTCAGGAATTATCACATTAAAAATGCTGCCGATGCTGCCAGTGACTCCATCCTAGTTAAATCTCAGCTCCCAGCCATGCTCAGCTGGCCAATTTTGAAAAATGGGAGCTTCCCGTTTTTTAAAATCGACTGCCTGAGTGCTGCTGGGAGCCTGGATTTATCTGGGATGTAGTTGCCCGGAGGCGTTGGCAGCATTTTTAATGTGATAATTCCCTAGTGCATCCTGAAATTGACTAATTTGGCAGGGGTAAGCAGCTTTATTTTGCAATGAGATAAACCCCCAAGACATTGAACCCCTTTGAAGTTAATACTATCAAAGTATAGATGGGCTATGCAGTCAAAGGTGAAATGTAGAGATGTGTGTGTAATTTTCCACTTGAGAACAGCTTCTAAGCAAGCACAAACAACTCAGTCCAGATGGCCAGAGAGAGACATAACAATAGAAAACTCTAGGTGGGAAAGCAGCCTTGTTTACATAAGAAAAACAATAATAATAAAAGCCAGTATGGGAAAGGAGATCACGTGGTGGATGATGAACAACAAGAGGCTGGGTTAACAAACATCACATACAGATCATCCAATTAACCTAAAGGGTAACACCTAAAAAGGTGGAGAGGGGCTGGACTGAGAAGCTCTGTGCTTGGCATTGATATTATTATTTGCTTCCTTTGGATCACACTTTTTCTTCTCTTTACTTCTTGCAATGGATCTATAATATGTTTATATTGCTTTACAATGTAGCCTTAAGATCTGGAAACATGGATCTGTAGTTTTATTCTTGTTTAGTCACATCAGCAAGATGTGATCCTATAGTGGACTATATTTTACTCTGCTTGTTGTTATTTTTTCAACAATAACAATAAAAGCTCAACTTTTAGAAGCTTGGATTTTTTGGTTTTTTTTGTTCCCTGGTTCTGCTGGATCTACAAGCACGCTACTCCACTCAAACCTAACAGATACTAAAATCCTGAGTGGATTCAAAATGTCCCACTGACACAGGGTGAGGGGCCTCAGCCACCTGTGTTTTTCCACTGTCCTTGAAAATACCTTTGCTGGAAATCTGAGAGAGGATTTTCTTTGTATTTATTCCCAGGTTCTAATAAATGCCAAGAAAAGAACCTGCTGTTCTTACACCAGCAGGTAGAAAACTTTTTTCTCAGACAGGCATTTGGCATTTAAACTGGGTTATTGAATGTGATTGCTGTTCCTTTTGAGTGGATATGCATTTAAACAATGTTTGTTTTGATTTGTATTGATAGTCATGGTTGTTTAGACTGAAAAGCAGGCTATACATTCAATGAAATGATCTGACTCATCTCCAGGTGATAAAGTATTTACAAGTAAAGCAAATACATGAATCTTGACAACATATATTGAACCAGTCTTAAAACCTCCACAGTTTCTTTGTACCATGTGAAATTCTTTCCCTCAGACCACAGCAGGATATTACATTAGCCCATGTAGGTTGCTGTTGTAGACTTTTGTGATATTGAACAAAATTCAAGCACAGCAGTTGTTTGGTTAACTGTAAATCCAAACCTTCATTACTTATGCTGATTTTTCCATTAAATGGAGAAGTTCCTTATTAAGAAATTGTTCTTCCAAAGCTCAGGGAAAAAAATCTTCTTGGTTTTTGACACCTTCCCTGCAAAGCTTCTTTGTTTCCATGGAGAAGTTTCATGCAAAGCTGCTTTTTGTCAGTAGTTGGCACCTCTAATTATAGCTGACAGGATACTCCCAAATTTGACAAGGTTTTTTCCACCTTTGGCTTTTAAATGCAGTCATGTATTTCTAGAAGAACCTAGGGAGGGATCCTGATTTCTTAACCTCCTTTTAAATCCCTCATCATTTCATGGTGTGTGTGTGTGTGTGTGTGTGTGTGTGTGTGGGAACCTTACAAATCTTCTGGTGAAAATTGAGTTTGACATAAAATCAGCTCCTTACGTTCTAGGTGACAATTTATTTCCTGAACATTCGGCAGACAATGCTAGGAAAATCAGGAACACTTAATACTGTCAGAGGCACATTTTATGTTACACATGGATGCCGTTAAAGCATGAGTGAGTCCTGAGGAAAAAAGGATGGTACATCGCACTTCATGCATATTTTACATTTGCATTAGAAACCAATGTAGACAGAACAAAGGCAGTTGAAGCTTCATTTGTAAAAACTACCCAAGGGTCTTTCATAGATTAAAATTAAAGCCTTCAGAGAACCAGTTAATCATATATGTTTATAATGACTCCATTCAGACATGATGTCCCCACTCCACCAAATCATGGAGATCTGAAATAGAAATGCACAATACCCTTGGCTGGTCCCTTTTCTCACTTTCTTTTTCTGTCTCAAAACCAAAGCATAAGTTTGGTGGCTCAACAGAAATGTTTAACAACTCCCTGACAAACATGGATAGCACAACCACATTCCATCAGTCAATTTTATTAATCACCAAAGAAAGATTTCTGTTTGAATTCCAACATTTCCAAAATTACATCATGGACCACACTGGGCCATTTTTACCATGTTTCATTTTCCACCAGCACCTTTTTTTTTTTTTTGCAGTTTTTGTATACCTGTCATGTAAAAGAATCCTTAAGACCCTTCCATTTTGCAACATTTTGGTTGATCCTAATAACGGCATTATCCTGTTCATGTTTTATTTTTTTTTTTAAATATATGAACCATGAATCATAAATCATGTAGCTTCAAAATTTTGTAACTAGACAGTCATTTTAAAGTCTTGTTTTTTTCTGTTTGTTTGTTTTTTGTTCAGCATCATGAATTACTGCACCAAAGTCAATTTCTCTTGCCGGTTTATCATCGACAGATTTTATAAAGCTAGGAAATTTAGCATTGTTGTCCTCTAGCAAAATGCTTGATGACAGCTACCTTGTGGAAACTTCTTGCTGCTTTGCTGCAATATTCGGTAGCGTGCCAATACCAAAAACAGACAAAAAAGATACCTCCTCATACATCTGTGTATAATTTAAGGATAACTAGTGCATGTATTAGGGTGGCCACATACATATCAAAAAAAGTAAGATATGTATCACCAAAGAGGGGGGCATAGATTTGAATAAAACAGGGTATGCAAATCAACATGTAGAGATTCAAAATTAGATTTAAAAATATTTTACACAAAATACCAATATATACCAAAAGGAAGACTATGACCAGGTGATTTATGTGGATGCTCAGGCAGTTGTCCAATTGTTGATGGACAACATCTAATCTCCCTGTCTGTGGCCTAAATCCAATCACTAGTTCTAACTTGAGTAGACCCACTGAGCCAATAGAATTTATGTAAATATCGATTTGTTGTGTGTCATCAAGTCATTTCTGACATATAGTGATATGTTAAGCATAGTGATATCATGGGGATTTCTGGGTGTCAGAGTGTGTGACTTACCCAGGGTGGGTTTCCATGGCTGAGCAGTGAATTGAACCCTGATCTCCAGAGTTATAGTCCAATGCTCAAACCACTACACCATACTGGCTCAAGTGTTAATTTACCATTCAGCAATTAATTCAGTTGGGATACTCTAGTTGTGACCAAAGAATTGGATTTCAGTCTTTATATTTAAATCAGACCTGAGAGCCTTTCAGAGAAAGGATACCCTGAAACAAAGGTGCCCTATAGCAGCACTTCTAAAAGAAAGCTGTCCTCCGTAACAGAGGATACATGGCTGCCCTGGTGAAATTATACAGTTATTGACATGTTTGAAGGGCTTATAAACCCTACTAGAAGTATTCACTTTCACTGTCTTTGGTATAATTTCACATTAATTATTATGCTGCCTTGTCCTCTTATCAGCTTTTCCTTGTTCCTGCCTCTCCATGAGGAATTTTGGGACTAGTCCCTCTTAAGAGAGAATGCCACACAGAGAAACATAAATCACTGTTTTCAGAACACAAGGCAGCTGAAATGTACAAGCAGACAGTTATTCTTTGGGAGAAAATGGCCTAGAACAGTGAAGACCTGCTCAGAATATTGCTTGTTCTTCTATAACATTGTTTCTGATTCAAAGACATATAGCCATGATGGAAAATCAGTATGCAAAAGTATCTTGTATCACCTTTGAGACTAACCAAAAGAAATTGGAAACTACCAGCTTCTTTCTTTCAGATAATTTCAAAGGTGCTACAAGTTCTTTTCACATGTTGTTTCTGATTATCTCTAGCCAGTCATTGTCAAGATTTGTGCAATAGGGAATTAAGTTTTCACAGATATCCTAAACCATGATATACAATTTCCTTAACCAAATACCCTAAACTATTTCCTGCTAATAGTAATAGAATTGTAATTGGTTCAAGTCTCTTTTGGATCTTGAGAGTCCAGCAAAGTATACTTTTGTTGGTGTATGCAGACAAGCAGGATCTAGCATACACACATGCAGAGTTGATGCACGTAGGCAGGGATGCCTAGAAGATGGTCTTCTGTGAATCCTCCCACACGCAGGCTGCTGCTTTCACTTTGCTGAAATGAATTGCTGGACAGCGAGACTTCACTCAATGAGGGCTTTAATCTTTGTTGCAAATGTTTTCAAAGATACATAGAGTATCAGACATCTGTCTTGAATACTCACAGCTATACAGACCAACAAAGTGCTTTGCCAACCACCGACCACAACTAACCAACAATGGAGATTCTGACCCTCTCCCTTATACAGGTGGTCTTCTTAGGAACATGTGACAGCCATGCACTAATGAAACCTGGCTGGTTTTATCCCCAGTGCCTGTTGCATCAGGTCTCCCATGATGCACAGCTTACCAAATGCTGACTGATGCACCTGCCACTTGAATTGTAGTAACCCTGTTACTATTGCTCCAGTTCCTCCCAGTAGCCATACCCATGTCATTTTCGAGACCAGGGTGCAATATGGTCTGGACAATTTTTCCCTTTTTTGATCAGTCCTCCCATTTTCCCTCCAATTTATTTATTTATTTTATTTAGAGTTTTTATACCTTATCCTTCAGGCACAAAGGTTCTTGGGGCAGTTTACAGATTGCTAATTTGACAATTCCCTGCCCTCTGGTTTACAGTATAAAAAGACATAATACAAAAGGAGAAGGGAATGGCAGTGATGAAGGGGATCAAGTCCAACAGATACTGCCAGTTCTTCTCTCCCTCTGAGGCCAAGGTGATGACAGTTAAGCTGGAAGGAGGGTCTTTCATCTGCTTCTGGAGCTAGGCATGGTGGAGCTGTGCCTTCCTCTTCTCTCCTCTGAGGCCACGGTGGTAGTGGTTAAATTATTCACTTATATAAGCTATTCACATGCCTAAATAAGAGACATCCTGTTTTATGAAATGACAGTTTAGCTTTTAAAATGTGTTTCTGATGGAAAATGTGTCTTAAAATACTGTTTAAAAGTATTTAATATGTTTAGTAGCTGTTCTGTTTCCTACAGTTTTTCATTGCATTATTTGTCATCGAGACCCGAAACAGAGAGGCCAAAAAATAACAACCACTGGGCTTAGCATCTATGACTCTATGACTGAGAGATTTCCAAGAGCATCAACAGCCCTGCTCAATTATTGCAAATTCAGGGATGTGGCTTCCTTGGTTGAGTCCATCCACCTGTAATATGGCTTCCCCTTTTTCTATTGCCTTCCTGTCTACCAAGCATGCACATCTTTTTCAGTGAGTCATGTCATCTCATGGTAAGTCCAAAGTACAACAGCCTCAGTTTAGTCATCTTCAATACACTTGAATAATTTCTGTCCATGCCCTGATTTTAAATTCTGTAATTACAAACATTGTAACTGAAAATACAAAGTATTGGGTTAAGCTGGAATCTAATCACAATGGGAAATCTGTGTTAGGCACAAATTAAATGACCAAATCATTTTTTTAAAAAACCAAAAAGACACACCAGAGCTGGATATATTCTGTGTCTGGCACACCTAGAGAAAGGGACCGTCAAAGCAAACTTGAACTGTGGCTGGTTTGAGGCTTATTATTTTAATATGAACAACTTGTGAGGTGATGTGTCATGAGGAATGCCAAGGTAAAGAAAATTAATATATTTTTTTCCTCATCTAAACTTTCTGTTAGATCACTTTCTGTTTTAGCTTGTTTTCCAGCAGAATCCTGAGGCATATTTCTGAAATATGTTTCCCTTATATTCTTGGAACAATTCTGCCATTGTTCACAAGCTTGTTGTATATTATTCTAGCACATTTCCAAATCATAAATCAAAAGCCTATCAACATACATTAGGGAAATCCTCAATGTTATGTAGGTTTTTGTTTGAAATTGTTTTATCCTAATTACAAATCTTTCTACAGTGGTTTTATTAAAAGGACAAGTTTCACATGTAAACGTACTCCCTCACATGGTGGTCTTGTCATATTTTTAATATCTATTTTTTAAAAAATGCCTGAATTTCCTTCCTGGCATCACACATACTTGAAAGCCTGAGAAGGAACATGTTGGCATTCAGTGGCTGAAACTAGTATTCTTTCTTTTTGTGTGTCCCAGATAGCCTGCCAGGAAAAGGCCATTTTAGGCTGAACTTTATTAAGACTGTGTCAGGTGCCAACTTTTGTGATATTGCCAGAACCGTGCAGATCTGCATATTGTACAAGAAGTCAAGGTTCAAGGGCAAAATGACATTCACTCTCTCATATTTTTATGCAAGGGTTTTTAAAAGTTACATGGGAAGTCCTCTAATGAACCAGATATTAAAGAAGTTAGAATGTATGTGGTGGGAGGGAGGAAGAAGTGGAGGCTGGAAGCTCCTATATTAATTTCCTTGTCAAGATTTCTCACAGAGTCAAGGAAACTCAATTTGTCAAGGACAAGTAACTTCTGGAATATTTATTATATCACCATGCATCACAAATGATGGAGGAGAAATGGTGCTAATGCATGCTGTGCCTCACTTCATGCTGAGTTTCATCTCATGCTCTGTTGGGGGTGTTGTGGCAACAAGAAGGTGGACAGGAGGCGAGTCCATTTGGTCCCATAGACCAGTGGCTTGTAGCATTCAGATTTTTCAAAAAGAGTAAATAAAAGGGCATTTCCTCTGAAATAAAGGAATCCAGTAGCACCTTTGAGATCAACTGGGAAAAATAAATTTCTAGCATAATAATAATAATAATGATAATAATAATAATTTTATTTATATTTCCCGCCTCGATCCACATCAATAAAATAGCAACAATAAAATAACAACAATATACAAAATTCAAGAGTGCAAAAATACATAATATATCAACAATAAAATCAATATTATAAACATTCCAATACAGTGGCCCAGTCGTCTTCCACTTCTAAAGCCAAGCAATCAAATCAAGATGATACTAATTAACTTGAGGGCCCGTTAAGGGAATCATGTGGATAGGCCTACCGGAAAAGCTCCGTCTTAACTGTCTTCTTAAAGATATCCAAATTGGTAGTCGACAGAGCTCCTCCAGGAGGCTGTTCCACAGCTTAGGGGCTGCATCCATGAACAATCTTTGGGAAGTTATATTATATCTAGTTTTATGATAATCCAACAAATTCTTCCCAGATGTTCTGAGAGTGTGGGGTGGATTATGTGGGAAGAGGCGTTCCTTCAAGTAACTCAGACCCAAGCCATATAGGGCTTTAAAGGTAATAATCAACACCTTTAAGCTAATCAGCAGCCAATGAAGTGATTTTTATACCGGTGTTATGTGGTCAGACCTGGGTGTTCCTGAGACCAATCTGGCTGCCGCATTTTGAACAAGTTGAAGCTTCCGAACTTGGTACAGAGTTAGCCCCATGTAGAGTGCATTGCAGAAATCTAAATGAGGGATTACCAGGGCAGGTACTACTGCTTCAAGGTCCTTTCGGTTCAGGTAGGGACACAGTTGACATATCAACTGAAGTTGGTACCAAGCACTCTTGGCCATCACATCCACTTGAGATGACAACTGTAGAGATGAGTCCAGGAGTACTCCCAAACTATGAACTTTGTCCTTTAGGGGCCGTGTGACCCCATCCAGGACTGGTTGACAAAACCCCCTTCCCAGAATTGGGGTACCTATCATGAGTACCTCTGTTTTCTCTGGATTCAACTTGAGTTTGTTTTCCCTCATCCAGCCCATTACTGACCCAAGGCAGGCATCCAGAGGAGAGATGCCATCCTTAGTCACTGCAACAGTTGGAGACATAGAGAAATAGAGTTGGGTGTCATCAGCATACTGATAGCACCGTGCCCCATGTCTCCGGATGATCTCACCCAGCGGCTTCATGTAAAAGTTGAACAGCATAGGGGATAGAGTTTTCATAGACTTCCATGCACTTCATAGACTTCATAAGTCATAGACTTCCATGCACTTCATTAGACTTAACTGTAATCCATGGAATATTACGTTAAGAATTTATTTTTTTCAGTTTATCTCAAAGATCCTGATGGGGTTCCTTTATGTTTTTTTTTATTTGCCAAAACAGAGTAGCATGGCTACCTCTGAAGGAGTGGTAACAAGACGGGGAAGTAAAATGTTACCTTTCCCCCTGAAAAAACCAAAAACCAAAAACCAAAGACACACACAAGGGTTAACTATAAGAATAACCATATGAGGGGCTTAAATGTAATTGTAGATAATTGCTTTTTTAAAAATTATTTCTAAAAAAGTCACTTTCCAAGCTCTGAATAAAATGGATGGGGAGGAAACATCACATTGGATATTTCTAGTGGAAAGAAGAAGGGAAAAGAAGCCAAATGTGAGAAGTGTTAACCATTGATTTTTACATGGCTGGAGGATGAGGTCAAGATGTTGTTGTTGTTGCTGTTGTTGTTATTGTTATTGTTGTTGTTATAATAATAATAAAATATAATAATAATAATAATAATAATAATAATAATAATAATAAAATGTATTTATATCCCGCTTATTGACAGACAATCCAAGCGGCTTGTTGTTTTTCTTATACTTTTTCCCGGTTTGGGACTCAAGGAAGTTGGCAACAGTTGAAACAAACATAGCAAAATTTCCACAGCATACAAAAGTTGAAAAACCCCCAGCTAAAATATAAACTATTAAAAAGAAAACAACAAATAGACAATCTAGTACATTATGCAATGTCCTGTTAAGCCTTTTTTTAGGGCCTGTTCCCACTTACATTTAAACCAGTTTGCAATTTGCCTTCGCTTCGTGTTGGTGAATCGATTCCAAAAAGGTCTGTTATTCCCAATATGAAAGTGGATCTTTTAATTATTCCCTTGTAATCACTTCTTTTGTGGCACAATTGTCATTCCCACTAGTTTGCACCGCTTCAAAATGCATGTCAATCATCTGTATGTCATTGGTGAGGATGGGGCTGTTCTAGGTGCCAAGTGGGGTGACTTTAGCAACTGAGCCTTCCTCTGCCCCTCAGCAACCAAGGCTGCTCAAGCACACCATTTTCCCTTTGAGCAGCCTGGCTTGGGAACTATATATATTATATATATTTTTAAAAAAAATTGACAGGATATGCGATCCATTGGTTTTGCAACTATTTGCCTTGCTGAACTGCAGTCTGTCCATAATTGAAAGTAGTTGAAAATACAATGGATCACATATTCTGTCAATTTTTTCTATTATATATATATATATATATATATATATATGTGCCCATAGGTCACACTACAAGCACAAAGGCAGCGCTGGGTGGGGGGGGATCACTGATTGCCCAAAAACTGAGAAGGAATGGTAAACACCCCTCTGACATTAGTCCCTCCCCTCCAGAATGATGCGATTCAGATCCCTTGTTCCCACTTGTTGAACATGCTTTGGAATCGATTCTTTTCAAAAGAACTACCTAAAAACTAGTGTCAGGAAAGAGCAGTTCTTTTGCATTTGCCTCACTTCTTCATGATTGAAACTGAACTCAATAGGATTGGACTCGGTTTCAAGTGGGAATGACAGTCATATAAACTGATCAGCAATTCACTTTAAATCATAGTGGGAATGAGACTTTAATAGTATCAAAAGAGACTGCTCCTGACATTCTCATACTTGAAAATGCACAAGTGGAGTGTTGATGATAACATGGCCTGTCTGGTCTAACCACTTGCATGAATTGGGCACTCAGTTGACCAGAAGTTGATAGAGATGACCTCAGACAGAATCCAGATTGAAGCTGCTTGTGCACTGCAGAAATAATTCAGTTTGACACCACTTTAACTGCCATGACTCAATGCTATGGAATCCTGGGAACTGTAATTGGTTGTGGCACCAGAGTGGAGCAGGAAGCAGCCTAGTTGACAAGTGCAAAGGGCCCTCAGTCCCTCAGTTTAAGAGATATGAGTGGGGAAAACATGCCTGTTTCAGACCTGAGTCATATAGATAGTTAAGATAGTAGGATAAGAACAAAAGTTGCACCATGGCTATCACAAGTATTATGATGATGAGCATTTGCACATCAACATTTACCACAAAACCATAAGACTGGAGTATTTTCAACTTGATCTGGGCAACTGTGGATGGGTGGGATTGTTTTCTCCCCTTTTGCTCCCTTTTGTTATGTCACTTCTGGTTCAAGAAATTGGCCCAAACCTCTTCAATTTTCAACATAATATCACTTCTGATTTGGGAAATTGGTCCAAACTTAACCAATTTTCACCAAGGAAGCAGTCAAAAAGAAAATCAACTCATTTGAAATGTGGTGCGGGAGAAGAGTACTTAGGATACCATAGACAGCCAAGAAGACAAACAAATGGGTTCTTGAACAGATCAGACTAAAGCTCTCCTTGGAAGCTAAGATGATCGAGTTGAGACTATTGTACTTTGGCCACATAATGAGAAAGCATAGATCACTAGAAAAACCCCAACAGTGCTAGGAAGGTAGAGGGTAGAAGAAAGAAAGGAAGACCACAGACCAGATGGATAGACTCAATCAGATCAGGTTATGGGCAAGGGCTTGCAGGATCTGGGCAAGGCAGTGGAGGATAGGGATTCTTGGAGACATCTCATCCACAGGGTCGCCATGAGTTAGAGTCGACCCAAGGACAGCTAGCAACAACAAGTGGCAGACAAAGGGATCTCAACCACCATGTTTTTTGTGGTAGCAATTTGAAATACCCTAAAGGTACCAGATCCCATCTGAACTTGGATGCTAAGCGGGGTCAGCTCTGGTTAGTACTTGGATGGAAACTACCAAGGAAGACCAGGTGCTGGAAGTTATATTTCAGAGGAAGAAACTGGCAAAACCACCTCTAAGCATTCCTTACCTAAAATAAACAACAACAACCAAAAACACTCTGAAATTCATGGGGTTGCCATAAATTGACAGGTAACTGGAAGATACATACAGACACAGGTGTATTTGAGGTATTTTGGTCCTTTTAAAAAAAAAAAAAAAAAAAGAGGGAGTCTGGTTACTTCAGTGGTCCCTGGGGGACTGCAATGGGTAAAAAGTAGGTTCCCAAGGGCAGCCGGCAGCCTGTAAAGAAGACTTTCTCCACTTCTGATTTGAGGTACTATATTTTAAAGCTTGGAGTGAAAGAAATCAGTTAATCACAATTGTGTGATAAAAGGGCTGAGCCAGCATGGTGCAGTGGTTTGAGGGTTGGACTATGACTTTGGAGACTAGGGTTCGAATCCCCACTCAGCCATGGGAATCCATAGGGTGACCTTAGGCAAGTGATACAGCCTCAGAAAAACCCATGATAGGTTTGCCTGAGGGCACCACAAGTCAGAAATGAATTGAAGCCACACAATAACAACAAACACAAAAGGGCTGGGTAGATTTTCCTGTTCATCAACACAGTCTTCCTTTGAGACCTAAAGAAAAAAAGATAAGGGATAGGAAAATGTATAGGTTCCCAGTATTTTCCAATGGATACTGGAATGCAATGGCAGTTGATGGCTTCCATGTCAGTGGATGGTGCCAAATCTATACCTGGCTTTCTTTTGACCTTTAAAGAAGCTAACCTTTGTGCTCAACCTCTTCTGCACCCTGAACAGCTCCTTTAAAGTCTGGATTAAGACCTGGAGCAGAATGGCTAGTACCCTTTGGCAATTATCCCCCCCCCCCCCGAGATTTGGCATATACTGGCTTATTGGTACTGAGAAGCCTATATGGAATTATTTCTCCTCTTTTTACTTCAAACTGCAGTGATACTGCAGCACATAATAAAGTAATTGTCTTCATAGGAAGCTATATCCCTAGAACAGCTCTCATGTAACTTTTGCTTACTTGTGCCTTGAAGATATATTTAGGGATAGAGAGAGAAAAATGGCTGGAGATGCAGTCCTTTGTCAATTCAACTTCAATTGCTCTGGCAAAAATAGGCACAAGACACAATTACTTATGGCATGTATAATTTATGTGAGTCTATTTGCAATAAATGTGGATTTATATTTATCTGGGTAATAGCACTACTAAACTGATTTATAGGTATACTGGGACTCTTATGTCAGTAATAAAACATTACCGGAAAATGCACTCTGTTCTCAGTTTTTTTCCTGGTGTTAATTTGTATCAGGTAGCAATAGCAATAGCAATAGCAAGTACATTTCTATACAGCTTATCAATGCACTTAAACACCCCCTAAGCAGTTTACAATGTGTAAGCTAATTGCCCCCAACAAACTGGGTACTCATTTTAGTGACCTCGGAAGGATGAAAGCTTGAGTAGAGCCTGAGCTCCTGGCTTGTACTGAACTCACAACCTTGTGGTTTGTGAGTGAATGGCTGCAATACAGCTATTTACCTGTGCCACCAGGTACCATCACAGAAGATTGTGTGCCTATGTGTATTTGTGTATGACATTGAATTGTCCTACTTTTAGTAAATGTTGGCAGTTCCCAGTTCCAGATGATTTTTGTGAATGACTTGAGTTATATATATTTATTTCTCTACTTTTAGGATATTTGTTTATGTACTATTTCTCTAAAATATTCTCAGTTCCTAGTTCCAGATGATTTTTGTGAATGACTTGAGTTATATATATATTTATTTCTCTACTTTTAGGATATTTGTTTATGTACTATGAAGTGATATTTGAAGGGATACATATAGATGAATTCTGACATTCTTATGTATGTGTTTATCAACATTCATTGGTGTCTCCATGATGGTTCTGGACATTTACAAAAATTATCAGGGGCTGCCAACATTCACATGAGAATGGCAATGTTAATCTAGTTTTAAATATTTATTATCCCAGTTCATATTAATAATCTTGCTCCATTAAACTATGGTTTATCACCCCTTGAGGCTAGGATCCTAAGTATAAATATCAGTCCAAATCCTAGCCTTGGCATTCACAGTGTATATAGTGTGTCTTCCACTGACTGTCTTGCCCTCAAACTCCATTTGAGACACACTCTACTTTCCATGGTGCCCTCTTCAGGACAGGTAACTATTGCCCCCTCTACAACTCTAAGCCTTTGCTATTTAGTTTCCACAGCTCTATTTCACTTAGCTCTGAATGGTGTGTCTGTTTGAATTACTATTTTATGTTTTGCACCCTTGAATATTTCTAAATAAAAATCTTCTTTATTTACCAAACTTGGAGTCCTCCATCAGTTACTACTGGTAACAATAGGTGGAAATGATTCTTAATGTTACCCAGTCTTTCACAAGGCTCTTTGAGCTAAGCAATTCTCCGAACATTTAAAAGAGAAGCTGACACAGTTGGTGGGGACTCCCCATTCTCCCCACCTTTTGGGGAAACAGTAGTTACTTTCAAGATAACTGAAAAAGTGTGGAGTTGACACTTCATTCATGTATCTGAAGTCTTCCCTTTTCAAACATGGATAATCTTCTCCCACATGAATTTGTCTGATGTTTAAGAAATGTTTTCCTTTGGATACACCTGTCATCTGGTGCTCTGGAACTTCCTTCCCAGGGAGGCTAGAATGGCTCTTTCCTTGCTTACTTTCCATTAGGAGGGGAAGACTTAAAAAAACCCTCAAAAAAAACAATCCAGAGCCTTTCAAGAACTTAATGTCTTTAAAGAAAGGGTGCTGTGCTGCTTTTGATTTAAAATTATTGTTGACAGTTTGATTGCATTTGGTGTTAGGATAGAAACAGAATCATTGATGATCCAAATACCATTCAGTCACAGCTGGGAGACTGTGAAATTAGATTCATTTTTGTTGTAGTCATTGTCATCCTCAGCACCACCATTACCATGGAAGGTTGTTACTAATCAGAAATAGTACTTGGCTATTCTAATCTCTTTATGCTTAAAATCAAGCATAGGAGAATGAAAACCTCTCCATCTACTACACCTTCACAAGATTAAAAGACAAAATTGAACAGTTAGATCTACAGGTAAGCCTCCCTTATCCAGAATTCTGAAATCCAAAATATTCCAAAATAAAAAAAAATTGTCCACATAGGTGGCTGAGATAGTGACACCTTTGCTTTCTGATGGTTCAATGTTCATAAACTTTGTTTCATACACAAAATTATTTAAAATATTGTGTATAAAATTGCCTTCAGGCAATCTGTATAAGGTGTACATGGAACATACAAGAATTTCATGTTCAAACTTGGATCTCATCACTACGGTATCTCATTATGTATAGGTGAATATTCCAAAATTTGAAAAAATCCCAAACCCAAAACTCTTCTGGTCCCAAGCATTTAGTATAAGGGAGACTCAACCTGTAGTTACATAAGCTTCCTGTGTGATTGAGAAATAGGGCTGTGAAGAATAGTTTTTTTAAAATTCGCAGTTTCAGCATACAATTGCAATTGAAATGGTATCAAAATAACAGAACATTTTGTGAAGCAATTTCCAGACTACGCATGTGTTCTCACCTCCAACTGTAGAGTGAGATAGGGAGTGATTTGCTTTTTGATGAAATTTCTGACATTTGTCTTTTTAAAAAAGTTATCTGGACAAAATAGTCATCTTTTCCTTTTTCAAAGCAGAATGCAAACTCACAGCAAACCCAGAAAGACTGGTGGACTGATGAGAGATGTGACTGATGGAAGCCGTTTGGAAAATGATAGATAGAAAAGAGTAAAGTTTTACATAATTAATGATTGTAGCTGCTGTAGTTTTTGCACAATTGCAGTTTTGTGCAAATATTGTTCTTCCAGAGGCAAGAACTTCCAATGAAAAGGGCCTGGAAATATATTGTCATCTTGCATGTGATTTTTTTTTTGCTTGTGTATATGGGGGGCAGGGAGAAGCAAAGATTTATATCACATATTACAGTCATCTCTTCCTATTTGTGGGGGATCCGTTCAGCCCCCCCCCGAATCAGAAGTATCTCTAATATTCAAGTCCTCATTGTTTTCAATGGGCGTGTACTCCCGTGTGCAGCCCTGAGTATGTGCCAGGGACATGTGTGCCATTTTATCCCTCCCTGCTTGCCAGTCTATGAAGGACCAAGACTGCAGGCTTCAAGTCTGCGAATGGGGAGGGAAGACTCTAGAAGCAAATATAAATGAACCTGCTAAGTTCAATTTTCCTCTGACAGTGATGTTTCCTGTGGCTAGCCCATCTGTAATTCCATATCAGATCATAAATTATTATTTTCATTCTGGTCAAAAAGTCTATGTCGTGTGCATTTTTTAAAAGAAAATTTGCAATGCACTTTTCTGCATTTCTGCATTTTCTGCAGAATATTTAAAGGGGATTTCCCATCTGAATACATCATATCTGTACACATTTTTTCAAAGTATGCATATTTTTTGTCTGCACTATTTCACATAAATTATATTTTAATGCACAGTTTTCTAGATGCATATAATTATTAATTTTGCAATTATCTTGATCTTTCATGATTCTAAAATGTGTGAGGAGTACAATAGGCCATAAATGTGGAAAAATGAATGTTTTGAATTTCCAAAATCTTACAACCATGAAGCTGATGGACATGGGGGAATGCTGGTTAGGGGTTCTGGAGAATTTTGGTCCAAAGAAATAACCTTTGCAAGCCCCGAGAAAGTGCCAGTATGATCTGCTAGGGAACTGAATGCTGGGAAACCAAATAAAAATTATGGTCTCTTAACAACTTGTATCAACTTGTAAATTGTGAGTTAAACTGTTGGGTGCAAATGGATTACATCACCATTGACAGGAAAATCCAGCTTACCTTTGGGTTACCTTGACCTGCAGTGACCACAGGCTTGTCTACATACACACAGAGGTGAGTTCAGGAGAACTGTCCATACAATTTTCTTTTTCAAACACATCCCGGTCTGATAAATCACAGTATGCACAGCCACATGGCTGTGGCCACTCTGGCTCCCCCCCCCCCCACACCCGCTCCCTATGCATGGAAATGCATGTATTTCTGAATTCTTCTCCCTGGCCTCACACTGATGTCACTATGAAGCATGGTCCACAGACATGTGCAAATGTCTGGATAAATCCTTCCCTTTCCCCGCTCCAGATTAAAGGTGATGGAAAGGCCTGGATTCAGGCCCAATTGTTACGTATATTGTTTGCAAATTTTTGCTGTGAAAACTAGGTGAGACTGTTTTATTTGGCCTGTGTAGACACAACCTGAATTTAGGTGCATGATTTAGGGGAGCAAAAATCACAATAATAGGGAATTGCAAAATTAATTGTTGAACAGTGAAGGGATCTTCATGGTGATTGGTGATAGGCCTGAGAATTCCTGCTCAAGGTTGTAAAACCCACAGGCAGATCAATGTTGGGGTTCTCCTGATTCAACAAGAGGTTGTGAGACCTGAACGGAGAATGAGTCTACACTTGGAAAGAAAGTAATTTTATTGCTTATAGTAGTAATGACTTGTCTCTGGCATTTCTTCTTGTGGGGGAGGTTGCTCTTTCTATCATGCATTGCTTTTATTTTATTTTATTTTATTTTATTTTTTATTTTACCAGTAAGATGCCTAGAGTCTTTTGTGTTTAATATGTCAAAGGAAATATTTCTCTAACTCAGGACAGGAGAAAATTTGCCCAAATGTACAGTGTCTTGAGATAAGAGTGGGAGTTTATGCCAACCTTCCTAAAAATTGGGAACTTGACCTCAGAACTCAACCAGTAAATGTCAGTTGAAGGTACTTCCCTTCTTATACTCCATGGGACTTTTTTGGTCTAGAAGTTGAGTTTCTGACTGAAATGATAGAGGGCCAAGCCATCAGTGGTGGAGTCTCCTTCTTTGGAGGTCTTCAAAGAGAGGCTGGATGGCAATTTGTAGGCAATGCTTTGATTGTGAGTTCCTGCATGGCAAGGTGGTTGGACTGGATGGACCTTGTGGATGGACCTCTTACAACTCTATGATTCTATGATTCTAAGCACCTGTATGTTATCTGGCATGTGGAATGCTGTGGGGTGGGAGTGGAAATCCATTTCCCCTCCCCAAAAGTAAATTTCCACTCAAGAGTCAGTTGATTGCTCCTTCCAGCATTTAATATTCTGCCTAGATTGTGACCATGAGAAACGTTGTGCAAACAATGGCTAATAAACAGCCCACTTCGTTCCTTTACCTCTTTACTCCAGATCTGAGTGCATGTATGACAGAAGATGGAAGTACTCTACTCAAAAACTTGATATCGGTTTTAGACATCTATGTTTATTTTTACAAATGGAAACATTGGAAAACCTCTGTGTTCTATTGGTTTAGCACATGTTTTTAAAATTTTTAAATTTAATTTTTTTTTAAAAAAAAATATTCCCCCTGCTCCATGCAAGCCTTTTGTCTCTTTCATATACCCTTTAGTTAGTAATGAGTAATTGAAGGTAGTGTATATGAGATTTTTCTGTTGTACGGAAACATGTTTCTTTGAGTAGCATTTCCTGTAATTTTCTTCTATGTTCTTCCACATTTTACTCAAAGTCATCTACCACTATATGCATAAAGTGTATTGGCTCCCCCTCTGCTTCCCCTTAAGAGGAAGTAAGATGTTTTGTTTTAATTGGAATTCCAAGGATGGATAAGGAAAGTTCATTCTCTTTATGTCATATACTCAACAAACTTCTGCTACCCATTAGTTCTGCAGAGATGAGGTTGGCATTTGATGCATTTCCTTCAGCTATGCTAGTGGTATTTGAGAAAGGATTCTGAGTCTTACAAACAATAATATCCCCCAGGTGAAGTCGGAAAGATCTGCTCAAGGTGAACTCCTGCCCTTTACTTGACACATGCTTTTGAGGGTGACATGCAGTGCAGTAGCACAAGCCAGACGTCTGGTATGTCATCCGTGTCTCTTTCTGTCCATGATTTGTGGAGTCTGGGGAACATGTAGTTACCATGAATTCTCACTATATATAATTTCTGCTGGTGGGGCTGCATATGATGCCACATCTCCTTTATATAATCCTGAGGTTGCTTTAGGAAAAGGAACATAATAAAGAGGAATCAAAAGAAGAAACTTTTACTGGTGGAACATCAAGCTCCATCACTGGTCAGCAAGAAGACTCTAAGAAATTCATAGTTAGGGTGTGAAGGAGACATAACTCTCTTTTGTTGTTGTTCTCAAGAACTGGTATTATTCATTTAGTGGCACAATAATTCTGAACATGGTTTTGTATTGTCTTGTGGCTAGTAACCCCTGCTAACTAGTCTATGAATTTGCTAGTAGCCCTTCAAGGAAAGCATTCATGAGGTCTGTTGACTTTGTCAATACATTGATTTATTAACAACACTTTTCTGAATTTTTTTTTATACTGTAACCCCTTCAGAGTGACATTTCTGTCCTGTATCCAACAATGCTGCAGCATTTTCCACTGATAACATCATGGCATTATGATACTGTCTGGCAACAGTGTCATTAGCTAATAGTAAAACATGGTGAAACAATGACATCATGTCTATAAAGGAGTCACAAAGAAATGCTATGTATTAATAGGTCCAATTGGGGTGGGGGAGAGACTGAAAACACTAGTGGTGTTTGGGTTCATTTCAGATGTCCTGAGCCTGTGAAATTTGGATGGCTTTCATTTTTTCTTTCCAATGGTTTGTAATGAGAAAACCATCTATCTTGAAAAACAAAACAAAACAAAAATCCAATTTGTCCTCTGATCTTTCCTGGATTCCTTTACCATATTTAACATTTTCCAAAGTTAAAGTATTTATGAAAGCGCAGGTACTGCAGACATATGCAGAAAAACTGCACTTCAAAGAATTATATGGAATGTGAGGGTATTTTCAAGAGGGGATGTTCAGTAATGAGGAAATTATACACATAACAATTCAGCTTTCCACTAGGACTGACTGGGCATTAATAAGCACTGTCAATTTATGTCTGAGGCTGCACTCCTACACACCACAGATCCTCAACCTTTTTGGACCATTTGAATTGTTTGGTAGTTTCAAGAAATCATAAACTTGTAGAACTGAGAGACTCTCGGGGCATCTAATCCAATGCCTCTTCTCCCCACCAGTATTGGAATCCACTGGTAATGTACTACTGAGAGATGGACATCTAACTTCTTATTCTCTGCTTTAAAGGCATTTCTGACTTATGGTGACCCTAAGGCAAAACTACCATGTGATTTTCTGGGGCTGAGAGTGTGTGACTCACCAAAGGTCACTCAGTGTATTTCCAAAACCCAGCGGGAAATTGAAACCTGATCTTCAGAATCATAATCCAATGCTCAAACCGCTACACTATGGTGATTAAAAACCTCAAATGAAGGAAAATTCACAATTTTCTGAAGTAGCCTATTCTACTGACAAACAGCTCTTACCCAGGGCTGTCATTCTAAATCAGGAGTAGGCAACCTTTCCTCTTTAAGGGCCGAGTGACTTCAGCTCCCAGAATCCCAGGAGCAATTGGCCAATATGGGACTATTGGCCAACATGGCTGAGGCTTCTGGGAGCTGAAGTCCCTCGGCCCTTAAAGGGGAAAGGTTGCCTACCCCTGTTCTAAATAATTAGCAGCTGGTTCTGGGTTTGTTTATTTCAGTGTTGTTGTTAACTAAAAAATAATAATAATTGTTACATGATTAATTATTAGAAAATGTATGTGAATGTGTATGTGCCTACAACATAGGGGAGGAGAGGGGAGGGATCAAGGCCAGCCACCTCCAAATGACCCTCCCTTCCTCCCTTACCGTCATTCTCTCTCAGTCTTTCTTTTTTAATTTCTTGCCTGCTTTTCTTGCAGGGTGTGGGCTGCTGCAGAGGCATCACTAGGGTTGTTGTCACCTGGTGCTGGCCTCCCCCAAAACTGCCTTGAGGCCCTATCCTGCTCGGCCATCCTCCAAACCTCCAGAGTCCCATGTGGTGGCTGCTGGGCAGCTACTGCTGGGCAGCTACTGCTACTGAGGGCACTGCTGGGCAGCTACTGCAACTGAGGGGGGTTGTGGTGTGGCCTCTGGAGGGTCTGTTTAGGGTTTGGTGTGGCTGCTGGGCTAGTGGGAAAGTGCCCTTTCTCGCTTGCCCAGTAGCCTATCCCTCCAGCTGTACCACCCCACTGGGTGACGCGCCCCCCTGGGATGGCACCCAGTGCGGTCTGCACCCTCCACACCTCCCACACTCTCTAGTGATGCCCCTAGGCTGCTGTTGGTAAGTTGGAAATCAACTCCCTTTGCTTCTCTTTCTTAGCCTTCCCTAGTGGCACATCACACTGTGGCAGAGCTGAGTCTAGCTGGGAAAGCTTTTGACTTCCTCCTCCTCCTCCTCCTCCTCCTCCTCCTCCTCCTCCTCCTCCTCCTCCTCCTCCTCCTCCTTCTGTTTTTGGAGAGGGCAGCTGGGAATGAATCAAAGAATGCACCAGTCAGTGGGAAAGGAGGCAGTGAACGTTTTCATTATCTATCCACACAGTAAGCAGTTTGGTGAACCCAACAAATTTTAATAACTAGTTTAGGTGTGCCAGGTCAAAATGGCTGGATGACACTACTGCTCTTACTATCAGGAAGCTTTTCCCAAAGGGAGACTCTTTCTTGTGCAGTCAGCCCTCCATATCCATGGATTTTTTAATCCATGGATTCAAGTATCCACAGCTTGTAAATATTAAAAAAATATATGTAACTTCCAAAAACAAACCTTGATTTTGCCATTTCATATAAGGGACATCATTTCACTGTGCCATTGTATTTACTGAGCCTTGAGCATCCATGAATTTTGGTAACCATGGGGGATCCTGGAATGAAACCCCAGAAGATACCAAGGGCCCACTGTAATTTGAATCCATTAGTTTGGGTCCTAACCAAGGGGACTGGAGACCATGGAAACCTCTGGGAATCTCTCTGCAGGTTCTTTTGTCACCTGCTGAAATCTCATTGCAAAAATTCACTGTACATATTTACTTGGGAATAAGCCTTGCTGAACTTAATGGTGTATGAAAAGGGATTTTGCAGCACTTTTGAGACTAGTATGAACTTTTGCAGACTCTGTTTCCTCAGATGCATGGAGGGAACTGATGCCCTGAAAGGACCTTTACAGACTGTATGAATGAATGCCCATGGAAACACAAAATGTGTGGGTATGGTGATGAGGTGAGATAGTTAAAACCACAGTTTAACTATGATTGTTGAGGGACAAAGGCAGGAGGAAAGACTTTGCCTAAGGCTTGGGTGAGTGGATGCCTAAGGTTTGGGTGAGTGGATGACTGTATGAATAGTGGAGGGAGTTTTGGAATGTGGTTTATGCAGTTGGGAACCAGAAAGGAGATACGTTAAACTAGCACATTAGAGGATGGGCTTAGTGAAAGTGCCTCTAATATTATGGGTTATGTGATTAGGTCCCGTGATGACATTTCCTGAGTAGAAGTGTGCGCAGAGTTGGCATCTGGGTTTGTGGCAAGCTCATACTACAACTTCTTTCACACAGTTAATCTCAAAGGTGCCGCAAGATCCCTCTACATACTTATATTCCAGAGTAACACCGCTATGTGAATTTAATGGGGATTATTTTTGAGAAATCAATATATAGGATCACATAGTAAAGAACACAGTTTCTGCATCTTCTTCTCTTTTTTGTGGAATTAATCTTGTAAAAGGATCAGATGTAGCTGGTATTTAATGCTGAAACTAACATTCATTCAAGGCACACTAGCAGGTTTGTGCATGATTTCGGGATGTCTGTTGCTTTGCAACTACTTATCTGCCAACAGGGAGAATGAAGGTATGTTCCCTGAGGACTGAAAAAAATATATTTCAAACCAGACTTTCCCCAACCTGTTGTCCTCCAGATGTGTTGGACTACATATTCCATAAACCCATAGCAAATGGTGCTTTTTCTCTTGGCAGAACTTGAGTAGGATAGTTCAGTTGTATACAATCCAAGCTATAGCATTTTTAGGACTGCAGACAGAGCTTTCATGTAGACTTCCTGCCACCTGGCCAATGCATTCACTCTGCAATCAGCCTCCAGGTGCCATTAGACTTCAAAGGCAGACAAAACTTGAATTCTACCTCTCTATCCAGACATTATTCTGCTGGTGGCAACTTTAAGTGCTCAGGGAGAGGAAATGGACAGGAGATGAAATGAAAGGAAATGTTGAGGATTCAATCATTATCTGTTAAGCCAGTGTACAACCGTGTCCTCTTGTTGGATGAGATTGTACAACAGAATGGAAAGTGCTTTCTAAGCGGTGGAGAAGAATGGCATATTGCCTGCATATGTACTGGCAATGGGGAAGCATTGGAGAATGCAAGGCGAAAAATAATAATCAAGATTTTAAACCTCCACATTTTAACAAGAGCAAAAGCTCTTACACTATCCTTTAACTTTGTTGCAGTTATCTTCTTGTTTTAAAACAAACTCAGATGCTGAGTGCCAAAAGTCAAGAGGAGACATAGAAAAACTAAATATCTGCAGGTTAATTATGATCGAAGTACAAATAAATAAATAAATAACACTACCACAAACCTTTGGTAGGGAGACTAAGGGGGGATACAGACCGGCCAAAAGGGCTGCCTGGGGGTGGAGTTGGGGCTTGGTGACCACACACCAGCCACCCCAACTCTGCCCCAATGTTGCCATCACATCGTGTGCCCCACCACATGGTGGGTGGTGTCAGAGTGCTCCCTTGGCACAGCGTTCAGACATGCTGCACCAATGGAGAGTGGAAAAGCCACGGCTGCACTGGCAAAGGTGGCTTTTTGCCACTCCAAAAAGGAGCAGCATTTGCCAGCTCTTTTTGGAGCAGCAAAGTGATGGATTGGGGCCATGGTGTAAGGTTGCCAAGGCCCCAAACTGGCAAAGAAAGGGGTGGTGGGATGCTGTCCGTTATGGGCTGTCTGTATAGCCCCTAAATGGGTTAAATAAACAAGGAGAACTGAGAATACTAAGGGGCTTATCACATTGCAAAATAAAGCTACTTATCCCTGCCAAATTACATCCGATTTTGGGATGCACTCAGGAATTATCACATTAAAAATGCCTCCGATGTCACTGGGTGACTGCATCCTGGCTAAATCCCGGCTCCCAGCAGTGCTCAGCTGGACAATTTTCAAATATGGGAAGCTCCTGTTTTTGAAAATCAGCCAGTTGAGCGTGGCTGGGAGCCAGGATTTAGCTGGGATGCAGTTGCCCAGTGGGATTGGTGGCATTTTTAATGTGATAATTCCCGAGTGCATCCTGAAATTGACTGTAATTAGGCAGGGGTAGGTAGCTTTATTTTGCAATGCGATAAACCCCTTAATGTCTGTGGTGGTGCAGTGGAGGAATGGAGCATCCAAGAAGAGCACATAGTGGGACGACTGAAAACCTCTACACTGCAATGTTTTGTTGGGGTTCCAGCCTTTTTTATTGCTAAATCCACTCCATGCATAGGCAGTCCCACCAATGTCCTACAGAGGGGAACTGAGGGAGACAAAGAGGGGAAAGCAGATGAAGGAAATGTTTGTGTTGGCTTCTCTATCTGTTGCTAAAGTTCTTGAGTATTTTTATAATCCACATGGTGTTGACCTTTTCATGGAATATCCACAGGCACTTCCAGTCCATTTTTGGGCACCATTCAATGTGTTGGTTTCGATCTATAAGGACCCTATTCCTCTCAGGTCCAGGTTACTTGAAGGACAGTATTATTCCTTATGAACTTGCTTGTGTTTTTAGATGTGCTGGGGAGGTCCTTTTCTGTGTCCCAGCTCCCTCAAAGGCATACTTGATGTGGACATAGGAGAGGGCCTCCTTAGTGGTTGCCCCTAGATTTTGGAACTCCCTTCTAGAGTGGTTAGGCTGGCATCATTTGTACTCTCTTTCCATAAACAAGTGAAGATCTTTCTGTTTCGACAGGCTTTTGAGGACTGCATGTTTTGATTGGGCAGGCATTTTACAATGTTCTGGATTTTCTATTTATTTTTGTTGTGCTTTTGTGTGTTTTATGGTTTATGATTTTAAATGCTTTTCTTTTATTTTTTGACAGTTAATCAGTTTTTAACGTTTGTACTTTGTGATTTTTAAACTGCTGTATATACTCATGTATAAGTCTAGAAATTTTAGTTAAAAATTTGACCCAAATAACCTGAGTCAGTCAACCTATCAATGGGTCAATGTAAATACTGTACTTTAACTTATATATATATATATATATATATGGAATCATCCTCTGATGAATGGCAAGAGGGTCATCTGTCCTAGAAGCACTGACCCCTCTCTACTCTTTCATCCATCCAACCTTTAGTATGAGCACAATCAGTTATGCCTGCTGGAATTTTGTAAGTTCTTTGGCATTGTTTTCCTTTGCTTCATCCTTTACATTCTTTGTTACATGTCCCTAAATCTGGACTTATCCTCGGGTCATAGCAAAATCCATAATTTTGCCCCCAAAACCTGCCCTCAATTTATACACATGGTCAACTTATAGTATACAGTAATTTTTAAAATTTTGTTATATGCTACTTTGAACCCCCAACTGGGGACAAGGTGGGGTAAAAATAACAGTAACAATACCAACATCAATATTCTAACATTATGTTCATAGAGTCATGGATCAGATGCCTATGAGGAACCCAACAGCAGTACATAAGTAGTTGCTGCAGCTTCTGCATCAGTAGGCAGGGGGGATCAATTATCTCTAGATTTCAGTCCATAACCATTGCCACTGGTAAGATAAAGGAATAGTTGTCTCAGGCAAGCCTTCCCAATCCTAGTGCCCCTCAAATATGTTTCATTAGCCACAGGAAACCTAGACAATAGTGAAGGATCATAGAAGCTAAAGTCCAAAATATCTGGAGGGCACCAGTTTGAAGAAGATGGATCTGAGCAGGTGGAGTGTTGTTATGTTGTCTTTTGTGTCACACTGCCTTTCCTCTGCTGTATTATTTATATTTTAACAGCTTCCCAAGTTAGAATAAATAGAAACATGCTCTGAGCATGCAGAGGCATATATCTAATTATAACTGAGTAAGCCGATAGCCAGTTTTGTATACCAAGCCACTAGCTGAGGCAAGAATTGTTCTTGGCAAAGTGAGAGGCTAAAAGGCAGAAGGTTTCTGATCAGGAAGAAAATTGTTTTGTGTAAGCAAGAGGTCCAGCTAACCCAAACTGCCACTGAACACAGAGAAAGAGGCTTGGAAGGATTAAAAATAAGGATATAAATCCTTATTTTATTATTGCCCAGGAGAATTATACTTAATATTTCAGGATTTTGGTGGGGTAAATGTTTCAACACTGGAATTTATTTATTTTTTACACAATGGTTTTCTGCAAAATATGTTGGAGTGGGGTGTTGGCATTTTTTGCAGAAAACCTATTTTCTTGCAAAAACAATGCATTTGCAAGAATATGTATATGTATGCATGTGTGTGTGCGTGTGTCTCTGTTTCTCTGTCTGTCTGTATATATATATTGTCTTTTAAAGGGAGTCACACGTTCTCATGATATGTCCAAAATGATAGCCCCAATCTAGCCTTCCTGGCGTCTGGGGGAAGGTCAGGCTTGATTTGTTCTAGGACCCATTTGTTTGTCTTTTTGGCAGTCCAAAGGATCTGCAAAACTCTTCTCCTGCAGCACATCTCAAATGAGTTGATTTTCTTCTTGACAGCTTTCTTTAATATCCAGCTCTCACATCCATACGTAGTAATGGGCAATACAATGGCATGGGCAATCCTAAATTTAGTGTTTAGTAACATATCTTTGCACTTCAAAATCTTGGCTGGTTCTTTCATAGCTGGTTTTCCAAGTTCTAGACTTCTTCTGATTTCTTGAGTACAGTCTCCATTCTGAGTCAAAGTTGGAAAATCTTTTAAATATTTCATTTCTTCATCATCTCCTTTAAAGTTATGTAAATCATCAGTGGTCATGTTTTTTTCCTTAATATATATGAATGGTACCAAATCATCATCGTCATCAACAACAACAATAATAATTCCAGGTATTTATTATTTTCTGCTTGCACTATAGTGTCATCTGCATGTCTTAAGTTGTTGATGTTCCTTCAATTTTCAGGCCTCCTTTCTCAGAGTCTAAGGGGGGTTGCAGACTGCCAGAAATAGTGCAAATTGAGTCCACTTTTAGGGTTAGCGTTAGTGATAGGGAATCATGGGAATTGGTTTTTTTGAGACATTGAGCCTTCTCTGTCAGAGAGCTCTGGTGCCACAATAAAATACAGTTCCCATGATTCCCTAACCCTAACTCTAACCCTAAAAGTGGACTCAATTTGCACTATTTTTGGCAGTCTGCAACCCCCCTAATCCAATTTTGAATAGGAAATGTTCCGCATACAGGTTAAACAGATAGGGTGATAAAATACCTGACCCAACTGGACACCAACTGTAAATCCTAAGCACAGTGCACATTAGCAGAAAACAAGGCCAAAGAACAGTCCAGGGTTGTAAGCCATGGAGTCAGGCCTCACTGTAACTTAGGCTTCAGAAAGAAATCCAGTTTGTTTCCAATAACTGGGGGGAGAAGAAGCCCATGCTTTATAAAGCACACTGACACAGCCCCACCCTCCTTGCAGTCCATATTTCAGGAGAGTGATTGCAATCACATCTGGTGTATCCCTGCTGCATGCACATAGCCTCTCACTTTGCCTATGAGGAGAGACAGGGTCTGTTCTAGACAACAAAGCCTTCTCCTTTCTTCTCTCTCTCACTTCCTCTTTCTGTGGATCACTTAAGTGGCTTTCAGAATAAGCTGGAGGAGGGCTCAGCTTCATCTGCAGAATCTGAACTTCTGGGCAGGGTGGGGCAGGGGCTGATGGGTGGATCTGCTTCATCCTCAGAAGGTGAACTCTCAAGGAGGGGCATAACACCTTCTGCAAAAGCACCTCATGTCTGCCCCTGCCACTATCACCTCTCTTTTCCACCTAGCCAGCAGCCCTGACAGATCCAGAAAGGGCTGCTGGGTGGCAGCAGCACCTTTCCCAGCTGCCAGGCACAGCACTGCTCCCTTGCTCTTCCTTCCTTCCTGCTGCCCTGCCCTGTGCTTCCATCTGGGGCAGGGAGCACAGGACAAGGCAGGGAAGGGCAGTGGGTAGGAATGGAGGGACAAGGTGGTCCATTGTGGCTGCTAGTGGGAGTCGGGGGCTGCCACCACCTCCCTTTCTCACTTGGCCAGCAGCCCTGCCAGTTGGTTCCCGTTCCCACTCAGCCAGCAGCTCTGTCAAACACAGGAAGGGTCTGCCTTTGGGTTTTCTGACCCTTAAGGAAGCACTGCCTTCCAGGGCTGGCAGGGCTACTGGTCAGGTGGAAAAAGGAAGGGATTCCCTTTCCTACTTGGCCAGAAGCCCCACCAGACCAGGAGGGGACCCACCCTCACCATGGCAGAGACAGCCTCACTAGTAGCTGGGACAGCTGGGGGATGTGTCAGGCAGCCTGAGGGTGACAGCATGAGTTACACACAGGGGTAACACCAACCCTAGTGACTTGCTTCTGGAGTAACATCTGGAAGAATGCTCGATGTTTCTAAGTCTAAGACTGTATCCTCACTGCAGAAATAATCTATCTTGACACCACTTTAACTGCTGTGGCTCCATCCTATGGAACCCTGGGATTTGCAGTTTCTTGTAGCACCAGAGCTCTCTGCCAAAAAAGGCTAAAAGTCTTGCAAAATTACACTTCCTAAAATTCCATAGCACTGAGCCATGGCAGATAACATGATGTCAACTTGGATTATTTATGCATTGCAGATGCAGCCTTAGAAACATGATATCCTGGAGATGACAATCAATAGGTTCAGAACAATAATTTTTAAAGTTGTTCAGCTCCCTACCTCCAACAGTGTTAATGGTATCATGTTATCATGCTAATCAAGAAGTATGCAAAAATCTAAATCAGGGGTAGGCAACCTAAGGCCCAGGAGCCGGATGCAGCCCCCTGAGGCCTTTGGACCGGCCCCAGGCCGGTCCTGCCACCGCCGCTGCCCCCTGCCACCACCGCTCACCATGATGATATTAATTATTGTTGTTATTACTTGTTCTTGGGGTTTTCTTGGCAAAATCTTCACAGGGGTTTTGCCATGGCTTTTCTGGGGCTGAGAGTGTGTGCATGCATATATTTTTTTAATTTTTTAAATTTATTTATTTATTTATTTATTTATTGGTGCTTCGGCCCCCCAATTGTCTGAGGGACAGCAACCCGGCCCCCGGCTCAAAAAGGTTGCCTACCCCTGATCTAAATGATAAAGGCTGTTTGATTAAAGTTCTTAGCTTATTAATATTCTTACCTCCACTCTTAGCTGTTGCAAAGGTTAGTAGAGTTATAAGCTGATACATCAGAATCAGTACATCTGTTCTATACACAGAGTGAATTTACTAATGCAGTTGGAACACAAGCCATTAATTTCCCTGTTCCATTAGCCAGATTTCTGCTGTAAATTACAAAAATAGAATATAATTTAGAATGTGTTCACGTGAAACAAATCAACAGATCTAACCTATGACCTTTGCTTTAGATTTAGCTTAGCTATTCAGTGACACTTTAGACAGCCCTAAGTTGGGTTTGTTTATCAAGATAATTCTGTGGCGTAGGAAAAAGGGGAAAAGGACAAGGTATGATTCTAACAATACAGATAAATATGCAAATTATAAAAAGCCAGGCCCATTATACCATCTACTTACACAGTGAATATGTTCATAGACTCTTTCATAGGTTGTATCAAACATATAATAATAATAATAATAATAATAATAATAATAATAATAATAATTTATTTATTTATACCCCACCCCTCTACAAGAGGTATAGACTTGTATACCTCTTGTAAATGTAATACATAAAAGAACTTCTTAAAACATTAAATGTGATCTGAAATACGGAGAAGGCAGTGCCTTCTTCTATGTCTACCTTAAGTTGTGCCTCTGATGAAATCTGCCAGGGCTTGGCAGAAAGTGATTTTATAATTATTTAAGTAAACTAAAAGAATTTTTCCCTAATTATCTTCCAATGTGATATATATTTTCACCAAATTACTTTCCCCCATGCATTCTTTTATAGGACCAATAGGCCACTGCCTATACAAAAGAGTCAATGCAGTTAAGTATGATGTCAGAAATGCTGGCTGAATCTAAAGTTATGATTAAAGGCATTCCATTGTAAGAAGGAGGGCAGCAAGAAATCTTCATGCAGTACTACGTACCTACTAAAAAGTTGTTCTGCAGATCTGGGAAGGCTTCTGTAGCAACATGAGAAACATGAGTTGGAAGATACCACAAGGGCCATCCAGTCCAACCCCCTGCCATGCAGGAACTCCCAATCAAAGCATCCCCGACAGATGGCCATCCAGCCTCTGCTTAAAGACCTCCAATGAAGGAGACTCCCCTACACTCCGAGGGAGTGTGTTCCACTGTCAAACAGCCCTTACTGTGAGGAAGTTCCTCCTAATGTTGAGGTGGAATCTCTTTTCCTGGAGCTTGCATTCATTGTTCTGGGTTCTAGTCTCTGGAGCAGCAGAAAACAAGCTTGTTCCCTCCTCAGTATGACATCCCTTCAAATATTTAAACACGGCGATCATATCACCTCTTAACCTTCTCTTCTCAAGGCTAAACATTCCCAGCTCCCTAAGTCGCTCCTCATAGGGCTTGGTTTCCAGACCCTCCACCATTTTAGTGGCCCTCCTTTGGACACGCTCCAGTTTCTCCACATTCCTTTTGAATTGCAGTGCCCAGAACTGGACACAGTATTCCAGGTGAGGCCTGACCAAAGCAGAATAGAATGGCACTATTACTTCTCTTGTTCTAGACCAGGGGCCAGCAATCTACAGCCCGTGGGCCAGATCCACCCCCCCGAGGCCTTTGGACCAGCCCCCGCCACCCCTTGCCCCCTGCTGCTGCCCCCTGCCGCCTCTGGTGGCGGGGGTGGTGGTGGCAAGGGCCGTGCGCGTGCGTGAACATGCATACCGCCATTCCCCACCACCACCATCGGCCCGCGGAAGACCCGGGGATCCCTGGACCGGCCCCAGGTAAGGGGAACTTGCCGACCCCTGATCTAGACACTATACTTCTATTGATGCAGCCTAAATTGTATTGGCCTTTTTAGCTGCTGCATCTCACTGTTGACTCATGTTCAACTTGTGGTCTACCTGGACTCCTAGATCCCTACATAATCTACATTATTACCTACATCCCTAGATAATCTACAAGTAGATGATGAAGAGATCGAATAGCTCAAGATTTTCCATACTTGGGCTCAATCATCAATCACAGCAGAGATTGAAGTCAAGAAATCGAAAGAGGACTTGGACTTGTAAGGTCAGCTATAAGGAACTAGACAAGATCCTGAAGTATAAAGATATATCATTGAATGGTAAAGTTAGAATTGTCCATGTCATTGTATTTCCAAGTTTTATGTATAGTTGTGAGAGCTGGACAGTGAAGAAAGTTGAAAAGAAGAAAAGCAACAACTCATTTGAGATGTGCTGGAGAAGAGTTCTCTTAAGAATACTGTGAACTGCCAAAATGACCAATAAAGGAGTCTCAGAGCAAATCAGACCTGAATTATCCTTAGAAACAAAGATAACTAAGGGGCTATACAGACAGTCCCCAAGGGCCACTTTTTTTTCAGCAGCAAAAACCTGCCCTCACTGCAGTGGCAGCAGCTTTTCCATGCTCCTTTGGCACATCTGAACGCTACACCAAGGGAGTGCCCTGACGCTGCCCCCTGTGCAGTGGGGCTCATGCCGTGACAGCAGCATCGGGGCGGAGTCAGGGCAGCAGCCAAGTGGTCACCATGCCCCGACTCCACCCCAGGCTGGCTCTTTTGGCCAGTGTGTATTCGCCCTAAATTGAGGTTGTCATATTTTGGCCATTCCATGAGAAGAAAGGGCTCACTAGAAAAGTGATGCTTTTCTAGTGCTTGGTAATGCTTGGTAAAGTTGAGGACAACTGGAAAAGCAGAAGACTGCATTTCAGATGTATAGATTCAATCAGAGAAGCCATGGTCATGAACTGAGCAGGGCAATTGAGGTGACTTGGAAGTCTGTCATTCATAGGGTCACTGTGGGTTGAAGTCAACTTGAAGGCAGTTAACAACAAGGTGAATTCTTCAACAATTCTTCAGGAACCAGTGTTGAATTCTGTCCTTCTGGTAAAAATCAAGATGATGCGAGGGTGGGAGGGGGGGGGAGTGTTCCTTACATATTGCACCAGCTAATCAATCCCAGGAAGTTTGTGCTATCAGCATCACTGCTGCGTGAATATCCATAATGAATTCAAATTATTCTACTTACTGTAATTTAAGTTTTCCCATAATAATGCTAGCCTCTACTTTTTGTATTTGATTTCCCTGTGATCTGGCTGCTAATATACCACCCCTTTGCTATCATGTGTACACACACACACACACACACGAGTATTTATGTTTGTCAGCATGTACACACACGCGCATGCCTGAAATTTAGGATAATATATCATGCATCTTATGAAATGCTTCTCAATCCACAAAACAAACAAATTTGTTTTAGTCTAAAATCACACAAGATTTATTGGGTTGTCTTCCCTGCAAAAAACACGATAAGCCAAGATTACAACTTTAGGGAGACTTGTTTCTTGATAGACTTATCAGATCTTAGAGGCACCAATCTGTCCAAAGTCCTGCTGGGCTGAAGTATCAGAAGAACTGATTTTTTTTTTTAGTGTACCCTTCCAACTGGACTTGCCCTGACTTTTACTGGGAGAAAAACACCTTCCCATTAAAATCCATAAGAGAGAAGGAGCTAGAATACTATGGTGAGTCTAAATTTCTTTTTGTGTTGGGGATGAGGCTGGGGGCTAAGAAGGCTGTAGATCAAGCAGATCCATGATCTCTCCCTCCCCATATTCTATCATCCACTACCAACACACCCTCTGCCTTTTTGAGATGAAATAAATAAACAATACTTTTTTTGCCCCTTGACAATATCTGGTTTCAGAAGAAAGCCACTGCAGATACATTTATAGTCTTGAATGAAGGATCTAAGATCAGATCCCTGCCTCTGAGACTGGAGAGTCATAGGTCTGAAACAGATGGCCTGGATGGAGTGGCCTCTTGCCATTGCAGCACCATTTGCTCCAGGACCATGGCAACTGCATGTGCCCAGTCTAATCTGGGCTGCCGCTTCGGTCCTGAACAGTGCTGCTGGAAGGAGTGGATTCTATCTGCTTCTTCTTGGCCCGGTTATTTTGCAATGGCATGGCATCAGTGCAGCTTCAGGCTGCGTTAGGGGTGAGCATCATCTAAATGCCATGCCCTCAACATGGCTTGAAGCCATGTCATTTTGCCCATGTATTTCAGTTAGCCTCAAAGAGAGAATTACATTTCATCTTTCAGTCCCAGCTGGGCAATCCTTTGGAGTTTCAGAAGAGTTCAGCAAAGAAAAAATAAAGACATCAGAAAGACATCAATTGGCCTAATAACATGAAGAAAAATACTTTTGTTGAAATACCTCCCCCCTCCAAACTTCTGTTTGCCAGACACTTTTGATTATTCTTAGTTCCACTGAATTCAGTAAGACTCTCTTTGATTAGACATGCATTGCCTCACAGTTTGTTAACCTTTAACTCCCACCTACCCCAGCCCAGAAAACCTAAGTGTGCTTTCAGTGTCTCTGGATTTTGGCAAGATCCAATGCTTATTCGCTTTACAATTTTGCCAAAAATACAAACAATAACAACAACAACAACAACAACAACAAGAAATCCAAGAAATCAAATTGGATGTGTCAGCTTCAAAATGATCTCTGGCATTTTGGGACAGCCTTAACAGACAGTCAGCATCTTTGCAATCACAGTCTAAATGTTGTTATTGTTGTTGTTGTTAGGTATTGTAACAGATCTCCTACCAAGGGCTTGCTGTCATATTGATCACTCAGCAAAGGCTTATACAAATTCTTTGCGAGGTGTAGGCAGAAGTAATTTACTCATCCACAGATTAAAAACCTGGAAGTGCCAAACTAATGAAGCTTGACTCTTTCTTTCATTTCCTTTTTTCTTTTCAGGCTGGAAACGCAGGTGGAACATGAGAAAACTTTGGTTGTGCTCACAGAGGCATGTAAAGTACCAGTGGCAAAGGAAAAAGGTGTGGCCCAGCTTCATAGAATGCCATGTGTCAAGACAGCACAATATAGTAGGAGGCCACACACATTCCAGAATCTGGAGTCTTATATTCTTCAGAAAACAAACACCAGCCTGTATGCATAAATTTTTCATAGCTTCTCTCGTTATTAGCATGTATGACATGCTTAATTCTAATCTTATTTATAAATGCTTATACACTAATAGAAATGACAGCAGTTTGGGGGAAAATATTTTTGGACTACAGTTTCCAGAGTCCCCCAGACATTGGCTATGCTGGCAAAGAGATTCTGAGAATTATAGTTTTTCAAGCTCAGGGTGGCTTGATGAGAGAGAACATGCTTTGCATATGGAAGGTCCCTGTTTCAATCCTTGGCATTTCCAGTTAGGAGTGGGAGACACTCGTGTTTGAAACCATGGGGAACTGCTTGCTGCCAATAAAGACCACTGGTGGAATCTGCTTTGGGTTTTTTTTATTAGAAGCTTGAGTTTCATCATCTAGGCCTTACACTTGGAATTAAAGAAACCTGAACCTAGGAATTTGTCCTGAGTACCAACACTCAAACTTTTCTGTTGTTGGGAAACAACTGAGAGGTGGAGAAGAAGGCTTGAATTATCCCAGCTCCCCTCCATTCCTGAAGGAGCACTGGGAAACAACCGAGAGGTGGGGAAGAAAGCTTGAATCCAGCCCAGCTCCCCCAGCTGAGCAGAAGGACAAAAAGGACCATCAGAGAGGCAGGGGAGAAAGGGGTAAAGCACCAACATTCTCTGCCCCCAGCAGAGCTGGAGAACAGAGTGCTGCTGGAGGACCAAGCAGGCGAGTGGAAGAAGGAAGAAGGCAACAAGCCATCTCTGCCCTCTCCCAACCATGGAGAAAGAAGTGAAGAAACTAAAGGAGGGGGTGGGAATGGGGATGGACTAAAGGAGGGAGGACAAAAGGGAAGGGAAGGAGGGAAATCCAGGGAGGCACAAGGGAATGGGCAGGAAAGTAAACAAACCACAGGAGGAATAATACAGGGAGATAAACAGCTACTGGGCAGCAGCAGTAGTGGTGGGTGTGACTGACAGGAGTGAATTGTCGTGACACCATAGCTAACATTGGTTGGCACTGCACACAAGGAGGTGTAGGTGGCCCTCCTTGTATAACCCCATCACCTAGTAAACCCTATGATGAGACACCCCAAGTGGGACACAGGCAGGATCAAGCATTAACAGAAAGAGAAAGAGGGGGAGATAAAGGGATATCACGTTTGCAAGATTAGCCAAGGGTGCAAGAATGATGCCAAGACAAATAGCAGATACCCTTAGGAAGGCAAATTGCATCCAAATCAGCATTACACATAAAATAGGGATGTGGAATGTGAGGAGCATGAGCCAAGGGAAGCTGGACATAGTACAAATGGAAATGGAATGCATGAACATAGCAGTACTGGGGGTGAGTGAGTTAAAATGGACAGGAATGGGCCACTTTGAATCAAACAATTGTTCTACTTAGGGAATGAAAAGACAAGAAGAAATGGAGTAGCTTTCGTACTGAGAAAAAAATGTGACAAAAGCAGTCAGAGGATACAATGCAAAATCAGACTGAATCATTTCAGTAAGGCTCCATGGTAAACCTATGAATATCACCATAATTCAAGTATATGCACCAACCACAGAGGCAGAACAGGAAGAAATTGATAGATTCTATGAAGGAGTACAGGAAGAAATTGACAGCACACCAACACAGGATGTCAAGCTGATCATTGGAAAAGAAGCAAAGAAGAATCAAAAGAAGCAAAGAAGAATCAAAAACAATAAGCAGATTTGGATTAGGCAAAAGAAATGAAGCAGGTGAGTGTATGATAGATTTTTGTGAAACTAATATCTTATTCATTGCAAACACATTTGTCATACAATCAGAAAGAAGGCTACACACATGGACTTCACCAGATGATCAACACAAAAATCAAATAGATTATATAATTAGAAGTAAAAGATGGCAGAACTCTATACTGATGGCCAAGACTAGACCAGGCACTGACTGTGACACAGATCACAAGTTACTTATATCAAAAATTAGAGTAAGACTCAAGAAGAAAACAAAACCAGTGATTATCCCAAAATATGATCTAAATAATATTTCAATTAAATTTATTAACAACATAAGAAACAGATTTGCACTACTAAGCAAAATAGACTGAGAACCAGAGGAACTATGGTATGAAGCCAGGGACATAATAAAAGAAGAATGCAGACAGACACTTTCAATAAACAAAAAGAAAGAGAAAAAAACATGGATGACAGAAAAAAAACCACTACACACAATAAAGAAAAGAAGAGAAAAACAAAAGGGAGATAGGAACAAACTAAGAATTATGAATGCAACAGGACAATGGCTTATGTGGAAAGATAAAGAAAATTACTACAATGACCAATGCAGAGAAAGAGAAGAGAACAACAAAAAGAGAAGAACAAGAGATCTATTTCACAAAATCCAGGAAATTAAAGGAAAATTCAAACCAATGGCTGGGACGATCTATGACAATAAAAATAACATAATTCAAAACCTGGAAGGAATAAAAAGATGTTGGATGCAATACATAGAAGAATTATACAAAAGAGATGACAAAATGAAGGACATATGGAATGAAGAGCCATATGAAGACGAAACCCAAATTCTAAAAAGTGAGGTGGAAACAGCAATAAGAGAAATAACAAAAACAAACAAATTGCCTGGAACAGATTATATTCCAATTGAACTGCTGCAATCCACATGACAGAGTCAACTCTAGTGCTAACCAACATATGTCAACAGATATGGAAAACAAAACGATGGCCAACAGATTGGAAACAATCAATATACATCCCCATCCACAAAAAGGGAGACACAAGAGACTGCAGCAACTTAAGGACCATAGCACTGATCTTCCATGCAAGCAAAATCATGCTTGAAATTCTGCAACATAGACTCCAACCATACATGGTTTGAGAGATCACAGAAGTCCAAGCATGGTTCAGGAAAGGAAGAGGCACTAGGGATCACATTGCAAACATATGATGGCTAATTGAGTGCACCAGGAAATTCCAAAAGAAAATCAGCATGAGCTTTATAGACTATAGCAAAGCCTTTGACTGCATGAACTATGAAAGGTTATGGAATGCCCTTAAAGACATGAGAGCCAGCACATCTGACAGTCCTGATGAGGAATCTATATACAAGACAAGAGGCTACTGTCAGAACAGAACATGGAGAAACAGAATGGTTCCCAATTGGCAATGGAGTCAGACAAAGCTGCATTCTTTCACCCTATCTGTTCAACTTGTATGCAGAACATATTATAAGAAAAACAGGCTTGAACACAGAAGAAGGAGTGAAAATAGGAGGAAGGAATATCAACAATCTAAGATATGCAAATGACACCATAATACTAGCAGAAAACCTCACAGACCTGGAACACCTACTAAGGAAGATCAAAGAAGAAAGTGCTAAGGCAAGCTTAATGCTGAACATAAAGAAAACAAAAATAATGACCACCAAGGATCTTCACAAGTTCAGCCTAGACAATGAAGAAATAGAAATTATAAAAGAGTTCTCATACCTGGGATCAAAATTGATTGGAATGGGGACTGCAGCCAGGAAACCAGAAGAAGATTAATAGGGAGGGTTGCTATAAAAGAACTAGAAAAGATTTTAAAATGCAAAGATATACAACTCAGCACAAAAGTTAGAATCATACAAGCCATTCATTGTATTCCGTATTACTATGTATGGCTGTGAGAGCTGGACAGTTAACAAAGATGATAGGAAGAAAATCAATTCATTTGAGATGTGGTGCTGGAGAAGAGTGCTGAGGATCCCATGGACAGTCAAAAGGACAAACAAATGGGTCTTAGAACAGATCAAACTGGAAACCTCCGTGGAAGCCAAGATGACCAGACTGAGACTGTCATACATATCATGAGAAGAGGGGACTCTTTGGAAAAAACAATAATGCTGGGGAAGGTGGAGAGAAGTAGGAAGAGAGGAAGGCCACATGCCAGATGGATGAACTCTATTAAGGAGGTCATGGGTATGGGGTTGCAAGAATTAGGCAGAGCACTGGAGGACAGGGGGTCTTGGAGATGTCTCATCCATAAGGTCACCATGATTTGAGGGCAGTTAACAACAAACCAAAACTCAACAGAGCTCACAGTCCCCACACACAAAAAATCTATGGAGCCATGGTGTGTATCTCTAGTTAGCCTCTCTCATTGCAATGTGGAGGACCCAGGAAGCAGGTGATGAAATTAGGCTCTACTAGGTAATTTGTGGTCTAACCACAGTTTGCTTGGGGCCTCTCTGAAGTTTTGAAGTGGCCCCAAGACAATTTCAGGACATCTGCTTTACTGTGGAAGAACATAAAATATCTCTGAAGCAACTTTCGTTGGTTTGAGAGTTACCCAAACTGAAGGCATTCCACCAAATGTGTACCTACCTGTTTCCTCACATGTTGCTTTAATACAGGGTTGGCCCAACCGCTGAGCAATACGCAGCTGATTTTGTGGGTCAACAGTGTGCAGAAGCTTACTATGTCATTGTCATGGTCTTACCATCTTTACAGAGAGTTGCTAGGGAAATTTTCTGCTCCAGATGTTCTCCCCCAAACCTTGGCCACTCTTGGGTACTCCTAGACATCTTGACTTTGACTTGCCACTTCACAAAGTTCTTTCTCAAGCATCAAAATGGCTTACACTGTCTGTCTTGTGAAGGAAACAATTACTTAAAAAATCACATCAGTGTCTAAGGATCCATTAAACCTAATGGGCCACATTCACTTATACGTATTCCATAATCTGGCCCATAGCATGGCAAAAAACAGGAGAGCAACTACTCTCTCAGACAATTTGGTCTGTATAGGTTTGTGCAGTTAGATACTGTATATATTCAACTAAGTTGACCTCATGTATAAGTCAAGGGCAGGTTTGGAGGCCAAAATTATGGATTTTGATATAACCCATTGATAAGTGAAGGGTAAAACATAGGGCCATTTAACAATGGATGTAAAGGACAAAGCAAAAGAAAATAATGCCAAAAATCTTACAAAATTCCAACAGGCACAACTGTTTGTGCTCTCTCTAAAAGCTAGATGCATGAGGAGGGGACTATATATGTGATTTGTGACCAGGCATGGTGAAGCTAAGAAAATCCACACATGAAAAGGCAAGCAACAAAAATTGTGACTACATTAGTAGTAATCATTGCCTTTAACTCTGATGTGATAAGTTTACATGATTTTAACTCAGAAAAGCTGACAAACATACACAGATGTTTTATTCAGACTCTTTAAAGCCCAATTCCTCTCAGTGCTCCTTTAAGGGGAAGTACCAAAGAGTTGCCACCACTGCCATTTTCCTGCCCAGGCATTCAAAGAGGTCAAAAGTGGCACTATGGCAGAGAGAGTAGAGGAGGTCAGTCCTCCGGGGATGGGCTAAGCTTTTGTCACTCCTCTCAGAGAAAGGGATGATTCCTTTGAAAAAAAAAGTGTTAAATACTGTACTTACCATGGATAGGCTGACCCAGAATTTTTGGGTCAATCTTTTGAATTAAAATTTCTAGGCTTGAACATGAGTACATATAGTACATATTTTTTAAAAAAACATCTTGTTTGGAGATTTTGCGCCTTCGTTTCTCTTCCTATTCCTACTAACTATAGTTCCTTTATTGATGTTTATATTTTTCAGGTCAGGATACTGTGTAACATCATCATCTACTTCAAATGACTGAGACTTATTTAACACCCAATAATGGAGCAATTTTCCAAGCCCAGAGTTTCCTGACATTTCCTTCGATTGTGAACACCAGACATTAGCACAAGTCTGTAAAGTCAACCTGGCTAAGGTTTTAGAACATGCAGACCAAACTGGAGAATACTGATAATAAGTTTCTCTCTCTTTCCCTTTTCTTTCCCCATCAGACTATGGGTTGGAAAGATACAAGCCTAGGGACACAAGAAGCTGTGTTATATGACGATTGGCCCATCTAGTTCAGTATTGTTGGCACTGACTGGGACTGATCCCTCAGGTTTTCAGGGCATAGTTTTTCCTAGGCATAGCTGAGGATGCCAGGCCTCAAAACAGGGACCTATGTTCTGCATGCAAAACAAGTGCTCTGCCACTGAGGTACTGCCCTTCCCCTTCATACCATTTGAAATTCATTAGTGCTGGATTTCTGGGGTAGTATTCAACTTACGTTTTCCTGATGGAATAGCTTTTCCACACCCTATTCTTTGCAGTGTCTGTACCCTTCAAACAGCTCCAAAGGATTAGAACAGGAGTTGGCAACCTACGGCCCAGGTCCCCACACTTACTGGCCCAGACGGACCCCTGCCACCGCTGCCGCGTGTTTTGCATCCAGCTTTTAGAGAGAGTACTCCTGTGCATGCGCAAATGCATTGCAGCCGCCATTTTGGAAATCAAAATGGCAGCAGTGACATGCGCGGAGGTGACTGCGGGCGCATGCGCCACAGCAGCGGCGGCGGCAGTGGCAGCGGCGGCGGCAGCAGTGGCGGCAGCAGGGGGCGCGCACGTGCATGAGCGCGCGCCCCTGCCATTCCCCCCCTCGGCCCGGCAGAGGGGAGGACTTCAGGGGACCGGCCCACGGCTCAAAAAGGTTGCCTACCCCTGGATTAGAAGGATCTTCTAAACAGGGAGAGGCACATGAAGGCCTCCAGGGTATAATAAAGGAAGAGACACTTCTGTCACTCAGGGCGACATGTTGGCTCTCACCCCAAGGTTCCACATTTACAATACAATCTTATCTAAAGAGCCCATTTAAAGGTAATAAATTATACTGAAACAGTAAAAATAGTGATATCCATTTCATTGGGAGCAGTGAGTCAATTCTGGATTTTAAAGGAGCTACCCAAGGTGTTGATGCTGCTTATGGCTAGGGTGCAGTTGTTGCTGTTGTAGTTAGGTGTCCAAGTCATTCCTGACTTATGGCACCCTCTAAGGTTAATCTATCATGGGGTTGTCTTGGCAACTTTCTTCAGACGGAACTTGTCATTGCCATTCTCTGAAGCTGAGAGACTGTGACTTGCTCAAGGTCACCCAGTGGGTTTCCATGGCCCAGCCAGAATTTGAACCCTGCTACCCCAGTGTCCTACTCCAACACTCAAACCATTACACCATGCTGACCTGTAGGGTACAGAATTTTCAATAACTTCTTTAAAGTTCGGACTAAAGAGGAAACAGATTATCTGTCCCTACTGGCATGAAAACCACTGGCTGTCCATTTCCAGGAGAAAAAGAAATGAAATGCTGCCTTGGGTACAGGAATTTGGAATAAAGGAGCAGGGAGGGGTAAATGGGGGTTGTTTAAGCTTTTGTGTATTTTAAAGTGGCCACATGCCCTACTTTAACCAGGACATTTGAAGTCCTTTAGTTGAAGAGTTGTCAAGAGTAAAGTCTTTTGTTTGAACACATCATCTGTTTGAGGCTGTGTCTGGTTTAATGGAAATTTTCAGATGGACAAAGGTGATGGGAGCATAGTGGGATACTCCCATCAGTTTTGCACAGTTGCAGGGAGATTTTCAGATGACATTGCGATAATCCCGCTATTATCCCATGAATAAAGAGGAGTTTTCCAGCTGCTTTTCATTCACGGGAAAGTCCTCTTTATTCACATAAAGTTGACTGATAAGTGGAACTGCATGGTTGACTTATACAGTGGACCCTTCTTTTATGCAGGGGATTGGCCACGTGGCCCATTAATTCTACTGGAGCTCATCGTCTGTGTGACCTTGAGTCCATGTACTCTGAGCCCACGTATGGCACAGGCATACCGTAAGTGAAAGTACAGTGGAAGGGACCTATCACACAAAGGCAGAAATGGAATAGAAGCAAGATTGAGAGCCTATTGATAGGTTTTGCCCTGACATGAAAAGCTGCACTACAGTAACAAATGGGATGCAAGGCAGCAGCAGGACAGATATGAAGTCCTGTGATAAGTACCAGCCAAAGACATTTTTATCCTGTTAAAATTCTGCTTTTATAGTCTCATGTGATAAAGTCCTTAGTCCACCTCATGAATTTTCTGGTTGGATGTGTGTTCTTGTCCACTCTGCCATCCTCTACACAAACTAACTGGTTTCTTTTCTTTCTGCCTACAAATTTTCCACAGGGATTTTTTTGAGTTATTTTAATGTATTTCAGTGCATATAACTGTGGAGACATGCCAATAAAGTACATACTTCATTTCTTTTTTAAATGTTAAAATGTACACTAAATGTCATGTGTCCCTCCTGCTTCTTGCACTGAGGAGGAAAGAGTGGATTAAAATGCACAATTACAAGCATCTAAGTGAGAAAATCTTCTACTTATCAGAATCCTAATCTGATACAGGATAGTCTGACAGTTCCTAGTAAAGTACTTTATTGGTGGTCTGAGGACTTGTAAAGCCATAAACAGATTCCAGTCTTGTTTCTTTGCCCTGAAGTGTCCAGAAACTGCCAGCAGACAGGAAGCAGTGAGTTTATATATGCATGTCCGTGTGCCTTCAAGTTGCCTATGATGTATGGTGACCCCATGAATTTGATATGATTTTCTTAGGCAAGGAATACTCAGAGGTGGTTTTGCTAGTTCCTTTCTCTGAAATATAGCCTACAGCTCCTGGTATTCATTGGTAGTCTCCCATTCAAATACTAACCATGGTATTTAGCAGAGGTATATAAACTCATGTGGCCTAAATACCCTAAAGGCACCAGTTCCCATCTGACCCTAGAAGCTAAGCAGAGTCAGCCCTGGTTAGTACTTGGATGGGAAACTGCCAACAAATAGGAGGTGCTATATTTCAGAGGAAAAAATTGAGTATTCCTTGCTTAAGAAAACCCTATGAAATTCATGGAGTCACCATAAGGGTTGGCCCAACCACTGAGTAATATGCAGTGAAGGCACATGCACACACACTCTCTTTTATGTATCTTTGCTTTAATACATGTTTTCAGCCACATAATATCCACCTGTACAGATTAAAGACTAGTTCATATGAATATAGGTGTGCACACATGCACACAAAAACATCCAGGAGACTGAAGGATTCTACATATATCCTCTATGGATATGTGCCTACTCAAAGCTATAACTCATTGAGTACAATAAGGTTCAGTCTCTGGGAAGGTGTATACAGTGGTACAGGGGAATAACAACAACCAGAGGGCACTAGTTTTTAGCCTTTATTACATTACATATACTATTTCCTGCTACCTCTTGCTCTGTACCTTATAAATGGCCATATTGCTAGTGACTGGCTAAGAAACTGGATCTCACTGTGAAGGAAGAAGGAGAGAACAGTAGTGAATATAAGCAGTTAACTCAGTGGCAAGGCAAGGATGGCTGAAAGACTCAGCACCAGGATATGGAACATTTCCAAAGTACCACTCCTTTTTGCAGAAGCAAAAAAAAATCACTGACTGCCAGTTGTTTACATCTGCCCATGGATTCACAAGCATGTATTACATCTGACCCTATGTAATAGCCATTGTGTTAAAACATTGGAATTGCAATGCCAAACAGGTTTTGTTTGGATTTCCCTGACATCCCTAACCAACGGCTAGGATTTGGACAGTGGACTATGCTGGAAAACAGGTCACTTGTCTTTCCTATTGCATTGTTTCTATCTAACTCACAGTAACTACTTCTAAACCTATATCTGTACCTACACTACTTTATGAAAAATTCATGCAAATCTTTGTCTTCAGTTGTCCATTTGGAAGAGATCCATTTTCTTTTCTTAAGGCCACCCTAGACCAGTGATGGTGAACCTTTTAGAGACTGAGTGCCCAAACTGCAACCCTAACCCACTTATTTATCACAAAGTGCCACGTCCCTCTGGTTTTCTAGTAACAAACTCTGGTAAACTCTGTGCTGGGGTGATGGCACATGTGCCAATAGAGAGGGCTCTGAGTCCCCCCGGCATGCATGCCACAGGTTTGCCACTACTGCCCTAGACTATTTGTTTATCCAGATGAATATTATCTACTGTGACTGGCAACAGCTTTTCAGGATTTCAGGCAGAGAATGTTATTTCTCATGAATTTTGTTCCCCATATTTCTAATAACAAGTTTTTTACACATTCAGCAAACAAAACATGTGACACAGTAGTAGATTGGAAAATGTTGAAATGAAAGTTGTTGTTTACTGTCAAGATGATCATCAATTGCCCTTCTCAGGTCTTGCAAACTTAAGGAGTGGCTTCCTTGCCTGAATCCATCTTTCTGTTTTTCTGCTGCCTTCCATTTTTAAAAACATTATTTTATTTTCCAGTGAGTCACATCATCTCATGATGTGTGACAGCCTCAATTTAATCATCTTCACTTCTAATGAGAGTTCAGATTTGATTTGCTCTAAGATGCATTACTCTTTTTTAGAAGTCCATGGTATCTGTAGAACTTTTCTCAAACACCATGTCATAATGAGTAGATTTTCTTCCTGTCAAATTTCTTTACTGTCCAGGTTTCATGCCTGTGATGTGCTGCCTGGACTGTTTAAATTCTCCCCTGCATTTTCCTTCATTTTAAGTTGAGTTCTTAGTATGTTTGAGCATAGGAATGTTCCATTGTATTAGTTTGTGGGAGGAGCTGTAGGAATCCCCTGCATTTTCTTTGGTTTTTGGTTTGCCCCTTCCCAGCAAGCTCAGCTTCAGCTTGGGATTTTTAGTGTTTCTTAGGCAGGCTTGGCTTTTATTTGTTTGGTGGCAAACAGGCACAGACAGAGGGAAAGGGCGTTTCTTACACCATTTAGCCAATTTATTTACCATTTAGCCAATTTAGTTACCACATTAGCCAATTTAGTTACCAGAAGCAGTTAATTCTATTGAACATCAACAACAAAGAAGTCAAGAGCACCAGAAACTGAAAGACCCTGCACCAGCTTCATCGAGAAGGAGATCAAACCAAGATTAAACCCAGAGAGATGATAATAGAAGATTGCTGAAACCTAAACTGTAAAGTACCTTTTATTTTAAGCCTGTTAAAGCTGGGGAGGAGAAACCCTTTTCTTTTGTTCTTCAAAATAAATTTTCCCCTTTTTGGACTTTACATTCAGCATTGGAGCCTTTTTGGGTAAATGAGTTTGATCTCACCAGGGTACTGGTGTTGCACACCCATATTTGCCACCACCTTTAGTTGGGTGTGTCTGCACAATGCCCATACATAGAAACCAGATCATAAAAGTCCATCTGGCCATCATAAAAGCTCCTCTTTCCCAAGTAGAATCCTTAAATGCCCCCTAAGACATATTGAGAGAACCTTTCCATTATTTATACCCCTAGGAGTTTGCACGCTAGTTAAAAATTCCCTCAGAAAACACAGACATCCAAAACAAACAATGCACACTGAGTGAGAGAGAAGTAAGGTTCATTGAACTTCATAGTTCTTACTGTACTTCTGGTTGCATAAATTCAACTTGTACAAAACACTGACCTATGTTCAGTTTATAGTCCCAACTAAAATAGACCCATTGAATCAAAGGGGGTTCCATGGGTTCACTCTACTTGAGACTTGCAATTAGAAGTAGACCTTTGCACAATTACAAAGGATATTCAGCCAGCAAAAAAGGAGTCTTTAGTTTTTAATGAGAAACACAAACAATCTTGCAAATAACAAGATTAACTTTAAATTGCTTGTAGGGCTGTAAAGAATAGTTGCAATTATTTGTTTCCAGGTTGACAATGTGTTTCCTGACAGTCAGGAAAGTCTTCAGGAAGAATAACAGACTAGAATTATACACAATTTTCTTCCCATATTCAAATGTCTGAGGGGCTAAACAGATGGTCCCTTGCTGGATTGGGGCCGTGGCAACAGCATGCCACGTCCCCGATCCAGCACTTTACCGCTCTAAAAAGAGCTGGCAAATACTGCTTTTTTTTAGAGAGCCAAAAAACAAAACAAAAAAACCACCGTCCTTGCCACCGTGGTGGCAGAGGCTTTTCCGTGCTACTTTGGTGCAGTGTGTCTGAACAATGTGCCAAGTGAGCATCCTGATGCCACCTGCCATGCGATGGGATACACGGCATGATGGCAGCATCAGGGCAGAGTCAGGGTGGCTGGCATGTGGTCGCTATGCCCCGACTCCATCCCCAGGCCTGCCCTTTTGGCCGGTCTGTACAGGGCTTGAGTTTGCAAGACCTGAGCAGGGCAGTTGATGACCAAACCTCTTCAAGGCCTCTCATTCAGAGTTACCATAAGTCAAAGTTAACTTGAAGGCAAATAACAACAATTTAAGTATTGTGGAGAAATAATTCTGGGGAGGAAAACTTATTTATTTATTTATTTATTTATTTATTTATTTATTATCATGCCTTTCTTCTAGTATGGAACACAAGGAAAATGTGTTTGTTTTTTGCAGGAAAAAAACCCTTTTTCCTCATAGAAAATGAGGGAGGGGGGAGTTGCACGCACACACACATACTCATAAATTATCCACTGAATAATACCCCTGTAAAATTTTGGGATATTTTTCAAATATAGGGAGAATACTGTGGAGGAATATCCACTTACTCCTATGGTGGAGAGAAAATTACTGCAATTATTGGTCCTTGCATGCAAGGATGGAATATTCAAGGACTTACATACCTAGTGTGAAGCAGGGACTCTAGCAATGAAGAGGAACAAAGTTGCCAGCTTCTACTTGATTATTTTATTCACCCTCTGGCTTTATCTATGGTAACTTGCTTGACAGTGAAACACACTCTCTTGGAGTGTGGTGGAGTCTCCTTCTTTGGAGATCTTTAAACAGAAGCTGGATGGCCATCTGTCGGGGATGCTTTGATTGAGAGTTCCTGCATGGCAGGAGGTTGGACTGGATGGCCCTTGTGGTCTCTTCCAACTGTATGATTCTATGATTCTATGATTGAACTTGTCACAAACAATAGTAGAAAATGGAAGCTTTGTAATCACCTTATTTTCTTCCAAGAGTAAAGGGAATCTATCCCTTACTCTGTTACATTGCTTCTTCGACTTACAGTATTTTCTGGCATATAAGACTACTTTTTAATCCAGGAAAATCTTCTCCAAAGTCAGGGGTTGTCTTATATGCTGGGTGGAGGAGGAGGAGGAAGAAGGGGTGGTGCGGCACGAGGCAGGAGGAAGAAGAGAAGAAGTCAGGTTAGAGGAGAAGGAGGGGGGAGGAAGGGGTGGCGTGGTGTGGCGGGAGGCAGGAGGAGGAAGCAGCAACAGATAAGAGGTGAACCCCTATGCTGGGGTTTTCTTGGCAAGACTGGTTCAGAGGAGGTTTGCCATTGCCTTCTTCTAAGGCTGAGAGTGTGTGACTTATCCAAGTTCATCCAGTGTGTTTCATGGCAGAGTGGGGAATCAAACCCAGGTCTCCAGAGTGGTAGTCCAACACTCAAACCACTACACCACGCTGGCTCCTAATCCCATGTACTACCTATGAAACAACTGCAGACTTTTTTGTTGTTCTTGTGTGTCTTCAAGTCCTTTCCGACTTATGGCAACCCTAAGGCAATCTTATAATGGGTTTTTTTTTTGGCATGTTTCTTCAAATGGGAGTTGCCATTACCATCCCCTGAGAGTGAGAGTGTGTGACATGCCCAGGGTCACTTACTTGGCCGCAAATTGTACGTACCCCAGAATGCATCACCTAGTATATTGGCAGTCCTTCCCCCCAACACTTTCTCATTTTTCCCCATTGGAAGAGTCTTATACGGCGAACATATCCCAAACTCTATATTTTAACTGGAAAAGTTGGGGGTCGTCTTATACGCCCGGTCATCTTATATGCCAGTGTGTTTTAGCTACTTCTGTTTTTTGTTTTGTTTTTTGGAGAGGAGAGCCCTAGAGCTGCAATCCCCAATGCCCAGTTTTAGTTCAGTGGGACTATCTCCCACAGGAGTCAATTAGAGAAAAAATTCAAAGAATATCTCCAAGGATATATACAAATATGGTGATGGTAATGCTGATTTCCCCCCCCCCTCCCGTTTTTCCCTCCGTTTGGGACTCAAGGCAAATTACAAACATAACTAAAAGTTCACAGCACCCAAAAGTTTAAAAAGTAATTTATAAAAAAATTAAAACTTGTTTAAAAGTGTAAACAAATAGAAAATCCAGAACATGATGCAAGATTCATTCACTCTAAACAGTCAGTCCACAAATACTTACTGATACAAAATGGTCTTTACTTGCCTGTGTGAAGATAGCAAGAAGGGTGCCATTCCAGTCTACCTGTAAAGCGAGTTCCAGATCCTGGGAGCAACCACTGAGAAAGCCCTCTCCCATGTTCCCATCAGGTGTACCTGTAAGGGTGGTGGAAAAGAGAGAAGGGCAAGTAAAGACCTCACAACACAAATGGATTCATGTGAGAGAATTATAGACCTTCATATAAGTTGGACTTGAGTTGTATAGGGCTTTACAGAACATAACCAGCACTTTGAATTGTGTCCAGTCAGTGGAGCTGTTGCAACAAGGGAGTTGTGTGCTCCTTGTAGCCACCCCCTATCAACAATCTGGCTGCAGCTCTTTGGGCCAGCTGAAATTTCTGAACACTCTTCAAAGGTGATTTGCATGTTTACAGATCCTGTTACATTTTATCCCACTCCTTCAACTGTATCAATATGTTCCATGCCTGAGGCCTTAATGACACTTGTTACTGCATCCAAAGTGAGTTTATATCTACAAAAGCTCATGTGAAAATAAAAACCAGTTACTCTTAAAAGTGTTGTCACATTTCTTTTTTTCCCCTTTTTCCTTCCACTTCCTTCTTCCTTTTTATGCTGCAAGTAACTAACACAATGCCTCCAATCCCCATTCCAGCAAGGCAGAACATTATGGTTGATGGTATAAAAAGCTATCAAGAGATCCAGCAGAACTAACAGGATCACAATCTTCTTGTCCAGTTATGGGTGCACATCATCCATCTACGTAACTTAAGTTGTCTCTGTCCCATAGCCAGGCCTGAACTCAGATTGAAATGGATCTAGAAAATGTGCTTCATCCAGAATCTCCTGTAGCTGAAAGACCACCACATGTTCCAGTGCCTTGCCCAAAAGCAGAATGTTGGAGATGGGAATCTTGAAGGAATTCTGGGAATTATGGTCCAGAAAAATAAAATGGCCTGAATCTTGTTGGTTAGTCCTAGTTGGAAAACAGCCAATTAGGGTCTATTTCAATCAATTGTTGAATGGTGGCTCAACATGTAGATCAGTCCCATTAATTCAACGGGACTGTTCTAATTGGGGGTAACAATAGGGTCTACATTTCCAGTTTAAAGTTTCTATTAAAATAGCTTTGCTAATGCATGCCTTGAAGCACAACATGCATATTGTGTATAATAGGGATGCTCCCTAAACATAATGTCCTAAGATGTGTACAAGACACAGCAATCTTATTTGGAGACTGGACTAACTTTGAAGAGGGAACACGTACTTACAGGAGCATTTTCTCTTTTATTGTATATTCACTTCAATAACATAAAACCAGACTAGGCACTTTTGCACTGCAAGCCTGCGTTCTTCCGCACTTTTGATAACTACATACGTAGATAGAGCAATACAGTACATTCAGATGCTAATGTGCAGATGGGATGAAACAAAGATGCATTTCTTCCTGTCATATGATCTTCTTATTATGTGCTATTATTAATTGCAGTCTCCAGACGCGCAGGACATTATTTATGAGGGCTACATGTTTGCTGAATTTGAAAGCAAAATCTTGTAATAGGGACATATATGTGCTCCTAAGAACTTGTTTGCTCAAATCCAGAATTATTTCAAAATGTTGGTGTACCATCAGGACATTCAAAATTAGTGGGGTGGGGTGGGCAGAACTGGTCCTGTTCTTATCTACTTTTAGTTGAGACCAGAACTGTCCCTACCATTAGTCTCAGGTAACTAATATGGGATATTATGATAAAGGGTATGAAAGGACAATATTTGTACAATTTTATGCTTTATGTGCCAGAATAACTTTGCTGACTTTGAGCATGATGTCCCTTAACTGGAGGGAGGGAAGGGAGTCATTCACTGTTCTGCTTCAGACAGCAAAATATCTGAGGCTTATTCTGTATAACGTGTAGCATGGAATATTCCTAAATTTCATATTTTACATTTAGTAAAAACAAATCACCAGGAACAGATGACATTCCAATTGAACTGCTGCAATCCACACTGGCAAAGTCAACTCTAGTGCTAACCAGCATATGTTAACAGATATGGAAAACAAAATGAAGGCCAACAGGTTGGAAGCAATCAATATACATCCCCATCCACAAAAGAAGGAGATACAAAAGACTGTAGCAACTATAAGACCATAGCACTGATCTCTGATGCAAGCAAAATTATGCTCAAAATTCTTCAACATAGGGGGGTTGCAGACTGCCAGAAATAATGCAAATTGAGTCCACTTTTAGGGTTAGGGTTAGAGTTAGGGAATCATGGGAACTGTATTTTATTGTGGCACCAGAGCTCTCTGACAGAGAAGGCTCAATGTCTCAGAAAAAAACCAATTCCCATGATTCCCTAGCACTAACCCTAACCCTAAAAGTGGACTCAATTTGCACTATTTCTGGCAGTCTGCAACCCCCCATAGACTCCAACCATACATGGTGAGAGAAATCCCAGAGGTTCAAGCAAGGTTCAGGAAAGCACTAGGAACCACATTGCAAACATACGATGGCTAATGGAGTGCCCCAGGGAATTCCAAAAGAAAATCAGCATGTGTTTTATAGACTACAGTAAAGCCATTGATCGCATAGATCATGAAAGGCTATGGAATGCCCTTGAAGACATGGGAGTGCCAACACATCTGACAGTCCTGATGAGGAATTTGTCTTCAGGACAAGAGGCTACTGTCAGAACAGAACACGGAGAAACAGAATGGTTCCCAATTGGTAAAGGGGTCAGACAAGGCTGTATCCTTTCACCCTATTTGTTCAACTTGTATGCAGAACAAATTGTAAGAAAATCAAGCTTGGGCATAGAAGAAAGAGGAGTGAAAATAGGAGGAAGGAATATCAACAATCTAAGATATCCACCTGATCTCCTCAGCGGGCCTTAAGTTAACTTAAGTTTGAATGACTACATGGCTTGGAAGTGGATGTTGATTAGGTTGTTTTATTGACTTTCACAATTGTTGTTTATTGACTTTTATAATGTTCTTATTGTATTTATTGTATTTACTTTACTTGATTGTAATTTTGTATGCTGTTGCTCATTTTATTGGTGTAATCCCAGCTCGATCCATAGGGAGAGGAGGGAAATATAAATAAAATATTTATTTATTTATTTATTATATGAAATGACACCATAGTACCAGCAGAAAACCTCACAGACCTGGAACACCTACTAAAGAAGATCAAAGAAGAAAGTGCAAAGGCAGGCTTAATGTTGACCATAAAGTAAACAAAAATGACCACTGAGGACCTTCATAAGTTCAACCTAGACATTGAAGAAATAGAAATAGTAAAAGAATTCCCATACCTTGGATCAAACACTGATAGAAATGGGGGCTACAGTCAGGAAATCAGAAGAAGATTAAGAATGGTGAGGGTGGCTATGAAAGAACTAGAAAAGATTCTAAAATGCAAAAATATACAACTCAGCACAAAAGTTAGAATCATAAAAGCCATTGCATTCCCTGTTACCATGTATGGATGTGAGAGCTGGACAGTGAAGAAAGATGATAGGAAGAAAATCAATTCATTTGAGATGTGGTGCTGGAGAAGAATACTGAGGATCCCTTGGACAGCCAAAAAGACAAACAAGTGGGTCCTAGAGCAGATCAAGCTGGAAACCTTCCTGCAAGGTTGAACAAATTGAATAAAATCCATTATTACTGGAAGGCAGGGGGCAAAGTGACAGCCACAAGGACTGTATAAATTATAGTATTTAGGTCAGAGCAGATTTGAGCTATTTTATCTGCAAAGTGCCATGCAAATTCTTAACAGTGGGCTGTGGAGTGGTCTATGCACTACTCTTGTGGACTGGAATTGAATAGACCACTTAAAACAGCTACGTTGGACCAAGACTTGCAAATTCCCCCATATTTGGAAAGAAAAATTTCTTAGCTGCCCATACTGCCATGGAGTAGATCCTCAAATAGGCACTAGTCCATGTTCAGTCAGATTTTTCTGAATTTTCCACAAAAATTTTTCTAGTCTCCATTTCACTTGTTTTACTCTATTCCCAGTTCCCTGGAAAAACAAGGGGGCTGTTTTGTCTACTCAATAAGAGGGGAGACTCAGGAGTGATTATGTCAACTTACGTAGTCATTTCCCCATTCCCGAGGTCAACAAGAGCTTTAGCTGAACCACTTGCTCAATATAATGACTTTAGTTACAATTTGAGCCACAACTACTAAACTTTAACTTACATGGTTAGAATAAAAAGATATAAAGGAAACTGGTGAGACAGAGTGGGAAGAAGAAACTTCTAGCATATAGTTTTGTGGACACAGTCCTCTTCATCAATTTTCTTTCAATCAATTTCAAAGATGCTACTTGATTCTCATTTCCTCCAACATTTCACAGATAAAAATCAGGACATGAATGTGGTAACTCATGGTGTGGTCCCACCATTGCCTTCTCCCATCACACCATACAAAGGCCTGAAACACACAGGCCAAATAAAGCAGCTTCTGGCTGCTATGGGGGTGCGGTGTTGAAATGAGGCATGCCCTCAAAGTGGCCGAAAGCCACTCTGATACTGCAATCTGGTCCTTTGGACCAGATCAAAAAGGAGCAGAAATAATCCATCTCCTGGCAGTGGCCAGCTTGGCACCACAGCAATGGCCTGCTTTGGAAGTGGACCATGCAGTTGTAGCAGTCCTGGTGCAGTTGCAGCCGGAGGCCACTCCTTGCCACCCATCTGCTTCACCCCTAACAATCCTTAGTAATGTTACTTTTAAATCATAATTACCATAAATCACTGGATATTATGGTAATAGCTGTGACTTAAGCAACTAGCAAAATTAAAAGTACATTGAGCCATTGGTATCTGCTGGGGTTTGGTTCCAGGATCCCTCATGTATATCAAAATCCATGGATGCTCAAGTCCCATTAAATACAATGGCATGATAAAATGGTGTCTCTTACATAAAATGACAAAATCAAGGTTTGCTTTTTGGAATTTATATTTTTTTGAATATTTTCAAACTGTGCATGGTTGAATCCATGGATATTGAGGGTTGACTGTGTAACTTTAAACAACAAATAAATTACAATATTAAACACACAGCCTTAGGGTGTCACCTGGTGCAGCCTGCAACTCCTAGTGATGCCCCTGGTGGCCAAGCACCAGCAAAATGTGGTAAAGATGGCAAATGTTATTAATGGGGAAGAATGCACAAGCTAGGTCCGCCCTCGAAGGCTAATGGAACCAATTGGCTTCCAGAAAGCCTTAGAGGGTTTAATGGTCGGCAACGCTGGTGATTCTGTCGAAGCCCTGGTGGACACTTGGAACATCGATCTCACCAGGGCTATTGACACAATCGCTCCCAAGCGTCCTTTCCAGCCCACTTCGAATCGTAAGCCCTGGTACACCGAGGAGCTTAGGAGGATGAAGCGAGCTGGACAACGACTAGAGTGCGAATGGCGTAAGTCTCGTCTCTCATCCGACAGAACTCGCCTTAGGAAGCATCTTGATTCCTATAGGGAGGCTTTGCATGCAGCACGGAAATCTTTCTGTTCTGCATGCATTGCGTCTGCAGAGTCCCGCCCGGCAGAGCTGTTTAGGGTGGTGGGGGAGTTGACGAAGGTTCCACCTGCGCCAAACCCCCTACTCAACCCGACGACAGCCTGCTGCGAGGCCTTTAATATTCATTTTGCAGATAAAATCTCTCGGATAAGAGCCAACTTGGACGCCATTGTTTTGGCAGAGTCCGTAAATGAGGCTTCCAGGAACTCCGTTGATGGCACTTTACTGGATCAATTACAACCTGTGAGTACTGATGATGTGGACAAGCTACTTGGAATGGTGAGGAAGACGACTTGCCCCCTCGATCCCTGTCCATCTTGGCTGGTCGTCCAGGGGGGATGCGTTGAGGGTGTTCCTTCGGGACACGATCAATGCATCATTCAGGGAAGGCAAGGTACCATCTTGTTTAAAGGAGGCGGCGGTTCGGCCACTCCTGAAGAAGCCTTCCCTGGATCCCCTGGATAGAAACAACTATAGACCAGTCTCCTTGCTCCCGTTTTTGAGCAAGGTCATCGAGAGGGCAGTTGCTTCCCAACCCAAGCAGTCTTGGATGAAACCGATTATCTCGACCCATTTCAAACCGGCTTCAGGACAGGATTTGGGGTTGAGACTGCCATGGTTGGTCTGACCGATGACCTCCACCTGAGTATCGACAGCGGTAGTGTGACCCTGTTGGTGCTCTTGGATCTCTCACCAGCCTTTGACACCATAGATCATGCCATCCTCTTAGATCGCCTGAGAGAGCTGGGAATTGGAGGCACTGCTTTGCAATGGTTCCGTTCCTTCCTCTCGGGCAGATCTCAGAGGGTGAGGCTCGGGGACAGTTGCTCATCTAAAATCGAGCTTAATTGTGGTGTCCCTCAGGGCGCCATCCTGTCCCGATGTTGTTTAATATTTACATGAAGCCGCTGGGGGAGATCATTCGGAGGCATGGAGCTCGGTGTCTTCAGTACGCTGACGACACCCAGTTATACCTCTCCATGACCAGATCATCGTCTCAGACTTCGGATGGCATCTCACCTCTTAATGACTGTCTCAGAGCGGTAATGGGTTGGATGAGGGAAAACAGGTTGAAGCTGAATCCAGACAAAACGGAGGTACTTACAGTCACAGGCCCGAAGCCAGATCTGGGAATACAGTCTCCAGTCCTGGATGGAGTCACACTCTCCTCTAAGGACTGTGTTCGCAGCTTGGGGGTGCTCTTAGATTCATCGCTTCACATGACTAGTCAGGTGAGTGTGGTGGTCAAGAGCGCCTGCTATCAGCTTCGGCTGATACGCCAACTGCGCCCTTATCTGGACATGAGGGATCTGGAAACTGTAGTGCATGCCCTGGTAACCTCACGTTTGGATTACTGCAATGCTCTCTACATGGGGCTACCCTTGTGCCTAACCCGGAAACTTCAATTGGTACAAAACATGGCAGCCAGGCTAATTACAGGATCATCTAGGAGGGAGCACATAACACCGGTGCTTAAATCCCTCCACTGGCTGCCGATTAGTTTCCGGGCGCAGTACAAGGTGTTGATATTGAGCTTTAAAGCCCTACATGGCTTGGGTCCATCTTATCTTAGGGACCGCCTCTCCCCGTATGATCCCCCCACGCCCTGCGGTCCTCTGGGAGGAATCTGTTACAGCCAATAAGAACTAGGCTGTCCCAGACCTCCCAGAGGGCCTTCTCCGCAACTGCTCCCAGACTCTGGAATGGCCTGCCGGATGAGATCCGTCTTATTACTACTCTTGCTGCTTTTAAGAAAGCAGTAAAGACGGATCTCTTTCGGCAGGCCTTCCCGGAATAGCGTTTAGCTGGGAGATGAGTTTTTAGAGTTTTTAGAATTGTTCCACTGATTCTGTTTATTTTTATTTTTTAACTATGTGGCATTTTTAATCTGATTGCAGTTTAATCTTATTTTAAGGGGATGGGAGGGTGGGATTATGAGATGGGGGAATGACTTTTAACTCTGTTCTGTTTTTTGGGGTTTTTTTTTTGTGTGTGTGTGTGTGTGTTTTGTTTTTTTAATCTTGTTGTACCCCGCCCCCATTTCCACACAGAGTGGCGGGTTATAAATAAAAATTATTATTATTATTATTATAGGAGAGACTGCAGCAATTTGCTTTTGCCTGTGTCTACTGGAAAGAGCAAGACTCCTCCTCTTCTCCTCTCTGATCAGTTAATTGAATGAAAGGTACTTTAGCACTTAGAATTCATGTTTTCAGCAATTGATATCAACTGAGGAAAAGGAAGAAATGGAGAAAAGAAGAGAGAAACTGGAACATTTCAAAAGCAAGTGGAAAAGTGGAAAGTGAACAAAACTGGAACAGTTGGAGATTATGTGAATCAATTAAAATTGTCCCTCAGCATTCATGGACTTGCCATTTGCAGTTTTGATTATACGCAGATGGCAAGCCCTCCATCCCTTCCCTTCTTCCCTCCCTCCCTTCCCTCCCTTCCCTCCCTTCCCTCCTTCTCCCCTTCCCCAGCTCTGAGGCTGCCAGGCCTGTAATCCACACTGGCTGCATGGAGATTCGCTTTCCCAGCAGTGCTTGGGGCCTGGCATGTGCATGCCATGCCACACCCCCTCCACTGCAGCCAATGGGCTCACGATACATCAATTGACTGTGGTGGAGGGGGCAGGGTGAAGAAAGAGGTAAGGAAGGAAAGGAAGGAGGGAGGACTTGTCCCACTGTCCCCAATGGCAGGCCACCATTGGGGACAATGGGAGTTGACTATTTGCAAAATTTAGTATTTGCAGGGGGTGGGTGGGTCTGGAATGGAACTCCTGTAAATATCGAAGGATAACTGTAGATTTATCTACATGATGACTTGCTATTCAAAAATTTAATCAATGGCTCTCTTCTAGATGAGACTAAACAACAGAGTTTTAAACCAGTGTATTTTATTGTGGGTTTGGAATGAAAGGTTCTTTTTGGTAGCTGTTTCCAGACCACCAAAGTGACACCTTACTTTTCCAGTGCATTATTTGGATGGTTTTCAAATAGGGATCTCCAAGATGTCCTATCTTTTTTTCTGATGATGCATGGGTTGCCCACTTCCATGTGCTTTATTCTGCAGACTCTGTGTCATTGAAATGTGTTATATCTCTCTCCCTGGGCCCTGGTTAGAGCATCAGAAGTCAGAAAGGTGATAGCACAATTAAGCAAGAGAAGACCTTAGGACAGGGGTAGGCAACCTTTCCCCTTTAAGGACTGAGGGACTTCAGCTCCCAGAATCCCAGGAGCTATTGGCCAACATGGGACTATTGGCCAACATGCCTGAGGCTTCTGGGAGCTGAAGTCCCTCGGTCCTTAAAGGGGAAAGGTTGCCTACCCCTGCTCTAGGAGCAAATATGTTTTCTGCTAAGTTGAGAAATTCCAACATAGACTGGTGGGCTCCAATGCTGGCAGCACTTTTTACATTTATTGACCAGTCTGCCCTGATTGCTAGTGGTTGAGTCATGTGCATAATTATTCCAATATACAAAAAAGGGTCCAAGTCTGATCCCTCGAATTATCATCCTATCAGTTTGATCAACAAAAGGCCAGAGAATAGACATACAGGAAAAGTGGCCTTTTGTAAAAGAGTCCACTCTGGCCAGAAGCAGGTCTGAACCCCTTAAAAGTGAGCCATGCTCAGTGGGGCCAACTGGTTCTTCCATGAGCTGGATTATCCCAGCTTCTTTTTGCTCCTGTCCAAAGGACTGGAGAGCAACCTTGGTGCAGCTTCCAGCCACTTTAGAGGCATGTGTTGCTTGAATGCCATGCTTCCAAAGTGACTGGAAGCCTCTTCATTTGGCCCATCTGTTCTAGGCTACAGAGAGTAAACTGTATGCCAGTCACCTGAGCTGGAAGATTTGGGACTGGCTTGAACAAGATCACATCTAACGTTATCACACGGGCCCCAATCCAAACAGAATCCAAATGAAATCCTGACCTAATACGTATTATTTTCCTGTGTTTCCACATGACGTCGCACAGAACCCCAACAGAACCCCGACAGAAAGTGGAAAGAACCGAGATCTTTTGAATTTCAGTTTCTTCAGGAATTGCAATTGTGCGACAGGAATCATTTTGCATTTGCCGTAAGTCTGATCACCAAATACGTATTGTGGCGCATTTCCTCATCATTACCCTACGCGGAGTGGGGCCTGCACTCCGAGGAGGACCTCCTCAGAGCGCCGGCTCTCCGAGGGGGACCTCCTCGGAGCGCCAACCCTGCGTGGGGCCTGCGCTCCAAGGAGGACCTCCTCGGAGTGCCGGCTCTCCGAGGGGGACCTCCTCAGAGCGCCGACCCTGTGCGGGGCCTGTGCTCCGAGGAGGACCTCCTCGGAGCGCTGGCTCTCTGAGGGGGACCTCCTCGGAGCGCCGACCCTGCGCGGGGCCTGCGCTCCAAGGAGGACCTCCTCAGAGAGCTGGCTCTCCGAGGAGGACCTCCTCGGAGCGCCGACCCTGTGCGGGGCCTGTGCTCCAAGGAGGACCTCCTCTGAGAGCTGGCTCTCCAAGGGGGACCTCCTTGGAGCGCCGACCCTGCGCAGGGCCTGCGCTCCAAGGAGGACCTCCTCAGAGAGCTGGCTCTCCGAGGAGGACCTCCTCGGAGCGCCGACCCTGCGTGGGGCCTGTGCTCCAAGGAGGACCTCCTCAGAGAGCTGGCTCTCCGAGGAGGACCTCCTTGGAGCGCCAACCCTGCGCGGGGCCTGCGCTCAAGGGGGAGCTCCTCAGAGAGCTGGTTCTCCAAGGAGGACCTCCTCAGAGCGCCGACCCTGCGCAGGGCCTGCGCTCCAAGGAGGACCTCCTCAGAGAGCTGGCTCTCCAAGGAGGACCTCCCCAGAGCGCCAGCTCTCCAAGGGGGACCTCCTCGGAGTGCCGACCCTGCGCGGGGCCGGTGCTCCAAGGAGGACCTCCTCAGAGAACGCTGCGGCGGGATGTCCTCCTTGGAGTGCCAGCCGTACGGAGGGCCAGGTGCACCGAGGACGACTTGGGAAGGGGTGACAGCTGCAGCAAGTGACAGCCGCGGCTGTATTGCGCATGTGCTAGAAGAGCATTTCTAGCACATGTACGGGATTTTCTCACTTGTGTGTGAATGGCAAATACAGTTTCCAGGAGAGCTTTCCTTAATTGCGAAATGATGCTACTTGTGTCTGATAGCCATTTTCATAATGTAGGGTTTATTTCAGTTTATTTCCAGATTGATTCTTTTTCACTTTCTTTTCGCTTTGTGGCCCGCATGTGATAATGTCCTAAGTAGAAAATCAAGCCATCTGTAGATCTGGCCACTCCACTATCGGTCAGTGATTAATTTTACACCATCTGGTTCAAAGTTCAAAGTCTTGAGTGCTTATCACTTTCAAATACACATTTGATAGCATCCCCTGAAGTCAACTCTGGACTAAATTGGGTGCTTCCTCCCTAAACAATAGATTTTATATGCTCATCTACACACTACATGATGATAACTCTTTGAGTGTAAAATGTAACCCACAGGAATATTTGTCACCTCTTGTTCTAGCCAGGAGTGGAGTGAAACTGGGTTGTATTTTAGCCACCTATTTTTAACTTTGGTATTAATAATATGGTACAGTCCCTATCTACTAAAGACTCTCGCACCCCTAAATTAGCAAATTGATCAATCCCTTTTTACTGTATGCAGATGATACTGTAATCTTATCTTTTACAGATGTGGATCTCTAGAGAACCCTTAAAATCTTCTCTACTGTGTTAAGGAGCAGCTTACTATAAACTATCACAAGGCTAAAATCCATGTGTTTATTTTTTTTAAATCACTAAACATGGGTAACAAATGGTGGACCAAGTTCTGCTATATTGCCTGTATTATAAGCACATTCATCCTCAATTAATAGACCCAATTTTGAAGCATTCCCAGGCAGGCCTGATTATTTTTACATCTCCCTTCTCTCAGATTCTTCCAAAGAATCTGTTCTGAAAGTTGCCAAATTTTGTAATTTAGCATGTTTTACTGGAAGTCATCTGATTAAACCCCATTGTGGCATGTCTCACTTTCAGTGAATGGAAGTGATTTGGTACTGGCTGCTGTACAACCACCCATGTGTATATATATATATAGAATTTTTTGTACTTGTGAGCTGCCTTTTCTTTTTCTTGATTTTATTATTGCTCTGTAACCATCTGGCTTGTGTCTGATCTGTGATCATCATAATAAAATATGTACTTCTCAAGATGTGGAATTCCTTTGTAGGGAGGCTAGACTGGCCTCCTCTCTTCTCTCCTTTTGCCAGCAGGTGAAGATGTTGCCTGACCACTCGTCCCAGTTTTCATTTTTGGGGGTGTGTGGTGTGGTGGATTCAATGGACTTAGGGCCTTTATAGGCTGCCAGAAATAATGTAGTTTGAGGCCACTTTAACTGTCCTGGTTCAGTGTTAAGGAATCATGGGAACTGTAGTTTATTGTAGCAACAGAGCTCTCTGACAGAGAAGGCTCAATGTCCCAGAAAAAAATACAATTCCCATGATTCCCTAGCACTGAGCCAGGACAGTTAAAGTGGTCTCAAGCTGCATTATTTCTGGCAGTTTGTAAAGGCCCTTGCTCTAGCTGAGATTAACAAAGGAACCAGTCCACAGTATTTGTGTGTATGTGTGTACACACATGTCACCTGTTGACTTATTATAATTTTTAATTAGTTTAATACTGTTTTAAGGGTTGGGAGGGTTGGGTGTAGAATGGAATGTTTTAACTTGTGTATTTTAAAACTTGTAACCCGCCTCGATTGCTCCGCAGAGGGGTGGGCTATAAATAAAATATTATTATTATTATTATTATTATTATTATTATTATTATTATTATTATTACCATGAGTATTAAACAATGAATCAATTCATTTATTTTACTGTTTCTTCATATTTTCTCCTCTGGCACCCCAAATAAGGCTTCATAATCCTAGTTCACTTGTTTGTTTCATTGTTTTTAGAATCTTTTATTGAACTGTATTTTAAAAATACAATACTGGATGGTATTCAAGTGAAAAAGGTTGGAGGGGGTGAGTATTTTCCTGAAGTGACATGAAGTCTACTAAAATACTAATTGCAGTCTGCTTCTGCTTCTGAAACATTTATTACAGCAAGAGGTAGACAGCCTGGTTGACATGAAAGATTCTGCTAATCTTCTTTATTCTTCAGGAGTGTGCTTTTTACCATGTTCCAATTCAGCTGAGTTACCCATTGTTTCATTTGCAACAAGGCCCTTTTCGAACTCAAATCCACCCTCTCACCCTTCAAGTGCTATACTTTCCATCCAAAACATGCACAAAGTCCATTTTGACTCCTCCACCAGGGTGTAAAGAATTCTTTAAAAGTCTCATTTGATTCTTAAAAAGAAACTGACATAATTACTGGTTCTTGCTGCCTGAAATAAAAGACAGTTTGTTATTTGATCATTAAATAGTATGAAAAGCTGCAAAGCAACTGCAAGGTCCCTCTAATCTGCCCACACACACTCTGAAACATAGTAAGGTAAACCTCTGAAGGGTCTAAAAACAGTCTTTACAAAATGAGAGTAAAAGACAATCTTGGTGATTTCTTCTTCTTTTGTTGACTGTTGATCTGAGACTGAAATAGAACCTGTAGCCTGTTGTTGTCATCTAAACAGCAAGCTAATTATGCTCTGCCATGTTGATCTGTTACAATGTACTATAATTGAACCTGAGAATAGTATTTGTATTAAGAAAAATAGCTGCCCTTAATTAAACAGAACTGTATTTGAACTGAAGGAAATAGCTGCAATTTAATGAATGAAAGCTCTGTTGTTGAGCCACTGCATGTATTTGTCACACTCCCTCTTTCTGTAACCCTGGTGAGAAAACTGCCACTCAGAGCGTAGGTGTACACTGAATGTGCATTTATTTTTGGAGAAACTGATACAAACAAAGAAGCATAGGCTGCAATTGACAAGCTGCATATTGTGCAGCAGTTGCATAGATCACACTCTTGTTGGCCATAATCTTTGACGTGCGTGACCACATCTGTGGGAGAAAGACTTGTCCAAGTTTGAAAAAGTTAACTTTTTGGACTACAGAACCTAGAATTCTCCAACCAGTCCAAAAATGTACTTTTCCAAACTCTGGGTACTGCAGAAGCTGTATGTGTTTTTGTCCTTTTTTTTCTTTTTAGTTTTATTATGAATACTTTTTATTAATTCAGTTTGTATTAATAAATGCTCAAAACAATGAAGAGCACTTAACAAGAAATCAAACCACCAAAGAAAGCTAGCAGATATTGCTTCTTACCAGGTACTATGACAAGCAACAGCTGCTGGAATTCCCTCTTCTACGCAAACATTAAAGGTATGGGAGTCCTCTCCAGGGAAGAGACCAACTGGACCTCCCATCCACAGCCTGGGAGCAGCAATACTGAGAAGGTGGTGGGACTGAGAGAAAACCTGGCCCTGCAGATCTTAAAACTTGAGCTGGCTATGATCACATAGTGACTCTGATGATGTCATAATCCACATAATTTATTTAGTTTTTCTCAGCCTGTTACTGTGAACTGATACACATAAATTCCTGGATTTTATCAGATTCCCTGATGAAGGTGTTTATACCTTTTAGAGCGGGGTAGGCAACCTTTTTGAACAGGGGCCGGGTTGCTGTCCCTCAGACAATCGGGGGGCCGAAGCACCAAAAATAAATAAATAAATAAAATATTTTTTTAAAAATATAAAAAATATATGCATGCACACTCTCTCAGCCCCAGAAAAGCCATGGCAAAACCCCTGTGGAGATTTTGCCAAGAAAACCCCAAGAACAAGTAATAACAACAATAATCAATATCATCATGGCGGGCGGCCACCGCGGAAGGACCGGCCTGGGGCTGGTCCAAAGGCCTCTGGGGGCCGCATCTGGACCCCGGGCCTTAGGTTGCCTACCCCTGTTTTAGAGCATACTCTGGGAAAAAAATGTCCTGAAATAAAGAATATGTTTTGTGGAGGTGGAGTAAAATGGTTCAGGAAACTCTTCCTCCTGATTCAGTGCAATAGTTCTGTAAAATCAGATCAGATTCTTGTGATACATTGAAAAATTTGTACAGCCTTTAAAACCTTTCATATTAACCTCCTTTTGACAGCTGTCAGAGTACATAGAATTCCATTTGTTTTAAGAATTTTACATACACACACAAAGAGAGAGAGAGAGAGACTGTGGAAGAAAGCACTGTTTTTCTAAACAGAAAGTAAGAAAGAACCTTTAAAAAGAATTAACTTTTCTGGAAAGCATGAGGCTGACTTCTCATGCCTCAAAGAAATGTAATATAATATGCCAAGAAAACGCCCTTCTCCTGAACCTGGCCATCAGCATTTCTGAAAACAAAATTCCAACTTTACACAATAAACCAATTTGCTTCTGGTTTTGGATTAAGATACTTCATCAAATAAAAGAATGGCCTTCACACTTCTTTCCCCCCCTTTTCCCTGCCAACTCAGATCTTACATCAGAATTCAAAATAACACTTGATTTCAAAATAACTTGCAGGCATGTCGGTCATTCAAAGAAAGCCACTGCTGCAAAAGAGCCCAAGATAAGTTAGTCACAACAAAGACAACTATTTTCAGAGAGTACCCAGCATGCCTACATTCTGCTTGCAGCTGCAGTCTGGCCTTAAAAAAGAGCAGCAAGCTGGTGTTTGAGAGTCTCCAGAAAGAGAATAAAAATGAATGCCATCAAGGGTCTTCTTACCATCTAAGCGAGTGCACGAAATTTGACTTGAGCTGTAAGTCTACCACAGCTGTCAAGGGAGGTTTGAGGTAAATAGGTTAAACAAACTGAGACCCTCAAATAAACTTCTTAGTTGGTATTTAACACTAATAGAAGACAAACTGCTCATTGTTCAGACAAACATTCACAGCAACAACGTCCTGACCTGAGGGAACAGTGGTGTGGCACTTAGCCGACCAAACTAATAGAAAAACAGTGTTTCTCAAACTGTGGGCTGCCTCTTCATAGTCAGGTCAAGACCCTTATCTTCTAGGAGGTCTGATGATTTTTTTGTAGCTGTTTCCTTTTGTTCAAGTACATTGTTTCATTTAGTCAGAGCAGGGGTAGGCAACCTAAGGCCCAGGGGCTAGATGCGGCCCCCCGAGGCCTTTGGACCGGCCCCAGGCTGGTCCTGCCGCCGCTGCCGCCGCTGTCCTCCATGATGATATTGATTATTGTTGTTATTACTTGTTCTTGGGGTTTTCTTGGGAAAATCTCCACAGGGGGTTTGCCATGGCTTTTCTGGGGCTGAGAGAGTGTGCATGCATATTTTTTATTTTTTTTATTTTTTTATTTATTTTTTATTATTTATTTATTTATTTATTTTTGGTGCTTCAGCCCCCCCAATTGTCTGAGGGACAGCAACCCAGCCCCTGGCTCAAAAAGGTTGCCAACCCCTGAGTCAGAGATTGGGAATGTTACATTTTGGACAACAGTTCCCAGAATCCTCATTCCTGCTTATCTATTACTTCCAGCAGAAATACCTGGTTTTACAAGGGTTAGAATTTCCTTAGTCCTTACTCCTGATCCTGGTGCTGTTTCTGTTTCTGCCACTGTCATGCCTCCCAATCTTTTTTCTTTTTCACCAGTTTGTCTCCCACTTCACCCTTGAACTTTCTTTCTGCTCATACACCCTGTCTTATTATGCAGCACAACCTTGCAGAGGGAACCTTATATGGAGTGCCCTGAAGGGTTTTTTGAGAAATGAACATCCCAGGTTTGACCACAGCATCCTCTCTTCTATGGAAGGTTATGGAAGTATGAAGACAGTATTTCAGGTTCCATGCATATTCATTCATTTAAAAAATCCACAGATAATGTAGGTCCACACCTATAAGATTCCCTTAGTATTCTTACATTTGGAATGCACATTCCATGGTCTTGCATGGGGGGGGGGGGGGAAACGACAACACAGAGGAGATGAAAAACCAGCTTTGCAAAATCTAGAAACCTCTGAGTACCATCCAGACACTGGTCTCTTTTAGTCGTTTAGTCAGAGCAGGGGTAGGTTGCGAGTTCAGTACTAGCCAGGGCTCAGGCTAGACTCAGGCCTGCATCCTTTCGAGGTTGCTAAAATGAGTACCCAGCTGTTGGGGGGCAATGAGCTTACAGTTGTAAACCGCTTAGACATCCCATAGCGTGATATGAAGCTGTATATAAATGAAGCTGCTTTGCTCTTTCCCTTTCTCTTTTCTCTACTGATCTTTTTCTTTCTTGCTGGTCCTTCTTGGATAGTTGTTCGCTTTTCCTTCTGCTCACTGTCTCCTCCCTACACCAGACAGCTTCTCTCTTTCTTTCTCTTAGGGCCTTTGCAGACTGCCAGAAATAGTGCAAACTGAGTCCACTTTAAGGGTTAGGGTTAGTGCTAGGGAATCATGGGAATTTTTTTTTCTGAGACATTGAGCCTTCTCTGTCAGAGAGCTCTGGTGCCACAATAAAATACAGTTCCCATGATTCCCTAGCCCTAACCCTTAAAGTGGACTCAATTTGCACTATTTCTGGCAGTCTGCAAAGGCCCTTAATTGTTTGAAGCATTGGGGGAGGTAGAGATAAATCTCTGGTGTGACAAGGAAAAGCATTTCTTTGTTTTGTAGCAAAGAAATGGCCTTGGCTATGCTATTCTTGCTAGCTGTAACTCAGCACAGCTGGCCTAACTATCCCAGCATTTCCTTTTTAAGGCAGGCCATACTCTTGTCTGGACTTTTGTTGCTGCCATTTCAGTCTGCTAGAAGGATGTAATCTCTACTGCAGAATGCAGTAGAGATCGACCAGGGTACCGTAACCTCCTTAAGTATGTTATTATTATTTTTTGTTTATGTTTTTATATTATGTTTATTGTAACTTTTAATCATATGTTATTTAATGCTGTTTTAAGGGGATGGGTCGGTTTGATTGAAATGATGTGGGGATTTTTACTGTAAGCTGCTTGGATTGTCGTCATTAAGCGGGATACAAATAAATTTTTAAATTATTATTATTATTATTAATTGTTCAGCTTCTAACTCCCTTTTTTCCAAGCTCTACTTAGTGTTAGCACCTCTGCATACCCTGTGCTGTATTTTGAGGTCTTCATATTCTCATATCTCATATCTAGATAGCAGGTTTTTGAGAGAGTTTTCAGGAATCCTAGATCAAGTTCCCAGGAGAAAAGGAACATGTCCAGAGTCATGTGTACATTGAAATAAAAAAGACAATAAAATCTAAATGCATGATTTAAATGATCCCTCCTTCCTCCAAGTATTCTGCATTTCCTCTTGCAAATTGAGACAAAGAATTTCCTTGCACTCAAAGCAGTGAGCCAACTTCTCTGCCTACCCCCATTGGGTCCCCAGCCAAAATTCCCCATCTATCTGCCTCAGGGATATCCTGATCCAATCACTGTTTTTATTACACTAAAATTAAAAGCCGTCATCCAGTCTGGAATCCCATGGTCAATTCCTGAGAAAAAACATGCAGTCTTTGTTACCTGACCAGATAGCCCATCACTAGGGGCTAGTTTTTAGGTATAAATATGGTTCCAAAACTTAGCCTTTGCACACACAGCTGGCACACAGCTGGCAAGTCTGAGTCACTCCAGCTTTCCGTGGTCTACTCATCAGACAGGTAATTATAAACCCACTGCAAATCCCTAAAAACTCCGCTATCCCATTTCCATATTTCCATTTCAGTTAGTTCTGTATGCTGTGTCTGTTTGAATTGCTATCTTGTGTGTATGATTGCACTCTGCATTTTTCTAAATAAAACCTTCCTAATTCACCCCAGACCTGGAGTTCTCCTCAGTTAGTACTGGTATAAACAGGTGCAAACAGTCCAAAGGTTACCCAAGCCTCTTGCAAAAGCTGATTTCCCTGACATTTTAAGTAATACTGACAGTTGGTGGGAACTCCATCAGTTTCCCCATCTGTCCTTTGGGTAATGTTGGGATGATCTGCATTTTGTTTCCAGGGTAAGGTTGCTGGCTTCCTCAAGCTATGACTGAAGGTTTTTTTTTATCTGGACTCAACTCTTCCCCTCCCTTGTCTGAGGAAAACTTGAAGTAGGGCATGTTACCACTGTTGTCGTGGACTGCCCTGGGTCTGACTTTGCTTTAGAGGCAGAGGCAAACTATGAGCCTGAGGAGGAGAAAGATCTGGGGTCACCTGGAGGCTCTGTAGTCTTAGAGGAGACACAGGAGGCTGCAGAGGGAGAGACAGACTCTATGCTCCCATTACTAGGACCTGTGGAGCAAAGACAAGCCAAGGCATCTTTGAGGCATTCATCTAGATTAGAAGCCAAAAGGAGAGCTAATCATGATCAGCTGAGGCTTTTAAAAAAGCTCCAGCCAATATGATTCCCTGCAGCCTACAATCAATCTTGTAGCCTCCCTAGTTGCTATGTATCCTGCTTTTTGTTATTGGACTCCTGTTTTCTGACCTCTGGTACTGCCTTGTTACTACACATCTGCTTCTCCCTTGGCTGTTAAGTACTGGACTCTTGCTGGTAGCAGGAGCTTTCATAAATTTATGCATCTTAAGGAAGTAGACTGAAGTCTATGAAAGCTCATGCTGCCAACTTCTTTATTTCAGGGGGAAGCAGTCTTCCACTCGTCCGGTTTATTTCCACTTTCTCCCCGCGACTCCCCATGTGATAACGTCCATGGTTGATAAAGGGATCATTGTTTTGTGAGTTTGGGATGTTATTGTACTAGGCAGAATTACGATAATCAGAGACTGGGTGTAGGAGATCCAGAAGCATTGTACTGTAGTCTTTGGAGTCTAGTGATTTGTCCAGGTTGTACATGTGCAACTTGTTAACTTGTTTCAATTTGTAATTCAAAATTTATTTTTTAATTGTTTGAATTTATGTTTTGCTGTCTTATTTGAATATAGGGCAGGGTTTCTGTATTTTGAAATAATCAATCACTGTGGGCATGATGGGGTCTGAAATTAGTTCAGAATTAGATTTAAAAAGCAGATCAATGGGAAGTGGGAAAAAATCACTTCTGTTCACTTCCTGTTTCAAAAAAGGTGTCTACTGGGCCTATATTGGCCTGGGGGACCCAAAACCTGGTAGAAATGCAGCCTACATCCTCTAGAAGACATTTGGGGGCTAAAACTTTGCAAAATTTTGCAAAACAATTTTGACTCCCAAGGGTCCAGAGACCTTGATATGTGTCAGAAATGCCCTCCATACTGTGGAGGCCTTTCGGTGGGCATTTTGGAGCAAATAAATTTGCTCTCTCTCTCTCTCTCTCTCTCTCTCTATATATATATATATGTGTGTGTGTGTGTGTGTGTGTGTGTGTGTGTGTACACACACACACACACACACACACACTGCAATTTTTGACCCTGAGGAACTACAAAATGCCCCTGGGTCCACATGCGGCCCACCTCTGGCCAATACCATTCCTCAGAACTGATCATCCCATCCTAGGAGTGAACAGATATAAGCATCAAACAGAGCCTCTTGTTTGCCAGCACCAGGAGTTGGGGGAAAAGTTCAGTTCTATGCTTATTTATTTCATTTTATTTTCCCCGACACACATTGGTTCATATTAATCAAGGATAATTTGTTTGAAAGTATCTATATTTTACCAAATGGCACTTCAGGAGAAATGGCACTTCAGGAGAAAAAACAGGAGCAGTTCCCTGGCTGACCAAAGTATAGTTTGATTGTAAAGGAATGTGAGCTTGCCCTGGCGTTTTAAAAATATTTTAATATATTCAGTGTAGAGCCATGGTTTTATACGAGGGGGGGGGGAAGGGAGTATAGAGCCATGGTCACATACAAGTATATAAGTATCCCAGGGTAAATATTAACTGGCTGACTTTAATATTTTTGATGAGTTTCAATAACACCAAGGGTGTAACCTCAGAAGCAGAAATGGAACAACTACAAAAGAACTTCAGTTTAATGTGCCGGTTCTAGTGGCATGAAACTGAATAGAAATAAAACTTTTTAAAAGCTGTAGAGTGGAAGGATGAATTTAAAAACAAATATGCTAGTCATACTAGCAATTTATCACTGAGGACAATAAACCAAAAAGCAGGTGGAAATATCATCACTCTATAGATGGAAACAGAAAACTAGCCTAATGTATTCTATAATCTTCCAGTGTTATGTGATCTGATATTATAGCAAGAATTATAACTACAACTGCAGTTCTGAAAGATCATAAGAAATGACCAAGCAGTCCTCATAAATGTATCACAGTGCTCAGGTTTGTTTATGTGTCATATTCCAAAAGCTAAAAACAGTGTAAGCCCATTGTCAAACACCTTGGGTTTCCTTCAGTGGCAGCTGGTGACTTATATGTCAGTGGAGAAGTGAATCAATTTCAGGGTTTAATCCAGAATTTAAGGTAGCTATCCAAGATGCTGTACTCCATCCCTAAAACATTTATTTATTTGATTTCTATCCTGCCTTTCTCCCCAAAGGGACCCAAGGTGGCTCACAAATAAAAGTTCTAAGAACATATTACAATAAAACACTTTAAAAGATCATCTAAAAACAATATAAAATTACAGACATTAAAGCCACACTAAAACCATGATACTCACCCTATATAACAAACACCCAAAATAGGTTCAGCACCTTGAATAGTTCCTTTAGATTAGTTTTAAAACCAAAGGCAGGATCCACTTCCCTATGGACATGGAAGTTATTAGCCAGCACTGGCTTCCATAACCTGGTACCCACTGTGTGTTTCACTACAGCTCCCATCATACCAGTCAGTATATCGGAAGTTATAATCTAAAACATGTGAGGAGCAACATTGGAGAAGATTATATTAAGGCACCATTGACTATAAACTGCTGCCTATACTTCCAACTTGTATGGGTCCTTTGGGGAGATGTTGGGATGATTTTTTTAATGCTATTGTGCAGACCTGCCCTACTAAAGTATTGCCATTTCAAGCCCTTCCCTGACTAGAAGGTGTATATCTTGGTGATTCTGGCTAAAGTTTTGTGAGCTGAAATGCAACATCTGGGATTCCAAGCTTGGGGATCACTGCCCTGATCTTTTTCAGATGTATACTTTATTTATACAGGCTATGCACTGGTCTGGGGCCAAAGTGGAAGGCTCCACACTTTATCTACCATTCTTTACCCACATTCTAAACATTGAAATATATGTGTATAGGTTAATCTGCATATTTGGGAACCCTGCTTCGTGCATCAAAGTGTACCTATATTTTAGAACTTGTAAATCACAAGAAGAGCAAGGCACAACATCTGCCAAGAAACCATTTCTAACCTATTGTTAGTGCTGATTACAATAGACCCATTGAATCAATAGGATTCACCTATGTGGAGATTCACCATTCAACTACTGATTCAATGGTGATGCTAGTTGGGACTAACAAACAAGGTTCCAAGCCAAGGTTTGCTTAGTTTTGGTCTGAAATGGACCACTACTTCTTTAAGAGTTCTTGTATTCAGACTTCTTCATATACCTTCTCAGTTAAATGTTGTCAGATCATAAGCCAAAGATCTCTGCCAAAGCTATAATGAAGCCCAAATTAGGCAGCTTTTCCTGGCCTATTCTGCCTCCAATTCTTGTGTACAAACCCACCCCCATTTTCTGCACAGTGTACAGGCAGGAGAAGCCTAAGCATATTCATCTCTTCCTCCCTCTCTCTCTTTCTCTATGAGGCATATTAAACTCTGTGCATGATTCTTGCTGCATGCAATCATTATTTAAACTTGATATTGATAGGTTTCCTGAGTTTCCATGCAGCCACATCTGGAACTGCTGATCTGCAGTATTCTCAGAGGTTATCACTGTTATGAATGCTATAATACTGGGTGTTACATTGGTAAGACTTTGCTTTTGATAGGACAGCTGAGCCTAACCTTATAAGAAGGTCAAGAAAAATGCTTAATTTCTTTTTGTAGAAGATGAAGGGGGGGGGGGGGGGGAGAAATGCCCAGCCAAGATTGTGCAGGAGGAAACATGGTTCATCTCAGGTATTCTTTTGATGACTGGATTTAAGGAACAGGCATCTGAAGACTTTAATCCATCTGGAGCAAATTTTATTGTCAAGTCGCAACTCATGGTGACCTCATCATAAGATTATCTTATTATTTATTATATTTACTTATATCCCACCCTTCTCCCAGGACTGGGACTCAGGGTGGCTTACAGCATTAAAAACAATAGAATTAAAAACATACAAAATAAGGCATTAAAACAGAATTAAACTACTACAATAAAATAAAAAAGAAGATAAAATGTTTAAAATATATTAATAACAATATAGCATCCCAGGCCACTCTTTAAAAGTTTTCTGTTTTGAATGCCTGTCTTAAAAGGAAGGTTTTTGCCTGTTGGCATAAGGCCATCAAGGAAGGGGGCATTCTGATCTCCCTGGGCAGGGAGTTCCAGAGTCTAGGGGCAGCCATGGAAAAGGTCCTCTCTCGTGTCCCCACCAACTGTGCTTGTGATGGTGGTGGGATGGAAAGAAGGGCCTCCCCTGAGGATCTCAGAACCCCAGCCAGCTCATAGAGGGAGATATGGTCTGCCAAATATCCTGGACCTGAGCCATATAAGGCTTTAAAGGTCACTACAAGCCCTTTGAATAATTTCCAGAAACAAACTGGCAGCCAGTGGTGCTGTTTCAACAGGGGCATTGTATGATCTCTGTAACCTGCCCCTGTTAGCAACCTGGCTGCAGCTCTTTTGGACCAGCTGAAGTTTCTGAACAATCTTCAGAGGCAGCCTCAAATAGAGCACATTATAGTAGTCCAAACAGGATGTAAGTAATCAAGGCATGTACCACTGAGGCCAGATCTGGCATCTCAAGGAATGGGTGCAGTTGCCACACAAGTTTTAAATGTGCAAAAGCACTCCTGGTCACAACAAGGACCTAGGCCTCCAGGTTCAAAACTGAGTCCAGGAGTACTCCCAAACTGTGAACCTGTGTCTTCAGGGGGAGTGTGACCCCATCTTACACAGGCTGGATCCCTATTCCCTGATCTGCCTTCCGAGTGACCAGGAGCACCTCTGTTTTACCTAGATTAAGTTTCAACTTGTTTGTCCTTATCCAGTCCATTACTGATGACAGACACTGGTTTAGGACCAGAACAGCCTCCAGCGGCTTCCTGTATATGTTAAATAGCATAGGGGACAACACAGAACCCTCAGGGACACCACAGGTCAATGGTCAGGAGGTCAAGCAGGAGTCCCCTAGCATCACTTGCTGGGTTCACCCCTCCAGGAAGGAATGGAGCCACTGTAAAACGGTACCTCCAAGTCCAAGTCCCATCCCAGAGAGGCAGCCCAGAAGGATACCATCGTCGATGGTATTGAAAGCCGCTGAGAGGTCCAGTAGAACTAACAGACACACACTCCCCATGTCCAGTTCCCTGTGTAAGTCATTCACCAAGGCGACCAAGGATGTCTCTGTTCCATAGCCAGGTCTGAAACAAATTGAAATGGATCTAGATAATCCATTTTATTGAGAAACCCCTGGAATTGGGAAGCCACCACATGTTCCAAAATCTTGCCCAAAAATGGTAAGTTGGACACTGGCCGATAATTATTTATTATTGTGGGATTCAGGGATGGCTTTTTCAACAAAGGCCTCACGACTGCCTCCTTTAGGCAAGATGGAACTCTGCCTTGTTGTAGGAAGCCATTGACAATCCACTCAGCCAGTCTCCCTCTAGCCTGTTTAATAAGCCAAGAAGGACATGGATCCAAGACACATGTGGACCTCTCCAAGAATCCTATCCAGATCATCAGGCTGCACAAAGTGAAAAGTATCCATTAACACTGGACAGACAGGTGCCACGGTTACATTCACTGGCAGTATATCAACTGTAGCATCCAAGTCGGAGCAGATCTGAGCAACTTTATCTGCAAAACGCCGCGCAAATTCTTCACAGCAGGCCTCCCAGTGGCAAGATTTATCCAGTGGAGGTTTGCCATTGCCTTCCTCTGACTAACCTACAGCACCTGGTATTCCCCGGTAGTTTCCTTTTCAAGCAATAGCCAGGTCTGACCCTGCTTAACTTCCAAGATCAAAGAGGATTGGGTGCTTTCATGGAATTAAGCATATCTGGACCAACTATTGGTGCTCGAGTACTACAGAATTTGTTGTATAGATATTTTCAAGGCTGCCATCAAACTAATTGGTAGCTACTGGGTTCCAAATGCCTCAGAAGAGCCCACATCACTGACCTTAGACATTCATCTGCTAGCACTTCATGGGCCTAGGATGCTGTCTTATTCTTTGGAATTGCCACAGTCCTGTTACTCCAGAGCATTGTAAGGAACTAAAATGGTAGGTGGTTTCTCAAACTCTGCATTGTCACCCAATTATCACATGGTTGGTACTGGGCTATCTCCAAACACTCCAACCCAATTTAAAACTCTAGAAGGAAGCTTTCTTTTAAAAAATTGTTTGCAGAAGGAAGTTTATAATTGCTGTCCCAAGCACAGCTCAGGGACTGATAGAAAGGGAAAAACATATCACAAGCTTGGGTCTCCATGTGTCCATAGAAAAACTCCATTTCAGAAGATTTTTAGAGTTTGCTACTCCAAGCAGAAGTCCTCAAGGTATGTTGAGCTACAATTTTTCATCACCGCCAGTCAGCACAGGTAGGGTTGCCATTAGTGCTTATCCCTGAGTCTCCAGTTTTCATGGGTCATTCCCAGGCAGGAGGCCAGGATGCAAATTCTCTAGTTTGGTGAGTTCAGCTTCAGGCAAGAGGAAAGAACTGGGTCCAGCTCTCCAGTTCAGGTAGTAAAGTAGCAGCTTGCTACAGTTTCTAAGGATTCATTCATTTGTTCATTTATTTATTTTTAAATTGTTTTGGCTGCAACTTGCAAAGACTCTGGGAATGTATGCATTTACTTCTAGTTTTCTCCTTTCTTCCTAGTTTTTGCAGCAACAGGGTTCACTCTCCAGTCCACTTTGCATCCACCTACTGTCTAGAAGTAAATATGCCAGATTAAATGTTCCCTCTCCTTTCTTCCTAAGTAGAAGAGAAGGAACATTGCTTTCATTTCATCTTGATTTGAGAACATCCTCCTTAGCTAAAATTCTGTCTTAATATCCATGTAGGAAAACATGCTCTACGTGCGGATTTGAATGACAAGCTGCAAACAACTGTGGCTGGTACTTAATTTATAACACTCAATGACATTGCCATGGGCCCTCCCTGTGTTTCAGGTTTTGGCCTGGAAACCTTAGGTTCTCAGACAATCCTGAACTGGCAACCCTAACTGGGGGTGGTGGGAATTGTAGTCCAGTGTCACTGGACAATGCTCAAATGGGGGCAATTGTTTTAGACAATGAAGCATTTACACTCAGCTCATAGCAGGAAAAGGACTGGCATATTTAAATTATGAGACTGTGGAAACCACTCAGCCTTGAAATGCATTACAAAAAGCTGCATTGGAAGTGTGTTGTGAGCTGGAAGTACCTACAGCTGGAAATGCACTTCAGCTAAAATGAAAATAGGTTGCAGCATTTCTAACAACACTGAAGGAATGGTACCATACCCCTCGTGTGACCACCTGCTATGGCTTAAAGAACAAAGAAGAATGGAATGAAAAATGGAAAGTGGTGTTCTTTTTTTTCTTTTTTTTTAAATCATAGGTAGTAAAATAGGCCTTCAAAGACTTGTTGCCTTTTGTTTGGAAGGAAGTGAAATTCAATGGAGTTGTCAGAATTTCAAACTCTATCTTGTTCAACAAACCCTGTCATTCTTATTCTTATTTTATTTTTTTATGAAAGACTAATAACTGTTGGCTTTGTAATGGAAAGTGAGCCGGAAATCACCCACCGAGCTGACAAAAAATGTCAAACAGCTTAGAGTGTTGAAATCAGCAGTGCTCAAAGCATATGAGGTAATGTTTATCCAGGCCAAACTGGAGCTTCTTAAAATGTTGAGGTGTGTGTATTTGTACATGTGTGCTTGCATGAATAGGCACATATGTGGGTAGAGAGAGTCACAACCACTTATACTGTAAAAAAAGAAAAAGAACCAAAAAAAGGAGGTGGAACATGAACATAAACAGAGTGAAGCTCATTGGATCTTTGAAGGAAAGCTGAACTAAATGTTTTGTACAAAGTTCATGCCAGTTGAAGCTGCTGGAATAAACTATTGTAGCTAAAACTGAGCTACAAACACAAAGCCTCTTGGGTCTTCTTGACAAAGCAAAAGCCTGAGCAACAAAAAGAAATAAACAGAAGTCCCAATGTGTTCAAACTCATTGCACAATATTGCACTGCAATTAAAAGGAGACATGTAGCAGCAAGTAATGATCAGGAGAGCCAGCAGGGGACCAGGAAAGGATAATTTTATTAATGACAGTGAGCAATGAGAGTTAAGAGTCAGTTTCCTGTTTGAGAGGGTCCCTGGCAAAGTGCCCACCTACATCAGTGCTTTTTCCTGGCACACTTACCTGGTAGCAGCACATGTGCACCAGTGCAGCAATGGCATTCCTTTATGCCCCTGCATTGCTTTGAGGGGATGTGAGAATGTAGGAAACTAAAAATGGTAATTCCCAGTCTCAGCTTCCTAAGGAAAAAAAAAAATTAGTTCAGAGTCCCTGGCAGATGCTCAATAAGGTAGAGTGCAGATGCCACTTAAAGAGAGCCTCACTATTCAGAGGCAGTACATCCTTTGATGCTAGCTGCTGGAGGAACAAGCTCTGGAAGAGGGCTATTTCTTTTGGGTTCCTGATCAGAAACAGAACAATGTAATAGGTGAATCTTACATGTACATAGATGTGCACACACACAAACATTGGCTGAGGGGATGTGTTTTATTTGGCAAAACTGTATCACAAAAAGTGTTCAATTTCTGAGTTTATTATCCACAGACAAACAATATAACACATATGCATAGACTTCACCTACACTGTTTTTGTATGAGCAGAGCCAGCATGATGCAGTGGTTTCAGTAATGGTGTATGGCTCTGAAGCCCAGGGTTTGATTCCCACTTTGGCCATGAACCCTACTGGGTGACCTTTTGGCAAGTCACATGCTCTCAGCCTCACAGGAAGGCAATGGCAAATCTCTTCTGAACAAATCTTGCCAAGAAAATCCCATGATAACTGGCTTAGGATCACTGTAAGTTGGAAATGACCTGAAGGCACATAGCAGCAGCAGAACAACAACAACAACAACAACAGCAGCAACAACAGCAGCAGCAACAACAACAACAACTGTAGTACAGCTGCATCAGTGCAGATTGGACTTAGAGTGCATCTATAGCAGTTTTTGTGTGTTTAGGACTGTGTGATGAGCATGTGGCCTAAGGGGTAAGTGCTTCTGCTGAGAGGAAGGCAACCAATGACTAGGTTGGGGACAGTAGCATTCCCAAGTGGGCTACATCCTGCATAACCAGTGAATTTTTTTAATGGATCACAAGCTCTGAGATCTAGCGTATCTCAAAATCTCCAGCAATGAGTACAAATTGATGCTCCAGAAAAAAAGCACTGAATTGAGCTCTACTTGAAGTTCATGCCATTATCTCTCGGATTATGTCAACATCACCAATAGCTAAGGCCTGAACAATTTACAGTCGGCTCGGGTAGCTGCTTGGGTTTGGTTGCAGGAATTCTGTGGATACCAAAATCTGTGAATGCTCAAGTCCCATTAAACACAATGGCATAGAAAAATGGTGTCCGTTATATAAAATAATGAAATCAACATTTCCTTTTTAGAATTTATATACTTTTGAAATATTTTCAAGCTGTGGGTGATGAAGAATCCACAGATACAGAAGGCCAACTGTATTACCCACCAGCCCAGACAAAAACCACTGGCCATGAAGTGCAGCCTGGAAAGTACTTGACCTGCTATCCTTATTTTGGCATCCCAACCAAATGATTAAAAAGAGATTGATGACACCTTTAACAGTCTGCCCTACATGGCTAGTGCCATGTGTGTGCCTAAGACTCCATCTACACTGTAGAAATAATGCAGTTTGACATCACTTTAAGTGCTATAGTTCCACCTTATGGAATCCCAGGATGGTTGGTGATGACTTGAGAGAGAGGACTGAAACACTGGGGCCAAAACCACTACCTTTGGGCCAATCCGGGGGCATGGTGTTCAGATGATGCACACACCTGGATCCAGCCGAAGCCATGCTGATTGCAAAAGGAACAACAAAAAAAGCACTCCTTGCTGGCGGTCCTCTATGGACCGCAGTGGCAGTTGGCCATGGGATCACAGCATCTGGTTGCTGCGGTCCTGTGCCAAACAGGGAGCAACCAGGATTGCTAGTCTGTTTAATCCCAGAGGCATCTCTGTGGCTACTTCCAGGTGAAATGCCTTTCTACAGGAGATCCAGTTCACCCCTCCCCACTTTCCTTCTGTCAGCAGGTGAAGATGTTTTATTTAGGCAGGCCTTTGAATTTTAATAATGGATCTGTAGTGTGCGTGTGTGTAAAGTGGTGTGCTATCTATCTATCTATCTATCTATCTTCTGTCTTTTATTTAAACTATGTTGTAAATGTTTTATTGTTTTTATCTGTCCTTAATCGTGTTTTTAATAATGCTGATGCTTTATTTATTTATTTATTTAAAAAAAATTAAATTATGTATTTTAAATGTGGATTGTTTTACAATATTTTATTTCTCCTTTTAAATTGTTTCATGTTTTAATTAATGTGTTTTAACTGTTGTTGTGCATTGTTTATTCGTTTTTGTTCCCCACCTCAATTCATATGGAAAGGTGGGTAAGAAATCATCATCATCTTTTGTAAATTAATGTTTTAGCAGGACCTTATAAAAATTATTGAAAGCCACCTTGAATTCCAGTTTGGGAGAAAGCCAGGATATAAATTCAATCAATAAATTGATAAATACACAATAGCTGTTGCCAGCTCAACAAGTAGAATGAATGCCAGTAAACTTTCCCTCAATTCTTGACCTTAAAATTCAAAAGAGGGAAGGTAATTTGGCCTCTGATTCCTTCTCCCCATGTTGACCAAAAGATTGCCATTTTGAATTCCTATATTGGGAGAAAGGTGGGATATAAGAAAATATAATAATTCCCTGTAAGGGTAGGTTATAGATATTTGTTATATTTAAAAGGCCAGGCATAAATGTCAGGTACATGAACATCACAGTACATATGGCTCAGATTGTTCACTTGGCATTTATAACAGGGTGGTATCAAAGTTGTGTGGAGGAGAGTATGGCGGGCATATGTGGATTTTGTAAGTAGTCCAAACAGGTTTATTTTGATTTATATGACAAAGTTCATGGGCATCAGCTTCAGAAATTGTGACAACCACAAGGCCATAATCTCTTTAACAGCAATAACAATAAATTAACAAAGGGCAAAACCAACATGGAGAAATAAGCAGGTGGGTAAAACATTTGAGAAAATAAGCAGAGATTTCAAGCAAAGTTTGCATGTGCTTGGGGGAATGAGTCTAAACAAAGGAAAGAGCTCTCCAATAACATGCTAGGTTCTTTTGACCCTCTTTCTTTAGTTACCTCTGATCATGAAGTACATTCAGAAAAAAGCTCCAGTCCCCTTGAGATGATGACCAAGATATGCAGTGGCTGCAAAGAGCAGCTAAGCATCACAAGGTCAAAGTCTCATTTTAAAAGGTAGAAAGGAAGAAAGGAGGGGAGACAAAGCCGTTTGATCAAATTTGTCATGTCTATGAGAGAATTCTTTCAAATAAAATATTGCATTGGGTTTTCCCCCTTCTTTTCTTCTGCCCTAACAGAGGAGTCATCTTGAAGTATTTATGGTATGTGAAGCATTGGAAAAATAAGCCCGAACAGAAAAAGATACGCAGATGTTTTCTATGTTTGGAGGTGAAGGCTTTTTCCCTTTCCTTTTTTAAACCTCCCTATTGTACACCATGATGCAGTGTTAGGGTCATTTACTGAATTTTAGTCACTCATTTTCAAGCATAGAATTTATGGTTTAGCTGTACATTGCTTGGAAGCAACTGCTTTTGCAAAAGGACCGAATTGCAAGTAACTTGTTATTTGTAAGTAGTGGCTAGTGATTCATTCAATTCATCAATAATTAAGGAATAACCACATTGTTTTATGACCATAACATAATGAGGGATAATTTCACTCCTACCTGAGCTTGTAACATTTAAATTAACTTTATTGTTTTAAGAGTGTAGCTTCACCAAATCAGAATGGAGATGACTCACACAGTAAAAAATTTAAGTTCATGATGCTGCATGAAAAAAATCCCAGTTTTTTAAAAAATAACAACTAAAAACCCAGTATTTTAGTTATTTTTGAGAAATACAAACATAAAGTGCTACACTCAAATTTGGAGCATTGAAACTATGGGCACATCCAGACTGATTAAAAAGGCCAGAGTCCCAAATTTTGTTCCTGTTTATTCTGATTTTTTTAGACATCCATAAGCATTTTGTTAATCCCAAAATATTTTCTGACAGTTCCTGGTGTAATCAGAGATTTTTTTATACCAGCTCCCCAGTTTGGTTTATTTTAATCTAGTAGAATCAAAAAGAACAAGAACAAAATCTGGGATTTTTGAGTCATTCTACTGATAACAATTATAACTGACAGCAATAACTACTGTGTAGCTTTCTAAGTGTTGAGTTATCAATCTATGAGTTTTCCCATTTAATCAGGGAAATTATATTTGAATTGCATAAAACAGAGATATGTTTTCTACATGTTAATATTATAGTTCTTTTTTGGCATCTAGTATATCATGCTTCCCACTTCCCACTGTATTTAAAAAAGAATAGCCCTCATAAGACTGTAGAAATTGGCTCCCTCTAGATCTGAACACTTCAAACCAGGGCAGGAAATCCTTGGCTATCTAGATTTTTAGTCTAGGATTTTAGGATTGTGGGAACTGCAGTCCAAAAGATCTGGAGGGCTAAATTGTCCCACCAATGAGCCTGATTCAGACTGGACATTTTCAGAGTATATGGCTGAATCACAAGGGCCCCATGTCCCCATATGGACATTGCAACATTCGTATGGACCTTTCACAGAGAGATAGTGTGCTCTTGCAGAATTTTTGATGTGTAGCCAAGAACATCCCATGATAGGTTCACCTGAGGGTTTCCATAAGTTGGAAATTACTTGAAGGTACACAACAACAACAATGTAGTGGGATCTATAATAATAATAATAATAATAATAATAATAATTTTTATTTATAGCCCGCCTCTCTGCTAGGCAATCGAGGCGGGTTACAGCAGTTAAAACAAAACAATGTAAAAACATCCCCAACCCAAGATCCCACCTCCCGCCCCCTTAAAACAATATTAAACAAGAAAGGAATTAAAACAATACAGCAATCAATGAATAAAATCTAATAAAAGATATTGCACACGGCTAACCAAATCACTTAAATAAATAACGGGCAGATTTGTCTCCCTGAAGAGATGTTCCAGGAGATATTATTCAGGGAAGGCCTGCCGGAAGAGATCCGTCTTCACCGCCTTCTTGAAGGCGGTAAGCGTGGAAATAAGACAGATCTCGTCCGGCAGGCCATTCCATAGCCTGGGGGCGGTAGCGGAAAAGGCCCTCTGGGAGGTCTGGGACAGCCTGGTCTTTATTGGCTGTAACAGATTCCTCCCAGAGGACCGAAGGGCGCGGGGGGGATTGTACGGGCAGAGGCGGTCCCTAAGATAAGATGGACCCAAGCCATGTAGGGCTTTAAAGGTTAAAACCAACACCTTGTACTGCGCCCGGAAACTAATTGGCAGCCAGTGGAGGGATTTAAGCACCGGTGTTATGTGCTCCCTCCTTGATGTCCCAGTGATAAGCCTGGCTGCCATATTTTGCACTAGTTGAAGTTTCCGGGTTAGGCACAAGGGTAGCCCCATGTAGAGCGCATTACAGAAATCCAAACGTGAGGTTACCAGCGCATGTACCACTGTTTCCAAGTCCCTCATGTCCAGATAAGGGCACAGTTGGCGTATCAGCCGAAGCTGGTAACAAGCACTCCTGACCGCCGCATTCACCTGACAAGTCATGTGAAGCGACGAATCAAGGAGCACCCCCAAACTGCGAACACAGTCCTTTGAGGAGAGTGTGACTCCATCCAGGACTGGAGACTGTATTCCCAGATCTGGTTTCGGGCCTGTCACAGTGAGTACCTCCGTTTTGTCTGGATTCAACTTCAATCTGTTTTTCCTCATCCAATCCATTACCGCTCTTAGACAGTCATTAAGAGATGAGACGCCATCAGAAGTCTGAGTCGATGATCTGGTCATGGAGAAATATATCTGGGTGTCATCAGCGTACTGAAGACACCACGCTCCATGCCTCCGAATGATCTCCCCCAGCGGTTTCATATAGATATTAAACAGCATCGGGGACAGAATGGCGCCCTGTGGGACGCCACAATTAAGCTCAATTTTAGATGAGCAACTGTCCCCGAGCCTCACCCTCTGGGATCTTCCCGAGAGGAAGGAACGGAACCACTGCAAAGCAGTGCCTCCGATTCCAAGCTCTCTCAGGCGATCCAAGAGGATGGTATGATCTATGGTGTCAAAAGCTGCGGAGAGATCCAAGAGCACCAACAGGGTCACACTACCCCTGTCGATACTCAAGCGGAGGTCATCGGTCAGAGCAACCATAGCAGTCTCCACCCCAAATCCTGTCCTAAAGCCGGTTTGAAATGGATCAAGATAATCGGTTTCATCCAAGACTGTCTGAAGTTGGGAGGCGACGGCTCTCTCGATCATCTTGCTCAAAAAAGGCAGCAAGGAGACTGGTCGATAATTATTTCTGTCCAAGGGGTCTAGAGAGGGCTTCTTGAGGAGAGGCTTAACTGCCGCCTCCTTAAGGCATGATGGAATATAGCCCTCTCTGAAGGATGCATTGATTGTGTCCCGGAGGAACACTCTCAAAGAATCCCCCCCCTGGACGACCAGCCAAGATGGACACGGATCGAGAGGGCAAGTCATCTTCCTCATCCTTCCAAGCAGCTTGTCCACGTCATCGGTACTCACAGATTGAAATCGGTCCAGTAAAATGCCATCAACGGAGTTGCTGGATGCCTCATTCATGGGTTCTGCTTGAATATTGGCGTCCAAGTCGGCCCTTATCCGAGAGATTTTATCTGCGAAGTAGATATTAAATGCCTCACAGCAGGCTGTTGTTGGGTTAAGTAGGGGACTTGGTGCAGGAGGAACCTTAGCCAACTCCCCCACCACCCTAAACAACTCTGCCGGGCGGGACTCCACAGATGCAATACGTGCAGCGCAGAGTGATCTCTACGCTACACGTATAGCCTCTCTATAGGAGTCAAGATGACTCCTAAGGCGAGTTCTGTCGGACAAAAGCCGAGTCTTTCGCCACTCGCGCTCCAGTCGTTGTCCAGCCCGCTTCATCCGTCTAAGATCTTCAGAATACCAAGGTTTGCGGTTCGGAGCGGGTCGGAAAGGACGCTTGGGGGCGATTGTGTCGATAGCCCTGGTGAGATCAGTATTCCATGTATTCACCAAGGCTTCGACAGAATCGTCGACGTTACCTACCATTAAACCCTCCAAGGCCTTCTGGAAACCAATGGGTTCCATTAGTCTTCAAGGGCGGACCAATCTAATAGGTCCACCACCCCCGGGGGGATTAGCTACAGCCTTGAGTTCCACCCTGATCAGGAAATGATCCGTCCATGACAGGGGGGAGGTTCCCTTGACCTCCACCCACGGATATTCCTGCTCTGTACTAAAGACCGCATCGAGGGTATGACCCGCACAATGTGTGGGCCCGTCGACCAATTGGGATAGGCCCATGATAGTCATGGTATCCATGAACTCCCGAGCCGCGCCAGACAGATCTTGTAACCTGGTTTCGAGTGGAATGTTGAAGTCGCCCAGAACCAAAAGTCTGGGCGACTCCAACAGCAACTCTGAAACCAGGGCAGTCAGCTCGGATAGGGAGTCTGTTAAGCAACAGGGTGGCCGGTAAACCAACAGAATCCCCAAACTATCCCTGGTCTTCAGGCTAAGGTACATGCACTTGATGTGCGTCGTTTTCCGGATAGGCTTCCTGATCAGGGTTAAGGTGTTTCTATGGACCAAGGCTATACCTCCCCCTCGCCCACTTTCCCTTACCTGCTCAATAACTGAGTACCCAGCTGGGAGAGCCTGCGCCCATGACACAGAACTGGCATCCCCCAGCCAGGTCTCAGTAAAGCATGCCAGGTTGGCCCTCTCATCCACTAGCAGATCATGGATGATGTGGGTCTTGTTTCTGACCGACCTGGCATTGCAGAGGAGCAGGTTGAGGGTCAGTGGAATGGTAGGAACGTTCTCCAAAATATCCCGGGAAACAGAGCAAACTATCTATGGTCCTTTCAAGTAATTTTCAAAGAGGTGGTCAATCTGTTTCACTATTTAAAAATGATGAAAAAAAAAGGAGTCATGTGGCAGTCTTTAAAAAATAAAGCATTTATGTCAGCACAGGCTTCTGTCGATAACAGCCCATGTAGTCCTTGCATTCCATTCATTACTATTTTGCATCTCTTCACTGACTGGCAAAACCCATCAGTAGGCTCTCAAGCTCACTGCTATTCCATTACTGCCTTCATACAATAGGTCCCTTCTGCTGCAGTTCTGTTTCTCGGGCAATCACATGGTGTGATTAGGTGCGATTCTGCTTCTCTCCCTGTTTCCCCCTCCCCCTTACAGCGATAGCAGCTGCTAATACTTGCCCAAAGCCAGTTGCTGTGTTCACATTCACACAGCAGCTAGCTTTGGGAAGCAGCTGGCAGCCACAATTGCTCATTCCCACCCTTCCTCTCAGAAGGTGGCATTTGGCAGCTACTACAGGACTCCTTTTTGAGGTCCACTGTTAGGTGAACATGTGGTTCTTATACCTTACCTGTCACTGAAACAAATCCAAATCCATGTCCCTGAATATAACATTCATTGCCTGATCCCTTTGCTTCTGACCAGCTTTCCTTTCCCTGATCCTGGCATTTCTCATGTTTTCAAACTTCATATGAGAAGTTGCTTGGTGGAAGGGATCTTTTCTATCTAGAGGTTAAAGGCTTGAGTTATTTTTTTAAGAAGTGGTCTAAATAATAATAATAATAATAATAATAATAATAATAATAATAATAAATTTTATTTCTAACCCGCCCCTCTGCTAGGCAACCGGGGCGGCATACAACAGGTTAAAACAATATAAGAGTAAAACGCATCACCAAATACTACCCCCTAACCCTCCCACCCCTTAAAAATAAATCAAACTAAGATAGTATTAAAAACAGCAAAATGATAAGACATCGAATAATAAAATCATAAAACAAAATAACAGCAAACAGTAGCAGTTGGGGTAGGGGAGTGGATTGACAAGTAAGACCATCTTGAGGGGGAACTGGGAGATTATTCTGGGAAGGCCTACTAGAAGAGATCCATCTTTACTGCTTTTTAAAAGCAGTCAAGAGTGGTAATAAGAGGGATCTCATCCGGCAAGCCATTCCATAATCTTGGAGCGGCAGCAGAGAAGGCCCTCTGGGAGGTCTGCAACAGCCTAGTTTTCATAGGCTGTAGTAGGTTCCTCCCAAAGGACTGGAGTGCGCGGGGGGAATCGTATGGGGAGAGGCGGTCCCTGAGATAAGTTGGACCCAAGCCATGTAGGGCTTTAAAGGTCAAAACCAACACCTTGTACTGTGCACAGAAACTAATTGGCAGCCAGAGGAGAGATTTCAGCACTGGTGTGATGTGCTCTCTCCTAGATACACCTGTGAGTAACCTGGCTGCCATATTTTTTTTAAATTTTTTTAATTGAATTTAAAATATAGAGGTGAAAAAAAACATACATACAACTTTATGTAACAAAAAAGAAAGAAATGAAATAAACAATTAAACACAGAAGTGAAAAAAAGAAAGCAGAAAAAAGAAAGAAAAAAATAGATATAAACATACATACATACATAGCCATTTTCTTAACACATTACACGATCTATATTTACACCTAACACATAACAACTGATTACACCCTTACATTCCAATGACTTCCTAGACACGCAGTCAAGTCATAGTCCTTATCTTTAAGACTAACTACCTTTCTTCTTACATCCATATTTGAGATTAAGAACCCAAAACAACATTTCTAGTCAAATTAAATACATATTACTGCTATTATGTCTCATCTCCCGTCAATAAAAGAAACTTTTCCTCCATTTTCAATAAGGTTTTTCCTTTTCCTCATTAATGTAATTAAATAACGGTTTCCAAATTACCTCATTTTCTTCCCAGTCATCCCCTCTTAAAAAGGCTGTGGCTTGATCTAGTTGTACAACAGTAATTAATTTATCTAACCATTCAGCCTTACTCGGGAGACTATCACACTTCCATTTCTTGGCAAAAACTATCCTTGCACATACAGTCATATAAAATATGAGTTTACCATATTTATTTTCAAGCTGTCTATCTTCACAGATGTTGAGGAGAAATAATTTGGGATCCAAATCTATTTGAGTTTGTAGAATTTCCATCATAGACCTTTGAATAGTAACCCAATATTTTCTCGCTTTCTTACAGCTCCACCAGGTATGGTAAAAAGTTCCCACTTCCATCTTACATTTCCAGCATTTTGATGAAAGATTCTTACAGAATTTTGTTAATATAACTGGTGTCATGTACCACCTGAACTGCATTTTATAGAGATTTTCTTTCAGATCATAACAAGTGGTATATTTTGATGCTTTTTTCCAGATTTCCTCCCATTGCTCAAGTCTGATACTCTGCTTAATGTCCTGCGCCCATTTAATCATGTGCTCTTTTACTACTTCCTCCTCCATAGCCAACTCCATTAGGCACTTATAGTATAGGGTTATTTTGTGTGCATTTTCCGACATCAAGCAATGTTCGAATTTAGTTCTTTTTATCCTTATTCCTGGTGTTTTTTGATCTGATAGAAATCTTTGCCTTAACTGTCTATACAACAACCATCCTATCGAGTACCCTTCACCTAACAATTGTTCCAAAGTCTTAATTTTAGGATTTATACTATCGTTTGATTTCATGATTAGGTCATTATACGTAATCCACTTCTCATATAAGATTGTTTCTCTATTATGAAAAGCTTCATGAATAGAGGTCCAAATTGGTATATCCGGGCAAATTCTATCTCTATATTTTAACCAGACCCTCATAAGTGATCTTCTAACAAAATGGTTAGTAAAATCTTTATGTATTTTCATTTTTCCATAGAGAAGATACGTGTGTAAGCCGAATCTTTGGTCTATTCCCTCTAAACTTAATAGCTCTTTGTTTTCAAGTAATATCCATTCATTTAACCATTCTAAACAATTAGCTTCATAGTATACTAATAAGTTCGGCAACGCCAAACCTCCCCTTTCTTTCTGCCATATTTTGAACCAGTTGGAGTTTCCGGGTTAGACACAAGTGTAGCCCCATGTAGAGCGTGTTACAGAAATCTAAACGTGAGGTTACCAGAGCATGTACCACAGTTTCTTTTTTTAAAATTGAATTTTATTATTAAAATATAACAATTACATCCATAACACATTACACATCACATAGTACATAGTACATTTACATCATCCCCCCTTCCCTATTCCCCAACACTTAACTACCACCCAATCACCCTGTGCATTCACTAAACAATAAAAATATACTTTCAGTATGATTATTTTTGAATGTTTTATATCCTTCCGATAAATGAAGACTTGCCTTAAATATGTAACAAACCTATATGAACCCCTAATAGCCTATTCTAGACTTACTTTCTTGTAATCCACATGTCATCTTATATTCCAATAATGTATTCCCTCTCTATTTCCTTATCCCATATTTTCAGCAATATCATTATCCATTATTTTGTCCTGATTTTCATACCAAGCTTCTTTCCATATTTATTCTTGTTGTTTTCTATTATAATATTCTCTATTTTTTCCCCATTTTTTAACCACATCTTCTTCCATTTTGTTTTTTAACAACCCTGTTAATATGTCCGATTCCATGGCCTGCCATATTTTGTCCATCCATTCTCTTATGGTTGGTATTACTGATTGTTTCCATTTGCTCGCGTACAATATCCTCACTGTAGTCACCATATAAAATATTGTACATATTTGCTATTTTCACATTTTTCTCTAATATTTCTGTCATATTCAATAAAAACAGAGTAGGTTCTAAAGGTATTTCAGTCTCGTAAATTTCCGACATTAAACCACATATCATCTCCCAATATTTTTTCGTCTCAATGCATGACCACCATAGATGATAAAATGTGGCCTTTGGTTTGCCACATTTCCAACAATTATCTTTTCCTATCTTATATAGTTTATTGATTTTTTCAGGTGATAATTACCATCTATATACCATTTTGACATGATTTTCTTTATAATCCTGACAGCAAGTGTATTTGTTGGTATTGTACCATACTTTTCCCCATGTCTCAATGTCAATTGATTTTCCTATATCCTTGGACCATTTTATCATTGCATGTTTTACTTTTTCACCTTTCAAATCTCTTTCTCTCAATGCCTTGTAATATTTTGAAATATGTCCTCTCTTTTTATCAAAGATTATTCTATCTATTTCATTTTGTCTATTTGTTATCCCTGGATCTCTACTATCCATTTTATATCTTTCCTTCACTTGGTTATACAAAAACAAGTCTCCCTGTATTCTTTCATCAAATTGATCTTGTGTCTTTATTGATTCTTCAATATCCCCTCTCCAGTTTAATATCTCTTTGTATGTTAACCACTTTACCTCTTTTCTTTTTGATCTCCCAAAAAGAGCCTCTTGTGATGAAGCCCAACTCGGGATAGAACTGTTTTTTTTATTATTATTATTTTTAACCATGACTTTAATAAAGAGTTTCTTACAAAATGATGTGCAAAATTTTTGTCGGATGTACCACAGTTTCCAGGTCCCTAGTCTCCAGGAAAGGGCACAGCTGGTGTATCAGCCGAAGCTGATAACAGGCACTCCTGACCAATGCATTCACCTGATTTGTCATGTGAAGCGATGAATCTAGGAGTACCCCCAGACTGCGAACACAGTCCTTGGAGGAGAATGTGACTCCATCCAGGACTGGAAGGTGTATTCCCAAACCTGGTTTCGGGCCTGTCACCGTTAATACCTCCATTTTGTCTGGATTCAGTCTCAATCTGTTTTTCCTCATCCAATCCATTACTGCCTTAAGACAATCATTGAGAGGAGACATGCCATCTGAGGTCTGGACAGACGATCGGGTCATGGAGAGGTATATCTGGGTGTTGTCAGCATACTGAAGACACCGTGCTCCATGCCTCCAAATGATCTCTCCCAGCAGCTTCATATAGATATTGAATAGCATCAGGGACAGGATGGCGCCCTGAGAGATGCCACAATTAAGCTCTATTCTAGATGAGCAACTGTCCCCGAGCCTCACCCTCTGGGATCTGCCCGAGAGGAAGGAACGGAACCATTGCAGAGCAGTACCTCCAATTCCTAACTCTCTCAGGCAATCCAAGAGGATGAAGTGGTCTATTGTGTCAAAGACCGCTGACAGATCCAAGAGCATCAACAGGGTCACACTACCGCTTTCGATACCCAAGCGGAGGTCGTCAGCCAGAGCAACCATGGCAGTCTCAACTCCAGATCATGTCCTAAAGCCGGTTTGAAATGGATCGAGATAATCGGTTGCATCCAAGACAGCTTGGAGCTGGGAAGCAACTGCCCTCTTGATCACCTTGCTTAAGAAGGGCAGCAAGGAGACCGGTCTATAGTTATTCTTGTCCAGGGGATCCAGGGAAGGCTTTTTCAGGAAGGGTTTGACCGCCGCCTCCTTTAAACAAGATGGAACAAAGCCTTCCCTGAATGACACGTTGCTGATATCCCGAAGGAATACCCTCAACGCGTCACACACACACACACACACCCCGGACAACAAGCCAAGATGGACAAAGATCGAGAGGGCAAGTCATCTTCCTCACTCTACCAAGGAGCTTGTCCACATCATCAGTACTCACAAATTGAAGCTGATCCAGTAAAATGCCATCAACGGAGTTGCTGGACACCTCACCCATGGATTCTGTCAAAACACTGGCATCCAGGTCAGCTTTTATTCAAGAGATTTTATCTGCAAAGTAGGTGTTAAAAGCATAAAGCAGGCCACTGTAGGGTTAAGTAGAGGGTTCTGTACAGGAGGTACCTGTGTCAGTTCCCCCACCATCTTAAACAGCTCTGCTGGATGAGACTCTGCAGACGCAATGTGTGCAGAGGTGAAAAGTCTCTGCGCTGCATGCAATGCCTCCCGATAGGAATCAAGGTGTTTCCTATGGTGAGTTCTGTCAGATAAGAGTCGAGTCTTCCGCCATTCGTGCTCTAGTCATTGTCCAGCTCGCTTCATCCTCCCAAGCTCCTCTGTATACCAGGGCTTACGATTAGGAGTGGGCTGGAAAGGATGCTTGGGAGCGATTGTGTCGATAGCCTTGGTGAGATCGGTGTTCCAGGTATTGACCAAGACTTCAACAGAATCACCGGTGTTACCAACCATTAAACCCTCTAAGGCTTTCTGGAAACCAGTAGGTTCCATTAGCCTTCAAGGGTGGACCATTCTAATAGGTCCACCACCCCCGGTGGGGCAGACAGTGGCTCTTAGTTCCATCTTGACCAGGAAATGATTCGTCCATTACAATGCGGAGGGTGTGATAACCTCTGCCCACAGAAATTCCTGTCCCGTACTGAAGACTGCATCGAGGGTATGACCCGCACAATGTGTGGGCCTGACAACCAGTTGGGATAGGCCCATGTTCGTCATGGTTTCCATGAACTCCCAAGCCGCACCAGTTAGATTTGACAAATAGAAAGGAAAAATTTGGGGTTTTCTGATATGAGCAGTATGAGCAATGTGTGTGAAGTACAAAAGCATATGAAGTGGGTAAAAATGAGGAATAAAGCATTTATTATTGAGTTCTTCAATGCGGTTCATTGTACTGCTGCATGTAGAAGGTTTCTTCATTTCTCAGGGTCTCTAAAATCCAATTCTACAGGCTTGATTAAACTGGAATCATTTGGAGACACACCATTTACACCAAGAGTGGGCAGGATATTGTCTGTAGGCCACATGCTAAAGCCTTCCACTTTTTAAATACTACAACTATTGGCTGCAACTGCCATTGTCTAAATTGGCAGTGCTTCTACTATCATAGTAGTCACACTATTGAAAATTAGCAGTGGAAGTGATGTAAAAATCTCTGAGTTTTGGCTTCTCTTCTCTGCTAGAAGGAAAGGAGACACTCTGCCTGCCAGGCTGGCAGAGCTCTGTGATATTAAAATGCACTCTGGTGCCCTCTTGCACCATAGAAATTTCCCACCATTGCAGCTGAATTCCAGTGGTAACTACTATGCCAAAGGTAGCTTTTGCTGTTGTTGAATTTAGGCAGTAGCAAGAAGTACAGAGCTTAGTGGGGGGGGGGGGAGTCTCATGTGGCCACGCACAGGTTGCCCACACCTAGTTTACATTCCCCAGATGTGCCATCCTAGATAAATAGAGGACGGGGAACATTCAGCTGCTCTCTTTCAGTGGAGACAATCTGGAGTACCTTTACATTTTGCCTTGCCCTGTGAAGCCAATTCTGTAGCTTTGGGTGCCCAGTGTGTTCCAGCAGGAATGGGCATGCTGTAGAGGTTCAGGGGCTAGTTTTCAGCCCCTAAGACCCACTTTGGCCATAAAGAAAACTACCAAAAAAAAAAAAAAAGGATTTTCCTTAGAAAACTAGAAATTATTAGAAGTAGAGATTGAGTATCCTCTATCCAAAATGCTTGAGGCCAGAAATGTTCCATATTTTTTCGGATTTTGCATATATATACATAATGTGATATCTTGGAGATGGGACCCAAGTCTAAACACAACATCAATTTATGTTTCATATACACCTTATCCAAAAAGATGGAAGGTAATTTTATGCATTTTAAAAAATAATTTTGAGCATGAAACAAAGTTTGTGTAGTTTGTGTACACTGAATCATCAGAAAGCAAAAGTGTTACTATCTCAGGCACCCTTTTGTTTATGTTTGTTTTTGAAGTATTTTGGATTTCAGAATTCTGAATAAGGAAGAATCACCCTGTACACTTTTAGTTATTTTAATTTTGCAGTTTTCTGAAGTACACTCCCATTTTTGTATACCCCCTTGTGAGGAAGCAACATGAGATACAGGGGCTTCCTATACTGTGTTATAATCAGCCCTGGTGGTGCAGTGGTTAAATGCCTGTCCTGCAGCCACTCACTCACAGACCACAAGGTTGCGAGTTCAATACCAGCCAGGGCTGAAGCTCAACTCAGGCCTGCATCCTTCCGAGGTTGCTAAAATGAGTACCCAGCTTGTTGGGGGGGGGGGGGGGGGGCAATCAGCTCACAGGTGTAAACCGCTTAGACATCCCGTAGTGTGATATGAAGCAGTATATAAATGAAGCTGCTTTGCTTTTGCTTTGCTTTTGGATGTTTCCAGGATAAGAAATACCAGTGGTGAGGCTTTGGTGCGTTGGGGGGGGGTCTAGGTGGGGCGTGGGACTGCAAAAATATCTCTGGATGCCACAGGTATTACTGGGCCACAGGCAGTGGCAGCTTGTAGCATCCATGTTAGTGTGGCAGTGAGTCTAGTGAACATGCTGAACCTATTTTAAAGTAGGGTTCAGCACCCTGGATAGCTCAGTCAGAGGCCTTGATTGTATGGGCCAAAAAGGCAATTCCCATCTGATCAGCCATCGTCTTGTTTAGATGATGTATGCACCAAACCCTTGTTCAGATGCAAGCAGTCCAGAAAATGTCAGGCACATTGCACAACAAACCAGGGTAATATAGCTTTAAAATGCATTAAAATGACTTACCTGTTACTCTAGATCTTCTGGGAAGATCCGGGGTCCTCCGCTTTCATGCCACTGCAGCTGTCTGCACAGACATTCCTCTGGGCCGCCCAGTGTGTCTGCCACTGTGGCAGTGCATTTGTTCTGATGTCAAAATGAGGCACCCAGCCATGTAACCATCATCAGGTGCTTTGTTCTGACCTCAGAACTGTGTGCCCAGTGGTGACGGTGGAGGACATGAAAGGCCACTCAGCAGACAGGCATCATTGCGGAGGAACAGAGAGCCAGGTAACAGGGGAAAGTCAGGGCAGCTGTGGGGCCAGGATACTGCTAGAGTATCCTGGCCAATTCAAACAAGGCCAAACCTGGAGCAGATTTACCAACCCATTGACTTGGAAGCCACCACAGGGGAACACATGTGGTGAATCTAGCTGTCTTGGGTATACTAAGTTACTGCAAAAGGACAATTTACCTTGTATCCATGTTATATGTTTATGAGGGGAAATTTTTCCAAGGTCTTGGTTCACGTTTCAGCATGTAATCAGGAGCATGGGGAACATGTCTTCTTTGGGGGACTGTTCTTGAGGTCTTTTTCTGAGCCACGTATTTCCATCCTGGATGAGAGCAACATAAGCCAGGCTCAGTGTATTATTAATCATATCTGCCATAAGGAAGGGCCATATATGACATCCTGGGTGATGTCCATGTCTCGGATACATTGAATGAGCATGTTCAAGATTTTAAAATAATTATGAATAAATGTAATATTATAATGAATAAATAATAATGAATAAGTATAATATTTTAAAAGATTTTTAAAGCTTCCAGGCAGAAGCACCTTTAGACACATGAGAGAACAAAGCCCTCTGCATGGGCAAAACGGCTTGACTTTTTTCCAAATGTATGTGGGCCCAGAAGGTGCAATGCACTGAGCTCATCCAAAACGGGAGGAATTTACTTTGTAGCTGTGTTCAAAAATATGTTGAAGAGGTCCAAGGTTTTTCTTTTTTAAAGAGCTGAGGGAGAATGGCTGTGTTAGCCAAGAAATGCATTAAGGAAATATGTTTTGTTTTTTATCCTGGTATGATGGACAAAAAACTTGCTTAATGCCAAAGTAACAGCAGTCTGTGTGTGTGATCATGTCTTTGTGTGTGTCTGTTTATGTGGGAGTGTGGACTATGGGTGGCCCCAACAACTTTTAAGTTCCTTGAGGACTGAACCTTGCTTTCAAACAGAGTGCTGAGCCTACAGACCTTACTTCCTAGTGCTTTTATTTAATGCTCTGCTAGTAAACATGTACAATACCAAGCAAGCCCACAGATTCACTTGAGCCAAAGCTCAACAAGACTATTGGCCCATAATTTATTCCAGATAACATCTGCAAAAATAAACAAGGCTGTATTAAGCTTTTAAATCAGTCTAGGGGCTGGTAACTGTGGACCTCCAGATATTTTTGAACTGTAATTCCTAGCAGCCCTAGCCAGCATAGGCAATCAGGAGGGAACTAAGGAGCAATTGTTCAGAGGGCCGCAGTCATCTACCCTCGTGTAGTTCTTACATCAGCACATGGATAAATTTGTAACACTGGCAATATTTCACTAGCAGGTGATTTTGAAGGTTCAAAACACTGTGCACCTTATACTAATACTACAAACAACTCTGCAAGGCTGCATCACCTATTTTATTTTATTTTATTTCAAGTCAAGTTTATTGCTTTGGACCAAAGGTCTTTGCTATTTTATTTTTTAATCCCACCTTTGCAATTTCCCTAATGTATGCAATGATGTACACAGTTTTTCATTTGATAGCTACATCAAAAAAATTGGAGATATGTGCCATCCATAGGCCAACTGTCTCACTGTGCATATTACTTGGAGAACATCAAATAGGAAGAGCTTTGAAAAGTTACTTTTTGGATGTAACTTAAAATGTAACTTTTCCCAAGTTCTGGAATTAGATCTGTTCAATTCTCCAAACCTGAATGTAGTAGCGGCATGTTTCTAACTCAGGCGTTATGAAGACTATGATTAGTAATAGCAGCCAAGATCCAAGAGGGAGGTGTCTAGAGTAACTATGCCCACACCAACCATATACTGGATCATGCAACTGAGCAAATGATTGTGTAACATACATCATACTGATGCATGCTCCAATTGTGCAACAATTGATAGAACCCTAGATATACCTCTCCATGACTAGATCATCTACTCAGACTTCAGATGGCATCTCTCCTCTTAATGACTGTCTCAGAGCGGTAATGGATTGGATGAGGAAAAACAGATTGAAACTAAATCTGGACAAAATGGAGGTACTGACAGTCACGGGCCCGAAACCAGATCTGGGAATACAGTCTCCAGTCCTGGATGGAGTCACACTCTCCTCCAAGGACTGTGTTCGCAGCTTGGGGGTACTCCTAGATTCATCGCTTCACATGACTAGTGAATGCAGTGGTCAGGAGTGCCTGTTATCAGCTTCGGCTGATACGCCAACTGTGCCGTTATCTGGACATGAGGGATCTAGAAACCATGGTACATGCTCTGGTAACCTCACGTTTGGATTTTTGCAATGAACTCTACATGGGGCTACCCTTGTGCTTAACCCGGAAACTGCAACTAGTACAAAACATGGCAGCCAGGTTAATTATTGGAACATCTAGGAGGGAACACATAACACCGGTGCTTAAATCCCTCCACTGGCTGCCGATTAGTTTCCGGGCACAGTACAAGGTGTTGGTTTTAATCTTTAAAGCCCTACATGGCTTGGGTTCATCTTATCTTAGGGACCGCCTCTCTCCATATGATCCCCCCCCCCCGCGCACTCCGGTCCTCTGGGAGGAATCTGCTGCAACCAATAAAGACCAGGCTTTCGCAGACCTCCCAGAGGGCATTCTCTGCGACCGCTCCCAGACTTTGGAATGGTCTGCCGTCTTATTACCACTCTTGCTGCCTTCAAAAAGGCAGTAAAGACAGATCTCTTCCGGCAGGCCTTCCCGGAATAACCGCCCGGCTAAAATTGGAGGTGATCCGCTATTTATCCTTCCCGCTGTTTGATATGTAGGCCAAATGTAGGCCAAATTGTATTGTATTGTATTTTATCTGTGAATTTGATTTTAACTCTATGATAGTTTAATTCTGTTTTAAGGGGTGGGCGGGTCAGGGGTGGGAGGATGGGATGTCTTTATCTGTTGTATTTTTAATCTGTTGTATGCTGCCCCGATTGCCAAGCAGAGGGGCGGGTTATAAATAAAATGTATTATTATTATTATTATTATTATTATTATTATTATTATTAAAATGTGCTGGGGGGACACATACCCAACTTCTTAAAAAGTGCAACCATTTGGGTAACAGTTATGCCTGCAGAAATGCTATTTGTGTAGCTAAAATCTGATGCAACCCTTGTACACCATCCTAAAAAAATGCAGCAGACAATGTAAAGGTATATAATGTTGGCACATGTCATCAGGAGGATTCTAACCATAAATAGTACAGTCAGTGTACATGGCATTTGACAAGATGAAATCAAGAAGTCCCCTGTAGTTTGTAATAAAAAGAAACAGCAAGAAGGAGGATGCAGTAAGGTGGGGATGGGGGTAGTGTGAGATGAATGTAAGCAAATGTAATTATCCACAAACTTAAAAGGCAAAAAGGCAATCACATCAAATTATAGCATACCAGAAGCTGCAAACAGGAGGGTGCCTGGTGGGGAGTCCATATATTCACATGAGTCATATAGTCAAATGTGAAAAGAATAGAAGGAAAGATTAAAGAAGACACTATTGTATTTACACCATCAACTGAGTTGGCTAGGCCTAGGCACCACTGTATTCCTCTGTCCTTTCCTGTACTCAAGCCCACTCACCCACATTGTGTCTGCTATATATGTTTTCCTGCTTTCTAAGGATGGGAGAAACAGGTAAAGGAAACATAATTGTGTCTCATCTTGGAACATCTATCCAATTATGTTGAATTTGGAGAACTGATTCATAATATTATGGCTTGAATGCTAGCAAATAAATAATTAACATACCATTTTGCAATGTTCAGAATGTCTCAGATGTCCAGATGGTGCAAAGCAACATTTTTTCAAAGTTCACAAATGTCTGTTTGAATCTCACATTTATGTGAAATTTTCTTACATCTCAAGCCATGCACAGAGAACTTGGCCACTCCAGAATTTCACCATGGGGTTAAATTTGCTTTTGCCTCTTCCATCCTCACTCTTTGATTATTCACTCAGGCATAAATCTGACTGAATTAAATGATGCTTAGTCAAAAGTAAGTCCCTCACCATGCTTACTCAGATGTAAATCCCAATTAGTTTGGTGGAACTTACTCAATAATAATAATAATAATAATAATAATAATAATAATAATAATAATAATAATATATTTCTATCCCACCCCTCTGCATGCACAGGCTTACAACATTTAAAATTACAATAAAAGTAAGTATGCTTAGTAACACATTCCAAGGCTGGCACCCAGTTAATGACTAACACTCACATATAAGTCTCTTTTAGGATGGGACACAGAAGGCTATTCATTTGCCCTTGTGCTTTGTCCAGAAACCTCCCATCACCCAACAGTGTTTGTGAGAAGGCAAGGAAGTGATTCAATCCATGATGATCTGGGTGCTTGGAGCTCCTAGGGGAAGGAAAAGGCAGATATACTCCATTTGAGATTGCACTGAAATTTCTCTGCTCCCCCAGTAGAGCTGGGACCAGCTGCCTCTCTATGGTCTCCCCCTTTCTCTCCTCCTCATTAGTAAGCAATAGCAGTGGGGACCCTCCTGCAGTTTGATATCTGCTGAGTGGTGGGAAAGTGCACAATTGCATGTGTGAAGCTGCTTGCAAAGGAACCAATAATTGCAGTTGTACTTTCTAAGAAGTAACTCCCAAGGAATGTGATGAGACTTTCTCACAGGAAAGCATAAATCACCTAAGTAGCTGAAGTCTCCCTCCTTTCTTCTTGCAACAGAAATTACTTAAGAGTGTGTTTTTTCTCATTTGGTAGATAATGGCACATACTCCCAAACATAGTATGGCTTTCCAAAAGTTTCTTGTCAATATGGATCCATTTTGTACCAACCCCAGGGTCTAGAGCAGATCTCTATGGGGAAATGTATTGATGTTGTCAGGTAATACATGCACGCACATATCAAAATTTGGCTCAGGATGTCTGCCTGGTCTAATCTAGTCAATGAAACCCAGAACAAGCCATTGGGGCTTATCAGCTACTCAACTGAATATCTGTTTTAAACGTTAAATCAGAAACATTTAAGTCAACAATACTTTTATTTCAGTGAAGCGCAAATTGGAAGAAAGATGGAGGAAACTGACAAGAGGTTGCGTAACTGAGTGCAAACATAAAGACTGTGGCTGTCATCACTGTTAACTGCAAAGAGTTCACCATAAGGATCATTTTCAGCCTGTCAGTTTACACTATCCACACTGTATCGAATGCCTATATCCAATTATGTTCATCCAAACTTGGATCGTCTTGTCAAGAGAAAACCACAGATGCCTGAAATGCACCAGAAGTCTGATTGTAAGCCAATAGTGAAATGTTGCCAAGTCTCCGCAGGTCAAGAGAAGTCAGGCCAAGTTAGCCATTTATCTTTCTACATGATCAGCATCTTGCTTTATACTGGCAAATTGTTGACATGCTCAGTCACTGCAATACAGCATTCTTTGTCTGTAACAGGTTTGGTTAGGATGCCAAAGTTTGCCTAGGGTTTTCAGTCAGCATTACATTGCTTATTTACACTCCTAACAAGAAGCAAAACAAATACATGAAAAGCCCTACATTTGTACTTGGCCATTTCATTATTTAGACACCACTTTAAGAACTGATTTATTGATTCAGTTGGAAGTTCAGTTAGATCAACATTCTCTTTTCAAGCAGGAGTGAGGAGGATATGAAGTTAAGTCTGTCACTTCTGTTTCTCCCCTGGGCAACCTTAATCCTCCTTCCATCTTCTTCTTCTCACCTTAAAAAAAAACCACCTTTGAAACCTATTGAAACAGACATGTTTGTTCTCAAAATAACTGTGTAAGGTGGCAGGGCCATTGCCCCTTGGTCTCCAACCAAAGGGGCAAATCCTGCTGCCACCTGCCCACTCCCAGTCTCTGTCCTGACTAGCAAGATACTACAGTGTGTCATAGTGGTTTGAGTGTTGGTCTGTGACAGGAGACCAGGCTTTGGTTCCCCACTCACTCATGAAATCCATGGGGTGTCCTTGGGCAAGTCACATACTCTTAGCCTCAGGAGAGGGCAATGACAAACATCTGAACAAATCTTGCCAAGAAAACTAAGATTTGCTTTAGGATCGCCGTAAGTCAGAAATGACTTGAAGGCACACAACACAACAAGAGCAAACCATATTAAAGGGGCCCATTGACAATGGTCTCCCAGGCATTAAGCAATGTCCATAAATGGAGTTTTTTTTAAAAAATATTCCCATGTTATTATTGTGTGTCTTCCCTCTGACTCCAGTTTATGGTGATCCTAAAGTAGGGAGTTTTTTTTGTTTTTTTTTATTAATTTTATTAAAATAACATATATAACGTACATAACACAGACAAAAAAAAAACAAAAACAAAAACACATAACTTAACAATAAACAAAATAACATAACTAATCTAACAACCTAACATAACACCACTTAACACCACTTAACAAAAACTTCCTTAGTTCTTTGACAGTATGTACAGATTTATTTCAGCTTATCACCTCTTCTACTTCATATACCTTCTATCTATTAGCTCTCATTATTCTACTATCATTTTAGTCATTTTATACCTTTAAATGAAATCAATTTCAACTCTATATGTTAACTTTGCTATTTCATCCCCAAATTGCTTTAATATATTCATCAATTGGAGCCCACTCTTTTTCCACCTTAATAATATCTTTTTGATTAATTAAAGCCGTCAACCTGTCCATTTCCTTCATTTCCATTAGTTTTGTTAACCATTCCTCTATTGTAGGAGTTTGCTCTTTCTTCCATTTTTGGGCAACCAATAATCTAGCAGCCGTTATCATATAAAGTATTGTTCTCCAACATCTTTTCTCAAGTGTCTGTCCTAACTTATTCGTCATATTTAACAAATAAAGCTCTGGACAGAGTTCGAATCTGATTTTCAAAATTTCTTGTATTAAGATGTGAACCTTCTTCCAAAATGTTTTCATTTTCGAGCATTTCCACCAAACGTGCATCCATGAGCCTACGTTCTGGTTACATTTCCAACAATTACTTGATTTTACTTTGTATATTTTTGCTATCTTTAAAGGAGTTAAATGCCACCTTTGCTCCATTTTCCAGTAATTTTCTTTCAAGTCTTGCGAGCAAGTAAATTTCCCAGTTTTTGTCCTTGCGTTCTCCCAACATTCGAGTTCTATTATTCTTCCACAGTCTGTTGCCCACTTTATCATATTCTCAGATATTTTTTCTGTTTCATTCTCCCTTTCCATTAAAAATTTGTAGATTTTACTTACTCTTTTTATCCGAGATTGCATTAACAATTTATCCAAATCTGTAAATTCCTCCTCAAAATTTTGCAGTTTTAAGTCCATCTTAAATCTCTCTTTCAGTTGGGTGTATAAAAGCCAGTGCATTCTAGGGTCCAGTTGTTCCATTTCCTCTATTGATTTAAGAATAAATCTTTGCTCCTCTGATTTTTTTAGTATGTCCTTGTATCTCATCCATGTTTTTACCGCTGTCCATCTCCCAAAAAAGGCTTCATGTGGAGATAACCATAGCGGAAGCTTTCTGTACATGGTCTTTTTAATTCCCTCCCATATATTCAATAAAGATCTTCTTATGACATGGTGTTTAAATTCTTTGTGTACTGTTGCTTTCCCATATCCCAAGTATCCATGCCATCCAAACCTATTATTGAATCCTTCCACATTTAATATATCTGTCCTTTCTAGTTGTACCCAATCTATCAGCCAGTCTAGTGCGTTAGCTTTATGATAGTTTTGCAAATCTGGTAAATTCATACCGCCATCTTTTTTGCCCATAGTCATAGCTTTCCATCTCACCCTTGCTCTTTTTCCCTTCCACACAAACCCTTTCAAGTCCTTATTCCATTCCTGAAATATTTTCATGTTATGTATTATCGGTATGCATTGAAACAAGAAGTTCATTTTCGGAAGGATTATCATTTTGATTGCTTCTATTCTTCCCGTTAACGACAAGTTTAATTTACTCCATTTCTCTAAGTCCATTTTAATTTCCTTCCATTTGACTTTATAGTTATTTTCAAACAAATCTACGTTTCTTTTACTAATCCATATTCCAAGGTATTTAACTTTATTCTGTATAACACATTTTGTAGTTTTCTCTAATACAGAGTCCTCTTTTTTAGATAAATTTTTAGTGAGTATTACTGTTTTGTTGTAATTTATTTTGAATCCAGATATACTACCAAATTCTTCCAATGTTTGAAATACTTCAGTGATTTGTTCTTGAGGGTCTTCCACAATCAAAACCAAATCGTCAGCGAATGCACGAAGTTTTTCTTCTTTTCTAAAGTAGGGTTTTCCTGGCAAAACTTATTCACAGAAGGTTTTCCACTGCCCTCCTCTTAGGCTAGAGAGTGTCTTGCCCAAGGACACCCAAGGATTCAGAGCCTGGTCTCTCAGAGTTTTAGTCCAATCCTCAAACCACTACACCATTCTGGCTCACAAAAACACCCTGACTTTCTTTTTGCAGACAAGCAAAGACTTTTCTATTCCGACAGACTTTTGGTGAGTGATTATGTAAGGCTCATCTTACACAGTGTGTTGGATATTGCTAAATGTTGTGCTGTGTTTTAATTATGCATGTTTTAACCTGGTTTTAATTTTTTAATTTTTTAATTGTGTTTTAACTTCTGTATTTTTTTAATGGTTGTAAGCTGCTTTGAGTCCCAGTCTTTGGAAATAGCAGGATAGAAATTACATCATCATCATTGATGATGTTTTATAGTTTAATGTGGATCTTTGGTCACAAGATGAGACTAGAAGAAAGACAAGATATCACAGCCTGAATTTTATTATTAGTAGACCCACTGAATCAATGGGATTTATGTATGTACCAGTTCATCATTCAACAATTAATTTCAATACATCTCCTCTAATTTGGACTAACTGACAGGATTGAGGCCCATGTGATCCTGTGATGCTTGTAGCCAGTGAAGTAGCCACTAATCCTTACAGTCCTACTTCCTACAGCCCAGTTTCCATTCCTCCATTTATTATTTAGCATGTCTATTGTGTTGCTCTTACCAGGAATGCACAAGGAACAGCATTATTAATACAAAGAGCATTAATGATAATTGAGGTCCTTTGATATGAAATAGCATGCATATACCACTGAAATGAAGGCTGGGCAACAGCAGTACTTAGTGAATCTTATCAGACATTTGCCCAACTTTCTCTTTCTCTCCTTTTTAGAAGGATCTCAGTTGGCAGCCTGTTGCAATGGTATGAGTCCAAAGTACGCCGCCATCACCCACTTTTTTATTCTTTGAGGAGTCTGTATTTCTGTTGCATTTCCATATCCCTGGAGAGTGGAGGGGAGCAGCAGAGATGCATCCAACAATTTTCTTTTAGCTTTCACACAGCCATCGTCATTGTCAGGTAAATCTGAAGGACCCTCAGGCGATCCCTAAGGATGCCTATCACAGTGGATTCAACTAAATAAAAGGTGTCTCAACATGCCTTTGTTTTTCCTTCACCAACATGGAAATGGCCATCTTGGAGGGGTGATTGCCACACAATAACAGTAACTTTGGAGTGGGGCACACTGGGCAATGTATCATAGCTATATGCAGGAGATACATTTCCCAGTGCAGGGTCTTGGCCTTTATTCAATTTTAACAACTTTATCAAATATAAATCTGAAGAAAGGAACATTAATAATTGGGCCAACAGAGCATACACTGAGTTTTAGAACATCCTATGAATTAACAAGTCATATCTCAGTCAAATGACCCCAGAAAACATTCATTGGGGGAGGGAACTTTTCATATTACCATGTTTCCCTGAAAATAAGACACTGTCTTATATTTATTTGGCCTCACGAAGACACACTATGGCTTATTTTCAGGGGATGTCTTATTTGTTCCAACTCTGCCCTAATGTCGCATGCCCGTCCACACGCCGCATGGTGTCAGGGTGCCCTCTTGGCACAGCATGGATACACGCTGTGCCAAAAGGTCACAAAAGAGCTGTGGCGGAAGCTCAAAGGCTGGCTCTTTGCCGCCCCTGAAAGAGTGGCTCAAAGGGCTGCTCCTTTTGGGGAGGCAAAGACGAGGATTGTGGCCACGACCCTTTGAGCTGCACTGTGGCTCTTTTCTGGGCTGCCCTTGGGAGTGGCAGATCCACTGCTCCAAATCTAAATGAGATTGTTTTGGTGAATGTGTTTGTGTATTGGTGTTTATTTATGAAATAAATGTGTTTGTTATTGTCATGTGACTTCAAGTCAACTCCAACTTATGATGACCCTATCATATGGTTGTTGCTTTTTGCAAGATTTATTCAGAAGAGGTTTGTTATTGCCTTCATCTTAGGTTGAGAGTGTGTGACTTGGCCAACATCATCCAGTGGGTTTTGACAACTGAGCATGAATTCAAACACTGGTTTCCCATAGTCCAGCACTCAAAAGCACCATACCACACTGTGTGCTACAAAACTAAGAGCTGCTGGTGTTGTTTCTTAATTCACATCGAACAGGTTGTCCATCAAAATCAAAGACCACAATCCATTTTTCCATTTCAGCACTGACAGTCTGTTTGCTATTTGAGTTCTTTGCTATCTCCAGGTATGCAGCTAGTCATGGGAAATTAACCTTTCTATAACAAATGTCTATTTTCTCCAGAAAAAAAATAGCCAATAAACCCAGATCTGGAAGCACTGTTATATCTTGTCATGTGATTTGGCTAATCTCAGTAAAAACCTCCAACCTGTACACCAAAGAACAGCTCCACAATAATTGAGAATATGATCCAATGCCACTACAATTATGGCAGGGATTCTTTGACTTATGCCATCCTAACTCACTTGGTTGTTTCAGAGTAGATTCTCTATTGACCATGCAATGACCAACCAACCAATCCCCCCACAGCCCACTTTTTCTCAGCTGCAGCTCCTTTTTAACACTGCCATTTCGTGGTTGGTGAGGAACAATAGGGTGTGCAGACAAGTATCCAGTTGTCTTTGTGCAGCTGGTCACACAGCAATGACACCATCAGCAAGAACCACCAGAGGACCCTGTGGATGCCTGTCACTGTGTGTCCAGCTATAGGAAGATAGCTGGATGCTTGTCTTCCAACCCACTTCCTTGTGTTCCCCACCAGCCAAGAAATGTCTATGTTGCGGGGCTGCAGATGGGGAAAGGTAGGTTTGTGGTACTGGATATAAGGCTATTGTAGCTACGGGGGGTTGCAGACTGCCAGAAATAGTGTGAATTCAGTCCACTTTTAGGGTTAGGGTTAGAGTTAGGGAACCATGGGAACTGTATTTTATTGTGGCATCAGAGTTGTCTGACAGAGAAGGCTCAATGTCTCAGAAAAATAACAGTTCCCATGATTCCCTAGCACTAACCCTAACCCTAAAAGTGGACTGAATTCACACCATTTCTGGCAGTCTGCAACCCCCCTATGTATCATAATTATATCTCCTGATCCAGGATCTTGGCCAATCTTAATTAAGGGATTAATCTGTACAAATCCCCAATCCATTTTTGAGATTTCTAGATTTAGGGCCTTCTCCCAAATCTGTAATAGTTCTAAACCTGAAAGGTATTTCCAAACATTAACTCTTTTTAAAGCATCGATGCCAGACTCTTTTACTATCTTCTCTTCTTTGCAATTGTTCTTCATGTTGGTACAGTGAAGACATGGTCTGAATTTTCACTGAAGCAGCAGAGGCAAAGTTCAGAAGCTGCAAAATGTGGAACCAAGAATAAGATATGGTACTCTATTTAATAGAGAGCCAGCATGGTGTAGTGATTTGAGCAATGGACTATGGCTCTGGAGATCAGGGTTTGAATCCCTGCTCAGCCATGTAAGCCCACTGGGTGACCTTGGGCAAGTCACATACTCTCAGCCTCAGATGATGGCAATGGCAAAGTCCCTCTGAAGAAACTTGCCAAAAAAGAAAAGAAAGGAAAGAAAGAAAGAGAGAGAGAGAGAGAGAGAGAGAGAGAGAGCTAGGGTCACCATAAGTCAGAAAACTACTTGGAAGGCACACAACACAACAACCACCCTGTTAAACACACAATTGCTTCCCCTTTAATGCAGAGGTCTTTTAAATGCAAATGACCAACTTCTTGTGACTCAGAAAACTGAGCCCACTTATGATTATGCTTAAACAGAAAATGACTGAGAAGAGAACCACTGATGAAATCAAAAGCCAAGGGTTGGGAAGCAACTCCCTCTGTCAGTGAGCCTATATCGTGACCAAACTTTTGAGAAGTAGGTTATTCAGCCTTTCTATTTCTTTTCTTTAAAGCTTGAAAAATAAGGCTTTTCTTGAGGTCTGAGCTTTATAACTTTGGATGGATACATGCAGAACAGCTACTATCAGTTGTCTTTTTGAGTAGCTGGCACAATTGAAATGCTGCATAATACAGATTTAAATTTAGTTTGCCTATGCTTTCTTCTTTCTGTTTTTGAAATAACCTTATTTTTCCAAATCTGGGGGAAATGCCTCTATTTACAAAATTCATTTTTTCCCATTCTTTAACTTATATGTCTGAGATATTAATGGGTAGTCTTTACAGAGTGGGGACACCACCACATGATGTCCCTGTCAGAATGATATCTTCTTCTGGAAGATTTGTCCCTCAGCTAGAAGCGGGGGTAGGAGTCTGGGGAAAGGCAATGGTGAGATAGTGAGCCCAAATGGTCAATTTTGATGTGTCAGACCTCTGTTTTGATCTCTAGCCAAGTCATTAATCAGCTGATCACACTGAAGAATCAACCGCCCACATGAATTACTTATAGAATAATTCACAGATGTACAAAGCAAATATCGGTATTACAGGTTAGTACAAGCATAGGTTAGTAAAATTACACATACTCATGGCCTCATTATTTTGCATTAGGTGAGTTTTCCTTGCTACTGTATGAATTAAACACCTGTGCCTGATGAAGAAGCCAGTGGCGTTTTGAAAGCATGCAACATGTATATTGTGTATTTTGGCTGGCCCAATAAAGGTATTATTGTTTTGTGGATTTTGGATGATATTGTACTTTTCTATATGGCTAACACAGCTACTCTTGGATGTCTTCTAGAGTTGGATATATTCAGCTTGGAGAAGAGAAGACTGACAGGTGACATGACAGCCATCTTGATATATCTGAAGGGAAGCTGTGTAGAAGTTGGATTGAGGTTGTTTCCTGCTGTACCACAGATCTACTGTATATATTCATGTATAAGTCAATAAATTTTAGTCAAAAATTTGACTTAAAAAGCCTGGGTTGACTTGTATTCCCTTCTCTGAGTAGAGTAGCAAAAGACAAGAGCTTAGTCCATCCTGGGAGCACCTAAAAGAAGTACTGACCCCATCTACTCTCTCTGTCACAGCACTGCTTCTGATCTTTTTGAATGGGAAAACGGCACCAGTGGCAGTTCTTTGGTGCTTCCCCTGAAAGGAGTGCTAAGAGGAATTAGACTTTGAAGGATCTGAATAAGACATTTGTGCATATTTGTTGGCTTTTCTGAGTTAGAATCAGGCAAAGTTGTCACATTAAAGATAAAGGCAATATAATGACTGCTAATGTAATCACCTTTTTCTTTGCTTTGTCTTTTTGCCCTTTTGTATATGTGTGTGTTTTCTTAGCCCTGTCCACACATAGTCACCTCCCCTATCCATCACACAGCCACCATTTACCATAGTTCCCTCTTCATCCACCAACTCTTTAGACTGAGCACAAACAGTCATGCTTGCCAGAAGTTTTAGAGTCCTTTAGCATTGTTTTCCGTTGCTTCATCCTTTACATCTTTTGTTACATGTTTCTAAGTTTTACCCTTGCCTTATCCACAGGTCATATCAAATTCCATAATTTTGCCCCCCCAAACCTGCCCTTGACTTATATATGGAGTTGAGTTACAGTCGAGTATATATGGTAAATACAAAACAACAGATTCAAATTTCAAGTAAAGAGATCCTTCTTAAACATCAAGAAGAATTTCCTGATGGTAAGAGGTATTCAACATTAGAATCAACTGCCTCACAGAGTTGTTTCTTCTTTGGAAGTCTTTAAACAGAGATTAGATGGGCATCTCTCAGGAGGGCTATATTTGTGTATTCCTTCACAGTAGAAGATTAGACTAGGTGCACCTTGTGATCTTTTCCAACTCTATGATTGCAGATACTAAAGATATGCATATCATTTGTCAGGCCATGCAAATCTTGTTCCTAAATTATGCTGCTGTTTCCAGAATAACTGTATACTAATGTTAAACCAAAAGGGGGAAAAAGCTGAGGCTCAAGAAGTTAAATATTATGGTGCTTCATGAGATGATAAAAACTTTCTATTTAAGCATTCATTTTATCCAACATATATATATATATATATATATATATATAGTATCTCTGTCTTATTATATTGCATATTTTTGGTGGTGTTAAGTAACAATTTTATTGTATTTTATTCTTGGTTTTAACTGTTACTAGCTGCCTGGAATGATGCACTAAGAACCAGAAGGGAAGGGTATCCATGTTTGCATAAATTAATGCACAATATTTATTCCTTATCCTTTACTATTTAATTTTAAAGCATTTGTTTATCTCCTCTCTCTACATCAGGGAGAGATGATGCACAACAGATGAAAAACTTTTACAATATTACACACACAAATAAGAAAATTTTAAAACAGACTAAAACAATGTCTTAAAATAGTTTTTAAACCAACAACAGCTAAAACCACCCCTGGTTTTATAAATAAAGGCCATATTGTTGTGCTAAGTTATATGTCCAGGAGGGAATATAACCCTTTTTAAAATTTGGAGCCATCTAATCTTAGCCAGTACCAATGTTCAGTGGAAAGGCAACTGGGCCACATGTATCAAGTGCTGGATTGTGATCTAAACAAGAATTATTACATAAAAGGTAATATGGTTGACCTAGTCAATGAAAGCTTATGCTATAACTTCTTTTGCACAGTTGGCCTCAAAGGTGCTACAAGATCCCTTTATATACTGATGTTCCAGAATAACATGACTATGTCTTTGAATAGTTGAATGATATGAGTCCCTTTGTCTTAGTACAATACAATTCAGAGCTTTGAAAAGCTGACAAGGGACTTCTGGGAGCTGCAATCCAAAAAAGTAACTTTCCCAAGCAATCCACATAGATGGAGGCCCCATTTTTGCGCATCATTTAGGGTCTCCTCTCCACTCAACCTTCTTTTCTCCATGTTTGCTAATGTCATAACTTCAGTGAGCCAGAGTTTTAGCTTAGTTGATAAGGTCACAGATGAATCTGGATTCACTGTTTAAAACCTGTAAATGATATAATGCCAGGTCTTGTGATGTAGGCAGTTTGGATTTGTATCTCTGCAAATCTGGCAGATCTATAGAGAAGAATAAAAGATGTTGTTTAAATGAACATTCTGGATGATTTAAAATACTTTGACAACTATCTGTATTTTTATTTAGAAAATGAATCATGAAGAATTAAAGCGAAAAAGTAACATCTGTCACCAATCAATAGCCTTGCAGGAAGATTAATATGGTATTTCATTTTTCTCTTTAAATTTACTGATTTTGTTGTGAGTATTTTTTTCTTCTTCATTCCATGCCATTCATTGAGATCAGATGCATTTCAGTCTGAGTGTGTCAGATCTTGGACACATAAGTAATAAAGTCCTGAAGGGCCAATGGCAAGGGAACAATGGAATGTGTAACAATATAATCAGGAGCAAAAATCTATATTTAATGTACAGTGCTTCAGTGCAATGAAGTATGATGGGTTTCAAGCTTCTTTGTTCTATTATGTTAGGTTATGTGTCTACTAGGTTTTGGGGGTGTTGGGTGTTTTTTTTTAAAAGTCTGGTGCCATTTAATCTTAGCCAGTGTGTTTTGTTTTATTTTTTAAAAAATGTTTTCCGCTGTTTCTGACTTTGAAAAATAATTTTTGACTTTGGAGATGAGTGAGCAAGAACAAATGGATAAAACAGGCCACACACCACCCTCAGCAAGTGCTAAGCAGAGCCAATTACTTTTTAAGACGGATGGCCTCTTCATCTTTCACAGTCAACACAGTGGTCTTTTTTTTGTTACAAAAGCTGTCACGGAATTCAATAGCAACTATTTTATTGCAGGGATTTTAGTCCCAATGAAATTGTTGCTTTTGCAAGATGGGATGAAGAAAAGGGGGGGGGGGGAGAGAGACACCCTTGAGCACCTTCCAACAAATTCCAGTTTCTTGCTCACTATAGTAAATGCTGTGTTATGTGGTAATTCCAGAGTTCCACTTTATAGCGATGTTTAAATCCCCCCCAAATGTGCTAAAGCTCCCTCAAGGGGGCTTTGCAAAATCTCGGTCAGAAGAGTCAGAAGCTTAGAAATAAAAGAAAGAGGCTCCCTTTGTCCAAAAGGGAGAAAGAGGGGTAAAGCCCAAGCCTACAAATGGGACACTTGACCTGCAGTCCTCTAAAAAGCCCAGGACATGTGGAAGTCTGAGGCTGGGCAGAATGCCAAAAGAGACTGCTGGTGTCTGATCCTGTGCCAGCATGCCACCCACCTGGATTATGTGATGTGGAGGCTCCCAAAGAGAACACAATAAGGGATGTCTATGCCAGTAATGTTGGCCTTCTTCCCTAGCAGCTTGTCAATGCTCGTAAATAAAAAGTATTTCATTTGCAGTAAAAAGAGATTCCACAGTTTCTATGAAATCAACTTAATTTCCTGAAATGCATTAGTTTTCCATGGAAAAAAGATCATTTAAAAAAAAAAAAGAAGAGAGCTTTTCCATAGGAGTAAATTACTGCCAGGCATGTATATTCCTCTCTACTTGCCAGGTGATTACTGTCTCTTTGGTATAATAGTCACATATTCTTCTTTACAGAGGATAGCCCTCTGCTTGGAGGCATCCTCTATCAGTTGTTCCTAGCTAAGGAAACTCCAGAGGTTGTTGCCCTTTATGTCTCAGAATCCTTCATTATTGGCCAGGCTGTTGGGACTTCTGAAATCTAAAGTCCAAAAACATCTGGACTGCTGCCCCAATTGAGAATGACTGTTCTATCTGAAGGGTTATCTAGATCCAGTTGGAAGATAAAGACCAGAAGAAGCTGGTCAGAAGTCTTGAAGTTACCCAGTCACAGTTAGCATCCAGACAGCATATAGAGCAACAGACACCCAGGCCATCTGGTCATGGTCTTCATTTCTATGGTAAGAAGTATCCCTCAATGCTTCCTGAGAATATATGCCCACCTGAGAATTCAGATCTATTGGATGGGTCCTTCTCAGTAGAGGAAATACATTGTGAGAAGACATGGGAGACAAAATGGCACCTTGGATGTGGAATTCCCTTCCTCTGGAAGCCCAGTTGGGACCAACATTAGGATCATTTTGGCACCAAGTTAAAATCTGACATTTTATTAAAGCTTTCAGGCCAAACTAATTTTATCCAGGCTGCGCATGTTTTGTAGTTATATTATTCCAGACTGTTTTAATTAGTTTTAAATTGTCTGCTTTTAATATTGAAAGCTATTTAATATATTTTAATATTGTAAATACTTATTATTTTAAGTTGATTTTATTGTAAGCTGCTCTGAGTTCTTTGGATAAAGGGCGGGTTATAAGAATTTTAATAATTAAAATAAAATAAATCTCAGTACTAAATGGTAATTATATAATACTGAGATTATTTTATTTTATTGTAATCATTAAACTATTTATATCATGCCCTTTTCCCAAAGAACCCAGGGCAGTTCACAATAAAATCAACTTAAAATAAGAAATTCTATATCACAGTTTTCATATTATTACTAAATTTGTACCTATACACATAAATGAGCTCATTAAAATTGCATGGTAATCTGTATCTTTTTTTTGTCCCCTTCATTTGTTGCATTTCTCTTATTTGGTAATGGATGCAAACTTTTTGTCACCCCATGTTGTTGTTCCCCCAACAGACCTGCAAGTAGCAGCCACATTTTTGTGCTAGAGGGAATGGACTGAGAGACTCTCTAAACTGAGGCTGCATCTACACTACAGAATTAACACTGTTTGACAGCACTTTAACTGCCATGGCTCAGTGCCATGGAATTCTGGGATTTGTAGTTTGTGAGATATTTAGCCTTCTCTGTCAGAGAACTTTGGTGCTGCAACAAACTACAAATCCCAGGATTCCATAGGATATATCCATGACAGTTAAGACAGTGTCAGACTATCCTGGCTAATGTAGATAAGGCCAGAGAAGACTGATATTCTTAGGAATCACTGAACCTCTTCTCTCTCTCTCTCTCTTTTTTTTTAAACTTTCATTGTTCCAACAATAAAACTCAGTCCTCTTCCTGTTCTAGCTTAGTTTAGCCTAGCACCCTTAGAGAGCTTTCCTTTCTCTAATGGAGTTCCTATACTAAAAGTTTGGCTTATTTCCTATTGCTATTGGTGTCAATGCTCTTTAAGCATAGTAGCTACCTGCTGCATGTGCACATTCTCTATCAGTTCGCTAGTGAGGGTGGGGTGAAATCATCCTTCTTGCACACCAACCATCAATTGTTCCATAAATCTAGGTTGTGGTTGTGGTTGTGGTTGTTCCTAACTGCCCTGAAGTCAACCATGATTCATGGCAACCCTGGGGATGAGGCATCTCCAAGACCCCCCCTGCTCTGCTCAGAGAGAAACCCATGCCATGATCTTTCTCACTGAATCCAACCATCTGTTGTGCGGTTTTCCTCTCTTTCTGTTGCCTTCTACCTTTCCAAGCATTATTGTATGTTCTAATGACTTGCACCTTTTCATGGTGTGGCCGAAGTATGACAGCATCAATTTCATCATCTTGGCTTCCAGGGAGAGTTCAGGCTTGATCTATTCAAGGACTCATTTGTTTGTCTTCTTGGCCTTCCATGGTATCCCCAGTACTCTTCTCCAGCACCACATCTCAAATGAGTTGATTTGCTTTCTGTTGGATTTCTTCACTGTCCAGCTCTCACATGGTGATGGGGAATATAATGGTTTGGACAATTCTGACTATAATGTTCTGTTGTATATCTTTACACTTCAGGATCTTGTCTAATTCTTTCATGTCTGCCCCTCCCATTCCTAATCTCCTTATTTCTTGACTGCAATCTTCATTCTTATCAACATTAGATCCAAAGTATGGGAATTCTTTATCTGCTTAACTATAAATCTAGGCTACAAATCCATAATCTAGGCTACAAATCCCTGGAAGCCAAGATGATGAAATTGATGTGTGGGGAAAGAGTCAAATGATCAGACACATTAAAGTTGTTTCAGGATTGTTATCCTGCACTAACAACCTTACCAAATTTTTGTTTTCACTGGCTCAACCTTTTGGCAACGTTGCAGATTATTTTCAGACCACTGTGCATGTCTGCTGAGAATTATGAACCTAACCTATTTAAGGTTCTGATTATGTATTATTTAAATTGCCATTTAAAGAAGTGAAACAGGGTCAAGAAGCAGAGCCCTGGCTATTCAGGAATTCACCCCACCTCAAATCTTTACCTTGATTTGGATTTACCTGCTTATTACATGATCATCTCAGATAAGAAATGACTATGTGATTCGACACTTTCATTCTGTGTTTGCAGTAGTGTTGTGAAGAGTCAGAAGACTGGGACATTTTCATTAGCAAAGATAGTAACATTGGCTTTCACCTCCTTCTAGATTTCCTGTTCCCTCTAAACCTAGCTGCAATTCTCACAGAAGACAGAGGGAAAATGGATGTCCCCCCAGTAACAATATACTATTTTGAGCCATTTTCACTGTAAGGTAAAATAATTTGTGGTATCCTGATCTTGAACAAACAATTAAAGCTGTTAGCATTGCAAAAGACCTGTTCCCAGTGGGGAGGAAAATTGCTAGAAGTGTATTATTGAAATGAATCTGAATATTTGCAGAAATAGCATAAGTAGATGCACTTCAAAATTTACCACTAGTCCATTGCTAGCTATATATCAACTATGGAAAACTGTTAATGTTTAAAGGCCAGTATTTAGAGAACTACATCAGGGATGTCACAGAAGGACTTGCATAATCTCAGTAAATATTTTTGATTTCCTCCTGCTGCATGCAAAAGAAAAAAGTGTAACCTGTAGGACAGAGAGGAAAGAGAATTTTATTCAGTTTGCTTTTTTTCTGTGGAATAACCATGATTTATGCATGGCCATTGATATAATAAGCTGGACCTATGTCCAAAAATATACCTAACTGATGTTAGTATATCTGTAAGATACATGTTTCAGTAACCATAAAGCAGTATGATCTTCAGAGCATTGATAAAACATTTATCAAACAGTCTTAGGGTGGCAAGTAAGGGAGGAAATGAATTTTAAATAATTTACAAACATTTAAATTGGGGAAACATGAGGAATAATTTAAACATATCTGAAACCATAGAAAACAGTTTATTGATTGTAACAAAACAAAATAATAAAAACCTTTACAGATTTTGGCAAAATCGTTAGATCCCCAAGGTAATAATAAAAAGCCACATTTTAACCTAGTGATAAAAAGAAACCAAAGTCAGTTCCAATCAAGTCTCCAAAGAGAGGTCATTCCATAACAGCAGAAAAGGCTCTCCCTCATGTTCTCACAGAGTATATTACTTCTCCTGGTGCAATGCAGAGGAGGGCCTCTTGAAAACACCTCAGTCCTCAGCCGTGAAGGGATGGTGAAATGTTCACCTTTCCAGCCTTGAAATGCAACTGTCTTGTTGAAAGCAAGAGAACACAGGACCCAACCACAATGTCATCACTTAAATGTCAAGCCACAAGAATATAATTGAAAACCACATAAAATTTGATTTGCTTTTTAAATGCCAAACTACTTAATTCACACTTCCCGAAACAACATATGTAATGAAATGCAAATACCCCTTAGTATCATTTCTCTGAAATTTGAGGAGAGATTGCCAGTTGGGGAAAAAAATGTAAAAATGGGTCTACAAAGGGAAAGGCCACACAAAAATGGCCATAGTAGTGAAAATTATAATTCATTCCATTTACATCCCTTGTTGTGTCCAAGAAGTTCAACAACTTTGGTTCTGCTCCTGTGAGGTGTATCTTAACCACAGCAAGATACGGATTGATCCAATGTTGTTTTAGGAGCTTTGTGGCTGAATGGGAACTTGAAGCCAGGACCACTGCCACCCAGAACACACACACTACAAGTGCAACACTCTAACCACACTACCATATTGCCTGGTTTTGGAAGCATCTTTACCTTGATCTTTCTAAATTCAAGATCTAATCCACACGGCAGAAAAATACAGTTTCACACCATTTTTAACTGCCATGGCTCAATACTATGGAATTCTAGAATTTGTAGTTTTGTGAGATGTTCAGTAATCAGAGACCTCTGCTGCCACAACAAACTACAAAATCCATTAAATCCAGTACTCCTTCCTTTATACCAGTTATCTATGGTGCTGTGCCTATATGGATCACTGCCACAAATAGCTCCCATAAACCAGGACAAGTTCCATAAATGCCAGTGTGGATTCACTGCCTGAAATAATGGAGACATCATTATCTTTTCTTGGACACATGTTTGATGGAAACATGAAACAGGGCTTTCTTAGCGGCTGCTCCCAGGCTCTGGAGCCTCCTTCCAAAGTAAGCCTACATTGGGCCCTTCTCTGTTGACTTTGGGCCTCGGCAGACGACTAATTGGGTCGTCTTCCAGGCCCGGAAGAGGAGGGGCAGCCGCACATTCGGCACCCCTTCCTCTTCCTGAGGTCGCCCCTGGAAGCGCCGGCCATCCGCACGGCCGGCACTTCCGGGTTGACCTCACGCCGCGGCGACCGCACTCGCCGCAGCGTTTGAGTCAGGGAAAGTGTGCCCGCCGCTTTTGGGGCGCACTTTCCCTTAAATCTAAATATTTGCAGAAATAGCATAAGTAGATGCACTTCAAAATTTACCACTAGTCCATTGCTAGCTATATATCAACTATGGAAAACTGTTAATGTTTAAAGGCCAGTATTTAGAGAACTACATCAGGGATGTCACAGAAGGACTTGCATAATCTCTTTTAGATTCGGCGGGGAAGCGCCGCGGTGAGGCCAGTATTTAGAGAACTACATCAGGGATGTCACAGAAGGACTTGCATAATCTCTTTTAGATTCGGCGGGGAAGCACCGCGGTGAGGCTCCCTTGGCCCCGTGGCGCTGCGGACCAGGGCATCTTGGACGCCCTCGTCTGCATCCCCCCTTTATGGCACCAAGAAATGACCTTTCTGTTCAAACAAGCCCATGATATCTGAGCTGGGATATTGTTGCAGATCGCTTCAATTGGATGGGCATTGTTGCTTCCATATTATTGATATGTTTTCATATTATTATTATTTAGCAATCTTAATTGCATTTGTTTTTTATTTGAATTTACTTCTGTTAGCTGCCTTGAGCACCAGATTAAAAAGTGGCATATAAATTAAGTTAAAATTAAATTAATATGCATTAGACAATGAATATGCACAGCATTGTCCCTTTCCACTAATAGCATCCCTGGAGCAGAGTTCCATTTAAAGCACTCCAATTTAAGGATTAAAGCACTCCAATTTATGGTCAATTTCCACTGGGTCCCTTTTGCACTCTCATCTAAATGGTAGAGTCCCTCTGGAGGGACAGATTAAAGCTGCAGGAGCAGAAGGAAATAGCAAAAATCAACTCCTTTTCCATTCCATCAACTTCAATGGTATCAAAGCTTTGCAAGGATGGAAAGCATCCTTCTGTTCACTGGAGGAAAATACTTCATCCAACCCAGCTGATGTCACCCATGTTAGTGAGGCAGAGAATCTGCTCCATGTTTTAATCCAAACTTCAAAGAAACTAACCAAGTGAACCCATCCTCAAAATAGTTCTTTATCCTGGATAGCTTCTTTAAAATTTGCATACTCTGCCCCTCATAGCACATGAAATAAATATCTGTGCCAAAAGGAAGGAGGAAGGAAAGGAGATGCTTTATTACATTCTAAAGGAAATGGAAATCTTTCCATAAAACATTAATATGTAATAAGAAAGGAAACATCCTTTTACTCATATTCTTCCAAGGAAATCTGAGTTAATGAGCTTGCACTGGGGAGACCTAGGTTCAAAATATCACTTAGCCATGAAGCTTGCTTTTTGAATTTTCGCCTACTCTTCCTCATGGCATCTGGGTGGCTTTGCTGTGCTGAAGATAAAATGGGATGTGTGTGAACTCTACACTCTGCTTTGTTCCTCTTGGTGGAAAGGCATTGCATGTGTGTGTACAGGCCTTCCTGTTGCCTGTTGACTTATGATGACCCCATGAATTTCATAGGGTTTTCTTAGGCAAGGAACACTCAGAAACATATAGCCTCTGAACTATAGCCTACAGCACCTGGTATACATTGGCAGTCTCCCATCCAAGTAGTAACCACCGCTCACCCTGTTTGGCTTCCAAGATCAGACAGGATCTGGTGTCTTCAGTACATACATGTAATAAATACATTGATAGATTCAGAGCCAGTAGTTTAGTCTTGCAACAAGCCTTTCAGCTAAGTGAGGCCAAAAACATTACTATGTGAGCATTAACAGCTATGGGGATGGGTGGTAGGTAGGGCAAACCTGGGAAATGTTATTTTTTGGATGATTGCACCCAGAATCCTCTAGCTAGCATGGCCACTGACTGCATCTTTGAGATAGCCTTTCCTGCCCTCCACAACTATACTACTCTACCTTAGTCTTCCTAAAATTTTAATAATTAGAGACACTGTTTGATCTGAGTGAAACCTGAAGGCTCATTTCATTCTCACTCCCAGAAAAGAGTTGCTTTCCGAATAAGAACAATTGGATTGCTTATGACTACACAGGCCAGTTTAGTTATTCCCAGCAGCAGACCATTCTGCTTTTAAGACTAGATCTTCATAACACACATGGAAAAAAACTTTCACTTATCCCATTTCCAGTCCTTTGTCATGTGCTAAGCATTCAGATCAATAACGCAGCAAAAGAACATCAAATAATAATCTCAAATGGTTTTTCATGTCTTTGTATTTTTCCATTTTATCTTTGAAAGAAGACTACTGTGGCACTTTTACCCCTTCCCATCTTTTCCAAAAGGAGGGAACATTTGGCAGGTGTTTGCAGCCAAAGAAATTATGTGGTTTTATTGTGTTCCATCAGGCACATCATCATCCATTATTGAATGACTGGGTTACAGCAACAAGGACCAATGCTCAACTTCTTTTGTGAATAATATCCCCCCAGATGGATTTAAGCAGATAAACAGGAGGGGAAAATGCTTTTATGAAGAGCCCAATAGGTTTAACACATACTTTGGCTTTGAATGATGCTGGCACTGAGAATCCTCATGAATTACCTGTGAAGTGTGATTTGTCTGGGGTTGTTCCCACCTTTCTAGAATTAGGAATTAAACTTTTCTATCATTTCTCTGTACTGTGCTCAGAAGAAGGAAAAAAAACTAGACATTGGATAGAATCACTAGCTAACATAAGAGACTAAAGAAAGGGTTGCATGTTTTGAGGCATGGATCTATCATGTTGTTGTTGTTTTGCCATTTTCTTTGCAAATTAACTGACTTCACAGTCCAGTAATAAATTTCTAGTCAGACTAGCCAAAGAAGCAGAGTCTTTTTTCCTGTAACTCAAGCCCAACAAAATGGCTGCTACAAAGCACAAATATGGCTTGTGAGTCATGAATATAGACATGTAGAAAGATCACAGCTTACCACATCCTGGCCCTGCTCGCAATTCAAAGAATTTCCAGGATATGTTAAGCTTTTTACTTCACCACAAGACTGTGCCATGTTAGAGACAGATGACCTAAGTGACACCAGGGTGAAAAAGTTCATCAAGGAGTAGTTTTGTTGATCAGACGTTAGAAGGACTCTGCCATTAGGTAGAATGAAGCAACTGCCTTGGGCAGCAAATGCTGAAGAGCCATTCTTCCTGATCTTCCCAGATTTTCCTCTTTGCTGGAGGACAAAGCTGTGTGTAAGGCCCTCTTAACAACTCTGCCTTCATCATTAGTGTTCAAGTTAGATTAAACTGCCAACCCAGTTAGCTTCTGAATGTGAACTGAGGGGCAGAATGGTGATGAGGTGCCATCTTGTCCTTCATCTCAGGCAGCAAAAGGTCTTGAGCCAGCCCTCAATACAAAAACTTGGCAAATCTCTTGTCCCTAACCTAGAAGCAAATCACCAAAAGTTCAGTTTTATTATAGACTCAAAATACTGTGTGGCATAGTGGTTTGAGTGTTGGACTAGGACTCTGGAGACCAGGGTTTGATTTCCTGCTTTGCCATGAAACCAACTGGGTGACCTTGAGCAAGTCACATGCTCTCAGCCTCAGGAGGAAGCAGTGGCAAACTCCTCTCAACAAATCTTGCCAAGAAAACCCCATGATTATGGGTTGCCATAACTCAGAAATGACTTGAAAGCACACAACACACGCACACTGTAATGCACTTTACATGAGGCTGCCCTTGAACAGTATTTGGAAGCTGCAGCTGGAATAATTTTTTATTATTATTTTGCAGCCAGACTATTGTTGGGAGTGAATCACTGGCCTTACAAGAACTACACTGGCTTCCAATTTGCTTCTGAGTTCAGTTGAAGATACTGATTTTGACCTCAAAAACCCCCAACAGCTTGAGGCCAGGACAACTAAATGATTGCATCATCCCACATGAGCATTCTAAAATTTGAGATCTGTACCAGAAGCCCTGCTGCATATCTCAAAAACGCTGTAAGTAGGTGGGTATGCACACATGATAGGGCTTTCTCTGTATTAGTAACAGGACCTCCCTGCCCAGGAAAGTTAGGCTGTCTTGATCTTTTTGGAGTTCCCAAAAGGAGCTAAAACTGTGTTGCTCCACATAGTCTTTCAACTTTGGAACTGCTCTGGTTGTTTTAACTATTTAGTTTAATATTCTTTTAAACAAACATTTTATTTTTTAAAAAGTTTTTACCTGTGTATTGTTTTAAATGTTTTATCAATTGTGAATTTCTTGAGGGGCAACATGGAGGGCTGAGAGGTGTTATATAAATGCCATAAATAAACAAACAAACAAAAATGTATATGTGTGTGTTGTGTGCCTTCAAGTCATTTCCAACTTATGGCAACCCTAAGGCAACCCTATCACAGGGTTTTCTTGATATGTTTCTTCAAAGCGGGGTTGTCATTGCTATTCTCTGAGACTGAGGGAGTGTGACTCACCCAAGATCACTCAGTGGGTTTCCATGGCTGAACAGGGATTTGAACCCTGCTCTCCAGAGTCATAGGACGTTATCACACCAGGGGTCTCAAAGCAGCAAGAAAAGCGGCATGGAATCAATCCAGAACCATACCGGAATGATTCTGGTCGCGCAGCCGTAATTCCTCTTTGAAAGAGGAATTACAAAGAGCTGGAATGATGCAGCGATGGCACAGGGATGATGCAGGGATGGGCGGGGTTTGCTGCGACGTCGTCTGATCACAGGGGCAAAGGATCCAGAATGATGCAGCGATGATGCAGGGATGATGCAGGGATGGGCGGGGTTTGCTGCGACGTCGTCTGATCACAGGGGCAAAGGATCCAGAATGATGCAGCGATGGTGCAGGCATGGGGCTGCTTTAGACCCCGTGTGATAACGTCCATAGTCAATAGCTCAAACCACTGCAACATGCTGGCTCTTTATTACCTTGCTATTCCACCCATTCTTCCATGAGATTAATATACATTGTCCTCTATGGATACATATTCACTATAGAAATGATGCAGTTTGACACCACTTAAATGCCATCCTGTGGAATCCTAGGTGTTGTTTTATAAGCCTTCTCTGTCAAAGAGTGCTGGTGCCTCACAAAACTACAAATCCCAGGATTCTGTAGGATGGAGCAATGATAGTTAAAGTAGTGTCAAGCTGAATTCTTTCAACAGTGTTGATGCACCCTATATTTTTGCCTTCGCAACAACCCTGTGAAGCAGATTAGGCTAAAAGATAATGACTGACCCAAGGCCACCTAGGGGGTTTCTTGGACAAGTTGGAGATTTGGACTAATCTAACCACTGTACTCTCCTAACTAGCTATCATTTTAGTTAGGACTCATTTCCACAGCAAGCAGGAGAGAAAAGGTCACTAAAGCCTGGAAGATCCGACAGATGTAGCGATACTAGATATTCTAGTGATTTTGTCTTAGCTGGAATCCATTCCATCTGCAAAGCAGCTTGAGACAAGGTGAAACAGACTGGCAAAATAAGCAGGTTTCAATCCTATCTTGAGTAGTCAATTATATATCTTGACACTTCAAGATCTTGTCTAATTCCTTCAATAGCTGCCCTTCCAAATTCTAGCCTTCTAGTGATTTCTTGTCAGCATCCCTTTTAAAGGATCCTTCTGCAGCAACCAGTTAACAGCCAAAGGTTTGTATGAATAAAAAAGGTCTTTATCTACCAGTAAAAAGAAAACAGGGGTGTGTGTGGTCAACCTAGTCTCCAGTGAGAGCAAGTTCCACTGTCTGGGAGTAGCCACCAAAAACTCCCTCTCATTTGTCCTCATCAACTTTTCTGTGAGAGTGGTGAAACTCAGATAAAGTCCCTCCCCCCTCAAATATTTTAAAACTTAGGCAGGCTCCTGCAGGGAGATTCATGGTGTATGCACACTGCACAGGTATAACAGTTTGATACTACTTTAAGTGCCATGGCTCCATCCTGTAAAATCCTGAGATTTGTAGTTTGTTTGAGTGCCCATTTTGATCTATAAAGCTGACTACGTATCTCCAGATAAGCTGCTAAGTTTTAAGATAATCTGGGGAGAGCTTTCTCTCTATTCCACATACATCAGAGGTATGTTTGGTGAAGACACAGAAAAGAACCTTCTTGATGGATGCTCCTAGATCGCAAGACTTCCCTCCCATGTGAAACATGATTGTTCCCCACTCTGTTCTCTTTCTGATGGAAGCCAAAGCCCTTTCTGTTCACATTGGGTGTTAACTGCCTGTGTTGCAGAAGGTATTTTCATTGTAGAGTGTATCATCATCATCATCATCATCATCATCATCATCATCATCATCATCAGAGAGCCAGAGTGGTTTAGTGATTTGAACATTGGACTATCAGAGTCTGATTCCCCACTCAGTCATGGAAACTCATTGGGTAACCTTGGGCAAGTCACACAATCTCAGCCCCTAAAAACCCTATGGTAGGTTCACCTTGGGGTTGCCAAAAGTCAGAAACTACTTGAATGCAATAATCATCATAATCTTAACAGTATTAAAACTGTTTTCAGTTCATGTTTTAAATATCATTGCTTGTTTAATCTTTTTAAAAACTTTGATACTAACCATTATTTTAACTTATTTTGTTTTAATGCAAATTGTGAACCATATTGGGTATCATATTGGAAAAAAGGTGGAGTATAGATTTAACAAACAAACAAATAAATATTTAGAATTCACTGCTCAAAAGTGCTAGTCCATTCTCTGAACTACAGTTTTGAGAATTCTAAGCCAGCTTTCAAACCAAATTACAGTGCCCAGGATTCCCTAGGATGGAGCTATGACAGCTGAAGTGGGAGAGAACTGCTATAACTGTGTAGTGTGGATGCAACCTCTCTGAAATTTTGACAGTTTCCAAAGCTAGACCCATACAGTGTATGCTAAAGGTAAGGTAAATGGGATATAGTGATGGCATGTGTCACCTCAGCCAGATCTGATGTGTACAGGATGGTACCCCATCCTCCTAGATGAAAGCACATAGTATTCTAGAGCAATCAAGTTATCCTGGAATATCTCCTATGCCTTCCAACATTTCACAGATGAAAACTGGGAAACATGTGCCCAAGAAACATCAGAGTAAAGATGGTGAACGTTATTAATGAAGAACACATAAACTAGGGGAGGCTACATCAGTTTACTTTTGCCCGAATCTACTGTGAAGAGCAACATTCCACCCCTCCCCTCCTCTTCCCCCAATATGTTAGTTGAGTGTAAATTACTTTTGCACTTTGAACTCAGTTTGCAGCTATTGGATGGAGGGGGAAAGTGGAAGGAGGAGAGAGATACTAACTAGGATATTATAAAGCAGCTGAGAAAGTGGGATGACAGGGAATTAATTGGGACTGTCCCTGGCAACTTGGGGCAATTGGAGGTTATGCATCTCTCCATCACTGGCAGGATAAAAAAAAACACCTACCACAAGAGATCAATTCATAGACCTGGAACACCTACTAAGGAAGATCAAAGAAGAAAGTGCAAAGGCAGGCATAATGTTGAACATAAAGAAAACAAAAATAATGATAATCGAGGACCTTCACAAGTTCAACCTAGACAATGAAGAAATAGAAATAGTAAAAGAATTCTCATACTTGGGATCAAACATTGATAGAAATGGAGACTGCAGTCAGGAAACCAGAAGAAGACTAAGAATGGGGAGGGTGGCTATGAAAGAACTAGAAAATATTCTAAAATGCAAAGATATACAACTCAGCACAAAAGCTAGAATCACACAAGCCAGTGTATTCCCTATTACCATGTATGGATGTGAAAGCTGGATGGTTGAGAAAGATGACAGGAAGAAAATTAATCCGCTTGAGGTGTGTTGCTGGAGAAGAGTGCTGAGGATCCCATGGACAGTCAAAAGGACAAACAAGTGGGTCCTAGAACAGATCAAGTTGGAAACCTCCCTGGACGCCAAGATGACCAAACTGAGGCTGTTGTACTTTGGACACAACATGAGAAGGAAGGACTCATTGAAAAAGACAATAAAGCTGAGAAAGGTGGAGGTAGGTAGGAAGAGAGGAAGGCAACATGCCAGATGGATGGACTCTATTAAGGAGGTCACTGTTATTAAGGGGTTGCAGGAATTAAGCAGAGCAGTGGAGGGCAGAGGGTCTTGGAGATGTCTCATCCATAGGGTTGCCATGCGCTGAGATCGACTCAAGGGCAGTTAACAACAACAAACAGATCAAATAATTAAAATTTGTTACCATTTCCTGACATCCAAGATCTACTGCTTGGAGTTGCCACACTGTGCCTCATAGTAGGACTGGCCCTGCAAGGCAGGAACTTTTATTGGACTGATTTCAGTCAGTGAAGCTATTCAAGCTTTCAAAATTCATAATACTCTTTAATAGGCAAATCCCAAAGCTCAAATGTGCTGTATTAACTAAGAAACTCTGTACATTTAGAAGCAATTATAAGATCAAATTCTGTGGACTTTGAAAAATAATTGGAAAATTTTCAGTGCTTATATAACATGAATAAAATGACCAAATAATGTTGCTGTTGGAATAGAAATCATATATCTGCTCCCAGATTTTTCTTGTAAATGATTTACATTATGAAAAAATATATGGTTGAGCCAACATTCAAAGCTATCATTCAAAGTATGATAGAAAGAGCAAAGATAATGTAAGGAATAGATACAAAACCATAAATAACAATGAAAAAGTATCAGATGAAATAGAACATTTAGATTTTGAATCTTTAGGAAACTGTTCCCCCATTTCAGCATTGCAAAGTGTCTCACTGAAATACCCCAAAACAGAGAAAAACAGGTCTGTTTCTGGTCCGTACCAGTTTCATATTCATAAGTTTATTCCATCAGTGCATGAAACTTTAGGTCAAACTACACACTACATCAAACACCTCTCACAAGCTGAAAGTCACATTTTTTACTCTAAAGTAAGTAAAGTAAGTAGCCTACAGTTCCAGTGTTTCATCCATCCTCCAGGGAATTTGGGAAGACATATATGTATGCATCCATTTTACACTGACCATGTGAAGTAGTTTAGATCATGTTTCCTGGCTTAGTGGAGATATGAACCTGGGTATCCCAAGTCCAAACCAACATATGTCAGCAGATATGGAAAACAAAATGATGGCCAACAGATTGGAAGCAATCAATATACATCCCCATCCACAAAAAAGGAGACACAAGAGACTGCAGCAACTATAGGACCATAGCACTGATTTCTGATGCAAGCAAAATTATGCTCAAAACATAGACTCCAACCACATATGGACAGAGAAATCCCAGAAGTCCAGGCAGGGTTCAGGGAAGGAAGAGGCACCAGAGATCACATTACAAATATACGATGGCTAATGGAGTGTAGCAGGGAGTTCCAAAATCAGCATGTACTTTATAGACTATAGCAAAGCCTTTGACTGTATAGATCATGAAAGGCTATGGAACGTCCTTAAAGACATGGAAGAGGAAACACATCTGATATTCCTAATGAAGAATATGTACTCAGGACAAGAAGCTACTGTCAGAACACAACACAGAGAAACAGAATGGTTCCCAATTGGCAATGGAGTCAGACAAGGCTGGATCCTATGCACAATATATTGTAAGGAAAGCAGGCTTGGACATGGAAGAGGAAGGAGTGAAAATAGGAGGAAGAAATATCAACAATCTAAGATATGCTGATGACACCATAGTACTAGCAGAAAACCTCACAGACCTGGAACACCTACTAAGGAAGATCAAAGAAGAAAGTGCAAAGGCAGGCTTAATGCTGAACACAAAGAAAACAAAAATAATGACCACAGAGAACTTACACACATTCAAACTAGACAATGAGGAAATAGAAATAATAAAAGAGTTCTCATATCTGGGATCAAACATTGATTGGAATGGGGACTACAGCCAGGAAATCAGGAGAATGTTAAGAATGGGGAGGGCAGAAATCACCCTTAAAAACCCCTGGATTTTAGCAGATCTAAAGAACTAGAAAAGATTCTAAAATGCAAAGACATACTATTTATTATTATTATTATTATTATTATTATTATTATTATTATCCCGCCTCTCCAAACAGATCAAAGTGGCTAACGCAATAAAATAGCATTAAAATACAGTAAGACATCATATCCCATAAACCCTCCCATCCACAATAAAAAGTACATTTTAATTATTAAAACAAAGCAGGGACAATTGAGGGGCAATTGATGGGAGGCGACTGAGAGGCTAGTCTGGGAAGGCCTGCCAGAAGAGTTACGCCTTGACCGCCTTTTTAAAGCAGTTGAGACTGGCAATGTGACAGATCTTTTCTGGCAGGCTGTTCCATAACTTGGGAGTGGCAGAAGAAAAGGTCCTCTGGGTAACCACCGCTAGCCTAGTTTTTGCTGGCTGCAGTAAGTTTTACCAGAGGACCTCAGTGTGCGTGGCGATTGTATGGGAGAAGGCAATCCCGTAAGTAAGCTGCGCCCAAACCATGAAGGGTTTTAAAAGTTATAACCAACACCTTGTACTGTTGTTGGGAAACAAGCCTAATTTTGGGGAATTTATAATTAGCTCAAATATTGCGAGAGTGAAGCTCCCAACGTGACTTCACGAGATCTAACCAAATGTCTACGGGAGTTCTAAGAATCTGGCAGGGAAAGGCGCTGAGACAGACCAAAATCCAAATTAAAGTCTAAAATATTTATTACCGCAATAAGCAAACATCCAATAAGGCACACCCACACACACACTAGAAGGATAAGTGGAAAAGAGCTAGAGCAGGGGAGGCAGAGAGGGAAACCAGGATAGAGAGGGATATACTTACACCTGAGAGACTCCTCAGGACTTCTGACGGTGAATGCGGATGGATTCAGTGGAAGGGGCATGACCAGCAAGAGAGGGGGGTCACGGGAACTATCTCAGAGCGCAGAATGACAGAGATTCAGCATGCACTTCCAAGGTAGCACAAGATCTGCTAAAATCCAGGGGCTTTTAAGGGTGATTTCTGCCTTCTGGCCATGAGTCAAACAATAGGAGGACAAAGGCTTGATGTTTACCTAAGTCTGGGCATAGTCTAAACAATGCATTTGGTTTCAAAACTATCAAGAAAAGGAAGCTAGAGAAAGGGGTGCAATCAAATCTGATCACTGTCCCATTAAGTGTGAGACTAAAGGCCTAAGCAGACTGCCAGAAATAGTGCACATTAAATTGAGGCACTGCCCTGGCTCAGTGCTAGGGAATCATGAGAATTGTATTTTTTTCTGAGACATTGAGCCTTCTCTGTCAGAGAGCTCTGGTGCCACAATAAATTACAGTTCCCATGATTCCCTAGCACTGAGCCAGGGCAGTGCCTCAATTTAATGTGCACTATTTCTGGCAGTCTGCTTAGGCCCTAAGACAAACAAGACTCTTTTCCAGTATAATGGGATATTCCCAAGGGCAACTCCCAAACCTGCCTGTTCAGGAAATCTCTAGTGGTCTTGAGCAATTTCAGCATTGCTTACCTGACCTTACATTTAGGGGATTATGGCTGCCATCTCCCAAGGGTCAGGCTGGGGTCATAGGGAACTCCACATGGCTAAAATATATAAGAAAAATGGAGCACATTTGCCCAGAAGCTAATAGGCAGACAGTGAAGGGACTTTAATATAGGTGTTATATGGTTACCCCTATATCTTCCGGTTGCCATATTTTGACCTAATTGAAGTTTCCAGGCTAGGTGCAAGGGCAGCCCTATGTAGAGTGTATTACATAAGTAAAGTCGTGTGGTTAACAGTGTGTGCACCAGTTTTTAGGTCCTCAAGTTCCAGAAAAGGGGGAGGGGGGCAGTTGACATATCAACCAAAACTGATAACAGGCACTAAGGCAACTCAGCACAAAAGTCAGAAAAGCCATCGTATTCCCTATTACCATGTATGGATGTGAGAGTTGGACATCAAGAAAAAGATAGGAGGAAAATCAACAGATTTGAGATATAATGTGTTGCTGAAGAAGAGTGCTGAGGATCCCATGGACAGCCAAAAGAACAAACAAATGGGTCCTATAGAGCAGATCAAGCCAGAGATATCCCTAGAAGCCAAAATGACAAGACTTAAAGACTGTCGTACTTTAGACACATCATGAGAAGGCACGGAATCGCTGGCAAAGACAATAATGTTAGGAAAGGGGGAGGGAAGTAGAAAGAGAGGAAGGCCACATGCTAGATGGATGGACTTTATTAAGGAGACCATGAATATGAGTTTGCAGGAGCTGGGCAGAGCAGTATAGGACAGGGGGGGCCTGGAAATGTCTCATCCATAGGTTTGCCATGGGTCGAGACCTACATGAAGGCAGTTAACAACAACAAAAATCCCAAGTCTTAGTCCTAGACCTAGCTACACTAGGTGTGAAAGTGATTGTTTTGATTTTAATAAATGTGGGAACAGAAGTTTAAACAGTAACAAGTCACTTGGAATGTTGTTGTTGTTATGTGCCTTTAAGTTGACTCTGACTTACATTGACACTATCATAGTTTTTTCTTGGCAAGCATTATCAAGAGAAGCTTTCTCACAGTCTTCCTTTGAGGCAGAGAGAGTAGGTTGTATCTGCACTGCAGAATTAATGCAATTTGACACTGCTTTAACTGCCATGGCTCAGTGCTATGGAATTCTAGGATTTGTAGTTTTGTGAGATATTTAGCCTTTTATGTCAGAGAGCTCTGGTGCCTCAACAAACTACAAATACCAGGATTCCATAAAACAGTTATAGGAATGTCAAATTGCATTAATTCTGCAGTATGACAGCAGCCTAAAACTCACAGGTCATGCAGGGTTTCCATGGTTGAGCAGGGATTTGAACTTGTCTCCCAGAATCCTCATCCAACACTCTGAATGCTACACCACACTGGCTCTCTTACCTGGAATTTAGCATCTGAAATTACTCAGTCTGCTAATGGGCAATGCTGGTATCTGAACATAGGTGTTTCCCAACTAAGATATGATTTTATATTTTATCATTAGAAATTCCCATGAATTAATACAGTAAAATGAGGTTTCAGGGACATGTTGCAACCATACATCAGCCAAACAAATCATGGGTGTCTATTCATATTATATTATTTTAATTTAAAATATGGCATTAGAAAACATGTTGCTGACATCTATTCATCCATCTTTGATTTAATTAAAAAGATGTGTGTGCCAGTGTTTGGAACTAGTAACCACAGGGTGCTTAATAAAGAAAGAAACATATTCCATTAAAATAATAAAGTATACAATTAAAGCAATGATGTAAAACCCAAAAGGCTGTACAACCACTGCAACAGAACCAATGGGACCAGAAACCAATTGCATTTTTTTCTTTAAGTATTTAAGGACTGTCTGGGCCAGTTATCAGCAGTATGATAAATAAATTAGCTCTCTTATTTTTACTGTGAGTGTTTTGATATGATGTTAAAAATGTGGCTTAAAGTTGAAAGAATGAAGACTAGCTGCTTAAAAAGTACAGTATTCATAATAATAACAATATATCAATTGTATTGTTATATACAAATATAATACATATTATTATAATTGTTGTGCTGTATTGTCATTCTTAATACTGTTATCTGTCAGTCCTTATTGTTTATAGGACAATATAAGCCACAAGTGTTTTACAACATAACAAAATAGACACAACAACAATTAGAGATCTAATTTATTTGTCGTAGAGAATCACAGAGTTGGAAGAGACCACAAGGGCCATCCAGTCCAACCCCCTGCCATGCAGGAACTCCCAATCAAAGCATCCCTGACAGATGACCATCCAGCCTCTGCTTAAAGACCTCCAAGGAAGGAGACTCCACTACTCTCCAAGGGAGTGTGTTCCACTGTCGAACTGCCCTCACTGTCAGGAAGTTCCTCCTAATGTTGAGGTGGAATCTCTTTTCTTGCAGCTTGCATCCATTGTTTTGGGTCCTAGTCTCTGGAGCAGCAGAAAACAAGCTTGTTCCCTCCTCGATATGACATCCCTTCAAATATTTAAACACAGCTATCATATCACCTCTCAGCCTTCTCTTCTCCAGGCTAAACATCCCCAGCTCCCTAAGTCGTTCCTCATAGGGCTTGGTTTCCAGACCCTTCACCATTTTAGTTGCCCTCCTTTGGACATGCTCCAGTTTCTCCACATCCTTTTTGAATTGTGGTGCCCAGAACTGGACACAGTATTCCAGGTGAGGCCTGACCAAAGCAGAATGGAGTGGCACTATTACTTCTCTTGATCTAGAAGTATCATAGTTGTCATACTGCCGGGAATTGTCATACTGCCGGGAATTGTTAATAATCAGAGCTTGGGAAAGTTACTTTTCGACTACATTTCCTAGAATTGCTTAGCCCCACTTTGCAACTGGTTGAAGGATTTTGGTAGTATTCTGGTCATGATATATGCACGAGTGCTATACACACATTAAAAATGTAATCTTCTCTTTCTGGTAAATGGATATGCCATAGAGATTATAAACCCATTAATAATAATCTGAAATACAGTTGTTACCCAGGCAAATGGTAAAATTGTTTTTACTTCTTCCATTTTAGCCACTTACCTTTTAGAACCCCCAAGAGGGAGTTCAGAAATTGAACTAATTGCTTAACAAATTGTCATGTTAAACCCAAGCCATTTTAAAATGATATAAAACCATGCCATTTCCTTTCCCTGCCTGCTTTCAGTCTTCCACATTCTAGGTTGCCCAAGCTAATTAATTTCAAAAAAATTGATAGCATTAATGAGTGCTAAGATGAAATTTTATTTACTAAATTGCAGCTTTGAGCCAAATGTTTAAATTATAGACAAATTTCTGAAAGTAGCCACTTCAAATAGAAATGTTTAAACTACCCAACTAAATGGGCCACACCAAAATTATATCCACATGCCTTCATATTCCTTTTATCTAAATCTCTAACATATTATTATTATTTTAAAACTTTTCTATTACTAAATTTGCATTAACATTCCAGCCATAAATTTCAGTTCTATATAGTTTTATTCAACTAGACTAAATTGTCTTTCAAGTGTATATATTTTTGCTGTTCACATTTTGTAAAATGTATCATGATTTTGTTAATGTTTTACTACTAATTTTGCTTCTTCAGGGTAGAATTCCTTTACTTTATATTGCAGCATGTCATGGGTGGTAGAAATGGATACTTTTATCAAGATTCTCAGATCCAGCAAATTCCATCCTTACTACTAATTAGGAATGTAAATATTCTATTATTATTTAAGATATTTCTATATTGCCTCCCAGCCCATAAGGGCATGACTTTATGAACAAATAAAATCAATTAAAATTGTACAAGAACAAAACATTTTAAAAAACACAATAAAAATACTCTTTCAAAACTTTTTATTGGAATCTAAACACAACCCGAAAATACAGTTTTAAAACAGTTAAAGCCCTACAATTTTTGAAATACTCAGAGTATTGGAGTATTTCATCTTCACACTCGTGTACAAATAATTCCCACAATTTTTCCCAGCTGCAAGAGAAAGCAAATGTTTCTGCACAGCTCTCACCCAATATTCACAGCTCCTGAAGTGTTTTCAGGAAATTATTATATGCGGAAGTAAATGTGGGAATTTTGTGCAAAAAGCAACAGTTTTGCACACAAAACATTATGTGAGTATCTGTAAACATTTCCTTTTTGTGTGGAAAAAATATAGTCTTTGTGCAAAATAGGTTTTCATTGGAAGAAAAGATAAGCACTTTCCAGAAACCCATCTGAGTTCATTTGTGGGGGGAGGGAGAGTGCAGAATCAGTGTACAAACATGATTTTTGCACCAAAAAATATGGTTTTCTGGAAGGATGGGGGCGGGGTTATCATGTAAAAAGCTGTTTTTACACAAACACACACACACACACACACACACACACACACACATTTGCACATAAAAGCCACACTTTTTGTGCGCACACACACACACACACACACACCTGCAATTTGGCAGGAGAATATATATTTCTAGAAAGATTTTTATACAAAAAGAATCTGTTTATCACACAAAAACAGATTTTTAATGCAAAAATCAGTTTCATGATAGGCATATTTTGTGCAAAACGAATGTTTTTTTACACAAAAATCTCTATCCAGTAAATCTCTTTTTTGACACATAAAATATATATTTTTGCAAATAGCACCACAATTTTTGTGCATAAAACCCACATTGGGATGTGAAATATCAGGTGAAAACTACACAAAATTCTGGCCACTGTATTATTTTTCTTGACTGGGTTTCTCAAGTGTCTGGAAACCCACTTTCTATCCAGGAAACAAATCCTGGAAAATATTCTTTCCATCCCTACCACGAGGAGAACAATTCTATAAGTGGAGAGGGAGTAAGATCAATGCATAAACATGCTTGCTCTATCAGTGAATATTGTTCTGGACCCCCAAAAGGGCTGGTAAATTAGATCACATCAAGGGAGGAGATGCTTGGAATTCCTTCAAATAGCAGCATCCCACTTGTTTTTTTTTCTTTCTTTCCAAGTGGCCCTTACCTTGACACTAACTAGGCTGAGTGCTACTGCCCAGTATCTATAAATCTGAATTGGTCAATTAGGGTGGTCTTGGAGAGAGAGAAGTTTTTCACCCCCCAGAACTATACCAGACTTGGCAATACATCAACATTTTTTAAAAAAGAGGCTAGAAATGCTCATCTAGTTTCTTTCTTTTCTAATAATTGTTTTTTGACAAAAATCTTGCACAGGAATTATTGAGGGGCACCAGGCTGTAAAAACAGCCTTTATGCTACATATGCCCCACCAGCTGCATTTCCCCTACCCTTTTATTTATAATAAATATATTTAGGCTTCAGGTGAAATTAGATGGGCCTCAGAGTTAAAACTCCATACTTCCACTCCAATGGAAAGATAAGGAAAGTCATAATGGAGGCAATGATGGAGAATCCAACTTAACACAGATCTTCATAGAGGGCAATATGAGGACCAATAATTTAGTACTGGGGACATGATATGAGACCTAATCCCCAATAAAAATAGTCAAGGTGATATTGAGATACAAAATGAAGTCAAAAAAGTATCCAGGAGAGAAAGGATTTTAGTAGTGAAGGGCTTCAGTTATCCTAGGTAAATGCATATCCTAATCACAATTAAAGTCCTATGAAGGCAAAGGTGGGTGTACACCCATCCTGAGCCTTGCCATATTCCCAGTAGCTTTCCAGATGTTTTTCATACTGAACCAACTGGAAACAGTGACCACTGTTCTATAAATATCTCTGCAAAGCTCTGTAACTTCTTTTGCCTGAATTACGAACTGGCTCAGTGCATGAAGGTCTGGAAAGCTATTAGCACATGGAAATACCTGGAGGTTAGGCTTACATGCACACCCACATGCTCATTCCCAGGCTATCCCTAAATGCAAGTAGGCAAATGCTTACATTGGTCTGTGATCGAAGACTTTATTCTAGGGTTGCCATGTGAAAAACAGGACATGGCTCCTGTGCCATTAATAGTTGTGCAGAAGAGGAAATTTCAGCAGATGTTGCTTTTCAGTCACATTCTCCACCTGCTGTAATTACCTCTTCCACACAGGACAGGAGCCCTGTCTTATTTTTCACCTGGCAACCATACTATGCTTTCCTACAGTCACTAAATCTGAGACAGTCTTGTTATGGAGCTGACTAGAGGAAAAATGACTCCATAATTAATCGTGGTTGTGAGTTGGTTAGAACTTCAAAATGTTGCTGAATCAGTTGGAAACCATGACTACAGTGCAATGCAATTCACCAAATATGTAAGTGGGAAATTGCTGAGGATGTCAACATTTGACTTCCAAAGAAGGTTCTAAAAATGATGGTACTAGTAAAATAAAATAAAAAATGAAACAGAATGCAACTCAAGAGGGTCAAATCCTTCCAGAAATCTGGTGGATTATTCATAACTGCAATAATAGTGCATGAGCTAGACTATACATTGCAGATAGGGAATGGTACCATCACTTTCAAGAAATCCTCAATGGGATTAGTTGAGCTGAACCTAGGAAGTAATTCCAGAAGAGAACCTTTGCTCAGAAAACTGAAGTCTTGGCCAAATGGGGAGAATATACTTATATAAAAGAAATGCAGGCAGTCAATAAAAGATACAAAAGAAGTATCTGAGAACACAGCATCAAAAAAAATTAGGACTAACCATTTTTTAAATATATATATATATATATATATATATATCTTTAAATGTATCAGAATCAGGAAACTAGATAGGAAAATGGTTGAACATCTTTTTGGTTGGACTCTTGGATGACAAAAAGTTAAGGGTGTGCTAAAGGAGGAAACGGAATTTATGGCTGTATAATTTTGCCTCCTGTACTTCCTTGCCAACATGACCATTCAGCAGAACACCTTGCTGAGCAGGGAATGAAAGTAGGCCTCCAAAGGGAGATCTAACCATCACTGAAGTAGTGAACCTGTATCTAGCTTGTCCCATACCACTTGAGAGGGTTGGAGAGGAGGTGAGATGATTTTATGTATAGTATTATCTTCACATAGAAATAAGAAGTCAAGCATAAGGGTTATAATATCTACTTCTTCCTTACGTATAGTTTTCTGTGTGCAATTTTTAAAATGGAGAATTATCCAATCATGTCAGCCCAGATGTAGCCCAGATACATATTTATCACCTCAGCAAAAACTAGGCTTTTGTCTGCAGTGCAAATGCATTCTATTGTAATCATTTACACTATAAACACCTGTCGAGGATTTCATAGCTCTAAGTGAATCATGCTGTAGAATATGTTGAACGATAGTCTCAGTGACCCTCAATGAACTTTCTGGTGTTTTGACTTTCCAGTTCCATAACTGAATGATCACCTAGGAAAACCATTTCACTGTAAACTAGGCTTCTATGTAAATAATTCAAGTGCACACCACTGTTCCTGAGATAAGAGCTACAAATTCCATTGTGAAAGACCACCCAAATCATCCTTTATTTTGTTCATACTGACCTTCTGTGTTACATCTCACAAGCAAACTGTAAAAGGGTAGAGCAGGAATTCTTTGTGGATGTTGAGTATATTCACAAAGTAACTTTGCTTTCCATTTGGTTATTCATATTCTTAAAATCCAAGTAAGCTAGTTAAGGTTTGGCAAACCAGAAAGAACAAACACAAAAGAAAAATATCCTAAAAGGGATAATCTGTTTACCTTTCTGGGGGAGCCGTCAGCAAAGTGGTCATCATGAAATATTAAACCACAAATGGTATACTGTTAGAAAGACCCAGGCACATAGAAACTTGCCTTAGCTCTCTACATTTGGAAACAAAGTTTAAAATGTAGGCCTAGTCTGGTATAGGTTGAGAAAAAGAAAGAAAGACTCAGATAAGGATCGGGGCTGTGGTTACCCCACACTGTGGCCCCAATCCTCCCTTTTGCTGCCTTTTATGGGAGGGCATCCTGATGCCGCGCACTGTGTGTACGGCGCACGGCAACAGCTGCCCTGCTCCATCTCTGCCTCCAGGCTAGCCCTTTGGGCTGGTCTGTAGAGGCCCTAAAACAGCCATTTGTGTCCATCCTCACCAGGGGATTCTGGGAAGCTTTTATTGCAAAGCAAAAGCAAAGCGGCTTCATTTATATACCGCTTCATACCGTGCTATGGGGTGTCTTACAACTGTAAGCTCATTGCCCCTCAACAGTTGGGTACTCATTTTAGCAACCTCGGAAGGATGCAGGTCTGAGTCTAGCCTGAGCCCTGGCTAGTATTGAACTCGCAACCTTGTGGTTTGTGAGCAAAGGGCTGCAGTACAGGCATTTAACCATTGTGCCACCAGGGCTCCTACTGCGCCACCAGGGCCCAAATGAAATTGTTCCAGTTTTACAAAATGTTACTTAGCTCTGGGAAAGTGATTATACAAACTAAAGATTAGGTGAGAATTTTGTTTCAGTTCACTTTTATCAGAATTTATCCAAACTGAGGGGTAGGAGACAAATTTAAATGAGGCATGGGGGAGTGAAATGTGCAAATTTACCCATTTGCCATGGATGAATAAATGTTTTCCCCTCTATTTTTTTTTTAATTGAGAAGAATTTGCCAACTCTAAATATGGGAGAAAGCAAAACTGACACAATTGCCTTTTCCATACAAAAGCTCCTTGCAATTCTCTGACATGTTAAGAAACCATTTTCATTTAACTAGGATGAAGTTTCAGGGCATGATGAGTCGTTGTCTTGGATAGGACCCAAAGCATTCCTAAGAGTAGTTCAGGTTGCCAAAATCCTTGGAAAAAGTCAACACATTGACTGTGCCACATGAAAAATGGATCTTTGAATTGGACTTGATTACATGGTACACAGCACTGTAGTTAACACCCTCCTTATCCCAGCAATCTGCAGTTCATTACGTCAGTGTGATGTTTTGAGGGATGCAAACACTTCTTCTCACAGGCCAAATCCAATCCACTTAGATTGGATTGCCATTTTAAACCAGTGATTCCGCCCCCCTTCTTCAAATGTTCCCCTCCCAATGAGGATTTCTTGTCCTTTCAAGTATGTTCTGAGAAACCAGAAAAAAATGCACCAAAGCAAATCTGTATAAAAAGGTCAAAAAGATATGAGCCATCTTATGAGAGAGATTCTTCCTTGCTGCTGCAGAGACTGGCATGAGGTATGGCATTTTATAGTCTTTTGAGGTATTGCCAGTGTAAATAGCTTAAAGTAAGAATTTTTGTCTGTATAACAAAATATGGAAAATTAAGGGAGATGTGCATTGAAGAATACATTCAGTGAGGTTCACAGACAATGCAAACATAGTTTTCCTCTCTCTATTGCAAGCTGCCATTTCAATTCAATCTTTTTGTACATGAACATATTTTTACATGACAGTAAAACTCTTACTGACTACATTCAGGCCAACAAACATGCTGTTTATTACTGGGATTATCACTGGATAGAAACTGAAACAATTTGGAATGAAAAGTTTAGAGGTGAAGTCTTCTACCAGACCATAATAAAATAGGTTCTAAAAATGCATTCTCATAATGGTCCAATTGCTACACTCAGAGTAAGGCTGCAGCTGCACTGCAGAAATAATGCAGTTTGACACCACTTCAACTGCCTTGGCTCAATGCTATAGAATTCTGGGATTTGTAGTTTTGTGAGCTCTTTAGTCTTCTCTATCAGAGTGCTCTGACGCCACAACAAAATTCCAGGATTCCATAACATTGAGCCACAACAGTTAAAGCAGGGTCAAACTGTGTCAGTTCTGCAGTGTTGCAGCTCAGTGAATAAGAAAAAGAATTTATAGCTGTAGTTCAAGAAAGGAACTTTTACAAGTTACTGGAGTATATCTCTTCTGGTGAGGCAAGCTGCATATAGCCAAGATGTTCTAGTTGTGCACATGGAAAGTTCCACAGTGCTAAACCTACTGCTAGCAGTAAACACCCCAATGAGGTGTTCTACAGTGGGATGGACGTAACCCTCCATTGACTGGAAAGGCCCCCAAATCACTCCCCACGCTCTGGAGCTAGAGTAATCAGGATCCAAAATACACTGCAGAAATAATTCAGTTTGAGAGCACTTTAACTGCCCTGGCTCAATGTAGGGCATTCTGGGAACTGTAGTTTTGTGAGACATTTAGCCTTCTCTGCCAGAGAGTTGGTACTACAATACACTACAGGATTCCCTAGCACTGAGCCAGGGCAATTAAAGCTGTCTCAAACTGGATTATTTCTGCAGTGTGTTTTGGACCCAGATCTTGGAAAAGTTACCTTTTTGAATTACAACTTCAGGAACCTCTGGAATTTGCGGAGTTATATTTCAAAAAGATAACTTTCCTATGCTCTAGGCAAAGCTAATCCCTCTTCCTCCATAAGAATGAAGGAGGGATGGGGGGAAAACCCACCAAGGAATTGTACCAGACATGAGGAGGAAAACCCACCACACCCAACCCCACCTGCTCTAACAGGTGCGTTCCACTTTGCAGTTCTTCATCCCACATAGGATTTGACTGTGACATATCTTAAGTGCTTGCTTAGTGAAGTATAATAGCTCATGCACCAGCCTTTGATCGTCTTCAGCTAAAGCTGTCAAGGAGAGTATTTGTTCTTTGCAGCACTCTTCCTATATGTCTTGCTTCAGAATAAATATAGCTGGAATAGGAGAGGAGATGAAGTCCAGTGCAGACTTGCAGCCTAGCGGTGTCATCATCCCATTGGAGTACTATAATTTTTGTTGACTGGGCATATGATAAGGGCTTTCCAAGACACTTTTAAGGAGATTTGATTTTCTCTGTTATCCCCAGATAGGGAGACACAAGCCAAAATCCCTCTCTATAGCTCTCAACTGCTGTCATTGGATGAACTCCAAAACATACCTAAATATAAGTGCAATTCTATGTCACACCTTAACTAATGTAAGTCTTTCCTCATTAGGTATACTGTCATTGGAGGAATGGTACCAATGCACTGCACATCAGTCTTTTCCCATGAGGCATCATCACATGAAGAATTGTGCCGGTGATGCTAAGTTACTCAAGCAAGTTCCTTTTCAAACAACAGCAAGGCATCCAAGAACATCTAGCAAAGAAAACAAGGGCAAGGAAAAATTCCTAGGATACTTTGAATAGGTTACAATAACGTGAAGATCAAGGTTTTTACTAATAGAGCATTTTGAGGCTCAGAACTAGTGCATAACCAAGAGTGGCAAGGCAGCTTAGAAAAAACTATTGCAATGCTTTCATAGAGGATAGGGTGCTTAATAGCATTAAATCAATCATCATCATCAACAACATCATCATCATCATCATCATCATCATCATCATCATCTTTCTTCCAGGACAGGGAACCAAAATGATTTTTTAAAAACGAAAACATAATATGTTACATGGTTAAAAGAGAAATTTTATTATAAATTGTATTAAAAACACAATTGAAATAAAAACTGTTTAGATCCATATCATCATCACCATCAACAACAACAATATAAAATTTAGAAACATAGCATCAATCCTGTTCCATACCCTTCAAGATCTCACAGATGAAAACTGTGACACGTGTGGCCAAGCAACATAACAGTGTGGTCAAGAGGGCAAAGGTTATTAAGGAAAAAGAACACACAAACTAAAAGAAGCTACAGTAGTTTGCTTTTGCCTGAGTCTACTGGGAAGGGCAAAATTCCACCCCAAGACTGCTCCCCCGGGTCAGACTGCAAACTATTTTTGCACTTTGAACTCATGTACCAGTGGAAGTAAGGTAATGAAAGTAAGGAAAGTGGGAGGACGAGAAAGAAATCAATGCATTTTAGAAGCAGCTGAAAAAGTAGGACATAAGCAGATTAATTCAATATCTTTATTAATGACTTGGATTACGGTACTGGGGGCATAGTTATCAAATTTGCAGACAACACCAAATTAGGAGGAGTAGCTAATACCCCAGAGGACAGGATCAAAATTCAAAATAACTTGAACAGACTAGAAAGCTGGGCCAAAGCTAACAAAATGAAATTCAACATGGAGAAATGTAAGGTACTGCACTTAGGGCGGAAAAACGAAAAGTACACATATACGATGGGGGACCCCTGGCTGAATGAGACTATGTGTGAAAGGGATCTAGGAATCCAGGTGGACCATAAGTTGAACATGAGTCAACAGTGCGATGCAGCAGCTAAAAAGACCAATGCAATTTTAGGCTGCATCAGTAGAAGTATAGTGTCTAAATCAAGAGAAGTAATAGAGAAGTAACTCTATTCTGCTTTGGTCAGGCCTCACCTGGAATACTGTGTCCAGTTCTGGGCACCACAATTCAAAAAGGATGTGGAGAAACTGGAGCGTGTCCAAAGGAGGGCAACTAAAATGGTGAAGGGTCTGGAAACCAAGCCCTATGAGGACCGACTTAGGGAGCTGGGGATGTTTAGCCTGGAGAAGAGGAGGTTGAGAGGTGATATGATAGCCATGTTTAAATATTTGAAGGGATGTAATATGAAGGGAAGCTTGTTTTCTGCTGCTCCAGAGACTAGGACCGGAAACAATGGGTGCAAGCTCCAGGAAAAGAGATTCCATTTCAACATTAGGAGGAACTTCCTGACAGTAAGGGCGGTTCGACAGTGGAACACACTCCCTCGGAGAGTAGTGGAGTCTCCTTCCTTGGAGGTCTTTAAGCAGAGGCTGGATGGCCATCTGTTGGGGATGCTTTGATTGGGAGTTCCGGCATGGCAGGGGGTTGGACTGGATGGCCCTTGTGGTCTCTTCCAACTCTGTGATTCTATGATTCTATGATTCTAATTGAGACTGTCCTTGACAAATCAGGAGTTAGAAGGCATGCTGTTCTTCGCAGCCAGTCAATAACCAAATGTCTGTTTGAATAAGAAGGTCTTGGCCTGCTGGCAGATGGACCACATTGAAGGGGAGAGGGAACCACAGCCTGGGAACAGATACCAAAAGCACCCCATGATAGGTTCTCCTTAGGATCACCGTAAGTTGGAAACAACTTGAAGGCACACAACACACAACAACCCCAGCCAAGTGGGACAAATACATCATGCTTATCATATCATACCTCAAGTGTTAGAAGAAGCAGTGTGCCTCTTAGGACCACAAAGTGGGAAGGTTGGAGAGAAGGTACTATTATATTCATGTGTTTCACTTGGCCGGGGTTGTTGTGTGTTGTGTGCCTTCCAGTTATTTCCAACATACGGTGACCCTAAGGAGAACCTATTATGGGGTGCTTTTGGCAAGTTTCTTCTGAGGATGAGAGAGCCTGACTTGTGCAGGGTCACCCCAGTGCATTTACACGACAGAGCCAGTATTTGAACCCTGGCCCCCAGAGTCATAGTACAGCACTCAAACCACTACTATACTGGTTTCCATGTTGTCCAGGGTGGTCGAGTCATTTTTATACAATGAGCCCTTGGTAACTGCTGGGGTTTGGTCCCAGGACTCTTCTTGGGTATCAGAATCAGTGGATGTTCAAATCCCATTATATACAATGGCAGAGTGAAATGGTGTCCCTTCTATCAAATAGCAAAAATCAAGTTTTGCTTTCTGGAATTTATATATTTTTTGAATATTTTCAAGCCATGGATTGCTATGCAGAGGGGCAGGGTATAAATTATTATTATTATTATTATTATTATTATTATTATTATTATTATGCCTGACTCTATTTTTACATTTTTGCCCCCCAAATATCCACAAACCTTCTTTCTTTCTTTTTTTTCTCCTTCCCTTTTCCTTAATTTCTTTTAATCCCCTGACTCTTCCTTTCTCACAGTCAATCTGTTCTTTCCTTTTTCTATCTTTGTAGTAAATTGTTTTGGATTGTAGGAATGGGTGTTGAGAGTTAGGTAAGTAGGAGATGGTATGAGAAAGTGATGATGAGATGTGTGATGGAGGGTGCGAGAGAGAAAGGAAAGATAGGATATAAAGACACAAACCTTCTTTAGAGGGTGTGAGGGCTATTGAGAGGCCTTTAAAAAAAAAAATCAGGAATTGACTTACGGGTTACTTCCTATTGTAAAAAATAAGCCTATACAGTGGGCCCTTGTTATCGGCTGGGGTTTGGTTCCAGGACCCCCCATAGTAACAAAATCTGTGGGTGCTCGATTCCCATTAAATACAATGGCATAGCAAAATGATAGACACTATTAATGGTCAAAGAAACATGACACATTATATCATCACTTGAGTATAATTTTGTATCCTGGAACAGGGAGGTAAATTCTCATTTATTTGATTTTTGGTTAGGAGAATGAATAGTTTTAAAACTTTTCTCCACCCCAGAAGAGATTGCAAGAGGAGGTGTTTTTTTAGGGGTGCATTTTCTAATTTATTTATTCATTTGCATTTCAAGACATTAATTTGGGGATAAGTTTCTTCAACAAAAACGAAGGCTTTGTACAAAATAGAACATTTTGTATACAATTCTCGTTTTCCTTCAACTAAAATAAAAAGGGGCGGGGGGGAGAGAGATGTATTATTTATTTATTTAATCTATTTTTATATCTATGCCACCTTTCTCCCAGGAAGGGACCCAAGGCAGACTCACAAATAAAACCATTAAAAAACTTTACAACAGTTTTTTTTTTTAAATTAAAGTCAAATAGCTAAAAACAATGTAAAATTACATAAACGTACAAAAGTTAGAAACATAACAGTATTTTTGGAAGAGGGGGGGAAAGTTGCAAATATTCTTTTTATCACTACCCTGGGAGCATGTATACCAAAGAATAGCAGCTACTAGGTATCCTGAAAAAAATCAATGAACATAATCGTAGAGGTGATCAGATGTCATCCTTGATCTGCAGTGTCATTTATCACTAGGCTTGCTGTTTCTCCATTTAAATTTTTGTAGTTTTCTCTGTTGTTGCAAGAGTATCACCTTCCCAAAACTGTATTATTTTTTATTTATTTATTTCTGCCTCAGGTGTCTAGGATGGTAGTGCACTCTCCTCCTTTGGAGATCCTGAAACAGACATTCAGGAGTGCTTCAGTAGTGTCTTCCTGCATGGCTGGAGGTTGACTGGATGGCCCTTGTGGTCCTTTCCAGTTCTATGATTCTAAGGGGGGAAGCAGCTGCATGGTGGGCTCCCCAACCCCTTCCCCAGGTCGTCCTCGGAGCAGCCGGCCCTCCGCACGGCCGGCGCTTCGAGGAGGACCTCCCGCTGCAGTGTTCGCACACGCTGCAGCGGAAGAGTCACCGAAGGTGCGCCAGCAGCCTTTTGCGGTGCACCTTTGGCGACTTGTGGAAGGAGCGCCAATTTAGCGCTCCTTTCAGGGGCGATGAAGCTGCGCCGCAGGGCCGAGGTGTGGGGATACCTCAGCCCCACGGCGCAGCTTCCCGGGGCAGCCCACAGCCACCCGTCTGCTTAGCCCCTAAGATTCTGTTTATACCTCCATCTCTAGAAATGATCACAATAATTTAAACAGAAATATAACATATCTCATCCTGGTGGAGAAGATGGGCAAAATAACCTGGATGATGGATGGATGGGCCTGTCTAACAGCTTGTTTTCATGTTCAGCCTGTTGTCCAGCTGTCTGCTGTTGATAGGCCACTTCAAGGTCCCTGCTGTCTTCATTTCTTTTTTACCTTTAAACTGGATTGGGACTAGACTGGGGATCTCATTTCGTTCTGACAAAATTAATGCACAAAAAGGAATAGTTTCATCAGTTTTGTCCCTTCTGGCTGAGATTAGAAGCGCTTTTGCACATTGTGTATGTGTGTGTGATGTGCAAAAGTGCTTCTCATATTCATATATATATATATATATATATATGGAGAGCCAGTGTGATGCAATGGTTTGAGCATTGGACTATGACTCTGGTGACCAGGTTTTGAAACCCTGCTCAGCCATGAAATCCCACTGGGGGGCCTTGGGTAAGTCGCACTCTCTCAGCTTCAGAGGGGGGCAATAGCATACCTCCTCTGAAGAAACCTGCCAAGAACACTCTGTGATAGGTTTGCCTTAGGGTCACCATAAGTCAGAAATGACTTGAAGGCAAAACATACACACACACTACAATCTGGGACCTTTCAGTTAAAATTCATTTATGGATTTTTGTTCAAAACTAATATTTTTGAGCAGAAAATACACTGTTTCTCATGGTAATTGACAATGTTCTCAATGGAATGTCTAGAAGGGTTTAGATACTCTTTCTCATCAAGGATGAGAAATTTGCGAGCACTGTTTAAATCCATACATTGATCAGACATTCAGTTAGAGCAGAGCTATCAAAATGATGGTCCATGGTCTGGTGCTGGTCTCCAAGCCATCTCATCCTGGAACTTCCAGGAAAGAAAGAAGCAGTTATACCAATGGGCACAAATATGATGCTGGTCCCTGGTCCATTGGTCCCCCAAATTCCAACTTAAGAAGCACTGACTTACGGCCTCTGCAGACAGGCCCAAAGGGGAGGCGGAGAGCTGTCCTGGGAAGTGGCGGATCAGGGCCGAGGCTGCTGAACCGCACATCCCTGATCCTCCCTTTTGCCGCTCCTTTTACAGGTGGCAAAAGGCCACCATAAGAGCCGACATGCACTCTTTAGCGTCCCTTCTGGCGCAGCATATCAAAACGCTGCACCAGAAGGACGTCCTGATGCCGCACACTGTGCGTAACTTAAGAAGCACTGACTTAAGAAGCGTGAGGTTGGGGCGGCCGGCGTATGACTGCCCCTCCCCATCTCTGCCTCCCTTTGGGACGGTCTGTAGAGGCCCTTAGAAGGCCATCCTCTATCAGAAAGGACACATCATCTGCTGAGATCTGTGCAGCTCACCTAATGAACATCAGAAATCCTTCCGCCTCTGCCACTTTTCTGTGATTTTAGGAGGATAGGTTAACCAATCATTGCTGGAAACTTGTTTGCCACCACAGCCACCAGGTACACATAAATTGCAATGATCAGAAGTATTACTTTTTGAGACTCCAGTTCAGAGCAGCTGTGCTGACTAGGGAATTAAGGACACTGGAATTTAGAAGAGTAACTTGTTCTTTTCCTGATATGACTTTTCTCTCTCTTAAAATGGGGATGTCTTCAACCAGAAATGAAATCTGCCTCTATAGCGTGTTTTCACCTGATGATATGTTGCTTCTTGCTACAAGTGCAATCTAAAGTTTGGTTTGGTGACAGGACGTGTTCCCCATCTTCCTATTCTTCTCTGGAATGCCACAGGTGCAATTTGTTAGCTTAAAGCACAACACTCTAAATAGTATCCCCTTTTGTGACATACCAGAGCAACTTTTAAATAGGCTCTCCTTGATTTCTCAGACTTCTGATTCAAAAAGGCACTATTGTGCTCTACCTAACTTGATTTTGGAAACACTGCCAACCTGTCAATTCATCAGGACAAGAAAATGGATGCTTAATCTTTTCAGCTGACTTGAGCTATTTCCTGAAGCTCAGGTAAACCCCAAATGTTTAGCTCCTACAAGGCTCAAACTTCCCTTTTGACTTTTCACTGATTAATTAGAAGAGGCCATTCCTTCTCCATAAAGCTTCAGCCAGTGATTCCTCTTGCTGTACATTTTCCCTCTTTTGTTGAAATGTTATCCAGTCATTTCAGTTGAATGGGAGCATTATTTTCAGCATTATAATAGGAGTATTTAAGCCAATCTGTTCAGACTTGTAATTAAGTATACCAGGCACTTACTTATTTTGATGTGTGTTGAATCTTAAAGTTCAGACTTTCTTTCTTTCTTTCTTTCTTTCTTTCTTTCTTTCTATCAAGTCGCTCTGACTTGCTTACATACATAGATACCAAAATCTGTGGATGCTCAAGCCCCATTAAATACAATGGCATAGCAAAATGGTGCCCCTAATATAAAGTTTATCAATGACTTGGATGAAAGAATAGAGGGCCAATGGTGCAGATGACACCAAATTAGGAGGAATAGCTAATACCCCAGAGGACAGGATCAAAATTCAAAATGACCTTAATAGATTAGAAAGCTGGGCCGAAACTAGCAAAATAGAATAGAATGTAATTTATTTATGATCTTTGATCAAAATAAGACTAGCAAAATGAATTTCAACAAGGAGAAATGTAAGGTACTGTATCTGAGCAGAAAAAAATGAAATGCATAGATATAGGATGGGGAACACTTGGCTTAACCAGACTACATGTGAAAGGGATCTAGGAGTCCTAGTAAACCAAAAGTTGAACATGAGTCAAGTATGATGTGGCAGTTAAAAAGCCAATGCGATTCTAGGAGGCATCAATAGAAGTATAGTGTCTAGATCAAGGGAAGTAATAGTTCCTCTCTATTCTGTTTTAGTCAGGTCTCACCTGAAATACTATGTCCAGTTCTGGGTACCATAATTCAAAAAGGATGTTGACAAGGTGGAACGTGTCCAGAGGAGGGTGACCAAAATGGTGAAGGGTCTGGAAACGATGTCCTGTGAGGAGAGACCTAGGGAGCTGAGTATGTTTAGCCTGGAAAAGAGAAAGTTAAGAGGTGATATGATAGTCCTGTTTAAGTATTTGAAGGGGTATCACATTGAGCAAGCTTGTTTTCTGCTGCTCCAGAGAATAGGACATGGAATATTGGATGCAAGCTACAGGGAAAGTAAACATTAGGACACTAAAGTTAAACACACTCTCTTGGAGTGTGGTGGAATTTACTTCTTCGTGAGATTTTTAAACAGAGGCTGGATGGCCATCTCTTGGATTGTTTTAATTGTGGATTGTATCCCTACATAGCAGGGGGTTGGACTGGATTGCCCTTGAGGTCTCTTCCAATTCTCTGACTCTATGATTCTATAAAATGGCAAAATCAAGGTTTGTTTTTTGGAATTTATATATTTTAAAAATATTTTCAAGCCATGGATGCTTGAATGCATGGATAAAAAGACCCATGGATATGAGGGCTGACTGTAGTTTTAGACTATGCAGGTTATACTGAAACATCCTGTCCAAAATCCTGTTTCAGGAGAAGTATAATATAATGTAACTATGCCTCCCAATGGAACCCCCCCCTCCACAAACCTACCTTTAAAGTAGTACAGCCCTCCCCCTAACCAGCCATTTCTATGTTGTCAGAAACTGGCAGGATCAGCAGAGTCCAGAATATTCTGGGAACCGCCTGGACAATTCTGGCCAGTGTAGATGAGCCCTACAAAATTTTATTCAGCATATGTTTTTGCAAATTGCAGCCCACTTCATTGGATGCTTGGAGATTTGCCCTAGCTGGCAGACATTTATACACATATTTGTGATGGAAGGATGTAATTAGTGAGGTGAGAGGAAATAGAAATGAAAAAATAAATACTAACATTTATCATTATCTCAACTATCATAAACAAATATTAATTGGGTTGGAGTACGAACATCCTAGCAAGAACAAGCTGCTTAGAATGTATATTTTAATGAAAAGACAACTAGATGTGAAAGTCACTTAAAGCAGACTGTTTTCCACTTATAAAATAAATATTTATCTTTTATCTGTGAAAGAAATAAGACCATGCTTTATTCACTGTCAATTACTGCTATTTGTCCCTACTTTCCTCTCCATCTTGCTCTGTGAATCAGATGGTAGCCACTCTCATGGGAAAAGAACGGATGGCAAAAATAAATTAAATGAATACATACATACATACATACATACATACATACACACATAATGTTTATGAAGTCAAAATGTCTGCACATGGCAAAATATCAACATTATTATTGTTCTTACTTCATTTGTTATTGTTGTTAGCTGTTGGTTCCGACTCATGGCAACCCTGTGGATGAAACATCTCCAAGAGTCCCTATCCTCCCCTGCCTTGCCCAGATCCTGCAGGCCCTTCCCCACAACCCTCCTGAATGAATCTACCCATCTGGTTTGTGGTCTTCTTCTCTTTCTTCTATCCGCTACCTTTCCTAGTGATCCGTGCCTTCTCATTATATGGCCAAAGTACGATAGTCTCAAATTGATCATCTTAGGGGCTAAGCAGACGGCTAATTGGGCCGTCTTGGGGGCAGGGAAGGGGAGGGGCAGCCGCACGATCGGCGTCTCAACCCCTTCCCCAGGTTGTCCTTGGAGCAGCCGGCCCTCCGCACGGCCGGCACTCCGAGGAGGACCTCCCACCACAGCATTTGCATGCGCTGCAGCGGAAGAGTCGCCGAAGGTGCACCGCAGCCTTTTGCGGCGCACCTTCGGTGACTTGTGAAAGGAGCGCCAATTTAGCGCTCCTTTCAGGGGCGGCGAAAGTGTGCCGCAGGACCGAGGCATGGGGATGCCTTGGTCCCGCGGTGCAGCTTCCTGGGGCGGCCCAGGGCCTCCCGTCTGCTTCCCCCCTTAGCTTCCAAGGACAGCTCTGGTCTGATCTGTTCAAAAACCCATTTGTTTGTCTTATTGGATATCCACGGTATCCTAAGTACTCTTCTCCAGCACTACATTTCAAATGAGTTGATTTTCTTTCGGTCTGCTTCCTTCACTGTCCAGCTCTTGCATCAATACATGGTAATTGGGAATACAATGACCTGAAAGATTTTGACTTTAATGCTCAGTTATATAGTCATCATATGTTTTCAACATGGTCGCTGGTGCCCCTTCTATTTCTCAATCCTGCTTGCACCGATTGCTCTGCAGAGGGGCGGGATATAAATTATTATTATTATTATTATTATTATTATTATTATTATTATTAGTCTTTGCTCTTCAGTATCTTTTCCAGTTCTTTCATAACTGCCCTTTCCATTCCTAATCTTCTTCTTATTTCTTGATTCCAGCCTCCATTCTGGTCAATGTTTGATCCTAGTTATGGGAATTCTTTATTTCAATTTCCTCATTGTCTAGACTGAATTTGTATATTTCCTCTGTGGTCATTATCTTTGGGGCTGTATAGACCGCTCCAAAAGAGCAGCTCCGCACTGCCCCTATGAGCACTAGATTGAGGCTGCAGCAACAATATGCCATTCTCCTGACCCAGTGGTTTGCTGCTCCTTTTTGAAATGGCAAAAAGCTGCCCTTGCCATGGCAGCAGAGGTCTTTCCAGGTTTCTTTGGTGCAGCATGTCTAAACTCTGTGCCAAAGAAACACCCTTTTGCCACCCACAGTCTGGTCGGGTGGGCGGTGTGACACAGGGTGGGGCAGAGTCGGGGTGGCCAGCATGCAGTCACCACACCCCCACTCCACCCCGATGCCAGCCCTTTCAGCCGGTCTGTAGAGGCCCTTTGTTTTCTTTATGTTCAGCATCAGACCTGCCTTTGCACTTTCATCTTTGACCTTCCTCATTAATTGTTCAATTCCTGAATATCTTCTGTTAATATTATGCTGTCATCCACATATCTTAGGTTGTTAATATTGTTTCCTCCTATCTTAAAACCTCCTTTTTCTGATTCTAATTCTGCTTTTCTTATGATGTTTATAGCATATAAGTTAAACAAGTAGGGTGATAGGATGCATCCTTGTCTGACTCCTTTGCCTATAGGGAACTACTCTGTTTCCCTGAATTCTGTTCTGATGCTTGATACATATTCTTCATCAGGACTATAAGATGTAGTGGCACCCCCATCTCTTTGAATGCATTGCATAGCTTTTTGTGATCTATACAATCAAATGCTTTGTTGTTGTCTATGAAACACATGTTGATTCTTTTTTGGAATTTTTTGGTGCACTCCAGTAGCCATCATATGTTTTCAACGTGGTCCCTGGTGCCCCTTCCATTTCTCAATCCTGCTTGTACCACTGGAATTTCTCTCTACATGTATGGTTGGAGTCTATGCTGCAGAATTTTGAGCATTATTTTGCTTGCATGTGAGATTAGTGCTATTGACCTATAGTTACTGCAGTCTTTTGTAACTCTTTTCAATGTGATATGTATATTGAGCATTTGCAGTCTGTTGGCCACCTCTTTGTTTTCCATATTTGTTGGCATATTTCATTTAGCACTAAACTTGCATCTGTCTGTAGACATTGTAGCAGTTCAACTTGGGTATCATCTGTTTCCGGTGATTTATTTTTTCCAGTTTCCTTTATTGCAGATTCCACTTCACTTGTTAGAATTTGGGGTTCATTTGTACTGCACTAGGAATGCACATGCCCACTTCATATGATTTCCCACTCCCTAGTAATCCCCACAGCAACCTTAGATTTGCTGAAAAGCAGTAGTGGCCCAGGGACTCAAATTCCAGCAGAGATTTGAATGTGAGTCTCCCTGTTTCAAGTCCAGACTTCTAAACCAGGAGTAGGCAACTTTTGCTTACCTGGGGCCAGTCCGCTGGTCCTGAGGTCTTCCGCGGGCCAAGGGGGGGGAATGGTGCTGCGCACGCACGCTTGTGTGCACGTGTGCAGTATGCCGGAACTACTGCGCATGCACGAGCAAGTCGCAGCCGTCATTTTGTTTTCCAAAATGGTACTGCGACTCGTTCGCATATGCACAGTACTCCGGCGCATGCACAAACGAGTCGCGGTGCCATTTTGGAAAACAAAATGGTGGCCACGACTCGTGCAGCGGTGGCAGGCGGTAGCAGGACCGGGCTGGGGCTGGTCAAAAGGCCTTGGGGGGCCAGATCCAGTCCCAGGGTCGTAGCTTGCCAACCCCTGTTCTAAACATTACTCCATAGATAAGAAGGCATGTTTATCAAATTTACAGAAGATACCAGTTATGGGAGGTAGCAAATATTCTGCAGGACAGGAAAAGTGTTCAAAATAACCTTGACATTTTCAGGAACTCAGCCCAGACTAACAAACTGAATTTCAACAGGGATAAATGTGACATACTACATCTAAGCAAGAACAATTGAACACACACAAAAAAAAAATGTACTACTTTTGGATAGGTGACACCTGGCTTGAAAATAGTACATATGATAAGGATCTAGGGGTTTCAGTATACCATAATCGAAACATAGGTAAACAGTGTGATGCAGTAATCAAAAAAGCCATTGTAAGTTTGGGATATATAAAAAGGAGTATAGTATTCTGTTTTGGTCAGTCCTCATCTGGAATATTGTGCCCAATTCTGGGCAACACAATTCAAAAGGGATGTTGATAAGCTGAATGAATCTAGAAAAAAGCAACCAAGATGTTCAAAGGTCTGGAAACCAAACCTTTTGAGGAATGGTTTAAGGGGTTCAGGATGTTTAGCATGGAGAAGAAGAGAGAAGACAGATAGGTAGCATGATAGCCATCTTTAAATATCTGAAGGGAAGTCATATAGAAGATGGAGCCAGTTTGTTTTCTGCTGTTGGAAAGACTAGAACCAATGGATTCAAATTACAAGAAAAAAATTTCACATAAACATTATAAAGAATGTTTTTATGGTCTGAGTTGTCCAATAGTTGTCCAACAGAATAGGCTGCCTTGGAGGGTGGTGGACTTTCCATCTTCAGAGGTCTTTAAACAGAAGTTGGTTGGGCATATTTCAGGAGTGCTTTAGTTGTGTACTTGACAAGGGTTGGACTGGGTGGCCCTTGGGGTCCCTTCCAACTCTAACATTCTATGATCCTATAGTGGCTCTCTTAGGTTAGTTGTAAATAGGGAAAAAATGGTATGACGTTTGAAACTCAGTGGGAGAAAAAAAATGCAAGAATTAATGTGCCTAGTTTGCATAATTACTCTGATTTGCATATTTAGAATAATTACCATAATATGCTAATTAGAACAAATTGAAGAATTGCAATATGACAATCCTAAATGTCTGGGAGCTCTCATTTCCCTCAGTTAAGAAAAAAAATAGTTGGCAACTTTTGTGTCCTGCAAATAAAGAAAAAAAAACCTGCTTGAATTTGTATGTGAGACACTGTATTCCCAATGGAATTTATTCCTTGGAGAATTCATTCTGACAGCCCTGAATGCTATGCTTTTATTAACAGGGTTTTTTTAAAGTCTGGAGACACAGCTGCAATGCGATACAAACCTGCTGTATCCCAACTGATCCCCCTAATCCTGCTGTTTGACAGTGGTCTACAGCCTCAAAAGCTATATTTTACCTAGCTTAGGAATGGAACAGTAATTATTACTCAGTACTGAATAGCAGCGGAACACCTGTAAGAAGACATCATTTTGTACAAAATAAATTTTATTACACCAAATACCATGGACACTTAGAATTACTCTGTTCCTTTGGAATTCCAAACTGTGGTGAACTCAATAATCCCTTCTTACATATGAGTTCAGCAGTACTGAAGTTTCCTTTATCACAAACAGCTGACCTAAACTCCACATCTCCTTAGAAATAAAAACACATGGTTTCTTCATTCACATTTAGCTGCTCTCTGCCTCAAACTTTGGATGCCAGACTTATGATGTTATACAGCTTTCCCTTCTGTCCGCTGCCCACACTTTTTACTGGCCTCTGCATCCTTAACAGCAGAAAGAGATGGGGAAATATAGCAGGTGAACCATAATGGAAGGGTGGGGAGCTTACCCAGATGCATTTCTGCGTGGCAAAGGAAAGGAGCACAAACAGTAGCAATGCTGGGCTTCTCACAATTATTGGTGTGTGCCTTCCAATCATTTCCAACTTATGCAGACCCTAAGGTGAACCTATCACAGGGTTTTCATGGCATGATTTGTTCAGAGATGGGTTTCTCATTGCCTTCCCTGAGACTAACAGAGCATGATTCGCCCAAGGTCATCCATGGGTTTCCACAGCCAAGTGCAGATTCCCACTCTGGTCTTCCAAAGTCTTAGGTGAAATCTTGAAGGCTTCACTGCATAGTTTCCCTGCCCTTAATTGTTTTAATCAATTCAGTTTGGAGAGTCACATGGGACCCCCCCCCCATTACATAACCACATCAGTGCAAGAGGGGGTCTCTACTGTATGCATGTGGTCACTGTATCACTTTGTGCCTGGCTACACAACCACAGAATCCAAAGGAGTGGGAGAGATTAGACCTCCACAGTGCATACGCATACTATGGTCACATATTCACTTAATCAAATAGTCTTTGATTTCCCTTCATTTTGATTGCCCTCCTGTGCTTCTATAAAGTGAAGCTGGTAGAGAAATATGGTCCTGTGGATGTGCATAAAAGTATCTATGCGAAGATACACATATAAACATGAAATCCCAAAATAAGTCAACACCACCAAAATAAGACCTGAATAACATTTCAGATGAATTCAAGTACAATGTAAGAAACAAATTTGAACTATTGAGTATAATCAACTGGGAACCTGAAGAACTGTGGACAGAAGTCAAAGACATAATTAAGGACGAATGCAAGAAAACACTAACAGTGGCCAAAAAGGAAGATAAGAAACAATGGATGACAGATGAAATACTTCATGCAATAAAAGAAAGAAAGAAAAGCAAAAGTAAAGGGAGATAGGAACAAAGCCAGAACTATGAATACCACTGTCCAACATCTGACATGCAGGGATAAGGAGAAATACTACAATGACCAATGCAGAGAAATAGAAGGGGGGGGAGGAAAAAAAAAGAAATAGAAGACAACAACAAAAAGGGAAGAATGAGAGACCTCTATCAGAAAATCAGAGAAATTAAAGGTAAGTTCAAACCAAGGGCTACAATAAACTACAATTCACAGGATTCCCTAACACTGAGGCAGGGCAGTAAAAGCAGTCTTAAACTGGATTTGTGAAGTCGTAGGCTTTCATGGCCGGCATCCATAGTTTTTGTGGGTTTTTTCGGGCTGTGTGGCCATGTTCTAGAAGAGTTTCTTTCTGACGTTTCACCAGTATCTGTGGCTAGCATCTTCAGAGAAAATGTTTTCTCTGAAGATGCTAGCCACAGATGCTGGCGAAACGCCAGAAAGAAACTCTTCTAGAACATGGCCACACAGCCTGAAAAAACCCACAAAAACTATTAAACTGGATTATTTCTGCAGTGTATTTTAGAACGCAGCCTTTCATCTTTTTGTAGGTTAGTAAAATGAATACCCAGTTTGTTGGGGGCAATTGGCTAACACATTGTAGGAGATTATCGCATTACAAAAAAGGTGACTAATCTTTGATGGGATACAGTTGTGTTTCAAATTATTAGCAGGTATTATCACATGTAAATCGCCACCGCTGCCACTGGGTGACTGCAATCTGGCTGCAGCCCAGGTCCCAGACATGCTTAGCTAACTTCTTTTCAAAAACAGCAAGCTCTCATTTTTAAAAAGTGGCCAGCTAAATGCCATTTTGAGGCAGGCTTTGGTGGGAGGAGAGCAGCCCAGGACCCCCACTGCCTCCTTTGTGTTGCCTCAGCCACTGCTGGCCTCCTCCTCAGAGCCTCAGAGCCAGGAAGAGGGTTCCTGGGCCCCACAGTAGAAGCAGTTCTGGCCAGGTCTGAGGAAGAGAAGAGCTCCCATTTGTGATGGGGCCCAGCCCAGAGGAACTGACAATAACACAGCTGCTGCCATGGCTGCCAGAGTCCAGAAACAATGCCGCGCTGGCCCCTGAGAGGCCTCCACCAGTAAAAAAAAGGTAGCGGCGGCAACAGCATGAGGTGAGAGACACAGCTGGGGTGCCTGGAGAGATCTGACTCATGGTGGCAGAGGAGCCAGCCTCTGGCAAGAACTGCCCGGACCACACTGCAGGCTCTCTGGGCCTCCTCCATGGGTGGCACCCATTCTCCTGCCAATTTACCAGGGCATATTTTGTCAATCTCCAGTCCGACTGGAGATTGACAAAATGTGGCCTGGAATAAGGCAGGAATATGGGATTTGTGGGTCTAAAATGTCCAGCTGGGCTGGGACATTTTTTAGACCCTCAAATCCAGAGTTGTCCCGGTTTTCCAGGACACATGGCAACCCTATGTTCCTGTGACATGGGAAGAAACTGAGACTGCTTAGTGCTTAGTGGGACTTCGCCTGCACAACATGATTTTTTCCTCCATTCTTTCAGTCCTTTGGTTTTGTGTTTCTTCAAGGCAACTTGGACCAACATCGGTACATGACATTTGTCAGCATGGATTGCTTTTGATGATTACCCAAGCCAGAATACAAATACTATTGAACAGAGACTGGCCTTCTGCTTGTGAAGAGCTTCAGAGTTTGAGCAAGACATTCATCCAGTTAGAAAGGGCAAATGTTCTGGGATAAGTTAGACATAAAATCTGTAACACTGTGGACTGAAGAGACAGTGAAGTGCAATGTGTTTATTCAGGGCTATAGAGTGGACTATCAGTTCTGCTTTCTCTTACATTTGATTTTTTTTACATCAAGTTCTTTATGTGGTTTTTACAAATATATTTGTAAATTTTGGAACTAAACAAAACTCTCACCTTCTCTCTATACCAAGCCCCATAGATAGCATTATCACAATGACACAAGCACTGTTGCTTTGTGTGGATTTGTTGTTGTTGTTGTTGTTGTTGTTGTTGTTGTTGTGTGCCTTCAAGTCATTTCTGACTTATGACAATCCTAAGTCGAATCTAATATGGGGTTTTCTTGGTAAGATTTATTCAGAAGAGGTTTGCCATTGCCTCCACCTGCAGCTGAAAAGATGTGACTTGCCCTAGGTCACCCAGTGGGCTTCATGGCCAAGCTTGGAATCAAATTCAGGTCTTCAGAGTAATGGCCCAACCCACTAACCACTACAACATGCTTACATAAACATTTTGGCACTTTATCTGCAGGCCAGAAACAATTTTGCATCATGGAATCCACATGTTGATTGATGGGTTGGAAAAATATGCACATTTGAAAACTATGCATAGAAAAATGTGCACATTTTGAATGTGTGCAAAACAAGTTAGTCCAGGAGTAGGCAACCTTTCCCCTTTAAGGGCCGAGGGACTTCAGCTCCCAGAAGCCTCAGCCATGTTGGCCAATAGTCCTGTGTTGGCCAATAGCTCCTGGGATTCTGGGAGCTGAAGTCCCTCGGCCCTTAAAGGGGAAAGGTTGCCTACCCATGAGTTAATCAATGCTTTGATCAATGGAGGGACTGTGTTCAAGTAATGCACCAAATTCAGAACATGTGCATAAATTTGGTGAAAATGCCCACTCTCAAAATACAGAAGCAATCAATTTTTAAAATAAAAAAACACCTTTAACATGGATCAGATAAGGGAAGAAGTCTGAGGACATAGGCTGTGCCCATCCTTCATTTAGGTGTGAAGTTTTCTCTATTCAAATATCTCTCAGCTCTGCTTGTGAAACCGAGCAGCACATAATTTTGTTCTTTCCCCAGCCAGAAATTTTACAGTTTGACTGGGAAGAATAGCAATGAAGGAATTGGACATGTTCCTAAAGTGTAAAGACGTAACTCTGAACACTAAAGTGGGGATTGTCCAAGTCACTGCATTCCCCATTACCATGCATGGATGTGACAGCTGAACAGAGAAGAAAGTGGATAAAAAGAAAATCAATGCATTTGAGATGTGGGGTTGGAGAAGAGTGCTGAGGATACTGGGAATGGTCAAGAAGACAAACAAATGGGTCCTAGAGCAGATCAAGCTTGAACTCTCTCTGGAAGCCAGGATGACTAAACTGAGGCTATCGTACTTTGGCCGCATCATGAGAAGGCATGAATCATTAGAAGGCAGCAGAAAGAGATGAAGACTGTATGGCAGATGGTTAAACTCAATCAGGGAGGGCATGAGCCTGAGCCTGCTGAACCTGAGCAGAGCTCAGGGAGTCTTGGAGATGTCTCATCCACAGGGTCACCTTGAGTTGAGGTTGACTTGAGGATAGTTAACAACAACAACAAAGTAGACAAACAAAGAGGAGGAAAGCTGATCTGTAGTGAATGAGTGGTGAGGCCTGATATTAGAGCAATGGAGATGCAGGTAAGGTAAGATCAGGGTGGTCTAAGAAAAGCTTTGGATCTCATCTGAAAAATAACACACAACACATGACAAATTTCCCAACAACCCCTGCCTATTGTTCTTTATTGATCAAAGGAGCAGCAGAGCCATCAAGACCAATGTTCCTGGAAGTGTGGGACCCATGGCAAGGTTACTTGGGGTTTACTGTATCTAATGGACCAGAACACTCAACAAAAAGGCAGGATATTGTAAACACAGAGCATGTATAAATGTGGTAAAGGTGGGTGGCTGCTAAAAGGGGAGGGGAAGGGATTGGTTTGGTCCCACAAGCTTTGTGGTGAGTCCCAATGTCTGATATTATCTAACAGCAACTTAAAATGCCTTTACTTTGATCTTGCTGCAGGGGAAATCCAGCTAATGTTGCAATTGGAAAGCTTGTGGGTTCCTTTTATTTCATTACCTGTCACAGAGTTGTAGAAACAATGTGTTTTGCTTTAAATTAATGCCTTTTTCTTGATGAAAATGACTCTGAATACCCCCACCTTCACCTTCTACTGTGAGGTCAGTTCTCTGATTCCTGGCTAAATGAGGTAGTTGGGAGTGAGGTGGGGGGGATTTATAGCTACTTCTGAGACTTGTGGCAAAATAAGTGTCCATCTTTAACTACCTCATAACTAAATCTGATGCACTGGTGACCTATCTGAAAGGAGCTGGTGGTCTCTCAGCCAAGTGGTACACACAAATGGGCACCCTGAGAAAATACCATGAAAAGAAAAGATACCATGAGAAAATACCATGAACTCGTGCCTCTGAAGAGCAACATCAGTAAACGATTCAAAGGCCAAAAACAAGCATACAAAACAGTTGTCATTTTGCAGACTTGAACTGGGGGGCGGGGGGGAGAGACATGTCGAGTGAGAACTGGGGGGGGGGGGAGAGATGGACCCAGGTGCATCACTAGAAGGGTGCAGGGTGTGCGGGCCACACCGGGTAACACCCAAAGGTGGTGGATGACACCATTGCTCCCCAAACATCTGCCTTTTGGTAGAAATGGGCTGTGGTGTTTGCCTGTGTCCATTTAAAAAACTGAAGAGATGGTGTGAATGGGATGAGGCTCAACAGGAAGAGAAAGGAGAGGTCCCAGATTTTTTTAAAAGAAAATTAAATGTAACATGTAAATTTTTATTTTAAAAAATTAAATTAAAAAATTAAAATTCTTTCTAAATTTTATTTAAAAACATCACATCTTACCAAATTTTAACTTTAACCACATGAAACAATGAAATGTAAATACACTGAGGCTGTGTGTATGATATTGTAATTTAAAGGTATAGTTTTAATTTTGCTAGTTTTTTATGTCACAACTATTGCCATTACATTCAGTGATTTACAGGAATTATGATTTCTGAGTAACATTTGTACAAAAAATATTACTAAGGATTCTGTATGGTGTGGTATGGGAGGAGGTCAATGGTTGATGCCAAACCTAGTGATGCCACTGGATGGACCACAACACTCATCCTTCCTCACCATGGGCTTTGCTTACTAGGTTGATCTGCAATCTAACAACATTTGGAGAGCTTGTACACTTCAGTCCTGCCTGCTGGAACTAGTTGTACCACATCCTACTGCTACTTCTGTTGGGAGCAGCTGCACACTGGGAGCATGGGGGTAGGATTAATTTGTTGGTTGCTCAAAGGTTGAGGACAATTTACAGCAGGGTTGGAAAATCTGCAGCCCTCCAGAGGTTCTTGGACTCAATTCCCATGAGCCCTAGCCGAAATGGTCAGTGGTCAGCCACCAGTTTCCAGTCCTGATTCAGAGAGAAGATTCTGACTTTTAATGGGCCACAACAACCATGTACTAAATTTGGAAAGCAGCACCATTCATGCTCTGGCTCAGAGCCCATGCTTGTCATGCAGAGTGACCTGGCTTCAAACTACCATCTGTAGTTGAAAGGCTTGAGGGAAAGGACATAGAATTAATGTATTATTAACTGAAGAAAACAAGAGTTTGATCAGCCCAATAACCTCAAGTACTAACAATAGGAGTCGAGTGAAAAATTAAATGCTGATTCTGAATGAACATTGCAGTCCTATTATCCATGAGCTGAAATGCTTAGCTGCTATAGGATAAATTATATATCGCTCTCTTCAGGACCAGAGGCAGAATCACCTGAAGGAGGGAGACCAATATTAGATTCCTAATCCCTGCCCACCTCCCATGAAAAGATTAGCTCTTATCTTCTTGATCTTGGACCTGTGATGTCAAATCCATTGGTGTTTTTTGGTTTGATATTTTGCAATTTTCATGGAAAGGAAGGCAGCATGGTATACAAGTCTGAGTGCTAGACTAAGGCTACAGCTGCATTGCAAAAATAATACAACTCAATAACACTTTAACTGCCATAGTTCAATCCTGTAGAATTCTGGGATTTGTAGTTTGTTGTGGTGCCAGAGCTCTCTGACAATTTATGAAATTATGACTAAGGAGTTTATTGTACTGCCCTTTCCCATCCTTTCCTCCCCAGCTAAGCATGGGATGAAAACTTTTAAACACGGATTTTATGACACACCTCCTTACCCAGGCAGGAGGCATCCCGTATACTATCATTGGCATCCTGTACCTGATCCAGACTCCTCCTGCACCTTGCAAAGAACAGGAAAATCTCATTCTTTCAAAAAGTGAGGGAGAAGTCCGAATTGGGTATGGGATGCCTCTTGCCTGGGCACGGAGGTACGTGATAAAATCCATGTTTAAAAGTTTTCATCCCATGCCTAGCTCAGGAGGAAAGGGCAGTGCAATTAACTCCTAAGTTGGTGATCAAATGGCAGCTGTATGGTTCAGTCAAATATTTTAGGCGCCAGATTGAAAAATGGATTGTTACTAGCAACCCAGCCCTATCCTAGCAGAAGTCATCACATCCTCAGCCAACAATTGTAGGGAAGAGGAACCTGTGTGAGAGCCAGAAAGTCCCAGGGGCCAAAAACTGGTGGTCCAAACTGATTTGAGTTTGTCTTCTTAACTGTATCCTCCTCATAAGCTATACCAAGCTACCTCTCCCCTCCCGTGTGTGACATTTTCTGTTTTAGGTTTGACAAATTTGAATCCAGTCATTTGCAAAAACAACAAAAACATACAATTGCAACATCTCATTGGCAAGAATCTCACCTTGCTTGCTAAACCTTTCCATTGTGAAGATGCACAGACTTTATTGCATCCCTGGTGTTTAACTGCACTGAAGCAATAAAGCAATAAAACTTCCAGAAAATCAAATTTCATATGGAAGTTCCCTCCCCTGACTGGAATAGGTGAGCTCTGCCCCTTATGAGCAAGGAAACATTTTAATTATCTCACACTTCTCATGCAGGGCTAACAGTAAATATATTTCCCTCCCTTCTTCAGGCACAACAAAAATCATGCATTTTACATCCCTTCTTGTCAGTTCTTCCTCATTAATAGCTTGTAACATCTTAAACACAGTCTGATGTTGCTTGGCAGCATGTGTTCTGTTTTTTATCTGTGAGATGTTCGTGGGTGTGGATGGTGTTCTACAGTTGGGATGCTGCTACAGATAAAGCCCTGTCATGACCAATCTGGTGTTAAGAGGTGGTACAACATGCCACAAGGCCTGTGTTGATGATCTCAGTTTCAGGCAGGTTCATGTAGGAGGAGGTAATGTTTCAAATGTTCCAGCCCCATGCTATTTAGGTCTTTGTATGTCAAAACCTGCATAGAGTTGCACAATGGTAGGGCAGCCTTTATCTTCCTCTGCTGACCTATCATAAGACCAACATTATTTAAAACAGGGGTAGGCAACCTTTCCCCTTTAAGGGCCGAGGGACTTCAGCTCCCAGAAGCCTCAGGCATGTTGGCCAATAGTCCCATGTTGGCCAATAGCTCCTGGGATTCTGGGAGTTGAAGTCCCTCGGCCCTTAAAGGGGAAAGATTGCCTACCCCTGATTTAAAAGATTGAATTTTAAGAAGTTGTAGCTTTGGTGTGAAGAAAAGTGGTATGTTGATTAAGAACAAGAAAGAAGATACTGAAATGGAAAAGGCAGTTGTTGCTTGTTAATCCCCTGAGGCTCAAGGAGAGAACTCCAAGCATCTGAGACTTGGGCTTAAAAAAAATAAAAAGTGTCACAAATTGTTATGCCTGACAAAGCCAGCTCAGCCAGGCCTTTGACAAATTCCCAGGTCTTTTCTCTTTTTTGACAGCTTCTTTAGATTCTACATGGCAAGGCAGGGATGTTGCTGCAGGAAACACCAGGTGGTAAAGAGGAAAATAATAACACACATGCCCATCTGCTGCAACATCCAGAATCAAAGATGGCATGTTTCATATTGACATCCTGGATTGCTGCCATCCTTCTGGATATCTAGGCATAACTACAGCTTCTTCTCCCTCTCCCTAGGTACAACCTCTTGGACCCAGCCACCACACTTTTCCTACAGTCTTGACAGGCCAGCTCATGTCTTTAATATCTTACTTGTCTTAATGTGTTATAAAGGACAGAAGCAAGTTCTCATGCTTGCCTTCATGGAACTTGGAAAAGTCTTTCTTTGGAGCAGGATGACCATAAAGGCTAGAGCATGGTGTTTGGAAGTTGTAGTCCAAAGAAGCAGCTTCCAGGCTCTGAAACTTCCTCCCTAGGGAAGCTAGATTGGATCCTTCTTTGTTGTTCTTCTGTCTGCAGGGGTCCTTTCACACTGCCCAAACTATAAACCACAGGATTCAATACAATGTATTTGTTGTGTTTAAACTGGAATCACAGTGCTCAAGTACAATGGTTCCCAATCTTTGGTCCTCCAGATGTTTTGGACTTCAGCTTCCAGAATTCTTTTTTCCCCCTTTCCAAAACCTTCATTTTATTCATTTCAGGCTGCCTTTTTTATTTTATTTTTTTTATTGTATTAGTTAAAACAAAGATACATTAATAAAATACAATACATCCATTCAATTTTACCTTACACACCTTGTTCAATCAAAGTAGTCCTTTCATCTTCAATCTTACGTACTTTACATACAAACACAACAATCTTCCTCCATTCGATCTTCTTCCTTTTGTCCATCCTTCACCAATTCATTTCCACATTCTTTTTACTATTTATCTGCTTATCTTCTTTTAAGTACTATTTCATTTTTCTGGATCCCACCTCTTACCCTTTCTTTTTACAACTTAGGGGGGGGTGCAGATGGGCAGCCCTGGGCTGCCCTGGGAAACAGAGGATTGGGGCTGAGGCTGCCCCATGCCTCGGCCCCAATCCTCCCTCTTGCCAGCCTGAAAAAGAGCAAAATGCAGCTCCTTTCAGAGCCAGCAAAAGGGATGCCCCAAGAGTTGCTGCGCAGCTCTTCTGTGGCCCTTCCAGCTCAGCACATCAAGACGCTGTGCTGGGAGGACGTTCTGACAACACACACCATGCATAACGGCGTGTGGTGCCAGGACGTCCTCAGGGAGGGGTTGAGGTGGGTGGCGGGTGGCTGCCCTTCCCCATCCCAGCCTCAAGGACACTGCAAAGGGACCATCTGCAGAGGCCCTTATTTAAACTCATTTTCCTGTGTACAAACTTAAATGCTATTACTTCTTAATCTACGTTTTTCTTCTCCTTCGTTTAACTTATAATTTAATATTCAGCCATTTTTTTCTTTATATATTTATATAACTTCTCCCAATTTCCCTTCTTATTATCTGTGTTGATATCTTCTGAGTCTTTCCTGTTGTCAATTAACCTTTTTGATATAATGTCTGCCTCCATCATATCCAGTAATTTCAATATCCATTCTTCAATTTGTACTTCCTTTATTTTCCAATATCTAGCGTAAACTAATCTAGCTGCTGTCAGCATGTAAAAAATCATTTTGCCAATTTCTTCTTCTTCTTCTTTCTCCACCATATTCAGGAGTAATGTCTTTGGACTAAATCTTAAATCTATTACCAGTATCTCTTTTATTCCATCATGTATAATCTTCCAAAATTTTTCGGATTTAACACATTCCCACCATAAGTGAAAGAAGGTTCCTTTTACTCTTTCACATTTCCAACATAAGTTTTGGCTATTCCCATAGATCTTACTTATTTTATCTGGTGAAAGATGCCATCTATACATTATTTTATAGAAGTTTTCTCGTATGTCCTGACTTAAGGAGTATTTTAGTCTTTTATTCCATGATCGTTCCCATTGTTCTAAATCCAATGCAGAATTCTTGAATGTTGGCCAAGTTGACTGGGGCTTCTGGGATCTGAAGTTCAAAACACTTGGAGGACTATAGTTTGGGAATCAGTGGCCTAATGCTATAGTCAGTGTAGTCTGAAAGGACCCCAGATGAAGAATTTTAAATTCAAACAGGTTCTGGGGAACTGGGCTTTTCTTAGTCTATTGTACTATTTTTCCTTTGTTTTTCAATGGAATAGTTGAACAGCTTCAAAAACTTAAATAGTTTTAAAATCTCTATACTGTTTAACCACATTTGTAAAATAACTTTTTCCTGTTATCACCTTATATCCCAGGTTGGTGGGGAGGTGGAGTCATCATCATCATAATCACCATTGTTTCAATTTATAGTGATTTAGTAATTCTTGGTTTAAGATTACAGATCCTAAACTCCAACATCATGGGGGGGGGGGGGCAGATGAAGAGGTGCAATTTTTTGGACCATTGCAGTACATTATTTGAAGTAGACACAGAAACTTTAATTTATTGATTAATTGGTTGGTTGGTTGGTTGGTTGGTTGAATGTATATCCCACCTCTCTCCCATGATGGGATTCATGGTGGCTAAAAGTAGAGTTAGGAAAAATTATAGCAGCTGGACTGGAGGTTGGAACAATATCTCTCCAGAATTAGGATGGAATGGGACCCTTGTTCAGTGGCAAAACAGTTTTGAATGCAGAAAGTCTCATGTTCAATCTGCAGTGTTCAATCTGCACTGTCTGGATAAAGTTGTGCCCTTCAACCATCCCAATTTGGCAGGGACAATTCCATTTAATTCTATGTCATTCTATGTCATTCCATTTCATCAGGTGCTTTTAAAAGGTCCAGTTTCTCTCTCCTACTACTACTTTCCCCCGTGTCCTCAGCTTACCTCAATTGCTGAGAGGAGAGACAGAATCTTCCCCTTACCAATAGGTGCAGATAAAAGTAAACTGCTGCATTGTCTCCAGCCTGTGTGTTCTTTCTCAGTGATAATTTTTGCTGTGATGTTGCTTGGCCATGTGTCCCAATTTTCATCTTCAAAATGTTTGAGGCTATATAAATTCATCCCCAGAACAGTGGAGAGCCACTGCTGGTCAGTATCGCTCTGTGGTTACTTCGAAAGCCATGCCCAGTTACTCTATTTTGTGTTTTGGAGGTGTGTCTAGACTTGATACATTCTAGTTTGTTTGTTTGTCTCCCTAGTGAGGGTTTTCCCCCCCCCCCCACCTCTTTGCCAGAATCACAATCCTCCGTTCTGCTGTTCCAAAGAAATGTGGCTTTGATGCATTACTTCTCCCAGACAGCTATTTGGAAGGAATCTAAATAAACAGCTTGATCCAGCAGTTCAGGTAACATGGTTCAAAAGCAATATTCTGTGAAAAGCATTTTAAGATTTTGACACGGGCTCAAGGCTGGGCAGCCAAGTTTGGATGCCTTCTCCTTTGTTTTTATTTACTGCTTGCTTTTGAAGAGCTGGTATTTTCTCTTAAAGGGACTCAGCTATGTGGTCCTAATCAGCTGAGAGTTTCCCACCAGCTACCCCATGTGCCAGCTGGCTCTTGTAATCCCAGACTTTTCTTGGCAAGTGGTCAAATACAACACACATTTTAAACAGCTGGATTAACCTTGGGATTCTGGCTAGAACCTTTCATCTCTTTTTCAGAGATAGACGGCTGCCATTTAATTATGCTTTAATTGAATATATATATATATATATATATATATATATAGTCAATACCTCATTAAGTGAGTTTGCAGCTGATCTGTGGCATAGAACTCCAGATTGTGGGAAAACATGGTGTTTAATTGAACAACCTCATTAATTTTAACTACACTTGCAATACGTTTATGCTTTTGAGTTATAACTTCACATAGGAAACTGAAAACAAGGAATCTGGGGGCCTTTGCTTTGCTAATTGGCTTGCCTTGTAAGTGGGGGAGGGAAGAACCCTTTGCTTTATCTGCAATAGAGAAGGCTATTAAAACAGGCTGGAAAGTGAGTGCCTTTATCTTTCACATTACTGCATAGGTTATTGTTCTTTTCTGTCTGCAACTGCAATTGAAACGACAGTAGTCTTCCTTATAATTTCGTAGTCTACATTGCTGGGTTTCAAATGAGGTCCACATGTTCATCCCAAAGAAAAATGGAAACTTTGTTAACTGCAACAACCAGATGTTTGGACAAATTAGTAGCAATGCAGGCTGCAATTTTGTACGTAGTTAAAAACAAAAACAAGACTAACATAAGCCAGTGGGATCTAACCATCCTTACTGTGGGTACAAGTAAGGCCATCCCTACCGTTAGGCAGAGCCAGTCACTTCAAGCAACAGATGGGAGAGGTAAGGCGCAACAGCTTGGTCCTGGAGAACAGAGCTACGTGTTGTCTGAAGCCCTGCCTGCATTCCTCTCTGCATTTCTTGGGAACAGTAAGGTGGCCATATCCTGGTGGTTTGGGCTGCACCATCTCCCAAATTGCAGTTATGTTCCTTTTCTCTCCCATAATCAGAAGTGAACAAAAGTGTACTTCTTGGTTTTCTTTTTTCTTTTTTTACAGTAGTTTAAAACACTGGAACCTTCCTCCCACCATTCATGCACACAGAAACATACTGAAGCAAGGCCCTGAGCCCTCCTTTAGAGAGGAACTGACATCTCTGGTAGCTTCCAAGGACATCAATTCTACCTTTTCAGCCAATTGGTATTTCAGTGCAGAAAGTTTAGATAGCAACAAAGAGGAAGCCCACATTTACAAATATAACCATGAAGGAACATACGGCCTGCATGCCTCACCATCAATATTAAAATCAGATTCAGCTATCTCCCTTATTTATTTCTGTGCATGGAAAAGTGGAGAAAGTACTCACATTCACTTCCAGCAGAAAAATATCCGAGGACTCCCTAAGCACAGGGGTGGTGTTTAGAATTTTAGGATGATATAAGTGATTTCAAATACTTAGCATGGTTTAAGGGCTTTGAGGAAGACAATTTTTGTTGTTGTTGTTATTTGAAGCCAAGTTCATTGTCTTAGGGTGACCCTAGGAAGGAAAGACCTCCAAGAACCCTGCTTATCACCTACCCTACTCAGGTCTTTTAAACTCAGGGCTGTGGCTGGGTTTGAGATTATGGAGTTTATCACTTGGCTTTTTAAATTGGTCCAGCTATCCAGCTTAATCTTAAGGGTGGCATCTTGATCTTATCAGATTTTTTTGCCACTGAATTTGCTGCCCAAATACAGGCTGGGTCCAAACCCACTTCGAGAGCTAATCTTCTCGGCTCTTTTCGGATCCAGGAGTTTTCCAGCTTAAGAAAATGGCCATGAGGAGTGGCTCTGGAAGCAGGGATGGACCCGGGCTGTATTCAGGTGGCAAATTTGGCAGCAAAAAAAATGTCTGATAAGATCAGGATGCTGCCTAAATTAAGATTAATCCAGATAGAGGTAAACTGATTAAAAAAGCTACGCGATAAGTTCCTGAGTCTACCTGTAATGTAGTCTTCCTGTTTTCCTACTGCATCTCCTCCAACATATCACAGATGAAAACTGGCCAAGCAACATCACAGTGTTGTAATAAGGGAAAAGTTACTAATGAGGAAGAATACACTAGCTAGGAGAGGATGCAGCAGTTTGCTTATGAATGAGCCTACTGGGAAGGGCAAGAATCTGCCCCCTCCTCCCCAACTGAACCAGTTTTGCACTTTGGACTCAGTTTGCAGCAAGTGAAATAATCCAGGACAAATGGGATAAGTGGAATGGAGAGAGAGAGAGAATGGAACCTTTTAAAAACAGCTGAAAAGTGGAAAGATAGAGGATTAATTGGAAATGTCACTGGCAAATCAGGATAAAGGGTATACCACTGACTTTCAATTTATTGAGCATTATCTGCTTTTCCAGTTATTCACACCCTCTCTTGACATGTCCAAAGTATAACAACCTTAGTTTAGACATTTGGAATTCTACTGAGAGTTTGTGCCTGATTTGCTCGAGGCCCCATTCATGTGTCTTTTCAGTAGTCCATAGACAAAATTAAAGCCCTGTTCAGAAATTCACTTTTAAAACTGAAGAAAGGGACTCATAAATGCTGGCCCTTCTCAAACCAAACCCAACCTCCCTGCATTGATGATTAAGGCCTATAGAGAATGCATAGGCGTGTTCAGCTATGCATGTTTACTCTTCACACCAATCAGAAACTGTTCCACAGACTTTCCATCAACATGGAGAGGTCAGGAGTGGAGAAAAGAGGATAGTGTTCATGTCATCAGTTCTCTCTACTCAGTTTTGAAACTGAATGGACAAAGAGGACCAATATTGTAACATCAAAAAGCCACTTTTAAAATTAAAATAAACAAATCTGAAAACATTTAGAGTGACTACTTCCATTTATACATAACAAGTAGAGCAATATTAGTCACTCTTTTTTGTAAGCCCCTTTGAGTCCCTTTCTGAGAGATGGGGGGAGGGATACAAATAAAGTGATACAAGAGATAGATCCCCATCACGTATACAGTTGTCCAAATTTTATAAGCAGCAGGATTGCCCTATTAATGTGAAGACCTAACGTGGAAGCCCAAACTTTACAATAAAGGAACCGACCTCACATATAGGCACTCTTAGAGAATAATCACCTGTGATCTGCAACATAGTCAGCTTTCAGGATGTGCTAACTGTGCAAAAGAAATCTCTAATCAAAATATGGTTATCAGGCTGTCAAGGATATTTCACCTGGAAATGTATCTTAACCACTGACAGGAACAAAAGCCAGGACCAACAGTGGGGTGGAGATGGCAAACTGGTACAGTCTGGAAGATTGCCCATAGTCTGACTACGTTCCACATATTTTTGTCCCAGAATGACCAAGCAAAGTGGCTTGACCATGTGATAGGGTTGCCAGGTATCCCTTATTATAAGGGATTCTCTTATTTGAGGGCTTAAAAGCTTCTGTCTTGTAGGACCGGCAGGTATCCCCCATTATAAGAGATGACCCCTATTTATGGTTAGAGAGTCTGACTTTTTATTTAGACCAAACAACATGCCAAAAATCCCCATATTGGGGGGTGTGGGCCCTTCCTAAAGACAAAAATGTTTGCATCATGTAATCTATGGACAATGCATTACTTTCATGGACAATATGTTCATGTTACAGAAGAACACATGGCTAAATTAACAATAATCAATATTTTCATTCAGCATTGAAGTAGAACACAAACATATTCATAGCTACTTCCTAATTGTTGACCCTGCGTGTCATGGCATGTCAGCCTTTATTGCTATTCTGAAAACTTGGCAACCCTCTCATCTGAGCAAAGGAGGAACTGAGCCAGGCTCCAGGCTGCTCCAGACACTAAAGGTCTCCCCCCCACCCACCCAGTCTGCCAGATGGCTGCCTTGCCATCTCTCTCATAATATCCATCCACCTACCTACCCACCTGCTCTTCTTCCTTGCCACTAGTAATGCTGCAGTTGCACCCTCTAAGAAGCCCCCTGGTCAGAAGGTCTGTGGGGTGCCTCCCAGTTGTATGATGTAAGGGAGGGAGGAGGAGGATGAGATAGTCCCTTTGTTGGGTCACACCCATTTACACACAAATGGGATCCCCTTTCCTGTTCATCCCAAAGCTACCAGGTAACCCAGAGGAACTTACCTGTTAGGAGACCATAGTCAGCCACTGGTAGCCCCTGTCATCATGCAGATCTGCTGTTAATAGACTCAAGGAGACCCATAACATCTCTTTCACTGGAGATCAAACCTGCTTGCAGCAGTCCTAGCAGTGGCTATGTATTGTGTATCCCTTTGGGTTGAGTTCTAAATGACAAATGGTAGGATGGGATGGGGAGGAGATTACCACAAGAAGAAAGCACAGTCCTACCCATGATTGGTAGGATGTTTGTATATTTACACTAGGGAGGGAAAGAAATTTCATTTGCATCAACAACCTTGATGAAACTATAATTATTGTACCTCTCAAAGCACATTGCAAGAAAGTGGATGCCTCACTCTGAGCATTTGCTAAGCTTATGTGGCATTTCTGAGAAATACCATGTGCACCAAACAATGTGCATATTTTAATATGCAAATAGTTAAAATGTGTATAGTGGGAAAATATGCAGAGATACACTTTAGCCTGTGGGGGGAAGTTGCATAAATTAGTAACATGTAAATAAATTCACAGATTAGAAGTGTTTTAAACGTGCACACATTTTAGTGTGGGAAGAAAACACAAAGTCTTGCAACCCGATATGAAGCAACGATGGGAAGAAATGCAGTGGGGACTCAGAGAAACTCAGTGAAACTCAGACTGAGAGATTTTCACATTCCTGGTTTACACATAAATGAGATAAAGGAAAACATAATTTATTTCACTGACTCATTCAGAATTAGTTGTCTGGTCCAGGATTTTGGTCCAGATTGACAACTGAAACTTAAATGTTCTCTACATCAACAGCAGCTGGGCCTTTTCTGTTAGTATGAATTGAATGTCATGGAGTTAAGACTAGATTCTTTAATAATTTTAAATGAATTTGTTGTAAAAGAGACAAAACCAAACTAGGACAAATAGCTTCTCTTTCTTAAAATATGATTGAGTTACACTTCACAAAACTCAGCGTTTTAACTTCAATCTCTTTAGTTTGGTTGACATCTGTTTCTATATCAGCCACAATGTTCAGAACCCGTCTCTTATTCTTTTATGACTCTTTTTAAAAAAAAAAAAAAGTGGTGCAGAATAACGTTCCATGTTACAGTTCAGAGCCCGTCTGCTCTTTTCTCCAGGCTCACACAGATGTCAGGATATCCCTAAGGGAGGAACGATTCTAAGGAATGAATTTGATATTCTTTCAGATTAAGTCATTTGTATGTCCATTTAATGGTAAAAATGTGCTCGTAAAAATAATTTAATAAAAATGAAATTGAGACATGGCAATATTGCCATGCCTCATGGAAAACTCCCACAGGATTTAGTGAAAGTTTGTATATGGAAAGATGGCTGTATTTCTTCTTCTCAAGGCATAATTCCTCAGAGTACAGTCACATCAGTTAAAAAAGAAGCAAAAAGGGCTGTGTCTTCCAAAATACCTAAGACTGTGATCTCTAACCCTCATACTTGGAAGTAAAATTCAGTGAAACCAGTGGGATTAACCTGCAAGCCTAAACACCCCAAAGGCACCAGATCTTGTCTGATCTTGGAAACTAAGGGGGGTTGCAGACTGCCAGAAATAGTGCAAATTAAGTACACTTTTAGGGTTAGGGTTAGGGCTAGTGCTAGGGAATCATGGGAATTTTTTTTTTACCTGAGACATTGAGCCTTCTCTGTTAGAGAGCTCTGGTGCCACAATAAAATATATTTCCCATGATTCCCTAACCCTAACCCTAACCCTAAAAGTGGACTCAATTTGCACTATTTCTGGCAGTCTGCAACCCCCCTAAACAAGGTTAGCCTTGGTTAGTACTTGGATGGGATACTGACAATGAAAACCAGGTGTTGTAGGCTATATTTCAGATGAAGGAACTGGCAAAACTACCTCTGAATATTCCTTGCCTGAGAAAATCTTATGAAATTTATGGGGTCACCATAGGTCAGGGGTAGGCAACCTGTCCCCTTTAAGGGGCGAGGGACTTCAGCTCCCAGAATCCCAGGAGCTATTGGCCAACATGGGACTATTGGCCAACATGGCTGAGGCTTCTGGGAGCTGAAGTCCTGCGGCCCTTAAAGGGGAAAGGTTGCCTACCCCTGCCATAGGTGAACAGGGACCTTGAAGGCACATAGATGTGTACAAACATGGTTAGAATTTGTTTCTTATGGAGAAAACCTTTAACTCCATTGGATACAATGATACCATTATTACCAAAATGCTAGGGTCCTAGGAGGGCACTCACAATTCATATTCAATGGGGGAATTTTAGTAGCTCAATTAAAATCAGAGAAAGGGCTTAGGCAAAGCAGGGATCAAGCCTGTGTATACTGGTTCTGACAACAAAACCCCAGAGTACAAGGTTCAAATTAGTTTTATAATTATTCACAAAGAAGTCATCATTCATGCAAAGACACTGTCTCATGCACACATCCAAGAACTAATGACACAGAAGGCAGTATCAGATAGCAAATTTGAGGAGGTGCAGAGTGTAATACTATACCGATTCCAGAAGGGGTGTCCCATCAGGGGGATACCGTAAAGTGAAGTAGCTCATCAAACTGCCTGGGGATCATGGCATAGCCAGAAAGCTGAGAAGTCAAGCAAAATACAGACAAATAGGGTGTCTGACCTCAAGTGAGACTGAATGGTGGTGCCCAAGCAGACACATTTATACTGTAAAACCTATACTGGGCCAGAATTTGGGATTAAAGTGGATTTTCCAGGAGAGAAGAAAGAAATGGAAGTTGGGAATGGTCAGACAAACAATGCAAATGTTCTTGGACAAAGGAATATCGCTTCTATATGAAGATACTCTTGGATTACTCTTCACTTGCAAACACAAGGTTTATTACACCCATTGGTGAAGTGTTCTCATTCTCATCTTGATTCTCATCTTGATTAATCTGTCCTTGGCTACATGCTCTTGCATTTCCCCATGCTGAGCCTCCCAGATCCCCAGATATGGTCCTGGATCTCCTTATGTGGTATGGCTGTTTTCCTGCACTGAGGAAACCTCATGGTTATGTGTCTTTTAGACAATCCCTTTATATCAACTTATCTGAAAAGGGGGGTGGCTGACAGGAGACTGGATCTTGGGGTAACATAGTTTATATCAGGATTCCTCAAGAACTAAACATGTTATGTCTATTCTGTACTAATATATAGAGTCATAGAATCATAGAGTTGGAAGAGACCACAAGGGCCATCCAGTCCAACCCCCTGCCATGTAGGAACTCAAAATGAAATCATCCCCGACAATTGGCCATGCAGCCTCTGTTTAAAGACCTCCAAAGAAGGAGACTCCACCAAACTCCGAGGGAGTGTGTTCCACTGTCAGACAGCTCTTACTGTCAGGAAGTTCTGCCTAATGTTGGGGTGGAATCTCTTTTCCTGTAGGTTGCATCCATTGTTCTGGATCCTATTCTCTGGAGCAGCAGAAAACACGCCTGCTCCTTCCTCACGCCTGCTCCTTCCTCAATATGACACCCCTTCAAATACTTAAACAGGACTATCATATCACCTCTTAACCGTCTCTTCTCCAGGCTAAACATACCCAGTTCCCTAAGTCGTTCCTCAGAGGGCATGGTTTCCAGACCCTTCACCATTTTAGTCGCCCTCCTCTGGACATCCTCCAGTTTTTCAACATCATTTTGAATTGTGGTGCCCAGAACTGGACACAGTATTCCAAGTGGGGCCTGACCAAAGCAGAATACAGGGGCACTATTACTTCCCTTGATCTAGATACTATACCTCTATTAATGCAGCCTAAAATTGCCTTGGCCTTTTTAGCTGGGGCATCATACTGTTGACTCATATTCAACTTGTGGTCTACTAGGACTCCTAGATCCCATTTACATGTAGTCTCATTAAGTCAGGTGTCCCCCATCTTATATCTATGCATTTCATTTTTTTGTCCTAAGTGCAGTACCGTACATTTCTCTGTTTATATGTTTATAGTGAAATTTTAAAAAAACTGAAAATGGTATGAAAACCAAATCAGTCAGTACATTTTTGCATATAAATGAGACCACTTGGAAAGAGTCTGGAAAAGTGTCCTTAAAAAATAAAACAGAAAAGAAAAAGACAATGGATCCCATCCTGTTAAGCAGTTACAAATGTGTAAACTAGACTTACACATTTGTGACCACTTGATATTCATGTTGGATATGCCCTCCAGACCTACCACAACATCCAGCAGCCACACTGAGCAATGGAGATGATAATAATAATAATAATAATAATAATAATAATAATTTATATCCCGCCCCTCTGCCAAGCAATCGGGGCGGCGTACAACAATACAAAACTTCAAAACAATAAATCAGATTGAATCCCATCCCTGCTTCGCCCACCCACCCTTCCCCCCAAAAACATACAGAACAAATTAAATAACAATAACAAAAATATACAATTTAAAATACATAATTATCTGCTCAAAATGACCCACAATGTCTATGAATTAAGAGGTATAACTGGCATTTTTATGAGCTCAGCAGTCAGTAATCAATTTACTTAAATCTGATTGATAATGGCAATCAAAGTCTGTTCTGTTCTACTGGCAATAGGGGCACAGCAGAATGATGTTTCCAGACCCCTCCCACCAGTGATCTGTGGTGCAGTGATCAGAAGCAAGACCCCTGTCACAACCCCACATCACATTTTTTCCAAGCTCTGAGTATCAGTTATAAAAATAACAGTGAAATTTAAATACATACAACAGCTACTCATTTCATTTAAGAGCATCTTTTCTGTTTAGAAAAGAATTTCATCACATGGACTAAAGCAAGAATTTTGGAAGTGAGTGAACAACGAATTTGTATAGACAAAGAAAGACACACACCAAGATTCTACGTTAGCTACTTAGTTATGTATGTGTAACTAAGTAACATCTCCTGGTCTAAACCCCACTCCTCCAAACCTACCATAGCAGCCATCAACCTGCTTAGGTGAAGGAGATGATGGTCCAGCTGGTGATTGGAAAGCAAGGAGGATCTTTCCAGCCCCATCCAGGAGCATCACTATGGAAGTGCAGGGATGTGGACCACATTGGGTGACAACTCAGAGTAGTGCGCTGGTGGGAAGTGGCTGCCTTCCAGGTCTGGTGTGTCTGCTGGACAGGTACGGTAGTAAAGAAAGTCACCTCCCTTTGCCACCCAGCCAGCAGCTCCACTAAACTCAGAAAAGGCTATTGAAGAGAAGAGGGTATTAAAAATGATCTGCACCAGGTTTCAAATGTACTATGTATGCCAGTGGCCCCATCCCACCAGTGAGTGATGCTGTGACAAGGAATTGTAACAGGGCCCTGCTTCTGATGGTCATAACTGCACTCAGTAGTGGGAGGAGACTAGAAATGTCATCCTCCTTGCACTCTGATTGACAGCTGGACAGACCTCCTTCACCCAATGTGAAGTCGTAGGCTTTCATGGCTGGCATCCATAGTTTTTTGTGGGTTTTTCAGGCTGTGTGGCCATGTTCTAGAAGAGTTTCTTTCTGACGTTTCGCTAGCATCTGTGGCTGGCATCTTCAGAGAATACTGGAATGGAAGAGAGTGGGTCTATATATACTGTGAGACCCTGGGTAGGGAGGAGTTCACCCAATCTCTTTCACCCAGTCTGGCTACTGGTTGTTAATGTGGACTGGGGAACATTTATTTAGTCTTACAGTATGAATAGAGAGCAGGTATGGATCCGTAATTCTATGTTATGAATGCATAAATGCAATATTGAATGCCACCCAATGATGAAAGTTAACTGGAGGATGGTTTTGCAGACACTTGTTCTTTTCAATGTATCACCATTGCCCTCTTCAGGCACTCTTATTCTGGGGTACACTGAACACACAGGAAGGCTGTATATACAAGATCAAGGCCCCTTCTTGCACCTTTCCATCACCCTCTACATGTAGAAGGGAACTCTCTGAAAAGAGAAGTCTCCTATGTCAGTGAGTTAGCATTCTGACTTTGCAGTGGTCCAGTTTTCAGCACATGAATTTTCTACATTAAACATCAGCTCATGGTGAACATTTTTATTTATTCAATGTTTAAGGCAAACCCATGTAAAATGAAGCAGGGAACTTTACTAACAATTGGATCAATACAGTGTGCTAAGAGCAAAATCTATTTCACTCTTACCTATTTCAAATCAAACAAGGAACTTTGTTTATAATTAGGTCAATACTCTAAAAGAGAAATTAATTTTTGCCTTTGCCACCCTGGTGTCTTCCGGGTGCATGCCCCATAAACAGTAGGGTCAGAGTAGATTAAAGTTGAAGTCCAAAACCTCTGGAAAGCACCATGTTGGGGACAGATGATCTATTTAGATGGAATCATCCAAAAGTTAATGGAAATGGATATCAGCATGTATTTCTAAAGTACTTTTTCAAGTCTCCAAATATTCTACAAGTCTCCAAATATTCAGATAATGTGAGGTTTGGACAAGCTATGTGGATGGAAAGCATCTTGACAAGATCAACAGCTCTTAAATATTTGATTGTGATACTTATCCAGTTAGCTCTTTCTTTCTTAAAGCCTCTTGCAGTTTAATCCAGAACATTTTTTGTAATGAGCCTGAGAGCTTCAGAGGACAGAAAAGGCTATTGCTTTTGTAGCTGAACTAAAAAGTGCTAGACTTGGCTGTAGTCAAGAGATGAGAAATACAGGGCAAGAAGAGGCTGAAGGCAATCTAGTGGCCACAGACTGCAGTAATGCAGTTCAGGGGGACAATTTGACTTTGAATCTTGACTCTAGATTCTGGAAGGCTCTTGGGCTCTACCCATATCTGGAAAGGGAAAAAATAGCAAGAGAACACTGCTTCTTCTTCCTTCTTCTTCTTCTTCTTCTTCTTCTTCTTCTTCTTCTTCTTCTTCTTCTTCTTCTTTTTCTTCTTCTTCTTGCTGCTGTTCCTACACTTCAGAAAGTCAACAGGGCAGGTAGCAAGAGTAGAAGGCTGTGAATGTTGGCAGAGAACCCTTTGATGAATTGTGGACATTTTCACAGGTTCTATGGTCCTGCTAGACTCTGATGTCACCATGGGAAATATTTGTATGTGCTATAGACCAGGGTGGGCATAGCTCTCAGGGCCACACAAGTCAAGCAGACCTTGGAAGACCACACATACGTACTCCCCTGCCTATATACACACACAGAGTAACTCAAGAAAGGTCCCCTTTTCCCACTTGGAAGCATGAAAAGAAATTTGGAGGAGAGACCTTAATTATTTTAAGTCCAACAGGGTCCCTTATTTAAAAGTGAAAGTGACTAGAAGTCACTTTTGGCTTTGAAAGAAGCCCTGTGGTTCTAAAGCAGCTCAGCTCCTCTACCATCACACACAGAGAAATTGACCCCCACATCCCTTGCATATCCTCCAGCAGTTTATAAGTGAAAACCAGGGCATATGTGGCCAAACAACATCAGAGTGTGGACAAGATGGCAAAATATACAAATGAGGAAGCACACACAAACTAAGAGATGCTGCAGCAGTGTGCTTTTGCCTGATTCTACTGAGAAGGCCAAGGTTCTGCTCCCTCTTCTCCTCCACCACTTTCTACTGAATTACTTTAGCACATTCTGGTGACGAATGGGGGGGGGGGTGCAGGACCACAAAAGCAGCCTTTGGGGCTATATGTAGACCATGGGCCAGTCACCTGATTGGTACCTGATCTTGCTGAGAGGTTTCTTTGCCTATGGTTCTCAAAAATTTTATCTTCGGATGTTTTGGACTTCATTAATGAGCCCCCAGACACCATGGCCAATGATTAGGGATTCTGGGAACTGAAGTCTGAAACATCTGGAGAGATAAATGTTCAAGAAGCACTGCCTTATGCTATTGTCTGTTCTTGTAATTTATTTCTTTGGACAGAGTTGGGTAGTAGTGCTAGGGAATATCACACATTGTTTTGGTCTTCTATGGTTATATGCTTGGGATTTTGGTTGTTGATGCTGAACCTACATGGCAGAAGAACAAGAAAGGTTCAGTATTAGTCTTCTCATGTGTATGTCAGCAGCATTTGCTGGCTCTTAAGAGCACACTAATATTTATTTAGTTTGAGGTATGTAGAGATTTCTGCAATTCTTTTGAAATTTGAGGGATATTTTTACTATTGATGAGACATGGAGGGATAGGAAAATGCTAGAAGCAAGAATCCTTTGATGTCCCTCCAATAAATGCAGTACAGACAGGGCTTAATAAAAGCAGCTCACATTGTTACATACCTCACTGTAACATTGAAGAAAACCAGACCACCCTCTAGTGGGATAGAAATGCAATTCACCTTTCCATGTTTTCTCTTATTTGAACTGTGGACAATGTTAACCAGCACATATCTGTTTGGGAAATTTTTACAGTTCAAAGGTAACAATTTATGTGTATGCAAAGGATTCCAAGAATCTTCCTAGTCAAAAGTTTAATTCAGGTTTGTGCTATATTATGTTTCTCTTGGGTTGCTATGAACTGCCAACAAGTCAACTTTGATTTATGGCAACCCTATGAATGAGAGATCTCTAAGTCATCCTATCATCAACTGCCTTCCTCAGGTCTTGCAGACTCAGGGCTGTGGCTTCCTTAATTGACTTTGTCCATTTGGAATGCAGTCTTTTTCTACAGGCTTCTACATTACCAAATGATATTGTCTCTTCTAGTGCATGTCTCCTCATGATGTGTCCAAAGTATGGCACTCTCAGTTAGTCATCTTGGCTTCCAGGGAAAGCTCAGGCTTGATTTGCTCAAGGACCCACAGTATCTGTATATACTGGCAGCTTTCTACACTGTCCAGCTTTCACAAGCATACACAGAAATGGGAAATACGATGGTATGGACTGTTAGGATATAGATGGGCTATACAGTCAAAGGTAAAATGTAGAGATGTGTGTGTGTCTGTAATTTTCCACTTGAGAACAGCTTCTAGGCAAAGCACAAACAACATCTAGAAAAACAATGTGAATGTAACACCAGATGGTCAACACAGACATCAACATGAACTTTCCCAAAGATAGAATTCATGGACACAGACTTTGTTATGGGTAGCAACAGATATCCAAAAAGGTAAATAATCGTTAGCTTGAGAAAATAGTCACGTGGTGGATGATGGACAGCAAGAGGCTGGGTCAATATACATCATACAGACATTATCCAATTAACATAAGGTTAACACCTAGAAGGTGGAATATGGGAAAGGCCTAGAGAATCCTTTGTCTAGAATGTTATTGTTCAAGATGTGAGCACATGTGTGCGTGCGTGCCTGTCTGGCAGCAGTGGTTTTAACTGCAACAAGTTGAGATGCTAATGTTTTGGGATTGTTAAAGATGTAATCTTTCATGGCTGAACTGGACAAGTTCATCACAATGGATTTTACTTAGTTATCTTATTTTACTTTTATATGCATTAATAAACTATGTTTTTGGACTTTACAATGTGTCTTCTTGACTGAGGAAGACAGGATCCTGAAGAAGGGAAGCTGAGCCAGTTGATGGTAAGAGTTACAAAGTGGCTGTGGATCACAGCAGCCGGCTTGTCCTGCAGATTCTGCTGGGTGCCAAAGAGCATCACTACAACACTCATCATCCACACACTGACATGTACAATCCTAAATTGAGTATTTAATGATATGTCTTAAAACTTCAGGATTTTGTTTAGTTCCTTCATAGCTTTCCTTCTAAGTCCTAGTTCTCTTCTGATTTATTTATTTTTTAATTATAGTGTCTATTCTGATTAACCACTGAGCCAGCATTTGGGAAATCTTGAATTATTTCAATATCTTAATCATCTACTTTAAAGATATGTAAATAATCTGTGGTGATTATTTTTGTTTTCTTAATGATCAGCTGTAAACCTGCCTTTGTGCTTCCTTGACTTTCTTCACTAGTACTTCCAAATCTTTGCTATTTTTTGTTAATAGTATGGTGACATCTGCATACCTTATATTGTTGATGTTCCTTTCTCCAAATCTAATCTTTCTTTAGATATGATGTTCAGCATACAAGTTAAACATAGGGTGAGAAAATGCAGCCTTTCCTGAACTCATGGCCAATTAGAAACCATTCCATTTCTCTATATTCTGTCCTGACAGTAACCTCTTGTCTTGAGTACAGGTTAAGCATCTTCTGGACAATCAAATGTTGTGGCATGCCCATTTCTTTAAGGGCAATACACAGCTTTTCATGATCTACAAAGTCAAAAGCTTTGCTAGAATCAGCAAAACACAGGCTGATTTTCTCCTGAAATTCTTTGACGTGGACCATTTTCAAACACATTTTTGCAATATGATCGCTGGTGCCTCTTCCTTTTCTGAACCCAGCTTGGACATCTAGAATTTTTTAAACTCTTGTTCTATCTTTTCGTTGCCATCTTTTCCCCTACAGTGATTATTATACAAGTTCTCCTTGTGCTTGAATACATGTCATTGAAGAGTTGCATTCATGATTCTGGCTCTATTATTCTCACCTTTTATTTTGCTTCTTGTCTGTCCTTAACTGTTTGAAGAGTTTCTCGTGTCATCACATGTTTCTCTTTCTTTATCACAGGAGATAGTGCCTTTCTTCCTGACAATATCAGTCCAGGGTTCTTCTGCTTCCTGGTCAATTAGTCTTAATTGTGCAAATCTGTCTTTTACATTATATTTAAATTTCATGGGGATGTTCTTGGGATTGTATTTTGACATAATGATTAGTTTAGTTTTCTTCTTTATCTTTACTCTAATTTTTTATTTTAGCAATTCGTGGTCTGTGCCACAATCTGCTCCTTGTCTTCTTTTTTTCAGAGAGAATAAAGCTTCTTCATCTTCTGCTTCCAATCATGTAGTCTATTTGATTGTATATTGCCCTTCAGGTGATGTTCATGAACATTCGTCCCTCTGCATTTGCGGCTTTGACTTTTGTGGATTTGATTGTTTACACATTTTCTTAATATGTTGTCTCTAGGAATATCTAGGTCCTCCAGCACAACTTTATGGTCAACTTTAATCAAATGTCTCAGTGAAGGACCTAGAGATTCCTAGAGAGAACACTCCACTAGGCATTTGTAGCTTCTCCAGTAATTCTATGGTCAATTTCTGGCAGATGTTTACCACAGAGTTGCACTGGAGGACCAAGAAATTCCTAGAGAAGTATTCTCTCTGGTAAAAACATAGTGTTTTTGTTATTTGTGGCTTTTCCACATTTACGGGAGTCCTGTGCCCCTAACCCCAGCAAATGTGGAGGGACAAATGTATATAGTCACCTGTTGGCCTGGCAAAATTCAATCAGTTTGTTTCCTGGTTCATATCTTGATCCTAGGTCAAATTTTCCTACAATGTTTGATTCTGCTCTGCTTCCCACTTTGGCATTCTAATTGCCTATGATTAGCAAGTCCTATTTTGGTGTGTGACCAATTTCCTCTTGGATTCCAGCATAGAATCTTTCTATTTCTTCTTTTGCCTGTGTAGCTGGAGCATAAACCTAGATTATAGTTATATTTATAGGTTTTCCCTGAGGTCTTATTGATATAATTTATGTCAGACTTTGCATTATATCATTTGACAGCTTCTGCTACATCTCTCCTCATTATTAATGCCACCCCATATATCCTTAGATTTTCACTACTTGAGTAAAACACCATGTAATCATCTGACTCAAAATGTTCAATTCCTGTCCTCTTTATCTTACTCATCCCAAGTGGTGCAATGGGTACACATTCCATTTCTTCCTTTATTATGTCTAGCTTCTCCTGATTCATGCTTCTCACATTACATGTTCCTATGTGTTGTGCAACTTCAGGCTTTGCTTTCACCTCTGAGAATATCAACAGCTGAATGTACTTTTGGTTGAGTCCAGTTGTGTCATTAGTCACAACAATTCTCATAGTTTTCTTCTCGTGTTACTCTACTAGCTCATGGGTTGCTTTCAAACCTGGGAGTCTCAACTTCTGGCACTATCTCTTGTTATATTTTGGGTTGTCTCATCATAGGATTTTCAAAGTCAAAGATTTCAGGAGTGGTTTGCCATTGCCTTCTTCTGTGCTGTATTAACAAGAGTTAGCTATGCTGCCACTACTGTTGTCTCTGAGAGATCCTCTGCCAGTGTCACTGCCGCACATACAATACTGTTGCTGCCCAGTAGTTGTTTGGCAGATTTAGTCTGGCTCCTCAACAGCAGTCTGCCTGATATGGGAGACCCCACCAACAGCACTGCTGCTGTCAGCATAGCCTCTTGCAATCCCACCACCATGGAAAGGTAGTGCTCTGGTGGGCCAGTAAGTATGTAAGGTCTGGAGAAAGACTCATGACATGATTCACCCGCTCATTAGAATGCACTGAAAGAGAGGAGTATTTCAAATGATGATGTGTATGCAATGCTCCTGGAATGGAAATTATGGGAATCATGAATTTTCCTCCCAAGAATGCTGACAGGCAGGTGCAATTTCTTTGTCTTGCAGAACTGCTGTCCAATTAGGCATTACTGACCAGCCTGCTAGAGAAAGTTTAGTTGTTGTTGTTGTTGTTGTTGTTGTTGTTGTTGCTGTTGTTGTTGTTGTGTGCTTTCAAGTTGTTTCTGGCTTATGGCAACCCTAAGGCAATCCTGGCATGTTTCTTTCAGAGGGAATTTGCCATTGCCATCCTCTGAGGCTGAGAGAGTATGACTTGCCTAAGGTGACCCAGTGGGTTTCATGGCTCAGCAAGGGTTTGAACCCTGGTCTCCAGAGTCAAAGTCCAATGCTCAAACCACTTTGACAAAAGTTTCATGCCTACCTTTAGACATGAGCCCAGCCATCCCTTAAGACTGTTTCTCACCACTGCAGTTATAGGAATGGAAATGTAGATGATGCCTTGGAACAAGAAACATTGCAAGGTCAAAGGAATGACCAAACTATAGGGCTATCTAGTCTTTAAATTGAAGGCTGAGTTCCTATTGGTGATTATGCCAGTATAACTATTATGGCACAAGTAATAGCTGCATGGTTGCCACAAGTGCTTGATAGGGCCATGAGTACAGCCCTGGTTAGGGAAGGCAGACAATGGGGTGAAACAGACCAGCAAAATAAGCAGGTTTCAGGCTGGCTTCAATGCAGGGCATTTAGATGACATACGCTTTGAAGCCAGCTAGAAAGCACCCTCTACTGCAGGGGTAGGCAACCTTTCCCCTTTAAGGGCCGAGGGACTTCAGCTCCCAGAATCCCAGGAGCTATTGGCCAACATGGGACTATTGGCCAACATGGCTGAGGCTTCTGGGAGCTGAAGTCCCTCAGCCCTTAAAGGGGAAAGGTTGCCTACCCCTGCTCTACTGTCTTATGGGGAGAAAAGCCGCTTCCAAAAAAAAAAAAAAAAGCTGCTTTTTTCCGCTTCTTCCCCAAAAGTGTTCACCTTCACATGTACATAATAAGTGCACTAACGCCAGTGCAGCTCTAAAGGGGCACGCTTTCCAAATCCTGACCCTAATTGTGCATGTAAATGCCCTTTTGCAGGAGCACATTTAAAAGGAACAGAGCTGCAGTACACAAGTGGCGGGGGTGGCAATGCCCAAAAGAGAAACCATGGAACCTCTCATGGAAATGGGTAAAACATACACAAAACAGGGAAAAAAAGAGAGGGCATGGAGTAAAGGGGGGATGAAGGGAGGCATGATTTTATCTTGTTGCATATGCATGGGCACACCTCTGCTCTGATGTCCTGTCTCGGTGAAGCTCTGTACATGCAAATGTGGGGAGGTTCATAGGGATGGCCATGCAATGGGATGGCAGTCACTGGCAGTTCACTGATGATGTGAAGGGATGGTGGTGGGGACAATTAAAAAAAAAGTACCCAGCGGTGTGACTTAAAGCCATACTGTGTGGTCTTGATATGTGAACTCCAGCCGCCTTGCGAGCTGGCGGTGTGGTTGGTGGGATTCAATGTGGCTTCAGAAAAGGCAGCTTCAAGCCACTTTTTCTTGCCCATCTGTTTCACCCGAGTGTCATCAACATAATAAGGGGAAGGGTAGAAGCTCTAAGCATTAGTGATGTAAATCTCCACAAATGTCATTCTCACAGAGAAGAAAGAATATTTTTACCATTTTGTCCTTGCTGCAAGAAAGTCATCAAACGTGCTACAATTTTCAAAGACTATTTCCAGTTCAAACCTGTGCACAAATCTTGTTTGCTGCAAAGAAAAAAATGGTTTTACATGCATAATAACTCTCAGATTGTGATAATTACCTCTTGTGCGATATTATCCTCATCAGATTTCCCAACACTCACAAAACCCATTTTTCCAACCCTTTTAACAATATTTTTTAATATTCTTTTCATCCCTACTGAGCAGCCTATTTCTCTAAGTGCTGCCTTTGGGGATAGGGGAAAGTCCTCAGGGCATAGGTGCTCTGAGAAGGCTGGCACCTATGCTTTAGAGGCAAACACACATAGGGATTGGAAAAATAGAATACTTGGAATTGGTGGCCATTACCTCACAGAAAATGTGGACAACAACATTGTCTGGCTTCCCTCACTGCCACTGCACAACCCTGGAAAAAATGCAGCCACTATTGTAATGGAATATTTCATTAGCATTATGCACCAAAACAGAATTCTGGCCAATAGTCATTTTTTCTAATGTTGTTATTCATGCTGAAAGGTTGAATAGCACCTGGTTAAGGACCTATTATGCCACTCAGGCATTTGCTATCCCATTATACTACTGTAATTTTGTGACTGTAAAGTTTGGACATCTGGACTCCACTAACAGAAATGGCAATGCTCCCTTTTGGTCACAAGGTCAATTCAATTTTCCAGTAAAGGCAGGAGTGGTCCTGCTGTAATTGTACATTATTCATATTTTTAAGTGTCCCAAGGAACTGGGTTTTTGCAAAGCCTTTTCCTTGCAAAAATTTTCCATGATGTGACTTGTACCATATTGTCAGATATTTTCCCCAGATATTCAAACATTACATTCCTCATTTTATACCACTGATTGCTGTATTTTCAATTGTTCAGCAAAAATTGGCACAATCCATGAGTAACCGACTGAGCAAACTTAGGTCTAAATCCAGTTGCTGGTCCCAGCTACAATATACCTATTGAATCAGCTGTCAAATTGTAAATCAATACTTGTCCCATTGATTCAATGGGTTTCTTCTAGTTGGCACCAACAATGAGATTTAGGCTTTATTTTTTTAAAGAACACCTGGAAGAAAGTATCACTGAGGGCCTTTACAAACTGCCAGAAATAATGCAACTTGACTCCACTTTAACTGCCTTGGCTCAGTTCTAGGGAATCATGGGAATTGTAGTTTTTTTTCTGGGACATTGAGCCTTCTCTGTCAGAGAACTCTGATGCCACAATCAACTACAGTTCCCATGATTCCTTAGCACTGAGCCAGGACAGATAAAGTGGACTCAAGTTGCATTATTTCTGGCAGTCTGTAAAGGCCCTGAGTTCAGTTGAGGTCCCTAGGTAGGGAAGGGGGTGGAATTCGTTTGGCTAATGTTTTAATATGGACTAACTGAAAATACACTAAAGGCACCAGATCCTGCTTAGATCATGGAAGCTAAGCAAGGTCAACTATGGTTAGTCCTTGGATGGGAGTCTGCCAGTGAATACCAGGTGCTGTAAGATATATTTCAGAGAAAAGAAGTGGCAAAACCACCTCTGAGTATTCCTTGCCTAAGAAAATCCTATAAAATTCATGGGGTTGCCATAAGCTGACAGGCAACCTGAATGCACATACACGCACACAGAAAATAGAATTCTCATTTGCTGAAGTAAGATGCAAATCTAAGCTCAAGTATCCTTCAGTTTTCACACTTTGCTAAATTTTGCCATGTACTTTTCTGAGGGGAAAAAAGTGCATATAAATACAATACAAAAACAGTACAGGTGAAAAGGATCTAGGGGTCTTAGTAGACCACAAGTTAAGCATAAATCAACAGTGTAATGAAGTGGCCAAAACTCCAGTGCATTTCTAGTACAGTGTCCAGATTGATGCAAGTAGCAGTGTAATGTCTGTGTTCACTACAGTTCAAGAAGGATGATGTGAAGGTGAAACATGCCCAGAGAAGGGTAACCAAGATAATCAAAGGTGTGGAACAAAACCATATGATGAATGAAGGAAGGAGTTAGGTACGTTTAGCTTGGAGAAAAGAAGATTGAGAATGATAGCCATCTTTAAATATCTGGAGGTATGTCATGTAGGAGATGAATGAGCTTGTTTTCTGCTGCTCCAGAGAGCAGAACCAATGGATTCAAATACAAAAAAAAGAGTATTGAGGAGAACTCCTTTACTGTAAGAGCTGTTCACTAGGGAATGCAGTGCCTTGGAGGATGGACTCTCCTTCTTTGGAGGTTGTTAAACAGAGGTTGGATGGGAACCTTTCAGGAGTGCTTTAGTTGTGTATTCTTGCGTGACAGGATGTTGGACAAGATAACTCATGTGGCCCCTTCTAAGATTTTATTATTCTAAAAATATGCACATAAAGGAAAATTGCATATAAAATGACATACACTGGGGAAAATGCTTGCAAAATATCTATATTAGGAGAATTAATATACAAAATTCATATGGTGGATTTTTATTTTTTTTAAAAAAATCAAACTGATGCAAAAACAGGCTTGTGCTTGAAACTTGTACTCTAGTTTTACCAGGAACTGAGATATACATATCACCATTGGCATTAGTGATGTAATATCTCAGTTCCCAGTAAAACTAGAGGATGGCATCCTCTTGGGAAGTTACATCATTGTAAACCAACTTACGACTGTGTAAAGGTGAATTGTGCCATTAAAAAATATGTATATCCTCAGAAGGGGGCAAAGATGTAGTTATACCATTGGGAGCATTGCACAGATGGAGCCAGCAGTATGACTATTGTGAAATAGTTGCAATGTAACCACGTTGGTCCTTGTGGTCCCTTTCCGTTCTAAGAGTCTATGATTCTATGCTCATTGTGCAATGGGAGCTCCCATTACAAAACAGACTTTTTGCACAATTCCCCATTGTGCCTCATCACAACTCACTAGCATGGCTGTGCATCTTGTCAGCAGAATAGCTCCATCATTGTAAAGTTATTCATCATCGCCTGTGATGAAGAACTGTGGCTATTATATTTAAAATGCTCAAGCAGGGATTGTATTATGTAAAGCTCAATATCCAAAAACACTTAAGTATGTGACCTCCGGCCAGAAAGATGTCTGTATTCATAATAATAAATTATTGAATTTATTAATAAAGTAATTAAAATATTAATAAATTAATTACTAATAATAGGCAGATAGCATTATGCAATATGCATCTCCCACCCCCAAACGAGGAAATATGTTACCATAGGCACAATGAGTCCTGGTTATGGCAGAAAGAGGAAGTATAAATGAAGCTAAAAACAACCACCAAGCACAAAGATATAGGTTTGCAATCATTTGTATATGCTAATATTATACAGGCTATATCCACACTGCAGAAATAACCCAGTTTGACACCACTTGAACTGCCATAGCTCAGTGCTAGGGAATTGTAGTTTTGTGAGACATTTAGCCTTCTCTATCAAGAGAGCCTCAACAAAATCCAATCCAAGAATTACCTAGCCTTGAAACATGACAGTTAAAACAGTATGGAACTGGATTGTTTTTACAGTGCAGATGCAGCCACAGAGAGGCAAATTTACTGTAATTGAGATAATGACATGCCTCTCACTAGAATGGGGGAAATTGTGGTCAACTGATTTATCTTCTCTCTTACGCTTGTGAACGGGAGGTATGGCTGGAACAGTGGGAACCAATGTTACAAAAGAAGACAGGATCGCTGTTTGAAAGCTATCCCGCCTTCAGTTACCTCTGTTTCTCAGAATGGCTTGGAGAGCAGACCAACCATGCCACAGAACCTCACTCTGCTCCTTTGCAATGCCAGGTCGGTCAAAAATAAAACCCATATCATCCAAGATCTTCTCCTGGATGAGGATGCTGACCTGGCTTGCTTTACGGAGACCTGGCTGGGGGAGGATAGCGCTGCTACCTGGGCGTAGGCCCTCCCAGCCAGGTACTCTGTTAAGGAGCAGGTGAGGGGAAGTGGGCAGGGGGGGGCAGTGTGGCTCTAGTTCATAAGAACACTCTAACCTTGACCAGGATACCTGTCCGGAACACAGTCCGCTTTGAGTGTATGTACCTCAGCCTGAAGACCAGGGATAGTTTGGGGATTCTGCTAGTCTACCAACCACCCCGTTGTCTAGCAGACTCCCTGACCGAGCTAACACAGCTGGTCTCTGAGCTGCTGTTGGAGTCTCCCAGACTTTTAATTTTGGGGGACTGCAACATCCCTCTCGAGACCAGCTTAACAGGTGCGGCTGGGGAGTTCATGGAGACCATGACAAACATGGGCCTATCCCAATTGGTCGTTGGGCCCACACATTGTGCAGGTTATACACTGGATGCGGTCTTCAGTACAGAACAGGAATATCCGTGGGCGGAGGTGGTAAGTACTTACGCATTGTCATGGACAGATCATTTCCTGGTCAAGATGGAACTGAGAGCCAATATCTGCCCCACCGGAGGTGGTGGACCCATTAGAATGGTCTGCCCTTGAAGGCTAATGGAGCCAATTGGATTCCAGAAAGCCTTGGAGGGTTCATTGGTTGGAAATGCCGGTGACCCTGTCGACGCTCTGGTCAATATCTGGAACATCGACCTTACCAGGGCTATCGACACGATCGCTCCCAAGCATCCTTGCCAACTCGCTTCGAACTGAAGGCCATGGTTCACACCAGAGCTTAGGAGAATGAAGCGGTCTGGACAACAACTAGAGTGCAGGTGGTGGAAGACTCGGCTCCTATCTGACAGAACTCGCCATAGGAACTTTCTTTGTTCCTATCAGGAGGCAATACGTGCAGTGAAGAGAGCTTTCTCCTCTGCACGTATTGCGTCTACAGAGTCCCATCCAGCAGAGCTGTTTAGGGTGGTGAGGGAGCTGACACAGGCGCCCCCTGTGCCAAATCCCTTGCTAAACCTGACACCGGCATGCTGTGACGTGTTTAACAACTTCTTTGCAGATAAAATCTCTCAGATAAGAGCTGACTTAGACGCCACTGTTGTAGCAGAATCTATAGGCAAGGTGTCCAGCGACTCCGTCGATGAAGTTATTCTGGATCAGCTACAGTCTGTGAGTACCGAGGACATGGACAAGCTGCTTGGTAAGGTGAGGAAAACAACTTGCCCTCTCGACCCTTGCCCATCATGGGAAGCACATGTTCCATCTTGTTTAAAGGAAGCGACTGTTAGGCCGCTTCTGAAAAAACCTTCCCTGGATCCCCTGGATATGAATAACTACAGGCCTGTTTCCTTGCTGCCATTTTTGAGCAAGGTAATCGAGAGGGCGGTTGTCCTTCAGCTCCAAGCTGTCTTGGATGAAACCGATTATCTAGACCCATTTCAAACCAGCTTCAGGACAGGCTTTAGGGTTGAGACTGCCATGGTTGCCTTGACTGACGATCTGCGTCTGAGCATCAACAGGGGTAGTGTGACCCTGTTGGTGCTCCTAGACCTCTCAGTGGCTTTTGATACAATAGACCACGGCATCCTCTTGGACCACATGAGGGGGTTAGGTATCAGGGGCACTGAATTGCAGTGGTTCCGGTCCTTCCTCTCGGGCAGGTCCCAGAGGGTGTTGCTCAGGGACAGTAGCTCCAGGAAGAGATACCTCAGTTGTGGAGTCCCTCAGGGGGCTATTTTATCCCTGATGTTGTTTAACATCTATATGAAGCCGCTTGGTAAGATTATACGGAGTCATGGTGCTGGGTGTTATCAGTACGCTGATGACACCCAAATCTATTTCTCCATGTCTCATTCATCAGCCTTGAATTCCAATGGCGTCTCCTCTCTCAATGAATGTCTTTGGGCGGTAATGGGCTGGATGAGGAAAAACAGATTGAAACTGAATCCAGACAAGACGGAGGTGCTCACGGTAGCGGCCCGGAAACCAAGAATTGGGTTGCAACCTCCAGTCCTGGATGGGGTCACACTCTCCTCCAGTGACTGTGTTCGCAGTCTGGGGGTGCTCCTTGACTCATCACTCCTGATGACAAATCAGGTAAATGCGACAGTCAGGAGCGCCTGTTATCAGCTTCAGCTGATACGCCAGCTGCGCCCTTTTCTGGAAGTAAGGGATCTTGAGACTGTTGTGCACATGCTGGTAACCTAACACCTAGATTTCTGTAATGCACTCTACATGGGGCTACCCTCGTGCTTGGTTCAGAAACTACAGTTGGTTCAAAACATGGCAGCCAGGCTTTTGTTGGGAACATCTAGGAGGGACCACATCACCCCAGTTTTGAGGTCCCTCCACTGGCTGCCTATTGGTTTCCAGGCCCAGTACAAGGTGTTGGTTATCACCTTTAAAGCCCTAAATGGCTTGGGTCCAAGCTATCTCAGAGACCACCTCTTCCCATACAATCCTCCCCGCGCCCTCCGGTCCTCTGGGAGGAATCTGCTGCAGCCTCAAAAATCTAGGCTTGTGGCGACCTCCCAGAGGGCTTTTTCTGTTGTCGCCCCCAGGCTCTGGAATGACCTGCCAGATGAGATCCATCAATTAACATCCTTGGACAGTTTTAAAAAGGCTGTCAAGATGGATCTCTTCCGGCAGGCCTTTCCAGACTAAAATACCTGGCCTCGGGATCTTGGGATCTCCCCTCTCCTCAGGAATGTCGCCATAGCCCCCTTTTCAGAACTGAAGTGGCAGGGGTTTTATCGGTTTGTATTATTTGTATTGTTTTTAATTTGTCATTGCTCTTAATTGGTAATTGGTTTTAATTGAGATGTGGCTTAATAACTTTTTAAGGGGGGGGAGGGAATTATATTGTTTTAAGTTGTATGTATTTTAGTATTGTAAACCGCCCGGATTGGCCTGCCACAGAGCGGTATATAAATTATTATTATTATTATTATTATTATTATTGCGCTCAATTTTTTTCCATCCAATAGACTCTAATAAAACCAAAGGGATCAAAAGAATTGTACACACCTTTATAGTATTTAATGACACACAGAGAGAAATAGACACACAGGCTGCATGTTAAAACAAAACAAAAGAAAACTTTTCAAATTGAGATCAATTCTGAGGATAGTTAAGATACAGTAAAAGGGGCTAGATTTTTCATTGAACAGAGAAATAAGCTTTGATCCATTGCTTTTTAAGAGAAATCCTAAGGCTCATTCTTTTACTTTTTGCAACCATAACATAACCACAACTGCATCAATGTGGTAAAACTGTAAAACAGCAATTCCAGTAGCCAATCCCAAACTGGAGCCTCTCTGCACAGTCTGTTGGGAGTATAAAACTAATAACTTTGCTGAGAGTCTGCAGTAATGTTCACTAGGAGAGACAAGAGCTGACTGAGGTTATGGAGGAGAGTGGAAGCTGCTGAGTTCAGATTGTGTTTCAGGAAGCTGATGACGTTCGGAAACCCTGGAACCTGGTAAGGTCACCCACTTTTAGTGACAGCAAGGTCATTGCTCACTAAGGTTTTAAAACATCCATTGATCATTGATGTGCAGCTCTCCTTCCTATGCTCATAGTTTAACTTAATTCAGAAACTTCCCCATGTTAATCTGGAATGTCAGTATGCAAAGGGATCTTGGAGCTGGTCTCAAAGGTGCTCCTAAATCTCTTTGCAGTTTGACTTAATGCGATTTGATCCATTATTCAAATGAAAATATATATTAGGGTTTAGTAGACCTCTTTAGGATTGGAGCTTGTGTGTCACAGGAGTGAAGAATTTGAATATAGAGCTTTAGAGTCAGGCATTCAAATCTCACCTCAGTCCCAAACTCACTAGATGGTTTAAAGAAACCTACTACTTGCAGCATCTTGCTCACACATTTGGAAGGTGGAGATAAAAATATCAGCCTAGTGTACAAGGCAAACAACTGTCCAGTGAACATCTTATCCAGCTGACATTTTCAGCTTTTTAATTTTTATATGCAGTTACTTTTGGTTCATATAATTATTTCCCTCACCCTCACTTTTAAAATATTTGGTTTAGCACATGGGACAAACCTTCTCAAGAAAAAAAAATCTGTGCCCGAGTTAAGCAGCTTTGCTGCCGGTAGTTTTATTTTCAAAAAATCTTATTTGTATTAAAATCATTAAGAATTAACATTACCTTGTTATAAAGTGGCTGGATAATTTCATTTTCAAGACAATATCTTCATTGCTTAAGGGTGAAAAGACTACTGCATGCTTTGAACATCCTAAAGGTGTTGTATAGATGATAATCATTATGAGTTCAACCCAGCTATAGTGTCTACTTGTACTACATAGTTACAGCAGTTTGGTACTGTTTTGAACATCATGAATTCAACCTGTGGAATCCTTGGACTTATAATGTGGCAAGGTATTTAGTATATTCTACCAGACAGATCTAGTATTGTACTACATGGGGAAAAGACTAGAACTCTCTCACAAAAAAGTCTCTGTAACTACCCTTGGTGTAGTGATTTGAGTGTTGGACTAAGACTCTGGAGAACAGGGTTCAAATCCCAGCTCAGCCGTGTAAACCCACTGGGTGACCTTGGGCAAGTCACACTCTCTCAGCCTCAGGGGAAGGCAATGGCAAACCCACTCTGAACAAACTTGCAAAAAAACAAACAAACCCCATGATGGGTTCATTTTAAGATTGTCATAAGCCTTGAAAGCACACAACAAAAGCGAAACTCACCTAAAGTAGAAATCTTAAGATTTGGGGCGGGGGGAGAGATGGTACTGGGGTCAAATTTACACAGGCTAGATAATGCATACTTATCTCGATTCCAGTCCTTTTGGAACACACAGTGTTCCTTCCCTTCCCATGCAAAACAGCTCTTTTTAATGCCTGGGGTCATTAGGACAATTTAAAATAATCTCTCAGTGGCTGCTAATTTACTTTGCAATTTACTCTGCTGTTTTGGGGAAGAACCAGCTTTTTAAAAAATGTGGTTTGACTCCCACATTGAGATCATGGTGAAAGTGGGGGAGAGGGACAAGGCTGGTCAGTGGTCACCTAGACCAGGTGGTCACCTAGGCCACCTGATCAATCCTGCCATGGAAAGGTAGCTCCCTTGTTTATATCAGCATCCAGAAAAGGTGATTTTGCCTTTGTTTTGGATTTAGCATTTGTATGTACACATTCACAGGTCAGAATTTCACCTTCTCCTTCTCTATTGACTTCACTTCATAAAAGCCCAGGTGGGCAATCACAATGAGGGGGAAACAAAGGTTATTTGGTTAAGCAAATATGCAAATACATGCATGTGTTGCAGGAACAATAAAACGCACACCTGCTGCGGTTGTATGAACAGACATAAATCATTACAGCAAACATGCTCACAGTAGAAATACTCCCTTGCATCAATGTGGCTATGTAATGGGGGTCCCATGAGGCTGTCCAATTATTTTAGTTTGGATTAAAACAGGTGTATATGGCAATAAAGGGATCAAACTGTGCAGGGATACTATGCACTGAAGGTGGGATACACCTCTTGTGTAGATTCAGCCTAAGAGTAGTATCACACACTGCTATAACTGTGTAATGTAGGTAAACTCTAAGTTTTCGACAGCGTAGTTCCATTGTGAGCAGTTGAAATCAATGGTGATTTAAATTGTAGCCTCGATTCATCCCTATGTTAATTATCCATTAAGAAATATTCTTATTATTATTGGCTAGTATCCTGTTAGTGACTTAGGAAGTACAACCTACAACATCATAAGAAACTTTTTGAGTCATTTTGGAGGTCAGAATTCTGTACCCAAATCCTCCAACCCACCTTTTAGTTGTCCTCCCTCCATCACCATTTATTTTATTTTATTATTTATTTATTCATTTCATTTCTATGCTGCCTTTCTTCCACAAAGGGACCCAAGGTGGCTCACAAACAAAACAATTCGAAACCTTTACAATAAACATTTAAGAGACAATTGAAATCAACTAGCTAAAAAACAGTATATAAACGTACAAAAGTTACATCTATAAATGTTATACTGGTTTTTAGCTAGTTGATTTCAATTGTAAAAGCTTTCCTGGCACAATTATCCGTTAAAAGCCTGCTTGAATAAAATTGTCTGTGCCAGCTGATGAAAAGAAAGCAGGGACTTTTCCTTTCAGACTAGCCTTCCATGAAAGAGAGTTCCAGAGGGTGGAAGCAGCCACCAAGAAGGCTCTCTCTTGTGCCTGTGAAGGTGGTGGGACCAAAATAAAATCTTCCCCTAAGTGGCATCACTGGTCAGGGTGTCACCTGGTGCAGGAGACAGAGCTTCCAGGTGGTGCTTTTGGGGGTGATGCCAAAAGGATGGCCCCCTACTTTGCTGCCAGGTGTCACTCTACTCCTGAATAGAATGGTTTGATTTTGAGTTCCTGCATGGCAGGGGGTTGGACTGGATGGCCCTTGTGGTCTCTTCCAATTCTATGATTCTATTATTCTATTATTCTAGAACAGCGAGCAGCAGGGAGGAGTGGCTGGGCATGCTCCCTGCCTGCTGTGCATTGTTCTACTCATGTGTAGAGCAATGTCTGGCAGGGAGAGAGCATGCTCAGCCTAATGAACAAAATGAGGAGATGGCACCAAGGTGGGGGTGCTGACCAGGTGTCACCCCTGGGGTGTCACCTGGGGTGGTCCATACTGTCCGCACCCCCCTAGCGATGCCACTGCTTGCCCTGTATATCTTAGGACCTTTACAGTTTTGTACGGAGAGATACAGTCTTTCAGATAGTCTGGACCTAAGCTGTGTAGCACTTTGAATTGTGCCTGGAAATGAATCACTAGCCAGTGGATCTGTTTCAACAAGGGACTTATATGCTTCCCATGACTGGTCCCAGTCAGCATTCTGCCAGTACATTTTGAACCTGCTGAAGCTTCCAAACAGTGTCCAAGGGCAGCCTCACGTAGAGTACATGATAGTAGTCCAAACGGGATGTAATCAAGGCATGTATCACCATAGCCAGATCTGACATCTTAAGGAATTGTTGCAGCTAGAGCACTAGTTTTTGCTGTGCAGATGCATTCCTGGCCACTGCTGAAACCTGGGCATCCAGGCTCAGAGTTGGGCCCATGAGAACACCCAAACTGGGTTTAGTGATGAATGGACACAGGAAGTATCAGAGAAGCATCTGGCTTTGCCCCTGTGTCCCAGACATCTTGGCAGATTATTTCTTTGTTCTGAGATCTGCCAGATGCTTTTTTTTTTGTCTCCCCTGCTCTCCTCCAACAGTCACTGAATAGTTGTGGAAGGCTTCCTGCAGCTTAAAAAGTGAGATTGGGGGGAGGAGAGGGAGGACATGCTATAGTACAGCCTGCAGAATGTTTACCCTCTGTTTTCATGATGCAGGAACTTGGACATTATTAAGAAATCTCAAATGGCAACCATAGTGTCTGAGTGCAAAATTCTGAAATACATCAGACATTGACAGAATACTGAGTTGTTGATCAAGGGGGGCATTCAACACAAGAAAAGGCTTCCACTAGAGAAAAGTGAATAACATCACTAACCTTTATTCCAGTGGGCATAAAACTGAGGATGACTCTTCAGTTTGATGTCAATCCCTATGTTTATGATTTTGTATCCAAGACTCTGAAAATCTTCCCTCTTGGTCACCTTTGGTTCTGTCACAGTGTTTTGCTATTCAGAATCCATTCTCACAAATGTAACAACTATAATGCTTTTTTGTTCCCCCTGAGCTTTCAAACCACAGTATATTGTTTTGAGAAAATAATATCCTGAATGAAAGACTTGTTACAGGATATAGTTCTCATCAAGAATACCAGATCCACTTGCCATCCCAATCACTTGTCATAAGAAATATACACTTGCAGAGCAGGGAAGACCCAGCTGTAGCCATGAAAACAAAACAAAGTTCCTAAATAATCTAGAAAAGACTGCATTTAAAAAAATGTTTTCCTTCACCATGCAGCTGAACTTTAAAAAAGTATAATTCCTTTTTCCAAACCATGTTTCAATCTTTTCTTGTTTTTCCCCCCAAAAGGTATTTGGAAAAACCCAAATGACATGTTGCTTCTAGATGTGAGATTGCTTTGGTTATTTTTTTTTCTGGTGCCTGCCTTCCAGTTTTGAAAAATTCAAACTTGCTTGGTCCAATCAAAATCATCATGAAAATCTAAAGTGGTAATAAAAAATAGAATCTGAGAGCTTGGAGCAATGGCTGTCATTTTCAGAATGTGAAAAATGCTGGAATTGGGGTTTCCCCAACCCCAATTCTGTACTTCATAAAGAGTTCATCATGCAGATGGTAGCAATATACACAATTCCACCCTGAGCAAAAGCAATAAAAAAGTGACATCAGTCCATTTAGCAAGGCATCAACTGGTTTCAGGTGCCCTTGTATAGCTGCATACGGAAACAAAACATGGAAAATTATACCTTATTAAGGATATAACATTTCATCAGATTAAGGACTTTTGGCAGGCAGGTTTTGATGGGTGGTCCGCCATGCCCATCAGTTCTGGAAGGAATCCAAACAACAACAGACTAGGTAGAGAATGTGTTTCCCACTTACATCATTGCAACATGCTAGGGCCTAGTTCCTAATACTTTTTGTCAGCCTTTAGGCTGTGAACTGGGTTCTCTTTCTATCATCTCCTCTTTTTCTTATGGAAAAGAAAAGGAGGGAACAAGCTTGTTTGCTGCTGCTCCAGAGGCTAGGACCCGAAACAATGGATGCAAGCTGCAAGAAAAGAGATTCCACCTCAACATTAGGAGGAACTTCCTGACAGTAAGGGCGGTTCGACAGTGGAACACACTCCCTCGGAGAGTAGTGGAGTCTCCTTCCTTGGAGGTCTTTAAGCAGAGGCTGGATGGCCATCTGTCAGGGATGCTTTGATTGGGAGTTCCTGCATAGCAGGGGGTTGGACTGGATGGCCCTTGTGGTCTCTTCCAACTCTATGATTCTATGATTCTAAGTATGGTGAGGAAAGCCTAGTTCCATGCCTGAAGGCCACCACTAAGAATATACCTAAATTACACAATTATAACAGTTTGATCACACTCTGTCATTGCTCTGTCCTACAGAATCCTGGGATTTGTAGTTTTATGAGGTATTTAGAACATCTGTAGACAACAGATACTAGAGAAGCCATTGTTAATCTCTAGTTCAGTGTCCTTAATCCTGAGATTAATCGTATATATGCTTCAGGGGACCCATGAACCATGCACCAAAATGTTTTTTTTTTTAAAAAAAAACCCTTCAATTTCCTTCCTGTTACTTTGGAAAACTAAGACAAACCAGAAATGAATAAAATGGTTCCATTCTCAGTACAGTTTGAGTCTCCTTTACCCAGAATTCTGAAATACAAAATACTACAAAATCCAAAAATGCAGTTGAGATAGTGACACCTTTGCTTTCTGATGGTTTAATGCACACAATCTTTGCTTCAGATACAAAATTATTTAAAATATTGTATATAAAATTACCTTCACACTATGTGTATATGTATAAACTGCATATAAAACACACATGAATTTCATGTTTAGACTTGGGTCCCATCTCCAAGATCTCTCATTATGTATATGCAAATATTCCAAAATCTGTATAGATCTGAAATCCAAAACACTTCTGGTCTGAAGCATTTTGGATAAAAGAGACCTAGCCTGTACAGATAAAGCTTAATGAATGTACACACATCAAGTTCTGTACCCAAGTAAACAGTAAGCGGACCAGATATTTCAATACCAAGGAGAGCTCCTAGTGAGCAATTTGTTCTGCTAAGCTCTGAGATCACACTGAAACCCTCTTATGCCCAGGTCCCCTCTTAGATTCCTTGCTTTAAGCCTTAAATGGGTAGGTTCTCACATTCCTTTGCCTCCTCAATAGTTCATGCTTACCATGCTGCCTGTTGGCACACTAGCTCCATGGATTGTGGAGTTCTTGGAGGTGGGAGTGAAGACCACAGTCATTGATCTGAGCTTGCAAATCTTTAATATGAGAGTCTCTAAAATCTGATGGTTAAGAATCTCTAGTTTTATAGTGAGGCCTAGATCAGGTACTTCTTCTTTTGGTATTACTGATTTCTCAGTGTCTGAGTCCATGTTCAAACCACAGCTGGACATAGGCTAATGCCAATGTTAAAATTAATGTTCTAGCCTCTCCTTTGCATATCACATTCCTCTCTTCCTCTCTTCCCATATTTCAATCTAGCATTAGGACAAAATCAAATATTAGTTTAACTACATGTTTAGAAACAATGTTCAACATATATTTTTAAATGCCTGGTACAGAGAGGGTTTTCTCCTTGGGACTATGCTATGCAGGGGAATATATAACCTTTCCTTCCCCTAGCCTAGACTAGCCCAGCCCAGCCAATGAAGCAGCCTGCAGTAGAGTAAAGGTCTGTTTTCCACTGATGCCAATGTGAACTCTCCTTTCACATCCCAGCTGCTATTTACCACATTGGGACATTTTAATCAAGATTGCAACTGGAGAAAGAAGAGTTCCTCTCTACAAATTCTGTGAACCCAGTGAACACTGGGCATTCTCACATTGGGAATGAGAAAACACATCAAAACATGATTGCTTACTCTGTAATGAAACATAGGAAGCATAAGAACAATAATGCCATGTCAACTTTAACTTATGAAAGAACTCCAAGTCTTCCTATCTTCAACCATCCTGCCCAGGATTTGCAAACTCAGGGCCATAGCTTTCTTGATTAAGTCTATCCATCTGGAATGCAGCCTTCCTCTTTTCCTACTGCCTTCTGCCTTACCATGCATTATTATATTTTATAGTAAGTCATGTTCTCTTCTCTTGATACACCCCAAGTTTAGTCCTCTTGACTTCTAAAGAGGGTTCATGCTTGATTTGCTCTTTGTTTTGTTATCTGCCTTCGAGTCACCCTATGAGTGAAACACACCTCCAAGACTCATTGTCCTTAACTGCTTGGCTCGGGTCCTACAGGATCAAGCTGTGGTTTTCTTGATTGAGTCCACCCATCTAGTATGTGTTCTTCCTCTCTTTCTGCTACCTCTATCTTTCCTAGTATTATTGTCTTTTCTTTTCTTTTTCTATTTTATTATTTTTATTTGTTTTTCCAAAATTTTTTACAACTTACATTTTTATGAGAATATCAGTGACCTTATTTTACATCGTCAATATTATTTATTCTTTTTCATCATAATAAACAAAAATATGCTTATGTTGTCTTAATTACATTACTTCATTTCTAATTTGTGCTGTACGCCTTTCCATTTTTTTTCATATTGTTGAAAAGTTCTCCCTGCTATAAACATTGACAGTTTGTCCATTGTTATTAACTCATAAAGTTTAATTTGCCATTCAGCTATCGTTGGAGTTATTTCGGATCTCCAGTATTTTGCCAATATTAATCGTGTGGCTGTTACCATATATAATATTACACTCTTTTCATCTTGGGTTAATTTGCTGTCTATTACATCTATTATATTTAGTAAGTAGAGTTCTGGTTTTAGAGGGATATTTTTTTGGGTAACCTCACACATTTTCTTATGGATTTCTTCCCAGTATTTCTTATTTTTCTTACATTTCCACCACATATGAAATGTGGTTCTTGGCTCTTCCCTACAATTCCAGCATTCACTACTTTCTTGTTTATTTATTTTCGCTAATTTTGATGGTGTAATATACCATTGATGAAATATTTTATGGTAATTTTCCTTTAATATATTACCTTTGGTAAATGCGTTGCTGTTTTTCCATGCATTTTCCCAACTTTGCAGTGGAATTGTGTTCCAAATATTCTTCATCCATGTTATCATGTTATGTTTTATCACCTCTTCTCCTGTTTTTATCTCTAACATCCACTTATATATCTTTTTAACCCATTGTTTCTCCCCTGCTTTTAATATTTTGTCCAATGCATTCATTCCTTCATCAATTCCACGTTTTTCCATATCACTATCAAAGTCTTTTTTTAGTTGCTTATATTTTAATCAATTAACATCAATGCTGTCATTTTAAAGTTCTTCTATAGTTTTTAATCTAAATCCTTGTACTCTTTTTATTAATAATTTTTCGTATGTAATCCAATTCTCTTGTCTAAATGTTTCTTTGTTATGGTATGCCTCCTGTGGTGAGGTCCATTGGGGTGTATTATTGTCTTTTCTAATGAGTCTTGTCTTCTCATGATGTGTCCAAAGTATGACAATCTCAATTTACTCATCCTGTCTTGTGAGGAACTGGCAATCTTTGGCAGAGAAGGCTAAGGACGTTGTTAAACTTCCATAGGATGGAGCTAAAGTACTTATATTTCTAAGTGTAGATGTACTTAATTTAAGAAAAGGTGACTCTAGTTGTCCCAACTCCTCTGTCCTGCCTCTTCCTTCTGAATGAGTGTGCAAAAATATTCAATAGCAGAGAGCACTGAACTAGCATTTTTTAAAAAAAAAATCTGTTTTCTCCCCTTTTATAGACAGGAAGCTTTTTTTAAAAAACAAAACAAAAACAGGTTATGTATTGAAATGGTCTCTTCAACCCCATCCCCCACCCTGACACACACACACACAACCTAAAGTAATCCAGTCTATGTTGCCAGCTCAGGATTATTCCACCTCTTACTCCTGCAAGTGTAGACAAGGCAGGATTTCCATTGGTATCTACTCTTTGAGCAGAATTTTCAAGCAAGTGAATTGTGACCTTTCATCTTGTTATTTTACAGTCAGTGTTCCATTTAGCAGGTCTACTTTAAAAGGGGTTTGAGCTAGGGAGGGAAAGATGCAAAGATTTATTAACTCAGTAACTCTTTCAGCTTTAGATTTATATATTCTAGTGATGTGGAAGAACAGATGTACACAGCCAACAATTTGTACTAGGTGCAAATTTCTTTTTCAGTAGCCTCCAGCAAAACTGAGGTAATAAAAATTAATAGCGTATGGATATACTTTCATGGTATGTTTCCATAAGTATATACACATGATAACATCTACATTGATATTAAAAGTGGAAATAACTTTAAGTTGTTACCAATCTAAGCTATAACCTAAACATGTTCAAAGAAACCATTTCATAATTCATCTTAGAGGTACTGAGCCAATATCTGGTGCCCTGCTCCTAAGCATGTTTTCTTAAGAATAAATTACAGTGAAAGGCAAGGTGCACCAGATCACCAATTTAAAAGGGCAGGAATGGAAGGTGGAAGGAATATAAGGTCAAGATGTGAGGTGGACTTATGCTTGAAGGAAAGGCAGAATCCAGCTAAGCGGCAGTGTTCAATGCACACCGTAAACCAGTCTTGGAGGGATCAAAAACATATTGCAAGGAGGTGCAGAGGACTGCATATAATGGTGGGGAAGGTTCTGAAAGACTGAATTCTTACTGTTAGATTCTTACGGCTCCCAGAAAATTATTCACAGTATCTCCTGTATACCAGTCTGAGAATATGGAACTTATTCATGAATTCATATCTTTCACAAAATGGTTAGTGCTTGGTCCAAGTTCCTGCAAGTAGCCTGTCCTTAGGATAGGTACAGGGATCTTGGAGGGAAACATGCTGCATAAACTGGTATTCCTTGTAGACAGTTATAGAGGCCTGGCCCAAGGCAACAATCATCATTTTTGCTGTTGTTTTTATTTCTTGCCTGCCTCCCCCCATGGATTGAGGCAAGGAATAGCAACAGAGTAAAATGCAACACATGCCAACTAAAAATGCCTAACAATTAAAACACATAAACCTGTTAAAACACATAATATCCATTTAAAAGAACATATAAGACTAATACATATGAAAATAATCAATCCATAGTTTGAAATTCATAATTTAAAAATCATAATTTAAAAACCATCTGGATAAACCTGTCAGAAGAGACTGGTCTTTCATGCTTCTTTTAAATTCAGACAGCATCTTTGGCACTCAAATTTCTTCCAATAGGTCATTCCAGGTTCTTGGGAAGTCCTCTACACTGCCTCAGGAAGTAAACTTTTCATGATAGCCTGACAAAGAACTGAAAAAAAGAACAATCTCATTATCATTTAGCTCATGGGTGGGTGGGGGAATAAGGTTGCCAGGTCATGCTAAATCTTTAGAGATTTCAGGGCCAAAACCTGAGACCAAGGAGTAGTCCTATGTGACATCACAGGAGGCATGATGTTACAAGACTGATGTCACAAGATGGCGATGTCATTAAGCTTGATACATTGAGTGTCAAACACAGCTGTATGCAAAAATCTTCCCAAGAAAATACTTGACCCAGGTGCAGTAAAGTAAAAAACAAATGAGAAAAATAAATATATATACACATTTCAAGATAGTGGTCTTGCCTGAGATTCCTCACCTTTACCCTGAGGACAAGAGAATAGGGCCCAGACCCTCATATCTGGAACCCTATTAAGGGTATTGTATTGTATTGTATTGTACTGTATTGTTTGGCTGCTTTTTTTCTTGGCAATGGAGATTATCAGACAGGGAGAAAAGCCGGGAGTAAAAGGCATACTCCCAGCATAATCACACTATCATGCTGAAAATTTTCAGACGATGTTGCGCTCATCCAGGAGTTGTCTTGTGAAGATCCAGGAATGGTCCAGCAACAAACTGTTCCCAGGACTTCCCTATGAATGGTTTGTTGTTGGAGCATTCCTGGATCTTCAGGGGATAAGTCCTAGATGAGCATGATGTGTCTAAAAAAAATCAGTATGATTGCGCGATTATGCCGGAAGTATGCCTTTTACTCCTGGCTTCTTCCCCACCCCACCCCCACCGCCACCATCTGATAAAATTCAATGTCTGTTTTATGCATGCCTGTTCTTTTAACAACTCATTGAATATGAAAAACTGTTTCACACTGAGATAGAAAAGTATGTGTATGTGTCCTTGCATTTGCTACTCTGTCCACCTTAAGGTTTTTCTCTCTTTCTCCCCCTGCCCAAAAATTGCTTCTCAGGTTCCCTTTTCATTTTGTAAATGTTTGAAATTTTTCTTATGGCTGCAAATGTGATTGCAGCTATAAATTCCCCACTCCATTTTTAAAATCCCTTTGACGTGTGACAAGGAGTTGGAAATATATAAATATTGAGTTTTATGTACTTTTTCCGTGTTATCCACATCTGCAGTTCCATTATAATTCATCATCTGTAACATAAACAAAGGAAAATTGATCAGAAACATTAGAAACATTAAGTCCAAGAAGCATTCCTTTGGACATGAAGTTAGACTGTCTGGCTCAAAAGGCCAAGAGCACAACCCTATGGGTTGCAGCATTAATGCTGATTTCATATGCATCACCTTCAGGCTTAAATGTCTCTGCCACACTGCACCTCCAGTGTTTGATGTGACAGTTTTGCTCTTTGTTAACATCAGATATATACTGTGCAAATGCACTGGTGGAAATGGAATAAAACATACATGAATCAATGATGGCACTAGGTTGTAAAAGCATAAGATGTCCCCTCCTGGATCTAATGAATAGTCCATGAGGACCAACACCAGGATTGGGGAAGGGGTAGTCAGTCCTCCATCTTAACTATCAAACACAACAACTGCATACTAACATTTGCCACCCCACTGGGTCAACTTTCAACTTGAAGCAGGTAGCCACAGATATATGATGTACAAAAGATCACAACAAGCTGTTCAGCAATGGCAAGTGGGTGAAACTAGGTAACAACTGAATTTGTGGCACAGGCATGAACTCTCCATTCCAACATCTTGTTGAAGGTTCTGTTTCTTATATCTGTTGGTTTGAATCTCTTTGTATTTTCTGGGAGTTGCCATATTGGTCACCTAGGATCCCAAGATTGTAAAAGTCAGGCCTATCCAATAATCAGATCAACATCTGTCTTCTCCTTTAGTATTCTTAAGCTTTGGTCTATCAGAAAATTAACAGGAGAACAAGTTGCAGCTTTATACTAATATTTATCCCAGTAACACAAAAGCAGAGATAAATCCATCGTCCTCAACAGCACAGTTTATCGGGATCTTGAATCACCTAGGCACATTCTTATAACAAAACCCTATTAGAATTATATAACAAAGTGCTACACTCCCTTTTTTAGTGTGTATGTTTCACCCTGTCTCCACACTGGCATTTGGTTATGTATTATCTGCATCAAGAAAGGAATATTTTGCCACCTGTAGAAATTTGGGTTCTCAGCAATTTCTTGGTGGCAGCAGCTTAGGGGTAGACCAGTTTTCCAAGAGCTAGATCTGGTCCTTTGCTGCTCAAATAGCTTCTGTTTTATACCCGTTCCAGTTTTTGTTTAGCCAATCAGCTGGTAAATCAACTGCCTTGGTCTCTCAGCCAATCAAAGTAGGAGTCTGGGGTAAGATAGGAGTCATTGGGCCTTTGCAGACTGCCAGAAATAGTGCACATTAAATTGAGGCACTGCCCTGGCTCAGTGCTAGGGTCATGGGAATTGTATTTTTTTCTGAGACATTGAGCCTTCTCTGTCAGAAAGCTCTGGTGCCACAATAAAATACAGTTCCCATGATTCCCTAGCACTGAGTCAGGGCAGTGCCTCAATTTAATGTGCACTATTTCTGGCAGTCTGCAAAGGCCCATTATCATCTTACCTGTTAGTGTACAGACAGTATACATACTAAGGCTTATTCTCTTTCTTGAGTACAGGTACGCAGGTGTTTTGCTGGCATTAGGTCAGTAACCTTATACTGGCAGCTTGTTATTATTATAAGCCAGTTATTATAAGCCACACCTACCTTTGTTTATACTTAGGCTGATTCCATGCCCATATCTAATATGCATCTGTTTTCACAATATGCTACTCTACAATACATCTCTACAGCTTTAGGAGCTTAAATGGGATCAAGAGAAATCTAAAAAGCAGTCCAACTCTAAGATGCATGAGCCAAATAGGAAGACCCAGGCACCAGCACCCATGGGCTCACTGCTTAAGGATGCCAAGTGCTGTCACTTGGGCTGAATAAATCTATCAGATCGAAACCCTCTAGCTGGAGTGCTGTTGGTCACATACACAAGCAGGAACACCTGCTGTGCCTGTGACACCATTTTATGGCTCTTGAGGAATTACCCAGTTCTCCTAACATATCAACTATCTACATATATGTACCTCACTTGTCAGCTCTAGGAGCACTCCCGCATAACCATTTAGTAGCCAGGAGATGACATTGCCTTTGTTCTTCCAAATGCAGCAGGACACTTCCTGGATCATCTTGTTATCTCCCAGCATTACATGGCTAAGAGAGGAACTAGGGATATGTTTAGCAGAGCTTTCTGCTCCACCACACCAGTTTAATATCTTGGCTTCTATCTTCCTCAGTGACTGAACAGATTTTGTGGGGAAGATCTCAAATAGAAGTCAAGGAATGGGGTGAGTACAGGCCAGCCAACCCCACCATGTTCTACTACTAGGGCTAGAAAGAGAACCCCACAGGGAGGTGTACTGCTTCCCTGTCCAGTAAATCAGAGAGATCAGAATGTTCCATGGAAAGTAAAGAGTTCCTGGACTTCAGAACCATTTTGCCCACCTTGGCTGGCCATTGACATCTTTTGACCAGGAAGGACAACAAACTCAGGACTTACCCTGAGCAACAGCAATATTGACTGGCATCTGGTCACTTTCAAGCCAGTGATCCAGTTCTAATCACTGAGGTTGGTTATAGGGAACATGTTGTTGAAGCCGTGTTGAAACAGCTTCATTGGCTATGAGTCTGTTTCTAAACAGAATTCAAGAGGCTGGTTATGAGCTATAAACCCCTATACGGTTTGGGAAAGTCTATTCCAATATAGTCTGTTGGAAAGATCTCTACGTGAGCCTGCCCAAGTTTTGAGATCTTCAGGGGAGGGCATTTTCTTAGTCTCACCATCCTCACAGGTGCATTTGGTGAGGACACAGGAAAGAGCCTTCTCAATGGCAGCTCCCAAACTGTTTCTGTTCTCGTTTCACCAGCAGGTGAAGACCTTTTTATTTCAACAGGCCTTCAAATTTTCATTGGTTTTGCAGGATAGTTTCATTGGGTGCACTGGATTTTGACCACTAGGGGCCTTTGCAGACTGCTAGAAATAGTGCAAATTGAGTCCACTTTAAGGGTTAGGGTTAGGGTTAGGGAATCATGGGAACTGTATTTTATTGTGGCACCAGATCTCTCTGACAGAGAAGGCTCAATGCCTCAGAAAAAAAACAATTCCCATGATTCCCTAGTACTAACCCTAACCCTTAAAGTGGACTCAATTTGCACTATTTCTGGCAGTCTGCAAAGGCCCTATGTTTTAAATATGTTTTAGTTTCTAAATTATTTTAGTACTATTGTCTATTTTATTTTTAATGTATGTATTATGCATTGTTCCCGTTGGTGGTTTTTTTAATGTATATGATAAGCACCTTGGGTACCATATTGGGAGAAAGATGGAATAAAAACTAGACAAACAAACCTGCTTTGCTATCTTACAATCAGCAAGTAAATGAGCCTCCCATAACCAGGCATGTAAAACTTTGTTTATTTCATTCTCACATGCAAGAACAAATAATTTCATCAGTTCACTTTGTGAAAATATGGGGGTTCCTGTGCATTTTAACAACTATGTGCACTTGGCAACAATATTCATTTGCACAGCTTTTGCTTTAGGAAAAAAATTGTACAGAAAAGGTAGGATTTTTTCACAGTAAACAAACTATTACTTCTTGAAAAGGAAAACCACACATATTCACAAAGTGCAGAGTCCCATGACTGTTGCCTGAGAAATCCTTCTACATTCTACATGGGCAGATAAAGGAGTAACATAATATGTAGCCAGGCACTGATTTAATTCTGTCATTGCTGTAAGTTTGAAGACTTGAACTCTCATCTTGACACATATTAATTACTCATCTCTATCCAAGATGCCCATGGCAAGCTTTTGCTATTTAATCTGCCAAAAAAATACAGCAGCATTGCAAAAGTAGTCCTGCTATTATCTGTGACATGATGTAAAAACTGTGGTAGGTAAAGTTTACACAATGTCATAAATACCTGAGACCCACACCCACATGCTTTTTTAAAAATAATTAAGCCCCCCTCCCTGATTATGCCAGACTGCAGAATTCCATAGGATTTACTTCAATTTCTATAGTGAATCATTGAAGCAATCCCAAAAGGTTTACTTAGGGCAATAAAATATTGGGAAGGGCTCTTAGCTTAATGGTAGAGTGCAAGCTTTGCTTTCATAAGGCCACAAGTTCAGACTATAACATTGTGAATCCTTGGCATCCACATATGCTTGATCATATTTCTGTGTACTTACCACATGCATGGGACTATTCCTATGCAATTTATCACAATAGTAATATCACACCACTGCAGCCCATGAATGACAGATGGGCTGATATATGTGGTAAGTGAATTTAAATGTAATCAGGCCTGTATGGAATGTTTCCACAGGCACCAACACATAAAGTTGATCATGCTTTAGTGAGACATCTACCTTGGATTTTTAAGAGTCACTACAGATACAATAAGCACAACTGGACTCAGGGGGGTTGCAGACTGCCAGAAATAGTGTGAATTCAGTCCACTTTTAGGGTTAGGGTTAGAGTTAGGGAACCATGGGAACTGTATTTTATTGTGGCATCAGAGTTGTCTGACAGAGAAGGCTCAATGTCTCAGAAAAATAACAGTTCCCATGATTCCCTAGCACTAACCCTAACCCTAAAAGTGGACTGAATTCACACTATTTCTGGCAGTCTGCAACCCCCCTCAGAGTCTGGAAATATTACTTTTATTGGACTACTGTTCCCCAAATCCCAAGCTCTGATTGGGTTACGTTAGGGGTTTCTTTTTAACAAGTGGTCCACAGACCACTTGGCAAGGTCATGGATGGGTTTCACCTGGGGGCTATGAACTGGGGGCAAAAAATGTATTTTTCTTTCCTTTAATTTTCTTCCTTTGGCTTAGAATATTGTGTTTGTGTTTTAATCAGGAGAAAGAAAACAAAAACATAATACATTTTTGCATTTTTCCAACTCTATGATTCTATTATTTTGGTTGATGTAATCACACTGGTGTAGGCATAAACAGCATAGAGATGGTAACCTAGGTGGTGGCATTGGTGGCAGATTGGTAGTGGAGATAAAATGGTCACAGGTATAGCTATAATAGAAGTGTGGAGAAGACAGCAAGAGTCATCTCTGTTAGGAAAGAAAGCTGCTCTGCTGGCTCCTGAGCTCTGCCAACATGCTTAGCTGATTCTACTGTCACCACCACCACATGCAAAAGGCTTTACGCTGGCAGGAAAAAACATTACACTATTATTACATAGATTTTTAACACCATAAATGTACTAAATCTGCTTGTCTATACAAAGGCCCTTGTATATATAGGAGTCCTGGTGGTGCAGTGGTTAAATGCCTGTTCTGCAGCCACTCACTCACAAACCTCAAGGTTGTGAGTTCAATTCCAGCCCGGGGCTCCAGGGTTGACTGAGCCTGGCATCCTTCCGAGGTCGCTAAAATGAATACTCAGCTTGTTGGGGGCAATTAGCTTACAGTTATAAACTGCTTGGAGACTGCATAGCATGGTATGCAATGTTATATAAATGAATTGCTAATATTGCTATTAGCAATATAGCCCTTAGTAATATGGCCTTTAATAATATTGCTATTACTAAGGGCCATATTGCCATCAACTTTCAAGATTGTTATGACCATGCAAAGATAATGCTTTGCTGGAACTTTGTGCAGCTCCATTCCTTCACTTACTCCAATCTGAGCATTCATATAAAAACCTCTCAACTTAGGATACACTGTGCATCTGATGAAGTGGGCTGTGGACCACAAATGTCTATGCCAAATAAAATGTCTTCCTCTTATGGGTGTGTGCTTTTAAAGTGTTTTAAACAATTTTAATAAGTTTTAATCTTATTTTTTAAGTTTTAATAAGTTTTTTTTTTACTTCTTAAATGGTTTAAGGCATGTTTGGCCTTTTACAATCATTTTATTGTTTACATGGTTCCAAGTTGGTTAAGTTGATTTTGCCCTGAGATTTTTAGACAGAGGGAATATATAAATATTTTTAATAAAACAGAGAATAAATTTGTTAGTTTCAATTTTTAATATAAACTATTCAGCTTTTTAATTAAGTGTACAGTAGCCATGTGCAGGGAAATCAAGTAATGTACACATCTATGGGTGGGACATACACATATAAAAAGTTTCATACCATACACAATAGCAAATCCAGTTTTGAGAATAAGAGTAAACAGTCAACACACTTTTCATTTAGAGAGGCTTTTGGTTATTAACTGGTTGCTGCTGGATTGTCTTTTAATGTGGGGAGTGATATTTATTCATTTATTCATTTAATTTCATTTATATGTCACCTTTTTTCCAGAAAACAATGTCGGCTCACAGATGAAAACAGTTAGAAACTTTACAATATTTTTTAAAAAATAAAATAATTGAAATCATCTTACTAAAACAATATAAAATTGCATAAAACATGCATGACAATGATTATATATTAAAAGCCTGCTTGAACAAATATGTCTTTGCCTGCCAGCAAAAGGAAAGCAGGAAAGCTGGAAAGGGGCCAACCTAGCCTTCAATGGGAAGGCGTTCCAAAGGGTGGGAGCAACCACCAAGAAGGTTCTCTCTCATGTCCTCACTATGTTGGCAGGACCAAGACAAAGCCTTCCCCTGAAGATCTTAGGTTGTTATGGTCATTTGACCACACTGTATTATTAACAGAATAATTTAATAGAATAGTTTAATGATTTTTAACTAGTGAACTGGGTTTTAGCTGTATTTTCTTTTAGTCTGCATTGTGAGCCACCTTGAGTTAAAGGTGTGGAATAAATAAATAAATAAGCAAGTAAGCAGGATACAGGAAACTACAGACTTTGCCAGATTCCTTGAAAGTTCCTTATGCAGGTATGCAAATGCCATATAGACAATTTATATTCATCTGTATGCTGAACAACGTTGCATATGTAGAGACCTGGAAAGGTATATCTCATGGTAATGAACAAGAGAGTTTAGCCAGAAAAAGAAGGGGAGGGAGGGATTATTAATTCTCAGTGTATTTTTCTATCAATTGCTCCTGTTCATGTGGGTGAAATCTTCAAAGTAGAGGGTATATGCATTAGTCATTTAATTGGGGATGCAATAGAACAAGATCAAATACTTGACTCATTAACTCAGCATCTCAAGCATATAAACATATCCATGGTCTGTGATAGTGCATACAGTTATTCACATTAGTCTGTGAAAATCAAAAAGATTTAAAGTTTGCATAACTGTGGACAGGATTTCAGCAATAGTTTGGAAACCCTGATCTCCATCTGAGATCTTAATTCTTCATGGAGTGTTTATAACCTGAATCAAATGACTGTCTCAAGAAGCTGAGAAGCCAAAGGTAGATTAGAAATGCTATTACCTGGAATGAATTACAAAATCAGTTTTCCAAATTCTTAGACCAAGCAAAACATGGGAACAAGCTGATTTTCCATCTACTGCTGAATATTTATCACTACCCCTGGCCCACTGTGGTTCAGGCCTGGCAATACAGTCAGACTAACTGAAAGGTCAAAAGTGTGCTTAACCTGAAAGAGCCTTATGCTCTCAGTTAAACTTTCCATTCAATGCTGTGGTAGATAAGCTTGAAAACGTTTGATCAAGACTCCCAAACACACTCTTTAAACTACTATAACCATCCCAAACATGTCCATTTTCTGGCTTGTGGAGTAGAGGGACTGAAGCAAGCCTCAGCTCTGTTCCTCTAGCTAGACACAACCACTGGTATCCTTTGGGAGCTCTTGGGAGTCCTCTGGAGGTCTTCAAGGATGAGGACATTGCTTTGTGTCCAGCTATAAGAGCATAGCTAGATGCTGCTCCATACACATACCACTGTCCACCAGTCAATAAGGATGCATCCACACTACAGAAATAATCCAGAATGACACCACTTTAACTGTCATTTCTCAATGCTATGGGATTCTGGGAATTGTAGTATTGTGGGACACTTAGCCTTCTCTGTCAGACACAACAAACTAAAGTTCCCAAAATTCCATTGCATTGAGCCATGGTAGTTAAAGTGGTGTTAACCTGGATTATTTCTGCAGTGCAGATGCAGCCATCATGAATCCGTTGGGGGATGCAGTATCTGAAAAGGTGGATTTAAGCAGAAGGATCTGGTTATTGCATGAACAGTAGAGAATTTCAACCTTAGTTACGCAGGCATAAATTGAACATAATGCCAGCAATATGCTGAATCAAGTGCTTGTTGGTTTAGAAAGCAATATTAGGTGCAAGGGGCACAATAAAACATGTTTAAAAATTGCAAAGTAACAAACGGCACTTTCCTGCAGTTCAAGATGCCATCTTGGTCATAATTCTGTAAAAAAAAATTTAAAAAATTCAATGAATATTGACTGCAGGCATTTAATGTATATTTTTTTGTCAAGGAGGCTTTTATATGGTGTGTCTGTTGTTGTTGTTGTTGTTTTGTATGTTTAATATAATTTTCTATTGTTTTAGCAGGATATTTTAATTATTTTTAATTTCTTATATAAAGTTTTAAACTGATTTTGTTAGCTGCCCTGGGTCCCTTTCGCACAGCATATAAATGAAACAAAATTAAATAAATGTATTGTAACTCTCAGTGGTCATACACATACACACATACCCTGAGCTGTAGCCATGGTAGGAAGCAAGTGAACTCGGGGTCCTATACCCAACTCTGAGACAATCCAGAATCATTCTTTAAATGTTTAGTTTTTCCAGCCCTTTCCTTTTGAAGACGCAGAGGGATTGCTCAGTGAATCTGTCTAACTTTTCTAATCAATAATAGCACAGAATGTCATGATATCAGGGTTAAGCTTGCCAGGGTTCCAGGGAGCTCGTAGATTTGGTGGAAGGGTAAAAATTGAAAAGAGAACTGTCGACAGATGAAGTCAGTTTTCTCAGAACCCTCTCCCCATCATGGTCCCATCTTGCTACCACCTCTTCCTCATGCCACCATTTTTAGATTCCAAGGTCTAGAAGACCTCCTATAGGGCACTCATGGTTACTCTCCCTCTGTTAGAGCTAACATCTGCTGAAACAGGCAAGGCCCCTTGACTTCCAGGGTTCCTCTGGAAGACAATGGAGTCTGCCTAACGCTAACAGCCTATTTAGGTCTCGATCTGAGGTTGTCTTTTTCTGAAAAATAATAATAATAATTGATTCAATTCATATGAATTTTGTAGAATGAAAGGGCAGCAACCCTCAAAGCACCTGAAATAAATAAATCACTAGGAACAAAACACATACCAACAGAACTGTTTCAAGCTATGGACATGGAATCCATTCACATTCTAACAAAAATCTACCGAGAAATACACAAGACAATGGGATGTGGTGGCTTAGTGGTTAAGATGACAATTCTGATGATCAGATGATCTCTTCCAGCAGGCCTTTCCAGATTAGCCTCCACTCCACTGATATTGATATCCCCCGTCTACCCCAAAAAAGATAATGTTTCACTTCTAACTACCTCTAATTTTAGCTAATTTGTTATTTCCTTTTCTTTTAATTAGTATTTTATATTGCTATTCATTTTATATTGTTATTGTTTTTAGTTTGCTTCTTTTTCTTTTTTATGATTGGGAGGGAGGTTGGGGTAAAGGTTATCTAGAAATCTGGGTTTTAATTGTATATTTTATTTTATTGTTATTCCTGATTGTTGTAACCCATCTCAATCCACAGGGAGAGGCGGGCTATAAATAAAATGTATTTATTATTATTATTATTATTATTATTATTATTAGAATGCTGGCAGTTTGAGGCTTGAGTGCTGCATGATGTTGTTAGCTCCTGTCACTAGTCCCAGCTTCTGTCAACCTAGCAATTCGAAAGCATGCAAATGCAAGTAGATAAATAATTACCACTTCGGTGGAAAAGTAACAGTGTTCAGTGCAGTCATGCTGGCCACATGACAACACTGGCTCTTCAGCTTAGTAATGGAGATGAGCACCACCCTCTACAGTCAGTTATGACTAGACATTCATATCAAGGGACTACCTTTACCTTTACCTTTATACAAGACAAAACAATGGCCAATATACTTGAAATGCTCAATATGCATTCCAATCCCTAAGAAATGAGACATCAGGGATTGTAGTAAAATTTGACCGTTGCATTAGTATCTCAAACAAGCAAAGTAATGCTCAAGATTTTACAACAAAAAAACGTTTATGATATATGGAATGAGAAATGCCAGACATCCAAGCTGGTTTCAGAAAAGAAAGAAACATTAGATATTCTATTGCACAGTTGGCCCTGCATAGCCACGAATTTTGCATCCATGGATTCAAGAATGCACAGCTTGAAAATACTCCCCATCCAAAAAGTAAACCTTGATTTTGCCATCTTATATAAGGATCACCATTTTACAATGCCATTATGTATAATGGGACTTGGGCATCCATGGATTTTGGTATCTATACCAAACCCCAATGGATAGCAAGGGTCCACTGTAAATATATATTTGTTAATGATGTGCACCTAGTGAATGTCAATTTTGCTCCATTTATTCCAGTCTTTAAAGGAGCTGTAGAGGGTTCTGGATCCAATAACCAAAACAGGATCCATGGAAGGGGTTCACTGCCTCATGATGTGGAAGTCACAGCTGACCTTGATCCAAAATTAATTGTTTAAAGTTCTGATTAAAACATAATACACTGATGGTAAATTAAACATATGAGCAATGCAATACCTTGCTGCTCCTAAATATTTCTATATTTATCAGAGGCTAATATTGGCTAGTGAGGTCTCAAGTCCTTCTTTGCTTTGTTGGTGTTGCTTTGTGATCCACAGATCAATGCAGATGTTCATTGATGCCAGTTCTGAGAATCTTAACTTTCTAATACAGCTGATGCAGCCCCTGCCAAAAGCCTAGGCAGCAAAGCAGGAGCCTATTGCATAGATACTGTTAGCCTACCCAATGTATCTCCAGCAACATACTTAACGGTGATGCTTAGGGATTAATAACTACTTCTCCTCCAGAAGTATGAAAGCAGATGGAGGCGTCCTGTCACAGTTCTCCCAACCCACCTCATTGGCAGCAGGGATGTACCCAGAAAACCTCCAACTCCCCTTGCACAAGGCAGTCATCAACCCCAACCCAGACAAGGAAGAAAGCTGCTTCTACTTTCCAAAGACTGCAAGGAAAGAGTGAAGTTGCAGTGCTGCACCCTATGGTCAGTGCTACATCCCTAAGGTGAGCTGTAGCTGAGAACCTTCCTCATCCAGGGCAAAGGAATTGCACTAGGAGGTACTTAGATACTTCCATTCATGGTGTCCTAAAAAGTACCGTGGGTCAAACAGTGTAAGGTGCTAGAAGGATTCTGGCCATAGAACCCAGGTACTTACTAGTGACTCTACAATGTAGACACTACATGTTATTATTATTATTATTATTAAACTTTATTTCTAGAGCGCTGTAATTATACACAGCGCTGTACAAAGTAAAAAAGTTACAAATATAAAAAAGCCTGCCCACGGCGTACACTCTAAGAAATAAAATAAATAGATAAACAAATTACCATATAGAGGAAAGAAAATTAAAAGATCAATATCAAACAAATCACAACACAATTAACATTATCAGAACAATTGCCAGATTATCAAACAGCCAGATAACAATCACAAAATCCCTGAGAACGCTTCCCTAAACAATATGGTTTTCAATTCAGTCTTAAAACTGGTTAGGGAGGTGATGAGCCGTACATGCAGAGGAAGACGGTTCCAAGAATGAGGGGCAGCAAGAAAGAATGGACGGATCCGGGATGGGGCAGAGGAAATCCTGGGTTGAGCCAGGAGACTTTGACTGCCAGAACGAAGAGAGCGGGTAGGGATGTAGGGAGAGAGGAGATCAGTTAAATAAGGAGGAGCCAGCCCATGCAGGGCTTTAAAGGTGAGTAACAAAAGTTTATACCTGATGCGGAAAGGAAAAGGGAGCCAGTGGAGGGAAGATAACAGAGGGGAGACATGATCATAACGGCGAGCAAGTGAAATAATGCGTGCAGCTGAATGCTGAACAGAGATTAATGGGTGGAGGTGGGAGAGAGGAAGCCCTGCCAGGAGAAGATTACAGTAGTCTAGACGCGATACCACTAGGGCATGGACCAGTGTTTTTGCAGTAGAGGCTGAGAGATATGGGCGGATTTTGGCAATGTTATACAGAAAAAATCTACAGACCTTAGCTGTAGTCTGGATCTGGGGAATAAATGACAAGGAAGAGTCAAAGATGAAACCAAGACTGCGGGCTTCCTGAACCGGCTGAATAGAAATGTTGTTAACTAAAACAGAAAAGGTATAGTGAAGGGTGGGCTTAGGTGATGTTATGGGCTCAGAAGTCAGCTCCAGTGTATAGCTGAAATGTATTGGCTAAATGTTAGCTTGAGATCATGTCCCCAAGAAAAAGCTTTGAAAATTTTCCCATTAGCATGATTAAGATTAAAAGTGTGTGAGGGTGGGATCAGACATGGTAATAAAATAGGATGCTTGAGTGTGCTGGCTGAAATTTATTGGCTCAGGAGCTCTAGCTCAACTGCATTCCTATGCAAAATTCTTGGGAAGCAGCCAGACAGTATTAACACAGCAAAAATATATGTATATATACAGGTCCATGACCACTGCCTGTGATATGTATCATTTTTTTTACAAATGTCTTGCAGGAAAAGGTCACTGGAGGGCAGCTATAAGAAAATGCCCTTTTAAATTAATGGTGTGCCTTCCCTCCAAAGTAATGAGGTGTCGGACAAAACAGAATACTTAACATGTGAAAACAAATGTGAGCAGTGCCAGTACAGTCAGTTAGCAACAAACAGGGTGGAATTTTAGTCCTTTGGAAATTCCCACCCAAAATGCATGCAATGTTATTGTAACTGTAAAAGCAATTCTGGTCAAATCAGCTGCAAAGATAAAACTAAGACTTTCTCATGCCTATCTCCCTCAAAGGGAACTTACATAGGGAAAGTACCAGTGGATTGGACCTAACTGGGGTGAGTGGCATCTCAATGCCCAGTGTCAGCCATTGTGTATGTGGGGGGGGGGCTTCTGGGGGCAGCAGTGGCAGTGTGGTGGTGTTTTGTCTTCAGGAGGGGGCTGCTGCCATGGCAAAACTGGGAGGGATGCACTCACCCCTTCTGACCACATGGCAGCAAGAGGGTCTGACCAGGTGTCACCCCTCTTCTGAGGTGTCACCCAGTGCAGGCGTAATCCTGAACCTCCCTGATGACATCACTGACTAGGGTTGATTTATCTAAGAGGCAGGGTTTCCTGCTTTTATGCCTAGCCAGATAAGCTCACTTGAAAAAGCAAAGTCATGAAATAAAAGAGAGGTAGCAGTAAAGCAGACTTGTAGACCATCTCATTCTGGATAAAGGCAATGGCATCACTAGGGAGTGCATGGGGTGGAAATCACACCTGGTGACAACATAAGAAGGAGTGACACCACTGCTTCTCAAACATCTGCCTTTGGGCAGAAATAGACCGTGGCAGTCACCTGTGTTCTTTTAAAATGCTGAAGATATGGTGTGAGTGGGGTGGGGCTCAGCTGGAGGAGAAAGGAGAAGTCCCAATTTTAAAAAAAATTAAATGTAAAAAAATATTTTTTAAAAATAATTAAGCAATTTAAAATTTAAGTATATTTATTCTTTTTAAATTTTTAAATTTTCTTTAAAAACATCACCTTCTACCAAATTTTCACTTCAGTCATATGAAGCTATGTACACTCTTCAATCCACATTTGCAGCTTTGTCTTTTGCGGATTTGATTATTCACAGATTTTATTATCTAGGTCCTCCAGTGCAACTCTATGGTCAACTTTAACCAAAAGTCTCACTGAAGGGCCTAGAGATTCCTAGAGAGGTGTTGTCTCAGGTAAAAACATAGTGTTTTTGTTATTTGTGGTTTTTCCACATTCATGGGGGTCCTGTGCCCCAACCCGAATGAATGTAGTGCAACTTTTAAATGCATTGAGGCTGTGTGTATGATATTGTAGTTTAAAGGTATAATTTTAATTTTGCCAGTTGTTTTATGTCACATCTGTTACCATTACAGACAGTGATATGCAGGAATTATGAGTGAGTAACATTAGTACAAAAAAAAAAATCACTAAAGATTCTGGATGGTGTGGTTGGGAGGAGGTCAATGGGGGGTAAGTGACATCATGAGTTACCACACCTGGTTATGCCAACCTTAGTGACACCACTGGATTAAAGAAAGCAAAGAACAACAGATGGCTTTCTAGCCTCTTCATGAAACATTGGTGTCCCACAGATCACAATGGCATGAATTCATCAAAGCAGTGGCAAAATGAGGTACTCCCTCTGCTTGGGCCACCAGCCATTAATAGCTTGATGACCTCCAGCACCTTGTGAAGAGTTAATAGCGGGAAGGGTTTCTGAGTGTGCTCACAATCCCTTGTTCCAACATCCCTTCATCCCCCAATATTTCCATGTTGTGTCTTAAGGAAGCATCTGCTCATGTTCATCTGAATGGAAGCATAAACCTCAGCACAACCAAAGGGGAAATTCAGAATGCAGAGATGGTGGGTTTGAGAAGGATTAAACAACCTTCCCCTGCCACTTCTAGCTCATCATTTAATATATTTCCATGTAATCTGGCTGTACATGACCTGACTAGGGATGGGGCCAGTATAGTGTAATGGTCTGAGTGTGGCACTAGGGCTCTTAGAGAAGAGGATTCAAAGCCCTGCTCAGCCATGGAGCCCTACTGGGTGACCTTGAACAAATCACTTTCTCTCAGTCTTTGAAGAGGGCCATGGCAAACCCCCTCTGAATAAATCATGTCAAGAAAGCCCAAGGAAAGAGTCACCACAAATCAAAAGCTGACTTTAAAACACAACACAATAAGGGATGGAAAAGAATTTTAGTGGCTTTAAGATCCTAACTGAAATTACTCATTTTACGCCTTCCAATACTTGTCGAGAGGCAAAGCACACCTTGCCTCCAAACCCTGCACATTTCTAAGGATTGTGGTTCAGGTCTGCTCCATGTTCTTCAGCCCTTCAGATATCTGAACAAATTGCCAACTCCAACAATTCTCCTCCAAGCTTAACTGTATTTGGGACTTTCAATTGTTCCTCATAGGGCTTTTTTTTTCTTGACCCCATCACCACCACTTTCTAAATGTCTTCAAGTGATGCCAGCATTCTACAATCAAAGGCAAGGGATGGAAAAATTCATGTAAACTGAAGTCAACTATGGGGCTAAAATGAGTGACGTTTCTCAAAGTAAAATGCTCTTGAGCAGCTTGGCTCTGCAAATAAATACCCTTTCTTATTTGAACAAAGGATAATCCCCCAAGCCACTTTGATGGGGGTTTTAAGGGGCAAGCACCATGTTTCCTCAAAATTCCTGCAGGTTGCATGGCGGGGACATCCCCATCACTGAGGAAACGGAGGCCTTGGTGAAATGGTTAAACAAACACATAGTTATTGTTGAGCTTTGGAAAAGGATATTAGATTACATACCAGGAAAGCAAGCCATGTCTGTCTTCAGCCTTCAAGAACCTTTTGAGAGACTGTTTTCCTATAGTGCAGGGCTTAGTTTTGATTACAAAGCACCCAGAAGTTTAGTTTATTTATCCAAGCATTATTCTAATATCAACTCAGTGGGCCCAGTTGTGCCTTCAATTACACAAGCAGCTCAATGGGAAATTCACTGCTACAGCTGAGAATGTGGATTTTATTCTTCTTCTTCATCATCATCAAGCAAGTTATTTATATGCTGAGATATTTTAGGCTACTTTCAAAGGGAAAATGCTTGACATTTTCAATAATGGAATTGCTTGTTTTATAGCACTCTATTAACAACTAAAAGCATGTTGTGTGTTAGGAAAATCAGCCGTGACAGGAGAAGAAAGATAGTTGTGTGCAATTGGAGGAAACAGCAGGATGTGAAAGGTAATAAGTAAATGTTGAAGATGAAGAATTCTAGACAGTAACACATCAAACAATGGCATATCAAGATTGGAGTAAATGAGCAGGAACAAAAAGGTTGCTACATGAAGATGCAGAAAGAAAAAAATAGAGGGTACCAGAAAAGGTCTGCCTTTCTTACATCCTTCTGTTTCTACCTTGAAATTTCTTCCAGATTAAATTGTATTCTGAACAGAAATTTGTACATATTTTTGTGCGCACTTTCAAAATATGTTTACTTTTGTGCACTTTTTTGTATGCATGATGTACCTATTGACTAAAGTGTGTGCACACTTTAGATCTGTGTATTTTAGATTTGCACCTATTTTACACAGGCACAAGTTATTTTACACATTAATTTTCCATTGTGGAACGTACAGCAATCTTAGAAATGTATGAGTTTCCAACTGAATTTCCAACCACAATTGGCATCCAGTTTGAGTCCCAGAGGGACACTATAAAGACCTCATTGGAATTTTTCACACGTCATCCCATTTTGTTGCTTCTTCTAAAATGTCCCATTTCCTTTCTCTGTTTCCTACTTTCCCACAGCTTACTTCAACTGCTGAAAAGTTAGTTCAAAGCACAAAAGTAGTTGTACTCAGTTAAATCGGGGGGGGGGGGGAGGAGAGAAGGTGGCAGAATCTTCCCTTTCCTAATAGGCTCAGGTAAAAGCAAACCATTACAGCCTCTCCCAGCCTATATGTTCTTCCTCTTTAATAACTTTTGCCATCTATCTATCTATCTATCTATCTAAGTTTAAGAATACATTAAAATTACAAAAATTATAAAAATGAAAATAGAAACAAGTAGAAAGAAAAAAAGAAAAAAGGTGAAAAAGAAAGAAAAAAACCCAATTCTGCTTCCAATGGTTATATATACTTGTACATATGTATTAATGCCTCACTCTCTAGTATTACAACAAATTCCTTTATCTCAATAACCTATTGTTTCTAATCATCAAACCCAAAAGTTGACTCAAGAAGTCTATAAGGAGTTTCCATTCTTTGATAAATGTCACTGATGTCATCCTTGTGCATACAACATTCTTGCTGCCATGATCGTATATTGAAGTAATCTTCTATGGGTCTTCTCCACCTGTAAATCCAACAGTCCCAAAAGAAACAGCTCTGGTTTTACTTGAGTAGGAATCTTTAAAATCCTTTGCATAAATTTGTGTTTTTGATGCCATTTTTAAAAAGCTTTTCCACATGCCCACTACACAGGATAGAATGTATCATCTTGTTGTTCACATTTCCAACATACATTATAAACACCTTTATACATTCCAGACAATTTCTCTGGCTATAACTTTTCCCATCTTGACCACACTCTGATGTTGCTTGGTCATGTATGTCCTCATTTTCATCTGTGAAATGTTTGAGGGTGCACCCTGTTCTTCTGAACTGTAATCTATACAGTAAAGATGGGTGGGGGTGGGGGGTGAGCATTCCCAGTAATAATATTATGTTGTGAGTAACCTTTTTATTATGCAAAGTATTTTGAGGTGGGTTGGACTTCAGTGACTACTCAAGACCCATTTTCTTTACAAAAGACCAAGACACAATGGAGATTAAAGCTGCTAAAACTGCTAAAGTTGATATGGATCAACATTGCTGCCTACATTTTCAGATTTTTCTTTGGGGCAGGCTAAGGTGTACACTGTCAGACTGAACACCTGCATATCAAAATTTACCGCTATACTGCTGCTGCTGCTGCTTTTTGTGGTTAGCTGTTGCCTTTGTATTGCAGAAACAGCTGCATCTCATAAAGCAGCTATAGATCTTAGGTTGTAACCTATTGCCTGCACTTCACTTTTCAGAGGAATGGGAAGACAGGAAGCATTGTTCATTGTGATTCAGAAATATGAGAAGCATTACATTTGTAAAATCAATAAAGTAATTTAATTATTACTACACAGTTAGGTTCTGTCATGTTTCTTTCTCTTATGTGCTCTTTATTCAAAAAAAAAAATTGGAATGTGTGTAGGGGGATCATAATTTTTGCTATCTGAACCATTTATCTAATGCAGTCTCCCCCCCCTACTGTCTTCTGCTAGGGGTGTACAACTGACACAGGTTGCAGGGCCAGGTTACCTCCCTCCTCCCAAAACTCAAGGAGGCACACTACTCTTTCTACCACCTCCCACGTTTATGATTTATTTTTTGCTCATTTTTTAAAAAACTTCCAGCGTGATCCTGGTGTTTTTTGTTTTTTTAAAGGTCCCTCATTAATCAACGGGGGGTGGGGGGGGAAACAACCCAAAAACCATGGCAAAACTGCTCTACACCTCCATTAGTGGGGTTGGATAGTATTTGAGGGCCCTTTGGAAGTTCAAAATTGCCCTAGAGGCCATAAAACACCTATGCTACTTGTTTGGCTCATCCTTGAACAAAGGCCCCATTTGTCCCAACTTCAGTTCTTAAGTGCTCCTAAAGGTGCGAAGTACGAATGCGGCACAACTTTAAAACAGCAACACTATGAAGACTGCAACACTCTAGTGTCCCTATTCAGTCACTACTTCATACTACACAGAAGATTTTGTAACTGATGATGGAAATCCAAATCTTAGATCCTGGCAATGAATGTCATCTGTAAAAAGTCTTTTTTGTTCTTGTAAGTGCATAGCCAGAGACCAGACCAGCTCCGAATCATTAAGATCATCAGAAAATGCTGGTTTTGTGTTCAGGGTTAATGTTGCATTCCAGCTTCAATTCTTAAGTTTCCAAGACACAATAAATGGGGTGGAAATCATAGATTTTACTGGAAATCCACACCTGTCACCCAACTGCCAAACATTCTAACATTTTCCTAATAATTTTGGCTGGCATTCAATATTGTAGTTACAGATTCGTAACCTAGCGTTAAAAATCTGTAATTGCTCTGTATTGAATAAAACAACATAGTCTTACTTTAGGACTACATAAATGTCATCCCAGCCCAACTTAGCAGCCAGCAGCCACATTGGGTGAAGGAGAATCATTCAGCTTCTGGTTGGGGTGGGAGGAGGATGACATTTCTGCCACCACCATCCCACTAGTGAGCAAGGCTTTAAGAAAGAGAACTCCTATCTCAAATCCTTGTCACAGCCTTGCTTGGTAGCTCAGTAAGGCAGACTGAGGTGTGGGTGGGTCAGGCCAGGAGATGTTACACAAATTTAGTTAAGTAGCCAATGTAGAATTAAGGCATTCATAATTAATTGTTGAAACTGTTTTCTGCAACTATAATTCTTGAAGCTGTCTTAACTATATATCACAGCATTCAAGTAGGAGTCAAAAAAGGCCTGATTTCAAACCTTATATGAATCAATCTCTTACATTTATCATACAAACATGTAATATGGCCCTCAAGATGCATGACTGTCAAAATTTGTTTTCCAGCTATTGAGAAATTACTAAGCAATATTTAGATTCCCCATACGATAGTCTGTTATGAGGCCCATATGCACTTTAGTGGAGTTTCCATATTCTTGTTTCTCAAATCCAAACATCTATTGTGCAAATTATTTTGATTTGCTTTCTAATAATGCACATTATTGTAGGTCACATTAATTGCTGCATTTTCTCTTTCACTATATTTCAAACCTCATGCAATTTTTTTACAGTTACAACTGATCTGGGGGTAAAAAACACTAGAGAGTAATATTTAAACTTTAAAGTGCTGATCTTGGAACAGGGAGAGCAGAGTTCAATTCTCTGCTTGGTCACGGAAGTAATCATTTAACTATTGGCTGCCCTTGCATCTCAACAAACCTACTTTACAAGATTGCTGTGGGAATTAAGAGGGAGAAGGAAACCATGTAAAGTAGAAACATGCATTCCTAGTACACTACAGATAAAAAAAAACAATAATCTTCATATTTTGTCATGCATAAACACTTCCAGAGGTATTCTCATCAGGTCACTATTTTTCCCCATCCATGGGAAACGTACAGATTCATAGAAACATACAGAATCATAAAAATACCACCACAAGCCCTTGAGGGTAACTACCACCTGAGTCACAGAGCAAGATTCAGAAGAAAATAAGAACAAATGGCAATAACAGAAAGGGGCAAGCATTGTCTGATTTCCTTCAGAGATACAGAATAAATGTTTTATTACAACTAGAAAACTCCTTCTCCTATCTTTCACCTATTCATTTTCTCATAAAAATGTATATGCTAACTAGCTCATCTCTGCTAGGATGTTCATTCTCCCATCCAATTATTTTGTTAATGCCAGTTAAGGTAATGATAAACTTTTTTATTTTTTACATTTCCAATCCACAACTCACAGTGTACTGCTCACTTGCTTCTTACACTCTCATCACACCTTACCTCACATCTGAAACTCCCAGGTGGATTTGTTTCTTGTAGGAAAAATTGACAAAAGAGACTCTCCACATTTTGCTTCATATCTTGTCTTCTACAAGGTCTAGAGTTTTGCATTTTTATGGAAAAAAAATGAATGCTTGAAATCCAGGCAAAGTAATGGTCCAAATGGGCACCAAACTGGTAAAACTCAGCAATCCAGGAAGCATGGCAACTCTAAACTATAGCAGTTTTTACCTTACAAATGACCATATATGATTATACACCAAGACTTTTGGAGTGAAATTTTCCATTAACACAGTATATTTTATTTTATTAAAATAATTATACCCCATCCTATATGAAAGATCTCAAGGCAACCTACAAAAATCATTAAAGCAAGTTACACAATTTATAACAGTAAAATAATTAAATAAGCTAAAACATATTATCCCACAGTGGCTCAAGTGGTTAAGATGCTGACTCTGTTGATTGCAAGATCGGCAGGTTGGCAGTTTAAAGCTGGGGTCTTGCATGATGGGGTGAGCTCCTGTCACTAGTCCCAGCTTCTGCCAACCTAGCAGTTCGCAAGCATGCAAATGCAAGTAGATAAATAGGTACCACTTTGGTGGGAAGGTAAACAGCGTTCTGTGCAATCATGCTGGCCACATGACCACAGAGTAGTCTCTGACAACTCTGGCTCTTCAGCTTAATAATGGAGATGAGCACCACCCCCTATGGTCAGACACGACTTAACAACCTTGTCAATGGGGAATACCTTTACCTTTACCCTTTTAATAAGTTAAAAGCAGATTTAAAAGATTTAACATTATTTTGAACTGTGTACACTGTATCTGGGATGAGTTAATGAGGCCCCAAGGCTTTGTTGAATAGTTACATTCAATAATGTTTCTGTGCCAACAGTTGTAGTTGCACAGCTGTATAAGGGCTTATACAACCAATCACTCGAGCATTTTGCACAAATGTTTGTGCAATAAAACAGTATTGAGCGCTGTGCTTGAACTAACTCTGAAACTGAGTAAGTGTAAGCAATGACATAATTGGATACAAGCCCAGAGTAGGGAGCTTGAAGTTTTCTGGTTGTCAAACTCCTCCTGCTGTTATTTATCATCATTATCTAGGCTGGTTGGAGATGATGGAAGCTAGAGGACTTCTGCTTTCACAGTCCAATTATATGTTTATATTCTAACAGTCTTCTACAATAGTTGGGAGAACAGTGCAATAGCTGGGAGAATGGTGCTACTAGCACCTTTATGTACAAATAATAATGGAAGGAGGAAAGCAGACTGCAGACTTCTAATTCTCAGGATGGCAAACAGTTTTCACAGTTTCAATAATGTTTTAGAACATTATTGCTGCCCCAAAAGACTTTCAATAAATTTCATACTGTGGTAAAGGCTCAGCTTTAGTACCTTTGGTTTGGATGATCTCGGGGTGGTACAGAAATAGAAGGCACTCTCCAAGTTTGGTGGGAAATTGCCATTTTTCAGTTATTTTTCACCCCCAAATTTGCTTTGGACAGCTTTTCATACCATAAGACACAAATTCCAAGGAAGATTCTATGCTCTTCAGATCTGTGTGGGTGTTACTAGAGTTGCCATAAATATGGATCATTGAGAAAATCATTAAATGAAATATGAATAACATTTTAATAGCTTCACAATGGACAAAACTCAACAGCTGTAGATTTACCCATCACTGTATCCTACTGCTGGGAAAAACTGGCACCTATCATATTTCTGTTAAAGTTACAGTCATCCTGGTGTGGGGAGGGGGGCAGAGACAAAAGATAATCCTAGATTCCAGTCCTCATTTTACAGGAGGTAAATCTGTCCGGAAGAATTAGTTCAACTCTAGCACCAAGGCTTAGAACACAGTATTTTGCTGGCCTACACAGTAGTGACTATGAGAAAACCTGTCATAAGAATATTATGAACTCAATTCAGTTGTTAGACAACTAGAGTAGACCCACTGAATCAACAGGAACTTGCTCAATCAAATTGTATATAAATTCCATTGAGAGACTGTGTTTTCACAATATACAATTATAACACTTTTCACACTATACACTTATACACATTCCACTTTACCTGTCATAGCAAAATCTTATGGAATTCTGGGAACTGTAGTTGTGTGAGGCACAAGAGTTTGCTGACCGAGAATTGTGAATACCCCTCCTAAACTGAAAACCTCAGAATTCCATAGGTTGGAGATATGGTAGTTAGAATGGAATCATAGCACTGTAATTGTGTCGTGTGAAAACTCCGTAAGTGGGTCCATTATCTTGAACAATTATAATGCTTTTATTCTACTTTAACAACCATGGTCCCTCCTATGGAATCCTAGTACTAGCAATTTAGGGAGGGGAATTTAAAACACTCAGCCAGAGTGCTCTAGTGCCTAGCCAAACTACAAATCCCAGGATTCCACAGGATGGGACCATGGCAGTTAAAGTGGAATCATCATGCTATAATTGTGTAATGGGTTCTAGGCTTACTCATTGGGACTAGCTGATTTGGGACACGATAAACCTTGTTAAATCATACCTTTAAGGTCTATGTAGGCCAGGAGTGACCAATTGTGGTCTTCCAGATGTTGAACTGCAACATCTTGTAGCCCTAGTATGCTGATAAGGGGTAACAGGAGTTATAAGCCCCAAACATCTGGAAGGCTACAGTTGTTCACCCCAATTGAGTTCAGCTCCATATGCCTAACAGTAGTTTACAAAAGAGAGTAGTTCAATGCCTTCCAACCATTGGCACATAGTACATTGGGTCTAGATGCTCTGCTTAACAACTCTGATGATACTGAAGGCATGGAAACACACACTTTAGAATTTCACAGTATAAACATCTGGGACCGTGTCCAGTACAAAAAGTGTTGATATATTGTTTTGTATTTTAAAGTTCTCTCCAGCAAAGAAAAGTTTCAGCATTACATCTGTCTATGTCAGCCAGCTCTTAAAGGCATGAGAGTCCACTAGAAAAATTGTGAAAACCTAAATTACCACTGTTTCTTTGTTTGTTCAATTACAAGGTTATAATATTTTTATTTTGGTATTTTATTGTTAGTTGCCTAGAGTTCCACTTTATTTAGGCAACTAACAATAAAATACAAATAAAATGACAATGGTATAATCTTGTAATTGAAATAGTTAAATTATGATTAACATTGTTAAATTGTTATATAGTTAAATTAATATAAAATAATTAAAAAGTTCACATCTCATCCCATGTTCTCTATGATAAGTTTTATTAACAGTAGTTTTAGGTGAGGGATAACTTTTGAATCTGCTCATATAGTTGCACCTTTAATGGACCAAAAATAATTTTTAAAATCCAAATAAAATCTCATCAGATGAAAACATCTGCAAAAATGTATAAATAAAAAGGAAAAAGAATCTTACAATTTGAAATTGTAGGCTTTCATGGCCGGCATCCATAGTTTTTGTGGGTTTTTTGGGCTGTGTGGCCATGTTCGAGAAGAGTTTCTTTCTGATGTTTCGCCAACATCTGTGGCTGGCATCTTCAGAGAATGCTGGAATGGAAGAGAGTGGGTATATATATATACTGTGAGACCATAGGCCTAAGCAGACTGCCAGAAATAGTGCACATTAAATTGAGGCACTGCCCTGGCTCAGTGCTAGGGAATCATGGGAATTTTATTTTTTTCTGAGACATTGAGCCTTCTCTGTTAGAGAGCTCTGGTGCCACAATAAATTACAGTTCCCATGATTCCCTAGCACTGAGCCAGGGCAGTGCCTCAATTTAATGTGCACTATTTCTGGCAGTCTGCTTAGGCCCCATGGGTAGAGAGAAGTGATTCCTATGTAAACTGTGTATTGTTCTGTTGTTGGTTGTGCATTGTTCTGTGTTGATGGCAGGACCTCAGGGTAGGAGGATATGCAAATGAGGATTATTGTCTGGTGATTGGTGTTCTTTGTCTGCTGGGAAAGCCCCTAACCCTGGGTGGTTTCCCATTTGCATTTGCTGAGTGTTGATTTTCCTATTTTGCAGGACTGGTAGCCAAACTTTGGGGGGATGCAGACAGATGGCCCTGGGCCGCCCCGGGAAGCAGAGGATTGGCGCTGCTGCTAGCACAGACAGCGCCCCTGATTCTCCCGTTTGCCACCTATTAAAAGAGCGGCAAAATGCTGCTCCTATTAGAGGCGGCAAAAGGCGGCTCTTCTCTGCCTTTTCTGGCATAGTGCGTGAGGACGCTATGCCAGGAGGATGTCCTAATGCCACGCGCCATGCATAAGGGCACATGGCGTCAGGACGTCTTCGAGGAGGGGTTGGGGCGGCCAGCGTGTGGCTGCCCCTCCCCTTCCCTGCCTCCAACATGTCGCAAAGGGCCCGTCTGCAGAGGCCCTTTGTTTACTTTTAGGGTTTCTTCTTTCCTGTTGAAGTTGTCCAAGTGTTTGTGGATTTCAATGGCTTCCCTGTGCATTCTGACCTGATAGTTGTTGGCATGGTCCAGAATTTCAGTGTTTTCAAACAGCATTTTATGCCCAAGATGGTTTATAATATGTTCTGCTACTGCTGTTTTTCTGGCTGGCCCAGTCTGCAGTATCTCTCATGTTCCTTGATTCATGTTTGGACACTGCATTTGGTGGTTCCTATGTAGACTTGTCCGCAGCTGCATGGTATGCGGTAAACTCCTGCGGCTGTGAGAGGGTCTCTCCTGTCCTTCACCAAGCACAGCATTTATTGGATTTTCTTGGTCGGTTTGTAAACTATTTGGAGATTGTGTTTCCTCACCACTTTCCCTATTCTGTCTGTGACTCCTTTAATGTATGGTAAAAAGATCTTCCCTTTGGGTGGTTGCTCATCTTCACTCCTCTGAGTTTTTCTGGGTCTGGCAGCCCTTCTGATGTCTGAGCTGGAGTAACCATTCACCTGTAGAGCCTGGTTTAGGTGCTTCAATTCCTCTTCTAAAGTGGGCTTCACAGATGCATTTTGCCCAGTCTACCAGTGTTTTTATTGTGCTTCTTTTTTGTCCTGGGTGATGGTTGGAGTTCTTGTGCAGGTATCTGTCTGCATGTGTAGGTTTTCTGTATACTGTGTGACCCAGACATTGGTTTGGTTTTTGGATGACTAGGACATCCAGGAATGGCAGTGTTCCTTCCTTTTCTTTTTCCATGGTGAATTGGATGTTGGGGTTAATCTTACAATTAATTGCCATGAATTTGCCAACAGTGTTTTTCCAACAGAGGGCAATTTGGGGTTAAGAACTTAGATTGAATCTGCACTGCAGAAATAATGTAGTTTGACAATGCTTTAACTGCGGTGACTTATTGGGCCTTTATTAGTCAGAATGACTTTAAGACACACGTCAACAATAACAACACTTTGGGAGTGGTCATGTTCTCCTGTTTATTATACAGTGGAAAGGAGAAGCCAGGCATAGTCAGACACACATTCTAAACTTTAGGAAAGCTGATTTTAGTAAACTTTAGAGAAATACTGGGGATGATCCCATGGTCAGGAATACTAAAAGAGAAGGGAGTTCAAGACGGACGGGAGTTTCCCAAAAGGGAGATACTGAAGGCACAATTTCAAAGAGTTTCAGTGAGGAAGAAAAATGGGAGGTGTCTCAAGAAACCAGGATGGATGACTAAGGAACTTTCAACTGAACTAAGGGGGGATGCAGACAAGGGCGTCCAAGACGCCCTGGTCCGCAGCGCCGCGGGGCCAAGGCAGCCTCACCGCGGCGCCTCCCTGGTGAATCTAAAAGGAGCGCCAAATTGGCGCTCCTTTTAGATTTCAGAGAAAGTGCGCCCCAAAAGTGGCGGGCGCACTTTCTCTGACTCAAACGCTGCGCCGCGTGTGGTCGCCGCGGCGTGAGGTCAACCCGGAAGCGCCGGCCGTGCGGATGGCCGGCACTTCCAGGGGCGACCTCAGGAAGAGGAAGGGGCGCCGCTCGTGCGGCTGCCCCTCCTCTTCCTGGCCTCGGAGACGGCTCTATTAGCCGTCTGCCGAGGCCCGTAGTTTTAAACGGAACATGTGTAAGAAATGGAAAAATGGGGAAATCACCAAAGAGGAATTCAAACAAATAGCAAACACGTGTAGAGGTAAAGTCAGAAAAGCTAAAGCACAGAATGAACTCAGACTTGCTAGAGAGATTAAGAACAATAAAAAGGGCTTTTTTGGGTATGTCTGCAGCAAAAGGAAGAAGAAGGAAATGGTAGGGCCACTGTATGGAGAAGATGGCAAAAAGTTAACAGGGGACAGAGAAAAGGCAGAATTACTCAACACCTTCTTTGCTTCAGTCTTCTCAGAAAAGGCAAAGGGTGCTCAACCAGAGGATAATGGAGCAGAGGACAAAATAGGAGAATTTCAGCACAGAATAAGTAAAGAGCTAGTACAGGAATACCTGGTTAATCTAAATGAATATAAGTCTCCTGACCAAACGGAACCATTGGCAATAATCTTTGAGAACTCCTGGAGAACAGGAGAAGTCCCAGCAGACTGGAGGAGGGCAAACGTTGTCCCTATCTTCAAAAAGGGGGGAAAAAAGAGGATCCTAACAATTATCGTCCAGTTAGTCTGACATCAATACCAGGAAAGATTCTGGAGCAGATCATTAAACAGAGAGTCTGTGAACATCTGGAAGGTAATTCCATAATCACAAAAAGTCAACATGGGTTTCAGAGAAACAAGTTATGCAAGGCCAATCTGATCTCTTTTTTTGATAAAATTACCAGCTTGGTAGATGAAGGGAATGCGGTAGATATAGTATATCTTGATTTCAGTAAGGCCTTTGACAGTAAGGCCTTTGACATTCTTGCAAACAAGCTTGTAAAATGTAGGCTAGACAAAGTAACATCTGATGCCTCCTTCCTCCAATCATGAATTAGGGGTTGTTGGAGGGCTTCACTTACACTTTTTCTGCCTTTGTGGAGCAGGTGGGGCATAGTGGTGCCCTGCCTGTCCCTGGCACAAGCACACCAGTGACTCCTGCAGGTCAGGAAAGGGGACAGAAGTCCAAGTGAAGGACTGCATCTTGTCCCAGCAGCAGCAGCAGCAGTTCATCCAGCCATGGTTCAGTGAGCAGTTCCTCTGCTGGCGAAAGCAGGAAGCGTGGGTGGAAGCGTGGTGGCAAAAAGAAGACCAAAATGTCCTGGAGCAGAAGGGACGGGATTGGTGAGTCCTCTGATCCTGCAGACAGGGATGACTATTGGTTGGAGAGTACTTTGGTGCCAAGGCTGCTGTCATGGCCCATCAGGAACAGGAATCTGGGATTTGGGGGGAGTGTGGGAAGATCCCCAGGCCTCTGCTTTCCCCATCTTCATGGACAAGGAGGACCACCACCCCCGACCTTCATTTGCCCAAGAAGATCAGGAAGTGCATCCTCAGATGTTTTCCACTTTCTAAAACCTGCAGGGGTGGAGGGTTGTACCCCCAGGTGTCGCAGAAAGGGAAAATGGGAGGCCAAGGAAAATTCTGTCAAGTGGTCCTTCACCAATTGGACGTCAGGTTATTCCGTTTTCATGGGGGTGGTTCTCTTTGCCTATCCTGAGCAGGGTTGGCACCTTGTCAACCACATGGCCCAGGAGGTTATGGGGAGGTGACAACCATGGCATATAACACCACCTTCTGCAAGCACGCATCCCAAAATAGCAATGCCATGTGGGAGCTCATCAACAATGCAATCTGGCTGGTTGAGATGGGGCCCATATCAAGGGAAGGGGAGAACCCTCATGAACATCAAAGTGAGTGTGGAAGAAGGACCCTCATAGGCTGTTGTGTTGGGAGTTTAACATGGAAAAATGTGTTTGGGCCCACTGCAAGTTTGAGCACTGCTGCAAGCTCTGGTGGGGCCTCCATGCCAAACTAGCATGCTCCCATCTGGCCGATGCCCAGCAGCAACTTTTGCCCAGGATGCCCCATTCCAGAAACTTCCGGAAAGAAGGAGGGAGCCTCTAGCTCTGGAACCAGGGAGTTGGGAGGTCCAAAATGAATCTGCTGAGCCTGCTCGGCCATGTTTCAGCCTCCCTCCCACTCCTATGTGCCCTTCCACATTGTTGCCACTCCTCACATGCTACCCTGACAAGAAGGCATCTACCTTCTTAGGGGAGGGCTTCACCTGAATTCCTGTAGTAGGCACGCAGGTGGCCTCCAATGCCCCTAGCTTAAAATCTGCCCAAGACATGCCACAGGTTCTCAAGAACAAAATTGTGAAAGAGCCCCTTTGCCTTCCCCCCCCTGCCCAACTTAAGCGTTTCCCCCCTAGGTGTAGATCCCAAAAAAGTGCTGGGTGAATTTCACCTCATCCACCATCTTTCTTACCCCACTGGGGCATCCATCAACAATGCCATCCCCCCAGAGCTTTGCTCAGTGCATTACACTTCCTTCGACCATGATGTCTTGCTCATGAAAGGTCATGCTATGTCCCCTTTGGTCATCCATTACCTTGATGACTTCCGGTTCATTGGGGACACTGGGGATAAGAGTTGTGCCAAACTCTTGTCCACTTTCCACACATTAGCCTCTTAGATTGGGGTCCCCCTAGTGGCAGAAAAGACTGAGGGCCCCATTACCTCCCTCACTTACCTGGGGATCCAGCTGGATTTGGTGGCAGGTGTCTCTCGCCTGCCAGACGACAAGCTCCGCTCCTTCCTCTCCATGATACAGATCACCCTCTCAGCCTAAAAAGTCACCCGTGGAGAAATCCAGGCTCTCATGGGACACCTCAGTTTTGTATGCAGGGTGGTTTCCCCTGGCAGAGCTTTCTGCGCATGGCTGGCCAGGGTCACAGCAGGGGGTCAGGATGATGCCCCATTGCATCCACCTCACCAGGGGCATAAAGAAGTACCTCAGATTGTAGGAAGAATTCCTCAAGGATTTCAACAGGGTGTCCCTGTGGCAATGCTCTTGGAACTTGGGGCAGGGCTTTGAAGTCCACTCTGATGCTGCTGGAAGCTTTGGCTTTGGGGTCTTTTTTCAGGGCCACTGATATGCCCAACCCTGGTCCACCCACTGGGAGAGGGGTGGAATCCTCCAAGACCTCATGTTTCTAGAGTTCTTCCCAATTTTGGTAGCGGTGCACATCTGGAAGGATACCTTTGCCAACAAAGCAGTTTGTTTTTGGTGTGACAACCAAGCAGTGGTCAGTGTCCTCAACTGCCAAACCTCCAAGTCTGAGAGGTCCATCATTTGTTGTGCCTCTGCAACAACACCACATTCAAGGCCCATGTTGTGCCCGGCCTTAGAGAATAACATTGCAGATTCTCTCTCTCATTTTCAGGTGGCCAGGTTCCGGCAGCTGGTGCCCAGAGCAGAACCCTCACCCATGTCTTTCCGAGAAGAACTGTGGGAGGTTGGAAATTTGCTGTGATGCAGGGCATCCTGTCTTTGCTGGTCCCAACCACACTCAGAGCATACAGGAGGGCTGTTTCCAAGCTTTTCACCTTTTGGGGGCATCGGGACTCAGGGCACACTGTCCGGCTTGCTCCCGCACCATCCTCCATTTCCTTGTATTGTTGAGGGAGTCTGGTATGGCACCTCGCATCATGTCAGTCCACTTGGCTGGTATTTCCTTCTTTTCCAAGGCTGGGGGGGATCTGGGACCCTTGCACATCCTTCTTAGTCAGGAGGGTTCTGGAGGGCTGGAGGAGGACATCCCTTAGGATGGGGGATGGGAGGAAGCCTTTTTGTTTCAAACTGCTTCTCAAGCTCTCCCCACAGCTCAAACAGATCTTCCACTCCAGAGTCAAGGCACACCTTTTCAGAGCAGCCTTTGTTACTGCCTTCTTTGGGGCACTGCAGGTGGGTGACCCTCCTCCAGGTCAGATGGAACTAAGCATTCACTTCAGAGGGAGGATGTCTCTTTTGTGGGAAATGCTGTGTTTTTAGTTCTTTGCAGGTCTAAGTGTGAACAGTTGGGGGAGGGGTCTACCATCATGCTGAGAAGGCTCCATGGCTGCCACCTGTGCCCTGTCTGAACCTTGCACAGATACCTGGCATCCTTCCTTCTGACCAAAGGCCCTCTTTTCACTCAAGAGAATGGGACTCCACTAACCTGGTTAAAATTGGTGTTGGTGCTCCGTACGGCCTTACAGCAGACTGGGCTGCCAGCGGAGGACTTAGTTGGGCACTTGTTCCAAATAGGGCCACTACAACTGCAGTGGGATGCAGACTGACAATGGGCTCTATAAAGAAGATGGGCAGGTAGAAGTCCAGGGCATTTGATATTTATGTCTGCCCAGGCCTGGACCCTTGCTCAGGATAGCCAAGAGGACTGCAGGGCTGGATTGGTGGGAGGTACAGCTTTCAGGGGGTTGGTGGAAGGCAGGCCCCTGGGGGGTAGCTTTTTGTGGTGGTAGAATGGGCCATGGATCTGGTGGCCATGGTTTCCTGTACTGCAGGGCACAGGATTGGGAGCCCTACAGGGACCCAGGGGGTGTTGGGAGCAGTGAGGTATTGCTATTGTGGAGACAACTCCTGAACAGTGTCTCCCTGGTGACAAAAGAGCAAAGATGCAAACATGCAATCAACTGATTATCCTTTCTGTCATCCCAAAGCCCAGCCGTGACTGGGCCACTTGGTTCATCAAGCATCAGGCAGGTTGGTCAATGCCAAATCCAGACCCATGCATTTGGGCCACCCCTACCTGTTACCTGTACTGAATAAAGTTGTGTTTTCCTGCCAGCTGTGTTTCCAGGTGTTTCCTTCCTGTGATGTCTCACCTTACCCTGCAAACTATCAATTTCAAAAGGCAAACCATGATTTTGTCATTTTATATCATTGACATCTTTTTACTATGCCATTGTATTTAATGGGATTTGAGCATCCACAGATTTTGGTATCCATAGGAAGTCCTGGAACCAAACCCCAGTGGATACCAAGGGTCCAATGTAAAACTGAACACCAAAGTTAGGATCATCCAAGTGATCAAAGTTAGGATCATCCAAGTGATCATCACCATGTATGGATGTGATAACTGGCCAATAAAGAAAACCAACAGTAAGGAAATCAATTCATTTGAGATGTTGTGCTGGAGAAGAGTGCTGAGGATACCCTGGACAGCCAAAAAGACAAACAAATTGGTTTTAAAACAGATCAAACCTGAACTCTCCCTTGAAGCCAAGATGACTTTTCTAGCAGTCTGCAAAGGCCCTAAATTGAGACTGTTTTACTTCGGACACATCATTAGAGGGCAAAACATACTAGAAAAGACAATAATGCCAGGAAAGCTGGAGGGTATTAGAAAGAGAGGAAGACTGAATACCAGATGGATAGACTCAATCAAGGAGGCCTTGGCCCTGAGCATGCAGGATCTTAGCAGAACAGTTGAGGACAAAAGGGTTTGGAGGTGTCTCCATGAGTCAAAGTCAACTCAGAGGCAGCTGACAACAACAAAGTTCAGAGAACACTATCCCATTATGCTATATCAGATCAATGATGACCTATTTAGTCAAGCATTTTATAACTCACAGCCGCCAATCAAATGCTTATAGGAGGTTCATGAGCAGGATATTACTTTGAGAGCAGCCTTCTACTTCTGTGCTGCGTTGGTATGTTGTATGATGTATTTGAGGTATAAATGCAACTGCAAATCCTAGGATTCCACAGGATAGATCCAGGGCAGTTAAAGTAGAACTGTAGTGTTACAACTGTGTTATAGTTCGAAAAGGTCCTCAGTCCTCTCTTCCCACATCTAAACATTCCCAGACTTCTGCCACACTGTAGAATTAATGCAATTTGATGCCACTTTAACTGCCATGGTTCCATCCTATGGAATCCTGGGATTTGTAATTTGTCATGGCACCAGAGCTCTCTGACAGACCAGGCTGAATATCTCACAAAACTACAAATCCCACAGTTCCATAGCATCAAACCATAGCAGTTAACGGTGTCAAATTGCATTAATTCTAGAGTGTAAATGCAGTCTCAGTTTCCTCAACTATTCTTCATATAAATTTCTAGACCCTAAACTATCCTATCTGCCCTTTTCTGGACATGTTCCACCTTGTCAATAACATATTAAATTATGATGTCCAGATAAGTCCACTGTACTGCAGGTAAGTTCTCACCAAAGCAGAGCAGAATCATATTATTCTTTCCTTTGATCTGGACATTATAATTCTGTAAATGCAGCCTAGAACTGTATCAGCTTTTTATTTGTCTGTTTTGGTGCAATATTGCACTGTTCACTTCTATTTGGCTTGTACCGTTGGCTCTCCATAGCCACAGAAATTTTATCTATAGATTCAACCATCCATGGCTTGAAAATATTTTGAAAATATATAAATTCCAAAAAGCAAACCTTAATTTTGCCATTTTGTATAAGGTACACCATTTTACTATGCCATTGGGTTTAATGGAGCTTGGGCATCCACAGATTTTGGTAATCTCAGGGAGTTCTGGAACCAAACCTCAATAGATACCAAGGACCCACTAAGGTCATTACATCCCTTTCACTCATAATTCTGTCAAGCCAGGGATCATTCATCCTACATTTGTGTCTCTGTTGTTGTTTTTCTTACTAAGAAATTTCAGGTTTTCCCCCTGTTGAAATTCATTTTCTTAGTTTTGGCCTAATCCTTCCATCTGTTCAGGGCAGCCTAAGTAATCGATAACTCATAAAAACAAAATCATTATGTTTGCAGCTGAGTCTTCCATATATTATTTTGCTTGTTGCTTTACTTCAATACACACAAACACATAGATTCATATGAATCCATGTACACATAAATGTATGCATTTCAGGGTTCTCGGTGACATGAATTTGAGGTTTACATTGCATTATGATATGCATGCCATGTGCACATAGCACCTTAGCAAGTGATCAATTTTATCTTGCTAATTCATTTCTGCCAGTGAGATCAGACTATGAAAGGTTAAACCATTAGACAAATGCTAATGCACCCTCATGCCTGGAGCTTGTCCAACAGAACCTGCAGCAGCTGTCAGCCTAATTAAGCCAGATGTGTGTTAAGTATAAATGGACCTCCCAAGAGGAACAATAACAGACTTCAGATCCTTAGAGAGCTTAAACTACCAGAGGGTATAATGTTTCTGAAGAGCACATCACTCCACCCTTGCATCACTCCACCCTTTCCCATTCATTAGTACCATCTTGGTCACTCTCTATACCCAGTTTTAGAGGGTGGGAAAAGAAAGGGAAATGTTTTTTGCTTTCTGTCAGTCCAGAAAAGAGCAGCATTCATTTTCAGATGATCTGTTCAATCATGACATTTGATCATTGTGCTCTCTCTGTTTGTATCATGCTTCACTTCAACTATGTTGCTCATTGTATTGGGCGGGGGGGGGGGGGGAGGATGACATTTAAGTTATGCCAACTTTGCCACCACCAAAGCTTTAAAGGATCTGTGTGAGTTGTAAAGTTAGTAAAAGGAATCTTAACAAGCCTTTCTGTTTTAAAAAAATTAAAAAATATATATTAACAGCCAAGGAAAAGCCACAGAAGAAAGAAATACAATATTCAGGAATTAGGAACATGTCCAAGAAGGCAAAATTACACTACTACTGCTACCACTAAATATTTAAAAGCATTATACCATTACAAGAAATGATGAATGAAAGTCCATGTATTTATATTTTTATAACATCAGTCATTAATCATTATCACTCATCTTTCTATGTCAGATACAGATTGCAGACTGTAAAGAGATTATCGCATTTTGAAACTATACAGAGTGGATGTGTATCCTATAGTTCAGAGTATATGAACCTAGCTAGTTCAAATCAAAAGCTTATCTAGTTTAGCACTTGGTTCCTGCAGTGCATACTCACCAAAAATGCACAGATAAAAACCAGGACACATGTGGCCAAGTAACATCAGAGTTCAGTGAAGATGGCAAAAGTTATTAATGAGGGAGAACACACAAGCTAAGAAAGGCTGCAGCAGTTTGCTTTTGCCTAAGCCTAATGGGAAGAGCTCCTCTCCTCTCACTGAGTTGAGTACAAATTAATCAAATCCTGTGGACATACTCAGTAATTTAGGAGATTATCACACTGCCTTTTTCTGTCCTTCTGTCCCAACCTAGGCATTGGCTGAAACCTTTTAAGCATGAATTTTATTGCACACCTCCATGTCCAGGTCAGAGGCATCCCATACTCGATCATGGCATCCCATATCTGATCCAGACTTCTCTGGCACTTTTTGAAAAAACAGAATTTTCCCATTCTTTGTAAAGTACGGGAAAGTCCAGATCAGGTATGGGATGCCATGATTGGGTATGGAATGCCTCTGATGTTGGCATGGAGGCATGTGATAAAATCCATGCTTAAAAGCTTTCAGCCCATGACTAGGTCGGGACAGAAAGATGGAAAAGGGCAATGCAATAACTAGAAACTGGATGAGAATCAGGAAGAAAAGACTAACACTGGGAACAAGAGTAGTGGCTCTTCCACTTCAGAGGACATCATCTTCAACCATCCTTGTTCTGCACATAATACATGTGCTATTAAACTGAGCTAGAGCCCTTCAGCTTCAAAGAACTGAACTGAGTGAACATACTCATTGTCGGCCACAAAGCATATAGATCCAGCTTAAGAACTGAACACTAAACAGCTTCACTGAAGACAAATTCCACCCAAATTTTATGTTTAAATGGAGAAAATGGAATAAAAGCATTTATATGCTTTATTTTTACTGGCAATCATAGCCAATAACTGAAATGGGATGTGGGTCATAAATGGGCTACATGATTGCTGTAATAACTTGGGTATATTAACCCTATAAATAAAAACAACAGGTTCTATCACTTGGAGTTCACAAACCCCGTGAACTGAATACCTCCTGAATTCCTTCTTCAGATTCTATTATGAAAGTATTTTCTAGTTCAAACAAAGGACTAGTCAGACACCTGATAAGTTCAGATTTAAAAAAAAAAGTTTGGTATTTTGGTAGAGAAGATTATTCTCAGTTACATCAGTCATAACTTGTTCTTGTAAAAGAACACATTCAAAAATGATCAATCAGTTTCTTCTATAATAACGCAGGTGGCTAAGTGCCATATTAAAAAGGGAACTTTTTGTCATTCACATGGTTGTATGACAAAATTTACAGAGCTTTTATTGTTGAAACTTCCAAATATAGAGGAAAGCTGCAAGCACCTGGACATGAAGAAAGACATAAAAAATTCCAGGGAAGAGTAAAGATGCACTTCCTTCAGGTGTCCCACCATATTTCAGGTTAGGCAATGGAATCCTAACCCCTGCTAACCGCTAAGAGCAACTGAAAGAGAATAACAAGCGAACTGATCAACAGACATGACCTTTACTGGAAAGGTAACTCAGCCATGCCAAAGGTCCATTCTATGCTGATGGAAAATTCCTTGGTTCTAAGTCTTGGGTGTTAAGTCAAGAGCCAGTGGGATGTAGTGGTTTGAGCATTGGACTACAACTCTGGAGATCAGGGTTTGATCTTCATTTGGCCATGGAAACTCATTCTGTGATCTTGAGTAAGTCAAACTCTCTTGGCCTAAGAAAACCCATGACAGGGTTACCTTAGTATCACCATAAGTCAAAAATGACTTGAAGGTACACAACAACACAACAAAGTCTGGGTGAGCAACTGCATAGAAATAGTAAGGACACAGTTCCTCGAACTTTCATGTGGGTTGTACTGCTTTGACAGTACCCAAAAATACCTTCTTTTTCCAGCACTTTCTCAGGCAAAATGGCAACCAGAAATGACATTATTCTACTTTCAGTTGACAATTCAGCTGTGATATTGGGACAAGGGCTCTGTTGATGTAGATCAGGCCTGCATAATTTGGCCATAGGTAGGGGCCAAAATTAAAATAGGCTAATTTTTTAGGGCCACAGATAGGTTTTAATTAAATATTTATTAATTAATAATAATAATTAATAATATTAATTAGAATTAATTAATATTAATTCTGTCCTCCTCTTCCTCTGCCCGGCCCTCTCCTTGAGAGAAAGCCAAGCAGTGGAGGAACCTTGTCTATCTTTCTCCTCCTCTGGCTGAAGCTCTCCTTGGGAGAAGGCCAAGCAATGGAGAGCCTTGAGGGGCAAATGTTTGCCCCTCTTCCTCCTCCACTGCCTGGCCTTCTCAGGAGAAAGCCAGGTGGAGGAGAAGCCTTGTAGTGTGAGTGTTTGCCCATCCTCCTCCACCACCCATCCTTCTCCTTGGGAGAAAGCCAAGCAGCGGAGGAGTCCTACAGGGCAGTGTTCACCCATGCTCATCTTCCGCCATCACCCAAACTTCTCTTCAGGAGAAAGCAGGGCAGTAGAGGAGACTTGCAGGCAAGCATTTGCCCATCCTCTTCCTCTACCCAGCCTTCTCCTCGGGAGAAAGCCAAGCAGCAGAGAAGCCTTGCTGGGTGAGTGTTTGCCCATCTTCCTCCTCCACTGCCCAGCCTTCTCCTCAGGAGAAAGTAGGGCAGTGAAGGAGACTTGCAGGGCAAGTGTTTGTCTAATAATAATAATAATAATAATAATAATAATAATAAATTTATTTATTTATAGCCCGCCCCTCTGCGTGGCAATAGGGGCGGGTTACAGCATTTAAAACAGACAAAGTTAAAACATTCCCTCATCCCGCAATCCAACCCTCCCATCCCCTTAAAACAGAATTAAACTTAAGAAAGATTAAAATACGACAATGCAATAAAAGCAATAAAACAATAAAAAGAGAATGAGCAGCAATAGGGAGAAAATAAAAACTCATCTCCCTAGAACAGAAGTTATTCCGGGAAGGCCTGCCAGAAGAGATCTGTCTTCACTGCTTTTTTAAAAGCAGTAAGAGTAGTAATAAGACGGATCTCTTGTCTGTCCTCCTACTCCTCTGGAGGAAGTCTGGCAGTGGAGGAGCCTTGAAGTTGTTCCACATCCTCACAGACTACCTGAAATCCTTTGACAGGCCACATGTGGCCCCCAGGCCATATATTGTGCAGGCCTGATGTAGATCAAGATGACAATGATGATTTTCTTACTCATGGAGCTACTTTCTGCGTTTCATTGAATATTTTCTTTTTGTTTTAATTTATTGTTGCTAGCCACCTTGAAGCTTTTTGAACAAAGATTGAAGCTACAAGGTGGCTAGCAACAATAAATTAAAACAAAAAGAAAATATTCAATGAAACACAGAAAGTAGCTCCATGAGTAAGAAAATGGACTACATTCCTGTATTTACTCCAGACACAACGATTTCATTGCACTCTAGATATCTCTTGGAAAGTGACTCAGAAACGTCACCCAGTGCTGAAGTCCTTGTAGGGCTTAAAAATTCACCAATTAGATGGTCAAATCATGTTATTCCAATTATGTAGCAGCTACATTGACTGCCAGTGCACTTCCATGCCCAATTGAAAGTTCTGATTTCTGGATAGTTTGGACTACGTAAAGGACCTCTCACACCCTGATGAACCTGCCCATGTTTTCAGATAATAATGAGAGATCCTATTGCACAATTAAGAGCTATAAAGTTGGCAGGTCACTAGGGACAAGGCATTTCCAGGGGTGTTGTTGCTGTTGTACACCTTCAAGTCATTTATGTCTTATTGCAATGCTATGGAAAACCTATCACAGTATTTTCTAGGCAAAATTTGTTTAAAGGAGATTTGCTACTGCCCTCCTCTGAGATTGACTGTGTGTGAATTTCCCAAGGCTAACCAGTTGGTTTTCATAGCCAAGCAAGGATTTGAATCTTGGTGTACTCAGAATCTTAGACCAACCATCAAACCACCATACCATACTGGCTCTGGCCCCTACGCTAAAGAATCCCCCCAGTGAAGCCCTGTTCAGACTTTTCAAAACCAAGTTGGGTCAACAAGTGAAGAGGGGAGTTTCGCTGGCCCTACTACCTCAATATTATGGGGAGAACAAGGAATCAGAACATGAAAACTTCCCAGTTGCCTGGAGAACACCCAAATATATGGAAGAGACAGAGCGTTGGGCTAGTGTAATCCCATCAACATTAATCATTTCAAAATGCTTTGTAAATGAGTAATTGGGACTCCATCTTTTGGTGATCAGAATATATATTTTTTTAAAAAATTACTTGTTTTCTTTGGCTAACTCAAGCATTTTTATTATATGTTTTTGTTATATATCATGCTCTTGTTGTTTCAAGTCATAGATTTGAGCTTTTAACTAGGTCACTATTATATTTGTTTAAAACCAAACTATGATTTTATTAACTTGTTATACTGACACAGAATTAATCTGCCTTAGGAAGGCTGCTGTCACAAATCTGCCCTTCAAAAATGCTCCAGTTATAAAATTAGTTTGGGGATTTGGCACAAGAGCTTTTAAAACAGAGAAATGTCACATGTGCCTATGTTCTAGTTCTCTTTCTTTAAAATGATTTCGCAAGTAAAGCACAGCTGGCATCTTAATAGTCTCCACCCCATTTTAAGGCAGAGTAATGTCCAGGGGACTATTTTATAAAATTTCTCCAGAGGCAGGAGAAATTTTTGAAGTTTCTTGGGGAGAGATCATTATCATTAATAGATATTGAAGTAAAGCTCCTTTCCACTCCTTTTCTTTCCTTTCCTGCCCTTTCCTTTCCTTCTTCTTCTATAATTTTAAAAATGTGAATTTTAAATGTGGATTGTTTAAATATATGTATATCTTATCCTTTTAAATTGTATGTATGTCCTTTTAAACTGATGTGTATTTTAAATGATGTGTTTAAACTGTTGTGGTGTGTCTGTTAATTGTTGTCCTCTGTCTCAATCCATGGGGAGAGGTGGGTAAGAAATAATAATAATTATTATTATTACTATTATTAATAATAATAATCTCAGTTATTTTTTCCCTACTCTAATCTTCAAGTGACAACAGTAACAACGGTGTTGGCTGCCTACTGTCTGGCCACCATTGCTTCTTCTATGATATTTTTGATGAAGCAATGTTCTGAGAATTAGATAGTGGTGGTGATTATGGCATCCTTCAAACAAAAATATTGGGTGGGGTCCCTTTTTCTATTGGGATGAGAAAAAGCACAATCTCAGAAATTTTCTCAGGGGATATATGTCATTTGAGATTTCAGCTCTCAATTTAAGACACCAATTTTATTTTTAAATTATTTTTAAAGCCAGTCCTGGAGTTTGTAACTGCACCTGTCCAATACCATGCTCATGCAAGGCAAATTGGTGGCAATTTGGAGGGCTTTGTGTAAAACCTTCCTGGGTCAGGAGAGAATGCTTTTCATATTTCTCTTGAAAGCCCCATTAAATAGAATCTCAAAAATGTCTTCATATTTACATTTGCTGAACTTTCTGCAAAAGTTCACAAATGCAGGAAAGAAGGAGGCTGGACGAGTGGGCTCAGTCAGAACACTATGTTAATTTTAGGAAGGTGAAACTGTCTCCAAGCAAGAGATGAACCTGCTTGAACCTTTTACCTTTTCATGCAGCAGCATCATAAGAGTCATTCCAGCATGGCAGCTTACCAGAAATGTGTGTTGCTATAGTTCAGTCAGGTACAAGGAGCCTGGCTTTGTCTGGTATTTTAATGCTTGGCTGCCTCAAATCAGATGTCATTCCAGAGATATGACTATGACTCAGCTGAATGTGGAATAATGAGTCTAAGCCAGTCTTCCTCAATGTGGTGCCTTCCAGATGGCTTAGGGATGTAATGAATGTTTCACATTTTCTCATCCTTCAGATAGAAGAGTTTGTACATGAGAAGTTTTGCATTTCAAAACAAACAAACAAACAACCACTCCTTTGTGGATTATCTTGATCCACAAATGACATTTTTGTGAATCCTTATCAAAAATGGCCTAAGCTAGAATTTTTCAGGCTTTTTCAAACTGACAAGGGTTGGGCTATAAATGCTGTGTAATTCAGATTTTAAGGTTTTAATAATAATAATAATAATAATAATAATAATAATAATATGGTTTATCTATATATCCCGTCTCTCTCTGCGTTATAGAGTTTTTAATACATTTTAGATTTTAATGCATAATTGTTTTAACTTTTAAACCTGTTTAATTGGTTTTTTTAGAAATTTTAAAATGCTTTTGTATTGTTTTTAAATGATGTAGTTTTAAACTTGCTCTTCATGGCCTTGATTCCCAAAAGTGGGAGAAAGGTGGGATATAAGTAAGTAAGTAAGTAAGTAAATAGAATTCTCAACTACCCCAGATAGGGTTCTAGAAACATCTGGATCAAATGAATCATAGAATCATAGATTTGGAAGAGTCCACAAGGGCTACCCAGTCCAATCCTCTACCATGCAGGGATACACCAAGCACTACCAAGATGGGTATCTGTTTAAAAATCTCCAAAGTATGAAAGTCCACCACACTCTGAGTTAAGGCCTCGGCAGACGGCTAATAGGGCCGTCTCCGAGACCTGGAAGAGGAGGGGAAGTCGCACGTGCGGCGTCCCTTCCTCTTCCTGAGGTCGTCCTTGGAGCTTCCGGCCCTCCGGACGGACGGCGCTCAGGGGATGACCTCCCTCCGCAGCGACCAGACGCGCTGTGGAGGATAAGTCAGGGAAAGTGCGCCCTACGCGTTTAGGGCTCACTTTCCCTGTCTTGTAAAAGGAGCGGCAATTTGCTGCTCCTTTTAGGGTCGCCGCAGGAGCGCCACGGTCTGGCTGCCGCGATCCCGTGGCGTTCCGGACCAGGGCGTCCCCGACACCCTGGTCTGCATCCCCCCTAAGTGTATTCCACTGTTGAACAGCTTTTACTGTCAAGAAGGTGAAATCTCTTTTGCTGCAGTTTGAATCTATTGTTCCATGTTCTAATCTCTGGGACAGCAGAAAACAAGCTTTCTCCATCATCAATATGACATCCTTTCTAGTATTTAGTCTCTGACAACACTGTCTCTTTGGCTTAGTAACGGAGATGAGCACTGCCCCCTATGGTCGGACACGACTTGACAACCTTGTCAGTGGGGAATATCTTTACCTTTTACCTTCTAATATTTAAACATATCATGTCCTCTCTTAACCTTCTCATCTCCAGGCTAAACATATCCAGCTCCCTAAGCCACTTCTCATAGGGCATGGTTTCCAGACCTTTCACCATTTTGACCCTCCCTCTGGACATGCTGCAGTTGTCAACATCCTTCTTGAATTGTTGTGCCCAGAAACAGACATAGTTCAAATTCAGAAGACACCTTCAATTCTTAAAACTCCATTCCACAGATAAACACTTGGTGGATGACTAAATACTCTGAAGGTACCAGACCCCATCTGATCTTGGTGGTTAAGCAGGATCATGCCTGCTCAGCACTTGGATAGGGGACTAAAAAGGAATAACAGGCTCTGTAGGTTCTGTTTCAGAGGAAGGAACTGGCAAAAACATCCCTCAGTATTCCTTGCTTAAGCTAACCCTAGGAAATTCATAGGGTCATTATAACATGGACAGACAACTTAAAGGCACAAAGAGATAGAGAGAGGGAGAACTAAAATTACAACTAACAAGGATAAATTGATGCCATAAACTGAAAACATGATGGATAATATCAAAACTTTGATTATGAAAATATTTAATTCAATTTTATGGCTTACAGTTTTCTGCTCATTTGAATGCCATTGTGCATACCATGAGTAGGCACGTTTTGAGGTCCAGAAGCCAGTTTTGGCCACCTGGACCATCTAACTAGATATGTGCCTGTAGTTACCTCCTCCCACAATGAGACATAGCTATTTTTTTTTTCTTAAAAGGCACTATGGGCCCGTACAGACTGGTCACAAGAGCCAGCCTTGGGGTGGAGTTGGGGTTAATAGCACTGTTCCTGTGGTGCAATGATAAAGATATTTTGCCTTGTTATTCCTTGTTGAGGAGATTGTCTCAATAGGAGGAGGATGTTTAGAGAGTGCTAGGGTTTTTAGAGGTGATGGGGATTGAAATTAGGATTCCTGGCCCCTGTATGCAAAACATATGATGAAGTATTATCTTTGCAGAGCACAGCTCTTGGTTCTAAGTGAATGCAAGGAGAGGATGTCATTATCTGTGCATAAATATGTTCTACATATGCTCAGAGGCACTCAGAATAACTCTGATTAACATCTCCCCATCTTTGATTCACTAACATTGTAGCCACTTCTTGTGGGACTTTAATACTGCAATAGATCAGTGTTCACTTGCTGGAATGAGCACATCATTCTACATTTATCTCTTCAAATTCATGAAAACAATCCACAGTGTCTGAAGGGCAAGTTTGAAGGGCTGAACAGCATATGCGTTGGTGAGGGTGGGAGTGGGAGGTGGGACAGAAAGAAGACATATGTATGTCAGTGATTTACCTTACAAGATTGTTAAATCCCATGCTTTAGGACAGCCTTCTTCAACCTGCCAGTTTCAAATTCATTGTACCACAAATCCAGCCTTCGCCAACACATCTAAAAAGTGCAAGCTGAGGAAGGCAGCTTGTCAACAGTGACAACCCACAGGCTATTGGCATCCTGTTTAAATCCCATAGTTTGGGAAACCAATAAGTTAAATAACAAATTAATTATTTAGTCCAATGAATTAAATTACTTTTGTTGCTAATGCTAATTACAATGAATTAATCTCCCCATTTCTAACATTCGATACTGATAAATTAGTTTTCAGATCTACCATACCAAGCTATATCCCCAGTCCACCATGGGCTGTACCAGGTCCCCCAAAACAAAACTTTTAATCACTGGACAGGGGTGTCCATTTTGGAGGGTGCATTGGAAGTAAAGCAAGGTACATTTAGCCTTGCAAACCTTGTTTCACAGTAGAACTGCTGGTCTTGGAGGCTTCCAAGTATGGTTCTTCTCCCTATATTTTGCAAAAAAAAAAAAAAAACAACCCAAAAAACAAAACACAAATAAAAAATCATCCAGGGTGCCAAATGACATGCATGCTCCCTGCAGTATACTCCCATCCTTGAGGTATATGATGTTGCCATTAGCAGCTGCCAAAATAAACTTCAAATTATTTCTGCCCTTCTCCCTAAGCTTTGGGCGTCCTTTTTAAAAACTGAGGTGAGAAGAAAGCCTTTTCACAAAAGAGATTAGATCAAGAGGCTTCTACAAAGTACAATTCCTTACAACTTACTCTCTAGCATTCTGAAGCCAGATCAAAGGTCTGTTTTCCAGAAATAAGCCCCAGAGTTCCATGCCACTTAAATTTAAATAGGCATGTATATGGCTGAAGCCTTAGACTGAAGCTTTTTAATGAGCCCTTTCTTCTTCCCCTCTTCACTCTCCACTTCCCTGACTTTCTTTTATTGTTGTTGTCATCAAGTGAACTTTGACTTAGGTGACTCTATGAATGAGAGACCTCCAAGTTCCCTCATCATCAACTACTCTGCTCAGTTCTTGCAGACTGAGGGCTGTGGCTTCCTTGATTGAATCAATACATCTCTAGTGTGGTCTCTCTCTTTTCCACCTGCCTTCCACTTTACCAAGCATTTCCATCTTTTACAGAGAGTCATGTCTTCTCAATATATGTCCAAAGTACGACAGCTTCAGTTTAGTCAATTTTGCTTCTAGTGAGATCAGGCTTGATTTGCTCTAAGACTCATTTATTTGTCTTTTTAGCAGCCCATGGTATCTTTAGAATTCTTCTCCAACACCACATTTCAAATAAGTTGAAGATCTCATCTAGATCCTTCTACACTTGAGGACCCAGTCTAGTTCCATGATGGCTGCCTTTCTAAGTGTCAGGCTGCATCTGCACTGCAGAAATAAAACAGTGTTACAACTTACACAGTTCTTTTGAACTGCTTTCTGAAGATTTACCTTCCCCATCCTAGTATTTGCTGAAAGGAGTGGACTGCAACTCTGATCATTCTGAGTCAGCATGATAATTTGAATTACTTTTTTGCCATGCTGGTCAGGAATGAAAGGACTTGGAGGTAGAAGACTAAGGCTGAATATACACTGCAGTAATAATGCAGTTTGACACCACTTCAAGTGCCATGGCTCAATGCTATTGGAATCCCTGGATTTGTAGTTTGTTGTGGCACCAGAGCTCTCTGACACAGAAGGTTAAATATCTCACAAATCTACTAATCCCAGAATTCCATAGCATTGAGGCATGGCAGTTAAAGTGGTGTCAAACTGCATTATTTCTCTGATGATGCCAGCCACAGATGCTGGCAAAACGTCAGAAAGAAACTCTTCTAGAACATGGCCACACAGCCCGAAAAACCCACAAAAACTATGGATGCCAGCCATGAAAGCCTACGACTTTGCATTATTTCTGCTGTGTTGATGCCTCAGTCTTATTCTGATTTTTTTAAAATTATGGTCTCCATTTTTGTTAATAGTAAGCCAAGGAAAAGAAATATTTAGCTTAGTTGCATCCTTACTTCCATGATATTTTAGTTATAAGGAACTTGGGGTAGAGAGATTTCTTTATTGTATGTGTTTTATGCTGAAATTTAATTTTTTTGGCTGGGTATTTTTAAATCTTTATATTTTGAACAGTTTTAATTCTACATTGTTTAGAAGCTTTTCAGCTGGGAAGCTAGCAAATTAATGACTTAATCATGCACGATATGGTTGGCATTTGGGGAGAAAGAATCTATGTGTGCAGCCTTGAATTTTTGCAACAGCCCAAATTCAAACATCAGTCTGGAACTGGCAATGGCTTTTGAGATGTGTGTGTGACTAGATGCCAATTCACCTTATCATACCTTTGTTTGACATCACCCTTTCTGATAAAACAGTTATGAATTCTTTTCCTCCATGACAACCTGAGTGCACAAACTGAATCCATTATCTCCACCTGTAGGAAAGAGATTGCCTTGGTTTGAATAAGACAGGCGGTGCCATTAGTAACTGAGAGCTCTATAATTGCCATCTGCTACAAACTCTTTGCATTCCTTATCTTTGCCATACATGTTCAACTTTTAATAGCCTATTCCATGAAACAGGTGGCAAAAGAGATTAAGGTAAAGGATGCAACACAGAAAAGAGACAGTGACATTATAAATATCACCACAGCATGCCGTATAATGATGGGAAACAATTGTTTTTACATGAAATAGAGAACAGCAAGGATTATGAAACCTAGCTTTGTCTTTAGCCAATTAGAATTCTGAGACAAGACCAAAATTTCATGAGCTACTACACTGCCAAAACATGTCCTAGATTCCTATGTGCTGGTAGATGGGTATGGGGATTATGTGGGTGCAATACAGCCCACCAAGGCCCTCCGGGGGCCCAGGCCCCTTCCCATGAGCCCCATGCACTTGGAAAAAATTGGGTTCCCAAATGCAGACTCACATGCCCAAGAAGCCTCCAAAGGGAAGTAGACAGTTTCTTTCTAAAGAGGCATAAATGGTGTCTTGAGATACCTGAAACATCAATTATTGCTGAAACAAACACAGTTTTAGATCTAAAGAACTTGGATCTCCTTTGTCTGGCATGCCGTTGTGTTCTTTCAAGTCATTTCTGGGTGATGGCAACTGTATAATAGGGTTTTCTGGCAAGATTTATTCAGATGAGGTTTGCCATTGTCTGGGGCTGAGAGGGTGTGGCAAGCCCAAGGTCACCCAGTGGGTTTCATGACTGAGTTGGGAACCAACCCTGGTCTCCAGAGTTGGAGTCCAGCACTTAAACCACAATGCCATGCTGGCTCATGCCACATCTGGCATGCTAACTACTTTAACTATGAGCTACACTTGGCCCCTGGTATCTGCAGGTGTGTGTGTTTTAAAGTCAGGCATCAAATGGTGTGAAAGGTTTTAGCCTAAGATCATGGAGAACTACTGCAAGAGCACACACAGGGCTTGAAAAAGATATAGGGGGTTTTGGACTGCAGTGCCCAGGTTCATTGGGAGAATTCTGGGGGTATAGTTGTCACTGAGTAGACAATATGGGTCTCAAAAAACCAGTGCATGTTCCTATGTCCCCTATGCCTTTCCTCTGGTAAAACAGTAGTCAGGTGGATGATAGATTCCCATATCACTCCTGCAAACAGTTCCTACAGGTTGCTATGGCCTAATGCAATGTAGCCTGAGTACAAATTAAGCAGACTGTTCACCGACGTTCTTTGCATTAATGTGTTATGAAACTTAACTCATATTTCTTGTAATGCCCCGAGCCGTGAAAAATCCTGAGTGATGGCAGAAGACTACACTTAGATATGAAGATTTGATTAATTTCAACAACAGGTTTATCTGCTAAGTCCCTTGGCTTTAGTTAACAATTAGCAGCTTTCACATCCATTAGAACCAGGTCACATTTAATAGCAGTGGACTAACACGCATACCCAGAGTTATAGCACTGTTAAATAATTCCTTGGTGAGCCAAGCTGCTATTTTCACCTTCCAAATGATTGAGAGGAGAGGAATGAAGGGATAAGCAGATAAGCTTAATTTTGCAAAGCTAGACTCCACTTTCCACAGCTTAGATTTTATGGCTCTGAGCTTCTATCTGCTATGTCAAATGGAAGTTTAATAAATGAGCCCAGCTAATTAGCTCCACCTATTCTTTTTTTGTGAGTATATTTGCAATGCTTTCTTGTCTAAAATGTATGACCACATCTTGAAGAAGAACAGAGCTTGACATAATTTTAGTTATCAAATGCTGGTAATTGACACAGAGACAGGCTATGCTTTACACAAGGTTATAATTGATCCAGTTCATTGACCTCAGAGGCTCCTCTTCTGAGTAGTGGGTGACTTGCATTTTGATGCTTTGTCAGCTACTTCAGTGGACATAAATTACAAATGAGGTACTAATGAAGTTTTTCATCACTAGTTTACTTTGCAAGATCAGTCTTTCGACTTCAATTTAGAGGACACTCATGCCTTTGGAGGGGAGGCGAAGAGGGATTGAAAACTCCTCTGAGCAGTTATAAATTAGCATTCAGATAATCAAAAGAACTCCTTTGAGCTTAACAAGATTTTTGTGCCAGCCCGAAAACCTCCACATCACAGAAGGAGATTGGAAAAAGAGAAGAGGAGAGTAAATAGAAAAGAAAATACCTTGAAAGCCAACAAGCCCAAAAGCCCCACTGCCTTGCAAAATCCATCCAATCCTTTTTTCAATTAATATAAATGATCAACAAAGAGATTAACTGGTCACAATATTCTCTGGGGAAGTGAGAAGTTTTCCCGATTCACATCAGACAAGGATTATGAGGACTGTAAGAATCAAGGTGATCCGAGTCCAAAATTTTAGTTATCTGCTAGTGGAATTGGGAAAAGATCCTTTTTTGGACAACAGCTCCCATGATCCCATGTACCACTGGCCATGCTGTCTGGGGAGTTGTACTCTAAAAAGAAGAACTTTTCTCTGAACATAGCACATGGATTGAGTGGGAAAGAATGAGAAACCTATTGCAAAGTCACTGCAGCAACCACAGCCAGGTCAGCCCACAAGAAGCCAAAACAGGTGGGGCAGAGAGCAGATTTCTGCCAAGTTTTCTCCTGGCAATTCTCATTTGGGGAAAAAATTTGAGTGGTTACAATTAGTGTTGCCAGGTTTTCAAAACAGCAATAAGGGACAATCAGAATCCATGACATGTAAAGTTGACAGTCAGGGAGTAGCTGTTCATAAGTGTGTATTCGGGTCACTTTGGACTGAACAGACCAGCACTAAGCGCCGGCTTGGGGGTGGTGTGGAGGCTTAGCATTTGGATGACGCATACCCCGATGCGACCTCCAAGCCAGCATCACGGCATCCACCTGACCGCATGGCAGAGGGCGTTATGGCACTCCTTTGGCATGGCATTCACATGCCACATGCCAAAAGGAGCACAGTAAAGTGCCGCCACAGTAGAAAGGACGCCCTTTTGGGGGGTCAAAAAGAAGCAGCATTTTGCTCCTTCTTTTGGGCCTGGAAAAACACCAGATCAGGGGTGTGGCATGTGGTTGCTGTTGCTCCAATCTGGCACTCAAAGGGAGGACGCAGAGCCACTCCTTTGGGGCAGTCTGCTTCACCCATTTGCCATGTATTTGTCTGTTGAATTAATGTATTGTCAACATTCATAAATTATATGGTGCACACATTTCTGTCTTCATGTGGGGACCTCAATAAAAATATGGGATTTTTAACAACATATTCAGTTTATACAGTAAAAGATTTCCAACCCTTAAATAGGGTACATCCTTTATAATAAGGAATAGCTGCCAGCACAAAAAAAAAAAGAAACAAGCTTTTTTGTGGGGTTTTCGGGCTGTGTGGCCATGTTCTAGAGGTTCTAGAAATTCTTGAACTCTTCTAGAACATGGCCACACAGTCCGAAAAACCCACAAAAAAATATGGATACCGGCCATGAAAGCCTTCAACTTCACAAAGAAACAAGCTATCTGGCTCTTTAATAAGTGCTAGCCCATATAACAAAGGATGCCTGGAAACCCTTGTTACAGCTGGAAATTTGCATGCACACACCAGAGCTTTTATCTATCAGAGATGCACCTCCATACCATGTGGACTGCCACCCAAGGAAAGTAGGATTGCTCCACTTATGACAAAATCTAATCATCATTAAGTGGTACTAAAGAGTGGGTAAACATGCTGGAACCTCTTAAGGAAATGAGCATATCCTCAATTGCTTTTCCGCTGTTGTAGTTTAGAATAGGACATGCAGCAGCCTGCAGCCTGCAACAGCACAAGCACACTAAACACATGATTAAAATGATTTCATACTTTCCTTTAGATGGATTAGGATTACATCAGTCACTTTATAATGTTCTTCCTTGCTGAAGATTACGTAAATACTTTAAAAAGAAAGAAAGAAAGAAAATCAACAAATACAATCCTCATACCACAAAGATGATGACTATAGGATCTCATAGCATTTATTTATTTAGCTAGTTAGGGCCTTTGCAGACTGCTAGAAATAGTGCAAATTGAGTCCACTTTAACTGCCCTGGCTCAGTGCTAGGGAATCATGGGAATTGTATTTTTTATTGAGACATTGAGCCTTCTCTGTCAGAAAGCTCTGGTGCCACAATAAACTACAGTTCCCATGATTCCCTAGCACTTGAGTCAGGGCAGTTAAAGTGGACTCAATTTGCACTATTTCTGGCAGTCTGCAAAGGCCCTATGTTAATTAGCTAACATGTACCTGGCAGGGTCCATGTCATTATCTAATATACCATAGAACTGCTTGCTTTCCCTTCTTCCTGGAGCCCTGATGGTGCAGTGGTTAAATGTCTGTACTGCAGCCACAAGGTTGTGAGTTCAATCCCAGGGGTTCCAAGGTCCACTCAGTCTTGCATCCTTCCATAGGTTGCTAAAATGAGTATCCAGCTTGTTGGAGCCAATTAGCTTAGCTTGCACATTGTAAACCACTTAGGGAGTGCTTAGTTCACAGATAAGCGATATAAAAATACACTTGCTATTGCTATTGCTCCTTTTTAAACCTCAATATCTTGCCAGTAATACCTTACAGAGCCCTCTCTCATTTCCCAAGCTTTATAACCCTCAGGAATTTAGCAGCAGTGCCTTACTTCTCTTCTTATTCCTGCCTTAGGAATCTTAGTAGCAGTGGCACCAAATAGGTCTGTACCTTCTGAATCCCACCTGACGCCACCAATATCCTTTTCTTTTCTTTTTTTACTTTGAGAATCTGCCATTGTATTCAGATAGCTCACTTCCATTTTCAAACCTCAGGAATGTTAGCAGCAGTGCCTCAAAGAGCCTTTATTTTCTAACCCTTAAATACATATACAGTAATCCCTGCAGATTTGCAGGGGATCTGTTCCACCACCACCACTGGCAGTTTCAAAATTTCATGAATATTCAAGTCCCATTGTCCTCAATGGCATCATTGGGGACAATGGGACTTGACTATTTGGGAAATTCCTTCCCTTCCCTCCTTCCTTCCTTCCTTCCTTCCCTTATTGGCATTGGTGTATATATATTTCTCAATGTGTTATATTAGGATTATTTTTATATATTCCTGTTACTTCCTTTAACACAGTTTTTACTCACTATAAGAAATTTATGATGGGTGGAAGATCTAACAGCATGCTTTCACCTGAAACAGGCACAATAAATGTTTGTGAAAAATTATTCATGTTCACTCTCATATCTTGTCTACCCTAAACATGGAAGGAGAATATCATATGGAAGCTAACCATGGTTAAAACGTGGCTAAATCGTTCCTAAAGCAAACTGGTGTGATCGCCAGTCACACTTGTCTCCCATGGTTAAATCACATCCACTCTGCTCCTATCATCAAAGCATTCGTGGAGCAGCTATTTCTTCACTCCATTATTGAAGCAATGGCTGGTCCATGAATGCTTTGATGATGGAAGCAGAGCGGATGAGATTTAACTATGGGAGACAAGCGTGACTTGTAATCACACCAGCATGCTTTAGGAATGATTTAGCCATGTTTTAACCATGGTAAGCCTCTGTGTAATATTAGAGTTGTGAGAAAAAAGTATAGAAGCAATAGAAAAACTTCACACTTGTCTTAACTGACAGTGTTTTTAAGAGTTAGCCTAACACAATCCTCAATAATTTTGGCAAGAGGTCATGGGTCTTGCAAAATATATTGCCTGATATTTAGGGTTACTAGTTCAGGACTGCCCCAGGCCCAAAACCTGAGACCTAAGAAAGGTCCTGGGTGATGTCTTTAAACATTGTGCATTAAGTACTGTAGTAAGTATAATTGCTCACAGACTGTTATTCAAGCACACTTACACGCATACGCGGCATGTTTTCCTGTTTGGAAATTAAGAAATCTACCGTAGTTAAAGGGGGTTCCCAAATCAAGGTGAAATAAGGGGATTATTCCTTTTAATTTGCTTAGGGAAATGGGAAAAGGAACATTTAATCTAGCCTGCTTGCTTCTAACCAGAAGGTTCATAGCAGAGTGGAGGGTGAGTTCTGAATGGAAAGGAGGAAGTTTATCAAGTAAACACCTAGACCCCCAGAGAATGAAGCCTTGCAAATTGTACCAAGCCATTGCTGTAATAGCTGATCCCATCATAACTAGAGAATTTGCATTCCACATCTTCCTCCTGGAGATGATCTCTGAAAACTGGAGATTTGATAATACTACCTGTATTTGATAGGAAGCATTTAATCTGGTATGCACTTGCAGGGAAATCTTACAAAATTAAATATGTAAAATAAATTGAGCAGGCTTGACATTTCAAAAGGGGGAGCTCATTGTTTAGGATGGAGTTGGACTCATGTGACCCTCCAATGCTCTTGGACTGCAACTCTCATCAGCCCTAGACAGCATAGTCAATGGAGACAACAGCTAGGGGTACCAATCCACATTATTGCCATTCCTGGGAATTAAGCCCTAATAACTTTAGAGTGATATCAATTCACATACATGTTTATATCAATACTTCTCAACTTTGGGTCCCCAGCATTTGTCGACAGCATAGCTTCCAGAATCCCTAATCATTATATACGTTGGCCATGGCTTCTGGGAAGTAAGTCCAGGAACATCTGTGGTCCCAGACTTTAGAAATGCTGGTATATGAGAAACACCTGAAATCATGAAGAGATTCTAACAAACAGGATTGAGAAAGTTTCTGATTAGCTTCCATCAACCACAGTACTGATCCAGATGGACTAATGGCATTACCTAATATAAGGTTTTCCCATACTATCTGACAAAAAGGATATCTGTGTGATCAGAACATCTCTTTTCTATTGTTGATAAGCCAAAGCTTTTAAAGAAACCAATATCTGCTTTGGGGATTTCAAAATGTTTTGCTTGCTTTCACTAATACTGCCCTACACAGACATAGCAACAAAGAACTAGTATCAACCTGCCTGCCCACCACATTTGAAACCATTTTCTAGTACAAATGCTTTAGCTGCAGATGAAAACTTATATATTCACATTCAGGTGGCACAAAGCAGCATTAGAAGCCAAGGACATTAGCTCGTGGAATTCATACTGCAATTGAACAAAATCCCTATTATTAATCCTCACCCAAAACAGTTTCCACTCCTGAGGTGTTCCATTTGCAACCTTGTAAATTAATGTGCTTTCAGTAGCTGCCTTCAATACTTTAAAGAACAACAGTGGGAGTGGAGGCCTTCTGTGTCTGAAATCATGTTAAATTTAATCATGGATAATTTAAGATCTTAAAAACAGCCATGCTGGGGGAGGCCAGAGTTGTATCTAGTACAAGAGCAGGCAACTGTATGGAAGTTAGGGAGCATTTTCTCTCTCAGATCCCCCTCCCCAGCTTCAATCAGAAACAGTAAACTGAAAGACCTCAGTTTTCCAATGCAGTCTCTGTCAAAATGGCAACCTATTTCCATTGTCATGAGAACTCTGCTAAAAATTGAGGGTTTGGGGGGCAGGGGTGTTCTGGGGTTGGGGTGCTTTTACATTTTTCCATGTCATTGCATTTTAATCACCCTATCTCTGAAGAAGGAGGTATGAAAATTGGTGGAAGGAACATCAGCAATTTAAGACACACACATGACACCATACTACTAGCAATAGTAACAAGAAAATTCTAAAACTTTGTACCAAGTTAGGTAAAAAAAATTCTTGGAGGGGAACTGCAAACATGTTTAAGGTGGAAGGATCCTTCTAAAGCTTTTCAAAAGCATTAGAAGGCTCCTTTAATCTGCAGCAAGGACAGTCTTCTGAGTAGTCCTCAATCCCCACCTCAATCCCATTGTCTAACATGTTTTCTGTTTCTGTATGAAGTTAGACCAGCAAGTTGGTTGTTTAAAATTTCTAAAATTGCTAAAGTCTTGAGTCAAATCTGTGCATATTTATTGCTGAGTCAGGTCCTCAGTGAGTCAGTGAAGTGACTTGAGTCAGATGAGTCCAAGGAATTTATCTCATTACAACCCACCCACCCACCCCGGACTTACCCCAACTTACCCCGACTTTGCAAATTGGCCATCTGAGCACAGCTTGTAAGTGAGTTTTAGGTGGGATGCAGTCGGGTGGTGGCATCGGCAGAGCTCTGGTGGCACAATGGTTAAATGCTGGTACTGCAGCCACCCACTCACAAACCACAAGGTTGTGAGTTCAATCCTAGCCAGGGGCTCAGGGTTGACTCAGCCTAGCATACTTCTGAGGTCACTAAAATGAGTACCCAGCTTGTTGGGGACAATTAGAGACTGCTTAGTGCTGTATGAAGCAGTATATAAATGAAGCTGCTATTGCTATTTTGCATGCGACAATACCCGACTGCATCCCGTAATAGACTTGAACACAGCAGGGGTAAGTTGTTGTTTTTTTGTTTTGTTTTGTTTTGTTTTGTAATGCAATAAACTCCCAAGTCAATTAACTCAAATCTACATCACTGCTGCTTGGTGCAGATGTGTGGATTGTTTTTAAAAGTGAGGCTGAGGGGGCTTGGGACACTTATGGAGGATTTTAGGGACTGCAAAAGTGTGGTCAAGGGATCACATGTAGCCCAGGGACTACATTTCTCCTGCCCCTAATCTTGTCCACAGTTGTTGACTAGGTGCCTAATGGAAGCTTACCAGCAGGACATGAAGTCAATTCATTATTAAAAGAATGGACAAAGTGAAAATCCTCAGGGAATGCTGATAAACGTATTGCAATAATATCTTGGGGCTGTTTTCACTGAATATTTCAAAATCTCACCAGCATCTTTGTCCCATGCAAGTTCTGCATGGCCCTTTCCCCTCTTCCTCATGGAGATTTATGTGTGATTTGACATGCAGTTTTCCAAATGCACATTTTTTTTTGCATTTTTCAAAGAAATGCATGTTTAATCATGCCTGTTTACTTTTGCACAATGCAGAAAAGAAAAGGAGGGGAATAGTCCTTGCAATTTCTTCTTGTCAACAGGAAAGTAAAAGATACACTTTGTTAATTTGTCCATTTCCCCAAACACATTCAGTAGACAATGCTGCACGCTTCCATCTTTGAGCATACAACAATCTTGCCGCCATGATCATGTACTGGATTATTCTCCCATAGTTCCTCCATAATGGTTCCTCTCAGTCCCAAAAGAAACAGTTCTGATTTTATTTGTATATATTAATCTTCAAAATTCTCTGCATCAAAGTATGTTGCCTTCAGAAACCTTGAGCCTTTCACAAGTCCACCATATGTGATAAAATGTCCCTTATTGATGTTCACATCTCAAACTGCCTTACTGGAGAACAAGTCCTGTTTCTTCGACCACCCAGTTGGTTGGCCTGAGGAACTCTTCTCTCAGCTAAGCTCTGGCACAGTTGTAATGGCTGCATTCCTTAGGCCTAGCTAAGCAGCTGGTTTTTCTCTCTCCAGATCCAGAGTCTGGGTGTTCTTGTATTATTTTTCAAAGGCCAGAGTATGAATCAGAGACTTGGGCTAAGAATGGGGGCAGGTGGTGACATTTGAAAAAAGCATAATCATGTATCAGAGTGGGGTGCTGCTGTCCCTTTATTTACTGATTTAGAGGATCTATAACTTATATCTGAAGCTGCGTACATATAAAAAAATAACCACTTAAATATTAAAGCACTTTAATAATAATCGGTAACCATGTATCAACAATTCAGAAGACATTTGGAAAGTCAGCAAATAGCAAAAGGTAAGTAAAAGAAGGTGAGCACTACCAATGTTTCAACCTGGCACTAAATGCTATTAATAAAGGGGCCTCTTGAACCAGACTGGAAAGGGTATTGCAAAGATGAAGTACCTCTTTTCAGCAGCAACCTGTTTTGGGATTATTATCCTTGAGGCTCTTTCCTCCAGAAAATGATCCTGGAACCAAGAATTATTACTCTCTCTCTCTCTCTCTCTCTCTCTCTCTCTATATATATATATATATATATACTGTGATTTAAAGATTAAAGATTAAAGATTAAATCAAAATTTGAAATGTGATCATCTATGCTAAAATATCTTGTAGATCAGGGGCCGGCAACCTTTTTTGCCGGGCGGCCGGGAGGGGGGGAAATGACGCAGGGGGCTGGGCGGGTTCGCGCATGCTTGCACGCACACACACACGTGCGCATGATGACACCATTGTGCGCATGCTCATGCAATGCTGCCACCATTTTGGAAACCCCCCCACGCCTGCGGCAGGTCAATTCACCCTGTGCAGGCACGGGGGGCTTCCCTGGGCCTTGGAAAGGCCCCCCCGTGCCCACGGCGGGCAAATTCGCCCTGTGCAAGCATGGGAGGGGCTTCTCTGGGCCTTGGAAAGGCACCCCCGCTGCGGTGCGGCCTTCCCAAGGTCTTACGGCGGCTGTGCAGCCGCCGTTGGGCCTTTCAAAATGAAACCCACCGCCGTGCACATGTGCGCATGAGCCAAAATGGCACCCGTGCTTGCGCGCTGCGTGCCGGCGCTCATGGGGCAGCGACGGCTGTGGCGGCGGCGGGACCGGACATGGGCCGGTCCCAAGGCCTCCGCAGCCACACCCGGCCTGCGGGCCGTAGGTTGCTGAACCCTGTTGTAGATAATATCTTCTAGACTATAAATTTAGGCTGCATCTGCACTGCAGGAATAATGCAGCATGACACAGCTTTAATTTCTATGGCTCAATGCTATGAAATTCTGGAATTTGTAGTTTGTTGTGGCTGCTGAGTGCTCTGACTAAGAAGGCTAAATATCTCACAAAACTACGATTCCCAGAATTCCATAGCACTGAGCCATGGCAATTAAAGTGGTGTCAAAGTGCATTATTTCTGCTGTGCAGATGCAGCCTTAGTGATAACAAATATCAAAGCAAAATAATCAACATCAACCTGGGTAACACTGGGGAAATTTCCTAGTATATTATGATCTAAAGACTTTGCCTGTCTCTTAATGCTATATTAGCAAATCCACATGTTTGATCACAGAATCTGCAACTTTGATCTGTTATCTAATGATCCAAACAAACACAGTAGTATAATTCTGGACCTAGTCCATTAACTACTTTACTTCCTGAACTGGAGTAAGATTAAATGTTACTATCACTGTCTCTTTCCTACTAATGATGTATACCATTTTAACTACCATGGCTCAATCTTACCGAGTTCTGAGAATTGCAGTTTGTGGTGGCACCAGAGACTTCTGACAGAGAAGGCTAAATGTCTCATAAAACTACAGTTCCCAGAATTCCATAGCATTGAACCCTGGCAGCAAAAGTGGTGTTAGCCTGGGTTATTTTTGCAATGTGGATGCAGTCCCAGTCCATCTTTGCAGTTAAAAAACAGCTGAAAATCAGCCAGAACTTGTGTGACATCACGTCAGGTGTGCCATGACACACTGGTGTGGCCATTGGAGGAGAGTAAACTTCTACCTGCCACCATTTTTCCACCCTAATGGAGAAGATAATAGAGACTAGATGGACAGGTTGATCTCATGATACAAGACAAAGTTATTTGATCCCCATGAGTTAGTTTCAGTCAAAAACTCAAAATATAAAAATATTTAAAAGATCAAGCTTTAGTATCTTCAAAGGATAAAAATCTTACCCATCAAGATTATGGAAAAAGTATTTAAAATGTTAATGATCACTATCACAATACAGGAGCTGATTGGGTCAGTTTATGTTCTTTAGCCATAAAAGCTTGTGGAGCTCTGTTCTGCTTGGCGTACACCATTTACAAATGTTTCACTGTTTTTTTCCAAGGAATTATAACTGTTGAGTTTTATTCCAACACATTCCAAAACATCCTTGTAAAAAGACATTTCAGATCAAGTGAACACCATGTCCTAGACAAAAATATGTTGCAAAGTAAATATAAAGAAAAACAAGAATGCTACCCTCATACCTTTCTAGGTCATTTTAGAAGGAAACCATTCAGGCAAATGACAAAAGGAGAGAAAAACCATTGGCTTGTGACTATTTTTATGCAATAAAGGATGTGTCTTGAGGCTTTCTGTCATGCAGTGGAAATTCCCAGATTGACCCTGAGGCCTCAATGATATTTTTTCATACTTTCAGTGTTACAACTGAAGCCACAAAATAAGAGCATAGAATGGTTGCTTTTGTAGATTACAACTCCCAGAATCTCTCAGCAGGTATGGCTACTGGCCATGTTGGCTGAGCAATTCTGGAAACTGTAGTCCAAAAAGATACTTCATCAAGGCCTGAACAAAATACATGTAAAGCCCGACAATCCATAATATCTGAGGAGTTTGGATGCCAGATTCAGTCATAGCTGATTCCATACATTTCTCCATTATTCCCAAGCTAGCAATATTTATTCTCCAAAACTTCGTAGTAATTTCAGGTACAAGAGGTGATTGGATAGATGGAACAACTTGTTTTCAATTCTCTGTTGAATGTGGGAGGAAACTATTGATTTACATTTCTTCAGGATTCAGGGGCTCACACAGCATTGGGGCTGTAGTAAACCCATTCCTAGAATCCCAAGAACATAAGGACTGGCTTTAGAAATGCATGAAATCTCCTACGGACAAGTAGGAGAGAGTGCCCGGTACTTAAAAGCAGGCAGTGCCAATGGTGTCAGGTTCTGGTGGGGCAAAGCAGGCAGAATGAGGACAGTGGTAGTAACAAAGTTTCAACATCCCAAAGTCATTCATGGGAAACAAGCAGCCAGTAAGCACAAAGCCACCGAAGTAGAATAGCAATAGCAATAGCAAGTACATTCCTATACCGCTTACCAGTGAACTAAAGACTCCCTACATGGTTTAAAGTGTGTAAGCTAATTTCCCCCAACAAGCGGGATACTCATTTTAGTGACCTACAAAAGGATGCAAGACAGAGTGGACCTTGGAGCTCCTGGGATCAAACTCACAACCTTGTGGCTTTCAGTACAGACATTTAACTCCCAGAATCTCTCAGCTGGTCACCAGGGCTCCCTAGAAAGGTAGGGAGAAAGGTAAGCAATGTATCATATAACAAGTTCAAAGGGTTGGAAGTTCAAAGAAGCCAAACACACACAATGTGACAATCAGTTGTCTACAATGAAGACTCTCTTCTGCTGCTGGGAGGTCTATAGCTATCTGACCTTGACAGCTAGGTAGCTAATTGTTTGGTGTCTAGTACTGAAGCTTGGAATGCAGTGTCTCACATAATTAAGATGCTGACTCTGATGATTGCAAGATCAGCAGATTGGAAGTTCAAGGCCCGGGTGCTGCATAATGGGGTGAGCTCCTGTCACTAGTTCCAGCTTCTGCCAACCTAGCAGTTCGAAAGCATGCAATTGCAAGTAGGTAAATAGGTACCACTTTGGTGAGAGGGTAAACAGCATTCTGTGCAATCATGCTGGCCACATGATCACAGAGTAGTCTCTGACAATGCTGGCTCTTCAGCTTAGTAACGGAGATGAGCACCATCCCCTATTGATGGACACGACTTGACAAACTTGTCAATGGGGAATACTTTTACCTTTACCTTAGTGAAGGTGGTACCTGTTGTGGTTGAAGTGGAGGCTCATCATCCAGAGAGTCTGTATTGCTTGTGACTGCTCTTGATTGTTCACACTTTGAATATGGGTGACTTTCTGAGGCTGCAAGTCCCTCCTGGAATGACTCCTCTACACTGCATTCCTCAGATACTACCAGGTGAGTTAGGATAGAGGGGGTGACTTTCATCAGCTCTTTCTACCTTCTACAAGTCCCCCCCCCGACTATTTGGATGGGTTGGAGGCAGTTTAGTTTGGGAAGTGGTTTATGAAGCTCAAGGGGAAATGGATGCAGATTGCTACCTATCTCCTTTCCATCAGCAGCTGTTTTCCTTGGATTGTCAGCCTTTCTATGAACAGAAGAAGTTTCTCCATCCATAGAACATCTACTTAAAGTGCAAGCTGCGATGTTCTTAAAATAAGTATTTTAAAAATACTTTTTTAAGGGATGGGTGGGTTTCAGGATTGTTGGGCTGTTCTTGTATTGTATTGTATTTACTTGTATGGTAATTTTAATGCTATACACCACCCCAATTGCTCTGCAGAGAGGTGGGATACAAATTACTTATTATTATTAAAAAAGCAAACTTTTGACCAATGTACCAGAAAATTGATAATATCTTTTGAACTCTGTACAGAAAACATGTTTCCTGTGCAGAAAATGCCATTCTTCATTCACACAAAAATGTGAATTTTTCATGTAGAATATAACTTTTGAACTGTGAAAATTGTCATCCATTCAGGATTCTCCTCCACAGGTTTACAAATACTCAGAAAACCCCTTTTTCATCTCAGATTTTAATATTTCTAAATGTTTTCCCATCCCTGTTAGGGATGTGGATGGGGCCAGCCCCTTCTGCACATAGAAGATCCTCCAAATTGTAACTATATGAAGAGGGTTCCCTTCCATCTTTCTATCTTTCTTGTGGTTTAGAAAGTTGCACATTGTGTTCTAACAGTTCTTCTAGATGAGTCTAGAAAATCTCATAAAATATTCACATCCCATGTACCTTGTTGTTGTTGTTGTGGACCTTCAATTCATTGCTAACTTATGGCAACCCTAAGGCAAAGCTATCACAGTGTTTTCTTGGCAAGATTTGTTCAGATGGGGTTTGCCTTTACCTTCCACTGAGGCTGAGAGAATGTGGCTTGCCCAGGTCACCCAGTAGGTTTCCATGGCTAAGCACGGATTTCAATGAGGTGATAAATCTGCATTAATAACCCCAGGATCCCTGCAAGTTTCTACTGAGACCCCAATAACACTCTTTTTGACAGTGCATAGGTGTAAGGTCGCTTGTTCTGATATAAAAGGCAGCCAAGGCAAGCAATGTCTTAATTGTCCGCCATCTGTGAGAAATTATAAGCAGCTGCCAATAGTAAATTTATGTAATCAAGCTCATTGTGATCCAGCTTAAATTCAGTGTATCTGTATGTATAAGTGTGTGTGAGACAACTGACTTTATCCATCACTGAAAATAAATGTCATGTAACTGTTCTATAAGTTCAAGTAAGGGCTTTTGCAGACTGCCAGAAATAGTGCACATTAAATTGAGGCACTGCCCTGGCTCAGTGCTAGGGAGTCATGGGAATCGTATTTTTTTCTGAGACATTGAGCCTTCTCTGTCAGAGAGCTCTGGTGCCACAATAAATTACAGTTCCCGTGATTCCCTAGCACTGAGCCAGGGCAGTGCCTCAATTTAATGTGCACTATTTCTGGCAGTCTGCAAAGGCCCTAAGACTGTTACTCTGTAAGATTTATGCATTTAGCTATGTAATGAAATCTTCTCAGAGAAAAATGTAGAAAGTACTAAATTTCTGTAGTTTACCTCTAGATAATTTGGACTAGGAATATAGGAAGTTGTTTTGTGTCGAGTCAAAGGTTGAAAATGTTATATTTGAAGACTACAGTTGTAGTCTCCAAAAGTAACATTTCTGACTTGTTTTCCAGTGGGTCCCCACAGTTTGTGTCAGAGTTATTTCATATTATCTATTCCCTAATCTTTTTTAAACTGGAGATGCCATGAATAGAGCCTGTCACCTATTAAAGGTAAAAATAAATTTATTCTTCCACATATTGAAATTAGGTAGCGAGGGGTTCAAATCATAGATAAGTTACATTTTGGGCTACTGTTCCCAGAACTCTCCAGATATTGGTAATGTAGGCTGTAGTTCTGAAAATAACTTTTCCAATTTAACTTTTCCAAGCTCTGAATGTTTTTATCACATGCATACAAAATCCACATACGTGCTGGCCATTTCCTAATTTCCAGTATGAAAAGTATAGTAACAAACAAATCAATGAAAGCAATAGAAAGCTTTATCAATAAAATTAATTTCCTTGCTGCTGGTCATCTGTGTAGACTGGTGGGCCAACTTGAGCAAGTAAGCACTTTTTAAAATTGTTGGAGAATTAGCTAAAAAATAATGAAGTGTTGTACTCCAGCTCCACCGCGTGGCATTACTAAAATCTACAGATCATTTGCTCACTGTTGCAAATGTAACAGTATGTCACTCCTCAACCAGAGTTTGGAAAAGTTACTTTGGGGGGAGCTTAGGACTCCGCAAATCTGTCAGCTGGCATGGCCACCAACCAAGGTACCTTTTCCAAGTTCTGACTTAAACACTGACATTCTTCAGGTAGACAAAACTATTCCAAATGTGTTTCTACCACTTCCACCATAAATCAACAAGCAACTTGAAGGCATGTGCACACAAAACAGGAATGACAAAATGACAAAAGCTTTTAATACGGGAAGATAAGCCTAGTGCTTTGTGGATTTTGTTTGCAACTCATTTGCCATTACAAGCTGGAATAATCTATCTGAGTGTGAGATATGAGTGGGACTGTCATGAATTCACCTTAAATAAAACTACTGGGAGAACACTGGCAACTGGACAGTATAACAGAAGTTGTAGAAGTAAATAAATAATACTTGATGAGGGCAGGAGTCTGAGTTGCCCTTGAAATAATCTGGCAAAATTGGGTCACCAAGACTCATATGTACTTGAGCCTCTTCTAGAATAATCAATCAGAAGTGTGCCATACAATCAAACATTGTGAAATATTCAGATATTAATTGTGATTGAACCATTCCTGGAATAACAAAGACTGTCTTTAATGTATCCTAACTGAACACATTATCCTCAATCCCTGAGGTAGAGGGCTACCAAGAATGCAACCATTTTTTCAACTGGGATCCAGAGTGACATAGTGGAGGCTAAGAGAGTATGACTTGCTCAAGGTCACCCAGCGGGTGTCCATGGCTGAGCAGGGATTTGAACCCTGATCTCCAGTGTCCTAGTCTATGTTAGCTCCATTTCAGTCTATCCATGCCAAACTGCCTTACTCTGCAAAAAAGCCTCTTCGATTTTCCCAGAGTATAGTTTTAATGTCTTTTCAACTAGCTTTTACTGACTATTTTGGATATGGTCCTGCTGTTTCATTGTTTTTATTGGTATTTATTGTACAGTCATCATGTTTTAAGCCACTTTTAAAATATTTTATTGAATGGTAGGGGAAAGAAATTAATGTAATCAGTGCTGGAAGGGGTATAGTTTATGAATAAATTCCTGTATCATTTGTGTTTAAATATTTAGGACTATTTGTTAATCCTCTTTAGGGCTATGGGTAGCATGTCAAGGCTTTGCATTGTATTGTGGATTCCCTCATTTTCCTTCTGTTCCAAAATCTGAGATCAAACCTGTGATGTATTTTCCAAATATAACAAATGCAACCAATATGTGCTTTGCAGCTGTGAAAGAGGGGAAACTTTCTCTTTCTCTTTTAAGAAGAGAAATAGGGCAAGAAGGATTATGCAGAGATGTGGCTCATGTTCTGTCTTTGTACAATACTTTTCTGATTTCATTGCTCCAAGACAGAACTTTATGACTTAAGCTAGATTTACTTTTTTAAAAGTTGTTGCTTCACCACTGGAGGCAAAATGGGATTTACAGTATACACAAATTCTCAGACAGTTCCTTTAAACTTACGGAAACTCCCATAATGAGAGTTTTACCAATGTCCTCGCCAAAATTTTCCTGCTGAATTGGCTGGATCCAGAAGCAAGTCTGGGGCTTAACGTGATTTTCCTACTGTCTCTTGCGTGAAAAAAAAAATCTTATTTCACCCATGAGCATTACCTATAAAGCAATTGTAATGAGATGTATAGAAATCCATCTCTCTCTACTTAATGGATTTAATCAAGATCTACAATGGGGTGAGATCACCTTTGGCAGAAACCTATTCAGGTGCAGACTTCTATAGTTCCCTCAAACTGTGTAACAGGAGTTCTCCTGTAGGCAGAGCTCAAATAACATCAGCTTTTCTTTCCAGCTCTTTAAAAAGGGAGCCGTATACCTTTCTAGTCACAATAATTTCATTGGGTGTATACAAAGAAGCAAAATGTGAATCAGTCTAATGTTTCCCTCAAAATAATGAAAACTCTAGCACCAAACCCTGTTGGCATGATCCACAAATAGGAAGAGCTTTCCATACCTCAAAGATGAATAGCTGCTTTACACAGGGAAAACCCACACATGCAATGATAAGGGTAACACACCCAGACCCACCAAGGAGTTGCAATAGAAGCCAAAATAGATAAAACAAGATTTGTACAATCTTTTACCTGGGTAGAATAATTGTGCTGCATACATGGCACTCATAGGTAATGAAGAAAGAGGAAAGATGTAAGACCATGCTTCCCAATTGGCTGAGATCCCACAAGGGACACATAATGATAGCTATCTCCTAGCACCCTAAAACTCACCTCAAAGGCAACCATCTAAAGTGAAGGGGCTCTGCAATTCTCATGAGCAGAACACTAAAGGATGATGGTTCCATCCTGCTGGCAGAGATTAAATCCCTGCCAGCAACTCAAAGAGTGATGAGCTGAAGCAGGGAATCAATCCACGGCTCTATCAGTATGAAGCTGGACAGACCATCCTTCAGTGCCCTGCTCACCAGTGCTGCTGGCATTTACAGTCATGGCAACAGTGCCACAATTGTAAATATGAATACAGAACAGTTATGAGGTCATCAGTCTATCTTTGTTGTTGTTTGTTGTTAAATGCCCTCAAGTTGTCTCTGACTCATGGTGACTCTGTGGATGAGACATCTCCAAGACCCCCTGTCCTCCACTGCTCTGCTTAAGTCTTGTAGATTCATGCTCATGACCTCCCTACTTGAGTCTATCCATCTGGCATATGGTCTTCCTCTCTTTCTTCTGCCCTCAGCCTTTCCCAGCATAATTTTCTTTTCTAATGAGTCATGCATTCTCATGATGTGACCAAAGTACAACAACATCAAAGTAGTCATCTTGGCTTCTAAGGGTATTTCAGGCTTTATTTGCTGAAGAACCCACTTGTTTGTCCTTTTGGTTGTCCACAGTATCCTCAGGACTCTTCTCCAGCACCACATCTCAAAAGAGTTGATTTTCCTGTTACCTGCTTTCATTACTGTCCAGCTCTTGCACCTGTACGTGGTGATGGGGAAGTCAATCTTACAACATCGTAATTGTCTAACAGGATGGCAGCTACTGTTATTCTTGATTATCTCCCAGAACCACAAACAGAGTGTCCTGCTTGCATGCAAGGGATACCCCAGTTAGAGTTTCCTCTTCTAACATGGGAACATTGTTTTTTTAAAAAACAGGTCCCAGAATTTTCCAAGCCATAGTTGAGAAATACTGACACCTTAGCTAGGGCTGTTCCTGGATATTGCACTTCATCTTTATTCAGGACACATCTATACTGTAGAAATAATGCAGTTTGACATCACTATAAGTGTAGCCCCATCTTATGGAATCCTGGAATTTGTAGTTTTACAAGGTTTTGCACCTTCTCTGCCAAAGAGTTCATAAAAGTACAAATTCCAGGATTCTATAGGATGGAGCCATGTGAGTTAAAGTGGTTCCAAACTGCATTGTTTCTGCATCGTAGATGCACCCCAGTCCCTTAGATGTAGAGACATTAATCTGTTGAAGCATAAAGAGATACAAAGGAATTCTGTAGTACCTTTGAGACTGAAAAGAAAAAAGAAAAAGAAATTTATAGCGTAAGCTTTCATGGATTCTTGTTCACTTCATCCAGTGCATAGAGTGAAGTTTTTGTGAATCTGAATATTTTCACTTAAGATTTACTTGGATTTATTCACACTAAAGAATTGTAACATTTTGACACTATTTTAAATTCCATCCTATGAAATCCTGGAACTTCTAGTTTTACAAGGTACTTAAAATTCTCTGCCAGAGAGCTTTCAGGAGAGTGTACTGCAAAATACTAAGTCCCTCAAACTATGAATCCCAGGATTCTGGTGAAGCCAACAAAGTTAAACTGGTATTGAACTGCTATAATCATGCAGTGTGCCTATACCCCTTCTTAACTTTATAAGCAATAAAGATATTGTTTGTACAGTCTCATACATTGGACTCACTTATAATGTATTTTTTTGTTTGTTTGTTTCTTACCTCTTCATGATTTGTTGTATAAAGTCCTTTTTCTCCATGGTAGATTGAAAAGCCTTTTCACTGCTCTTTGTTGATTTCAATCTATAGTGAAACCAAACTGTATGGTGTCTGCATTTCTGTATGTTACTTATGGGAGAGGTACTACAAGTAACAATTTGAACTTCCCAGCAATTGCAGCAATTTAACCCTATTTATATATATTGCACTTTCAGTGCCCTGGACAGACATCTGGTTAGGTAATCTTGGTCAGCTATGACTCTGAAAAGTTACAGGGTTTGTTGCTATTGTTGTTGTTGTTGTTGCTGCTGCTGCTGCCTCGGCATCATTATTCTCTGCTTTTGCTGAAACTCACGCACATTGATTTGTCGCTTGTTTTCCTTGGCAATGAAGCCTATAATTACAGAAATGACAGCATCTCCTAATTTAAGTTGTAGCCACATCCTGTTGTACATTAGTTATGGACCAAGGTGGAGAATTTAGAAAGCAAAGATTAGTCTGCGTTGTTTATTTCAGCAGACAATAAATGCTCAGAAAGGGGCATTTTATCACACTGTGTCAGTATGGCAAGAGATGACGCTGGTGATACAGGCAAATAAACTGATGTCTAATCTTAGAAATATTGTGCCTGGTTGGGCTCCCTAAGTTGATATAATTGTACTGAGATTATAGTACCTGATCCTGTGCTATTCTATCACTATCACCAGTAGTTTTTGTGGGGGTTTTGGGCTGTGTGGTCATTTTCTAGAAGGGTTTCTTTCTGATGTTTCGCCAACATCTGGGGCTGGCATCTTCAGAGAATACTAGAAGAGAATGGGTATATATATATACTGTGAGACCCTGGGTAGGGAGGAGTGATTCCCACGTAAACTGTGTATTGTTCTGTTGTTGATGGCAGGGCCTCAGGGTGGGAGGATATTCAAAAGAGGATTAGTGTCTGCTAATTGGTGATCATTGTCTGCTGGGAACGCCCCTGACCCTGGGTGGTTTCTCATTTGCATTTGGTGAGTGCTGATTTTCCTATTTTGCAGGACTGGTATCCAAACTTTGTTTACTTTAAGGGTTTCTTCTTTCCTGTTGAAGTTGTCCAAGTGTTTGTGGATTTCAATGGCTTCCTGGTGCATTCTCACCTGACAGTTGTTGGCATGGTCCAGAATTTCAGTGTTTTCAAACAGCATTTTATGCCCAGGATGGTTTATAATGTGTTCTGCTACTGCTGATATTTCTGGCTGGCTCAGTCTGCAGTGTCTGCTCAGTCTGCAGTTTCTTGATTCATGTTTGGACACTGCGTTTGGTGGTCCCTATGTAGACCTGTCTGCAGCTGCATGGTATGTAGTAAACTCCTACGGTTGTGAGAGGGTCTCTCCTGTCCTTTGCTGAGCACAGCATTTGTTAGATTTTCTTGGTCGGTTTGTAAACCATTTGGATGTTGTGTTTCCTCACCATTTTCTCTATTCTGTCTGTGACTCCTTTGATGTATGATTAAAAAATACCTTCCCTTTGAGTGGTTACTTGCCTTTACTCCTGTGGGTTTTTCTGGGTCTGGCAGCCCTTCTGATGTCTGAGCTGGAGTTACCATTCACCTGTAGAGCCCGGTCTAGGTGCTTAAATTCCTCTTCCAAGAAGTAGGGTTCACAGATACATTTTGCCTTGTCTACCAGTGTTTTTATTGTGCTTCTTTTTTGTCCTGGTGATGGTTGGAATTCTTGTGCAGGTAATAATGGATACCATGACACTCATCCGACAAATTTTTCCAGAGAACATCACAGCCCTGTTCGAACATTGGCTTACCACAAGCTATTTCCAGTGGACAATGGATTCTACGAGCAGAGTGATGGGGTAGCAATGGGAAGCCCTCTAAGCCCAGTGATAGCAAAATTTACATGGAACACATTGAAAAGCAAGCCCTAGAAACAGCACCGAAAAAGTCCACAACTTGGTTCCAATACATGGATGACATTCTCACCATTTGGAGCCATGGAGAAGAAGATCTGGCTGTGTTCCTGAACCACCTGAACAACATCCACCCTAACATCCAATTCACTATGGAAAAAGAAAAGGAAGGAACACTGCTATTCCTGGATGTCCTAGTTATCCACAAACCAAACCGACGTCTGGGTCACATAGTATACAGAAAACCTACACATACAGAAAGATACCTGCACAAGCTACAACAATCAAACCACTACACCACACCGACTCTCATCTAACTAATTATTTTACTGTAATTATACTAGTGGGAAGATTAACTTATTTAAAAGGAACTAATTAAGAATCCAAAAAAAGTCTGCAATTGGATAAATACTAAATTAGACCTTTACATATATCTGTTTAACTCAAAGTAAATATCTTTGCTTGGAGTATGACTTGCTTGGGCAAGTCATACTCTCTCAGCCTCAGAGGAAGTCAACAGAAATCACCTCTGATCAAATCTTACCAAGAAATATTATAGGTTTGCCTGTGACAAGATTACCTTAGGACCACCATAAACTGGAAATGACTTGAAGGCACACAACAAAAACGTTTCCTTGCAATAAATATTGTAAATAAACTGCATATAGAATACTAGATCTAGTTTTAACATCATGATTTTAAATATGGTTTGTTAAATAGCACTAGCAAAATATTATGTCCTGGTCTGTTGTTCAATTTTATAAATTGAGTCCAAGCCTTTTATGATTAATCTTGATCGAATTATAATTCCTGGTTTTTTTTTCTCTTTCTTTCTTTCTTTTTTGCCTCAAAGCAATGTTAAGATTTTATAGTTTAAAAGGAAAGAGACTGTGAATATGGTACAGACTAGGTACCTAAGTTATCCTAACTCTGCAACCTCTTTACATGCACATTCACACAAAACACAATGGTCCACAGGAACCAACTTACTGCTTTTATGTTGCTGCTTTTATGAACTAGAGCAGGGGCTGGCAACCTACGGCCCGCTGGCCAGTTCCGCCCCACGGCCCCGCACTTACTGGCCCAGGCAGACCCCTGTCGCCGCCGCCACCTGCCACCGCCGCTGTGCGTTTTGGTCAAAACCAAATGGCGGCCGTGATGCATTTGCGCATGCGCAGGAGTACTGTGCATGCACAAACGCATTGCGGTGACAGCGGCGGCAGCATGCGCAGCGGTGGCAGTGAGCGCGGGGGGGTCGCAGTGGTAATTCCCCCAGATACACTTTCCAAGGTCCCTCCGCTTGATCCTTGGGCAAATTCACCCCAGGATCAAGCAGAGGCACCTTGGAAACTGTCCTCCAAGGTGCCTCCGCTTGATCCTGGGGAGAATTTGCCCAAGGATCGGTGAGGGGGGCCTTGGAGGGACCTTTCCAAGGTTCCTCCACTTGATCCTGGGGTGAATTTACCCCAGGATCAAGCAGAGGCACCTTGGAAACGGTCCTCCAAGGTGCCTCCGCTTGACCCTGGGGCGAATTCGCCCTAGGATTGGGGCGGGGGGGCCTTGGAGGACCGTTTCCAAGGCCTCCCCGCTCGATCCTGGGGCAAATTCACCCAAGGATCGGGGCAGGGGGGCCTTGGAGGGACCTTTCCAAGGTTCCTCCGCTTGATCCTGGGATGAATTTATCCCAGGATCAAGTAGAGGCACCTTGGAAATGGTCCTCCAAGGTGCCTCCGCTCGATCCTGGGGTGAATTCGCCCAAGGATCGGGGCGGAGGGGGGCTTGGAAAGGCCCCATGGCGGCTATCAGGGGTATGTGTGTGCACCCCCAGCTCCCGCACGACCGGCCCCCACACCATTTTCCCCCCACTCCCCCGGCCCCCCGGCAACAAAGGTTTCTGACCCCTGAACTAGAGTATCTGTCCTCTGAACAGCAATTCATAGAATCATAAAATCATAGAGTTGGAAAAGACCACAAGGGCCATCCAGTCCAACCCCCCTGCCATGCAGGAACTCAAAATCAAAACATCCCTGACAGATGGCCATCCAGCCTCTGTTTAAAGACCTGCAAAGAAGGAGACTCCACCACACTCCAAGGGAGTATGTTCCACTGTTTAACAGCTCTCACTGTCAGGAAGTTCCTCCTAATGTTGAAGTGGAATCTCTTTTCCTGCAGCTTGTATCCATTGTTCCAGGTCCTGTTCTTTGGGGCAGCAGAAAGCATGCTAGTGCCCTCCTCAATATGACATCCCTTCAAATAGTTAAACAGGGCTATCATATCTCCTCTTAACCGTCTCTTCTCTAGGCTAAACATACCCAGTTCCCTAAGTCGTTCCTCATAGGACATGGTTTCCAGACCCTTCACCATTTTAGTTGCCCTCCTATGGACACACTCCAGTTTTTCAACATCCTTTTTGAATTGTGGTGCCCAGAACTGGACACAGTATTCCAGGTGGGGCCTGAAATGGAGGAGGTAATGGATTGGATGAGGAGAAACAGATTGAGACTGAATCCAGACAAAACGGAGGTACTAACAGTGACGGGCCCGAAACCAGATTTGGGAACACAACTCCCAGTTCTGGACAGAGTCACAGTCTCCTCCAAGGACTGTGTTCGCAGTCTAGGGGTACTTCTAGACTTGTCACTCCACATGACTAGTCAGGTGAATGCGACGGTCAGGAGTGCCTGTTAGCAGCTTCGGCTGATACGCCAGCTGCACCCTCTCCTGGAGAGTAGGGACCTCGAAACTGTGATACATGCTCTGGTAACCTCACGTCTGGATTTCTGCAATGCTCTCTACATGGGGCTACCCTTGTACTTAACCCAGAAACTTCAATTGGTTCAAAATATGGCAGCCAGACTAGTTACTGGAACATCTAGGAGAGAGCATATTACACCTGTGCTTAAATCTCTCCACCGGCTGCCGATTAGTTTCCAGGCACAGTAAAGGTGTTGGTTTTAACCTTTAAAGCCCTACATGGCTTGGGTCCAACTACGCCTCTTCCCGTACGATTCCCCCCCCCCCCCCGCACTCCAGTCCTGTGGGAGGAATCTGCTACAGCCAATGAAGACCAGGCTGTCGCAGACCTCCCAGAGGGCTTCCTCGGCCACCGCTCCCAGACTATGGAATGGCCTGCCGGATGAGATCTGTCTTATTACTAGTCTGGACTGCTTTAAAAAGCAGCTAAGATGGATCTCTTCTGGTGGGCCTTCCCGGAATAACCTCCCGGATCAAATTCAACTCAAACTCAATTCAAATTCAAACTTAAATTCAAATTCAAGTTGTATTCAAATACTAATACAAATACTAATATGAATACAATTCCAGGTTTGTTTACCCGTCCCCCTTTCCTGCTGCTATTACCTGTTGCTATGGTTTGTGTATGTCATGGTTTTATCTGGTTATTTTAATACAGCAATAGTTTAATTTATTTTTAATGGATGGGTGGGTGAGGGAATTGGGTTGACTGTTTTAACTGCTTGTATTGTTTTAATCTGTTGTACGCCACATCGGTTGCTTTGCAGAGGGATTGGGTTACAAATAAATCTATTATTATTATTATTATTATTACCAAAGCAGAATACAGTGGCACTATTACTTCCCTTCATCTAGATCAGGGGTAGGCAACCTTTCCTCTTTAAGGGCCGAGGGACTTCAGTTCCCAGAATCCCAGGAGCTATTGGCCAACATGGGACTATTGGCCAACATGGCTTAGGCTTCTGGGAGCTGAAGTCCTTCGGTCCTTAAAGGGGAAAGGTTGCCTACCCTTGATCTAGATACTATACTTCTATTGATACAGCCTAAAATTGCATTGGCCTTTTTAGCTGCAGCATCACACTGTTGACTCATGTTCAACTTGTGGTCCACTAGGACTCCTAGATACCTTTCACATGTAGTCTCATTAAGCCAGGTGTTCCCTATCTTATATCTATGCATTTCATTTTTTTGCCCTAAGTGCAGTACCTTACATTTCTCTGTGTTGAAATTCATTTTGTTAGCTTTGGCCCAGCTTTCTAATCTATTAAGGTCATTTTGAATTTTCATCCTGTCTTCTGGGATATTAGCTATTCCTCCTAATTTAGTGTCATCTGCAAATTTGAGAAGCATGTTCCCTGTTATTTCATCCAAGTCATTGATAAAGATGTTGAATAGGACTGGGCCCAGGACAGAACCCTGTGGCACCCCACTGGTCACTTCTCTCCAGGATAAAGAGGAGCCATTGATGAGCACCATTTGGGTTAGGTCAGTCAACCAGTTACTAATCCACCTAACAGTTGTATTATCTAGCCGACATTTTACTATCTTGTTTGCAAGAATCTCATGGGGGACCTTCTCAAAAGCCTTACTGTAATCAAGATGTCTACCACATTCCCTTCATCTAGCAAGCTGGTGATTTTATAAAAAAAGAGATCAGATTAGTCTGGCATGACTTGTTTTTGAGAAACCCATGTTGACTTTTAGTGATTATGGCATTCTTTTTGTTCTACAGGGACATTGCTGAAACTTGCTGACAAGTTGTGATTGAACAAAGGTGCAGTCCAAGTTTTGATACCACACCTCAGGGGCAACTGAGTTCTGCTGAGCCATCTCTTCAAAAAGAGGAGGAATGTTCCATAAGTGAGTGCCCCACATTATGTCAGTGGGGAGATAAAGGAAAGTTGGATCGTGGACTCTCTTCCGAGAAAGACAAGCATTCTTTCATATCAAAAAGGGAACCAGCAGACATAATTATACATGTCTGTTCTTTATAATGAAGCAAATTTTCAGCCAGTACTCTGAAGACACATGACACTTTTTATCTGCCTGTTAGGTCCTTTGAAATGGGAGTTTATGCTAAAGGAACTTAATAGCTGGAATAGGACCGCCTGGATTACCTGTCCAGCAAATCAAGTGCTCTGCATATGGGGGTCTGAGGAATGGCTGCTTTTTCTTTGTGAGTATTTCTCCCCAACCCTTTTATTCCTTTAAGGTAAAGCATTCTGTATATCTGGTAACATAAGGCAGGATTTGGGGAAGAGGAGGGGAAAATAAGATGCCCTCCAGTTCAAAAGCAAGTTGACTTCTTCTTTGAAAGAGAGCTGATTAATGTAGCCTCACTTACTTTGTATATTTCCATATTTGTATGATGAACAGAATGCAAAGTTTCCCCCAGAAAATGAGAAACCCTTTGGGTCCAAGAAGGTGTTTGTGAGCAGGCAATGCAGCTGTCTCTCCTGTTAGTGGCTGCATCCACACTGCAGAAATGATCCTGTTTGATACCACTTTAACTGCCATGGTTCAATGCTATGCAATTCTGGGTGTTGTTGTTTGCTGTGGTGGCACAACAAATGACAACACCCAGAATTCCATAGCATTGAGCCATGGCAGTTAAAAGTGGTGTCAAACTGGATTATATCTGCAGTGCAGATGGAACCAGTGATGGCTTTTGCCTATCCCTCTCCCCTCACCCACCACAACAATTGTAGCTCCTGTGATCACTTTACCCCATCTCCACACCATCACAACCTGCACCACTACTGCAACCTACACTGTGTAGTTACATCTGCTAACAGGGCTGCATCCAGTGCTTTTTTAAAAAAAAATGCTACTCTAACTTATTCATTTTGACAAAACATTCACAGTCATACCTTAAAAAAGGATGTAAAGCTATATTCAAGGGGCAAATTAAATTATGTTTCAAAGAATCCACAGAAAGGCTGAAAAAGTCTATCTCAGAAAGAGCTAATAAGGCCAAATTGTCTCCCAAAGGATGAACTGACAATTTGGCCATTTCATCCTCCTTACAAGTGACAATTACAAAGCAGCAAACCATAACATCATTCCCACAAATGCTCACATTAATTGCACATTAATTGCTCACATTAATTGCACTGACAAATGGACCATCTAAAATGTCTGTATTTGATATCTCCCTTTCTAAGAGATCAGCCATGGATTAAAAAGTATTTGGAGAAACCTTTCATGCATTCACTGAAGTTGGGTCTTCAGTTATTTCTGGTGAATGCTGGATAGAAACTTTTGAAACTGTCTAGAAGGTCTGATATTCTGAGTTCATGATTCTAACAATGCAAATTTGAATAGACATAATAATATAGGAGTTGTTGTTTTCTTTTTCCTGTTATTTTTGTTGTTGTTAGATGACTTCATGTCCCTCTGATTTATGATGACCCCATTATAGGTTTTCTTGGCAAACTTTATTCAGGGAAGGTATGATATTGCCTTCCTCTTAGGCTGAGAAAGTGTGACTAGCCTAAGGTCGCGCAGAAAGTTTCTATGGCTGAACCGACTCCTATTCCAACACAATGCCATACTGGCTCTATTAATTAGTACCTTCAGTGGACTTACGATGACTCTTATCATAGGGATTTCTTGGCATGATTTATTCAGAGGTTTGCCCTTGCCTTCCTTCTAGAGTCTAGACTAAGAAATTACAGTTTGCCCAATGTCACCCAGTGTAAATTATTAAATGACCCAATAATGGGAGGTGAATATCAACAGGAAACATCCATAATAATGACTATAAAAGATCAAGATGGTTAAAGCTCATGTTATAACACACAGTGGATTTAATATTTAAAATTGCTTGTATATGAAGACAATGAGTGAACACTGAAGTAAGGTTGAGTACAAACTGGAGATACTTTGGAAGTCAATTGTAAATATTTGTATATAATTATTGAAAAAGAAAATAATATGTCAATTTGATAGATATGTTTGAATAATACATGTTAATAAAATATAAAATTACAAAATAGTGGTGGGGAGTTTCTTGAATTGCTAAAGCCAAAAAATGCAATTAAATTTGGATGCAGGAGCTGACAAATGTTGAGTATGATGTCACATCGCAAGTCTTCTATTACTAAACATTACCACCAAGACAAGGAAAATATGATGTGGGCCTGCTCATATCATCTGATCTTGGTTTCTGGATTGACATGGCTCTATAGTTTTTTCACCTGTTTTGTTTTGTTTTGCAACAGATACCTCCTCTACTCAGCACAATGCAACACTTTTATACCAAATCAGGGCCAAAGCTTGGATAAGCTATTTTTGTATCACTACTCCCAGATTCTTCCACTGCCTGGTAGAATCTGGGAGTTGTATTCCAAAAATCAATTTTCTCATGCTCTGAACTGGATAAACTCAAGTTTAAACCCCACTAAAACATGAAGTTCATTTAGTGGTCTTGCATTAGTCCCGAGTAACTACCATACAGCCTAAACTATCTCATAGTTTTATTTTGGGTGACGACAACCCCACATGCCTTCCTGAACTTATAGGAGTAAAAGCAGAATATACTGTATATACTCGACTCTACGTCAACCTCATCCATATGTCGAGGTAAGGTTTGGGGAACAAAATTATGGGTTAATTATCGATATGGATAAGTCAAGGGTAAAAGCTAGTGGCATGTAGGAAAGAATTTAAAGGATGAAGCAAAAGAAAATGAAGCCAAAGAACTTACAAAATTCCAGCTGGCATAACTGTTCATGCTCATACTAAAAGCTGGATGAGAGAGTTGAGGAGAAGTCAGTGCTTCCAGGACAGGTTATGCTCTTGTCTTTCACGAAGGAATGGTTCCTTTTTTAAAATAAGAGTTAAAGTACAGTACTTACATTGACCCATGGATAAGTCAACATTTTGGGGGTCAATTTTTGACTAAAATTTCTAGACTGATACATGAGTATGTACAGTAGTCTTATACATGAGTATATACAGTAAATGCAATGGGGTGGGAGGAATCAGATTATTTTGACTCATGCCATATGAGAAGAATAAAAGTGACTTCCATCTTAACTGGATAGCTCCTTTCAAAGCAAAATTGACACATGATATAATCTTAAGATATTGTATAAGATACCAGCCCCTATGGATGTATTCCCCAGGATGGTCAAGGTTTGCAAAAATGTGGCAAACACAGCTTTTTATAGGCTTTTGTTTATCCAGCTGAACATTATTGAACTGGCTTGGGCCTCCCTTTATGAAGCTCCTTAGGCTCTAAATGTCAACTAAAGCTGCAAAGAGTGTGTGCAGACAAAACATAGATTAGATCTTTAAATATATCCCTCTTTCATTAAAAAAAAAAGGTTCTCTAGGATATTGCTGTAAATTTTGTAATAATACAATGCCTACTAACTTCCACAGTATGTCTGAATGCTGCTTTGTGTCAGACAGACCACACACACACACAGAAAAACACACACAGAGTGCTGTTGTGGGAGAAGTATCCCCTTTAGTTCAATTGACTTTTGTCAAAATCACTTTGAAGGTTTGAATAATGTATAATGGTTTGAAAAGAGGTTTTGTGTGGTTTCAACTCTTCCTTTTAAATGGAGCCTTTGCTCGAGTGTGTACAATGCTCAAGTGTGTACAACACAGAGAAGCTAAAACAGAGGCAATTTACTATGCTGCTCTTTGGAAAGGCAGTTTCAAACTAGAGTTGTTAATGAATATTGGCACATTTCCTCTTTTCAAAAGAAAGTGCATCTGAATATGTACAATTTTCAATTATCTTTTTCATGTTTCAGTCTTGAAAGGGGGGAAAATGTTTGCCCCAAACATTTTACACAAAATGCCTTTCTGAGTAAAAGGATGCTCACTGGAATCCTATGTGATGGCTGCATACTACATAGCACCATAAAGATATTGTTACATAGTGAATTCTGGCATGACCCCCCCCCCCAAAAAAACCCCTCACTTACTGGTAAGCAGTCACTGGGATTGATGGGTGATCCATTCCCTCATGACTGGGAAGCAGCTGTCACACATTTCCATGCCCTGCCATGAGCAGTCTCCAGTGCAACAGGCTGAAAAAGGACCTCTGTTGCAAATCCTCCTTGAATCATGTGTAGGTAGGTAAGCAGGCAGCTGCTTCCCAATTAACATGGGAATGGACTCATGTTGATCCCAGTGGCTGCTTACAGGTAAGTTTAGGGGACTTTCATGGTCCCTCCATAGCCCCTAAATTAGGGGCTGCATAGGCATCATGAATATGTAGTAATAATAAGTTTTAAATAATAATAATAATAATAATAAGAAGAAGAAGAAGTTTTATTTCTAACCCATCCCTCTGCAAAGCAACCGGGGTGGCGTACAACAGATTAAAACAGTACAAGGGTAAAACATATCACCAAATACCCCCCTAACCCTCCCACCCCTTAAACTAGAATGGTATTAAAAACAGCATCAAACAATAAAATCATAAAACAAAACAACAAACAGTAGCAGCTAGGGGTAAGAGAGCAGATTATCAAACCAAACTATCTAGGAGAAGAGCCGGGAGATTACTCCGTGAAGGCCTGTCGGAAGAGATCCGTCTTTACTGCCTTTTTAAAGGCAGCAAGAGTAGTAATAAGTAGTAATAAGACGGATCTCATCCGGCAGGCCATTCCACAGTTTGGGAGCAGTTGCAGAGAAGGCCCTTTGGGAGGTCTGCGAGAGCCTGGTCTTCATGGGCTGCAGCAGGTTCCTCCCAGAGGACCGAAGTGCACGGGGGGGATCATACGAGGAGAGGCGGTCCCTAAGATAAGATGGACCCAAGCCATGTAGGGCTTTAAAGGTCAAAACCATCACCTTGTACTGTGCCCGGAAACTAATTGGCAGCCGGTGGAGAGATTTCAACACTGGTGTGATATGCAAATACATACTGGTAGGTTATGTATTCACAATTGGCCAGCAGGATTCCTGCTAATGTATTTACACAAAATACAACAGTATTATTTGCATAAAACACACGTCTTGCACAAAATACAACGTTTTGATCCACATGAAATTTTTCACAAATTTCCAAAAATACAAAAGTAGGAAAGAAGTTACCAGAATTACTATACTTCAAATAAAAATCTTGTAGCAGTTTAGTATTGCAAGATATGTCTGTTATTGTCTGATACCATGACCTGGGCTCTATATAGTGCATCTGGAAAATGGACTGTAGCATTGTAACATTAAGCTAAATATTGCTTTTCTGACCCAGATGATATATCTGGATCTAATTTTATTCATCCTGTGCATGTGTATATAAATGTTTCTCTTGTGATGACCAAATAAATAAGTAGTAAGAGGTTTAGAGCAAGTGTACAGATCTTATGTCCTTCCAGATGTTGCTGAGGCCTAGCCACAATAAGAAGAAGGGCCCTCCCTCCAGTCCATCTTCTTTGGTCCAGGCTTTTCAGGGAGAGAAGATCTGCTGGACTTATTCCCCTTCCCCACCCCATTCCCTTCTCCTTTTGTGTCTTTTCTTTTTAGATTGTAAGGACAGGAAATGTCTAATTAACCATTTGTAAGCTGCTCTGATAGCCTTTTGGCTGAAGAGTGGGGTATAAATACTTCATAATAATAATAATAATAATAATAACAACAACAACAACAACAACAACAACAACAACATAGATACAATCAAATGTAAACCATTTGTAAAAATACCTTTCACATTACATTTTTATACCTGTCATCCATTCATAGAAAACAGAGTGGAATTGTTATTCTACAATCTAACTTTTAAGGGGGAAATGAATGGACTTTATCACCACCAGAGAGCACTAGTGCTCCATTTTTTAATGTCCTATCATTTTCCATGCAAGTATTACATAAAGATTCATATATTTTTCACTGGTAGAATGTATTTCAAATGTATTTCAGAATACAATGAAATCTGTCCTAGCTGCTATACATGTGAGAGCCAGTGTGGTGTACTGGTTTGAGTGTTGGATTATGACTCTGGAGACCAAGGTTCAAATCCCTACTCAGCCATGGAAACCCATTAGCTGACCCAGGGAAAGTCACATTCTCTCAGCCTCAGCAAATCCCCTCTTTACAAATCTTGCCAAGCAAAAGCTGTGAGTGTTTTGCTTTAGGGTCACCATAAGTCAGAAATGACTTGAAGGCAGATAACAACAAGCTATATGTGTGAATATATCTTTGTTATTCAAGGATAAATGAATTAAGAATGAATTTATATATTCAAGACAATTCTTATCAGCCACTGAAAATTTTTATCACAGATATCCACTGAACTGATAAATTTGATGAATTTATCAATTCATGGAAAGTGAACAATTTTATCATAGACACCCACTGTGAACTATGCTTTCATTACATTGCTATGTTACACTTTATCTATGGTATGTATATCATTAGACTGTTTCATCTGCAACTCTTTCCCCTCAAAATGTCCCTCTGGCTCTTTTTGCCCATCCTTCCAGATCTGCATTTCCAAGGTAAATGCATATATTAATAATAATAATAATACATTTTATTTTATTTATATCTCCATTCCCTGCGGATCGAGACAGGTTACAACAAATAGGAATAACAATAAAATACAACATACAATTAAAACCAGATTTCTAAATAATCCCCTACCCCAACCTCCCTCCCAATCATAAAACACTGCTGCAGATATAAAAACTCTCATAGGAAAAACTTTAAAAGAAAATCAAAGTTCAAGCTGGAAGAATCAAGTCCCCACACACTTATATGCACACCTTATCTGCTAAAAGTACTACATTCCAGGTGTGCTTTCAATTGGGAAAAAGGTGTGTCAGACTGTTACCCACACAGCAGCAGTTTGATCCCAAAGCTTATTTGCAAGTCTGTCCCATAATTGTCCTACTTTGCACATAATAATAAACCAGAGCTGAGGAATATTTGAGAGGTGAGAGTGAAAAGGTCCCAAGTACCAGCATGCAGCAGTAAATCCACTCTGGTTTCTAGTCTTCAAGAATTTCAAAGGAGCTCTCCTAGGTGCTGAACCTGTTTGGGGGATATGGTTCAGCATCTCTCATAACTTCTATATAGAGCAGATTAAGCGCACCACTAGCACCAAAGCCGGCAGCTGACAGTAATCTGGATTTCCCTGGAGCCCTAACTTGCTGTTTCATGCAAACACAGCCAGGTTGTGTTTGCAGACTGAGAAAAGGGCAAGTCAACATTTTTTAAAACTAGAATGATGACAAGCATCCCAGATGTCATTTGCAAGTTACTGACAATTACCAGGCCTTCAATAAATAGTTCTCTCTACTGTTTTTCAGGCTGAGTGAATTCTTGCTTCCTCCTGTGCCAGCAATTAAAATTGCTGCAGGGGCTGAAAAGCGTGGGCAGTGTTTTAAATGCAATAATTCTTCTGACCAGCCAAAAGAGAGATGCAGCCTCTCAAAACACAGGCAGTGAAGACATTAGGACCAAAAGATATGACACATATGCTCCAACTGTCTCTAGTGAGCAGCACTGTCCTTATCTTATGGTATTGCACTGCCTCCCTTTTATGTTTCAGGTAAAACACTGTACCTTTTTCTTTCCTATATTCCCTTTGTTTTAAATGTAGGCAGTTAAGGATTAGCTCCCAGTGCTGGAAAATAGATGGGATATACATTAAATAAACAAAATATCAATAAATACTGTCTTAAATACTACAGATGTACCTCACTTAACAAAGTACATGTTTACCTGGGTATTAAAGCAGAGGCAGAAATAACCTGGAAAGAACAAGGCTGTGTGCCTACACCACAAAAAAAGAACACTTGTATCAGTTTCAGCAATTTTTTTAAAATTCAAAACTAGCAATAACCACATGTGAAATGAAACAACCAGGTCAGGTACGGTTTGCTTAAAGTAAACAAAAACATTTTGAACTTTCCAGAGGCAACCTGAGAGCTTCTTCCAAAATGCATCCAGGAATGGCCTTTTCTTGATCTATCTCCACTTTTCTTATGATTTCCATTTGGGTAGCCAAAGGTATAGATCTATGCTTCCTCAACCTGCTAAGAGTCGCTAGTGATTCAGACATATCTGGTCTTCCCTTTTCTATCTGTTTTGCTTTTCACACAAACTCAGTTGGGGAGTCTGGAGACAGCTGCTGTTTACCTTGCCTGTTGTAGGCAGGCACACAGGAATACAGTAGGATCAGCTGCCATTCTGTGCTGGCTGAATGGCCGTAATAAAGTTTAATAATAACAGGATCAGCTGCCATAACATCCTATTGCTTTTCCCAGCTCAAGCTTTTTTGCATTGTTTACTGCAGACACACTGCTATAACCAGAAACAGTCTATGGGGCTATACAAATGGGCAGGAAAAGGTGACATGAAGCTGCCTTTTCCCTAAGCTGCAGCAACCGCACCGCCTGCCCTGAGGATGCCCTAAATGAGGATGGAGCAACTTCATTGAGGGGCAGTCGTTGTGGCTTTTCTGAAGCCATATTGAAGCCCCGCCAACCACACCACCAGCCCCGAGAATGCCACGAAGGGAGACAGAGAAACTGCATGGGCCGGCAGTGACTGCTTTAAATTTTTTTGTTCTCTTAGACTCATGTGCATTTGCGCAGGAACACATCCCTGCACACCTGCGCAGAACATGTCATAGGCTGGTATACAGTCTGTCACTCTCTGTGTACAAAGGTGAGTGAAGTTCGGCATCCCTGCACACCTGCACAGAACATGTCATAGGGTGGCATACAGTCTGTCATTTTGTCTGTACAAAGGTGACTGATGTTCTGCATCACTGCGCACCTGTGCAGGATCTGTCATACACCCACAGATCATGCAAGGATTCACTGACCTTGGCTTTCCCCAAGTAGTGGGTGCCATAGACAGGTGCCACTGTCTGATGGTGCCACCCTTGGGGTGGAAGAATGAGTTTGTCAATCAAAATGGCACCTATTCCATAGTCTTCCACAAAACATGTTCCATACAGATCAGGGGAGGGGAGAGGTACGTGCAAGGGAGGTTTGTGTGGACAGACTTGATACATGCAGCTGGTGGTCATTCAAGGAACATGGTCAACAGGACACACGGACAAACATTACTCCAAGAGCCTCCCCCTCAAGCATGCCTGGAAGTGGTGTGCAGGTCTTCTTCATTAGGCAAGATGTTACAAACCAACCCCGGGGGGGGGGGGGAATGGAGATGTTAGTCAGATGTTAGTCAAATGTTAATCTTAAATTTGAATTGGATTGGCATGTTTTACCTCAACACCTACCAAAATGTTCCTGATGCAAAAACATGAAGACTCCTTGAGGAATCCATTTGCCTCTGCCTACAAAGAGGCCTGTGACCTCATAGGAATGGAGACATATTGGATTGCAAGAGAGGGGTCCTTGTTGAGATACAAATGGACTTTAAATTTCCTGGTCTTTGCAAATCTCCCAATAGCCACATGGACAGAAGGAGGAGGGACCAGCCTGCAAAAGATACCCTCCACTTACCATTTTAACTAAGGACAGAAACATCAAAATGCAGGCATCTGACTAACATCCCCAATTTTTTCTCCTGTTTGGTTTGTAACATTTTGCCTGATGAAGAAGCCAGTGGAGCTTCAAAAGCTTACAACAAATATATTGTGCATTTTAGTTGGCCAATAAAGATATCACTGTTTGGTGGATTTTTGTTTATGTTTAGTATGATAGGAATGCAACAACACTCAGCACTCATAAATTAAAAATGTCTCCGAGACAGCAGCTGTGGCTGGGTTAAATAGTTTAGGTGACCAAAAGTCTTCTCATCTTTTATCCTGGTATACTGACATCTCTATACTGTATACTTATATAGTCAGGGATCTCTCCAGCTCTTCTCTTTCTGTTTTTAACAGATTTCTACCTAAAGTGAAGCCAGTTTATTTCTGTATTAGTGTAGCACTCTAGAGAATTTTCCTATCTTAAATGGAGTTCCCACAATAAAATCTTCCTTTTTGCTTCTTGATCTATCAGTGCCTTTTCTCAATCAGAATTTCTAGCTGTTTCACACACCCTTCATCACAGTAGACCTAAATTTAATGCTCAAATTGCTTTGACAGTGGTTATAATGCCAGGTGACAGGTGGTGGTGACAAGTATTGGCAAACTGCTGAATTAACAGGACAATCAAAAGATGTTTAAAATAACACATATGTCAAAGGATTATTCATTGTAGCATGAGTCCCTAAATATCAGGAACACAGTGGAAATTAAATGCTGGATGAGATAAGCCTTTGATTTGATCCAACATTAGATTGATTTGATGCAGGAATACAATCCTTTGTATCAAGACAGTCCTTTGGTAAGATCTATCATGGCTCTTTTCATGTTACATTCTTAAGCCCCAACTATGTGCTACAAGCAGAAGTCTTCTGAGACTCAGAGCCTGTACAGACCAGCCAAAAGGGCCAGCCTGGGGGTGGAGTCAGGGCATGGCGACCGCACACCGGCCACTCCGACTTCGCCCCATGTCACCCTCATGTCACCTGCCTAAACAGATGGCGGGCAGAATCAGGGCACTCCCTTGGTGCAGCATTTAGAAATGCTGCACCAAAGAAGCACAGAAAAGCCGCCACCATGGCAGCAAGGGCAGCTTTTTGCTGCTCCAAAAAGGGCAGCATTTGCCAGCTCTTTTTGGAGTGGCAAAGTGCCAGATCTGGGCCACGGCGTATGGTTGCCGCGGCCCCGATCCGGTGTTCCCAGGGTCTGTAGAGGCCCTCAGTCCAACAAAACAGTTTCTTCTAGAAAATCACAGTAATTAGCCCACATCAAAAGATGTCAGAACTTTCATCCTAGAATTAGAGCACTGTTGTTCATCTTAGTAGTAAAAACATTTCCCCCTGGTTGCCTTCATTATAACTTATCCAAGTCCTGCAATCTGCAATATTATTTGATCCCAAGGGCAATGAAGAATTTATAAAAGACAGAACATTCATTTTTCATTTGATACCTCCCTATAGCAGTTACTGGTAACAGAAACTCCCTTCCACAATCTTGTGACTAGTTTGCTTATTATGAACTAGTGAAAGGTCTTGCTTATTATGAACTCTCAATTTCAAGGGGTTATGATTTTGTCCTTACAATTTGCTGCAAGCTGATGATAATCGCTCCTCCAAAATTATGCTGCCTCTGAAGGAACTTGGTAATAAGTGATGCTACACATGCAAAAACATACTGACACTGCACTGATTTCTTCATATATTCCAGAGAGCATACACCAGCTTCCTGCAATATTGGTCTCTTGAGGTGTTTTGGAATCCCATTTACTCCCATTAACCTTAGCTGTCAAGACCAGTCCTCAAGGATGATGAGAATTGTTTGTTGTTGTTAACTGCCCTTGAGTCGATCTTGACTCAGGCTGACCCTATGGATGAGACATCTCCAAGACCCTCTGTCCTCCACTGCTCCCCTTAATTCCTGCCACCCCTTAATACCCATGAGCTCCTTAATAGAGTCCATCTATCTAGCACAGGGGTAGGCAATCTTTTGGAGACCTGGGCCGGTCCCCTGAAGTCCAGGTCTCCGCTGGGCCGAGGAGGGGGGAAATGGCAGCGCACGCACTCACACGCGCTCACACACCTTCCACCGCCGTGCACGACCCCACACACACACCACCGCCACTGCAGCGCATGTCGCACCCACCATTTTGTTCTCCAAAATGGCGGCCACAACGCGTTTGCACATGCACAGGAGTCTGCTTTGTTCTCCAAAATGGCGGCTGCACGGACTGCAAAACGCGTGGCAGCGGCGGCACGCGGCGGCGGCAGTCTGCCTGGGCCAGTAAGTCTGGCAACCTGGGCCAGAACTGGCCCGGGGGCCTTAGGTTGCCGGTCCCTGATCTAGCATGTGGCCTTCCTCTCTTCCTACTTCCCTCCACCTTTCCTAGCATTATTGTTTTTTCCAAAGAGTCCTCCCTTCTTATGATGTGGCCAAAGTACGACAATCTCAGTTTGGTCATCTTGGCTTCCAGGGAGGTTTATGGTTTGATCTGCTCTAGGACCCCCTTGTTTCTCCTTTTGGCTGTTCATGGGATCCTCAGCATTCTTCTCCAGAACCACATCTCAAATGAATTGATTTTCTTCCTATCATCTTTCCTAACTGTCCAGCTCTCACATCCGCATGGTAATAGGGAATACAATGCTTGTATGATTCTAACCTCTGTAATGAGTTGCATTATGCAAAAACATATTGATGCCACACTGATTTCTTCATATATTCTAGAAAGCATACACCAGCTTTCTGCAATATTGGGCTCTTGAGGTGTTTTGGAATCCCATTTACTCCCATTAACCTTAGCTGCCAAGACCAGTCCACAAGGATGTTGAGAATTGTAGTCCAGAATATCTGGGTACCAATTTGGAGGAGGCTGGTTCATACCCTCCAATTATCCTGATTTGTCAGGGACAGTCCCAATTAATCTTCTGTCATCATACTTTTTAGTTGCTTTGAAAATGTCTTACTTTCTTTCTCCTCATCCCACTTTTCCTCTTTGTTCTTGGCTTACTTCAGTTGCTGCAAAGTAAGTTCAAATTGCAACAGTACTTTAGTTCAATTAATTCAGCTATGGGAGAGGCGGGGAGGGGGGGATCTTATATTTCCGTGTTGCTCAGGCTAAAACAAACAGCTGCATCCTCTCCTATCTTGTCTGTTCTTCCTCATTAATGACTTTTGCCATCTTGACCACCCTCTGATGCTGCTTGGCTACATGTGTCCTGGTTTTTACCTATAAAATATTGGAAGATATGTTGATTTAGTCTCATGAAGGAGATTTTAAAATTTTTATTACGGTACCTTGATCCAAAGAAACACTTAGGCTTGGGAACAGGCTAACTAAATGACTGTTTTGTCCTTTTAATTGTTGTTTGACTCCTGAGTCCCAACCCTGAAATCAAAATCAAAAAAATGCTTTTGAAAATTTCCTCGATTTCAAAGTAGTTTGCTATACAACATAATTTGAAAATATGTGGACCAGATGAAAGTGCTCCTCAAGGCTATTTTGATGCCCCCACCAAAAATGTTCACACTTTGTGTGAAAACTTTGATTTTTTTTTTTAATGTAAAAAATTATTCAGTACACTGTCTTTATGGGATGGATCAATTCACCACTGTTTTACCTCCACAGGGCAGCTGTCCTAGGCCCAGGAGAGATTAGAAATCAAAAATAATGTATTTCTGTTGTTTTGCCATCAACCATTGGGGGGTGGGGGGAACTGCAAATGAAACTGTTGTTGTGTGCCTTCAAGTAGTTTCTGACATATGGTGACCCCAAGGCAAACCTATCACATGGTTTTCTTGGCAAGAAAGGACACTTCTTGCCATTGCCTACCTGAAGCTGAAAAAGTGTGACTTGCCCAAGGCCACCAAGTAGGCTTTTGTGTCTGACCGAGATTCAAACCCTGGTCTACCAGAATACTAGTCCATCTCTCAAACCACTGTATCACACTCTCTCTTGCAAATTAAACTATCAGAGGCAGAAACAGTAAGGCAATGCATTTGGCTTTTCAAATTAGTAGCAGACCATTATCTCAAACAACTCTCTGGAAACTAAACATCCATCTGACCCTTTGTAAACTATCTTCTAAAAATTGCATATATGGCCTGTTTAAAAATAGATATAATTCTATGTTCTCCACTAGCAGGTAATAGAAAGGCAACACAGGCTACCTGATTGGTGGTAATTACTTTAGAATCCAGCCAGGCTTCTTTATTGTCCTTGTAGCCGGAGTTCTCAGCAGGCTGTGTGAAGTGCTACAGTAAATACTGTAGCATGCTCCTAGCAAAGAAATGACCCCCTACCCACTAGATTTTATATTGTTTGTGGTCAGCAGTGCCCTAACAACATCTAACTGCTTGCTGTGTGGTTTTTGTTTGCTGTCCCATTTAACAAGGATTCAGAACTTTAATTATTAAAAGACAGACTTGCCACTGAAATTCATTCCCAAAGTATCCTGGTAAATCTGAACCATGAACTGCATATTCTGAAGTAAAATCTGGAGTTAAATGCAAATTTTCCATCAGATTTATACTGGGCTGGCAAGGTTTTATTAGTGTCAGATTTCTATCAGTGAACATTGTGTATTTATATGATGTATCCCCTGATGTATTCAGCTCAGTCATTAATTGAAATGGATACTGCAGACTTGGACTTGGAAAAGCAGTTATGAAGGAACTAGACAAGATCCTCAAGTGTAAATAAATTTCATTAGATACCAAAGTTAGAACAAGCTAAACTCCTGACACTTATGAAGGGGAGGGAGTTACAAGAGGACGGAGTTCATGATCTATTCCATAGTCAGCATCTGGTCTAGCTTTGGCCACAAGAATAGAGTTTCTCTATCTTCTGCTTCCAATTACATAGTCTGTCTGATTTTTGTATTGACTGTCTGGTATTGTGCATGTATACTGTCTCCTCTCTGGTTGTATGAAGAAAGTATTCACTATGAATAGATTGTGGGCCTCACAAAATTCTATCAGTCACTCTCTTGCTTCATTTCTTGTACATAGTCCAAATCTTCCTACTGTTTTTAATTCCTCTTGGCAACAAACTTAACATTTCAGTTGCCTATAAGTTTGAAATCTTATTTTGGTGTGTTGTCAATTTTTTCCTGGACCCCTTTATAGAACCTCTCAATTTCTTCTTCTTCTGCTTCTATGGTTTGTGCATCTGTGGTTGGTGTGACACCGCTGCTCTCCTAACGTCCACTTTTGGAAGAAACAAGCTGTGGTGTTCACCTGTGTCCCTATCAAATGCTGGAGCTCACTGGAAGAGGTTGTGTGAATAGGGCAAGACTTGATACAACCAGAGAGGAGAAAGAAGAAGCCTCAAGGTGTTTGTTTTTTAATTTTTAAAAATATTATTTTTAAATTTTCTTTAAAAACATCACATCTTACCAAATGTTCACTTTAACTACATGAAACCATGTACATATAAATACATTTAAGATCCTGAAGAGTAAAGACATACAACTGAGCACTAAAATCAGAATCGTTCAAGGAATTGCATTCCTCATTACCATGGGCTGATGTGAGAGCTGGACACTCAAGGAAGCAGACAGAAAGAAAATCAACTCATTTGAGATGTTGTGCTGGAGAAAAGTACTCAGGATACTGTGGACAGCCAAGAAGACAAACAGGTTGGTCATTGAACAGATTGGACCATAGCTCTCCTTGGAAGCCAAAATTATCAAGTTGAGGCTATCATACTTTGGCCACATAATGAAAAGGTATGGATCACTAGAAAAATCAATAATGCTAGGAAAGGTGGAGGATGGGAGAAGGAAAGGAAGACCACAGACCAGATGGTTGGACTCAATCAGGGCAGGTAAGGGCATGGACTTACAGGGCCTGAACAGAGCAGTGGAAGATAGGGATACTTGGAGGTTTCTCATCCACAGAATCACCATGAGTTGGAATCGACTTGAGGGCAGCTAACAACAACAAATATGATATTGTAATTTCCAGGTATAATTTTAATTTTGCTAGTTGTTTTATGTCACAGCTATTGCCATTACATTCAGTGATTTATGGGAATTAAAATTTAAGAGTAATAGTACAAAAAACATTACTAAGGATTCTGTATGGTGTGGTCTGGGAGAAGGTCGATGGGTGTGTGTGTGATACCATGAGTTAATGCGACGGGTGATGCCAACCCTAGTGACACCACTAAGGTGCCCTAACTATCTTAAGAACTTGCCAGTGATGTACAAAATGATGCCAAACAGGTGAAGTGAATATTGAAATGCCTGCATATATCTCAAGTGGGCATAGAGAGGGTGAAAATCCACCATTCTCTTAGCTGTGGCTCAGATCTCTGGAGCAATGTCAAAGACTAGTAAGCCTTTGTGAACCAAGTCATTCCTTTGCCTTATCTCACAGAGAGGCAAGAGACTTCCCCTCCCTTGATGTGTAGCAATAGCAATAGCAGCTTCATTTATATACTGCTTCATACCGTGCTATGCAGTCTCTAAGTGGTTTACAACTGTAAGCTATTTGTTCCCCAAAAGCTGGGTACTCATTTTAGCGACTTTGGAAAGATGCAAGCATGAATCAAGCCTGAGCCCTGTCTGGTATTGAACTTGCAACCTTGTAGTTTGTGAGTGAGTGGCTGCAGTACAGGCATTTAACCACTGTGCCACCAGGGCTCCAGGGTAATAGGCCAAATGTCATATCTTAAAGTAAGCTCCCCTCCTCCCATACTAGAGATGCCTGTTGTCACAAAAGGAAGATCAGCACTTCACCTTCCATCCCATATGTCCCTTTGAATGTATCTCAGTGTCTTCTAGTGGGGGTGAGGAACCCACAAATGTTGGCCCACAAATAATAGCATTCATACCATTGGCTATGCTAGTTAGGCTGCTGGTAGTTGCATGGAGAGTCATGTGATTCCTACCTCTGTTCTGGAATGTGGGCTGAGACAGAAAGGTCACATAAATGGACAACAGAGGCATATGGTTGAAACATCACCCCAGATCATGGTAAATCTAGACATATGCTTGGGCAGTTGGGGTGGTTTCTAGGGCCCTAATTCTTGTAGCTTGTGAAATCCAGCTACAATAGCAGGGGGAGATGGGCTTTATCTTCTGTAGATACCTACTCCACCCATTAATAGTCAAATAAATCATCTTTAGTCCAATGGCTTTGTCTCATTGTGATTATCTTGAAATCTTTCTGATGTAGCAGCCCTGATTCATGACATGTAGGAAACATGTCGTTCCCCATCTAGCCATCTCTCCCAACTGTTAAGGTTGACAGACTGATTAGAATTGCAGTCCAACAACAGCTGGAGGACTGCAGGTTTGCCTGTCTTGTTCTCCCTGTAAGATTAATATATTGAGGCAAAGTCTGCAGATTAATATGGATTTTGAAAATAGATACCATAATGTTTTCTTGGCACTGGGATAATCAGACAAATGGAGAAATCCACCAGTGCTCTTATTGTAGGAAAAAGATAAGTGGCAACATAATGCTAAATGTGCTTATTTTACTAATGAAATGTTTTCCTGTCTAATAACTGAATATGAACAGATGTTTTTATCTTACATGGTTAATAACAGGATTTATTATTTTAACCCTATTAGACTAATAGTGTCAAATTGTCATGGTGTTCAAAGAGCTATTGCAATATTTTATTGTACACAGGAGAGTGATTGAAAGTTGGAAAATGTGTTATGGTATTATTTTGCTGGGGTGGGGGCCCTAATGTTTCAGAAATACAAATACACAATCAAATAGCCACTCTGTTAGTATACCAAACATCTCACACTGTATATGGGGCTTTCATATTTTGCTATCTGGAGCCAGACATGTTCTTAGGATGTCACAATGTCCTTTGGAACACCAGGAAATTTTCTCATGGGAAGAACACACCGATCAAATAACATGGGAAGGATGCAGGTAATACCCAGAAAAAAGCTGAATGGGTTTGCTGATTGCTCCATTCCCCTCCAGGCTTTCCTCATATCCTCTCACACTCGAGACAAATGCAAAGGTGAATAAGTCAACACTTCCTACCTGCTCCGTGCTGTGTTCCCAACCAACTTCCCTATCCATCTATTTTGGGGTTGTCCTAAATCCAATCACTATTTTTGTTACTCTGAAACTAAAGCCATCTGTCATTCCAGAATCCCATTGTCAATTCCCTGGGAAGACCATCAGATCTTTGTTACATTGCAAGATAGCACCCAGCACCTCGCAAGGCTAAGATATCAGATATAAATATCAGCCCCAGACATGGCCTCCTCTCACACGGTTGACCCCCCCATTTGCTCTCACAGTCTGCCCCTGACCATATCTGCAGAGAGCTTCTTCCATTCATTGTGTAGTCCTCAGATATTGTCTGAGCCACACTCTGCTTCCAATGGTTTCTTCTTCAGGAATGGTAAATGTTACCCCTCTGCAACTATAAGCCTCTGCTAATGAATTTCCATAACTCTGTTTCGGTTCACTCTTATGATGTTGCTGTTTGAATTACTGTCATGTGTTTGGTTTCACTCTTGCATGTTTCTAAATAAAAAATTTCTTTATTCACCAAACCTGGAGTCCCCCACAGTTAATACTGGTAGAAATAGGTAGAAATGATTCTCAAATGTACCCAGCCTCTCACAAGTCTCCTTAAACTAAGCAATTCCCCCAACATTTAAAGAGATGCTGACACAGTTGGTGGGGACCCCTAATCCTCCCTACCTTTTCAGATAACAACTCCTGCATCCCATTTATATTAATCTGATTAAGTGGCACAGGCATTTTCATTTTTTAAAGTAGTTATCTCTTTTGTATGTCATACTAATCTTCACACAGCAATTTAAGTAAGATGGGGTCCAATGCCTGGTCAGTTTCCTAATATATGTTTGAGCAATAACACTGCCATCATCATAAAAAGTGTATTGTCCCAAACTGAACATTTAAAATAAAGGAAAAGAGGAGAAGAACTATATATTTAGATGTCAATTATAGCTCTGTAAATCCAGAATAAAGGTCATTGCACGTAGAATTATTTGCCCCAGGAGGCCAATAGATATTTGTTAACAGTCAGAAATTCATTGCAGAAAGCCATATTATCATTTGTTTATTAGCTGAAATAATTAAAGTATATGTCCTTATTAATCCCAAAGTAAAGAATTAAAAACATTCATCAGTTTCAGAAGTAATCTGTTGAGTGAAACTAATGGAGAGAAAATATGTTGGATTCACATTTTCACATGGAAATATTTATTCATACTCTCTCCTTAGACTGACAATGGAACAGAGTACAACTCAGCCTCAGAAATCTGTACATTTACAAATTGCAAGTCTTGAGTCATGTTTGGGAGGGGGAAATTGACACAAACCATACATACCTTTCAAAAATGAGTGTGACTAAAAATATGTACATTAGGAAAATATGCACAAATTTTATTCAATGAGGAAATACATGGAGAAATGTGCATATTTTAAGAAAAACCATAATGGCAGTGTAACCTCTATGAGTTATTGGTTTGGTCCAGTGGATCTGTTTGGCCTAGTGAAGGGGGTCTAATTGCTAGCTGAGTTCAGGAAGAGACATATTGCTGGAGCAATTGCCAGGGCTAAGGAGTAGTCCTTTTTTACCCTTAATAAAGTAGTGGTATTCGATTTTTATATATTATGGCTGCCCCACCTTTAGATCGTTGTCCTTTTGCTATACAAATGTATTCATAAAAGGTCAAGGGACAGGGACAATTTTTGCAAAGGAGAGCACTTGCAGTACTTGGAACCAGGAGGATTTGGCATGTCCCAAGGTATCGAGCAAATTATCTGTCGTTTTCAGCTTTTCATGTTCAAATAAATCCATAATTCTGTATAGGCCACACTCCTTTCAACATTTGAACTGAGTTAATGTATCCACTTCATAAGAATGGGCATGTAATAGAAATGGGCAAATAGATTAAGGATTTCTGATATTGTAAGACAACCTGTACGATTTTTCCCAAATCTTCTAATGCTATCGATTTACAGCAAAGACAATAGCCACCTGAAAAATTGAAAACTTGTCACATTCGTCATCTCAGCAGCCAGAACTGAAATTGCAAGATATTGGAAAACAGGAGATGTTAAAATGAGCAACTAGTAGAAGAGGATTTGGGGCACATGGTTGACAGAAAAACTCTCCTATACCTTCAAGTTGTGCAATGGACAAAAAAATGAATCCACATTTTTTGAGGATTGGTCTGTTTTTATTGAATATATTAATAACAACATGAACAATATTCTACCGCCAACCCAGCAGACTATCTTTTGCAGAGACATTCTGGACTTGGTTCCACCAGCTGCCATGGAATGAGATGACACCTTGAACTCTGAGTGTTTTTGCTGTCCCAGGATAAACTCTTTCTGTTGCTCCCCAAGGCTCATAGAATGTATTTTGTGTTGATTATATTGATTGTTTGCAAAGCTATTAATAAAATCTGTTAAAAACTATTTAAAAATTAAAAAGTAGTGGTATTTCCAGTTATGGAAGAAGGAACAAAAGGAGTAATATCATCATGGTGTAGTTTCTATATTGCATTTGGATCAATTTAGATCTATGAGTTAAGATTGCTTTAAGATTGCATCTAAATGTTGCAATACTATTAAGCAGCATAGGCAGAAGAATCCTGCAATCAAGTCTGCCACTAGCATCTCATTAGATGTATGAAACTTTTGGGACCATGCATATGTGTCAAATTTATTGTTTTGTGTAATTTGTTGTATATACAATCAGCCCTCTGGTCCACAGATTTTGTATCCACGGATCCATGGATTCAGGCATCCATGGTTTGAAAATATATATAATGACAAATGACAAACTTTGATATTGCCATTTTATGTAAAGGAAAATATTTTACTATGCCATTGTATTTAATGGGACTTGAGCATCCATAAATTTTGGTATATACAGAGGGTACTGAATCCAAACCCCAGTGGATACCAATGGCCTGTTGCGGTTCTTAAATATGTTTATTGAAATTTAAATTGTGACTGGGTTTGCAATATTTAATTGTAGTTGGTCCCATAGAACCCAGAATGAGCTACAGTGGCATTTCTCAGAGCTACCATTCTGGGATGCACGTATGTCAAGACAGCAACCAGAAATTTGGTTCTGCCTCTGAAGTATCTGAATCTTTTAAGCAATGGAAGAGGGAGACCAAATGAAGCCCTGCCACCACAATTAATATGTGCCTCCTTCCCAGCCAAAACTACTGGAGGAGCTCAAATTGTTATTTGAAATGGTCCCCTAAATGACTTTCTCACAGCAAATGGATGGAGAAGTTGAACAGTTTTGTAACAGCCATACTTCCAACCAATCCTGTTCTGATAATTTCACCAGTAGTTTTCCCCTGACCATTTATCGAAGATGAAGCAGACTATATTATATTATTTTATTTTATTTTATTGACACACATGTGCCTTTATACATTTCTTGTGGCAAAAGAAAAATTGCAGGACTTTCACTTCAGCACAAATGCCCTCAGTAAAGGAGGACATGACACAGAAAGTTTGAATAATGAATTTGTGTATCTTAAATAACACATGCAAAAAGAAACAGATGTCTTTACCCTTTTGCAAAGATTAAAAAAAAATTATCTCACTATATTAACAGAAGGCAAAACCCTGGCTGAAAAGCAAATTTTTATTTTTATTTTTTATTTTGAACCAGTTGTTCTCTTCTGACAACATAATCTTTATTAAAGAAAAACTAATACGGAAATTAAATCCTTCAGAATAATTTTCTTTGTTATTTATATGAAAAAAAATTAACTAAAATACCTAATTATGTTAATACAGATTAGTGGGTATTAAAAGAAATTAAATAAACAATTTTATTTTAAAGCTACCCATTGAAATGTTACTCCTGTGGTTACCTTATTCATTGTAAATAAATGTGGTATCATTTAAAGGGGTGACTCTGATTCATCACCTAAGAGCTCATCTAAATTTTCCAGAATACTTTAGGCTACCCCCAGATTTCTTTCTGAATCATCCCCCTTACCTGCTGTGGATAAGGCAAACAACAGGCAGCTGGCTTCCCACACAGTCCCTGCAAATCAATGCTGCGGGTGTAAGTTGCTCTGAGGTCCAAACAAGGCACTCAGCCATATGCTGGGCACCTTGTTTTGACTTAAGAGCAATTTGTGCCCACAGAACAACTCAGCAGGGGTGCTTGCAGGGATTGCATAGTAAGGGAGCCAGCTGTTACCACTGTGTTTTGTTCCGGATTTTCTGGAAAATCCAGAGCAAAAGTTTTTTAAACTCAGGACAAGTGGGTGGAAACCCCAAGTTGGGTCCCAGTGTTGTGAAAACAGCCCAGAATGAAAACAGCCTCAAAGCAGAATTTGATTAGGGCAACCCCAAGCTGTTTTGCTCCCTGCGATGAAGTACAACATGACATCCATGCTCCATTCCATATACATCAACTGACTGGATCACCTGTTGAATGCTGCAAAGGAATGTCATCCTCTGCCCTAACTGAAATTAGCACACCATATTAGAATAGGAAAGAGTATATGGTGCTCATGCTGTCCTTCAACAAAGAGGAATGATAGGGACTCAGATCTGAGAGTACATTGCTGCTGTCCCCCCCCCACACATCTGACAATTGAGGTGATTGCTTCATTCTTTCTAATGGCCCTGGACATGATAAATCCATGGAGTAATATGTTTAGAATGGGAGCATTAATATGTAATATCTTAAGGGTTCTTGTAGCACCTTTGAGACTAAGAGAAAGAAGTTGGTAGCATACATTTCTCACAGACCTAAGTCAACGTCAACAAATGTACAGAGTGAAACACCTAGGAAGAGACCTTTAATAGTTATTAATAGGCTAGTTGTATATGTAAATAGCAACAGAAATGTAAAACTTGTAGATATGGTGATGACGTGACAGGTTCGGTTTTACCAATGGTAGTTGGGGGATAAAGGAAAGAGGAAAGATGCTTCCTAGATCCAAGGTGAGAAAACAACCATATGTACGATGGAGGGAGTTATTGGAATGTAGCGTGATGCTGGCTGGGAACCAGAAAGGAAATGCGATCAACTGGCTAATAGAGCCTTCATGCAGCTAAGGTGTTAACTAGTGTGATAATATGTGTAGTGTGCTTTGTCTTTGTTCAACCCACTGCCGATGGACTGGCATTTGTAGATATATTTGGTTCTGTTTCTCTTTCCAATTTTCCTTTATAGTTTTCTTCTTTTTCAAAGACTGCTGTACTGAGGTCCATCCATATTCTGTACATATATTACCTATTCTGTAATATGCTGCTCTTTCTGTCTCAGAAATCTAACATGGAACAAAGTTTGTGCATTTCCAAACTGCACTTAATGTCCTCAGTACCCAGAATGGATGCTCCCTTGGGGCATGGTATCCTGAGATATAGTGACTAATCCAAGATCATCTGATAAACATTGTGGCTGGACAAATCAAATCAATACAAGAGCTAATTTCTATAGAATGACTATTTCATTTTTGCAAAGCGGCAATAGGAACTGTGTGAGCCTTCAGATTTCTGAATACTGGCTTTGTTGGCTAGGACTGCTGGGGTCTGCACCCTTGCCCCCAGCCAACCTTTAGGATATATTCTGCAAATCTTCTCATTTCAGTGTATTCAGTAGCATTACTAGGGTTGGCAAGCCCTGGTGTGGTAACCCAGAGTGTTACCCCCCCCCCCACTGACCTCCTCCCATATCACACCAAGCAGAATCCTTAGTAATGTCTTTTGTACTAATGTTACTTGTAAATTGTCATTCCTGTATATCACTGAATGTAATGGCAATAGTTGTGACATAAAACAACTAGCAAACTTTGTTTCATTCACAAAAGCATTTTAAAAGATTGTTTATAAAATTACCTTCAGGCTATGTGCATAAGGTGTACATGAAACATAAATGAATTTCATGTTTAGACTTGGGCCCCAGCTCCAAGATCTCATTGCATATATGAAAATATTCCATAATCTGAAAAAGTCCAAAATCCAAAACACTTCCAGTCCCAAGCATTTTGATGAGGGGAGATTTAACATAGTCTGATCTGTTATAAAGTCCAGTGCACTGTGATTTCTTTGCAAAGTTGTGGAGAAATTGTGCACAAGATGCTATTTTCTGATGAAACACTGAAGGACTGTGTGGTGTCAGCACAAGTGCAAAATCTAGAAATGAATTTTCTCACACAGCTGTAGATACATCGCAAGCAGGTCCTGAGGCATACAAAGAGTATGTGTATGGAAATTCTTCCTTGTATATGTAGTGTTTTAGTAGTTTGGTGAAGTTTTGCAGGATTCTAAACATATCTTTTTCTTTGGATGCTGAAACTATTCGGTGTTTCAAAATGCTCCACTGAAGTTTGAATGCAATGCTAAAAATTTTGAGGCTGAAGGATAATTTCATAGAGGGAGGCAGAATTCTTATTTGGAGGCGGGCAATGCCTTCATCCCCTCACATCACTACACCCCTGCACCAAACTACAAACCCAGGATTCTACTGAAGACAATTATGGCAGTTAAAGTGGGATTCAAGGCTGCACCTGCAGAGCAGAAGTAAGGCAGTTTGATATCACTTTAACAGCCATGGCTCAATGCTATGGAATTCTGGGATTTATAGTTTATTGTGGCAGCAGAGATCTCTGACAGAGAAAGCAACTATCTCACAAAACCATAAATCCCAGAATTCCATAGCATTGAGCCATGGCAATTAAAGCAGTGTCACACTGCATTATTTCTGCACTGCAGATGCAGCCCAAGTGCTATAACTGTGTTGTGAGAAAGGACATCTTATCTCTGGAAGCAGCAGCATCTTCAACCCTTTGCAAGCTCCTCTGCTTTCTGGCCACCAAAGAACTAGAAACTAACACCACTAGCACTATTAAAATGGAGAAGAGAGATACCAAGCTGCTATTTTCAGCAGCCACTGTATATTTGCTGCAAGACCTCATCTGGGTCCCAGATTGCATTGCCCTAGTATAAAATTTCTGTTACAGTCTGTTTTGCTTTATTTTTCTTTTTACAGATTGGTCATTTCAAAAGCTCTAAAGCTGCAGGTCAATGGAAGAGTATCACTTACTTCATGACCTTGCTTGGTTTTCTCTGCCTCTTCAGCAGTCATCAAGAGGCAGATGTCAAGCTGTGAAAGACCTTTTTGCTTAAATGGCATTTAGTACTGCAGGGCAGGCAGCATCTTGCTTAGAGTATTGGGGTCACCTATAGTTTTGCCACTTAATTTAGCTATCTGGCAGTGTTTTTCCTATTAGACATTTATTTTCCCATCCTCCTCTCTTTTTCTCTCTTTGGCTTTGGAATAGTTGTTCATTGCTTTTGCACTGGAAACTGCGTGCAGGCTGTTGTGTGATATAATGAATGTTTCCCCACACTATGTGTAAGAATTTGAATCATTAATCTGTATGGTGACGTGTACCAGCTTTCTATTCCTGGGGTGGTGGTGGTGGAATGAATGTGTCTCTGAGATATCTAATGATAACTATGCTACAGTCAATCAGCTAATGAAGTATCTTCCTGAGAACCCATTAAAATAATTGCTGCTTGAATGGGTGTGTGAAACCATGTCACTCCTGCTTTCTAAGACAGATGAGAATTGAAGCTAGAAGTGTCAGTAATCTCCCATGCAGTATTATTGGTTTTATAATGAATGCATTTAAGAAACTAGTTGTAATGTGTGGAAAGATCTTAACTGTTCCAGAAACAACTGAATCTCCAAGTTGTTTCTTGGAGATTTTTTTTCCTGTGCTGTGTCAATATGGGTTTTAAAATATAGTTGATGGAAAGGGTTCTTTGTTTATTGTTAATTTAAAATCTTTACACTCCATCTTTATATCTTTTCCAAGGTCTTTATAACCCATCCATTCAAAATATGACACTTCACTGTATTGAATAAGATCACACAGCACATCCATGCAGAGTGTCTGTCTGTTTGTCTCAACCATAATTCCAAGCTGTGTGTGTGCTGTGTGCCTTCAAGTCATTTCCAATTTATGGTGATCCTAAGGTGAACCTATCATGAGGTTTTCTTGGAAAGATTAATTCAGAAGAGGTTTGACATTGCCTTCCCCTGAGACTGAGAGAGGGTGACTTGCCTGAGGTCACCCAGTGAGTTTCATGGCCGAGCAGGGAATCAAACCCTGGTCTCCAGAGTTGTAGTCCAATACTCAAACCACTACACCACACTGGCTCTCTAATGTAGCCCCCTGTATTTTGGCATAAATATTGAGTGGATCCTGGGGATGTGCAGCTCTGGATTATTTTTTGTTTAATACAAGGATGTGGTGAAAAGTTCTCACCCCGATCCACCCCCCAAAACCTGAGTGTAATTTTATCAATGTAGCTTGAAAGAGTATTCTTTTGTATTGCAATCTGCAGGATCATAGCTCTAATTTCTGAGGTTTTTTAGATCATTGATAGAACCACGTCCACAAAAAAGTGTGGAATTTTCAAGTGCTGAACTCTGGGCCATCATGACGTTCCTGCATAAGAAAAGTCCAAAGGAAATCCATGGGCATATGATGCAAACATTGAGTGGCAAGTGCCCATCACAGTCAACTGTGAAAAAGTAGTGTGTCAACTCTCACCATGGAGATTAAGAGACCAAAGATGTGTCAAGGTCTGGGAGACATTCAACAGTGTCCTGAAATTATTGAATGACCTGATTTTTGCAGACTGGCGAATCTCAGCTAAAACAACTGCTGAGACACTAAAAATATCCCAGGAACACACTGGGTTTATAATTCACGAGCAGTTGTTGTTGGTCAAGTTGGTGCCAAAATGTTTGAATGCTAACAAAAAACAAAATTGAGTGGATACCTCCAAGTCGATTTTGCAGTATTTTGATCAATCTAGTAATAATTTTTAGAACAACTCCTCACTGTTTATGAAAAATGATTATGCCACTATGATTCATAGATCAAGCAATAGTCCTTCCAGTAACAGCACTCAGGTTTCTCATGGCCAAAGAATGTCAAGACTCAAGGTCAGCAGGAAAGGTCATGGCCATAGTTTTTAGGCTAAAAATATATATTTTAATGACTGGCTATCTTCAGAAGGGCCAAACAGTTAATACAGAATATTATTCTAACTTACTGTGTCAATTAAAGAAGGCATTGAAGGAAAAACATTGAGGGAAGCTGCAGAAAGGTGTTCTCTTTTAGCAGTACTATACACCTGCTCACAGGGCTGGCAAGATGATGGATGTTTTGAAGAATGTGGGGTTTGATTACATAGACCACCCATATTACTCACCAGATTTTGCTCCATCTGACTATTTCCAAACCTTAAAACCTTAAAAAAGAGTTTGAAAGGAAGGACATTTTTAATGATTCAGAGGTGATAGCAACAGCAGAGCAGTATTTCAGATAATAATAATAATAATAATAATAATAATAATAATAATAATTTGTATTTTCCCGCCTCTCCCTGCGGAGAGACATGTTGCCAGACATGTATATAACTTTCTCCTCTAGCCATACCTCCTCCTCCATTCACACTAATATTACAGTTGGCTCTCCATAACCACAGATTCTGCATCCACAAATTCAACCACCCATGGCTTGGATTTTTTTTTTTTTTATTCCAAAAAGCAAACCTTGATTTTGCCATTTTATAAAAGGCACACCATTTTACTATGCTATTGTATATAATGGGACTTGAGCATGCATGGAGTTTGGTATCCACTGGAGGGTCTGGAACCAAACCCAAGGAGATACCAAGGGCCCATGGTATTTCCCTGCCTCGAACCCAGAAAAGCATGGCAATTCCCTGTGATTTCAGTTGATAACCTGAGACACCTACTATCTGTGTTGCTATATCGAGAAGAAATGGATAAAACTGAGAAGTCCAACATTTAACAAAGCCTGAAAAACATTCCTTTTAAGAACAGAGTTAAAAAAGGAGCTTGTACATACTCTAAAAGAGTTGCAAATATATTTCTATCACAAAAGGCAGTTTGTGAAAAATGACTGTAGAGAAGGTTGACTGGAGGAGAGGGAAGAAGTCCATCAAGTCAATGTGCTAACACCATTCATTGGCTGCTGACAGTGAAGTAAAGGCAATCATCTTATGGACATAGTTGCTAATTACAGGATCAAGTACTGCAACATCATTTTACTAGGAGCTCCCTCTCTCTCCTTGAAAGCCATCTGGTTACTTCATTCAGCATCCAGATAGTAATGTGCCCTAGGGATGAGTTTGCTGCATACATTAAGAAAAGAAAATATGTACTGACACATGGCACCAACAAGGGAAATCATTGCAGTTTCAGATAGCAGTGGAGGCTAAGCTGACCACACTGATTATACATCTATCTTTGATAATCAGAATAACAGTTTCTATCATTTTCTCAAGTCTTCACTTCTCTTGAAGCCTATGGCTTCTTTGCAAGTGAAGACTTTTAGAGTATAAGGAAACCTCTACTGGATCCAATGAAAGATGTATATGTACCAGATGCAGACATTTGGAGGATGTTTCAATTCATGTACCATCACTCCCTCTTCTTTATTTTGTTGTTGTGTTCCTTCAAGTCATTTCTGACTTATGGCAACCCTAAGGTGGAACGTATCATGGAGATTTCTGGGGCTGAGAGTGTGTGACTTGCTCAAGGTCACCCAGAGGGTTTCTATAGCCCAGCAGGGCATCTAAGCCATTGTAGAACCAAATGCTATTGTTGAAAAATGCTCTGATATCATTAGCTAGGCAACTTTGCATGTCTTGAAGATGTTAAATTGGAAGCTTAAATGTGTTGTGGCTCAATGATATTTTACTATTAGCTCAGTTATATACTAATGGTTTGAATTACTTGTCCATTCATTATGGAATTAATTAATTACACAGACTTCAAGATAATGGTATTCCTTAATGGATACACAAAAGCATCTTCTAAAAAAAATGCTGATCACCACTGTAAAGCTTCTTTTAAGTACAGAGAATATTTAATATAGGCAATAGTAAAAACCAATTAATAATAATAATAATAAAAGTAAAAAATTACTTAAAGACAAATTGTACACAGAGGTTCTCTGTATGAGTTGGAATTATCCACAGTTATATGCACAACCAAGGTGCATCCATATTTTGAATGTGCATATCATGGCTTTTATATGGTTCTTGAGCACATTGAGAGAACCTATAACATAACTTGATCATACTCATGCACAGGGTCTATTAAAGTCGTCACTGGAGTGTAAGTGGATTAGAGTAATCTTTAAAGGGAGAGTAGTCCCATTCTCTTCAAAGGATGAAGTGATGACTCCAGTTCTGAAACAAATCATAATTGGGTCTAGAATTTCTGAATAGTTATAAGCTGGTGACAAACATTCTCCTCTTGGGCAAGATGCTGGTGTAGGTGGTAACCAATCAGATCCAGATGAAACAAGTATTCTAGATCCATTACAATTGGGGTTTAGGTGGAAATGGCCTTGGTAGCCTTGTATGGTAGCCTTTGCTGGAACAAAATAGTACAAGCCTGTTGATCTTCCTGGACCTCTCAGAAGCTTTCAGCACCACTGACCAAGATAACCTTCTGTAAATATCACCAACTGTGACAGTAAAGCTTTTATTCTGCTTATAAATGGTGGATTTTTGGAGCGGGTCATGCTGGAATCCCATAAGATCTATGCTTGCAGAGTCCTTAAAGTGCTATCTTTTTCCCTGTGTTATTTAACAACTTTAAGAACATCTTGACAGAGGTTATGTAGAAATTTAGAGCACAATGCCATTAGTATGCTGATGAGACACAGCTCTTTCTTCTTCATTAGATGCAAGTGAAATAATGGAAGTGGTAAACTAGTGCTTGGCACTAGTAATGGACCGTATGAGGGCCAATAAATTGAAATTTAGTTCAGACAATATGGCAGTATTGCTAGTGAGTGCTCCATCTGTTTAGGTAAGTGGTTTCAGTCCTCATCTGAATGCCTTCACATGCTCAGATTCAGTGGTGGCCCCTCAGGAGCATGGTTTTATTATGCATATATTTATTAATTATACTTATATCCCTCCTACTAATGTGCAAAAGAGAGGATTCTAAGTATTTGGATAACAGTGAATTCTCTGTTCATATAGGCTGGATCTTTGAGGATAGTCAAGGTTTTTAGTTTCCATGAATTATAACTAAATAAAGCAGAAAAATTCAAAAGAGAGCACTCAAGAGAAACCACGTTACTGCCAGAAATCAAAAGTGGAACCATTGTATTCAATCATAGACAATTTACATCAAGAGATAGAAATATGCATTTTTCATATTCCTGTTCCTTTCTGCTGATTTCTACTGTGAAGTACTAATATTTTGTGAAGAACAAAATTAAGCTTAATGTTACTGAATATAATATATAGCAATCTAAAAGTCATGAAAAAGAGAGTAAGGGTGAGAGTGGGAGAAACCTCTAACTTCTTTAAATTCTAGTCATGATAACTAGAGGGAGTGTGGTACAGTTACAATAGATACAAAGAAAGACAAAAATATTGGGTCAATTTAAATGATTTCAAGGCAGCAGCCACTGATGACTCACACCTCAGGGTGCTGAAGAAACCAGCAGTTGTTAGCATCTGAACTAGCAACTGTATTTCAAGAGCTGCAGAGAAGAGCATAAATTCACATTTAATGAGCATGTCCATTTTTTTCAAGGAATTTTTTTGAGTTACAGATCAGACCAGTGCACAAAACTCCAGTATCTGGAAAACAATTTGAAAAATTAAAAATGAAAACAAAGGTGTAGTGGGGGGAAAGTCATGCAGAGGCAGAGACAAAAAATTGGGAGTCAGAAGGGTTTGGGCATCAAAAGATGTTTCTGTGGTAAAAGGTTTTCATAGGTAATGGCAAAAATATTCCCCAGTCAAAGCATTTTCATTAGAAAGCATGTTGTGAAGCATCAAAAAAGCAAATAAATTTGAAATATAGTATTTTCCACATGCAAAATAGTTTTGTAAACTAAATAATGGTCAATAGGAAGTAAATGTGCAAGTCACCCTACTGTAATGATCTGAACTGTTAATAAAATCTAATGTGCCCCAACTTCTCTGCAAACTCATAGAGAAACTCCCCACTTGAAATTGCTTCAAATATATTATTTTCAAAAGTCCAGATCAATACATTTGCTTTTCTCTGATGACACACTGAAGGCCAGTCAGATATCAGCACAAGTGTCAAAAGTTGAGACTAAACTTACACACACAGCTAGAGGTGAATCTTACAGCATTCCTAATCTACATACATGAAAAGACTTCCTTGTACATCTACTACCTTTTAGTAAGTTGATGAAGTGTAAATGTTGGGCTTTTGCGGGATTCATCAGCATGCTTCTATTTGAATTCTTAAACTATATTTCTAAATGCTGAACTGCAGTGCTAGAAAATTGGGGACTGGAAAAGTTTATCAACAGGAGCAGAATTCTTATTCAGGGGAACAATATCCTCATTTATCTCCCTCCCAGCACACACACACATTGCAACACTCTTTCAAGGGGGAAAATTCTAATTGCCACAGTATAGAACTGAAACACGTATGACTATAAACTCAGGGAAATGTAGTCTAAGGCAGGGAAGGAGGACTTCAGCCTTCAGATGTTGTTGGCCTACAACTCCCATTATCCCCCTCCACTAGCTATAAAATCTCCAGCTAATGGGAGCTGCAGTCCAAGAACAGCTGAAGAGCTGCATGTTCCCCATCTCTGGTGGAGAAGTTTTATTTATGTATTCATCCATTCATTTATTTTCCCCAGTACAGGGCCCAATCTTGCTTACAATAAATTAAAACAAAATACAGCTAAAAGCTATTTGATATAAAACTTTAAAAAAAAATCAAACAATTCTATTGAAACTACTAAATTAAAACAGTTTAAAAACACATAAAAACATAGTAAAAAGGATAATAGTGTAACATACTTTATTAAAAGATCCTCCTGCCACAGAAGCAAAAAACCTGCATAAATAATAAAAAGTTATTTGCCTGTCCGTGGAAAGAGGGCAGACAGGGGACCAACCAAGCCTCCCATGGGAACCTTGTAGAAAAGTATGTTAACAGTTGTTATCCAAAAAGGTGAGAGGATGTGGGGTCCCCACCAACAATGACTGCACCTCCTTAGTGTTTTGGGTGACTTTTATTAGCGCCGCAGGAGATCAGTGGGAGGTTGGGTAATTTAAGGGGATCTTTCCCCCAATATCTGCCCCAGCGGGGGGTGGGGGACCCATTAGAATGGTCCGGCGGTGGGGGACCCATTAGAATGGTCCACCCTCGAAGGCTAATGGAGCCTATTGGATTCCGGAAAGCCTTGGAGGGTTCATTGGTTGGGAATGCCGGTGATCCTGTTGACTCTCTGTTTGATACTTGGAACACCGATCTTACCAGGGCTGTCGACACGATCGCTCCCAAGCATCCTTGCCAACCCGCTTCTAACCGTAGGCCATAGTATACCCCTGAGCTTAGGAGAATGAAGCGGGCTGGACAACGACTAGAGCGCAGGTGGCAGAAGACTCAGCTATTATGTGACAGAACTCACCATAAGAACTTTCTTTGTTCTTATTGGGAGGCGGTACGTGCTACGAGGAGAGCTTTCTCCTTGACATGTATTGCGTCTGCAGAGTCTTGTCCAGCAGAGCTGTTTAGGGTGGTGAGGGAAATGACGCAGGTACCCCCTGCGCCAAATCCCTTACTTAACCCGACGACAGCCTGTTGTGACGCATTTAACAACTTCTTTGCAGACAAAATCTCTCAGATAAGAGCTGACTTAGACGCCACCATTGAAACAGAGCTCATAGGCGAGGTGTCCAGCGACTCCGCCGATGTAGTTATAATGGATCAGTGGCAATCTGTGAGTACCGAGGACATGGACAAGCTGCTTGGTAAGGTGAGGAAGACGACTTGCCCTCTCGACCCTTGCCCATCATGGCTGGCCATCGGGGGGGGGAAGCATTGGTGAGATTCCTCATGGATATCATCAATGCGTCCTTTAGGGAAGGACATTTTCCATCGTGTCTCAAGGAAGCGGCTGTTAGGCCGCTTCTGAAAAAAACTTCCCTGGACCCCCTGGATATGAAAAACTATAGGCCGGTGTCATTACTGCCATTTTTGAGCAAGGTAATTGAGAGGGCGGTTGCTCTTCAGCTACAAGCTGTCTTGGATGAAACCGATTATCTAGACCCATTTCAAACCGGCTTCAGGACAGGCTTTGGGGTTGAGACTGCCATGGTTGCCTTGACCGACGATCTGCGTCTGAGCATCGACAGGGGTAGTGTGACCCTGTTGGTGCTCCTAGACCTCTCAGTGGCTTTCGATACAATAGATCACGGCATCCTCTTGGACCTCCTGAGGGGGTTAGGTATCGGGGGCACTGCTTTGCAGTGGTTCCGGTCCTTCCTCTCGGGCAGGTCCCAGAGGGTGCTGCTCAGGGACTGTAGCTCCGGCAAGAGAAAGCAAAGCAAAGCAGCTTATTTATATACCGCTTCATATCACGCTATGGGATGTCTAAGCAGTTTACAACTGTGAGCTGATTGCCCCCCAACAAGCTGGGTACTCATTTTAGCGACCTCGGAAGGATGCAGGCCTGAGTCGAGCCTCAGCCCTGGCTGGTATTGAACTCGCAACCTTGTGGTCTATGAGTGAGTGGCTGCAGTAGAAGCATTTAACCACTGCGCCACCAGGGCTGTATCTTGTGGGGTCCCTCAGGGAGCTATTTTGTCCCCGATATTATTTAATATCTATATGAAGCCGCTGGGTGAGATCATACAGAGCTATGGTGCTGGGTGTTATCAGTACGCTGATGACACCCAAATCTATTTCTCCGTGTCTCGTTCATCGGCCTCGAATTCCACTGGCATCTCTCCTCTCAATGAATGTCTTCAGGCGGTAATGGGCTGGATGAGGAAAAACAGATTGAAATTGAATCCAGACAAGACGGAGGTGCTCACGGTATCGGCTCCAAAACCAAGAATTGGGTTGCAACCTCCAGTCCTGGATGGGGTCACACTCTCCAGTGACTGTGTTCGCAGTCTGGGGGTGCTCCTTGATCCATCGCTCCTGATGACAAATCAGGTTAATGCGATGGTCAGGAGTGCCTGTTATCAGCTTCGGCTGATACGCCAGCTGCGCCCTTTTCTGGAAGTAACGGATCTCGAAACTGTTGTGCACGTACTGGTAACCTCACGCCTAGACTTCTGTAATGCACTTTACATGGGGCTACCCTTGTGCTTGACTCGGAAACTACAGTTAGTGCAGAATATGGCGGCCAGGTTGTTATCAGGGACATCTAGGAGGGATCACATCACCCCGGTCTTGAGGTCCCTCCACTGGCTGCCTATTGGTTTCTGGGCCCAGCACAAGGTGTTGGTTATCACCTTTAAAGCCGTAAATGGCTTGAGCCCAAGTTATATCAGAGACCGCCTCCTCCCATACAATCCTCCCCGTGCCCTCCGGTCCTCTGGGAGGAATTTGCTGCAGCTTCAAAAATCTAGGCTGACAACGACCTCCCAGAGGGCCTTTTCTATTGTCGCTCCCAGACTCTGGAACGGCCTGCCGGACGAGATCCGTCAATTAACATCTTTGCAAAGCTTTAAAAAAGCTATCAAGACGGATCTCTTCCGGCAGGCCTTCCCGGACTAAAATTACCCAGCCTCGGGTTCATTAAGATCCTCCCTTTCTGTACCTGCAAAACCCCCTTAGAGTCTGAACCGACAGGGGATGATGGCTTGTATTTATTTAAATTTATGTAATCTTGTTCTTATCTAGTTGTAATTGTTTTAAACTGATCTTGATTTAATAATTTTTTAAGGGGGATGAGGGAATTATTTTGATTTTATGCTGTATGGTATTTTACCTTGTTCACCACCCGGATTGGCTCACCACAGGGCAGTATACAAATAAAAATTATTATTATTATTATTATTATTATTATTATTATTATTATTATTATTATATATACCAGTATTCACTGCAGAGAGACTCTAGTTTCGATTAATAAAAGGGTTTTATTTAGAAATATGCAAAGATGCAATCAAAACCAATGCAACTTTAAGAAGCATGCAGAGCTAACAGATCTGAACATGAGTCAACAATGTTATGCAGCAGCTAAAAAAGGTAATGTGGTTCTAGGCTGCATCAATAGAAGTGTAGTGTCTAGATCAAGGGAAGTAATAGTCAGTGGCATCCCTAGGGTTGATGTCACCTAGTACAGTAACTCATGGTGTCACACACACCCCATTGACTTCCTTCCATTTCATACCATACAGAATCCTTAGTAATGCTTTTTTGCACTAATGTTACTTGTAAATCGTAATTCCTATATACCAATGAATATAATGCTAATACTTGTGACATAAACAACTAGCAAAATTAAAATTATACCTTCAAATTACAATATAATAAGCACAACCTAAATGTATTTACATATACATAGTGGATAGTTTGTTAAAATGTGATTTTTTTAAAAAGAAAATGTAAAAAGAGTAATTTTTAAAAAAAATATCAAAAAAAATAAAAGTTTACAAATTTAAAATTTTGATATTTGAAATTTTAATTTTAAAAAATTGGGGGCTCTCCTTTCTCCTCTCACTGAGCTTCATCCCACTCCCACCATCTCTTAAAGCATTTTAAAGCAAATGAATGCCACAGCCCCTTTCTGCCAAAAGGTAGGTATTTGAGGAGCATTGGTGTCACCTCCACTCTTAGGTTGTCACCTGGTGTGATCCACATCTACCACACACCTCTTAACGCTACTGGTAATAGTGCCATTCTGTTCTGTTTTGGTCAAACCTCACCTGGAATTCAAAAAGAATGTTGAGAAGCTGGAGAGTGTCCAGAGGAAGGCAAACAAAATGGTGAAGGGTCTGGAAGCCATGTCTTATGAGGAGAGACTTGGGGAGCTGGGTATGTTTAGCCTGGAGAAGAGAAGGTTAAGAGGTGATATGATAACCCTGTTTTAAGTATTTGAAGGGGTGTCATATTGAAGATGGAGCAAGCTTGTTTTCTACTGAGCCAGAGAATAGGACACAGAACAATGGATGCAAGCTACAGGAAAAGAGATTCCACCTAAACACACTTCCTTGGAGTAGAATGGAGTCTCCTTCTTTGGAGATTTTTAAACAGAGGCTGGATGGTCATCTGTTGGGGGTGTTTTGATTGTGAGTTCCTGCATGGCAGGGGGTTGGACTGGATAGGTCTTGTGATCTCTTCCAACTCCTATGAAAGAAAGATGTGAAAGACTGGATAGCGAGAAATGGGGAATTAGAGGAGGTGATAATTATCAGTCCTGAAGAGAGAGTCCCATGGGAGATAGAGTGGGGCTCAGACAGCATCTGGGGGAAACCAGTAAGTGAAAGAGACCCTCTGTGCACAGAGCTAGGGCTGATATTTATATCTGGTTTCATAGCCTCGAAGGTTACTTGGTGCTATTTTGCAGTTTAAATCTTCCCAGTGAATCAATAATATGATTCTGGAGCAACTGATGTTTTTAACTTTGGTATGACAAAACAATGATTGGACTGGAGACAACCCCTGGGTGGTAGGATAGGAAGAGGTGACTAGGGCCACAGCCTGAGATAAGAACAAAATATGGACTTTACCTTCATTGCTATGGGAGTCATCCCATTGTGAGAGGATATGTGGAAAGCCTAGGGGAGGATGTAGTCGGCAGCAAACCCATTTAACCTTTATTTAGAAATATCTAGGTCTTCCATGTTTCTTTGGGCCAGCATGCCTTTCCCATGGCAAACTTCCTAGAGTTTCAAAAGTAATCATGACGTCTTAAAAATATGCCTGACTTTAGATATCAAACTATGAAATGAGCATGAGAGGAGTGTAGGGTGTGCTAACAGGATACATCTTCTAAAAAGCATCAGGTGTGCATGCAAACCTTTCCCCAAGTACCTCTGGGTCACAGCCCCTATATGCTCCTCTTGTCTTCTCAGCGTACATTAGTGCTAGTAGACATGTTTTAAGATAGTTGGATAGTCAGCCAATGATATAGTATCTTTGGGGAAATATTAGACCCTGCTGACTTGAACTAATTAATTCACTTGAAGCGTGCCAGAAAGATTATCTCTTTTGGACCTGAAGAAATAGATTGAAAGTACCACCGTGTAGACTTATGAAAGTCTATTTTGAATAAATATTCATTTGAAAAAGCACTAGATTGACACATGAAATAACGTGATCAGCTTACTTACTACAAATAGAATCATAATGTTGGAAAAAACCTCAGGGGCTGTGTAGTCCAACCCCTTCTATGCAGAGAAAGACAACCAAAGCCTACCAAAAGATAGCCATCCAAAATCTTTTGAAAGACCTCCAAAGAAGAAGACACCACTACCCTTCAAGGCAGTCTATTCTGAACAGCTTTTACTGTCAGGAAGATCCAATTCTGCTTAGCTTCCAAAATCAGATGGGATCTGGCAACTTTAGGGTATTTAGGGCCCAACACCCTTACCACAGCCAAAATACCATGAAGGTTTAAGAACTAAACCTTTAGTCCAATGTCACATTCTAACTGGAAGAAACCACTACTTCACTTTGCCCCTTCAGATGCAATGATGTTTGAGAAAGAAAACTGTACAATTTCTGACAGTGCCTGGTAAAGGTATATGATTTTAGGGGAGGGGAGCATTTTTTTTTTCTGAGAAAGTAAAAAATGTTCATAGCTATGTTAGCCAAAGTGCATTTTCCTGAATTTTGATGTGTGTGTGATACTCCACAGGACCTCAAATGTACCCTGCAGTGAACCCCAAGTGGCACTTGGCCGATGACAGGCAGATCATACCAAGGTCACTTGGAAGACTGAAGAAACCATCTCAAAGATAGGCAGATAGTGTGGGAGTTGCAAATGGACCATCATCACCTCCACAATCAGACAGAATGGGTGATCATGGCCTAGATGTCTTACCTGATGGGCCACTAACAACTTAATCCTTTTCCCATTTTCACCTTGAATGTTGCCAGACCGGATTTCCTCACCCATACACCTTTGCCCTGCAGCTAGTTTTAGCCCTTAAAAACCCCTCAGTGTTACGAGTTTGGAGTTCAGGGGGACACTGCGACACTGTGATCTCTAGTCTACTTACCAACACTTCCATTCAAACCAAAGCTCTTGGAACTGTTGTGTCCCATGCCACATCACCCACTTGGATCCCAGAGAAAGCCTCATATGTAGTAACTATCACCCATAGTTTTGCCTCGACATCTTTTCCAAGCTAACCTCTGATTTCCTGAGCCTTGAATGAGTAAGTGTATGTGTGTGAATTGCTGTGTGATTTTCCCCTTTAATAAAATAATATTTTAATTGAAGAATTCTGTCTCTGCATCAATTCTTAGATCCACCGGCCTCTTGGTATACAAGTGGGAGACGGTCTCGCAGGGTCCTTATAGCCGACCCCCTCTCAGTTGAGCTAAATAAAATTCCCCATACTAGATTTTTGGCTACAGCTGTCACTCTGCAAAGACCAAAAAGGAAGCAGACACAGAAAGGCAAATTGCCAAACTACCTAATATCACAGATTTCTTTTTAACAAAAGTAGTAAAAGTTGGAGACCCAGCATGGTGTAGTGGTTTGAGTATTTGACTATGACTCCAGAGAACATGGTTCAAATCCCTGCTCAGCCATGAAACCCACTGGGCGATCCTGGACATGTCTCTCAGCCTCAGAGGATGGCAGTGGCAAGCCCCATCTAAAGAAACTTGCCAAGAAAACCCCATTATATATATTTGTACTAGGTTCATATAGTTAGCTGAGAGTTCCCGTCAGCAAACTGCAGTACTTCACTAGCAATAAATCCCAAGCCACTCTTCTTATGGAATTTATGGCATAGCCAACTAGTACCCATGCCCAAGTGTTACTTCTTTTCTTGTGTGCTTTCAAGTCATTTGCAACTTATGGTGACCCTATCACAGGATTTTCTTGGCAAGTTTCTTTAGAGGGAATTTGCCATTTCCATCCTCTGAGGCTGAGCAAGGGTGATTTGCCCATGGTCACCCAGTAGTTTCATGTCTAAGCTGGCTGTCTTGTTCATACAGCTAGAATAAATGCCTGATTCTCTGTTTTCCTGATTAGTTTCCCTTCCTCCCCTCTCTGTTGTCTCCCCCTATAGAAAGTTGCAGATCCCAGGTTCTTTGAAGAAACTTTCCTTTTCTGTTCATCCACTCTGATGGTGCTATATGAATAAGGGGACTTTTCACACTACAAAATTATAATTCACTATGAATTCACTTTAATTCCCATGGTTACATCTTATGGATTTTGGGGGTTGTGAAAGTTTGCATTTTAGGGAAGAGTATATAGAATTCTCTACAAGAGAGATCCAGTGCCGCACCAAACTACAAACCCCAGGATTCGATAGGAAGTTGTCATGGCAGTTACGGCTATGGACCAGATTTATGTATTGCAGTCTACATTGTTGTTGTTATTGTGTGTCTTCAAGCCATTTCCTACTTCTGCTAACTCTAAGGCAAGCCAATCATGGGGTTTTCTTTGTAAGTTTCTTCAGAGGGAGTTTCCCATTGCCATTATTATTATTATTATTATTATTATTATTATTTGTAACCTGCCTCTCTGTATAACACAACCGGGGTGGCTTACACGCTAAAACGTACAATCCCATCTCCCAACAGCCCACCCACCCCAAAAAAACAATTAAACAGTCATAGTTTAAAACAGGGACAGGCAACCTTTTTGAGACCTGGGCCGGTCTCCCGTCACCCAGGTCTCGGCTGGGCCGAGGGGGGGGGGGAATGGTGGTGCACGCGCTCACGCGCATGCGTGCACCCTCTGCCGCCGCACGCAACCCCCCCGCGCACGTGGCTGCTGCGGCCTGCGATGCGTTTGCGCATGCGCAAGAGTACTGTGCATGCGCAAACACGTCGCAACCGCCATTTTGACTTCCAAAATGGCAGCCGCAGCAAGCGCGGCCGAAAACGCGCCCCGACGGCGGCGAGCGGCGGCGCACGGTGGCGGCGGTGGCGTGCGGCGACAGTGGCAACCTACGGCCTGGACCGGTAAGTCCGGGGCCCGGGGCCTTAACCGGCCCCCAGGACGTAGGTTGCCAGTCCCTGGTTTAAAACATACTTTAAAATAACAAATAAACAACAAGTAACGAATAAATCAAAATAACTGTAACAGAAGTCAGGGGTGTAACAAGTACAACTTTTTCAGTGGCCAGTTGTTTACTCAAGAAGGGTCTGCCAGAAGAGATCCATCTTAACAGCTTTTTAAAGCTGTTTAAGGTGGTAATGTGACGGATCTCATCCAGCAGGCCGTTCCATAATCTGGGAGCAGTAGCCAAAAATGTCCTCTGGGCAGTTGCAGACAATCTACTTTTTTATAGGTTGCAACAAGTTCCTCCCAGAGGACCTAAGTGTGTGGAGTGTATTATATGGAAGGAGGTGGTCCCGAAGATAGGTTGGATCCAAGTATCCTCTGAGGCTGAGAGAGTGTGACGTGCTCAAAGCCACTCAGTGGGTTTACAGGGCCAAGCCAGGATTCGAACCCTGGTCTCCAGAGTCCTTGCCAACGCTCTGTCATAGTGTGATAGGGTCCACCATTAGCCAATGAGGCAGATGCCTCAGGCAGCAGGTCTTGGATGCCACAAAAAGGAAGCAAATAGTGCGTGATTTTCTTTGAAGGTAGGAAAAAGTCCTGTGAGACCTTTAAGTCTAAACCAGGGGTCGGCAACATTTTTTGCCAGGGGGGCGGGGGGGAATGGCGTGCACGCTTTCCCCCCGCCCGAGGGCATGCACACAATGGCCATCATCGTGTGCGTGCGTGCGTGCGTGCGTGGGGCCGCCATTTTGGAAGGCCCCACCATTCCTGCGCCGTGTGAATTCGCACGGCACAGGTGCGGTGGGGCCTTCCCAAGGCCCAACGGCGGCTAGGGAAGGCCCCACCGCACCTGTGCCTTGCAAATTCGCATGGCACAGCCTCCGTTGGGCGTTCCAAAATGGCGCCTGCCACCATGCGCATGCGTGCGCAAGCGCGGACATAATTTTTGATGCCCAAATGGTGCCCACGTTCGTGCACAGGGCAGCAGCGTGCGAGGGGCGGCGGCGGCAGCGGTGGGACCGGCCACAGGCCGGTCCCAAGGCCTCCGCGAACCACACCCAGCCCGCGGGCCAGGAGTTGCCGACCCCTGGGCTAAACCAATTTATTTCAGCACAAGCTTTTGCAGACTCCAACCTGCTTTGTTTTTGGTGCCAAAGAGGAAAACAAATGTATGATTTATTTATTTATTTATTTATTGCCTCATGTGTCCAAACATGGCTTTGAGATTAGTAGGAACTGACATCTGCTGCTCTGCCTCAGGGCCTTGGATGGGCTCTGAAATGATCCATTCTGAAAAATCTTTATATGATGTGTGAGCTTGGTGAATCTTGGGTCCTTGGTGCTGTAATTAAACTAACATTATCCTTTTCCTTTCCCCTTTTAGGGTGTATCTACACTGTAGAAATAATACGGCTTGATACCACTTTAAGGGCAGTAGCTCCATCCTATGGAATCCTGGGATTTGTAGTTTTACTAATAGTCCTTGGCCTTCTCTGCCTGTATGCCTAAAGTAGCATCAAATTGCTTTATTTCTATGGTGTAGATGCTGTTAGGATATGGATGGATACAGTCCAAGGTGAAATGTAGAGGTGTGTGTGTGGAATTTTCCTCATGAGAACAACATCTAGAGAAACAAAGTGAATCTAACACCAGATGGCTACACAGACATAAACATATACTTTCCCAAAGGTACAACTCATGGACACAGACTTTGTTATGAGAAAGGCTTGATAGCAGTATCCAAGACATTGTTAGGCTGGGAAAGAAAACCACGTGGTGGATGATGGACAGCAAGAGGCTGGGTTAATATACATCATACAGGCATTATCCAATCAACATAAGGTTAATGGTGGAGTATGGGAAGGGCCTAGAGAAGCCTTTGTCTAGTTATGTTTATAATTCAAGATGTGAGTGCGAGCGCGTGTGACTAGCTGGCAGCAGTGGTTTCAACTGCAACAAGTTGGGATCCTATGCTTTTGGGATTGTTAAAGATGTAACCTCTCATGGCTGAACTGGATTAGTTCATCACAATGGATTTTACTTAGTTATCTTATTTTTCTTTTATATGCATTAATAAAACCATGCTTTTGGACTTTACAATGCATCTTCTTGACTGAGGAAGACAGGATCCTGAAGAAGGGAAGCTGAGCCAGTTGATGGCAAGAGATACAAAGTGGCTGTGGATCACAGCAGCCAACTTGTCCTGCAGATTCTGCTGGGTGCCAAAGAGCATCACTGCAACACCCATCATCCACACACTGACAGATGCACCCCAGGGTGGCGTAGTGGTCATGAAACCCATTGGGTGACCTTGGACAAGTCACATGCTCTCAGCCTTAGAGGAGAACAATGGCAAACCTCCTCTGAACAAATCTCACCAAGAAAACTCCATGAAAGGTTCACTTTAGGGTTGCCATAAATTGGAAATGACTTGGAGGCACACAACAAGGACAATAAGTGAGGTGTAGTGGTTTGAGTGCTGGACTGTGGCTCTGGAGACCAGAGTTAAAATCCCTGCTCAGTCATGGACATCTATTAGGCTAGTGGCACTCTCTCAGCCTCAGAGGACAGCAATGGAAAATCCCGTACTTAAAGATATAACAATAACAACTAGCTTCTGTAAATGAGACAAGTGAGTGATGGCTTGGCATTCCCACAAACTAAGTAAGGGCCAGTGTGGTACAGTGGTTTGACTCTGACTCTGGAGACCAGGGTTCAAATCCCTGCTTGGATATGGAATGCCACTGGGAAACCTTGGTCAAGTCACACTCTCTCAGCCTCAGATGGCAATGGCAAACCCCCCCCCCCCGGAAAAAAAATTGACAAAAATGAGAAGAGGAAGTGATGGACTTGGCATTCCCACAAACTAAGTAGGGCTCAGCCTGGTGTAGTGGTTTGAATATAATTCTGGAGACCAGGGTTCGATTCCCCTCTCTGCCATGAACGCCACTGAGTGAACGTGGGCAAGTCACACTCTCTCAGCCTCAGAGGACAGCAATGGCAATCTCTCTCTGAGGAAATTTTGCCAAGCACCCCCCCCCCCCCCCGTGATAGCTTTGCCTTAGGGTCATTGTGGTAAGTTATAATACTGTTATTATAGTAGAAAAGTGGGATACAAATAAAAGTTTTATTTTTATTTTATCTAAATTGGGCAAGTCACACTTTCTCAGCCTCAGGGGAAGACAATGGCAAACCTTCTCTGAACAAATGTTGCCAAGAAGAAGAAAAAAAAAAACTATGAAAGGTTCGCCTTAGGGTTGCCATAAGTCATATAACGACAAGAAGATGCCTCCCTTGTGCGGTGTTGTGGTTTGAGCGCTGGGCTCTGACTCTGGAGGCCAAGGTTGAAATCCCTTTTTGGCCATAGACACCTGCTGGGCAAGTGACACTCTCTCAGCCTCAGAGGATGGCCATGGCCAACCCCCTCTGAAGCAACCTGCCAAGAAAAAAAAGAAAGCCCCTTAGGGTCGCCATACGTCGGAAAGGACTTGAAGGCACACAACAAAAACAAGTCCTGTAAAGGAGAGGAGGGAGTGGTGGACTTGCCACATTCCCACAGGCTTGAGAGGCGAAGGAGGCTGCGCTGAGCGAGTGGTGCTTTACAAAGAGACCAAAGGCGAGCGCCTCCGTTCCTCTCCTTCCAGCTGAAGAGGGAAGGAAGGAAGGAAGGAAGGAAGGAAGGAAGGAAGGAAGGAAGGAAGGAAGGAAGGAAGGAAGGAAGGAAGGAAGGAAGGAAGCCAGCCCCAGAGGGAAAGGAGGAGGAAAGCCACCAAGGCACCAGCCATCCCCATCTCCATCCCATCCCACCGTCCAGGGAGACTGGAAAAGGCAGACTCCGGATTGGGGGTAGGTGCACAAATGCCGGCCCTTGCCCTTAGGGAAACCTAGCAGAATAATTGCCCTTAGGGAAACCTTGGAGAACATAGGAGAATACAGTACCTGCCCATAAGGAAACCCTTGGAGAATACAGTACTTGCCCATAGGGAAACTCTACTTGCCCACAGAGAAACATTGGAGGATACTTGGCTAGAGGGAAACATAAGAGAATACTTGCCCATAGGGAAACCTTGGAGAATACTTGCCTATAGGAAACCCTTGGAGAATACAGTACTTGCCCATAGGGAAACTCTACTTGCCCATAGGGAAACCTTGGAGAATACTTGCCTATAGGAAACCCTTGGAGAATACAGTACTTGCCCATAGGGAAACTCTACTTGCCCATAGGGAAACCTTGGAGAATACTTGCCTATAGGGAAACATAGGAGAATACTTGCCCATAGGAAACCCTTGGAGAATACAGTACTTGCCCATAGGGAAACTCTACTTGCCCACAGAGAAACATTGGAGGATACTTGGCTAGAGGGAAACATAAGAGAATACTTGCCCATAGGGAAACCTTGGAAAATACTTGCCTATAGGGAAACATAGGAGAATACAGTACTTGCCCATAGGGAAACCCTACTTGCCCATAGGGAAACCTTGGAGAATACTTGCCTATAGGGAGACATGGGAGAATAGTTGCCCATAGGGGAACCCTACTTGCCCATAGGAAACCTAGCAGAATACTTGCCCTTAAAGAAACCCTACTTGCTCATAGAGAAACACTGGAGGATACTTGCCATAGAAAAACCTTGGAGAATACTTGCCCATAGGGAAACATAGTAGAATAGAGTACTTGCCCATAGGGAAACCCAACTTGACCATAGGGAAACCTTGGAGAATACTTGTCCATAGGGAAACCTTGGAGAATACTTGCCTATAGGGAAACATAGGAGAATATTTGCTCTTAGGGAAACCTTGAAGAATACAGTACTTGCCCATAGGGAAACCCTACTTGCCCAGAGAGAAAGCATGGAGAATATAGTACTTGCCCCCATAGGGAAACCTAGCAGAATACTTGTCCTTAAGGAAACTCTACTTGCCCATAGAGAAACATTGGAGGATACTTGCCATAGAAAAACCTTGGAGAAAACTTGCCCATAGGGAAACCCATAGGAAAAGCCTACTTGCCCATAGGGAAAACCTACTTGCCCATAGGGAAAACCTACGTGCCCATAGGGAAAACCTACGTGCCCATAGGGAAACCTGGCAGAATACTTGCTCTTAGGCAAATCCTATTTGCCCATTGGGAAACCTTGGAGAATACTTGCCTATAGGGAAGCCTTCCTTGTTCATAGAAGGAGAACACAATTTCCCATAGAAAAACCATACCTGCCAATAAGGAAGCGTAGGGGTTTACTGCCTATAGTGAAAATGCAGCTCCCCATAGAAAAGGGATACCAATTCTATTCCCCCATGTAAGTATGGTTTTTCTGTGGGGAGCTGCAGTAAAATCCTATGAGCGTTGGACAAGCATCCTCCTAGGTTGCCCTATGGGCAAGCATAGTCTCTCTATGGGCAAGTACTATCATTTCTTTTAATATGGCCTGAAGCTTATTTCCTTTTTTTTTTTTTTTTTTTTAGTGGCAACAAGAAGTCGCCTTCTTGGCAGACCAAAAGGGGCATCCAGATAAAGCCTAGGCTGCCCCCGTTATCAGAGTGACCAGATGCTCTCCTTTTGCAGGACATGTCCTCCATTTCCACCTTCTCTCCAGGAGGAATTCCAAAATGCCATGACTGGGATTCATGAACTGATATGAGAGTTGTTAGCTTCTTTTTTGTTGCTTTTTTTTGCTCATGTCTTACATTTTTCTTCAAGGTGTGAGGACATCTGGTCACCCTGGCCTGGGTATTCTCAACTTTGTTCTGGTGCCACGACAAACTACAGTTCCCAGAATTCCATAGCATTGAGCCAGGGCAGTTAAACTGGTAGGGAGAGGCGGGAAATATAAATAAAAGTTTTACTATTATTCTTTTATTAAACCATTATTTCTATAGTGTGGATGAAGACTCTGGCCTCATTCCTATATTTTAAACTTGTTTGCAAACCAGTTTGAAGCAGTTTAAATGACCCTGGTTCACACTAGAACCAAATCGCTGAAGCGGTTTGGAGAGGGGGCCCAAACACTAGACCCATTTAATGCACATCTTTTTGACACTATTTTTTTCTGTGTCTTTTTCGATAAATTGATTCTGCGCAAGTGTGAACCAGATGCGGATCAGAATCAATTTAAATTTGCCCTTTGACTGGCTGAAGCAGGTCCATTTTGAATTGATTCATTTGTCAATGTGAACCACAAGTGGGTTATTTTACAGCAAGAATGTGTGATCGGGGCAAATGTTGTGTGAACCATGCTCTGCTGTTGAACTGATCCATTGATTTGGATCACAAACTGATTCATTTGTAAATGGGAATCAGGCCCCAGGTAGGAAGAGCTGTCACCACAGGTAAATCCCAGTAACACCCAAGTTTCCTTTTGAAAACCCTTGTTGTTGCTGATGTTGTTCAAGTCCTTTCCAATTTATGGCAACCCTATCACAGGGGAGTTTCTTGACAAGTTTCTTCAGAGGTGGTTTGCCCCAGTCGTCCTCTGAAGCTGAGAGAGTGTGATTCACCCAGGGTCACCCAATGGGTTTCTATGGCTGAGCTGGCATTCAAACTCTGGTCTCTGGAGTCCTAGTCCAATGCTCAAACCACTACGGGTTCACCTCAGAGTTTAAGGTTGCACTTCATGCAGGTAAGTATCCATTCCTGAGGGAATATTGAGTGCCCCACCACCGCCACCTTTCTCATATTGAGAAAAAAGCAGGATATAAATTAAATAAATGTCTTGCATGACATTTCTGCACCTGTCCTGCCATTCAAGTTCAGCATCCTCTGGCATAGGCATCAGTTCATTCCCAACTGAATGGTTCTCCAGATGTTTGGACTTTGGCTCCCAGGATCCTTAGCTGTTTGTTGGTCAATCTTCTGGGAGTTGAAGTCCAAAACACCTGGAAGACAAGGATTGGGAACCATGGTCTGTAAAGATCTTTCCTGTATTGCATACAATTTTTCCCCAGCATTCAGCCAACTGAGATGCATTTTATTCAGCTGAGCCCACTTGTATGTGTTCCTTTAGTGTTATGGCAAGTCAGACACTCTCAGGGCCATTGCAAACTGGCCAAAAGAGCCAGCCTGGGGATAGAGTTGGGGCAGGGCAGCCGCATGCCAGCCACCCGAACCCTGACCCGACACCGTCCTGATGCCTTGCGGCCATACACATGGCGCACGGCATCAGGACACCCTTCCGGCTCAGCATGCAGACACGCTGCACCGAAAGGGCACAGAAGAGCCGCGGTGCTGGCTCTGAGGGCGGTCTTTTGCCACCCCTAAAAGGAGCAGCATTTTGCTGCTCTTTGAGGAGTGGCAAAAGGAAGGATCGGGACCATGGCATGGAATTTCTGTGGCCCCGATCCACCAGTCCCCTGGGATATATTTGATAGGATCCTATATTTGATAGGCTCCAGACTAAGGGAGTATCCACACTGGAGAATTAAAGTAGTTTGACACCACTTGAACTGCCATGACTCCATCCTACAGAATCCTGGAATTTGTAGTTTGTTGAGGTATTCAGCCCAATTTCTCACAAAGCTCTGGAAATAAACTACAAATCCTAGGATTCTGTAGGTTAGAGTCATAGCAGTTAAAGTGCTGTCAGACTACTTTAAGAGTATATACACACTGGAGAATTAAAGTTCTGTATTTCACAATTTGTGCCACTGTCATTCTAGCTGGTTTACAAATAAATAAGAGATCTACAATCAATTATTAAAATAACTATTGCAACAAATGAAAAAGGAGTGATAAGCAACTGAGCCGAGAAGTATCATTGACTGATTTTGTGTATAAGAGGATGCAGAATGTGGATGTTTGATTGCACTTGTTTAAACTAATTTAGTTGAAGCGTATTTTAAAGTTAACAGATTACTTGTTACAAGTATTGAGTTGCTGCATCCTATAATTTATTGCATCTGACAGCAAATCAAGCACTGGATTCCTAAAGCTGATTCACCCGTGGATCTTTGTACTGTTTATATACACACTCTTGATATCTCGTTAAATAGCTGAATATGTGAATTGCCTCAAAATATTGATTTTTTTTTTAGTGTGTTCTGTTCACTTTATTATTTATAAAAAGATATGCCCAGTTATGCCCAGTCGCAGCAACAGAGTGAGATGGATTGAAAGCTGTGCATATAATATTTGGTGAAAGCTGATCACTTGATATTGCTGTTTGCATGATGGAAATTGCTATTTGTGAATGTAGCCATGGTGTCTTCCACTAGGGCAATAGCCCTGCTTTGTCCATATTGAAAGGACACTCCAAGAAGTACCTAATACTTCAAAGAGTATTCAGTTATATTCACCTAGTTTGAGAATAAGTGAACTTTAAAGTTTGGCAGTATGGCATAAAATGAACAAAGATTAGTTCCTTTTTATGTGTACTACCTTTAATATTTCAAATATCTTGTTTTGTGAATTAATTACTTTGCATTTCCTAATAAATTTGTCTTTTGCTATTTCAGGGCTCAGTCTTCAGCCAGATTATTGGCTTGTTCAAGATGCAAACGAATTGTTCATCCATAATGCTTACAGATTGTGATACATTAACAACTCTTGCATCATCTTGGACAAACTAGGTATAACCAGCTGCAAATCATTTGCCCTGAAAACGCTTTTCAAGCATTGTCATACTTCTGTTCACTATATCTAAGTCATATTTCCAAAACTGCATATCCTGCCAGTACTTGTTTGTGTGCATGTACCTTCAAGTCTCCTATCAATTTATGGTGATCCCATGAATTTCATAGTGTTTCTTAGGAGTACTCTCAAGTGGTTTTGCCAGCTTCTTCCTCTGAAATATAGCCTACAGCTTCTGGTATTCATTGGTAGTCTCCCATTCAAGTACTAACCAGGGCTGACCCTGCTTAACTTCCAAGATCAAACAGGATCTGGTGCCTTAGGGTATTTATACTAGATAAGTCTAAACATTGGCTATTAAAAGGGAAGAAACGATATAAATTACTCAAGTTAGAATGTCCAAAAAATAGAGAAGACTTAGTAAAAACAGAGAGCCAACTGACTTTCAGCAACCCTAATATTTAGTGCTATTGGTGATTCCAGGAGGCTTTCAGAGCAAACTGTATTTGCATATCACTTGTGATAATTTTCTTTGTAATGCAATTATGGAATTGCACAGCCAAGCTGAAAAGGGAAGGTTTGTTATCCAGCTTGTTTTCAGGCCAAGTGAAGAGCCATAAAGACGTCTGTGAAAGCATCAACAAGACTTTCTTAGCTATTATGTTGTAGTTTTGTTTTCAAACCATTCTTCTCTTGCACCTCTGTTTCGAAGTAGATATTGAGGCAGAGTGATGCAGCAAATCAGGATTAAGCCTGGATAACAATAAACCACCCTTAATTCAAGATGAGATTCACATGCCAATTTCAAAACATGGTTTCAGATACTACTTTGTAACTCCTAAACAAACCATAGTTCATAAGCCTGCTTGGCTGAATGTACACACAAGCTGAAGTTCAGCTAAACAAAATATTATTTAGCCATTGTGCCTGAACCAAGCTTATTTGTAATGGTGAGGGGAAAGCACTCTTAATTCAAACATTTTCTTTCCATAACATTGGATCTGATTGTGTTATTTAAGAGTGATTGCAAGAGCCAAAGAAAGGGAGAAACCCAGGTAGAGAGAGCCTCCCCCCCCCTCCATATGTGTCTAGCAAAATATCAGCAAGGCATTAAAGGGGCCGACACACCTTTTATTTTCATGTTTTAATTTGACTGTTTATAGACATTTGCTTTTTAAAGATTCCACCCATTGATTCCAGTAGGAAGGAAATAAAATACACCGCCCAAGTATAGGGTAGTCACCATCCCTTCCCCTATTCTGGGCTGGTACATGGGAAGAGGAGACCATTAGATTTCATGAATCTACAGCAGGGGTAGGCAACCTTTCCCCTTTAAGGGCCAAGGGACTTCAGCTCCCAGAAGCCTCAGCCATGTTGGCCAATAGTCCCATGTTGGCCAATAGCTCCTGGGATTCTGGGAGCTGAAGTCCCTCGGCCCTTAAAGGGGAAAGGTTGCCTACCCCTGATCTACAGCCTCTCTCAAAATGCATCTTTGCACCTTTCTGTTGTTTTGTTGTTGTATGCCTTCAAGTTATTTCCAACTTTTGGTGACCTTCAGGTGAATCTATCACAGGGTTTCCTTGACAAGTTTCTTCAGAGCGGGTTTATCATTGCTATCCTCTGGGGCTGAGAAACTCTGACTTGTCCAGTGTCACTCAGTGAGTTTCATGGCCAAGCAGGGATTCAAACCCTGTTCTCCAGAGTCATAGCCCAATGTTCAAACCACTACACCACACTGGACCTTTCTGTAGTTACAGGCAAAATGTTCATAAAGTATAATCTCCTTCTCTGGGGGCAAATAGCAATCTCTTGCCTAAGAGGAAAATCTGAAGAGTTTATGGTCTCTGGAGCAACCTCCCGGGGACCACAGAATTATCTTCTTAAATCATTAAAATTAATAGGAATGTCTGACTTTCACTATTTTATTTGTGACCTGTTTTATTGCAATATTCCTTAAAACCATTGTAAATTTGGGTTACATTTCCAATGATATTTCTACTTCTTTTCTTGTTCGTGCTGTGTTAAGTAAATGAAAATTTACTACATCCTCAATTTCTATACTAATGCTTCTTTCACAGATTTTTGAAAAATAATGTCTAGAATAATTTGATAAATTTCACCTTCTAGATGTTAAAAATAATGATGGCTTTATCCTAATTATCATGTCAGTTTCTGGGGTATTTAAAAATACTAAAATCATGCCAGGTGACTTCAGCTTTTATTCCAGTAGAGGTCACTAGTTTACAAGTCAAAAGCTTAACAGAACTTTTAACAGTAAGCAGTTAAGAAATTCAGACTTTATTCATCAGATGAACATTGTAATTTTAACTCATTTGTACTAAAAAAAGTTTACTTTGAAAAAGCTCCCAGTTTCTTCCCTTTCTAATATTTACAGGCATCTGGATAAAGGTTAATTGATTGGTATAGGAAGAAAGAAAATATAAATCTGCTTATTGCAAATAAGAAATCTTAAGTGTGTGCTGGAGAGTAGAGAGTGAAGTCAGATACACAGAATACCTTAACCTGTATTCAACACAAATATATTTGTTATTTTAACATATCTACACCTGTCATCTAGTTACTATATCCAGTATTATTGCTTAAGAGCTATTTAAAACAACAATACTAGGTCTATAAGCAAACCTAGAAAAAGTGGATCCTGTGGTGATCTTGGTAACAGTAATGCCCTAGAAAGAGCATGGGGATTTGAGGTGGGACCACTAGCACAGGTAGTTATTAACACCAATATGGACACTATTGGATTATCTCAGTGGGTATCCTCTTTTCAGGTATTTTCTAGTCATTCAGAAGAGCATCTTTGACAGTAATCAGTTTCTGTAATTAAACGGATACACTTGGCAACTTTGCTAGGATTGTAAAGACAATCTCTAGCTTTATTAACTCTCTCCTCTACCTTGTCCAAGTTGATCCTGGGGTTTTCTTAGCAAGATTATCTTGACTGTAAAGTTTTCTTGGTAAGATTTATTCAGAAGAGGTTTGCTACTGACTTCTTCTTAGGCTAAGAGAGTGTTACTAGCCCAAGTTCATCTAAATGCATAAACTTGGCAACTTTGCTAGGATTGTCAAAACAATCTCTAGCTTTATTAACTCTCTCCTCTACCTTGTTCGAGGGGGGATGCAGACTGGCCCAAAGGGCCGACCTGAGGGTAGAGTTGGGACAGGGCAGCCCCACGCCAGCTGCCCCAGCCCCACCCCGATGCCGTCCTGACACCGCACGCTGTTATGCGCAGCACGCAGCATCAGGATGCCCTCCTGGTGCAGTGTTCTGACACGCTGCGCCGAAAGGGCACTGAAGAACTGCAGCGCTGGCCCTTAGGGCAGCCTTTTGCCGCCCCTGAAAGGAGCAGCATTTTGCCTTTCTTTTCAGGGCGGCAAAAGAAAGGATCAGGGCTGCGGCATGGGGTTGCCGCGGCCCTGATCCGCTGCTTCCCGGGGCGACCCAGAGCCACCCTTCTGCAGAGGCCTCAAGTTGATCCTGGTGTTTTCTTAGCAAGATTATCTTGACTGTAAAGTTTGCTTAGTAAGATTTATTCAGAGGAGGTTTACTATTGATGTCAGGTACAGCATGCCCACAGGTCTTCTTTCAGATCATAAAAACAGATCCTAGACTTAAAGTTGAAAGGACAGCTTTTATTGCAGTAAAGAAAATATAGCAGACAGGTCTGTGACTTCTTTGACAAGTCTGAAGTTAAAGCATATTGAAACACTTTTATAGAACATAGCAATGTCCCTCCCCGTAGACTGGTGTAACTCAGTGATTGGTCACAAATTCCCGCACTCCGGCCATTAATATGATGTCACGCTTTATTGTCCAAAAAGTCTGGCAATTGGCATGATGTGTGTGAATTTGTAGCTTCCCACTGACAATAGACAAAACAACCTTGAAGTAACATCTGCACTCTGTTTATGTGATATATCACCCGGGACTGGGATCACGTATTTATCAATATCATCACATATATGTATCTAACATATTTAACAACCAAATATATAAAAATCTAAAACCATCACTTATTAAAACCATCAAACAATCTATTTATACATAAAGTGCTTTCAAAACCATTTTCATTATCTCTTTAACCATATTTTTAAACTCAAGCCTCTAGCTTTAGCCAAGGTGGAAATATCCCACACGCATACCAAAGGAGCCTTTTAGTTCCCAGCCTTTTTTAGCTCTTTTAAAACTCATTAACGCTTACAGCACAACCTCACAGTCAACTATATATTATCAATCTCATCTCTAATCAAAATCAACCAAAACAAATTCTGGCCAGAAAGCATTAAGCTAATGTGTTCCTGACAATTGACTTCTTCTTAGAGAGTGTTACTAGTCCAAGATCATCTAGTGGCTTTTCATGGCTGAGTGGGGATTCAAACAAAGCCTGGTCTCATAGAGTCTAGTCCATCACTCAAACCTCTACAGTATGTTGGCCCCCTCTCATATATTTTACATTATATTCTATTATTTTTCACATTTCAGTCTTTTCACTCTGATGCTTTATTACTTAAGAAGATTTATCTATATTTAAAAGATTTTTCTATATAGATAGATGGATATATTCATTTTGTAGCTGATAAAGGATTAGTGGCAGAAGCTGATAAAGGATTAGTGGCAGCAAATGCATAAAAGGAAAGAAATGCTTCACAGTTCCATATTTAGTCAGGCATGAATTGGTCTTTAATTTGTAATCTGCAGCTGCTGAACATTAGAAAGAAACTGTTTTCAAGTTTTTAGTTCCAGCAAAAAGAAACAGAGAATCTTATAAACAAGCACTTCATTTCTAGAAACTGTTGGCTGAACCTCCCTGAGAAACTATGAGGAAGGGCTTAGTAAAAATCACCACCATCCTCTTGTTGCCTACACATGGCATATTGCCTTTTTTCCTGTTTCCATGTGCATAATTTTAAATGTACATATTTAAATATGAACAGTTCTGTCATACCAAATGCATTGTTGATTTGGGTTAGGATGGTGTAAGGAATGTTGTCCCACACTGCCCATGATCTCAACACAAATGCTGTGTGCCTGAAGGGACAGGATAGAGCAAAATGAGAATGGGTCCAACCAGGGACTTTATCACATGGGGCAAATCCCATGCAGAAACAGGATTGAAAAACTGGAAAAACCCCTCAAAAATGGGTTGATTTGCACACACATCGTTATAATAATAATAAATATTTTTTTTATTTCTAACCCGCCCCTCTGCTTCAGCAACCAGGGTAGCGTACAACAGGTTAAAACTGATACAGATTAAAACATTCCATCAACCAATCCCTAGCCCTCCCATCCCTTAAAACTAAATTAAACCAATGCAGAATTAAAATAACACATAAAATAATATATAAACCAACTTGGGGCAACAGGCAATAGCAGCAAGGGGGGGACAGGTCAGCAACCACCTCCAGTGAGCCAGGAAGTTATTCCAGGAAGGCCCACCGGAAGAGATCCGTCTTGACTGCTTTTTTAAAGCTGTCAAGAGTGGTAATAAGACGGATCTCATCTGGCAGGTCATTCCATAGTCTGGGAGCAGACACCGAGAAGGCCCTCTGGGACAGCCTAGTATTCACAGGCTGAAGCAGATTCCTCCCAGAGGCTCAGAGTGTGTGGGGGAGATCATACGGGGGGAGACGGTCCCTGAGATAAGATGGAACCAAGTCATGTAGGGCTTTAAACGTTAAAACCAACACCTTGTACTGTGCCCGGAAACTAATTGGCAGCCAGTGGAGGGATTTGCGCATAGGTGTTATGTGCTCTCTCCTAGCTGTTCCTGTAATTAATCTGGCTGCCATATTTTGTACCAGTTGCAGTTTCCGGGTTAGGCACAAGGGTAGCCCCATGTAGAGTGCATTACAGTAATCCAGACATGAGGTTACCAAAGTGTGTACCGCAGTTTCCAGATCCCTCATGTCCAGGTAAGGGCGCAGTTGGCGTATCAGCCGAAGCTGATAGCAGGCACTTCTGGCCGTCACATTCACCTGACTAGTCATGTGAAGCGACGAATCTAGGAGTACCCCCAAGCTGCCAACACAGTCTTTAGAGGAGAGAGTGACCCCATCCAGGACTGGAAGTTGTATTCCCAGACCTGGTTTTGGGCCCGTAACTGTCAGTACCTCCGTTTTGTCTGGATTTAGTTTCAATCTGTTTTTCCTCATCCAATCCATTACCACTCTGAGACAGTCATTGAGAGGAGAGGCACCATCTGAAGTCCGAGCCGATGATCTGGTCATGGAGAAGTATATCTGGGTGTCGTCAGCATACTGATGACACCGCGCTCCATGCCTCCGGATGATCTCGCCCAGAGGCTTTATGTAGAGGTTAAATAGCATCGGGGACAGGATGGCACCCTGAGGGACGCCACAATTAAGCTCTATTTTGGAAGAGCAACTGTCCCCGAGCCTCACCCTCATGCAGTGCCTCCAATTCCCAACTCTCTCAGAGATCCAAGAGGATGGAATGATCTATTGTGTCAAAGGCCGCTGAGAGATCCAGGAGCACCAGCAGAGTCACACTACCCCTGTTGATGCCCAAGGGGAGGTCATCGGCCAGAGCGACCATGGCCGTCTCAACTCCATATCCTGTCCTGAAGCCAGTTTGAAATGGATCAAGATAATCGGTTTCATCCAAGACAACTTGGAATTGGGAGGCAACTGCCCTCTCGATCACCTTGCTTAAAAAAGGTAGCAAGGAGACTGGTCTATAGTTGTTTCTATCCAGGGGGTCCAGGGAAGGTTTTTTCAGGAGTGGCTTAACCACCACCTCCTTCAAACAAGATGGTACAGTACCTTCCCTGAAGGATGCATTGATTGCATCCCGCAGGAATACTCTCAGCGCACCCCCACCCCCCCGGACGACCAGTCAAGATGGACAAGGATCGAGGGGGCAAGTCTTCCTCACTTTTCCAAGGAGCTTGTCCATGTCATCGGTACTCACGGATTGAAACTGATCCAGTAAAATGCCATCAACAGAGTTGCTGGACGCCTCATCTATGGATTCTGATAAAACATTGGCATCCAAGTCGGCTCTTATCCGAGAGATTTTACCTGCAAAGTGGATGTTAAACGCGTCACAGCAGGCTGTCATTGCGTTAAGTAGGGGGTTTGGCGCAGGAGGAACCTTCGTCAACTCCCCCACCACCCTAAACAGCTCTGCCGGACAGGACTCTGCCGACACAATACGTGAAGAACAGAAGGATCTCTGTGCTGCACGTAATGCCTCCCAATAGGAATCAAGATGTTTCCTATGGCGAGTTCTGTTGGATAAGAGTCGAGTCTTCCGCCATTTGCACTCTAGTCGTTGTCCAACTCACTTCATCCTCCTAAGCTCTTCTGTGTACCAGGGCTTACGATTAGAAGCAGGCTGGAAAGGACGCTTGGGAGCGATTGTGTCAATAGCCTTGGTAAGATCGGTGTTCCAGGTATTCACCAAGGCTTCGACAGAATCACCAGCATTACCAGCCATTAAACCCTCTAAGGCTTTCTGGAAACCAATTGGATCCATTAGCCTTCGAGGGCAGACCATTCTAATAGGTCCGCCACCCCCGGGGGGACAAGTAGTGGCTCTTAGTTCCATCTTGACCAGGAAATGATCCGTCCATGACAATGCGGAAGTTTGTATAACTTCTGCCCACGGATATTCCTGTTCCATGCTAAAAACTGCATCGAGGGTATGACCTGCACAATGAATGGGCCCGGTAACCAATTGGGGTTGGTTGTTAAACTGTTGTTAACCTGAATGAAAAGTAATCAAAAGCCGCTCCTTTTTACTTTCAAAATTTTCAAAACAAAACAAAACAAAAGAACAAGAGACCTGTGCATAATTTCCAATGTGGTTGGCCCTCTCTCTGCATGAAGCAACACTATGTGTTTGAGACCTGAGGTTTTATCACACGGGGGGAATCCTGTGCAGAAACGAGAGTGTCATATTGAGGATGGAGTGAGCTTGTTTTCTGCTGCTCCACAGACTAGGACAGGGGTCAGCAACCTATGGCCCGGAGGCCAGATCCAGTCCCCCAAGGCCTTTGGACCGGCCCCAGCAAGTTGCGGCCAAAATGGCACCATGAGTCGTTTGCGCATGCGCCGGAGTACTGCGCATGTGCTGATGAGTCGCGGCGCCATTTTGGAAAACAAAATGGTGGCCGCTACCACTCGCGCATGCGCAGTACACCAGAAATACTGCACATGCATGAGCGCGCGTGAGCACGCATGCGCGGTACTTCCAACGTACTGCGCATGCACATGCGCTTGCAGCGCCAATTCCCCCCCCCCCCCTTGGCCCCCGGAAGACCTCAGGACCAGCGAACCGGCCCCAGGTAGGAAAAAGTTGCCTACCCCTGGACTAGGACATAGAACAATGGATTCAAACAGAAAACGAGAATTCACCTCAACATTAGGAAGAACTTCTTGACAGTAAGAGCTGTTTGACAGTGGAACATGGAGTGTGGTGGAGTCTCCTTCTTTGGAGGTTTCTAAACAGAGGCTGGATGGCCTCTGTCAGGGGTGCTTTGATTGTGAGTTCCTGCATGGCAGAATGGGGTTGGACTGGATGCCCCTTGGGGACTCTTCCAACTCTATGATTCTGTATAATAAAATTAAAAGTATACATGATGTTTAAGATAAGCAAAATTGAAATAAGTGTAAATGTCCCTGGAAATAATAATTATGTGAAGGCTTTTGCCCCTTAAAGCATTAGCATAGCACCAGCTAGTTTGTCATAGATTAAAATTAGCCCTGACTGTGTTGCCAGTGAAAGGCGGTGGAATGTGAGATGTGGCCAAACATGTAAACAAGTTCAGCCACGCCTAAAATATCTTCCACTCTTGATACAAGTGGAGAAAGTCCTTCTGTCGGGCAAAAAGAGTCTGATCCTAGTTAGTTCAGCAGTTTGTATTTTTTTAAAAAAAAATCTTCCAAGGTAAGTTGTGTAGGTATATTTGACTGTATAACTGTTACGTACTATAACACAGCTAATATAATACATTACCTTTAAAACAGTTCTGTTGGACTCTTGCTATCTTAACTTTAAGCATATAACATTCAGTGTTTTAAATAATTATAGATCAATAACATATAAACATGTTGAAGATTTTGTACAAGAAATTAACTTTGCTTTAATTGAATTATATGCTGCTGCATTTTAGATTGGCAATATCATGATGAGAAATGTTTGATAGAACAGACACTGTCTTTAGGCAGTCTGTCGTGGTATAAACTTCTTTTTTGCTTTGCTAGGGAATCTTGGTTTCTCCAGGTTTTTCTGATTCTTCCCCCAAATGGTTATGACTTCATAGATAATTATTTTATTGACAAAAGCATTGCTACTTAATAAAGTATTTTTTACTTTCACTTCTTTATTTTTTATTTCTTATGCATTATAAGTTTATAATACATTCTATACACATTTATAAGAAACATTTACTATGTTGTCTGTGGTATGTAGGTTGCATTTGAGCATCACTGATACAACTGTTTTCATTAATTCTTAGTCTGTTGCATTTGTGTATATAGAGGGTATTTGTTTATAAAAGTTTGTTTTCATGTACAGATCATTCTTACTTGATTAATGCAGCAGTTTAAGGAATGATGGAACAAGGAGAGAGGGAAGAGATTGCTATATATTATAACTGGGATATAGTGGGAGTAGGCATCTAGAGTCCATAAACTAACTCTTTCTGTAGTTGTTGTTCAGAAAATGGCCTTTTCCATGCTCCCTTTTGCATATTTCATGGCTCTGGTAATTCAGTGATGTTCTTGCTTAACTTCTCAAAAATGTCAGGGTCTGGTGAACTTCTAGGAAGTTCCTTAAGTTGTGCTGCTGCTAGTGATATTCATTCATTCATTGCCACGAAATCCTTTGCCACAGCTGTCTGCAGAAAAGATCTTTAAATATTATAAACAGCAGCAATAGACATGCAACAGGGCAAAAGACATTGAATTACCATTCTCCTGTCTTCTGCTGACCAGTCAGGACCCCACAGATTACAAGGAAACACATAAAAGCAATATTGACTGGGAGATTTTGGTTACACAAACCTATTAGTGGTTTGTCTTCCTAAAGTCAAGTGAGGGCTAGTCGAAATTTCTCCTTCCGGGCACTGGCACTTTCCTAAAGAGTGCAGTAGTCCTCTAGTGTGGGGCAAGATATTCTACTTCACAGAGGGAAGTCCTCTATTTGAAGGTATCCTCTGTTTGAGTGGCTTTGTCAAGTCCAAGTCCTATTGAAAGGTAAAGAACTCTTAAAGGCCAAAACACACTGCAAAAATAATCCAGTTTGAGACCTGGATCAATTCTGGGAACTGTAGTTTTGTGAGACATTTAGCATTCTCTGCCAGAGAGCTCTGGTGCCACAATAAACTACAATTTCCAACTGTTTAATTGTAAAGGTTCAAAGGAGAGGTAAAGTAGGGGGGTTGCAGACTGCCAGAAATAGTGTGAATTCAGTCCACTTTTAGGGTTAGGGTTAGAGTTAGGGAACCATGGGAACTGTATTTTATTGTGGCATCAGAGTTGTCTGACAGAGAAGGCTCAATGTCTCAGAAAAATAACAGTTCCCATGATTCCCTAGCACTAACCCTAACCCTAAAAGTGGACTGAATTAACACTGTTTCTGGCAGTCTGCAACCCCCCGTAGTTATGGGTAACGTTTCTGAGGGCCTAAGCAGACTGCCAGAAATAGTGCACATTAAATTGAGGCACTGCCCTGGCTCAGTGCTAGGGAATCATGGGAACTGTAATTTATTGTGGCACCAGAGCTCTCTGACAGAGAAGGTTCAGTGTCTCAGAAAAAAATACAATTCCCATGATTCCCTAGCACTGAGCCAGGGCAGTGCCTCAATTTAATGTGCACTATTTCTGGCAGTCTCCTTAGGCCCTGAGAATATACAGTCACCACTCCATTTTTGTGAGGGATACGTTTCGGACCGCCCATGAAAACGGAAAGTCACCAATATTCAAGCCCCATTGGCTTGAAGGATGGTGCATGCCTGTAGGCCCACACCCCATTTTGTGCCCCTCTGTTTGCCACCCACGAATGGGTGAGGGACATGGACTCCAAGTCCACAAAAATGGATGGGCAACAGTATTTTTATTTAGGCCCTATCTATACAATGCTAACATTGTGCAGGGCCTTAGATAGGGCCTAAATACCCTAAAGCAGGGGTAGGCAACCTTTCCCCTTTAAGGGCCGAGGGACTTCAGCTCCCAGAAGCCTCAGCCATGTTGGCCAATAGTCCCATGTTGGCCAATAGCTCCTGGGATTCTGGGAGCTGAAGTCCCTCGGCCCTTAAAGGGGAAAGGTTGCCTACCCCTGCCCTAAAGGGACCAAATACTGTCTGATCCTGGAAGCTGAGCAGGATCAGCTCTGGTTATTACCTGGATGGGAGACCACCAAGAATACCAGGTGCTTTAAGCTATATTTCAGAGGAAGGAATTAGCAAAACCATTTCAGAGTATTTCTTGGCTAAGAAAACACAATGATTTAGACAGGTGACTTGAAGGCACACACACACATACACACACCATTGTGTTGGTGTTCTAGGAGGCAGGTCCAAGCATATGAAGCAGAGAAGAGAGCAAGTGGAATCTTTAGAAGGAACAGCAGAAAAGAGAATGATGGAGCTTGTTGTTGGGTGCCTTCAAGTTGTTTCCAACTTGTGATGACCCTGTTGTTGTTAACTGCCCTTGAGTCAATCCCACTCAATTCATGGCAACCCTGTTTTTGAGATATCTTCAAAACCTCCTGTCCTCCATTCCTTTGCTTATGTCTTGTAAACTCATGCCTGTTGCTTCCCTGATTGAGTCTATCCATGTAGCATGCAGTCTTCATCTCTTTCCGGTACCTCTATTAACCTTATTGCCTTTTCCAATAAGTCATGCCTTCTCATGATGTGGCCAAAGTATGACAGCCTATGCTTCATTCCAGCAAGCCAGCTTTAAGGGCCTAAGCAGACTGCCAGAAATAGTGCACATTAAATTGAGGCACTGCCCTGGCTCAGTGCTAGGGAATCATGGGAACTGTAATTTATTGTGGCACCAGAGCTCTCTGACAGAGAAGGCTCAATGTCCCAGAAAAAAATACAGTTCCCATGATTCCCTAGCACTGAGCCAGGGCAGTGCCTCAATTTAATGTGCACTATTTCTGGCAGTCTGCTTAGGCCTTTAGTTACTATGGTTTGAATTTAGTTCGTTTGAAACTAACCATAGGCAACATTTAGCACAGTCTGGACAAAACAATAGCAAAAATGTTCAAAGTCTTCCTTCTGGCTGTTTAATAGAAGAAAAGGAAAACAGAGCTCTTGTACCTGATCTTGCACAATACATGCTAAATCCTTCTTATTGTGTATGTATAGACCAGGGGTTGGCAACCTTTGTTGCTGGGGGGCCGGGAGGGGAAATGATGCGGGGGCCGGGCACACGTGGGGGGCGCCATTTTAGAAGATGCAGGCGCCAAAAAGGAAGCACGGGTGCGCGGCGGCGGCGGAACTGGCCATGGGCCGGTCCCAAGGCCTCCGTGGGCTGCACCCGGCCCACGGGCCATGGGTTGCCGACCCATGGTGTAGACTGAGATGGACTCAGTTCTTTGAGGATGTTTCTCTGCCCTTTGTTACTGGGAACAGGGACAGCCCTTTACAGTCTCAGTGTATCTGAGAACCAACCCAGATGTAATGCTAGAGCTCTGTGAATACATCTCCTGATGACTTCTATGTATGTGCCCCTAAAAGCAACTGCATAAGGATGGGTGAATTTGGGCCATAGCACAATGGAAAGAGGTTTAACCCTTTAATACTATCATATCTTTTAGTGCAAATAGTCTCCCCCCGCCCTGTCACCATTGTTCTTTTTCAATCTGTTTCAAATCTGGCAAGCTGTGTTCCACTCCTACAGTTCCAGGCAATAATCTATTAGATTTGTAGCTTTGTTTTAAGTTAAATTTTAATGTCGATAATGATTTAATATATTTTAATGGGGGGTTATATGTCTATTATAATTGTATGGGATTGTATTTTAATTGTAAGCTGCCTTGATAGCCTCGGCTAAAGGCAGGATATAAATAAAAAAATATTATTATTATTATTATTATTATTATTATTATTATTATTATTATTTCTATTCTACAATGGTTTGAGATTTCTGAATAGTCTCTAAAGGCAGCTACAAGTACAATGCATTGGAAGAGTAGACTCATCTAGATGTTACTAGGGTATGGATGATAGTGACCAGGCTGTTTCTGTCCAGGAGTAGGTGTACTGAATTTTTCATCCTAAGTGTGTACTATTATTATTATTATTATTATTATTATTATTTATATCCTGCCCCTCTGCAAAGCAATTGGAGTTACTGATTAGCTCTTGTTACCCTTCCCCTCCCCAATGTCTTCTCCAAATCTTTTGCAAGAGGTGAGGATGTATTTCACGTTTTATTAATTGGATTCCAAAATATTGTCATGAACCTTTACAGTAGATGTGGGCAGCAGACATAAGGGTTGGGAGCTCAAACAGTCCTCCAGGAGAATTTAGGGCCTCGGCAGACGACTAAAAGAGTCGTCTTCCGGGCAGGGAAGAGGAGGGGCAGCCGCACGAGTGGCGCCCCTTCCTCTCCCCGAGGTCGCCCCCAGAAGCGCCGGCCGTCCGCACGGCCGGCGCACCGGGGATGACCTCACGGCGCAGCGTCCACATGCGCTGCGCCGTTTGAGCCAGGGAAAGTGCACCCGCCGCTTTTAGGGCGCACTTTCCCTTACATCTAAAAGGAGCGCCAATTTGGTGCTCCTTTTAGATGCGCCGCAGGAGCGCCGCGGTCCGGAGGCTGAACTCCGGCGGCGCTCCGACCCGCGGCGTCTCCGGGGCCTCCGTCTGCTGAGGCCCTTAGTGGGCTGCCCCACCCCATAGAAATTCGCCGTTTTTTTGCGGGGGGGGGATACCAAAATGTTCTTCATATACCCTATGGGGTATGTGGGACAACCTCACCATTCTTTCATTGGAGAGGGACCATATTTAGGCCCTGAAGAGGCCTTTTTGAAACAGAAGGTGACTCAGAACTCACTTATGAATATTTGGGGCTAATTTTCTTTGCAAACAGATGAAAAAGGATAGGGACAGAGTCTGGGTGTCTCAAAATGGTCTTGGAGACTGCATGAGAACTGCTTTTTCCCTTCCCAAACTACAGGGAGATTCCAGTTAAGCAGGAGAAGCCAGACGTGAGACACACTGTACTCAGAACGAGTGACCCGAATGACATAGGGTTCATTTTACAACTTTTCAAATGAATGCTCACTCAGTAGAAGTGTGTGACAGCTGTTGTGTGACAGAACATAGTGAATAAATAATGGAAAGAAGAATCTGTTAGATGAAGAAATAAAAAAATCCCTTTGGGTTATTCTTTTCTTTATTTGCCGCCAAACTATTTGGTGTTTATTTCTCTATATTTTCCCTCTTAAAGCCTTCAAACGTTTCTTTTAAAAAATACTCAATACTCTGTTTGCAATCTGATGTTGACAGTTTATTAAAACAAGCTTTAAATAAAGAAGAGAAAGTTCGCTGTTGTTAATTCAGAATACCTAACAGCTGCTGCAGCTATTATTAACCAGCAATGTTGTCTCCATACTTTCTGAGAGGGTCATCAAAGAAATATGTTGCCATCTACTAACTACGTAGCAGCTAGAAATCAACTTTTATTTGAGTTTTTAAATTTCTCTGCTTGAAGCTTGAAACAACTAACATTGTTTCATTAATTTTCAAAGAATTAGCCATGTTAATCTCTTGCAGCAAAAAAAAAAGGAAGAAGGAAGGAAGGAGGGAAAAAGAATGTGGCAGCACTTTCAAGACTGTTTTATTTTTATTTTAGCATGAGCTTTCGTGGCTATAAACCATCTTTTTCAGATGAACATGGAATACAATCAAAGAAAGTCTATGCTTTAAAATATATGGCTGTAGTAAATTAATGATGCAATGTTTAATGTCTAAAAGATATATGTTGTATATGGCTACAGGCTGGAATTAAATTTTAATTCAGTTTTTATAACAAAATTTTATTCACAAGATTCAGTGAGCTATCAACAGCTTCACAGGCTCAGAGTTACAAATCATACTACACAGATTTTGCAGATTCATTACTCTTAAAACACAGGCAGATATTCTTGTATGATTAATTAGTAATGCTCTATAAGGCTGTGATCATGCAGATATTTTAAAGCAAATTTCAATACTTTAACCTGGTTCCTTGCATTGATTTGAATATGAAAATGAAAGTAAAGTTCTCATTTATTGCAAATGGGGCTACTTCAGAAGATTGTCACGGTATACTTATTTGCATGAATGGGGGGGAAACCCTTGCAATTTCAAAGCACATGTGAAGTTGTATGCACATTTAGGTCCAAAACACAGTGTAGAAATAATCCAGTTTGATACTGATGGTCCAATGCTAGGGAATGCTGGGAACTGTAGTCTTGTGAGACATTTAGCCTTCTCTGTCAGAGAGCTCTGGTGCCACAATAAACTACAATCCCCAGGATTCCCTATCACTGAATCAGGACAGTTAAAGTGGTCTCAAACTAGATTATTTCTGCACTGTGTTTTGGACCAGTAGCTATATGTGAAATAAAATAAAAATAAGATAAATAAAATTAAAAAAGGAGGTTATGGAAGAAATGAACTAAAGATTTTAATATTAAATGGTGCAGTGTGCAATTATGTTGCAAGTCCTAGGATACTATTTTTATCCTGGTTTAGAGGGGAATAATACTGTTTATTTAAAATTGAGTATTTAAAGCCACTTTCATTTTACTGGAACAGGATGCTCAAAACCTACCTTACCTACTTTATTTTAATTAAATATTATACACTTATGGTGATCATGAAGAAATATAAAACTGAGAAAAATATTCAGGAATATCTCTCATATCAGTATGGCTTATTTATTTGGGATCGTATTACCAGGGACTGAATATTTTGATATGTAAGAGTCGATGGATTAACCTTATATTTTGCAGTGCTGGCAAACGTTTTACTGGTAGTATCTATCTGGTTTGTCTTTTCCTTTCTTTGGTGGGAACCAAAATAGTTCTTTCCCCACCATAAATTACAGTAATGAATTTCAGCTTTTTCAAGTGTATAGTTTAGATTTAAATATTTGATGATTCAGACTATAAGAATCCAAAAGCTGAGGACAACTTTCTGAGGAAATGTACATAGGATCATGTTGTATATGTCTGAATGGAAAACAACTCAATACAGTGCTATGCCAAATCAACTTTTGGGAGATGGTGATTTTAAGTAGATAAATAGCAAGGGGGGAAATAGTTAAACAGCTTCTCTCCTTTTTTTTTTAACCCTCTTGTCCCAACCTATGCTCATTCTAAAGCTGAACTTAATTGTTTATGGGAATAGTTGCTTGTGTTGAGCAATAAATATGAACATTAAGCACTGATGTATTCAAGTCTTTTACTCAAGTCTCCAGTCAAGTCTCAAGTCTCTACCTTCAACTCTCAAGTCGAGTCTCAAGTCCTTGCAAGATACTTTCAAGTCAAGTCTCAAGTTGAGTCTCAAGTCTAGGAGCCAACTTAAGCAGGGGGGGAAAAGAATGGGGGGGCGAGGTTGAGTTTCAGTATCTATGAAATCAAGAAAACGTGCACAAAGTTAGTAAACAAAAAGATTATCATAGGCAACTTATCTAGATTGCATTTTAGAAAAATGAAGTCTATTTACGCAGGAGCCTGTCTCTACGGCACATCAGAGGAGCCTTCTTACTCCTAGGAGCACCAGGCAACACTCATCCCCATAGTGTGGGGTGTATTTCTCTGAGTGAACCATCAAATTCATTAAACAATGGGCTTTAGGCAAAAGGATCCTTCTATAGCTTTAGAAGAGTCCCCCAATGTGCAGCAGAGACAGGCTGCTGAGTAGACCTAAACTCCCACTTCAAGCCCATTGCCTAACATGTTTGTTGTTTCTGGATGAAGTTAGGAGAGCAAGTCAGTTCCTTATTTATTGCTGAGATGAGTCCATGGTGGCCTCGTCTTAGCAATAAATAAGGAACAGACTTGCTCTCCTAACTTCATCCAGAAACAGCAAACATGTTAGGCAATGGGCTTGAAGTGGGCTTGAGTCTGCAGTCAGTCGACTTGAGTCTACATCACTGGCATTGAGGATAGCCAGAGCATCTTTGAAATATGACAATCCACAGTTCAAACATTTGTCAGAATGCAAACTTGTACATGGGAATACATTCCCTCCCTTTCTTTTAATTTTAGAACCCACATTCATTCAGTCATGCTGAAATGCGTGAGAATTTAGGACAATGGGGAAAAAATTCCTTCAAATAATGCAGTTTAATGATTACTAGCTTGAAGTCCGAAGTTTACTGAAGGCTACCCGCTTGGATGGCTTTCAAACATGATTTGATAAATTGGTGGAATATATAGCTATCCATGGCAATTAGTGATTATGGCTATATCAAACTAAATACAGCTACTGATCATATATTGAGGGGTGGTGTTGCCCATATATGAAACAGCCAGCATGATGTAGTGGTTAGAGTGCTGGACTACAACTCTGGAGACCAGGGTTCGATTCCCAGCTCAGCCCTGAAACTCACTGGATGACTTTGGACAAGTCATATACTCTCAGCCTCAGGGCAAGACAATGACAAACCTCTTCTGAACAAATCTTGTCAAGAAAATGCTGTGGCCTTAGGGTTGCCATGTTGAAACTGACTTGAAGGCACACCACAGCAACAGATTGTCCACATGTCCCGACTATGAGCTTGTTTTAAGGATGTAGTTAGCCACTATGGCAACAGAATGATTGACAAGGTAGGCTGTCAGTCAAAAGGGGGAGATTAAGGCATTGCTTCCCCCCCACAAGCAGAGGGATTAAAACATTGCTTACCTCCCATTAAAATTCCCCCATGAAATTTTCTTTCTGCCCCCAATTTTCTAGCATTATAGAAACTTAAAACTTCATTTGAGCATTTGGAAATACAGTTTAGGCATGCAAAGAAAAGGTGCAGGCAGAATAACCAAAGGAATGCAGACACAGCAAATCTTAAGAGTTCTAGGTGTGAATGATTCAAAGTTTCACTTTTTGCAAAGCTAGAAATTTGGGGATGGAAATTTCAGGCAGGGCATAATTATTATTTGGAGGAACAATGTTCTTATTTTGCCCCTCATACCTACACAGTTGGGTTTAATCCACCAGGGCTCTTCAACCAAGCTGAGCATTTTGAACTGAAACCTGATTAAAGACACCCTGGTAATTTAAGACACTGATTCATTTTTAATATCTTTAGTTGATATATGCAGTGTTGTAATCTGAGATAAATCAAACCCCAAAAAATCAGTGACCCTTATTAAGAGATTAAATGTTGAAGCCATAATAATATTCATAATTACTTAATTTTCCTTTTTCACTAGCAGATGGTACGTGAACAGTATACTACAACAACACCAGGTACAAACCTACAGAGGCCAGAAGCTCAGTATGTCTACAATGTTGGCATTTATGGCTGGAGAAAACGTTGCCTTTACCTATTTGTCCTTCTTCTTATCATCATCCTAGTTGTGAATCTTGGTTTGACAATTTGGATCCTTAAAGTGATGTGGTTTTCTTCAGTAAGTATCTTATTTTAACTTTCATGTACCAATGTATTTATTTATTTAAAAAATTAAAATCCAGTTAAATCCCACCCACTCACATAGTGGTGCCTACCTGCTGACAACAGATGGCTGGCATTCTGCTACTGACATATCCAAGTACAAGTCTGCCTTATACTGACATACACTTTTTTTTCACTGTAGTGGCTTGGATTCCTTTTCAACTTCCACAACAATCAAAGCTGCCACTACTCTCCCCTAGGGCTCATGGTATGCTGTGATAGCTTCCTTGAACAGCCATTCCAAGAATGGTGGGGAACAGTGGATGGATTAGAGAAAAGTCTGGCTATGTCCCTGTAGCAGACTCAGAGTGATTACGGGCCTTTACAGACTGCCAGAAATAATGCATCTTGAGGCCAGTTTAACTGCCCTGGCTCAGTGCTAGGGAATCATGGGAATTGTAGTTTATTGTGGCACCAGAGCTCTCTGACAGACAAGGCTCAATGTTTCAGAAAAACTACAGTTCCCATGATTCTCTAGCACTGAGCCAGGACAGTTAAAGTGGCCTCAAGCTGCATTATTTCTGGCAGTCTGTAAAGGTATCATATACTGAGAGCTCTGGCAGAGATCAGCAGATCTCAACAGAAGATGTAGTTAGTCTGTGTTTGGCTGTGCATTGCTGATGCCCTTCCACATACAAACACACTGTCTACAAGTCATGGAATCACTGTTCAGGCAACTCACTCTGAGGTCAGAATGAAATGCCCAGCATTGATGGCTACGCACCTCATTGTGACCCCAGAGTGAACGACTTGCTGCCACTGTGTTGGGCAGCACAGTGACATGCATGTGTGAACAGCTGCCTGGTATCACAACAGAAGGGACTCTAGACCTTCTGGGAAGATTTGGAGCAAGAGGTTAGTTACTTTACTCCATTACAAGGAGAGTATGCCCAGAGTTCGGTGCTGAACTGGCTGAACATTGTCCAAATTGTTCACACCAGGACAGCAGTGTAGGCTATGCATCATTTGGACTTCCCAGCAAGAGGACAGAGAATGACATTTTATTTGGCTCATGCAGCTAAGAAAGGCAATGGAATTCTAGGAGTATAGTGTCTAGATTGAGGGAAGTAATAGTACCACTCTATTCTGCTTTGGCTAAACCTCACCTGGAATACTGTGTCCAGCTCTGGACAGCACAATTAAAGAAATATATTGATAAGCTGGACTGTATCCATTGATAAGCTGGACTGTATCCAAAATGGTAAAAGGTCTGGAAACCATGCTCTCTGAGGTGGCTTAAGGAGCTGGATATGTTTAGCATGGAGACAAGATTTTACTAGGAAAGGCTTTCCCAGCTAACACCTCTCTCCTTAGCCAGATAGTTAAAGGGGTTCCTTTTTTAGAACATGCACTTGAATACTTCTCTCTTAGTGCGGTGTTGTACAGATGAAGACAGTTATTGTGGATTCTGGAACAAAATGTGACTTGAGGGGACTAATATGTTCCATCCTAATGACTGAAGATTAATCCTGCCCTCTTTTTTTGGCAATTATTTGAATTCTTGTCTAGCATATTCTCTGATGAAATTATCTCCCAAGATAATGCTAGGAGTGCCTCTTGTGTAATGCTCTACCACTCCATTCTATCATTGTTGTGTTAGTATTTCCCTTCTCAGGACTTCCAATATTTAGTCTTGGGAGGTGCAAAAATATTTTCATCAGGATTGTAGAATCCGATATTTCTACTTTTGATGCCGGCTTGCTATATTAATATGTATTCTCAACCATTCTTTAATCTCCCTTTTTCATCAAAGATGCTCCTTTCTGAGAAAATTATTCAGTATTTGTCAGCTGACTGTAATAGATGCCTGTCTATCCAGCATTTGAGAAAAATGAGCATCATACTCTGAAAATCACTTGAGTAAGAAGCTTATGGTTTTTATCTTTACAGATTGGAATGGGATATTTACATGTTCAAAGTGAAGGAGTCTGTCTAGAAGGGGAGTCAGAATTTTTATATCCTTTATATGTCAAAGAAGTTCACTCTAGAAAGGTAAGGAAGACTGTGGTACTACTCACACTTTTTCTATGGGTGTCTCATTTAGTTCAGTGGGATTTACATCAAGGTAAGCACACACAGAAAAGGACACTTAAATTAGATAATCACTGGGTAAACTGAAAAAGAAATATTTGCAAATTAACATACAAAAGTCTGTATAGCTTACACTCAGCATTTTGGCAGAGGTTCTCAACTAGTGGTATATGTAGCACAACTGGAATGGAAAAACAATATCAGGCCCAACCCTAGCTGTTGGTGCCAATTAGATTAGACCCTTTAAATCAGTTTGAACACAAAATCTATTTAATCAGTGGGTTCACTTTGATCAGGACTAATAATTACATTGAGGCTTAGTTGGATTGCTTTTGTAACATGGAATCATTAAATGTTATGGATTTTAGTCATACCAGTAACACATATTCCTAGTAATACTACCACAATTCTTTTACTTATTTATATCTACTTGTTCTGTAGTTACTTTAGGAGTACAATGTGTGCTCAACAGCATTATTACAATTTTCAACTACTAATGGGATTGTTATTTTTGTTTGCACTTACTTTCAACAATAGTACTGAAATTTTTATGTCCTCAAAACTTAACATATGTGTTAAATAAGTGATAAGAATAAGGGAGCCCTGGTGGCACAGTGGTTAAATGCTGGTACTGCAGCCACAACTTTGTGAGTTCAATCCCAAGCAAAACAAAGCAGCTTCATTTATATACCGCTTCATACCGCGCTATGGGGTGTCTAAGTGGTTTACAACTATAAGCTCATTGTCCCCCAACAGTTGGGTACTCATTTTAGCGACCTCAGAAGGATGCAGGCCTGAGTCTAGCCTGAGCCCTGGCTAGTATTGAACTCGCAACCTTGTGGTCTATGAGTGAGTGGCTGCAGTACAGGCATTTAAGCACTGCGCCACCAGGGCTCAAGGGGTGACTTACCTTTGCATCCTTCTGTCGGTCGCTAAAATGAGTACCCAGCTTGTTTCACATTGTAAACCCCTTAGCAAGTGCTTACTTCACTGATAAGTGTATAGAAATGTACTTGTTATTGCTATTGCTACAAGAACATAAGTAATAAGAACAGAAAATATAAGTGGAATAACATAGTAAGTTTCAGTAAATTAGGATCTGATGTAGATTTCGGTCTCTATAAATTCATTCCCAAGACAACATAGACCAAAACCAAAAGTGATCTTACTAGGAACCTTGAAATATGCATTACCATAAGAATGGGGAATATCTGTCCTTCCATCTAGATGTTGAATTGCTGCTCCCACCATTCTTCACCATTAGTTTTGCTGAAAACATGCAGGGGTAGCTGTGTTGGGCATTTACCAAATTCAAACAAAAATCCACCGAACAGTGATACCTTTATTGGCCAACTGAAATGCACAATATACTTGTTGTAAGCTTCCGAAGCTCCACAGGATTCTTCCTAAGGCAAGATGTTACAAATCGAAACAGGAGAAAAATTGGAAATGTTAATAAGATGCCTGCATTTTGATGTCTCTCTCTTTAATTAAGATGGTATGGAGAGGATATCTTTTGCAGGTTGGCTCCTCGTCCTTCTGCCCGTGTGGTGATTGAAGGATTTTCAAAGTCTAGAAAATTTAAAGTCTATTTGCATATCAACAAGGACTCCTCTCTTGCAATCCAATATGTCTCTGTTCCTGTGAGGCCATAGGCCTCTTTGTAGGCAGAGGACAATGGATTTCTCAAGAAGTCTCCATGGTTTTTTTTTTTACATCAGGAACATTTTGATAGACGTAGAAGTAAAGCATGCCAATATAGTCCAAATTTAAGAAGAAAAAATGTTTTGCCTTGGTTGAAGGTCCCAGTCTCAGTCTTTAGGGTTCCCCTGTTGCATCTACAGTGTGGTATCTCACAATCCAGAAAACATGCAGGGGTAACTGTGTTGGCCACTTATTGGCCAACCAAAATGCACAAACAGATAGCCTCCACTTACCATCTTAACTAAAGACAGAAACATCAAAATGCAGGCATCTTACTAACATCTCCAATTTTTCTCCTGGTTTGGTTTGTAACATCTTGGCTGATGAAGAAATCTGTGGAGCTTTGAAAGCTTGCAACAAGTATATTGTGCATTTCAGTTGGCCAATAAAAGGATCACTGGTGAATTGTTTGGACTAGTTTTGCTGTCAGGGAATGATAAAAGTTGCAATCCAACATCTGGAAGGCCACATCTTTCCCAGTCCTGTATCATGGATACTGGAGGAAACAATAGCTCAAGTGAAAGAAGACAATGAGAACTCAAAAATTAGGACAGAGATGCTTCTGATCAAAAAGGTACTACACAGAGCCCTTTGCTGCCATGTCCTCTTTCTCCTGCTTCAAAGCCCAATAATTTCTGTACTTTGGAGCAGAGCATAAGGACAAGGTAGTGAGGTGGTACTGATCTTGAGCAGCCTCTGTCCCAGTAAGTCTTTCCTGTAAGAACTAGATTTGGAGTAAAATCATGGTAGAAGCCAGCCAGTATTGTGGTCTGTGTGTTGGACTCTGACTCCAGGAGATCAGGGTTTGAATCTCTGCTCAGCCATTGAAATTCACCTAGTGTCAGTGGGCAAGTCATATTCTCTTAGCCTTAGCAAACTCAGCAATGGCAAATCTCTTAATAAATCTTGCAAAGAAAATCCTAGGATAAGGGTTGTCATAAGTCAGAAACAGCTTCAAGGTACATAACAACAAAGATGTACGGAACGTACTAAATATTCATATCTTTTTCCTAAATTTTAGGATGAATCACTACATTTGCAATCTACTCATAATGTGATTTTAAATGCACGCAATACTGATGGGAATGTCACAGGCAGATTACATGTGGGTAGGTTAAATCTATGCTTCTTTAATTTGCAATTTAAATGTTTTGAATCTGTGAGGAGATACATATATTCTGGCTTAAGGTCTTGTATATAGCCAAGATGCTATAGAAATAGCACCCAAATAGTTAGATTAACTGAAGAATGCAAGACATTTTTAATATCCACATTGGAATATATATATATATATATATTAATATTCTATTTGCTTTTATCTTTATATCATCATTTACAAACTAGTTTTCAACACTTCAGTTCCCATGAGGCTATCCATGTTCAAAGCATTTTTATATGATATGCATCATTACAAGCTACCTTGATATGATTAAATCTGTATTAATTAGCAATTAAGCATGCAAGCTTATGCATTCTTACCCATTCTCTATGTTGGGAAAAAAGCAGGATATAAATGAATAAAATAATAACAGTAACAACAACAGGACCCAGCATGGCTTAGTATTTTAAGCACTGGACTGTGGCTCTGAAGACCCGGGTTCAAATCCCTGCTTGGCCATAGAAATCCACTGGGTGACATTGGGCAAGTCACATACTTTCAGCCTCAGAAAACCTTATGAAAATCTGCACTTTAGGGTCGCCATAAGTCGGAAATAATGGAACACACACAACAAACAGCAACATTCACCTTACTAAATACAGTGGTGTTTACTTCTCTGTGAGCATGCAAAAGATGGTACTATAAGAAGATACCCTTATAGTTAATTATATGAAATTTGCTATTCTAAAAAGAAACTAAGGGAATAATTGATTTCCTTACTTCCCTTTCATTCCTATTTCCATAGGAAATGACACATTTTTTGCATAATGAATCATTCCTAGCTCATCCCTTGGTTTTGAAAAGGATGCTTTTCATGCTTGTAAAAGTCAACAACAGTCTATAATCAGATGGACTGTAATTTACAGTGTAGTCCTATATACATCTGCTAAGCAGTAAGTCCTTTTGATGGGACTTATTCCTAGTAGACATGCAGTCTTATAACTGCTTCTTATCTGATGTAGGTTACTGACATTTCCTCCATCCCCTCCAGTTTTCCAGGAATTGATACTTGTGCCCATTGACTACAATTGTTACTTTTTTCCGGGAAACTCCAGGGACTGGAAGCTACTGGTTTGTGAACCCGCATGTGTGCATGAACCATTACTTTGAGTAATACTGTTTTACTGTGCAAATATATATATCATGGTATTATCTTAAGATGCACTTATGTCATTTATAGGTCCTGATTTGATACATCTTGATGGTCAGCACTTTCAGATCAACTCAGTGAATTGGGACAGAAAACCTCTTTTTACAGTGAACGAAGAAGAAGTTACAGTGGGTACAGATAAACTTCGAATCACAGGTTGGCAATCAAGTCCAAAAATATTGCTTCGGTTACAAGCTTTGAGCTGGAAATAAAGATAATATCTATTGGGGGGGGGGGAGAGAGAGAGATGATTATTACTGATTAATGAATATATTAATTAGGGACGCCTGGTGGCACAGTGGTTAAATGCCAGTACTGCAGTCACAAGGCAGTGAGTTTGATCCCAGGCAGGGCTCCAAGGTCCACTCAGCCTTCCATCCTTCTGTAGGTTGCTAAAATGAGTACCTAGCTTGTTGGGGGCAATTGACTTACACATTATAAACCACTTAGGGAGTGCTAGTTCACTGATAAGTGGTATAGAAATTTGCTTGCTATTGCTATAGTACAGGTTTACTGTAAGAACTTTCTATTGCATTTTATTTACTTCTGGGCTGCTATTTTAGGAGGAAATGTTGTTAATTCACTATTCCAGCTTTTAGCCATACTGATCTTTGATGGGACCATTTTGTTTTCTGGGATCATTGGGAAGATGAGTTTTCCATTAATGACCTGATGCCTAACAGCCGCTCAATGGTTTTCTGATTGCTGTGTTCCAGGGCCAGAAGGTGCTCTTTGTGAACGTTCTATAGAAACACCACTTATCAAAGGTCTTAAAGGTCTGACCAGTGCTAAAGAGCTTAGGTAAGCATGTGTCATTATACTTATTTATTTGTGTACGTGTATGTGCTTGCTTAAAATATGCTCACCCCACTGATGTTGTGTGCCGTCAAATTGTTTCTAATTTATGGAGACCTTTCCTGCCCTGGTGGTGCAATGGTTAAATGCCTGTACTGCAGCCACTCACTCATAAACCGTAAGGTTGTGAGTCAATACCAGCCAGGGGCTCAGGCTCGACTCAGGCTTGCATCCTTCTGAGGTCACTAAAATGAGTAACCAGCTTGTTGGAGGCAATTAGCTTACACCAGGGGTAGGCAACCTTTCCCCTTTAAGGGCCGAGGGACTTCAGCTCCCAGAATCCCAGGAGCTATTGGCCAACATGGGACTATTGGCCAACATGGCTGAGGCTTCTGGGAGCTGAAGTCCCTCGGCCCTTAAAGGGGAAAGGTTGCCTATCCCTGGCTTACACATTATAAACCACTTAGGGAGTGTGTAAGTGCATTGTTAAGTGGCATAGAAATGTACTTGCTATTGCTTGGTATTGCTATTAAGGTGAGCCTATCATGGGCTTTTCTTGGCAACATTTGTTCAGAAGGGAATTGTCATTACTTTCCACTGAGGCTGAGAGAGTGTGCCTTTTCCAAGGCCACACAATAAGCTTTTGTGGCTGAGCAGGGATTTGAAACCAGGTCTCCCAGACCCTTAATCCGCCAACTGCATCCCTACCTGGACCGGAAGGACCTTGAAGCAGTAGTACTTGCCCTGGTAATCTCCCGTTTGGATTTCTGTAATGCGGTCTACATGGGGCTACCTTTGTACCAAGTTCGGAAGCTTCAACTTGTTCAAAAAGCGACAGCCAGATTGGTCACCGGAACACCTAGGTCTGACCATATAACTCCTATGTTGAAAGCTCTACATTGGCTGCCGATTAGCTTCTGGGCGCAGTACAAAGTGTTGGTCATTACCTTTAAAGCTCTATATGGCTTGGGCCCAAGTTACTTGAAGGAACGCCTCTCCCCACACAATCTGCCCCGCACTCTCAGAACAACTGGGAAGAACCTATTAGAACATCACAGGTCTAGGCTTAATACGACTTCCCAAAAATCGTTTTCGGCCGTGGCTCCTAAGTTGTGGAACAGCCTGCTGGAGGAGATCCATCTTATTACTACTCTAGAATCCTTCAAGAAGGCACTTAAGACGAGCTCTTCCGGCGGCCTATCCACCTGACCTCCCTAACGGGACTTAATTGTTATATATGCATGATCTAACTGGCTTGGAAGTTAATGTTAAATGGGCTTTTTATTGATTTTTACTGTTATTGTATTTATTTTATTGATGTTATTGGCATACTGCAGTTTTAATGCTGTAATCCCGCCTTGATCCGAAGGGAGAGGTGGGAAATATAAATAAAATTTTAATAATGATAATAATAATAATCATCATCATCATCATCATCATCAACACCCAAACCACTTCACCACACTCAAAAAGCTTCCTGAGTGGCTTGCAAGGGCTAATAATAATGAGTTCCTGCCTGCAGGCTTACAATCTTAAAATACACAATACAAAAGGGGAATGTGATTGAGAGGTAGTTACAAAATAATATTTATATCTTTTATCATGAACTGTATTTTGTATGATCAAGTCACATGTAGAAATGTGTAAAGCATCTCATAATGACAAATCATATAAAATACATATCCACGACATGACAAACTTTTAATATTAGTAGGTAAGATCTAGTAAGGTCTAGTAAACAATGTATTGTAAAGATTTGTGATATACTAACCCTTGGCTAAGATCTGGCACTCATTAAACTATATAATAAAATCACTCAAGTAAAAAGCTGAAGTCTCAGTGCTAAGATACTACCAGATCATGAGGAATTGCTAAAAAAAAATAGTCATGTTCTAGAACATCAATGGTTAGCTATGGTTACTCGTTCTACCTTCAGAATCTGTTCTTTTTTTTAAAAAAATGTGGTATGTTGGTATTTCATGGTGTATATGAATTATACAGTAACTTATATACATATAGATTGAATCATGTTTTAAAGTTGTTCTAATATTTATTCCATTCAATAACTAGACATGATGCCAAACCAAGTCTTAATCATAAAAATATGGCAAGACTTTGCTGAGTTCCTTTTCATTGTCCATAATATATAATTATGGGGATATTTGACACAATATGGTCACGCTGTGCACTTGCCTGTTCTCCAATTCCACATTTTTCACACATTATTCTACAACTACATGTTATGGGGAGGGGGTGTTTCACTGACAAATGTACATTTATTGCTAAGTCTAGTTTTGCCTATTGAATGGAATTCAGAAGCTCAAGAGTTCTACTGCAAAGTAACAAATGTGCACCAAAATGTTATGCTACTCTGCCAAGTCAAAGAGAAGGGAGACAATTTCTGCCTAGATTAAGAAATAAGAAACAGTTGCCTACACACTGCAAAACAACTCTCCAACTGTTATTTCAGATCCCACTATTCTCAGAGCTATTAGTGTCAAGAAAGAAGCAACTGCACAGCACTTCAGTTTTATGCACTGGGATAATTCTCTTGTTTGTACTATATGCATTATGATATTCATTGCTGACCATGTGTGAGTCATTCTAACTCAGAAATAGGAACATAAGTCTTACACAAAGGCCTTTTTATGTTTCCAAAACCCCTTGGCCTTTAGTCCTAGTGCTGGGTTTCATGAAAGCCTGATTTATGAGGAAGGAGGCTGTTGTGCAAATGCTCCTGAGAAAGACGGACGTGGGCTAGTGCTATATATTTTCGCCTGATATTTTCAAAATCCATCTTACTTAGAAAGTTAGAAAGAATTGTGCTAAATTCCTTTCCTATTGGCATGGTGGTTTCTGCACATTAATTTGAACTCAATAGCTTCACCCCTGCAATTATCATGGCAAAATTTGTTTCTCTTGCTAGCCAAACAGGCAGAGACATAGACACACACCATCTTCTCAAATATTTTGAAGATACCTAATTTCATTGGCAATAAGTCCCTCACCAATGTATTTTGCATTGATTTCATCTTATTGTTTTGCTCATTATTGTTGTGGCAAGTTCATTATCTACTGGCCAACTTCCTGATGATGAGCCTCTCTCTTAGCTGGGTTGGTCTGTGGATGGCGAATATGTAGTCCACCACCAGGGCCATGGGGATGCAGTGGCTCAAGTGGTTTAGACACTGACTCTGTGATTGCAAGATTGGCAAATTGGCAGTTCGAGGCCTGCTTGCTGCATGATGGGGTGAGTTCCTGTCACTAGTCCTAACTTCGCCAGCCTAGCAGTTCAAAAGCATGCAAATGCAAGTAGATAAATAGGTACCACTTTGGATGGAAGGTAAACATCATTCTGTGCAATCCTGCTGGCCACATGAGCACAGAGTAGTCTCTGGTAACGCTGGCTCTTTGGCTTAGTAATGGAGTTGAGCACCACCCCCTATGGTTGGACATGACCTGACAACTTGTCAACGGGGAATATCTTTACCTTTACTTTTACCTTTACCTTTACCTTTACCTTTACCTTTACCTTTACCTTTACCTTTACCAGGGCCATACTCAAGAGTTTCAAAGAACCTTCTGTGCTTTTGTGGTATACTGGTGTAGCCTTCAAGAGCTCATGAGCAGACAACTGTCACAGGTTATGGGGCTGTATTGCCACCCCCCAGGGGACCTTGGAGGGCCGGACCTCCCCCAATGGAAGTTTTTAAAATTAAAAAAATATTGCCTGCCAATTTCCCCTTTTATCAACAGAGGACGTTATCACACGCGGGTCTCTAGCAACTAGCATCATTCCGGAATGAACGAAAGCAGCATCATTCCGGTATGCTTCTGGTCATGCAAATGTAATTCCCAAAGAAACCGGCATGCAAAAGAATGGGGATGATGCTGCAATGCGACAGGGATGGGAGGGGGATGGGAGGGGGTTCTCTGTGACGTCGTGTGAACACAGGGGCAAAGGATCCGCAATGGGACGGGGATGCGACGGGGTTCTGTCTGCTTTAGACCCCGTATGATAACGTCCAGACAGAGAAAGTTGAGAAACTTTCTTCAACAGGAAGTAACCAAGAAATCAGGGAGCAAAAAGAAAAGAAATTAAATTAAATTAAAAAGGAGAGTTGTGACCTGCATCCAGCCATAGTCTACATTTTCCCCAACTCTGGCCTAGGGCAGTGATGGCAAAACTTTTAGAGATCGAGTGCCCACACTCAATGGCACTCCCACAAGGGGTGTCACTGGGTGCCTGGGGCGGGGACGACATCCGGGGCAGGATGTCTGCCTTCCAGCAGAGTGGGACTTCCAGGAGCGGGACTTCTGGGGGTAAAAACCCAAGGCACACTCTCTCAGCCTCAGGCTAGCAATAACAAACCCCCCTCTGGCAAAAGTTACCATGATAGTTTCCCCTTAGGATTGCCATAAATCAGAAATGACTTTAAGCTACCACACACATAAGTCACACTCTCTGAGCCTCAGAGGATGACAATGGAAATTCCCCTCTGACCCATTATAGTTTCACCTTAGGGTTGCCAGGAACTGACACTGGGAAGGCAGGGAGGGTGCTCTGGGCCCATAAGTTGGAAATGACTTGGAGGCACATAATAACAAGAAGAAGAAGAAAGCAAAGAAAGCAAAGAACAAGAACAAGAATAAAGAGAGCCATCAGTTTGAGCATGTGACCGTAGAGACCAGGGCTCAAATTCCAGCTCAGCCATGAAACCCACTGGGAGACCTTGGGCAAGTCACAGCCTCTCAGCCTCAAAGGAAGCCAATAGCAAAAATACCCTCTAAACAAATCTTGCCAAGAAAACACACCCGCCTCTGCCTCTGTTCTTCCTCTTCCTTCCCCTTTCTCTCTCCTATTACCCCCTGCTTGTGCTTCCATTCTTCCTCTTCCCTCCTCCTCCTCCTCCTCCTCTCCTCCTCCTCCTCTTATCCCCTGTCTTTGCCTCCATTCTTCCTCTTCCTTCTTCCTCCTCCTCTTACCCCTAAGCCTCTGCCTCTGTTCTTCCTTTCCCTTCCTCCTCCTCCTCTTACCCTCAAGCCTCTACCTTCTTTCTTCCTCTTCCTTCTTTCCTCCTCCTCCTCTTCCTCTTACCCCCCAAGCCTCTGCCTCCATTCCTCCTCTTCCTTCCTCCTCCTCTTTCTCCTCCTCCTCCTCTTACTTGACCCACTGTTGCTGCTCATCCTCCTCCTCCTCTTACCTCCACCTCCACAGGTGCTGTCGTTGGAAACCCCACTCTCTCTCTCTCAATCTCTCTCTCACACACACACAAAAGCACAAACACACACACACAAAAGCTCGACCCCCCCCCCCCGCACTTTTATTTACCCTTTCCATCCATTGCGGTGGAGGCCAAGGATAAAGCTGTTGACCAACTCCTGCAGCTCCTCAGGCTGGAGCTGGGCCAGGCAGGTGGCGGCGCTATAGGCCTCCAGTGCTTCGACCATCCTCCCAACCCTTGGCCTTCTCCTCCCCAGCTGAGGGCAGCAGCACTGCCCTCTGGAGCCCTCCCCAGTGCTGGGCCTGGTGAGCTGGGTGCACATGCCCACTGCTGACCCCGCCACACATATGGGGTGCATGCTCCAGTTTTTCAATGGCAACTGTGTCAGCATGCCCTCAGAGAGGGCTTTGCATGCCCAATCAGGCACGCGTGCCACGCATTCATCAACACAAGCCTAGGGTCATCTCCATGATGAGGCAGCAGCATGGGATTTAATGGAGAACAAAAATGTGTAAATAATGTTTAGAAACACAAATAATACTTCAGTAGTTTCTGCCACATAAACCAAGTGCAAATGCAGTGCACTACATACTGAACACCGTGAATATTTAAAATGTTCTGAGCATGTGGAACCACCTTAATCATAAAAAAATCATTAAAAACTTCATTGTTGACCCCTCTTCCACCAAAAGTACCTGAAGTACCTGTTATACTCTAGTAGTTTATAGTCCAGTTTCTTTTTGTTTACTTAACTTTTATGCCACTAATAAAATATTTTGAACCCTCTTTTGAAATATGCAGGGGTAGCTGTGTTGGCCATTTAGCAAATTCAAACAAAAATCCACCAAACAGTGATACCTTTATTGGCCAACCAAAATGCACAGTATTCTGGTTGCAAGCTTCCGAAGCTCCACTGGCTTCTTCATCAGGCAAGATGTTACAAAACAAACGAGAAAAAATTCGCGATTTTAGTCAGATGCTTTCATTTTGATGTTTCTGTCCTTAGTTAAGATGGTAAGTGGAGGTTATCTTTTGCTGGTTTTTTAAATGTGTACATGAAGTGATAACAAGGCCAACCAAATGCTTTTCAGTTCCAGGCACTATGTAGATCCGTTCTCACTTTACTCACAAGAGTAAATGCACACAGGAACACTTAAAGAACTAAAGAACAAATTACTCCTTAGTAACCTTTTATTCTGGTTGTGGTATTATTACCCCTTGTGGTAATGGCCTTTTGTATCTTCAGACATCAGACGTTCTCAAGAAAAGCCAGCCAAGATTGGGCCCCAACTTGAAGAAAAATCAACCAGTGCTCTTAAATCGCTTTGTGGATTCCAGCTAGAATGGGGGTGGGTGGGTAATATTCTCCAAACACATAAAAAGAGAAAAAGGAAACTCATCTTTTTCAAACTGTAGAATTAACATTCTAGTTTTACCAGTTACTTCTTCCAACATTGTAGACCATACAAGCACATGTTTACCTCTGTCCAAGGGATTGTATGAGGTCTGCAGTGTTTGTCTGCCACCTTGTGGCATTACCTTGTGGTGCTTCCATAACCAATATTTTTCCTCTTGCAGATAATCATTTTACTTGATCTTAAGCTTTATAAATTTAGAATTACAATTGATACTTAGTATTTAAGGCATATACCATTTCTAGGATATATTTTAGTTGATTTGGTATAGTTAATTTGCAGTGATGTAGACTTGGGAGTGAAACAGACCTCCTCGAAGGAGTGGCTCTGCGCCGCCCCTTTGCTCACTGGATCGGGGCTGCAGCAACTGCACACCATGGGTTTTTCCAGCGCAAAAAGAAGCAGGAAGATGCTGCTCCTTTTTGCACCAGAAAAAAGACACCCTTTTCACTGCCGCTGCAGCTCTTCTCCACTCCTGCGGTGTGTGGTGAGTAATTGCTGTGTCGCAGGAGCGTTCCCACACTACCCACCATCTGGTCAGGTGGGTGGTGTGACACCACTTTGGGGGCAGAGTTGAGTGGGCGGCGGGTGGTCACCACACCCCCAAGCCACCAGCTCTTTTTCGTGGTCTGCTTAGCCCCTTGATCAATTGACTCAGACTCAAATTGGACTCAAAAAGCGACTTATCTTGGACTTAACTCAGCAACAAATAACACAGACTATACTCTAGTCGTGACTTGTGACTTTTAGCAACCAACTTGCTGGTATCATTCAATTTAAGCAGCAGGCAAGATCTGCCCCCAGAGTGTGGGGTGCATTGTTCTTTGAGGGGAACAGCAAAGACATTCGGCCAGTGGTTCCCAAACATTGGTCCTTTGGGTGTTTTGGACTACAGCTCCCAGAAGCTCCAGCCAGCTTGGCCAAGAGTCAGGAATTCTGGGACATGAAGTCCAAAACATCTTGAGGGCCAAGATTTGGGAACCATTGCACTAGGCCAGGGTCCCCGGACTTTTTGATCCGGGGGCCGGTTTGCTGGCCCCAGATCTTCTGGGGGGCCAGAGGCGTGCGCATGCGCACAACTCTGGGCGCCATTTTGGAAGACAAAATGGTGCCCGAGTCGTGCGTATGCACGTGCAACGCCGAGCACATGTGCACAACTCCGGATGCCATTTGGAAGATAAAATGGCATCCGGCGGCAGGCACGAGTGGTGGCAATGGTGGCGGCGGTGGTGGCAGGCCGGTATGAAGGCCTCAGAGGGCCAGGTCCGGCCCACGGGCCGTGGTTTGGGGACTCCTGCACTAGGCAATGGACTTGAGATGGAAGGATCTTTTAAAGTTTTTGAAAACCTTTAGAAGGCTCCCCTGCTGTGCAGTGGGGACAGGCTGCCAAGCAGATCTCAACCCCACCCCCCTACCCCGCAAGTCCATTGTTTAAAGTGTTTGCTGTTCCCCTCTGAGAGTTTGTTGTTCCCACCCTGCCTCCTTTTTTGTTTGTTTGTTTGTTTGTTAAAAGTTGGCTCCCAGACTTGAGACTCGACTTGAGAACTGACTTGTAAGTATCTTGCAAGGACTTGAGACTCGACTTCAGACTTGAAGACAGAGAGTTGAGACTTGACTTGAGACTTGGTGTACAAGACTTGAATGCTTCACTGTTAATTTGTTTTAAGAAGTGTTGCTATGGATCCATATTAGGCCGACTTTTGATGAGAATTGCATTTTCCTTCTTTAGACACACTGAAAACTGAAAATTTAGGACACAATAGAAGAATTTAGGACACAAGAACATTTATTTATTGAAGATATAGGGCCTCTACAGATGGTCGGCCATGGGCCGCCCCAAGAAGCCGTGGATTGGGGCCGAGGCTGCCCCACTCCTCGGCTCCAATCCACTCTGTGAGCGGCCCTGGAAGGAGCGCTAAAATAGCACTCCTTCCTCAAGCTGTGGAAAGGGAGCCGGAAGAGGCAGTGTACGCCTCTTCTGCGCCTCTTCCGTTGCAGCATTTCTGGACGCTGCGACGGAAGGATGTCATCAGAGCGCCTGCCATGTGAAACAGCAGGCGCTCTGATGACGTCCTCAGGAAGGGGTTGGGGCGCCCAGCGTCCAGCTGCCCTGCCCCTTCCTGGGCTTGAAGACGGTGCTTTATGCCATCTGCAAAGCCCCTTAGATAATCTTCCTTAAATAATTAGTTATGCTAAATCAGATGCTTCCAAGCTCTTGTTGGCTTACCTCCAAAAATCCATTTAAAAGTTACTCTATGACCTTTCTAATATTAAATGCCAGCAGTCTTATTCCATTTTAGTTCAAGTGGATCCTGGCTCTTTCGTACAAGCTCAGTTTGTTCCTAAATGTATCTCAGTACATTAAAAAAAAAAAAAAACTCTTCTTTCCAGTGAATTTTATTCACACTTTAAGACACCAGCATATCCTCCAGCTCTGCTATGTTATTGACCTTATACATGGAATGGGTAGCATTTTTGAAAATTTTGTTTTAGGAGCTATAGACCTCAACATCTTGTAGCTGATAGTGGAGCCTTTCTATAAAGTCTCTAGGGTTCTGCCCTATATACATTTCTACCTCTCTCAGCTTTCCAGCAACTACCATGGCCTTGAGACCCAGCGTGGTGTAGTGGTTTGAGCATTGGACTATGACTCCCTGGGTGATTGTGGGTAAGTCACACTCTTAAACCTAAGAGGAAGGCAAAAGCAAACCCTTCTGAACAAATCTTGCCAAGTAAACCCCATGATAGATTCACCTTATTAGGGTCCTCATAGATTGGAAAGGACTTGAGGGCACACAGCAACAAAAAATCATGCCCTCAGTAAAGCAAGCTTGTTCTTTCAACTGACTGCATCAAGCACACATCCCTGTAACATTTGCTCATTGGTCAAAAGTGATAGATGGGAGACTGGAAAGCTGATAGCTTCCACCCATCTTCTGGCATACTACTGTTATGTATTTCACTTGCATTATACTACTCTTTTGTATACTGGATTACCTTTAGTATTGTATTTTGTATTATTTTGTATATTTTGGAGTACCTTTCTTTTAGTTCTTTTGCTTATAATAAGTTTTGCAGGATGGTGTGAACTTAAAGCAGAGGTCAGGAATGTGTTACCTTTTCAGAAGTTATTACACTACAGTTCTCATCAGTCCTATCCAATATTTTTGTTGTTGTATGCCTTCAACATCTAGCAGGCCTACTTTCCCTATCCCTGATCCAAAGGCTTTTATGTGCACACACACCCTGACGCTGCTTCTATTACCTTGTTAGCACACTCTGGGGCTGTGTGCTAAAAAAGGGGGCTTTCACAGCTTCTAAATACTCTTCAGAGCTTGTATCTTGTTTCATACTGTAGCCAATTATATTTCGTGAGCCTAACTTCTAAAAAGGGATGTATGGCACTTTGGGATCCTAGGGCTATTGAGTTGGACCACATGATTCACCTGCTACAAATACACAAAGAATGTGGCTCAAGCCACCACAGATCACAGACTGTTAACTAGCAGTTTTGGGAAGGTTGCCACAAGGATAGCCTGGGTCCCATTTTTTAATTAATATTCTTTAGCCTGTGGCATTGCTTGAAGTGGAGAAAAGACGGATATCTGTATATGTTTTTGTAATGGATAAATGGATTGCATGTCTGTAAATGTTTGGGACTGTGGTAGTATATATATGTAATTAATAAAAATTATAATTCAGAGAGTTTACATGTTCGGAAGGGTGTCATCTTGCCAGGGTATTGTTCTTGGATATTTACAGTGTAGTTGTGTGCCCTTCTTGCAAGTAACTGAAAGTTATCTTCCTGTTTAGGGAAATATATTTGGAGGGACAAATTCAGAATGGTTTGAGGAAAGAAATGGCTTGCCTTTATGTGAATTGAGTAGTCTATTGGAGTGAAAACTGTGGATCAAAAGGCTGTCTTGGTGCTTGGACCCTACCTTTGCCTTGTTTTCAGGTTCTTGAGCAAGTTGTCTTTTAGCCTTGATGGGCAACCAACTCCCATAGTAGCTATATTGTGATAGAACCCATGACACTGGGAATTATCAGCCTGGGAAAATTGGCTCTTAGGCTCTATTTCTAGTTCTAAAGATTCACTTGGGGGCAGGGGAGTCATAATTAAAATCAGTATCACCTGCACTGAAGTAATAGTTTTAAAATTCCCAGTTTATTTGGCATTACAATTTCCTGTCTTCTGGTTACTTTCAGACTTGAGTCACCAACTCGGGCACTAAGAATGAATGCTCCACGAAGGATTCAAATAAAAGCACAAGCTGGAAAGATTGAGGGTCTTTCTCATTTGGATATCAAGCTCCATAGCAGCAATGGCATGGTGAGATTGCAATTATTTCTTTATTAACATGCAGTCCATTTGCAGTTGTTGCCACAGTGACGATGTTGCCCTTTGCTTCCATTTGGGTTGTGTTTTTGCCAGTTTTAGATCTTCCAGACATAGGCTAGAATCCTATTGGTGCACTTTATCAGACTATGTGGCAGCAAGAAGAAAAAGGTTGTGGGTGGGGTAGCCATATAGAAAGCAAGGCACTGAAGAAACATGTTGCATGGGACCAGTAGATTATGAGCAGAAGTCAGGTAGGGATGTGCGGATGTGCGTTTTAGGACACTGCTGGGACTGGTATTCTCATCCACTCCATGCAGCACCCAAAGACCTCTTCCTGACATATTGCACAGTATTCACAAGTATTCCATGCTTCAAAGTGAGTAGACAGGATCAGAGAAGTGTCTGGCACGGTCCTCCCTCATCCAGACACACAATGATTACAGAAGTGCTGAGATGACACACACACACACACACACCCCAGTGTCATCATTGTGCATCTGGCTATGGAGAGGTGGGTAGGCAGACCATCTCTGATCCTCTCTTTTTGCCATGAAGCATAAAATGGCCATGCAAGCTGGCTTTGGAGCTTTACAGTAGGCCGGGAGTGGGGGATAATATATGGCTCAGCATATCATTGTTCTACAAAGCTGCTGAACTGAAGCCTTTGACTGTCTTCTCTTGCCACTGCTTCACTAACGAAGTGCACCAATAGGATCCAGATGAATGCCTTTACTACCTAAGTAATATTTTTCTGTTTAAAATTCTGGCTGAAGAGGTTTTGGATTGTCATAACCGATCATTTGCAGTTTTCTTGTATTCTCTTTTACATAAATATATATTCAGGATCTTGATAATGAAATTAAGAGTCTAGTCAAAATGCAGAAAATGTTTCATATGGAAGCTTTAGTACTTGGCTGTTGAAAGGCAAATTAAATTTTAGAAAGTGTTCATGTGGTAGTATTGCATTCCCACCAAAAATCATTACATTTTCATCTATTTCATACCTCTGCAATCATAGGGTATTTTGCATCAAATTAGTTTGCATTCCACACATCTGATGGAGGAACTTGATGATAAAGTATTTTGTGACAAAATGTTCTTGAATTTTGTCTTTTGTATCTCATTTACACTGTACATCTTGGCTGCTTGTTCATTTGCAGGATAGATACCAGTTACCACCCAAGGTGAAAAAATAGTAATGCCAAGTTTGGTATCAGTCAGTCTTTCGGCCAAATGTTTTGTTAAAACTATAATGTTGCTATATTCTTACATTTTTAAAAAATGGGATCCAGTCCATAGCCAGTCACGTTTTTTATTTATTATGAATTATACATCTCTAGTAATTGCTTCTCTATCCAGTAGGACCCCTGAAGTAATGTACTGGATATAAAATTTTATTTGAAATCAATTTTAAAAGCCTGTTTAAAAACTAGAGGCCTTATAGATCAGCATCTGCTCACCAATCCAAACTCTCTGGATTTGGGGACATGCAACAGAGCCTCCACTAAGGATCTCAAATTCCAGGCAGATTTGTACAGCAGGAGCTGGTTTTTCAGACATCCTGGCACCAAGGACTTTATCCATCAAAATTAGCTCCTTAGATTTTGCTTGAAAGCAAATTGGAAGTTAGCTCAGTCAGTTCAAACACATTCCACTTCTAATGATCCACTTGATGAGGATTTGCATCCACACATACAATCTGGTGTGGGGTGGGTCAAATTTTGAGGAAGACCTGCCTTTTCTGGCAATGGGCTCAGGAAAAATTCTCTAGGTATAGGAGCAACACTCTGAAATATGCGTATCTGCAAATACCTGCAAATTTTATCATCCTCAGCACCTTAAAACACCCGATCAAAATATTGGTCAACAACTAGTATGCAAGGGGATCTTGTAGTATCTTTGAGACTAACTGAAAGAAAGAAGCTGGTAGCATGAGCTTTCATAGGGCCTTATCACATTAGAAAAGAAAGATGAGAGGCAGTGAGATGAAGTGGCTTTATGCTTACCTTCCCACATGATGTTATAGTACTTCTGTTCTCCCTCCAGAGAGAGCTGGTCATAAATATGTGGCTTCGGTCAAATGGATTTTTCCAGCAGGACAAAAGGCACATGTTTACAATTGTCTCCTTCAGCAGCAGAAGTGTTTCATGGGCATGCCAGAAGGCAAGCATAAAGCCACTTCTATCTCACTGCCTCTCATCTTTTTTTTTTTTGGGGGGGGGGGTAATGGAATAAGGCCCATAGATTTGAGTCTATTAAGATCCTTTTGTATAATGATTTCCAGACTAACACAGTGGTGTCTATTAGTCAACAGCTGTGAGGGGTAGGGGTTTTTTTTGGGGGGGGGTTGGCATTTTACAGCTTTTTGGGGGAAAATTATTCACTGTAAAAAAAACAGAAAACAGTGTTTGCACAAAATACACTGGTTTTAGATGATTTTTTTGGTGTGTAAATGAACTTTTTAAAGTCAAATGCCAAATCCATATTTTGACAAAATACAAAAACAGTAGGAAAACTCCCATCATCTCATCCAGCCAAAAGAAGATTGGCATTCTTGTGTTCTTGTATGTGAGAACAAAGTAATGAAGGAATTAACATGCTTGCTCTGAACAGTACTGGGCCACACCTCACAATGCCCCAGAGGACTACTAGTCTGGGGTGCTTTGTATGAAATTTAAAAGATAGCTATCACAGGCACCTGGCACTGCTCAAAAGTGTTGGAGGGGAAATGAATGGCACAGGATAGCATCAGCAGTGACCATGCCATGGTATTGGGACTCTGAGATGTGCTCAATGATGGCAGGAACTGATGCCAACCCTGCTTCAGTGGGACCTGGTTTGGCACTGAAAGGCATATTTATATCTACTTCTGCATAAATTGTTCCAGATTCTCTACAGTATATCTGAAAAATTCACATAATACAGCTGTGCATTCAACAGTATTATTCTAGACCTGTTCAGGTATTAGGATAGGGTCAATTTCGATACATGAGGAGAGTAAGCAAGCTAGTCCCAACCCTCCCCATGTGAGACTGATAGTCAAGAGAACAAATATTAGGCGTGAAGGCTCTCTGCATCATCCCACACCCTTTAAAAAATCAGTTTTCATAGTGTGTTACACATACAGAGGCTCTCTACATGATCCAGCACCCTTTAAAAATCACTTTACTTTTTTTAAAAAATAATTTTATTATACAAACTTAAAAACATTCCAAACATTCCAAATTTACAAAATAACAAAAAAATTATACAACCAATAACAGGAAAAAACCTTAAACAGAAACTAACTACAATCATTCATTCTTCCAGTTTTCTTCTCCTTTCCCATCCTCTACTTCATCTTTCTTTCTATATTCACCTTTATAACTTCATTTCTCCTCTCCTTCCAACCCTACTCCCTTTCTATCTTCAAATCTTCTTTCCTTAACCTCTCTCTTCCCTTTCTTCCTCCTCCTCTTTCATATCCCCTCTCATTTCCCCTCTTTCCTCTCGATTATTTCTTCCTTCTCCCTACATCCTCTTACCTACATCTACATCCTCCCACCTTCTTCTACATCCCCTCACCTTCTTCTCACATTCATCTCATCTCTCTTCTTACCTCCCCATACTTTTCTTTCCTTCCATGCCATTCATTCCCAACTTCCTTCTTACCAATACTGGATTGATTCAATGCATACCTTTGACCTTCTTATCTACTTTCAGCTATAGAGAAACTTCCTCGTTTCTTCACCACCTTAAACCTTAACTGTTTATATCTCGAGTCCTATTTATTTCCATGTTCCATTTGTGTTAATATTTAAGCTTTAACTAATTCTCACATGTTGCAATTATTTCTTTCACAATTCTTCATCTCTATTTACACTTTTATGTCAAATCTTATTTTACTAGCTTATTTTTAATTCTTGTAGTTCTTTAGTATTTCTTTATAGTTTTGTCCCTATCAATTTAGCAATATTGTCTTAATATTTCAGGACAGGATGACACATGAGGCGCATGCTAGACCCACTTCCTCCTTGCTCTACACACGAGTACAATTATTTGACAAGGCCAATGTCCTCTGTATGTGCAACACACAATGAAAACTGATTTTTAGAATGCTATTGAATAGACAATAAACTACAAGGATTTAGAGAGAACAGAACTGATCTCGAAAAAATAGTATTGGTGGTCAATAAAAAAATGGATTAGGAACTTTTATGCAATGTTATTGAAATGGGAATTGAAGGATGAAGTTGTGAAAGAAAACGTGAACTGTTCTTGTACTGATTTACTCCTACGTGAACAATTAAAACCATGTCTTTCTTCCACATAGCTTATGCTTGATGCAGAGACTTTGCGGCTTCCCAAATTGCCTCAGGGAACAAGTGGAGAATCTGACACAGATCAAGAACTCTATGAAGTTTGTGTTTGCTTAGATGGACGGCTGTACTTAGTCTTGGCTGATGAGATTTCTAACTGTCAAGCATACAGTCATATTTGTCAATAAAAGGACTCTAAAGAATTCACTTTCTATGGCCTTTTTTGCCTGGGTTTGTAGGACTGAACATTACTGATAGCAAGGAAATCCGAATTCTATGCACCAGCAGTATTTTGTAGGCTGAGCAGGAAAGTATAATTTAAATTTATATTTAAAATTAATCTCCCCCCCCCCCAAAAAAAAAGTATGTTTAAGTACCTCATCATGCATACATCCACTATTATAGCGTCCTGCTGGTGTGCTTTATTTACTGCCCTTCAGGATTGTACGAGATAAAAACATTTAGTGAATTTCAGCAGCAAACATTTGTAATTCAGCTTATATATTTTAATTCAGTTTGGAAAGCACAGCCGATTTAAATTATTACTGGAATATGTTTTTAAAAAACCAGTAGAGTATCTTCCTATATAAATAAGTTAATGTATGAAGTATAAAGACAGTGAACTGTTTCTTCAAATGTTATATCAGTACTCTCCATCATGCAGCTGAGTGACTTCCATTTGTTCTCTTTAGATAGCAAAAAATCCAGGTACTATTAACAAAATGTGTTTCTGCTTCTGACTTAATATTCTTGTACCAACTAGACAAAAGGACTCTGTGACAACTTTGTTGACACACCTAGGAAGGCGACTGCCTCCATACCATAACACTAATAGAATTGCTTTCCTATGCAGATTTTGCTTTACATTATTTTTGCTATTATTTATATGTCATCAGTGCATATGGCACTTCACAGAATAAATTAACAAAACCAGCCTAGCCTGCAAAAGGCAGTCTGAAAAGTATACATAACTTTTGCAGGATGAGGAGTGTAATACTGTAATCTATTCAAAATAATATAAAAAGTACAATCTATCCTGCTCTCCCTTGCAGCTCAAATGATAATGGATTTTCATAGCTGTGTCACACTCATGTGTGCAATACAGAAGCTCCTATACGTGGATGAGACTGCCATGTTTCTCCCTATGACCAGGTATTTCGATATTCATGCTCAGTTCCTGTGGCAGATCAAGATATTACTCACAGCCTCAGGTGACCTCAGGACCCAGGAAATATACAAAAGGAAGCATGCACTCCTGACATGCAAAAGGAATGTTATTAGGTTTTTAACCTGGGGGTGCTCTTTGATTCGTCGATCCTGATGACAAATCAGGTAAATGCGACGGTCAGGAGCGCCTGTTATCAGCTTCGGCTGATACGCCAGCTGCGCCCTTTTCTGAAAGTAAGGGATCTCAAGACCGTGCTGCACACGGTGGTAACCTCACGTTTAGACTTCTGCAATGCACTCTACATGGGGCTACCCTTGTGCTTGGTTCGGAAACTACAGCTGGTTCAAAATATGGCGGCCAGGCTTTTATCGGGAACATCCAGGAGGGGCCACATCACTCTGGTCTTGCGGTCCCTCCACTGGCTGCCCATCGGTTTCCGGGCCCAGTACAAGGTGTTGGTTATCACCTTTAAAGCCATAAATGGCTTGGGTCCAAACTATCTCAGAGACCGTCTCCTCCCATATAATCCTCCCCGCGCTCTCCGCTCCTCTGGGAGGAATCTCCTGCAGCTTCCAAAAGCTAGGCTTGCGGTGACCTCCCAGAGGGCCTTCTCGGTTGTCGCCCCCAGGCTCTGGAACGGCCTGCCGGACGAGATCCGTCAGTTGACATTTTTAGACAGTTTCAAGAGAGCTGTCAAGACGGATCTCTTCCGGCAGGCCTTTCCAGACTAAAATACCGAGCCTTGGGGTCTTGGGACCTTGGGTTGTTTCCTCCTAAGAATGTCTCTTCAGCCCTTGTTAGAATCTGAAGTCGTACGAGGTTTGTTGCTCTTATTTAATTGGTTTTATTGTTTTTGTTGTTAATAGTTGTTTTTAATTGATATTTAGTTTAATTCATTTTTAATGTGGGGAGGGAGTGATGTTATTTTAAGCTGTATATATTTTTAGCCTTGTAAACCGCCTAGATTGGTCCGCCACTGGGTGGTATATAAATAATAATAATAATAATAATAATAATTATTATTATTATTATTATTATTATTATTATTATTATTATTAAACGTAGGCATTAGCACTTTGACAAGGGCCCCAAAGCAAACAGGAAGCCAATGCAGATGGAATACACTTAGCATTGTGCACTGCCTACTTAATACATGTGACTCAGTATCTCCCACTAGAAACTTCCACATCTGTTTCCAGGACAGCCCTTCAAAAAGCAATTCATTAATTACATCAGAAGGTGACCCAAGTAGGGATAATAGGACAAGATGTTAATACAAAAGTACAAAGAGGAGAGAGGCTCTGCCGTCAACTGCTGTCACTTCTAGATCAATCAATCATAGGATTGTACTTTGGGAAGACGCTCTTCTAGGAGTACGAGGGGGTATCGCAAAGTTTTAATTATCACCTTTAAAAATATTTGACAAGTTTGTTTTGATTTGTACTTGTTAACTTATCTCTATGTAGTCACCATCCAGATTTACACATTTTCCCCAGCATTTGACCCTCAGAATACCTGATATTGTAGAAGTCTGCAGATTGCGCCTTACGAGGGAATATCCTATAGTAATAATTATCACCTAGAACTTAGGGTATATTAATGAAATTTTGTCAGTGCCATCATTGGTCCCTAAGTGCATGATGTGGAGAAAATCAGCTCATTGTGTCCTTTACTTTTGTGACAGGTTGTGTCAGAAGTGACTAAAGTGTAAAATCCTCGTAAGGCACAATCTGCAGACTTCTACAATATCAGGTATTCAGAGGGTCAGGAAACACTGGGGAAAATGTGTAAATCTGTATGGTGACTACATAGAGATAAGTTAACAACTACAAATCAAAACAAACTTTCTGTCAAAAATTTGTAAAGGTGATAATTAAAACTTTACGATACCCCCTTGTATGTCCCCATCTAGAAAAGGTTCAGCCATTGTACTTTGTTCTATGACCAGCCTACCATCAACATTGCTGTATTAAGTGGATTCAGTTTCAACTGGTTTGTTCACATGCAACCCACAGTTCTGTTCAGGCAGTCACTGAAATAATGCTTCACAGGTTCCAGTTCAGATGAAAATGAATAATAAAGCAGCACTAGTGATACAGTTGTATGGCTCCCTCCTCACATAACAAAGTTGTTACTGGATTTCAGCCTTGGGTTTCACTATTAATTTTGTTAAATTCTACAAAGTCATAGTGTGTATTTTTTTAAAAATGGGTGTCCCATATTACACCCATTCTTATATTTAAAAATGAGGGAAGAAGTAATGCAGTCGTCCCTCCTGATTCGCAGATCTGTTCCAGACCCGTCTATGAATCGGAAAAACTGCAACTATCCAAGCCCCATTGGATATAATGGCCACACGTGCGCCATGGGCATGCACGCCATTTTGTCCCTCCTGGCTTCCCGTCTGTGGAAATTCAAGACTGTGAACGCAAAGTCTGCGAACTAGGAAGAACGACTGTATTTCAGTCCAAAGGGGTAACTGTACACAAATTCAAATTGATGGCACCTTTAAGCCTAACACATTTATTGCACTATCATACATAGAACTATAGCCCAGCTGTACCTGTATGTTCTCCCAGATGTCTCTGACATACAGAAGTTATATTTGAACAATTTTTTCATTCAAATGAATTCCAATGAATTCTAGTTCATGTTCTGAAACAGGCTCCACAGGAAAAATAGTTATTGGAGAGGAACCATTTGGTTCTCCCCAAAAGAAACCAAAAAAGTAAATCTGCATTACTGTAGATCAGTGGTTCTCAAATGGTGGAGTGTGAGACTTGGAGGCCCTGATTCCTCCTCCTCCTCTTCCCAATTTTTTATCTTTAAAATTTAAACATGAGTTAAATATTGAATTTACTTAAATAAAAATGTTCTAATTTGAACAATGTTATTTGCTTATAAAATGTTAAAATACGAATATACATGAATATGCAAATGCAAATCACACTAAATAAATATTTTTATTCATATACTACACCGAGTGGGGTGGAGTGTGACATCTGCATGTAGATGTAAAGGAGGGTCCCAAAGATAAAAAGTTTGAGTACCACTGCTGTAGACTATATTACTTAAAACTAAGAGGAGTAAGGAAGATGCCTGATTTGTCACAAAGACCTCCCACATATACACTTAAAATTACCAATGAAAGAAGTCTTGTTTAAAAATCAACACACCATTCTGAAGAATGTTTCAGTTTATTATTAAAATTATTGTATGGCACTTAGCAGCAGAAATAATCACATGGCTTTGCAATCACAAGAAAGATTTCAAAGCCTAGACTCTGTTGAGAAATATCCCACATTGGAAGCCCTTTATCATTTACGCTTAACGGAAGAACTTTATCAGCATTATTTCCTTTTGTGTTGCAATAATTCTGGTTGTAAGCTAAGTTTATATTCCTCCATTTTATTTTACATTTGTTCAGTGAAATTATAATTTCAGTGTACTAATCAGATAAATAATTATGATGAGTAATAATGGAACATAATACTAACTTTTGCAGATTTATTGTACAAGTTCTCATGATTTTTTTTTTACAAATATGGAATAATTTACATGGCATTATCAAAAAGTATTACAATTTACAAAAGAAAGTATGAACTAAAAATCAGACATCTCATGTGCCATAGTGTGAGTCAAAAAAATAAAATAACATTGCAGCACCATTTAATATGTACTTTAAAAAAATCCCACTGTATACCAAAATATTTACCAAGTTCTACTGGTTTCAATGATGGCATGAAAAACAGAAGAGCAAAACAAAAAGTTGAAGCAAGGTAACTTTTGAAATGAGTTTTGATGTCAGTTTCAAAAACTGCAAGTGAAGTATTTTGCTAGGCAATGCACATGCAATTCTCCGTGAAATATGTAAGAAAAAACAATAACACGCAAACCACAAAGCTGGTTATCAGGAAAGTTACATTTTCTTTTTAAGTCATTCAGTATTTAGGATTACCATACTGTGCTGTGTCAAAGGCCCTTGGTAACCTCTAATAACCTCTGATGTAAAACTGAATTAAATCTGTAACAAAAATTTTCAAACAAGTATTAACCCTGATGGAATAAATGTCCATGGCAAGACAAATGCGCACAGAGTATTATTGCACAACTTGTCTTAAAAAAATACTGAACCTCTTAAACAGACTAAATATATCCAGTTTTATATCAGTGTACCAAAAATGCCAACAGGAAACATAAAATTGAATGGATGCAATCCAAGGAGAATATAATACGTGTGTGTGTGTGTGTGTGTGTGTGTATATATATATATATATATATATATATATATATACACCTATATATATACACACACACATGTAGACATACAAATTCTACCAACCACAATTCTAAGCTTTGGTTATATAAAGTGCAGTTCAGCCCCATGAATTCTATCACTACTGTGTACATACAACCATATTTACAGCTCAGTCTCCCTGCAAATTTTTAAATAGTTCTTACAGTTTTGCTAATAAAAGGCTCAGTTGTGTTTTTTAAAAAAATAATAAATTAAATTTCTGTCTTAGATAGTTGAGGGTTGAACATGTTGTTCAGTAGCCCATAGAGTTGGCACCAAACTCTTTGCAAGGTACACAAAAGAAACAATATGCATTAGAAAGTATTAGGGCAGCATCCATTTTCTTAAATCTTTCTCCTGTCTCTCACATACCCCCTGCAACCTCCCCTCCCCAAACTACTTTCCCTCAGTCCCAGGAACCTGATGGGTTAATAGAAATGATTTTTCCATTGACACACCAGAAGAAAAATGATGGACCAAGAAACAATTCAAAACATCTCTTCTGCTCAACACTTTTCTTTTGAAAATCATGCCTCCCTCCACTGCTTTAATTCTATTCAGCAAAGCATGTTTAGTAATGATGCAATTCCCAGACTCAGGTCTATCATATAACATCTAGTTTGGCCCAGATCATGACTGATATATATCATTTATAAGCTGCTAGAAACTATAGCTTCCAAACTACAATAGCTGCACAAGCAAATCACATTTAATCCCATCACATTCAGTATACGGATCCTGCTAGCAAAAGCTGAACTCAGATGTGCTTTTACGATATCTATGGCTGTGATCTTCTTGAGGCGTAAGAAAATGACTTCCACTGATATAGCACGAAGGCATATTGCTGACTGCATGATACATCAACAGTAAAATGCCACCAATAAGTAGCTTAGAGGAAAACTGTGGCTGGAAATATAGCTATACATGTATGAATTCACCATGCCTTTAACCTCACTCATACTTTCTGCTGTATAAAGTTTTCAAGTTTTATTATAATACATGCTGTACACTCCATCACTCTCATAGCAACCTCAGAAGTGAACCTGTCATTTGGAATCTGTGGGAATGGGAGGAGATCTGGATAGCGTGTTTTTAAGCTATCTACACCATATGCTTCCAGCGTGTGGACATCATTTGTAAGACCTTCAAGTTGCTGGCTGTACTCCTCAATTTTTTGTGCTAGTGCACCTGGTTTCACATCTTTATCTGACTTGCCCCTTACAGCATAGTCAGCAGCTATCAGTGCTAACTTGGTGGACAAGTAACATTTAAAGCACACCCATTCATTGGCATTCTTATGAAGATCATTTCTTGCAGCTGAAAAGTTTGCTCTAGCTTGCCTCAACCACCTACGTGCTTCAACAGGATTGCCTACAGACTTGAATGTAGGCGGCACAAAGAAACGCTGGGAATATGAAGGACCTGTTGAAGATGGGCATTTTTCTTTAGACTGTTGTCTTTCAGATTTGTGACTTGTCGCTTCCTGATTCCATGAAGTGTAAAATCTCTGAAATGAAAATTTGTCTGACTGAAATCTCGAAGCTGAGGAATATGTCCGTCTGGATGCCCTGTCTGCATTTTGGTCTATAAAAGCTTGCTTTTCTAGTCTGTTGATCTCATTTTGTAAATGCTTAAAAACCTCATTGGCTATGTCGAGGTTCTCTGCATTTTTGTCTGGATGCCACTTAAGATAGAGTCTTCTTATAATCTTTTTCCTTTCAGATTCCGGAAGTTTCCAAGCCTGCTCCACCACTGATGTAACTTCTCGTAAAATTTCTGTCAGAGAATTTGCTTTAATCTTTTTGGGGGAATGATGTTTGGATGAGGATGATGATGGTGATGATTTGTGACTCTCTCTCCCAGGAAAAAGAGGAGGAACTGTGCGTGTTCCATGGGCTGGAAACTCAGTAGGACTTGTTGGAGTAGATGGCGCACTGTCTCTGTTCTGAGAACTCTCATCAGGCCTTGAGAATTTGTATAAGTCAAGAGAGCTTACTATCTTGTATTCACTGTATCCAATGTCAATTTGATAAATTTTGCCCAAGAAACTGGAATTTTCCTCATCTTCCCTTTCTACTTCCTGTACTATGATAGCATATGTATAGGTTGGATGATATGATCCATAGATATCCCCTCCTTCAGCATCAACAAGATAACCAACATATTCACCTGGGTAAAAAACATTCATTGGATCCATGAGAAGGGTATAGTGGATTTCTGGTGGTATAGGAGTTCCAGGCATAGGTAATTCAAGTTTTGAGGGTTCTGAAGAGTCGTACTTCACACCTAAACTGTCAAGCTTCTCACTAATCCTATAAATATCATTGCAGCCCAGCATGGCAATTAAATAGGAAGTATCAGAAATTAGATTATCAGTTGCAGATTTCAGGGTCATTGCTAATGCTAAAAGGAAATTTATGTCTTTGCTATCTGAGTGCTGTATATAGAGCAATATTACAGCATTTCCATATCTTTTTAAAAAGGCAAATGTTTCACTTTTGCTGTGAGGTATAGGAGCAAACCCTTTAACTCTCAATGTTGTCTGAAGCTTCTCAAAACAAGACACTTTCAAGCCTTCTCTCAAGGTCTTGCAAAGTTTTATGGCTTTTTCTTCGTTGGCTAGGAATGCATTGTCATTTTCATGTTTCATAATTCTAATAAGTCCTGTGATGAACTGTTCAGAAGATAGCAGTAACTGGAGTCTCCCCTGAAGAGAACAAAGTGCTCCAAAGTGACAAATTTTTGGTGACTCTTCATCCAACTGCTCTTCAAGAATACTGCTGAGGAGACGAGGTCTAAGCTTCTGGGGAAACAGCATTATCAATTTAGTGTGGAAACCATGGTCTTTTCCTAAGTAACACTGGCTAAGATCAACCAACATTTGGACACCTATGTTTCCTTGTATTCTGCTTTTGTAATGAGGTGCATCATCAAAAACTAAAATGCTTGATTTTACCAATCTTCCATCCTGACTTGGAAGATAAAGAGCCAGATCTCTCACACTTTCAAGTTCACTTCTAACTTTTACAGAATCATTTTGAAGACTTTTAAACAGACCAGAAACAACTCGTTTGACAGTACGCATTTCATTTGGGTCGAGCTGTTTTCCCTCAGAATTCTTGAATATACGACTCAGAACCTCAACATACTGTTTTGTTGAAATTACATCTTCAGTGCCTAAGTGTTTAAATAACTGGTGGAATGTACCAAGTTCTAATGGAAGCTTGTACAAGTAAGGTTTAAAATCAGATTCATATTCAAGATTTATTACCACTTCTTCAGGCTTCAAGAGCTTCCAGCCTTCTTCAACCATCACAAAAGCAACCCCTCGAAGCTGAAACCGGAATTCTCTTTTCTCTGTACTAAGAAATTCATAGATGCTCCTTAAAACCTTAACCCTTGTTTTTACCATATCCTCATCTAAAGTTGTTATATTACATATATTTCTGCAGTTATTTATTACTTTGTCTAGAGGAGGATCCAAGTTGACATTAAGCATAGTCAAAACCTGTTCAAGTTGTTCCTGAGGACCAAGACTGCTTCCTTCCTGTTCTTTGATACTCAAAGGTGTTGCTTTTTCAGGAAGAATAGGGCATGAAGTCCACAGAAGCTGCAAAACATCAGTCTGTTTGAATTTAGGGTTAACTTGCGCTCCACTGAACTTTATAAGAGGGAGTGTTCCATTAACCTCTTGATATTGTGGATGGAATCTTACAATTTCTGCAGGAGCTCGTTCAGGACAAAGGAATGCAATTGAAGACAATTCTTTAAGGAAGTTTCCAGAAAATAAATCAGTTCTTTCTTGAAAAATGTGATGAAGAAGGACATCCACTGTATTTTGCAATGTATCCTTAGTCCAATTTTCAGTGTTAGCCCTCATGCTGATTTCTTTAGCAAATTGCAGTAACTGCTGCTGGGAAATTACATATTTTAGTCCCATATTTCGGAGGAATGCTACCCATGATGTGAGGAATGCAGCACGATTTTTTGGTTTTGTAAGCTGTTCCAGTTTCTTAAAGAAATCTTGAGGTATGAAGAGTTTTTCAGGGAGCATAACTTCAAAGACTCTTACAGTCCTATCATAAAAATGCTTTGCAGGTTTTAATCTATTACATGAATCATGAATTATCAAGAAACTCTCCAATTTTTCAAACAGCTGTTCCTTTATTTCTGATGATTCTTCAATACTGGAGAGCCTGTTCTTTAAGTAAATCAGGTGTTCAAGTTTCGCATCGTAAGACAGACTTTCAATCTTTGGTAAAAGATGCTTCAAATAAACTTCGAGGTCATCTACTGGAACACAACCTAGCAGAGTGTACAAATCTTTTAGATGTATTTTCTCTTCAAGAAAAGCAGCTGAAGTTGATTGTGTCCATCTATCCACTTCAACAGAGGGAATGCTTCTTGTCAGTACATAACATGACCCACATTTTGAAATGCTTATGTATCGCCCACTTATAGATTTGTAACATGGAAGGGACCTCAAAATTTTAATGTCATCCTGAGATGTTAAATGGTTTAGGTTACAATTGAAGTACATCAAAAGGGCTTCAAAGTCATTCTCAGCTAATTTTTCTGTCTTGAATGTTGATGTCTGTATCATGTAATGAATAGCTTTTAAAATGCTTGGAGGATTATCTATATTTGCTGTATGTCCAGACAACAAGGGCAGTAAAGCATTGTCCTTAGAGCAAATTTTGTTCAATGCAAGTTGAATACAACCAGTTTTCATTAAAGCATGGAAAACTTTATCAGTCTGAGAATTTGGGAAGAGAGCTATATGCATAAGACTGAGAGGAAGCAAGACATCACAGTCTGGTACAACCAGCTGATTAGAGGAGACAGTAAATTTTGTTCCTGGAAGCAATGCCCAGTCCTTCAGTGTATCAACAACATCCTCAAATGTTGGTTTTGCATCATCCTGTTCATCCTTGGCATGTAGGGATTCACTAATAAAATGCCATGTGTTTTTAAGCCAGGATTCACTGGCAAAGTTCTCCTTCCACCTTATACAACCTCTGACTTTATATTCTCTTGGTAACATGGATGACAACAGATCAGCAAAGCTACTGATATCAAATACTTTTGCTACATTGCATTTAAGTAAAATATTACTGTACCTTAAATACAGCGTGTTCATAAACAGATCTTTACGAGATGGAATTAGTTCATGATAGGTTGTTAAAAACTTTGGACGTTTTGAATCAAAAACCTGCAGCACACTATCAAGTGTAATGAGCAAAGGTAATCCTTCAATTTGTATTTCACTTTCTTCTGCATCTTTGAAACAATAGTCAACAAGAAGTTTTAGACTATGGAAAAGTTTCAGATTTGTCTGCTGAAGACGGCAAGGCAGCTTCCCAATGTGACAATTAGAATCTGGAGAAGAAAATGTTATCAAAAATGATCGAACATCAGCAGGAGTCACATAGCTCACAGGAATATCTGCATCCACAAGACAGTGGTAAAGATTTGCAGTTTCATCACAGCTGTAAATCAAGTTAAAGCCAATTTCTAAAAGGAGATGCTTTAGTCTGTACACATTTTCTGCTACTGTCTTGCGTGTTGTAATGTTGTACTCTACATTTTTGAGCTGATGCAACTCATCTTGTAACAGGTTGTCAAAGAATGGCTTTGTTTTGTTTGCAGTAGACATATTAACCCAAGTAATGATAACTGCAGAATGCAAATCAGAGCCATCCACATTTGGCGCTCGCACAACAGGTAGAAGACGTTTTGATTCCTCATGAATGCAGCTGTAAACTGCTTTCACTAGACAATACCAATCAGGTTGCAGATCCAATCTGTTAACTGGGAAAAATGATAGAAACTTTTTCAAAGTGTCTTTCACAGCATGCATAGATGTGTTCTGTAGTACAGACACTGTTGGGTCAGTCACCTGAAAGTAGCGTTTTTTCAACTGAATCAGAAGTTCAACATAAGCTGGTGCTATCAATGCTGTCATTAAACTGTTATTCCAGTCACTTCGCACTCCAACTCCATTATCATCACGCCACAGATTTCGTCTGGCAGAATCTAGGGCAAAGTGTCCATTTACATGAAATGGTAACCCAGTTTCCAAAGACAAAGGTAAGAAACAAAATGCCCTATGAGGTTTTTTATAATTGTGAGTAATGCATGCAGCAACTCCTCCTCGGGGAAAAAGAGTGATGTCCTCATTCTTGTGTGCGGATATAACACTCTTAGATACTTTTTCAATGAATGAAAAACCTGACCTGTTACAAATTAACCAGGAAGTAAGATTACCTTCAGAGTCTTCAGTATCCATAGTGTATGTGATTTGCTGCACAGGGATCTCACTGAGCTGCTTCTTCTTAGTTACACTGTCAATTACAGAAGCATGGAACTGCTTTCGTTTCAGTCTATCTCCATCAGTAACTTTGCCAGAGACTGAATATAACACATTAAGTGCTCCTGTTGTTTTTTCTATTTCACAAATAGAAATTTTTTCCATGTGGTTCAAAAACATCAAAAGTTCTGCTCCATCAGAACGCAACTTATCGAGAAGATTTTGCACCATTCTGTCAGAGCATGGCACTGGGGAGATTTCTGACACTTTTGCCATTTCTCCATTTCGAAGTGGAAATCTAAACATAGTGCAGTTTTCTAGTTTAAAATGATCTCCTAAATAGAGATCCAATACATCAGAGAACTGTGTTCTGAAATCAGCATCCAGGTCTCTAAACATGCGTCCAGGACTAATTGATGTTGCACCTGGTGCATATCTAGCATGAGGATCAAAGATACAAAGTATATCATTGCCAGAAATGAAAGAGGGACAGTCAGTTATGTGATATACAGAATTGAATCCTATACCATACTGACCAGTTTTACATGGATTGCCTTCTTTGGTACCTTTCCCAAGGTTTTGAATTCCTCTAATGTCATCTTCAGTAAATGGCTGATTATTGTAAACACACAGTGCTGGACCTTGAAGTGGTGACCATTTTTCATCAAATATCCTATCTACTGGATGTTGTCGAGGATCAAACACAAAGCAGACTTCTGTAGCTTTTGCATCATCTGCATTCTGAAGGAGCTCTTTCAGCATTTCTTTTTCTGAAGGATATGCATTAAGAATACTTTTAATTCTGCTTGTCAGTTTTTCTTTCTGTCCAAACTCACTTCCAAGTGTAGTGAAGCAGATATTTGAAGCGTATCGTTCTAAAGCTTTATGCCTCTTAGGTATAGCCCCAAGCTTTACTGCTACTTCCCTTGGAATGTCACCATGACAGTATTTTACACGTGTATCTTTAACTTTTATCCAAGGGCAGTCGTTATAACACAGGGAATTAGCAGGCAGAAGAGCAAGGCAAGTATCTGGTAACAAAATTTCACCATACTTTTTTTCACAAAGTTCTTGTTTCTTTTCCCTAATGAGACTCCATATGCCTTCACTGATTATCCTCCTACAAAGCTGAAAATTTTCTTCAGTCAGCGGTTTATTTCCTGTTTCCTGATTTACTGTCTCAAGTACTTGAGCAAAATCTTCCACTGTACACGCCTGACGCACACCTACACTTTCAAACAGTTCACGAAAATTATTTCGGTATTTATTTGGAAGCTGATGGAGATAGGGTGCTGCCTCAAAGTTTAAATGAAAAGACACCCTTGTGGGTGCAACATAGTCATTTTCAACCAAAATGAAACTGAAGTTTTTCAACTCGTCAACGATGACTGTTTTTGTTGTTCCATTTTGGAGCAGTGCTTCATGGAGATATTTATAGCAAGCATTAGTAATGTTTTCCTGATACAAAGTAATGCCATCAAATGACCTTGCAACTTCTTTCAACTGGTTTATTACCATAGTCACAGTTGGTTTCTTAAGCAAGCCTAAAAAATCTTTGACTGCCAGGGAAATGCTTCCACATCCTTTGAAAGAATGGGAATTTTCATTAAGAATTGGTTTCAGCAGACAAACTATATCCTGGTAATCAGCAGTAAAAAGGTCCATTGCTGAAAACATTGTTTCAGGTCCAAAATCATTACCCTTCCAGTGCAAGGAGTAACCTGCTGGTTTTGTGAGAAATGGAAGAAAAGGTATAGTTTGAAATTTTGCAGCAAATTCTTTAGGTTTAGGATCTTTGCACTTAAGTTTTTCATCAATGAGGCTTAACAGAATACTACTTCGGAGACAAGCTGCAGCATGATCTGTCATGTTGATTTCTTCTACAGATTCTGCACGTTCAATCAGATCTTCCCATAAAATATCATCTTTAGCCATGCCTAATTGGACTAATTTGACCAAAATTACTGGATTAAGGTAATCCTGACTAGTGCCATGGGGAAATCTTCCATCTTCCTTATTGTATAATTTTGCAACTCGGCCTTCAGGATGGATCAGCCTGGAAGGCTCTACTAGGGGGTGATCAGTCAAAGAACAAGGGATGCATGGAGTAATACAAAGAATTTCTGAGAATTCATTAACCTTCTCATTTAGTACATAATGCATTAAAGGGTCACGGAGTTCTGCTTCAATCTCTTGAATATTTGGAAAAAATACTTCAGAGAAGAATTGTCTTTCTGAAAAAGTATTCTCTAGTAACACTTGTTTACATCCTGCTTCTTCAAAGCCTGCTTTCACCCAGGAAGGAAGGTCTACAGCACAGAGATTTTTTGAGCCTGTTTTTTTAAGGTATTTCAGAAAAATCTGAAAGGCTGATGTTCCTATGTCTGGACGTTTTAACAGTGAATCATCTAAGAATCTCACATTCTTCATGGATACCCAAGACAAACCATCAGAAAACACTCTGATCCCTTCTTTGCCTTTCATATGAGCTATCTCCTCATAAAATCCTTGACATATCACTGAAAAATCATCATGGACTAAGTCAGGATCAGGCCACACTGCATAGTAACTGTAATCCTCTAGCTCACCACAAACCGCCATGTTGCGTAAAATCACAAGAGCTTCCAAATAGGCTTTTACTATAACATATCGCATGAATACTGTGTTCCACCTTCCTTTTGTGTCAGTTTTCCATATTTCTTTTCTATTTGATGTAACAGCAAAAGAACCATTGATATGAACAGGAAGACCTGTCTTGATTCGAAGAGGTAAATAGCAGAACACTTCTCCTAAGTTGCTGCAGTTAGGTTTTACTGTCCATTTTTGATCTTGTATTTCAGACAACATAATCCCTACTGAACCACACGGGACAAGTCCTAGCTTTCGACCACTTTCAAGTAGTGAGAATTTTAAGGCCTCTCCTGTATCCATGCAAGAACATATAAGCCATGTTGTAGTATCTACGGTTTTTTGTGGTAATTCATCAACAGGCCTTTTTGTCTGTCCAGATTTAGCCATTTCAAAGAAAGAAACTGTGTCATCTTCTGGTCCTCTAAAAACTGGAGAATGCAAATCAGCAATTCGCCTAAATACATGATGAAATTCTTCTACTGTTATTTGCAATATGCATGATGACTTTGGTGATTCAGCAGGACACTTTTTTGTACTAATACTACAGGTTTTCATGATTTTAGCAGCTTCCTTTAGTACACTTGTAACAGGGGCTGTTATTGCTTTTGAGGGACACAGGTTTTTTTTAATAGTTACAGTCTCTTGAGCTGCACCAGGGTTGTTTTCCTCAGTTTTCAAGTACTTCAGAACCATTGAGTTTACACATTGGGTAAAGATTATCAATCTGTGCCCACAAATGCTAAATTCATCCACAAGAGAATAGATGTCTGCAGTATTGTAGGAAGTACTACTAACTTCACTCACTTTAGCTTCCTGTTGAGTTCTAAATGAAAGTCTAAAAAGTGTCCCTTTATAACTGTAAGGTGCCTCCACAGTCAATGGGAGCTGACAACCAAACACACCTATGAATGGCTTGAACTGATTAGGAAACTTTCTAAGTCTTTTCTGTTGTTTACTCCAATTAATTTTAATCCCAGGATTAGATTTATCTCTTATATGTTTACTGAGATGATTGATGTTTGGATCAAACATGATCATGAACTCTCTGCTCATAATGATGGGAATATCAGTGATGTGATAAACAGAGTTAAACCCCAAGCCAAATTTTCCAACTTTGTCAACTTCTGTTCTTTTTAGAGACTCACCGAGCCGAGTTATATTTAGGAAGTCTGCATCAGAAAATTCAGAATTGTTGAAAGACCACAGAGCTGGTCCATGAGAAGCTGCCATTCCTGGATCCAAAAGGTTTTCTCTTATGTCATTATTTCTTCTCATGTCAATCAAAAAATTGCACTCTGTTGCATTAGCATCATCAGCATTTTGAAGCAGTTCTTTGAAGATATCAGAAACGGAAGGATATTCCTCCAAAATGTTTTTAATTCGTACTGTGAGAGGTTCTCTCTGACCTGACTGCTCAAATCCCATATTTTCTGGATTAATCAATCTGGTACTGAGGCATGGCACATTCAACCACTCTGCAGTTTTCATGGGTATGTCTTCATGAACTAAAATTATTGGCTCCACCGCATCTTCAAGCAAATCATTTAAATCATCAACCTTAATATCACAGTAGCAGCATTCATGGATTGGTTTCATGTTAAGCCTGTAAGGTTTTTTGCTACAGTGTATTGGAACAGGTGTATGTAGACTAGCTGGGATCTGACACCTGTACAGCCATCTTATAATACTCAACATAATATGAAGATTTTGCTTACTCTCATCTTCAGTAAGGGATTGTTCACTTTTGAGGTATATTTTCTGAATTACCATGGAAACATGGTCTGGAGTCAGCTGTTCAATTGACCCGCAACATTTGAACAACTGATGGAATTTAGCCATGGTTTTTGGCACATTATGTAGATATGGCTGGAGATCAAGATCATGTACTGATTTTATCACTGCTTGAGAGAGTGAACAAAAAGTTTTACCAGTCCAAACCCATGGAAATTTCAAGGTTTTAAAAGCTTCTTTTCCTTCATCTAAGTGATCATGCATAAAACCATATATCTCAAGCAAGATGTGCTGAAACTGATAGTAATCTTCATCACTAAATTTTTTGGAACTGTGCCAATCTACTACTACTTTAAAATGTTTTAACACTGATTTTATGCTAGGTTTGATTGAGATTCCTAGTGCCTTTTCAACACTTGGTTGGACACTTTCCACAAGGGGAACAGAGGACCCCACCAATGTTGCTTGAGATAAATCACACATTTCTGGTGGTGAACACAGATTGCAATGATCACCTTTCCAAGTTAATGAACTTGGATAATTTGGAGGTCTTTCCTTGCATGCTGGAATCCATTTAATTTTTTTCAATGTTGCCTTTGTTTCAGCTGAATGCAATAATGAACAATTTTTGTTTAAAATCATCAATAACATTCTGGCTTTTCTTTTAAGTGCATCATGACTTGTACCTGCACAGTCCTTCAAGTTCTCGATTTTATGGGCTACACGCAAAATATCTTTCTCTTCCAAGCTGCCCTCACTTTTTAGACCTATTAATCTCAAGGAATGAAGAATATCTGGAGAGGCTTTAAAAGTAGTAGGAGGAAAGCAGTGTTCTTCTTCACCATAGAATAGATTCTGTAATACTTCCACTTCAGGATCAAAAAGTTCACTGGCTGATACCATTTCTCCTCCTGATATCTGGATAAATTTTAGTGGTGACAGCCAATCCAGCACTTCTGCATTTTCATTTTTTAAGGAAGTCAGGTTTTCCAGAATCCATAGCATAATTTTTGTTGCTTCATCATTACAATAAAAATCACTTTGAATATCATTTAAAAGAAATTTTATGCAGTCTGTGCTCCTTAGCTGTTCAGCTTTTAGTATTTTTACTAAACGGATGGTAGATTCATCACCACTGTCAACTAGTGAAACGGACAATTTTATACCAGGTGGAATTTTGGCAGTGTGATGCAGTACTTTACAACCTTTCAAAGCAGTAAAAGCAATGTCTTCATCAAGTGACTGTTCAGTTCTCCTAAATATTACTAGGTCATGAATGATTTTCTTCTCTTTTTCAGTAATGTCTGTTAAACTAGCAAGGAAACTCCTAAGAGCATTTTTATATGATGTGGGGAAGGATGCAACCTGACTCGTCAATTTCTGTAAGGAAAGCTTTTCCATGATCTGCAAAACTACACTAGGCAATGGAGCATGTATGTATTTTTTTAAAACTGGATGTTGTATAGCAGGGTCTAGTTTCTTAATCACAATCCCACCAAGTTGCTCGATGATATCAGGTAAAAATTCTGGAAGCTGCATTTCCGTTCCATCATCTAAAATAATCGGTGATGGTGTCCTTAGCCTAATAAGCTCAACTACTTCTTCAGCTTCATCTAGTAATGTCTTTGGAATAAGTGGCATGTCATCAAATATGGACAGGTCTTCAGAGAAATGTATATAGAGATTCTTCCACACCATTTTAAGCCATGAAACAGGTGGCTGGTTTTTATCATCAGAAAGTGGAAACCACTGCACCATTATCTCTCTTCTAGGCCATAAAGTATTCATCACTTCCTTAATGAGCCGTGCAAATCGTTCAGGATTCAGAAGCTGCAGCTGAGTGCATGGTCTTCCTGAAATAAAAATAAAATCTTTTAAAACTGAAGAACAAGGAATAATAGAATGTAATCGAGTGAGAAACAGTGCACAGCTATTTAAATGGTTCCCAGAGAATGGGCTTGAAACACCAATTATCTTGTTTATCTTACAAAAAGACATGGGATGAAATCCATTTGGGCAACCTGATCATTTTGAACTATCTTTAGTTATAGTGAAAAAAGCCTAAATCGTCTTACTGGTCACAACTAAACCTGAAGCAATGGGATTTATATGAATTGTTGTTTTACCATTCAGCAATTTATCACTCACTCCCTCTTAGGTTTGTGTTCTAGTATCAATCTGTATTATAAATTACATTTCATAACTTCACTGTATGTACAAAATTTCTGCTACAAAAACCATTGGAATCTTTTTCATATTTTTACCCACAGGTATATATTTTATGTCTTAATTTTTTATCTCCTGCATGCAGCTATCATTCCAATCATGCAAATACACTTGTGCATACACTTCCTCCTTCCAAGAGGAAAGGTCTTTCAGCTCTACATACCACTGCAAACATGCATGCCATTTGATATTCCCTGTGAAATTTGAAAGGAAAATGTGAAGAAAACACATGAACACGTGTTTCTGTTGAATTTTTTTTAAAATAAGTGATTCATCTTTTCAAGGGATATTTCATCCAGAAGAATTCAAAGACATAGCCATGTTAGCCTGGAATATCAGTATGCAAAGGGATTTTGCAGCACCTTTGAAACTGTGTGAAAGAAGTTGTAGCATGAGCTTCTGTAGACTTGATCTACTTCCTCAATGCATTCTCAGATGCCATGCATCTGAGGAACTAGATCTAGTCTATGAAAGCTCATGCTACAACTTCTTTCACACATTTAGTCTCAGAGGTGCTGCAAGATCCCTTTCCATAATGCTAGTATATTGTGATTCAGAACAACCCTTTCAAGACTGAAAGCTCTTGAACTTGAAGCTACAATATGTTCATTAGAGAATTTGAAATGTATTGAAGCTGGATAGTCTGTTTTCCTTTATACTGGATTTTCCATACTTTCGTGCTTAACTTATTCATCTTTATAAATAAAGGACAATATGCCATGTTAGCCTGGACGTTCCTCATCCTGGAATATGCCATGTTAGCCTGGAACTTGAAGCTACAATATGTTCACTAGAGAATTTGAAATGTATTGAAGCTGGATAGTCTGTTTTCCTTTATACTGGATTTTCCATACTTTGGTGCTTAACTTATTCATCTTTATAAATAAAGGACAATATGATGCTTCAAATTAAGATACAATCTTTTTCTAGTTCCGGGCCCAGTACAAGGTGTTGGTTATTACCTTTAAAGCCCTAAATGGCTTGGGTCCAAGCTATCTCAGGGACCGCCTCCTCCCATACAATCCTCCCCACGCTCTCCGGTCCTCTGGGAGGAACTTGCTGCAGCCTCAAAAATTAAGGCTTGTGACGACCTCCCAGAGGGCTTTCTCTGCTGTCGCCCCCAAACTCTGGAACGACCTGCCGGATGAGATCCGTCAGCTGACATCTTTAGACAGCTTTAAAAAAGCTGTCAAGACGGATCTCTTCCGGCAGGCCTTTCCAGATTAACTACCCCGGCCTTGGGCTTCCCAGCCCCCTTCTTCCTCTCATGGCCCCATCATTTTGATGGATGAGGAACGTCTTAGAGCTTGGCTGGGTTTTGCTATTTTAAATGTTTTTATTTGTTATTGTTTATATTAATTGTTTTTATGTCTATTGTTATTTTAATTATGAGATGTTTAATACTGTTTTAAGGGGGGGTTGGTCTTTGGGGTTATATTGTATGGGGTTTTATGTAAGCCGCTTGGATTGTTTTTTTCAATAAGCGAGATACAAATAAATTTTATTATTATTATTATTATTAGTTAGCCTAATACTATGAATTTTGGAAATTTTCATATGGATAAATTGACTACAGTGGATCCTTGGTATCTGCTGGGGTTTGGTTCCAGGACCCTCCATAGATACCAAAATTAATGGAGTTTTTTAAAAAAATTCAAGCCATGGATGCAGAATCTGTGGATACAGCAGCCAACTGTACCTTCGTTTTTTAATGGGGTCAGCTCAACATTAACTCTAGAGACTTATGTTACAACATTTTGAGATGGACTAAATTTAAATCCAAGTGCAGTTTCTTAAAGGATAACTTTCCCACTAATTCAAACAGTTTTCAATTTTACTTATAATGAAAAGTATATATATAAAATAGTAGGAACCACATATTTCACATTATTAAGATTTTGTAATATAGTCTTATATAAGTCAGTAAGGTCATTTTTTCCAAATATGCTTTAAGTAGTATTAGTATGTGTAAATTGAATTTGCAAAAGCACATATGGACCAGGGAGTAACTATTACAAATCCAGACAAACAAATCATCCAGTAACCCAATGCACACAAATGCTAGACTGAATTCAGCAGTTACTCATAAAGCAGTCCTACCTGAAAATCCCCAGAGGAGTTGTTGGGCTAAAACATAATGAAATGTACTTTGAGGAGGACAAAAGCTACTTTTGCTACTTAACATAAGGATTAAATTAACAAAACATCACCCTTTCTTGATGTTTCAGGGAGTTTTGATTTCATTCCCTCCATTCTACTCTGAATATGTATTCAAGAATAATCTTGTGATGGACAGGCTGTGCTCTCAATGAATGCAATAAAATATATAAATATTATTCTTGACACTTTTGAAAAAAAGAAAATATGCTATTGCTCTACATATGTGAAGCTTTATTTTTATTACTATGCAGAGAAATTATGGCCAACGTATGTGACCATGGAAATACTGTGGCCTCACAGATACATCAAATGGTTGCTTTTGAAATAGTCGCCCCTCCATTTTTGCAGATCGTTCTGGACCGCTCCCCCCCCCCATGAAAATGGAAAACCGCAAAGATTCAAGTCACATAGGCTTGAATGGGGGTACATGCCTGTGGGCACCCACGGGCACACACCATGGGCAGGCACCCCATTTTGTCGCCCTCCACTTGCCGCCCGCAAACAGGTGAAGGATGCGGACTTCAAGTCCACGAAAATGGAGGGCAACTGTATTTCATTTTTCCTTTGATTTATATCAATTCTTGAAATTTTAATGCCTTAATCAGCTCGTACCATATGTACTGCTGTTCAGTGCAGTTCCCTTTTATTACAATGAGTAATATGCACACATTTTACCTCTGCTTTTGGCAGCTTCTTTCAAAGCAGCCATAATGTGAGGCTTTAAGTCATCAGCAAGTAATCTTTCTTCAAAACCTGGGAAGAGGGACCTAGTATGTCATCAAAAAGAGAGTATCAATAATCTAAACAATTTGTGTTATTTTTCAAAGCCACAAATACAGAAAACATAGTAATATGGAATTTCCCCTCACAGAATTTTGAATAAAAAGTTTCATTCCTCTCCATTCTCATACATGCCTTTTCTTACACCAGAAGAGAAATCCTATGGTCTTCCAGATATTATTGTTGTGCAAGGCACAGCATTATTCAAGATAGCCAATTCTGAAGAATGCTGGAAGTTGCAGTTCAACATCAAGTAAGTAGTTTAAGAATACTTTAGCTAACATCACACTATCATAATTTATTTAATTATCATAAATCATGTTATTGTTGTGACTTGAAGATAAAACAGAATCATTCTGCTCTACACATTGACATAACCTAACCCAGTTCTTTCCCCAGCTGTAATCTACTGCCAGATCATTCCCAAGCAAAGCAATTGTTTCAAGGGGGAGCAAGGCTCTAACTGGAATAAATGTACAGGGGGAAAAAGCAAATCAAAGCAGCTTCATTTATATACCACTTCATATTGCGCTATGCAGTGTCTAAGCGATTTACAACTGTAAGTTGATTGCCCCCCAACAGCTGGGTACTCATTTTCGTGACCTTAGAAGGATGCAGGCCTAAGTCCTGGCTAGTATTGAACTCACAACCTTGTGGTTTATGGCTGCAGTTCAGGCATTTAACCACTGTGCCACCAGGGCTCCTGGAAATGGTTAACCACCTCCATCTCATACATGCCATATGCTCCCAACATAGATTGTGTCCTGTGAGCAAACAGAGATATATGAATGGCATCCACTGATTTCTTATATAGTTTTAGTATGGACAAGGAGATTAGCAAAATGCTCACAAAATGGGAGAATGTGGTTATAAAGATAGACTGTAAACATGCTTATAAAGATAGATTGCAACTGAGTGTGTAGACAAGTGCCAACCTCAATTTCCCCCCATACTTTTTTGCCCCTTGCCATTTCTTTCCCTTCATTGTTTTTTCTCCTCTCTCCTTGAAGCCCTAATTTGAATCCACTGCCTCAGCTGCCACCTTCCACTGTCTCATCTATCCTACTCATAATGTGAAACCTTCCAAATGGCAGGACCATGTATGAAAACAAAACCTAGAAATTAGCAGGTTTGATTTTGTGTAAAAAGCAAAAGAAATTTTCAGAAAGTCTCAAAGCATTGCAATGTCACTCAATTGTTTCTGTTTAGACAACAGTTATGCTGTTCTCACATCACATTTTGTATACCCACATCTATTCTGGACCCCTTGTTTCCATGGCACATTTTTTCTCTCCTTTAGCTTACATTTTGTCAGCTGCAAATAGCTCTGATAGTAGGTGGGGATCAGAGCACTGTCTACTGCCATAAAGGCAGATGCTATGCCTTCCTACCGCAGAGAACAACAGTGCAATTCCCCAATGAAGACCATGGGGAAAGGGTCACTTGGGGTCTTTCTTCCAGCTATCAAGTTGAGGTTACACTTTCTCCTCTTTCTAAACTTCTGTGTTTTCTCTGCAGCCTGCACAGGCAAAGCTGTTCCAGAGCAGAAGGAAGACAGACAAGCTTGCAAGGCTATATGATACTGATGTGCAAGATCATTTTAGTTTTATCATTTCAATTTTTTAAAAAATATACACAACTGTAAAATAGAGTATAAATATTTATGTTATACCTTGGGTAACTTTCTGAAGTTATGTAAATAGCATCTTGATCTGATGCAGATGAAGAGAATGAAGTAAAACTTCCATTTTGTAAGGGCAATAGCTCAAGTCCAATAAGCTCATTATAGTTTCCATCACTAAGCACAAAGTCTAAGATATGAAGCTTTTCATCAGCAGATCCCTTATGTCCAGATTTTCTTAACACTTGACGTACTGTACCAGGAATCACTTTTTTCACAGGTTTTGTACTAGAAACAATGAGGTCAACTGCTTTAGCAATATTGTCTGGTACTTTAGCAACTTCTTTCCCTGAGTCCTGGAGGTAGTTTAATACAGCCTGGGTGTATTCCAAGCTTTCATCCATTTCTGAGAAATATACTTCTTCCACCTTTATCCATTTATCACTAATGGAGTAAATAACTTCATTCTGGAATAACTCTTTCAAAAGAGGTTCTATGATTGACTCCCAATGAACTTTTATTTTGTTCTTTTGTGGCCACAGTCTGTAAATTCTGTCAGCTGTCAGAGGAAAATCTGAATTCTCTTCTGTTTTCATTCGCTTAATTGCCTCCAATATAAGGGTGGCATAACCCTTGGGGACCATATTAGCCACAAGAAGCTCATTCCACAAGGCTGCTGGATCTCGCCACTGATCAAGCTCTCTCCATTTGATACTCCTTCTGTTATCAGTAAGGCCGAAAAACCCACTAACATGAACCGGGAGACCTGTCTTACTTTCCTCACCAGGTGGTAAAGGAAGAAAACAAAATGCTCTTCCTGAAAATTCTGCCACAGCTCCTTTTCCCTCTCCATCGTTTGATAAGGACATAGCTATACCAATTGTTGGGATATACTTCAAGTCATCAGCCAAACAATCCAGTTCGTTGCATATTCCTCTTCCCCCAACACTGTTGCATACCAACCAGGATGTCTTTTGTGCATCTTTAATACTTTCATCTTCTAAAACAATGTTTATGTGGTATGTCACACATGTTATGCTATTACTTGGAATGCCTTTACAATACTGGTTTGTTGCACTTCCCAGAATCTTGATGGAGTTGGGTCTCTCATGCTTCAAAGCTTTGTTTTCACTGGCAGTAACTCTGAAAATGAGTCGCTCTGTCCCATCAGCTTCCCTAACATGTAAGGAAACATCTTGCACACTTTTAAGGAACAAAAGAACTGTGTCTGCATCTGCTCTGAATGAGTCAAACAATTCTATAATTTTTTCCTTGTTATAAATATTGCTACTCAGCTGGGAAGGTTGCTGGCGAAGAGGAAAGCGGAAGAACGTACCGGGAAAGTGTCCATTTTTGAAGGTTTCTTTAGTGCTTCCAAACACACCAATGAAAGGTGTAAATTGGTCAGTTAACTCATTAATTTCTTTGATGTCATCTTTGAGATTCCAACATTGACCTGATTCATGGGGCCCAAAAAGCGTCTGATGTGGATCAAGCATTCCAATTTGGTCACCACTGAATATACTAGGGACATCTACAAAATAAAAGATAAAACATGTATAACACTGCAGCAACACATTTGCAATACAAGTCTGCAATAACGGGGGGGGGGGGGGGGGGGGGGTAAAGTCTTCAAAAGTGCTTGAATATCTCCCATACAACAAACTAACAAATGTTCACTCTAAAAATGTCAAGAAGAAATTGTTAAAAACTGTGAAGAAGATTCAGCACCACAATGCCCACATTCCTTTTCAATGCCCTGGCTGAACATATTCTGCAAAGTATCCCCTTATTGTTTTAAAGTGAAACTACCACTGATGGACAACGTTCATTTCTGTTAACTAGCTCAAACAACACACTGCTTTTTAAACTCAAGGTGCATGCACAAATGGTGCATACAGCCCTTCAAAATGCAACATTACAATTTAATTGTTTAAAAAATCTCTGCTACAATACCTGTAATATGATAAACTGAATTAAAACCAATTCCAAATCTTCCAACTTTAAGCGGATCATCTTTCTTTCTGCTTCTTGCTATCTCCTGAATACCATGCCAGTCCTCAGGAGTAAAAACAGCATTGTTGTATACATAAAGTGCAGGACCTAAACAAGACAAAACAAAGTATTTTTTTTTAAATGTGAAGTCATTAGGAAACATAGCAAAACTGTTTATGAAGAACACAACTATTAAGTAATGCAAAAATACTAAGCTATTCTTAAGTAGACTTCAATCTCAGTTGATTTTAATTCTGAAAGAATTGTATGAATATGAGATTTAATAATTTATCTAGTCACTTGTGACTAATTTACTTTTCACTGTAAATCTATTACCAAGATAAATAAATTAGCTCACAGTGCATGTTTAAAACATGTCAACTTTGATAAGCAAAGTCACCTTGATAAGCAAAAAGGACCATGAATGAATCTTCTTAGAAAAAAAGATATAGAAAAGATCTTACCTTGGTACTGAGCCATGTCTTTAGACCAGACAGACTCAACCCCATATTGAGTCTCATCGTATAGAAACCTAACCTCTGTGGCACCAGCATCTTCTGCATTCTGAATCAATTCCTGAAGACAAAAGTAAATGTATTGTTCAAGTGGTTAAATCACATCAGGATCTAGATTACTATATTTATAGTTGCTGTGTTGGGGTGGTTATTTTTAAAGCCCAAGATGTAACCAACACCAGTTTTTTCATGTTTTTCAAAATCTCCAGAAATTTTACATTTGTAGAAAAGTAGCAAGTTCATTAACCAAATTAGATGTCCATTTCAGGCACAACAAAGCATGAATTGTCATTATTTACACAAGCTACAACAAGCCTCAGGTTTGCAATCTCTCCCTTCTCTTTCTCAGTTCTTCATGCATGAGAGGAGGATATTAGAAAATTAATATGCAAGTTGCAAGTAATTCTAGTCCAATAACCTAGTTTTAAAAATACTATTTGCACAAATTAGAGTTTCACATATTTTTTAAAAATGGGAAATTGACTTCTTACAACCCACAAATAAAAACTTCTTAAATCCTTTCCTCATGGAGAAAAAGAAGGAAGTAGAGAACAGGAGAACCAGTGTAGCATAGTGGTTTGAGTGTTGTACTACGACTCTGGAGACCAGGGTTCAACTCCCTACTCGAGCACGGAAACTCACTGAGTGACCTTGGGCAAGTCACACTCTCAGCTTCAAAGGAAGGCAAAGTTAAACTCCCTTAAATCAGGCAGCACCTCAGCTAAAAGGTGTGAAATGATGACTTCAGCACTCTTCAGGTCACAGTGCAGGATGGGCACTGAGACAGCAGTTGGAGAGACCCCTCCCTGGGGTTGTGTTGCTTCTACTTGTCTCGGTGCACCCTGTGACCGAGACAATGCTGCAGTCACCATCTCCCAGCACCCCAATCAGCAGCTCCTTGGAAATGCTTCAGATGGGGCATTATCTGGCTTAAAAGGTATGTTGGGGGAGGGGGTGTCACATTCTGTCATTAACAATCATACACTTCTAATAGTTAAAAAAAATTTGTCAATCCAGTTTACACTAGTAAATTCAATCTGTAATTATATTCTGAAGAATATAACATCTCAATTTTATGAGAACTAATTTATATACAGTGCTTTTTTAGTTCCCAAATTAATGAAGTAACTTTGAATCTGTAAAGGATGTTAATAATGCATTTTCCTTTAAAAAATCCTTTTCCAGGAGAAAAAACAACATGGAAAATCAAGTTTCTTATGTAACTTCCAAAATTTCCACACATTTTACATTTCTACAAGTAACACTGAAAAATCATATTTACTATTATTTTATGTTTTACCTTAAGAATTTGCCCTCCTTCTGGATATCTTCTTAAAATATCTTTAAGGAAATCAACAAGTGGTGGGGTTGTTTGTCCAAAACGACCTAGATATGTAAAAGAAGGAAAAACATATATTTCAGAAGAATCAAATGAACTCATCTTTGATAACACTGCATCATTTTATGGTTTCAGATTCTTCCTGCAAATCTATAATTATAGATTACAAGATAAGGCTGCAATATACACACAGTTAAAAGTATTTTCCACTGAATTCATCAAGTGTTACTTCTGAGTAAATAAGCACAAGATGGTTGTACTTAACATTTAACTCTTAAGTGTTTTACAGGTTGAGGATACATCCACACCGCATAAATAATCCAGCTTGACACCACTTCAACTGGCTGGCTCAATGCTGTGGAATTCTGGGAATTTAGTTGTATCACATCTCTCTGACAGAGAAGGCCAAAAGTCTCACAAAACTACAATTCCCAGGATTCCACAGCATTGAGTTCTTGCAGTTAAAGTGGTATCAAACTGAATTATTTCTACAGTGCAGATGCAGCCCAAATCTCCCTTATCCGAAATGCTTGGGATCATAAGTGTTTTGGATTTTTTTTTAGATTTATTTTGGAATACCTGTACTTGAATATACAAACATAATGAGATATCTTGGAGATAGGACCCAAGTCTAAATACAAAATCCATTTATTTCATATATACCTTGTACACATAGCCTAAAGGTAAGTTTATATAATTTTTAAAATAATGTTGTGCATGAAACCAAATGTTGTGCATCAAAAAGCAAATGTGTCACTATGTCAGCCATCTGTCAAAAAGTTTAGGATTTTGAAGGATTTTGGAATTCCAGATAAGAGAGGCTCAACCTGTATCCTACAAAATTCAGCACCAGTCAACATTCTTTTGTTTGATGTGGAGCTGTAGATCTAATTGGCTCTCTGATGCATGCACTTAAACAGGTGTTTAAGTACCTATGTCCGAGTTACATTTTATGCTAATTCATGCTTCAACATTGCTTTGGACCAGCCTGGGTAACCCCAAGCAAAGAGTTGGCCTATGTACTACTTCAATATGGCCAGAAAGAAAGGTAAGCCAAGCTTATTTTCTACAAAAGGTAGTTTGTCATTATGCACCAACCATAGACAATGGCTGAAAGCGAACTCTGGTCCAATCCACACTGCAGAAGTAATCCAGTTTGAGACCACTTTAACTGCCCTGGCTCAGTTCTAGGGAATCCTGGAAATTGTAGTTTATTGTGGCACCAGAGCTCTCTGACAAAGAAGGCTAAATAACTACAAAACTACAGTTCCCAGAATTCTCTAGTGCTGCGCCAGGACAGTTAAAGCGGTCTCAAAGTGAATTATTTCTGCAATGTGGATTGTTTAGTTAAGCAAGCCAGTGAAAAAACTGACTGAAGCTGACTTGTTTAGAAACAGACCAGTATTCATTTTAAATAATAGCTTTCATATAAGAAACCAATGTTGTGGGAAACGAAACAAAACAAAACTCTGCAGAAGTCCTATTCCCTGTATGGTAGGAAGACAGGAGAAGGTCACACAAGCCCATTGCTTTACAAATTACAGAACAGGCAGATATCACTAAATTAGGGATAGAAAAAGCCCACTCGCACTATGCATGCAACCCACCAAGTGTCCTAGTGTGCCAACTACACTGCCCATGATGCCAAAAAACATTATATTAATAGCCAATTGCCCCACTTCACACACACAAAAAGTGTCAGGGGATTATGATTGGTATCTAAAAACATCTTTGAGGACAGGCCTTGTTTTAGGGTTGAATCTATCTTTTTAAAAAATCAGAAAGGACTAAAAGGTGATAGGTAAAGGTAAAATAAACAGTAATTGCTACATTCCCAACTGACTCTTCCTCAAATATTCTAATCTATTCTGCTGGTCCAAACTCCAGAACATAAACAAAAGCATCCATTGCTCACAAATTGATCTTACAGCTATTGAAACTTAAGAGACCTTCATTCAAAACACTGTAAGGTGATAAATGGAATAAATCATGAAATTAGATGAAACATAACAGCTAAAATATAACATCTGGATTCTGATCATAATAGGAAAAAGCAGTTTCCTGGGCCTTGGGACAGCACCCTGCAGCCACCTGAACTGCCCTGTCTTTTGAAAAAGTAGTGATTATTTGCTTTGACAGAGCCAGCATGTTATAGTTGTTTAAGTGTTGGACACTGAGACCAGGGTTCAAATGCCTGCTGGGCTGTGGAAATCCACTGGGTGACTCTGGGCAAATCACATTCTCTCAACCTCATTTGAAAGCAATGGCAAACTCCTTCGGAATAAATATTTCCAAATAAAACCCCTGTGCTAAGTTTGCCTTAGATCTGCCATAAGTCAGAAATGACTTGAAGGCACACAACAACAAACTTGCTTTGAATCCTGGGCCAGTTCCAGGTTTGTGGGGTTATTTAGTAAACTGCCATCTGATGGGCTCCCATTACTCTGAAGGGCTATGGCCTCGGTGGCAAGCAGCAGTAGTGATTCTGAATCATTGTTTAGCTATCATTGAAATATTTAAGAAACTGAACATGGTTTGTTGTTTACAGAATGTTCACATAATCATAAATCCAACACATCAGGTATTTAGTTAACTGCTGAAAACAGAACCCCCAAATTTAGATATTTTGTATAGGAAATGAAATATCAAATCAGGTAACAGGAAACAAACTGACACTGCATATTCTTTAAAATTCTATACCAAATATGAAAATAAGAAAAGTATTAGGTTAGATTTAGAGTTAACCCTTCTATATATATTCTGGAGAGCATGAATGATTACTGGTATAAAAAGAATAGGATGGATTTTACTAGTAAAGAGGCAAGGCCAGATTTTATCTGATTTGGGGAACAGGTTGTGAATCATATTAAGTACGTTTTAATGATTACAAAATAAAATTGAAATAATTAATTTTGGAGAGTTCTCCTGCATTTTTTGACAGGAGAAAATGAACCTTAAGTTCATGGTGTTCACTGGCAGCACAAAGTATTTCTAGCATGGAATATAAATTACTATGAAACTTTGTGTGTGATATCTACAGGTTACACAGTTGATGATAAATAAATTGATTATGTATATAAGAAAAAACAAGAAGAAGAATTATGTAGAACTGCAGAGTTGGATTGTGATTAACGGCCTTTGCAGACTGCTAGAAATAGTGCAAATTGAGTCCACTTTAACTGTCCTGGCTCAGTGCTAGGGAATCATGGGAACTGTATTTTTTTCTGAGACATTGAGCCTTCTCTATCAGAAAGCTCTGGTGCCACAATAAACTACAGTTCCCATGATTCCCTAGCACTGAGTCAGGGCAGTTAAAGTGGACTCAATTTGCACTATTTTTGGCAGTCTGAAAAGGCCCTAAGTTGTCAAGCTTACTTAAGTAGGACACTACTACCTTTTCAAATAGACCTAACTTAAATTGAAAACCTATTGGTGTTAAATTAAAGCAAGCCTCAAAAATTCAGTGGAACTTTAATGCAGGCATTGCATTGTTAAGGCTAAATCCAACTGTTAATCCTAATTTGGGCAGGCTAACTGAACGAACAGCATTTACGGTATATGCTTTTCTTTCCATACAGCAATTGTTTCAGAGGATCTGCTCTTGTTGGAATTCACAACTGGCTTTAGGCCCTTGTCTGAATTTAAGTGCAAACAGATGCAGATTTGGTCCCATTTAAAGCAGATGCATCTAAATTAATGGATCCAACCCAATGTTATAACATTGGATTGGATCCATTAATCTATAATATACAGAAGAAAATTTTACCATACATGTATGCAAGAGAATCCTTTAGCACAGTATGATTTACCTTTGATCTGTCATGCTTGTGCTTTAAAAACGTTTAAGTTGTGGTATGTATCTTACGACATGCATTGATAACATTTATTATAAAGTGTATTATATCAGAATTGTGAACTGGAATGTATCTAAAATATTTTAAAATAATAACCTAAAATAAAACTTTGTAAAAATAAAACAAAGTCAATAAAATAAATCCTGATTGAAATTATTTTAATTTAGTATATGATATTTAACTAGTAGCCTAGTAAAGGTGAAGGTATTCCTCATTTACAAGGCTGTCAAGTCTTGTCTGACCGTAGGGGGCAGTGCTCATCTCCACTGTCAGAGACTACTCTGTGATCATGTGGACAGCATGATTGCACAGAATACTGTTTATCTTCCCACTGAAGTGGTACCTATTTATCTACTTGCATTTGCATGCTTTCAAATTGCTAGGCTGGCAGAAGCTGGGACTAGTGGCAGGAGCTCACCCCATCATGCAGCACCTGGGCCTCGAACTGCCAACCTGCCAATCTTGCAATCAACAGCCAGCATCTTAACCCCCTGAGCCACTGCATCCCTCCAGTAGCCTAGTACTGGATAGCTAATAATACTGGATAGCTAATAACAGCTCGTACAGTGAAATCCTAAGCAGGTTTACTCAGAAAGAGATTTCACTGAGACTGCAAAGATTACTGATAGACTCTTAAATGGAAAATGACTGAACTCACCAGTTTAACTACTAAATAAATGGGCTTCATAATATAGAAGAATAAACTGTAATTTTATTTCAATACATAGAAATCTATTTTTGTAATTTTAACTTAGAAGGAATATAGAGAGAGATGAGTAATAACAGGAAATAAGAAATTTACTATACCTCCTCCTTTTAATCCCTTTGACAAAAGATTTAGAAATACATGATTCTGAGAAGTTTGAAGGTCCCCAATCTCAACACAATCTGATAACTGAAAGGAAAAGAGAATGTTTGTTATGTTGGGCATTCTTGAATGTGCTATGTAGCAAAAGCTTCCACCTTTAAATATTCCAATCAGCAATTTGTCAGTTATAAGTGTTAAGTCAAAAATTAATTATGACACAGATTACATTCTGATGGCATAATGGCATTATATAGCTCACAAATAAAGTTGGTCAAACAGTTTATAAACAACAAGGGTTCTGTGCAGTTTCTAAGCACTATTTGTACAGTATTTTGCACAAAATACATTTTTTCTGCCCCAAAACATGCTTTCTACATGTATTTTGCACAATGTATTTTGCACAATGTATTTTGCACAAAATACATTTTTTCTGCCCCAAAACATGCTTTCTACACAGGAAAACAATGTGCATTTTTGCACAAATTAATTTTCCCCAGTGGAGTCCCAAAGTACAGGTTTCCTCTGCTTTTTGACAACTCGCTCTTTCAACACTTGTAAATTATAGACCTTTTTTCCATTATCTTTTTTTCGATTAATTGATAGGGGTTCCACTCTTTCGTCAGTTCTTTTTGCTTTCAAGGCTCACATGGGGCTGTTCGCATACACTTTTGTGTGTGCATGTGTGTGCATAGTGTGTTAATTAAGCTTTTGATTATATATCAAAAGTGATATATAATGTGTTAATGTTTTCAGTGGCATTTGGAAGCTAAATAAATTGGAGTCCACTTTTCTACCAATTCCACTTTGTGACTTAACCCATCAGATAAGTTGGGCTTTCCTGTACAAATAGTGCTTAGAAACTGCACAGAACCCTTGTTGTTTATAAACTGTTTGACCAACTTTATTTGTGAGCCACCCTGAAATTATTTGATATAGGGCAGGGTATAAGTGTTTTAATAAACAAATAAATAATTCTCATGGAGCAGGGAGAATAATGCTGAAATTATGTGTTCTTGGATGTAGGAATAAAGTAAGCAAAGACAGAAAGAAAACTGCCAAGAAACCCATGAACCTCACCTCTCTTCCTTGATAGTACAGGCGCTGTTCAGCTACAGGAAAACCTGTCTCTGGATAAATTAACTCTTTTATGGCTCCCACTGATACAAAAGAAGGCACCTCAAATGTCCTGCAGCCCACATAGTCATGAAGCACAGTTACTGTGGCTGACCTACACCAATAATAAAACAAAGGAAGTCTTATTAGAATGAACAGTAAAAAGAAAACTTAAAGTAACACAAACTGAATAATACATTTTAATTTTACTAAATGCTTTTATTTTCTTTATATGAACTTTCCCCTCTCAGAGTTCTTCAATTATAAAAAAAAGATTTATAGGCTTTAAAGTAAGGACCACATTTCTCAACAAGTTCAAAGATCAGCCAATCCTAGTATTCTGTAGGGTGACCAACTAAATACCTCTGAGATAGTCACAAATAAGGTATGATAGTGAGTGCACACTATTTCACTGTTCTTAGCATTTATTATCAAAGAATATTGCCTCTCATGTTAATATCCATGAATACTTATATTCGCAATAAAATAAATTTAAAAATCAAAGGTAACAGCCTTTTTTACATTTTGCGTCATGCAATGTTATACAAACAGACTTCCACTAACAGTGTACTGTAATATCCTTCCTCCTACCTCTCAAACCCTCCATGCACTACAACAAAGTTCGCCTTAGGGTTGTCATAAGTCAGAAATGACAACAAATTATTATTGGACTATAGTCCAGAAGTTGCTAAAATGCATTGTGTGGGCAGTGAAGATGCACTCTGACCCACACAAACACACATCACCTTCATTAACCATTACTTGGGACAGGGGTAGGCAACCTTTCCCCTTTAAGGGCCGAAGGACTTCAGCTCCCAGAATCCCAGGAGCTATTGGCCAACATGGAACTATTGGCCAACATGGCTGAGGCTTCTGGGAACTGAAGTCTCTTGGCCCTTAAAGGGGAAAGGTTGCCTACCCCTGACTTGGGAGCTGTAGTTCGTGCCATAATAAAGCTGCAAGACTAAAGGGAACACAGGAAAAGGGACCCCTGTAACTTATGAAGAATTCATGGGAGGACAAGCTGTGAGAGAGGTTCCCAGTAGTGCAACACGTAGTAGATTTCAGAAATCCAAAACACACTGCAGAAATAATCCAGTTTGTGGTCGCTTTAACTGCCCTGGCTCAATGCTAGGGAATTCTGGGAACTGTAGTTTTGTGAGACATTTAGCCTTCTCTGTCAGAGAGCTCTGGGGCCACAATAAACTACAATTCCCAGGATTCCTTAGCACTGAGCCAGGGCACTTAAAGCGGTCTCAAACTGGATTATTTCTCCAGCATGTTTTGGACCAGAAACAAACTAAATGAGGTGGTGCAGGAAATAAATAATAATAATAATAAAATTTTATTTTTATCCCGCCCCTCTGCTTAGCAATCGGGGCGGCTTACAGCAATTAAAAATACAATAGTTAAAATACATTCTGGTATCCCAATCCCTCCACCCATCCCTCCCACCCCCCTTAAAACAGAATTAAACTTGAAAATTTAAAACAAATAGATAAATTAAGAGCAAATTTGTGTGACACTGGCAGAACAACAGAGAGCTTGGGGAGGAAATTCAATGTTCATTCTCTAAGGAGGATCATTCTGGGAAGGCCTGCCGGAAGAGATCCGTCTTAACTGCTTTCTTAAAAGCAGTGAGTGTTGTAATGAGACGGATCTCATCTGGCAGGCCGTTCCATAGTTTAGGGGCAGTAATGGAGAATGCCCTTTCCGAGGTTGTTTTGATTTTGTTTTCGGTTGTTGAAGTAGGTTCTTCCCGGCTGACCGAAGGGCACGGGGGGGCTCATATGGGGAGAGGCGGTCCCTAAGATAAGTTGGACCCAAGCGATGTAGGGCTTTAAAGGTCAAAACCAACACCTTGTACTGCGCCCGGAAACTAATTGGCAGCCAGTGGAGGGATTTGAGCACAGGTGTAATGTGCTCCCTCTTAGATGTTCCGGTAATTAATCTGGCTGCCATATTTTGTACCAACTGAAGTTTCCGAGTTAGGCACAAGGGTAGCCCCATGTAGAGTGCGTTGCAGTAATCCAGGCGTGAGGTTACCAGTGCGTGCACAACGGTTTCCAGGTCTTTCTTATCCAGGTACTCCTGACTGTCGCATTCACCTGACTAGTCATGTGAAGCGACAAGTCAAGGAGTACCCCCAGACTGCGCACACAGTCCTTGGAGGAGAGTGTGACCCCATCCAGGACTGGGGGCTGTAATCCCGGGCCCGGATTCGGACCTGTAACCGTGAGCACCTCCGTTTTGTCTGGATTCAGCTTCAACTCAGCAACATCAATTTGGGTAGCGTAATAGGGCAAGCTTCCTATAAAAAGGGACTCCCTTGTTTTTGCTCCAAAAAATACACCAGCCTGTAGTCCAATCCCTACCTGCATTTATTCTGAAACAAAGTCAACATACCTGCTGCCACACTGCAAAATTAATACACTTTGACACCACTTTAACTGTCATGGCTCCATCCTATGGAGTCCTGGGAGGTAAGTTTATTAAGGCATCAGACCTCTCAGATGAGGCTAAATCTCTCACCAAACTACAAATCCCAGAATCCCATAGCACTGAGCCATGGCAGTTAAAGCAGTGTCAGACTGCATTAAACCTAAGTGTGCACCTACACTGCAGAAATAATGCAGTTTAACTGCCATAGGCTCCATCCTACAGAACCCTTTGATTTGTAGTTTTGTGAGGAACCTGCACTCTTTGGCAGAGAAGGCTACAGACCTTGTAAAACTACAAATCCCAGAACTGCATAGGATGGAGCTACAGGTTAACATTGTTCAGGTCCTTGAATACAGGTTATGTTGTTCTCCAAAGAAAAGACAGAGGAGCAGCCGCAATTTTTCCACTCAATATGTGTCTTATCTTTGACCACAGGTCCAAAACAAACTGCAGAAATAATCCAGTTTGAGACCACTTTAACTGCCCGGCTCAGTGCTAGGGAATCCTGGGAACTGTAGTTTATTGTGGTACCAATTGTGGCACCAGAGCTCTCTTACAGGTCCCTCCTTCTTCTGGCCCTATGGCTATAGGGAGATTTGCAAACTCCAGGAAATTCAAAATCCATTTGCATGTCAACAGGGACCCCTCTTTGACAATCCAATATGTTTGCATTCCAGTGAGGCCACAGGCCTCTTTGTGGGAGATCTTGAGGAGGAGCCTGCCTGCAAAAGCTATCCTCCCCACCATCTTAACTAAAGACTGAAACAACATGTAGACATCTGACTAACATCTCCAATTGTTTTTCTCCTGTTTGGTTTGTAACATCTTGCCTGATGGAGACTTCTTGAGGAATCCATTATTCTCTGCCACAAAGAGTCCTGTGGCCTCACTGGAATGGAGAAATATTGGATTGCAAAAGTGGGGTCCCTGTTGAGATGCAAATGAATTTTAAATTTCCTGGACTTCACAAATCTCCCTATAGCAAGGGTAGGCAACCTAAGGCCCGGGGGCCAGATGCGGCTCCCCAAGGCCTTTGGACCGGCCACAGGCCAGTCCTGCCGCCGCCGCTGCCGCCGCCCCCTGCCATAATGATATTATTGTTGTTATTACTTGTTCTTGGGGTTTTCTTGGCAAAATCTCCACAGGGGTTTTGCCATGGCTTTTCTGGGGCTGAGAGAGTGTGCATGCATAGTTTTTATTTATTTATTTATTTATGGTGCTTCACACACACACACCCCAATTCTCTGAGGGACAGCAACCTGGCCCCTGGCTCAAAAAGGTTGCCTACCCTTGCCCTATAGCCACAGGGCCAGAAGGAGGAGCTTGCCTGCAAAAGATATCCTTCCCACAATATATAATTTTGCCTAAAGACTGAAACATGTAGGCATCTAACATCGCCAATTGTTTTTCTCCTGTTTGGTTTGTAACATCTTGCCTGATGAAGAAGCCCATGGAGCTTCGAAAGCATGCAACAGGTATATTGTGCATTTTGGTTGACCAATAAAGGTATCAATGTTGGGTGGATTTTTGTTTTAATTTGCTAAACGGCCAACATAGCTACCCTTGAATGTTTCCTTACAATATATTCTGCATACAAGATGAACAGATAGGATCAAAGGATGCAACCTCGTCTGACTCCTTTGCCAATTGGGAACCATTCTGTTTCTTCATGTTCTGTTCTGACAGGAGCCTCTTGTCCTAAGTATAGATTCCTCACTAAGGACCTTTACATACTGCCAGAAATAATCCAGCTTGAGGCCACTTTAACTGCCCTGGCTCAGTGCTAGTGAATCATGGGAACTGTAGTTTATTGTAGCACCAGAGCTCTCTGACAGAGAAGGCTCAATGTCTCAGAAAAAACTACAATTCCCATGATTCCCTAGCACTGAGTCAGGACAGTTAAAGTGGTCTCAAACTGGATTATTTCTGGCAGTGTGTATAAGACTATCAGAACAAGACTTGTAAGAAATTTATTGCCAAGATTTCTTTTACTGTATGCTATTTTTGATACAAATAAAATATATTTCTAAATAAAGAAAGAAAGAAGCCAGAGCCAGAACCTCCTCAAAACACACACACACATTCCCTCAATCCCCCTTTCTTTGGGACTTCAGGAAGAGAGACCAGCCTGTCTTCCCCCTACCCGAGCTTCCCCCCCCCCACTTCTGGCACTCACATGGTCCTTCCCGATATTGCTGCCTAAGGCTTCCACTACGGCGGGCAAGACCACTTCTCAGTCAATGGGGGTGTGTTGTTTTTTTTAAGAAAAAAGGAAAAGAAAAACCGTTAGCCGCGGCTCGTGCCAGGCCTGGCCGCGACGCCGGTTCCGCACATGGAGAAGGGCGGGACTCGGCTGCAAGGCCTGAGGCGGAGGGGAAGCGGGAGGTCCTGAGGCGATTCGCCGCAACGGGGGCGGGGACGGCTGAGGGAAAAGGGAAAGACCAGGGACTCTCCTCCTCCTCTTCCCAGGCTCAAACGAGGGCGAAATGGCGGCGCCCCTCATTATCCCCCGCCAACGTATTTTTCTAATAAAGGTGTGGAATAAAACACGCATAATCCTATCCTGGGATGCTTCCTCAGAGTACTAATCATTATTCTCCTCCTAGTCCTCAAGTATGGGCCTTTACAAACTGCCAGAAATAATGCAGCTTGAGGCCACTTTAACTGCCCTGGCTCAGTGCTAGGGAATCGTGGGAATTGTAGTTTATTGTGGCACCAGAGCTCCCTGACAGGTTCATTGTTGCAGAAAAAACTACAATTCCCATGATTCTCTAGCATTGAGTCAGGACAGTTAAAGTGGTCTCAAGCTGCATTATTTCTGGCAGTCTGTAAAGGCATCTCACAGGTTTAGGCTGCGTATCCGCACTGCAGCAATCATGGTCTGCAGCTAGAGAATCCTGGGAAGTGTAGTTCGTTGTGGTACCAGAGCAACAACAACAAAATCTGAATAGATTCATCATTTTGTCATCTGGTGCCATAATAATCTACAATTCCCAGGATTCCCTAGCACTGAGCCAGGGCAGCTAAAGTGGTCTCAAACTGGATTACTTATGCAGTGTGTCTTGAAGCTATATTTCTATGGCAATATTCACATTGCAGAAATAATCCAGTTTGAGGCAGCTTTAACTGCCCTGGCTCAGTTCTAGGGAATTCTGGGAACTAGTTTTGTGAGACATTGAGCCTTCTCTGTCAGAGAGCTCTGGGGCTATAGATTATTTCTACAGTGAGGATTTAAAATAATTTTAAAATATGTAGATTATTTCTGCAGTGTGGACGCAGCCTAAAACCGTGACGAGATACATTGGTCCAAAATAGATTGCAGAAATAATCCAGTTTGAAACCACTTTAACTGCCCTGGCTCAGTGCTAGGGAATCCTGGGAATTGTAGTTTATTGTGGCAACAACTTTCTGACAAAGAAAGCTAAATGTCTCATAAAACTACAGTTCCCAGGATTCCCTAGCATTGAGCCAGGGCAATTAAAGCAGTCTCAAGCTGGGTTATTTCTGCAGTGTGTTTTGAACCATAATATCTCCTTACAGTTTTAGGCTGCATCCGCACTGCAGAAATAATCTGGTTTGACATCACTTGAACTGCTGTGGTTCAAGGCTATGGAATTCTGGGAATTGCAGTTGTGGCACCAAAGCTCTGCTGTGCAGTTGCAAGAAATATATATGAATAGATACCTAATTATCAATGTATCGCCTCAGGAAATAGACCACTTTAATAAACAAACAAATTGTACTTTTTACTGTTAAAACATCTTCACAGAAAAATGCAAAATAATTTTAAAATATACTCTTTCTAAGTGAAGCCACAGGAGAAATAAGTAGATAAAATGTGGGTCCTAAACACACTGCAGAAATAATCCAGTTTGAGACTGCCTTAACTGACCTGGCTCAATGCTAGGGAATCCTGGGAACTGTAGTTTTGTGAAACATTGAGCCTTCTCTGTCAGAGGTCTGGTGCCACAGTAAACTACAATTCCCAGGACTCCCTAGCATTGAGCCATGGCAGTCTCAAACCGGATTATTTCAATGGTGTGTTTAGGACCCACATTCTGTCTACTTAATTTCTCCTGTGGCTTTACTTATAAAGAGTATATTTTAAAATTATTTTGTATTTTTCTGTGAAGATGTTTAACAGTAAAAATGTACAGTTTGTTTGGTTTATTAAAGTGATCTATTTCCTGAGGCAATGTTTTGAACCATCAATTTATAGCCCAAGGAAACAGCACCCTTGTTTAATAAACCGAACAAACTGTACATTTTTACCACTAAACACCTGCATGCAAAAATACAAAATAATTTTAAAACATACTCTTCCTAAATGAAACCACAGGAGAAATTAAAAAGTTGGTAGAATACGATTTCCTGAAATGGGGTTTTTTTTAATCCAAGCCACTAAATACAGCAAAGAAGTTTGTTCACACAAATTGCCGTGCGGATTACAAGTGACCAAGCCACTATTAAAACAGTTGTAAAGCTGGTGTTTTATTTTTAATTTTCCTTTAGAGAAGGGATACCACCCAATTCCTCAATTTCATCATAGTCTTTCGAAGAGTGCAAAGGAATAAGGGGAACCAAGAAAGCTGTTAAATATTATGTATGCTCATTATCACCTAATAGTGTCTAACTCTTGGATCTTTGCTTAGCCATGAAGCATATTATTATTATTATTATTATTATTATTATTTAGTGGACAAAACAGGAACGGAGACCCTTGGAATATCAGGAAAGTACAGGGCCTATGCAGACTGCCAGAAATAATCCAGCTTGAGACTGTCCTGGCTCAGTGTTAAGGAATCATGGGAACTGTAGTTTATTGTGGCACCAGAGCTTTCTGACAGAGAAGGCTCAATGCCCCAGAAAAAAACTACAATTCCCATGATTCCCTAGCACAGAGGCAGGACAATTAAAGTGGCCTCAAGCTGGATTATTTCTGGCAGTCTGTATAGGACCTTTATTTTTACTTCGATGGATTCTCAGACACCATGAGTTGAGAGCCCTTCCCTCAGATAATCAACATCCTTATATACCATTTTACACAGCTAGTTTATAATTATATTAACATATGCATAGTTCAACATTGTTATTGGTTACAAAATACTGATTACATATTAAGCTTCCTAATATGCCATGCGTGAACGATTTTGGCATTACTCATGGACACCTGGGCTCATTAATTGGGTCCTATCTTCTTAGTTTTCCTTACTTTACTTCCAGTCCAAACCATCAATCCTACTAATCGACATCAACAAACATCACTTTTCCTATCTCTTTGGCTCTGAAACAATCTTTGCTATCTTTTCCAGAGAAGCCAAAACTAGAAGCCTTTTACAATTGCTTATGCACAGTTTTAAACATAGAATGAGACCTCCAAAGGTCATCCAATCCAGTCCCCCATGAGCATTGTGGTTTCTTTTACATTATTTCATCCCCTGCAATTATTATATTCTGCATATTCTGCCTTTCTCCCAATATAAGGACTCAAGGTGGAGTGTCTTATAGAGCTTTGGCTTCCCCTCTCTCAGACAAATCTACCCGATCAGGAATAAGCGAGTTGGTGACCACAAGTTCTAAGCTTAGCTCAGCCAGAAATTTCCTCTTATCAGTCTGAAAAATGTCATTGTTTTCCTGTGCACAGTCCCTGGTCAAAACAAGAATCATTTGCACAGCCATGCACTGCATACTTGCCTATGTTTTCATGCAGAGTTCATTGAACTGGAAGAGACCACAAGGGCCAAACAACAGAATTGGAAGAGAACCCTAGGGGCATCCATTCCAACCCCCTGCCATGCAAGAACTCACAATCAAAGCACCCCCGCCAGATGGTCATCCAGCCTCTGTTTAAAAACCTCTAAAGAAGGAGACTCCACCACTCTCCAAGGAAATGTGTTCCACTATCAAACGGCTATTACTATCAGGAAGTTCCTCCTAATGTTGAAGTGGCATCTCTTTTTTTTGTAGCTTGAATCCATTGCTCTGTGTCCTATTCTCTGGAGCAGCAGAAAAAAAGCTTGCTCCATCTGCAACATGACATCCCTTCGAATATTTAAACAGGGCTATCATATCACCTCTTAACTTTCTCTGAGCTAAACATACCCTGCTCCCTAACTCACTCCTCATAAGGCATGGTTTCCAGACCTTTCCCCATTTTGGTCACTGTCCTCTGGATAATACACCTGTCTGGATTTGGCCTGTCTTTTCTCTGAACAGAAGTTATTGCAGTGCTAGAAATGTGAAGACTGAAGGGGGGGGGGGGGAATCTGGAAACCATGCTCTATGAGGAGCGATTTAGGGAGCTTGTTTCCTGGTGCTCCAGATAGTAGGGCCAAAACACACTGCAGAAATAATCGAGTTTGAGAGCGCTTTAACTGCCCTGGCTCAGTGCTAGGGAATTCTGGGAACTGTAGTTTTGTGAGACATTTAGAGAGCTCTGGTGCTGCAATAAACTACAGTTCCCAGGGTTCTCTAGCACTCAGCCAGGGCAGTTAAAGTGGTCTCACAATGGATTATTTCTGCAGTGGGTTTTGGACCTAGGACACTATAATTCCCCCCCCCCCCCCATCTAAGGTATTATCAGTTTTTATGGGAAAGCTGGCAGAGATGCATGCATTTGAACTGACTTGGGGCAGGTCTATGTTGGCCAAATATGCCAGGTTGCATCCAGAGTATTCTGGCCCCAAAGCTGCCCATGCCTCCCCATTCATTACCCGCATGTTCCAAAGTGACACCGAATGGCTGTCTACACAGCGTCCACTGTGCTGCCCACTATAGCTGGCATAGGTCACTCTTTCTGGGGCCAGAAATAAGGTGCAGAAGTAGGTGGTACAGTGGGATGCTGTGTAAACAGCTACCTGGCATTGCTCCGGATTTTCTGAGAAGATCCAGAGAAAATTGTGAATCTTTTAAAGCAGGGATGGACTGGATTCGTTGCGGGACTGCCCTTTCCACATATAGGACTTTATCACACGGGGGAAATCCCATACAGAAATGGGATTTAAATAGAAGAAGAAAAAACCACAAAAGCGGGTAATTTTTCACATGATGTTGATGTTCAACTGTGCTTAACCCGAACGGGAAAGTAGTCAAAAGCTGCTTCTTTTTACTTTCGGGATTTTCCAAAAATAAACAGGAGAGGCTTTTGACTACTTTCCATTCGGGTTAAGCACACTTTAACATCAATGTGTGTGAAAATCTACCCACTTTTGCAGGTTTTTCCCACCTTTTAAATCCCGTTTCTGTATGGGATTTTCCCCATGTGATAAAGTCCATAGAACTGGACCTTTGGCTCTGTGTCATTTGGACAGGGAGATGCGAGGGCAGGTGGGGGAATGTAGCATGCCTTTGGTAATCTGTTTTCTCTTCTCTCTAACTGGCAAGATTATGTGCAGATGACAATTTATTATTATTATTATTATTATTATTATTATTATTATTAATTGTTGTCCCCTGCTTCAATCCATGGGGAGAGGCAGATAAAAATTATTATTATTATTAAACAAACAACACCAGTTAAAACACTTCAATTAAAGCACATACCAATTTAAAAGGACAAATGAAATGTACCCATATTAAAACAATCCACATCTAAAATTCAACATTTAAAATTCACAATTTAAAAATCATCAGGATAAGCGTGCCGGAGGAGACTGGTCTTTAATGCTGTTTTAAATTCAGACAGCGTATTCAGCTGTTGAATCTCTTCTGGCAGGTCATTCCACAGTCTGGGGGCGGCTGAAGAAAAAGTAAAAAGTAAATGTCCGCCAAAGTACCTGAGCATACGGAGTGGATATATGGGAGGAGGCGATCCAGTAGGCAACCTGAACCCAAACCATGTTGGGCTTTAACGGTAGTAACCAACACTTTGTACCTTGCCTTGAAACATACCAAATAGTATAGCGACAACTGCCCCCATATCAATCTTTTCTGTTGTAAGGAGGGCATATCCCAAAAATGTAACTTCTATCCATTCACAGATTACAGTTGGCCATCCTATCCATGGATTCTTTATCCACAGATTCAACCATCCACTGCTTGAAAAATTCCAAAAAGATATAAATTCCAAAAGCAAACCTTGATTTTTGCCGTTTTATATAAGGGACACCATTTCACTACAACATTGTGTTTAATGGGACTGGAACATCCACAGATTTTGGTATCCATGGGTGGTCCTGGAACCAAACCTCAGAAGATACCAAGGGCCCACTGTTGGCACATGGCAACTATTTCTATCTTCTCGTAAACAATACCTTTAAGTAGCTCAATATTTTAATTCAAAAGTTGGGTAAAAGAAAGTTGAAGAAGGTGAGCGAATGTAGTAAAGGGAAAGAGGCAGATAGGATAGAGAATGAAGGGAAGGAGAAGTAGAAAAGAAAGAAAGAATGTGGAAGGGTAATCAGGAGAAAGTAAGGAATAGAGAAGATGAAAGAATAAAGAGAATGAAAAATGAAGAGGAGAAAGTGAAAGAATGGAAGTGGAAATGAACATAATAGTACAGAAGAAACAGAACAATGTAATAATGTAGTGATATAATGAACTCATCCAAGATATTTTTTCAAAATATAAAAGTCTGAAAAAATGAGGATTATATTACGAATTTGTGTTAAGATGGTTGGTTATAACAAGAGATTTTTGCAACAAGGTATAAGGATACTAATATGTAATGATGAGCTAATGAATGCATGCGTATTTTAAGTTTTTAGCTAATAATTTTAAAAAAATAAAATAAAAATATTGTAATTCAAAAGCAAGATAACTTGCTACTTGGAAGAACTGGTTTGTCTTAGAAATTTTAGCATATTTAAAGAGTTCAATGGAAATATTTGAATACGATACAACTTGCTACTTGGAAGAACTGGTTTATCTTAGAAATTTTAGCATATTTAAAGAGTTCAATGGAAATTTTTGAATAGGATACAAGGCACATTGCTCTAATAAAATGCAACGGGGGGGGGGGGGAAGAATGATTTTAATGATTATTTCAAATTCAAATGGGGAGGGGGATAGTGGATCCCATGATAAGGGAGCCCAGTGGTTAAATGCTATTACTGCAGTCGCAAGGTTGTGAGTTCAGTCCTAGAGGAGGGCTCCAAGGTCCACTCAGCTTTCCATCCTTTCGTAGTTTGGTAAAATGAGTACTCAGCCTGTTGGGGGCAATTGGCTTATACCAGGGGTAGGCAACCTTTCCCCTTTAAGGGCCGAGGGACTTCAGCTCCCAGAAGCCTCAGCCATGTTGGCCAATAGTCCCATGTTGGCCAATAGCTCCTGGGATTCTGGGAGCTGAAGTCCCTCGGCCCTTAAAGGGGAAAGGTTGCCTACCCCTGGCTTATACATTGTAAACTACTTAGGGACTGCTAGTTCACTGATAAGCAGTATAGAAATGTTCTTGCTATTGCTATATGTCGGAAACAACTTGAAAGGCACACAACAAGAAATAGCAAAAAAAAAAAAATAATAATCAACATTTGACAGTGGTGAGTCTGCAAAACAAGAACTTAAGGAAGAAATCTCTTTCTACAGAAATTCCCTGACGGCCAGCAGTTTTCTCCTTTCAGATCACACTTCATGTCATTTTAAAATAATACCTTAAAAAAAACAACAGCGCTGTATTTCAATCCAATAATCCTTTGGTGAGCTGCTCCCATTAAGACTGCCATGGTTTTAATTAAAATCTGCTTGGCCACTGTTGTGGAAAAAAAAACATCTTGAATCATGATCTTGAACTACAGGGACAGAGTACTCTGCAATTTTGTGGCCTTCATCATAAAACCACAAGACTAAAGACCTTTTGTTGGAGTTAGTAATAACTTTGATGCTGAATGACTAGGGTCTTTTGGACTTAACTCTGAGACAACCATGCACAGCAAGAATCAACTGCTTCTTAAGTGTTACTGGTCATGTCTACAAATAAACAGGATAGGGCTGAATGCATGTGAGTATTCTGAACAATAATTGGTGGCTTAGTAATGCAACACAACATTTACTGCAGTAAGAGACCTACAATTGCAGCTGCTAAGATTCTGCAGTGCTGGCAGGAAAATGCCAATGACTCAGCAACCAAATTTAACTATGAGACAATCCATTGCTATTATAGAACTTTTTGTGCTACAGTAAGTAATGCATACATTTCTGACCGATCCTAATGGATTTTTAATGTAATTGGGGTGGAAAGATTTTACAGTTGCTCAAGTCACTTATCAGAATCACCTACAGGTTGGTCAATATTATATCAAGCAAGAGAGACGTCGTCTTTCAAGTTTAAAGAACATAAGAAGAGACAAGTGGATCAGATTGAAGACTTATCTAATCTAGCATTCAGTTTACACAGTAGCCAAGAAACTGCCTGCCCCACAAGCAGGCAAAAGCACCCTATGTTTTGCATGTCCAACAACTAAATTTGCATGATCTGAGAATATCAGCTTAAGTCAGCCCTAAATTGAATGTGCCAGTCCCAACCAAAATAAAATGGCTGTGTCAATATACAAAGGGATCTTATATCACTTTTGAGACTAAGGGCCCCTGCAGACCGGCCCAAAGGGCCGGCCTGGAGGCAGAGATGAAGTGGGACAGCCGCATGCCGGCCACCCCAACCCCACACCGATGCCACCCTGACACCACACACTGTTATGCATGCTACACCAGAAAGGGCGCTAAAGAGCCGCACACCAGCTCTTAGGGCAGCCTTTTGCTGCCCTGAAAGGAGCGGCATTTTTCCACTCTTTCAGGGGAAACAAAAGGGAGGATCGGGGCCATGGCCCTGATCCGTGGCTAGCAGGGGCGGCCCAGAGCCGCCCATCTGCATAGCCCCTTACTAAGCAAAATAAGTTTGTAGCATAAGCTTTGGTACATTTGGTCTACATCTTCAGATGCATGCAGTGAACTAGTTAGTCTCAAAGGTGCTAAAAGTTCCCCTTGCAAGAAAACAAAAGTAATGACCATGGAAGAAATACATAAATCCAACCTAGAAAATAAGGAAATTGAAACAGTTAAAGAGTTCCTGTACATAGGATCAAACACTGATCAGAATGGTGACTCTAGTAAAAAAAATCAGAAGAAGACTAGGAATGGGAAGAGCAGCCATGAAAGAACCAGACAAGATCGTGAAGAGTAAAGATATTCAACTGAGCCCTGAAGTTAGAATTGTCCAAGCCACTGTATTCCCCATCACCATGTACAGATGTGGGAGCTGGACAGTGAAAAAAGCGGATAAGAAGAAAATCCACTCATTTAAGCTGTAGTGCTGGAGAAGAGTGCTGAGGATACTGTGGACAGCCAAAAGACAAACAAATGCGTTCTTGAACAGATCAAGCCTGAAATCTCCTTGGAAGCCAAGATGATCAAATTGAGGCTATCGTACTTTGTCTACATCATGAGAAGGCATGACTCACTGGGAAAGACAATAATGCTTGGAAATTTAGAGGGTAGCAGACAGAGAGGAAGACCGCACACCAGATGGCTAGTCCTGAGCAGAGCAGTAGAGGATAGGGGGTCTTGGAAGTCTCTCCCACAGGATTGATATGTGTCAAGGTTGACTCAAAGGCAGTTAACAACAACAACAACAACAACAACACAGCAGACTAACACAGCTATGTCTCTGAATTCTACCCACCTTGCTGAATCAATGTGAACTTCTTAGTAAGTTAACATTTATATATTTTCCCATTGATTCAATGGACCTACCATAGTTGGGAATAACAACTATGGGTTAAAGTCAGAAAAGATAAAGCGCAGAATGAACTCAGGCTTGCTAGAGAGGTTAAGAACAATAAAAAGGGCTTTTTTGGGTATGTCCGCAGCAAAAGGAAGAAGAAGGAAATGGTAGGGCCACTGTGTGGAGAATATGGCAAAAAGTTAACAGGGGACAGAGAAAATGCAGAATTACTCAACACCTTCTTTGCTTCAGTCTTCTCAGAAAAGGCAAAGGGTGCTCAACCTGAGGATAATAGAGCAGAGGACAGAATAGGAGAATTTCAGCATAGAATAAGTAAAGAGATAGTACAGGAATACCTGGTTAATCTAAATGAATATAAGTCTCCAGAACCAGATGAATTACATCCAAGGGTACTAAAAGAACTGGCAAATGTAATATCGGAACCATTGGCAATAATCTTTGAGAACTCCTGGAGAACAGGAGAAGTCCCAGCAGACTGGAGGAGGGCAAATGTTGTCTCCATCTTCAAAAAGGGAAAAAAAGAGGATCCCAACAATTATCGTCCAGTTAGTCTGACATCAATACCGGGAAAGATTCTGGAGCAGATCATTAAACAGCGAGTCTGTGAACACCTGGAAAGTAATTCCATAATCACAAAAAGTTAACATGGGTTTCAGAGGAACAAGTCATGCCAGACAAATCTGATCTCTCTCTTTTTTTTTTATAAAATTACCAGCTTGGTAGATGAAGGGAATGCTGTGGATATAGTATATCTTGATTTCAGTAAGGCCTTTGACAAGGTTCCCCATGACATTCTTGCAAACAAGCTGGTCAAATGTGGGCTAGACAAAGTATCTGTTACATGGATTTGTAATTGGTTGACTGGCCGAACACAAAGGGTGCTCAACAATGGCTCCTTTTCAACCTGGAAAGAAGTGACCAGTGGGGTGTCACAGGGCTCTGTCCTGGGCCCAGTGCTATTCAACATCTTTATCAATGACTTGGATGACGGTATTGGGGGTATAGTTATCAAATTTGCAGACGACACCAAATTAGGAGGAGTAGCTAATACCCCAGAAGACAGGATCAAAATGACTTGAACAGACTAGAAAGCTGGGCCAAAGCTAACAAAATGAAATTCAACACAGAGAAATGTAAAGTACTGCACTTAGGGCGGAAAAATGAAAAGTACAGATATACAATGGGGGACACCTGGCTGAACGAGACTACGTGTGAAAGGGATCTAGGAGTCCAGGTAGACCACAAGTTGAACATGAGTCAACAGTGTGATGCAGCAGCTAAAAAGGCCAATGCAATTTTAGGCTGCATCAATAGAAGTATAGTGTCTAGATCAAGAGAAGTAATAGTGCCACTCTATTCTGCTTTGGTCCGGCCTCACCTGGAATACTGTGTCCAGTTCTGGGCACCACAATTCAAAAAGGATGTGGATAAACTGGAGCGTGTCCAAAGGAGGGCAACTAAAATGGTGAAGGGTCTGGAAACCAAGCCCTATGAGGAACGACTTAGGGAACTGGGGATGTTTAGCCTGGAGAAGAGAAGGTTAAGAGGTGATATGATAGCCTTGTTTAAATATTTAAAGGGATGTCATATTGAGGAGGGAACAAGTTTGTTTTCTGCCGCCCCAGAAACTAAGACCCAGAACAATGGGTGCAAGCTCCAGGAAAAGAGATTCCACCTCAAAATTAGGAGGAACTTCCTGACAGTAAGGGCTGTTCGACTGTGGAAGACACTCACTCAGAGTGTGGTGGAGTCTCATTCCTTGGAGGTCTTTAAGCAGAGGCTGGATGGCCATCTGTCGGGGATGCTTTGATTGGGAGTTCCTGCATGGCAGGGGGTTGGACTGGATGGCCCTTGTGGTCTCTTCCAACTCTATGATTCTATGATTCTATGATTCTAACTTAATTCAAGCCTCAGAGAATTACAGTCATCCCTCCATATTTGCGGGGGTTAGGGGCTGAGGACCCCTGCGAAAGTGGAAAAATCACAAACATGTTAGCCTTCCACAACATGAATGATAAATAGTCCTCTCCCAGCAAGAGCACCACCTGTAACTCTCTTTGCAACCTTGCAACACATAACCTCCCCCACATTTCCAAAGTGCTTCCACTTTCAATCTGAAGTTATCAGCCACTGCTGCAGAGGATCCACCTTCTCTCCTCCCTGCCAGCTCCTGGCCAGACAAAAGTAACACCATATCTTCCCCACTTTGACAAACTTTGAATCCCCCTCTTTTCCAAAGTCTTTCCACTTTGAATCCGATGTTTGCAGCCATCAGCACAAAGGGAAAGTATGGGAAGAGAAGTTTGATCCTCCCAGGGTGGCTGCAAACATCAGATTCAAAGGGAAGCTCTTTGGAAATGAGGAGGATGCAAAGTTTGGCAAAGAAGGAGAATGTACAGTGTGGGCTTTCACTGGCTGGGAGGAAGGGTGAGAAGGAGGTGGGGTAAAGCAGTCAGCCTTGTTAAGCAACAAAGTCACAAATAGTCAAAAACACAAATCTGAAGCTCATGTGTGATATAGTAGCTAAAAAGGTCCTTGCGACTCTAGGCTGCATCAATAGAAGTATGTTGTCTAGATCAAGGGAAGTAATTGTGCCACTGTATTTGGCTTTGGTCAGGTCTCACCTGGAATACTGTGTCCAGTTCTGGGCACCACAATTCAAAAAGGATGTACTGGAGTGTGTCCAGATGACAGTGGGACACACTCCCTTGGAGTATGGTAGAGTCTTCTTCTTTGGAGGTTTTTAAACAGAGCCTGGATGGCCATCTGTCGGGGGTGCTTTGATTGTAAGTTCCTGCATGCCAGGGTGTTGGATTGGATGGCCCTTGTGGTCACTTCCAACTCTATGATTCTGTGATTCTATGAATGTGGAGGGCCGACTGTATTGTGCTTTCCTGTATCTACAGATAAGCTAAATCGCAGGATAAGCTGTGCTGAAGGAAGATTATGGGCCTCTACAGACTGTGCTTTGCACCGTTTTGGAGGCAGGGAAGGGGAGGGGAAGCCGCACGCCGGCCACCCCAACCCCTCCCCAAGGACGTTCTAACGGCACACGCCGTTACGCACGGTGCACGCCATCAGAACGTCCTCCTGGTGCAGCATCTTGACATGCTGTGCCGGAAGGGACGCAGAAGAGCCGTGCGGCAGCTCTTGGAGCAGCCTATTTGCCTAGCTTGGTGGTGCTCCTTTCCAAGGCAGCAAATGGAAGAATTGGGGCTGAAGTGTCCGGCAGCCTCGGCCTCTATCCTCTGTTTCCCGGGGCTGCCCAGGGCTGCCCGTCTGCATGCCCCCTATGTCTGATTGTATCATATGAGATGGCTTTAAAACATACAGACCTATTTGCACCGTACTTCCCATGGGCTCTGTGTGCAATTGTTTGTATGGTGTACTTGTGCAATGTCAGCACAGAAAAAGCCAGGAGGGAGGGGAGGGGACTAGTGCAGCAGAAAGTGGGTACATGCACTTGAACACATCATATTGTTTGGAGCAAGACAGTGAGTAGAGTGCTAACATCGTGACTCATGAGCCATCTTGCTGCATAAACACTGGAAGCAGAAGCAGCACAGGACCTAGAAATAAGCTGCAGGCTACAGCATCAGCAATATGACATCTGTTAAAATAGTATTCATCTCATAAGAAAAATATACATGTATGAATCATATACAGCACATATGTATCATACATAGTGATAGGTTTAAGGAGGCAATCTATGGGACATGTAAGTGGAGTGCAACACCTCCCAATGGGCACAGTCTCAAACAACCTTGCAAAAGTTTTTTGGTTCAAATGAGGTAACATGTTTTGTTCGCACACATATCCTCTACCAATATTGATGCTGCTTTATATGTCATTGGTGAGTATATTTGGTGAGTATATTTATTTGGTGAGTATATTTATACATGTCAGGAGTGAGCACACTTCAAAGCCTGAAGGGCTATGCTGCTGGATTTGGGCTTCCCCAGAGCTCCAAGGGGCCACAAATGTGCCATCATGGCCACCATTTTGGCAACCAAATGTGATGGCACATCAGTTCTGGTCTACTTGGTCAGGTGGCTATTTCAGGGTAGGAAGTGCCTCAAAACAGCATGTCATAGTGGCACAAATGGGTTTTTCACCTTTAAAATGAGGTTGGGTTTGGGCTGAATGTTTTTCAGCCAAAATAAAAAATTGGACAATTGCAAGACCTTTGGAGAGGGTCAGTGGTGGTCTTAGTGGCCACACTGGACCTCTCAAAGGCTATATGCGGCCTGTAGGCCACACAATTATCATGTTTGATATACGCTTTTAAAAAATTTTACTGGGATTATTATGCCACCCACACATTCTCATTCTATGGATCCTTATGCACTCCGGATAGAAACTGTCATCTGGCAGCAGCCATTCTATCATGTTGCAGCCATCAAATGATAGAAAGTGGGGTCACTTTATTAGGGCTTCTGAGAAACCCTGTTCCATGAGACTACTTTCCACTCAGACATTAAGAAAACTTTAAAAACTGATGCCTGGAATTGCTTAGTCTTCCAACCAAATCCCCTTTTCCTTTCCTCTCCTTTCCTTTCCTTTCCTTTCCTTTCATGTAATGTTTTTTTTAATGTGAGCATTTAGTTAAGACCTGCACTGTTTGTTACTGGGATTATATAAGCCACACTGGAAGACTTTTTGTGCCATCACATTTGGTTGCCAAATACTTTAAACCTCTCAATAAATAAATGAAAGCTCGCTACATTTATTGTCTATGCAACCATTTCCAAATGTTTGCTTATTCCATACCATTAATCACTAGACTATACTAAAGTATACTTTCATCACTAATCTTTTGAGTTCTAAAACATGTTATGGACATGAAAAGAATGTTGAATATAAACATAAGCTAGAATTCACTTATCACAATTATAGATGTGTAACCTAGAGTTATACATCTGTAACTGATTAGTATTCATAGTTCCTCCCCTCCCGCTTGCCATCCACAAAGGACTGAGACCGCGGACTCCAAGTACACAAACAGGGAAGAACGAGTGTATACCACAATGATAGCTTAACAATATAATGCTCAATTTATAAAATAAGAGTTTTGTTTGTGGTACCAAATTGCAAGAAGGAACAGTAGTATCTGATAGATGTATATACTCACTAATTATTACACCCCCAATTCAGGTAACATGATTGATCCTAAACCATTTTGAAGGCTGATTGATGTGATTCAGATACAGATCTTAAATTGAAATTCAGAAATCCAAATCTTCATGTCCCCCATTATCTATCACCATGAACAAAGATAGAAGATATTTTTTCTGTCTGACAGAATTGGATGAAACTTGACAGTACAGTAGAAATTTTTATGAAATTCATGGTGTCATAAAATGGCAGCAGGCGAATTAACGGCACACAGAGAGAGACATTCACATAACCTTAATGAACCAAACCAAGCCACATTTTATAAACCAGGAACAATGAACTAAGGAAGCTATGGTGCTGCATCTGGGAGACCTTTTATGACAGGGTGACTTGAAGTTCTTTCATTCATAGAGCCACTGTAAGTCCAAGTCGAGGTGATGGCAGTTAACAATAACAATGAACTAGGACCCAACACCCAAACCACTACATCACACTGGCTCTGTTTACAACAAGGCTAAAATCTTAATATTGGCTAACTCCCTTCTGCATTCTTGAGGTACTCTCAGCCAGCCTCCCCTTGAAAGACACAAAGAGAAGTTCAACCATGTGCCTATCTCCCAATAGCCTAGGAGATTCATGGGGTCCGACTTGAAAGTGCAAACACACACACACACCTTGCCATGGTTCAATCCTATGGAATTCTGGGATATTCAAGTTTAGAGAGGGATGATGATGATGATGATGATGACGACAATTTATTTACTTATATCCTGACTCAAGGGACTCAAGACTGTGAACAGCAAGTCTAAAACAATACAATTTAAAAACAGTACAAAAGCATTAAAATTTAGAACTCTTAGCCAGAAAGCAGTAGTGCCTTACCAAACTATAAACCCCAGGATCCCAACAGGGTGTTGTCATGGCAGTTAAAGTGGAATCCAAGTGCTATTCTGTAATGTGAAAGGGCTATACATGGGGATTAGAAGCTAGAGCTTTCATTTAGAAAACAAAAAAGAAAACAGAGTGTTCAGATTCAGATTCAGTCCACTACTGTCTGACTTTTGTCCATCCACCTCTGCATTTTCTCTAGCAGTAAATCTGCAGACAAAGATCTTACCCATCCTTGGCTACCTGACTCATTTAGCTGTGGATGGATGTCAGGGATCGAACCTGAGATTTCTACATGCAGGGCATGTGCTCTACCACTGAGTTACAGTCCCTACAGTTTCAGCGGCTTTCAGCAGCTTTTGAAATCATGCCCTGAGTTTCCCAAATAAAAGTCAGATATAACAACCAAAATCTCATTCAGATCTGAAACACTTTGTCAGTAGTTTGCATGCTTTAAGTGCGATTAGTATAGGAATGCATGATGTCTCCAGTCAGGTGTTCATTCCATTTCAAAAATGATGTCTCAGTTCCTAAGTATTCCATTGTTCACTTTCATGCAATGGCTAAATATCGTGGAAGTATGTGCACAGCTGCCAAACCCTATTGTCACATTTCCGTAGTTATGACCATCTGACTTAGAGGGTTGTAAGGGAATCCTGATAACCTCATTTCTCTCTCTTCCGCTGGTAGGACTGGAGGGGGAACACAGAAACACAACATTCCAGTACTTGTGGTAGAGAACAAACAATTTATATTGTTAAGAACAAAAGTCTGAATGCATTTGTTTCCATTATTCTTTAACATAGAACTTATGTTCTATTCACAGATACACACAAAAGCATACAAACACACCGGCTGTTATTAGCACCATGAGGAGAAAAAGAGTTTAGATAACACTTTTTTAATCAGAGTGGCGTAACTACATTGAATTAACGAAGAAATTTCATTATCGCAAAGTAATAATTATCACCTGGAAGTTATTACAGTATATTGATGAAATTTTGTCAGTGCCATCATCACTAAGTGACTTTTTCTTGTTCCCAGAAAAATCAGTTGCGGGGTCACCGATTTCACAACACAAATGACGTCATTCATGAAGTGGAAGAGTGGTTTTGTAAACAATTGCTTTATCGTACGCAATCTGCATACTTCTACAATAATGGTATTCGGCAGGTCAAGAAACACTGGGAGAAAATGTGTAAATTTGGATGGGGACTATGTAGAGAAAAGTTAACAACTACAAATCAAAACAAACTTCCTGTCAAAAAAATTTAAAGGTGATAATTAAAACTTTATAATACCCCCTCATATGTAGTTGGGACCTGACAATAAACACTGATAATCCAAACTATAATACAGACCTTTCTTCAATTTCACAACAGTTAACAAACCATACTAATTAGTATTTGCAAATACTGCAATTTATTTATTCAGATTCCAATAATCTGTCTTCTGGATACCAGCTTTCAGAGGGGCAGAGGTAGTACAATAGGGGGTCCTTGGCTTTTATCCCTCTTTTCTTTCCTAGTAAAATTAGTTAGAGTTACGACACTGCAATCAAATATAAAAATATCAATTTTAATTAAAAACCAATGAGCTAGTTAATTATTTTTAAAGTTTATACTTGCACCATCATCATTTTCTTTTCTTGCCAGCATTTTGATTGAACAGTTTTTCTTGCATACATCAACTAACTCAATAAAATTCTCAATGTGAAAAATTGGCTGCCAAGTAGCAGGGCTAGATTTATTTATTATGGATATGTGATTTAATTTAAAAACAAACAAACAAACAAAATGTGCCATTTCATCAGCAGTATAAAAAGACTGCAGTCAAGAAATCAGAAGAAGATTAGGATTGGGAAGGGCAACTATGAAAGAACTAGACAAAATCCTAAAGTGTAAAGATATACAACTGAGCACTAAAGTTAGAATCATACAAGCCATTGTATTCCCCATCACCATGTATGGATGTGAGAACTGGACAGTGAAGAAAGCAGATAAGAAGAAAATTAATTCATTTGAAATGTGGTGCTGGAGAAGAGTGCTACCATGGATGGCAAAAAAGACAAACAAATGTGTCCTAGAACAAATCAAGCCTGAACTCTCCCTGGAAGCCAAGATGACAATTGAGGCTGTCGTACTTCAGGTACATCACAAGAAGACACAACTCCTTAGACAAGACAATGATGCTGGGGAAGGAGGAGGGCAGTAGAAAGAGAGGAAGACAACATGCCAAATGGTAAGACTCAATCAGGGAGATCACAGGCCTGAGCCTAAAGGACCTGAATAGAGAGACAAAGGATAGGGGGTCTTGGAGATGTCTCTTTCACAGGATCACCATGAGTCGAGGTTGACTCAACAGCAGCTAACAACAACAAACAAAAATGAAAAGGATGTGATTTTGAGTTAAGCAGAAACCACAAACACACTATTCAAACTAAGAATCCCTTTTATATTTTTAGAGAATTCTGAGGTGTGGACCAAAGGTAATGAAGCCATTATGGATGAGAAATTAAGTCCTTGTTGGGAATGGGCCCAATAGCTGCCCTCTTTTAACCAGATGGCATTGGACCAGTCACAATGTAACAGAGCTGAGACAATGTAGGTCAATTCATCATGGAGATGGTACCCTGGCCTTACTCCCTAGTTCTCTCATGACCCTCTTTCTGAGTAACTGGTCAGAAAATGTTACTGAGTAACTGGTCAGCGAGCCACCATAGAGGTTTGTATACATTTGTGCAGGCAACATACTGACCCTTTGTCAAGTCATGGGCTCCTCCCCTTACCCACTTGGCAAGCAGTCCTGCCAGACCAGCAACTCTGCCAGACCACCCCCACCAGTGGCTGCAGTGGGCAAATGGCAGAGATGCCTTGGCCAGTGGAAGAAAGCAGACAAGGGGGTGTCTTGGGATAAACAGTAAGCAACCACCCCACCTGTGTTCACCCCTGGTGACACCCCCGATTCAGGATTTCCTAGCATCATGCTGGTGATAGCAATCCTATTTATAATTACACAATACGAGTCAAGTAGGATAGTTGTTTGAGCATTGGACTATGACTCTGGAGGCCAGAGTTTGATTCACCTCTCAGCCATAGGAATCCACTGGGTGACGTTAGCCTCAGAGGAGGGCAAGGCATCCCCTTCTGAACAATTCTGCCAAGAAAACAATGATCTAATGCAGGGGTCTCCAAACTAATAATAATAATAATAGTAATAATTTGTATTTATATCCCGCCCCTCTGCCAGGCAATCGGGGCGGCGTACAACATTACAAAACTTAAAAATTACAAAACTTTTACAAAATTACAACATTACAAAACTTACAAACTATGGCCCGTGGGCTGGACCCAGCCTGTCGAGGTCTTGCTACCGGCCCACCGCCACTCGCACGCGCCACCAACCTGCCATTTTTTGTTCCAAAATGGCACCCAGAGTCGTGCACATACGCACACAACACCGAACACATGCGCATGACTCTGGGTGCCATTTTTTGTTCCAAAATGGCTCCCGGAGTCGTGTGCACATGCGCACTACTCGGGCGCCATTTTTTGTTCCAAAATGGTGCCTGGCGTCGTGCGCATGCGGGCATGAAGCTGGCTGCATGTGCATGGCTCCGGGCGCCATTTGGAACAAAAATGGTGCCTGAGTAGTGTGCACGCATGCATGCGCGTGCTCCTCCGACCCCCCAAATATCTGGGGGCTAGCGAACTGGCCCCCGGATCAAAAAGTCTGGGGACCCCTGATCTAATGGGTCTACTTTAGAACCTGTGATGGTGTTGCCTGTTAAGCTGGTGAGATATAGGTCCTTTGACCACAGCATTTCTGACACAACTGTGTTGAAAAACATTCAAGTTTTGATTGGGAGTTCCTACATGGCAGGGGGTTAGACTAGATGCCCTTATGGTCTTTTCCAACTTTATGATTCTAAGTTAAAAATAAGATAACTAAGTAAAATCCATTGTGATGAACTTGTCCAGTTCAGCCATACAAGATTACATCTTTAACAATCCCAAAAGCATTAGGATCCAACTTGTTGCAGTTAAAACCACTGCATCCAACCACACACGCTCACATCTTGAACAAAAACAAAAATTTTCACTGCATTGAACCCGCAGTATTCCCAGCATTCCTAGGCTTTGATTTGCTCTGTATCTTACTGTCCTGCAGATTCTGCTGGGTGCCAAAGGACATCACTACAACACTCATCATCCACACACCAACATTGCCTTGGGCAACCTCTCTCATCTTCAGAGGATGACAATGGCAAACCCTATCTGAAGAAACTTGCCAAGAAAGCCCCATGATACATGGTTCACCTTAGGGTCACCATAAGTTGGAAATGACTTGAAGGCGGCGCACAATGACAACAACACGTTTTATCTGTGTAAGCCTACTGATGCCTACTTTACTACTCTGGAATACATTACTTAATAACTGTTGCAGCTTAGCTGCCCTTAAATTCACAGTTTATCAGAATGCACTAATTATAATAAGATTGCTTCATTCTTGCTTGATTCAAGAAAACAAAAGTTAATTGATAAGGTGAAATGTTCAAATCGAGTATAAAGCTGTAGTAATCCAATTACTGGCTGTTTGCAAAGGCGGATATTCGGAGGCAGCTTGTTCACAGCTCTGCACAAATGGAACAGCACAAACTGAGAGTTTACAGAGTTGAATTCAATCCCAGATAATACTAATGAGCTTATGCAGCAATGTAGCATCCAACTAGTGTGCCTCTGTTCAGAGAAGAACAGAAAAAGAGTGATTTTTTTTTAAAAAAATATCCCCCTTAAAACCTCTGTGTGTCCCCCCAAATCTGCTTCAGAGATTTAAGAAACAATCAAATGCAGATTTTAGGAGTGGTCTGGGCTGTAGTGGTTTGAGTGTTGGACTAGGACTCTGAGAGGCCAGGGTTCAAAACCCAGTTTAACCATGAGAACCCATCACATTGGGCAAGTCATGCTCTCTCAGCCACAGGAAAAGGCAAATTCATCTGAATTTTTTGGATGCCCAGAAAATCTTATAATGGAATCACCAGACAACCTGAATAACAACAAGTGTTGGGGTATGCAGGGTGGAAGAGGAAATAACAAACAATAAATTGACATCTACATCCTGCCAGTCTACTGGCAAAAGGATACTAGATGGATACCACCTTAAGAAGTTAATGCAAGATGCCAATGTCTTTCCAAACACCTTTCAGTGATCTTTGTAAATAGAATACTAGACCACTCTGAAAAAGGAGACTTGCCTTATAGTTGTTTTTCCAGAAATTTAAGTTTTAGTTGTTATTATTAACATAGTTCTATTGATAGATATGGAATTTTATTGAGGTTTAGCAGTTTGAGTGTTGGACTACAACTCTGGAAACCAGGTTCTCCGATTGGCCATGAATCCCACTGGGTGACCTTGGGCAAGTCACATGCTCTTAGCCACAGGGAAAGGCAATGGCAAACCTCCTCTGAACAAATTTTGCCAAGAAAACCCCATAGTTGCCAAGAAAATCCCATGGCCTTAGGGTCACCATAAGTCAGAAATGGCTTGAAGGCACACAACAACAACAACAACAACAACAACAACAACAACAACGAGACCAAAGGCCCTTGTCCCAAGGTGGGACAAACCAAATCTTGACAGTAGGAAAGAAACAAAGGAAGGGAATAAAAAGAAAGACAGAAATAGTGATAGTTGGGATTGATGTTATTTAATCTATCTGCAAAAGCAATGTAATGCTCTTGCATCACAAGCATAATGTTGCCAAGCAGATGTCAGCTTGTGCCCTGGTATGACAAGAAAGGTACATCCCCAGGTGTGGCTAAGAAATTCCTGGATCTGTAAAGTCGGCAAGCTTTAACACCGTGCAAAGCAACAAACTGACAATGTTATCCATGGAGAACCCTTTTCCTTTATACAACCCATTTGGAAACATGAAATATCATAGTTATGTGTTACTGATCTTGAAATCATATCATTCATTTAATTTATCAGTCATACAGCTTGAGTCTTCCTTATTTGAAATCCAAAATACTCCCAAGTACAAAATTAGCTACATGGGTGGCTGAGATAGACCTTTGTTTTCTGATGGTTCAATGTACACAAATTTTGTTTAAAATACTGTGTATAAAATTACCTTCACACTACGTGTATAAGGTGTATAGGAAACATAAATGAATTTCATGTTTAGGCATGGGTCCCATCTTCAAGCTAGGTCATTATGTATATACAAATATTCCAAAATCCAAAAAATCCTACATCCCAAGCAGGTGTGGTTCCAAACATTTCATATAAGGAAGACTCAATCTGCATCAACCTGTAATCCCTGAAGATGTATGCATGCATTAACATTTTGAGCACTTGAAAGTGACCACTGCATATAGTTTGCCCAGTGTGCTGGAATCACAGTATAAGTCTCTTGGTCAATGTTTCTGTTTAACTTGCTACTTGCCAGTGGAGGAAAGCAGTGGAAATGAAGTACCATGTGGGGAAAGAAGATTTGGGAGATTATCACACAAGCATAAAAACATGACATACTCTCTCGAATTCAAGTAAAATTCGGCTGCATCCAGGTCCTATCACATGGCTTTTGTCACCAAATCTGCCAGGAGCTTCCGACTCTTGAAAAATGGCCATGAAGACAGTTAAGTGAGCCACGCTGCACTCAGGCTGCATTTGGATGGCGGATTTGGTGATAAAAGCCATGTGATGTAGCCCGAATTTACTTGAATTTGGAAGAGGTAAGTCACATTTTTATGCTTGTGCGATAATCTCCATAGATAGGGATCATCTGTTTAGAGAGATTCTATTTTGATTTGTTTCGTATTTGCTTTAAGTGTTATACACATGCTTTTTGACTGGAGGTCTGTGTGTATTGTCTCATTCCACCCTTTAAAAGATCTCAGTCTATATGCTGGGAATAAAGTAGTGGCGAGTTATGGACAGATGGGTAGAGCTGCCAGGGCTGACACATACATAAGTTCAAAGGGCCTTGTATTTGTGCATGCTTTTCAGTTTCTTTTATGATATATATTACGAATGGATATACATTTGCCATTCTTCACTTCAAAGAAATGAGCAGGGAAACTGCATAGATAATACTATGGTGAGTCAGTAGCTCATAGCCACAGATGGTATTACCAGTGGCATCATGGGAGGGTGCGGGGGGTTCAGACTGCACAGGGTGACACCCCAGAGGAGGGGTGACATGCAATTGGGCCCTCCTCCCCCTTCAGGGCAAGAGGGGTGAACGCATGACCTTCCTAGCTACCCCATAGACAGGTTTTCTCACTGGGGAGAAAGCCCAGCAATGAAGCAACAGGAGGGGAGAGCACATGCCCTTCTCGGGTGATATCCCCCACACTGGGTGAAACCCCAGCTAGTGACACCACTGTGTATTACTATATATGCTTAACTATAAGTCAACCTCATGCAGAAATCAAGGGCAGGTTTTGGAGCCAAAATTATATATTTTGATATGACCCGTAGATAAGTCAGGGGTAAAACCTAGGGCATGGAACAAAGGATCTAAGGGATGGAACAAAGGAAAGCAATGCCAAAGAACGTACAAAATTTCAGCAAGCATAACTGTTTGTGCTCATAATAAAACTGGATGGATGAGAGAGTAGAAGGAGGAGAAATTATGCTCTTGCCTTTCACAAAGCGATAGTTGCTTTTTTGTTTAAGAGTTAAAGTACAGTACTTACACTGACCCATGGATAAGTCATCTCTATTTGGGGTGTGTGTCAATTTTTTGACTAAAATATCTAGACTTATACATGAATATATACTATACTTCCCTCATTTTTACACCTGAGGCTTATACATGTGAGCCAAGGCTTTCCACTCATATTCTTTAAATATAACTTTGGCAAGCAAAACAAGTGTTGAGACCATAACCAGCCAAAACTAGCAGACCAATATAAAATACAAGGCTGCCAAATATAACAGGGGAGGGCAACTATGGCACCCCAGATGTCCCAAAATTCCCCCATCCCTCAATTAATTGGGGTAAATGTGGGACTTGTAATGCATATTAGGAACTTTCCAGGCTCTATACCAAATAATAGTTTGGAGTTATGCACAAACCAACACTTGTACTTTTCACATTGTCCCCGCTGAAAGTGGGGGGATACTAGTAAAATAAGATCATTTTCATTAGTCTACTTTTATTCTGATGTTTTACATTGGTTAATTAATTTACCTGAGGCCATTAGTCTTCATCCTTTCAGTGGCCATGATTTCTTCCTGCCAGGTATCCAAAGCAGAGAAAGAGGCAGTTTCTGCAATTGTGCATCAGCTTCTCATCTTAAAAAATGCAGCGGCTCTAATTGAACCATCCGCTCCTTTCTTAACCCCTTATCTCCAAAAGCATACCATTTTTATCACTGCCTCTTCCTTATCTGCTTTCTTTCAAATCTTTTTCTTTTCAGCAGCTTTTTGAAGGGCTTGGCTTTCTTGGATTCAGCTGCAGATTATAAATAGAGTGATACTGTTAATAGGAACATTGTAGAAGCTAGTACCACAGCTCCAAGGAAAATCACACCATTTTCTTCTTTAATGTAGGTGAACAGTGTCCCTCGTTGAAAACAAGTGGGAATGAAGAAGTGGTTTTCTTATTCCCTGGGATACAAAATGCAATGACTGAACTTGACCCCGCTCGCTTTCTTCCCTGAATCTGGTAACGGCCACATCTTATCATCACATCTGGGCTCCTACAGGATAAAAAAGAAAAGAAGTAAGGCAGAAGACTGACATGGATACAGGGAGAAACTGCACTGAAGGGTATGGAAAAGTCATTTCCTCTGAAGACAGAGCTGCAGTTTCTGGCTATTATGAGTCATGTTACTAATTTTACATTCCTCTTTATGGCAGTCATGCTTGAAAACCCAGGGAGCCTAGCAAGAAAAGAGTTAAGTGCTTTCCTTGTAATCTTATGAAGTAATTCCAAGAGAAAGTATCTGCTTTCTGAAGAAATTTATCTGTATTCCTTTAAAACCAGGATTCTACTTTCTTATTGTCCCAGCCTCCCATCTGATATTCTCTGAAGTTCTGCTATCCAAATGAAAGAGTCTTTGAAAGAAAATAATTGTTGTAGTGTTGGTCTAGAAATCTGGGAGACCATTAATGTAACTAAAAGGCAAAGTTCGGGTAATGTGCTAGGCAAATTCTACATCCCAGTGGGCTACCCCATCCTATTTTGGGATCCATTCAGCCAAACTAACTGGTGGAAACTAACTGGTGACCTTGGGCAAGTCACACTCTCTCAGCCTCAGAAGATAGCAAAGGCAACCTCACTCTGAACAAATTCTGCTCAAAAAGCCCTATGATAGGTTTGCTTTAGGATTGCCATAGGTCAGAAATGACTTGAAGGCACACAACAACAACACAATTATAGAAGGGGAATATGCAGAAAAATGTGAATTTAAGACTTCTAGCATGATCTAATTCTGTTTACTTAGAAATAAATCCCACAGGTGTTAGTCATGATTACTTCTAAGTAAACATGACTAAGACTTTAGATTCAAAGATGGAAAATGCTGTCTGTTCAACCTCTTTGTATTAAAATATGTGAATTATAAACACTAGCATTAATTTGAGACGTATACTGTGTATGCATACATTCATATGCATACCCTGCAGAATGACTTTTGGGGATATAACCCTGTGCAAGTCAGATCCCACAGTTATCTTTAAATTCAACGACAAGGGGGGGGGGGGAGCCAAAAATGGCCAAAATCTAATGTAAAGTAGACCCATTAGATCACTAGAACTTACGTAAATGTGACTTTACCAGATTCCCATTGAGTCAATAGATCTATTTATATTTTCATTAATGAATGAACTCAGCCTAAGTGGGGGAATCATGTGGGTCTCCAGATAGTGTTGGACTGTGACTCCCAGCATCCCACACTGTTGATTGTGCTGGCTAGGGCTTCTGGAAACTTCAGTCCAACAACACCTGGAGACTTGCATAATTCACACCTCAAATTTATCCCAATGAGATAAATGATACATATAATACAAAGCAAGTATGAGATGTGTGCAGCAGCAGTGTAGAACACACAAACCATATTCTGTTACCATTCAAACTACTGTTCAGTGAATTCTCTACCACCTTTAAAACATCTCACCTCCACCATTTTATGGTTTAGAATGATAAAGCATAAAGAGCTCTAGAATAAATAACAACAACAATAATAAATATTTTTATCCCATCCCTCTGCGTAACGCAACTGGGGCAGCTTACAACTTTAAAATATACATTCATATCCCACAATCCCACTGCCCCTTAAAATACAATTAAATAATGACAATTTAAAACACATTTAAAATAATAACACAAATAAACAAATAACAATAGCTACAGCCGAATCAGAAATGAGCAGGATGGCTGTCTTTTGATGGCTGGGATATCTATTTGGGAAATGTCTGCCAGAAGAGATATGTCATAACAGCCTTTTTAAAGCTGTCTAAGGTGGTATTATGATGGATCTCATCCGGCAGGCCATTCCATAATCTGGGAACGGTAGCCGAAAAGGTCCTCTGGGTGGTTGCAGACAATCTAGTTTTTATCAGCTGCAACAAATTCCTCCCAGAGGACCTAAGTGTGTGGGGTGGATAATACAGGAGGAGGCGGTCCCAAAGATAGGTTGGACCCAAGCCATTTAGGGCTTTAAAGGTGATAACCAACACCTTGTACTGGGCCCGGAAACTAATGGGCAGTCAGTGAAGTGACCTTAAGATTGGCGTTATATGGTCTCTTTTCATTGTTCCTGAGATCAGCCTGGCTGCCATATTCTGTACTAGTTGAATATATGGGCACATCCACAGCATGTTGTTGCAGCTGCCATTTTGGATGAGACATCACTTCCAATCATCCTTTGAAGCATGGAAGAGTGGCATCAATCCCAGGGCTCACTACCTCTCCTGAATGGCCATTCCATGACTACTGGAGAGTAGGAAGGCAAATTTAAGAAGTGCTTGGCTGTACTCTATAGCCAGTTGCAAACTGATGGCATCTCCCACAGCTGCCTAGATCTGCTAGGATTCCAGTGGATGGTGTTACCGGTCTGCATCTGGCCATGGGCCATAGCCAGCTGCTTCTGTAATCCCCTGTGCTCTGTACCACTCACAGAATGGGTGCTCAGAGGGGCTATCACAGCAAAGGGAGGTTTAATTGTTGCAGAGGTTGGAAGAATATACCAACCTCTGCAAGCATAAGGTGGACTTATGCCTATGTGTGTCACTAACAGGATGCCCATATATTCAAGTTAGTTTTGAAGTATCTTTACTAGCAGTGGTGCTCCCAGCCACCACTGTTTGTTTTAAGGTTTAAGTTATTGAGTTGATCTAGTTTGATATTTTAATTATTCTACTAGCTTAATTCGATTTTTATGGGGTGGGTGGGTTAGGGATTGGGGGGACAGAATTGTTTTAATTGTTGGGCCTCGGCAGACGACTAATACAGTCGTCTTGGAGGCAGGGAAGAGGAGGGGCAGCCGCACGAGCGGCGCCCCTTCCTCTTCCCGAGGTTGCCCTCGGAGCAGCCGGCCCTCCACACGGCCGGCGCTCCGGGGGCAACCTCCCGCCACAGCGTCCGCACACGCTGCAGCGAAAAAGTCAGTGAAAGTGCGCCCTACGCGTTTAGGGCGCACTTTCCCTGATTTCTGAAAGGAGCGCTATTTTTGCACTCCTTTCAGGGACGCCGCCGGAGCGCCGCGGTGCGGAGGCTATGGTCCCACGGCGCTCCGTCCCAGGGCGTCCCTGACGCCCTGGTGTGCTTCCCCAAGTTGTCTTGTTTTAACTTGTACGCTGTCTCGATTGCTTTGCAGAGGGGCGGGTTAAAAATAAAATTTATTATTATTTTTTTATTAGCATACTCTTGTTTCTGAGCACCCTTCAGGTTTTGACCTACAAAGCCCTAAATGTCTTAGGAATCTGTTAAGAGTGCCATACTCCATATAGGCCTGCCTGAAATTTGAGATCTTCAACAGAACTCCTGTTGCATGTCTCACCACCCTGAGAAGGGGATTTCTTTGCAGCAGGGCCTCCATTGTGGATGTCCATCCAAGGGAAGTCAAGCTTAACCAGTGCTGAGCTTTCCCTAAGTAGACAAACTATTTAGTATGGTGTAAGTGGCTCAAGTGGTTAAGATGCTGACTCTGTTGATTGCAAGATCGGCAGGTTAGCAGTTCGAGGCCCAGGTGCTGCATGATGGGGTGAGCTCCTGTCACTAGTCCCAGCTTCTGCCAGCCTAGCAGTTCAAAAGCATGCAAATGCAAGTAGATAAATAGGTACTACTTCTCAGTGGGAAGGTAAACAGCGTTCTGTGCAATCCTGTTGGCCATATGATCACAGAGTACTCTCTGATAACACTGGCTCTTTGGCTTAGTAACAGAGATGAGCACCGTCCCCTATGACAGGACACGACTTGACAACCTTGCCAAGGAAGAATACCTTTACCTTTACCTTTACCCTGGTCCTTAAAACTATGGGTAGGGTGTGTGTGTGTGTTTAAAAATATTTTTATTTGAACTGGCAACATTCTAACATTCTAACTAACAAACAATCAGATGACAAAACAACAAAAATTGCAGCATACCAAAATTCAAATATGCCATGAACACCAGTATATAAACATATGTACAATGCAGTATATTTTAACAATTGATAATAAAGACTTCCTAATCTCTCTTCTCCATCTGTAATGTCATTTTTATCTACTTTACTTCTATCCCTTTTCATATTTTTCATGTTTCATTCTTACTCTATCTTCTCTTGAGAAATTTTCCTCATTTTCCTCATTTCCACCTAAACATGAGGAGGAACTTCCTGACAGTAAGAGCTGTTAGACAGTGGAACACACTCCCTCGGAGTGTGGTAAAGTCTCCTTCTTTGGAGGTCTTTAAACAGAGGCTGGATGGACATCTGTCAGGGATGCTTTGATTGTGGGTTCCTGCATGGCAGGGGTTTTTGACTGGATGGCCCTTGAGGTCTCTTCCAACTCTATGATTCTATTTCTCATCTAAGCTTCTTTAACATGATATTCTTATCTTATTGTTTTTTACAATCTTACTTTCAGAAACTCTACAATTTCTGACCACTCTTTCTTAAATCTATCTTTTGACTTATTTCTGATTAGGCTAGTTCATTTATCAATCTCTATATAATCAAGTATCATCCATATACATTCTGCTACATTTGGCTTTCTTCTTCTTTCCATCTTCTGGCATATACTATCCTTGCCACTATTATCATGTAGAAGAGAATCCTCCCATATTTCTTTTCTATTTCTTAATCCTTAAAACTAGATTTATTATAATTTTTAATCAATTTTTGAAAAATGTTGGCTTTTAACACTATATTTTTAAGTAACGTAAGCATAATAAAATACAGTGAAGTCCCTGCTTGTTGCCTATAAGAAATAAGTATTCTGGGAAAGCAGCTTCAATAAAATTAAGTGGGCAATTTACCCAAATAGTCACAAGAGGAAGATAAAAAATGAAATATAGATTGAACAGTTGAAACTAGATGTTAATGTTGAAGAAGAGTTAAAACAAACGGTGCTGTTCATTAATGGACTTTATTTTAATGGAATTCAAAAAGAGTGTGCTCCATATTAAGTTGTTTTCCTCCCTCATGCCACCTGTATGATAGAAGCCAGCATCCACATCAAGGGCTGGACTTGTTTTATCTCATTAAATGTTGATGTTCATTTGCTGGTCAGAGTTTTGTTGATGTCTAGGTGGGGGGGACTGGAAGAGCTGATTCTATGGAAGGCACTAAATGAACCTCAAGTCATCCCTGTGTGCCTTAATTTTGGAATATATCTAAAATTTCCAGTGAGAAATTGCCTCTCTCTCTCTCAGCTTAACCGACCTGAAGAATAAAGGAAAAGGAGGAGATCAGGTATATCAAGTCAGACCAAGCTCCTTGAAGGTAAGGTAGGGTAAACATGAACAAGTTAGAGAGAAAATATGGGGAAATAATTTGGGTGACAACATTTTAACACGTACTCCCTCCTGCCCAGGAGGACCAAGAAATAATTGAACTATTTGAGAGAACTATTGCCGGGAAAGAGTTGTGTTCAAAGAGCTGATAGGCTACACGCTACCCTCAAAAGATTTTTGGGAAGATTTGACGGGATTAGTCTGGAAGCAGAGAATTACAGACTAAATCCAAGATTAGTCCCAAATATTGAATGGGACTTGTTAGTCACCACTTTTATAAGTCCCACTGATTTCAGTTAGTCTACTTCATCTGGGACTAACGTTAGATGTGGGTCTTTGTATTTTAAAAAATAGTTTAAAAGAGTTGGCTTGGACAATATTATTCTAAGAATTTGTTGGTGTTCCTGAACTTTGGATGAAATTACAATGCTCATTAAAACTACTGCCAGAACCCTTGGGTCAGAGGAAAGTAACATTAGACTGACAGCATTGCCAGCAGTAATGAGTATACCATTCATTCATGGGTTGGTGAATGTCTCTCTGTCATAATGATCTGGCCACCAACCAACCAGCCTTTAGCAAGTTTTAGTCCCACTGAAACCCCATCCCTTGTTACCGCGTGCATCAAAGGGAGATGACCCAATAATGAAAAGATAAAAATGCATGTTGACTAAGAATGGGAAATGTATTTGTTTCACATAATTTACAGAGGAATCCATTTAAACAAAGATTAAATAATCAAGATAGATTTATGGTTAAAAACAAGAGGCACAAATAGGCTAGAGAAGTTTAGTCATGGGACTGAAACTTTCCTTCCATAGAAAGAGGAGCATGCCATCTGTTCTCTAGGCTTCAGTTTGATTTAAAAAAACTGTATTAGATTCCAAAGCGGGATGGTTTCCAGCAATTGATTCCCAAGAAAGCTTTCATTTACAGTAAAAGAGGGGAAAATGATGTATAACAAACTTCAAAGAGGCAGGCATGTCAGTCTGTCAAAGCGAAACAACAAAGGGTTTCATGGCACCTCCAAAATTAAGGCCATGTATCTTCTTTCACACATTTGTTCTTATAATCAAACTATTATACAGATTCTGTTGAGCCAGATTATGAAGGATTTACTGTTGAAAGTTAAATATTTTACTTTAATTTAATAAAAGTGCAGTGACACAGAGAATAAGAAATGCTTACAGGGGGCAGTAGTGTAAGGTCCAAAACACACTGCAGAAATAATCCAATTTGAGACCGCTTTAACTGCCCTGGCTCAGTGCTAGGGAATTCTGGGAATTGTAATTTATTGTGGCACCAAAGCTCTCTGACAGAGAAGGTTCCATGTCCCAGAAAAAAAAATACAATTCCCATGGTTCCCTAGCACTGAGCCAGGGCAGTTAAAGCAGTCTCATACTAGATTATTTCTGCAGTGTGTTTTGGACCTAAGGCAGCTAAGGTGGCCTGGGTTTTTACTCTCTGTTTTCTCTGTTCTGTTCCCACTTCTGTAAACTGTTAGGTCAGAATCTGGTTGATGTCATATACAGGCGTCCCTCCCCGTTTGCAGACTTGGAAGTGGGGATGGAACAAAATGGTGCATGCGCCTCTGGCACATGGCCATTGAAATCAATGGGACCCCAATATTAGCAATATTTTTTCGATTTGTGGGGAGGGGGATCTGGAATGGATCCCCCATGAATCGGAAGGGACGACTGTATTTCCAAGTTGCCTTACACATGCAGTTGTACTTTTTTGGCCATTGTGTAATGGATGTATTCAGTTCATTGCTTCACAACTGGAATGCCACAATTCTAATTGTTTAACATGGGACTAAATCCTATTGCTAGTCCCACCTAGAGTATAGCCATTGAATCATTGGATTTACCTACATTTTGACTCAACTGTTGATTCACAGGTGGTCCAATGGGTTTACTCTAGTTGGGTCTAACCAACAGATTCTGGGATGGTGCATAACTATTTGTCAGGTCCTTCAATGTTGCAATTTATTCACCACGACTAAAACAACAGCCACTGAACTTCCCCCATTGCACAACATGACAATAGGTAGACACAGTCAGTTGCACAGTGTCAGTGATCAGAAGAAGGATGGTATTGCAAAAGCCACCTAATAACTATATAAGAGTTACACTACAAGAACATGATGAACATGATGTAAGATTTCAGCCATTACCTTCCTGCCTGTTCTCTTCCAACTATATACTAGTATGTAGCCATTGTAGTATCCTGAATAACTACCATATATACTTGTATATAAGTTGAGAAATTTTAGTCAAAAAAATCAACCCCCTCAAAAAACTGTGTTGACTTATTTATGGGTCAGTGTAAGCACTGTACCTTAATTCTTATCAAAAATGAAACCATCCCCTTCTCTGAGTAGGGTGAGGAAAGTCAAGGGCTTAGTCCAGTGATGGTGAACCTTTTAGAGACCAAGTGCCCAAACAGCAACCCAAAACCCATTTATTTACTGCAAAGTGCCATGTCCCTCTGGCTTTCTAGTAATGAACTCTGTGCTGGGCCGATGGCATGCATGCCCACAGAGAGAGCTCTGAGTGCCCCCTCTGGCACACGTGCCATAGGTTTGCCACCACTGGTTTAGTCTATCCCAGGAAAACCTAAAAGAAGCACTGGTCCCTACTACTCTCTCTATTGCAGCACCACATCTAGCCTTTTTGAATGCTTTGTAAATGCACTTTGAATTTGAATAAGACATTTGTATATGTTTGTCAGCTTTTCTGGATTAAAATCAGGAAAAAGTTATCACATTAAAGTTGACAGCTGCAGGCTGTAATCACTGCTAATGGTGGCTGCATCTACACTGCATAAATCATGTAGTTTGACACCACTTTAGCAACCATGGCTTAATGCTATGGAATTGTGGCAATTGTAGTTTGTTGTGGCACAAGAGCTTTTTGACAGACAAGGCTAAATATCTCATAAAACTACAAATCCTAGAATTCCCTAGCACTGAGCCATGGCAGTTAAAGTGGTGTCAAACTGAATTATTTCTGCAATGCAGATGCAGCTCTAGAAGCCATTTTCTTTACTTTGCTGTTATGTCCTTTTGATATGTGCACATTTTCTTAGCTTTGCCTGCACCTGGTTGCCTTCCCAACACATCACACAGCCACCATTTACTTTAGTTCTCTCTTCATCCATCCATCCTTAAGAGTGAGCACAAATAGTTATGCATCCTAGAATTTTGTAAGTTCTTTGGCATCGTTTTTCTTTGCCTTGTCCTTTACATTCTTTGTTGCATACCTCTAGGTTTAACTCTCAACTTATCCATGGGTCATATCAAAATCCATAATTCTGCCCCCCCCCCAAAACCTGCCCTCAACTTATACATGGATATATACAGTATTCTATCCTCTTATAGAATTCCTAAAATAAACCTTATTTCCTTTCTTTCTCATAAGTCATTCTCTTACTCTTATTCGTCAGCACTGACTCCACTCACTCCTGTGCTTACAAGTCTGAGGGCTTTTATAATTGCCTGATAAAATATTTTACAATATAAATTTTTAAAATTCTAAACATTTCAAGGTCAGAGATTGGAAAAGTTCCTTGGTTAGGTTACAGCTCCTAGAATCCCTCAGCCAGCTGGGGATTCTAAGAGCTGTAATCCAAATAATAATAATAATAATAATAATAATAATAAAATCACTTTTTCATGCATTCCAAACTGCTGTGAAGAAACAAATCACAGAGTAGTTTGGGTTCTGTGTGACTCCAAATCAGAGGTAACATATTTACAAGTCAAGACAGTACCTCAAGACTCAAGAAAGGGCAGTATAAACTAAAGCTGCTCAAATATTCATTGTTAATAAGCCTCATATAATCTTCAACCACACGGGGCACAGAAGATTCTCAGCTGTGTACCATTTGCTGTCATAAGAGGTATGGCATGCAAGAAAAATGTGATGACAGAGTGTTCATATTTAGCCATGAAATTTAGCTGAGTGGCTCTTTCCTTTTGATGCTAGAATTCCATATGCCATCTGAAACTTACACCACACTGAAAATGTATCTCTAGGGATATTATATAAGAATGAAAATTATGATTGTGACATTGCTCCACACTTGAGAAATATTTTTCATAAGAGACCACCACCACCCCGAATATGAGAGTGTTCCATTTGTGTCTTTGTGTTCTTAAGCACTATCTCAAGAATGGCAGGCTGCATGTGTAAGAGGTATTATTAATGACAGCAACTGAATCTGGATAATAATTTTAAAGTCTCTGGGTGTATGGTAGGTTTTCACTAGTTTCTTTTCGTTTAAGAAAGGTACATTGTTTATACCCTAAATTAGAGATATAATTCAGTTGTTACCTGACTCCTGTGTGTCAGATTCAAAACAGAGCTCAAATTCAGATTTTGGGAGAGTTACATTACATATTACAGTACCCAGATTTCCCCAGGCAGGTACTCAGGAATTCTGGGAGTTGTAATCCAAAAAGGTAACTTCTCCAACCTCTGCTCAAACTCTTTGGTAGTTCCTTAGGGCTCTCACTGTGAGGACAGGGACCTGAGTTTTTATGCCTGTTTCCATCTTAACAGCCATCATAGAAGGTGCTTCTCCAAGTCCCCTTCCATGTTCTGATGCCGATCTTTCTCATTCATGGCACCTTGAGCCTTAGTGCATTACAATAAAACACACCAAGATAGAAGCAGCTTTCTGTTTGCCTCTCTGCATGACATCATAGTAGTTCTGTTCTCTTTCCAGAGATGGTCGTAAAAGTGTGCCTTTTGCCAAATGCATTTTTCCAGCACTACAAAAGGCACACTTTTATAATCATCTCTCTCTGGAATAGAGGGAACAGAACAGACATGCTTCGAGGGCATGCAGAGAGGTAAACAGAAAGTCGCTTTTATCTCACTGCCTCTTGTCTTATTTCTGTAATGTGATAAGGCTCCTTGTCTTTGGAATGTCCTTTACAGAGATACTTATTTGACATCATCTTTTATGTCCTTTCAGATCCAGGAAAACACATTATGTGCCCAGGTATTCCAGCTGTTATAATGCTGACTTCAGTTGTTTTTTATGACTTCCATTGGATTTTGTCATCTGTTAATGGCTGTGGATTCTGCAGTTTCCATGCATTATAATAAATAATAATAATAATAATAATAATAAAATTTATTTTTACCCCGCCCAATGGTAATCCAATCAGGGTGGCTTACAAATTAAAACACACAAGATAAAAACATAGAGTCCCAAAAGAGTAAATACAACGTACCCCCCTCCCCACTTAAAATGATATTAAATCAATAATAATTTAAAACAATTCAATTTAAAAACCCAATACAAGATAAATTTAAAAAGCCTGACACCACAATCTTCACCATCAGATCGATGGGGCCACGAGAGGATCGTCATTGATGTGGCTGTTTGTATCCGAGGTGGGGATCACTAGTCTGGAAAGGCCTGCCGGAAGAGATTCGTCTTGACAGCCTTTTTAAAGCTGTCCAAAGATGTTAAAAGACGGATCTTGTCCGGCAGGTCATTCCAGAGTTTGGGGGCGATGACTGAAAAAGCCCTCTGGGAGGTAGCCACAAGCCTCGCTTTCTGAGGCTGCAGCAAGTTCCTCCCGGAGGACCGAAGAGCGCAGGGAGAATTATAAGGGAGAAGGCGGTCCCTGAGGTAGTTTGGACCCAAGCCATTTAGGGCTTTAAAGGTGATAACCAACACCTTGTACTGGGTCCGGAAACTAATAGGCAGCCAGTGGAGGGACCGCAAAACTGGAGTAATGTGGTCCCTCCGAGATGTTCCCGATACAAGCCTGGCTGCCATATTCTGAACCAGTTGTAGTTTCCGAACCAAGCACGAGGGTAGCCCCATGTAGAGTGCGTTGCAAAAGTCAAGGCGTGATGTTACCAACGCATGCACCACAGTCTTGAGATCCCTTACTTCCAGAAAAGGGCGCAGCTGGCGTATCAGCCGAAGCTGATAACAGGCGCTCCTGACCGTCGCATTAACCTGATTTGTCATCAGGAGCGACGGGTCAAGGAGCACCCCAGACTGTGAACACAGTCACTGGAGGAGAGTGTGACCCCATCCAGGACTGAAGGTTGCAACCCAATTCTTGGTTTTGGGGCCGCTACCGTGAGCACCTCCGTCTTGTCTGGATTCAATTTCAATCTGTTTTTCCTCATCCAGCCCATTACCGCCTGAAGACATTCATTGAGAGAGGAGATGCCATTGGAATTCGAGGCCGACGAACGAGACACGGAGAAATAGATTTGGGTGTCATCGGCGTACTGATAACACCCAGCACCATAACTCCATATTATCTCACCCAGCGGCTTCATATAGATGTTAAATAATATCAGGGACAAAATTGTGCATTGACTGCACAATTAATTTATATTGTTATTTGTTTATTCTTTTAAATTTATGCCACTTCAGAGTTTTATGCTGAGACATGTAGTAATCTACTAAATGATTAAGCACATTGGGATATCTATTTTATTTGCAAATTTTTACTCTGCAAGATTAGGGATTTCATTCTTTACTGACGTTCTCAAAAGAAGCAATAAGTAATTTTAACAAGTTTCTTCCCATTGCCAGAAACTCCTTTAAAACTGCAGTTTTTGAAGACTGTTTTCAGTTTGGGACTTAATCTGTGCAAAATTCACATCTTGGTTTTTTTCTGCACAAAAAAATGCTATTTTCTATGCAGAAAATGCTGTTTTCTACACAGAAAACGGATGGAATAAGTTGGGACCTTATTCTCTGCAAAATTTGCACTTTTTGATTTAGAAAACAGCATTTTCTGCATTGCTGGTGTGTGCCTTCAAGTCATTTCTGATTTATGGCAACTCTAATGAGAACCTATCATGGGTGGGTGGGTGGAAATATTTGATCAGAGGGGTTTTTCCTTTGTGTCCCTCTGAGGCTGAGATGGTGTGACTTGTCTAAGGTTAGCAATTAGGGATTTGAACCCTGGTCCCCAAAGTCATAGTGCAGTGCTCAAACCATTACGCCACACTAGCTCTCTATTTTTATATTTTGCTATTTCTCCATAGGAAACACCATTTTTACACAGAAAATGTTGGGCTTCAGCAAAAAAAAACCAGATATAAATTTTGCTCAGACTAAATCATGCACTGTGTGTGATAATTCTCATCAGTTTTGGAATCTCCTCACTTGAGACATACATTTTTCAAACATTTTACAAATGTTCTTTCCATCGCTATGCAAGATAGGACCTTGTAAAAAAGTGAGATACACTTGCTAGGTCATTATTAACCACAGCCATTTTTCCAAATCATAGTGTATGCATAATGAACAATTGTATTCAATTTTTTAATCATATCTGCTGTAATAATGGAGCTAAGTAATAATATTGGATTAAATTCAGGAACATACTTCATCCTACTAAAGCCATTTTTCATATTACAGTCTTTTCACTAGCAATTTTTGTCTTCAGACTGTTCATACAAGATGGAATCTAGCTAAGGTTTTTGTGTTTTTTTAATTAGGAGGTTGATGGTACGATTCACACACTTAAAACGTGTAGTTCAAAGCAAAAAATATTTCTTTTTGGCTGAAGCTATCCACTCCATCTAGATAAAGCTCCATACAGACAACTTATATCAGTTTAAAATTAGAGATTGTAAGTGAGCAACTTCCAAAATAGGATAATTTTTAATTAAAACTTTTATTGATAGAAGTTAAAAAAAAAAAGTTGGAATATGTATCATTCCTGGGAAGACATAAAACTTTACTGACTGCTCATGCAGTAAACTAAATAAGCACAGAGTGCTGGAAAAGTCTAGACAATAATTTCATTAGAAGCTATAGTTTTGTGCTAGAGAGCAAACTTCTGCACATTTATATGTATTTCATGGGTTAGCAACAAGGAAAAACAACACAATTATAGCATTTTCGATCTGAACAGGGACCTCCCCCCTCAAAAAAAAAAAAACATGTATTCTGTGGTTTCAATAGAGCAGGAAAGCATGATTCCATGAGATTATATTCCAGCATTAAGGATGCCTTACAATTACTTAGGAGGCTATTTTATACTGTACTGATTCAGATATTGGTTCAGCTAGCCCATTATTAGCTGGATATCTTTGGTCTTCTCTCGTGGTTCCCCCTCCAAGTACAAACCAGGGCCAACCTTCTCAGCTTTCAAAATCAGACTAGATTGTGTGTATTCAGGGTGGTACCAGTTCTTCAAGAGTCAGTATGGAGTAGTGGTATGAATGTTGGGCTAGAACATCTCTTGATGCCGTGGGCAAGTTACACTCTTTCAGCCTAAGGAGGAGGCAATGGCAAACCTCCTCTGAATAAATTTACCAATTTGAAATCAATGTGAAGGCATATAAAAGCAATGTCTTCATCTCCATCAGCATCAGAGTACATACAGATGCCAGCAAAATAGGTAGTAAATCATAAACAGAGATGTCTAGCTTTCTGGGGGTTTCTGATCTCATCCTAAGAATGTAATGAGCCCATGTTCAGACTTACATTTTAATCCAGGAGTGGGCAATTGTGAAGAGTCAAAAAGCCAATTTGCTATGCTGGGATCCTCAAACAAACACACAATGGATGGAAAACCATTTCTAGTGTTTGTTTGTTTGTGGAGGGTTTTTTTGGGGGGAGGCATTTGGCAGAATCCTGTTGGGTAGCTACAAATGCACAAGGGCCATACTTGCAGTGGTATGCGGTGAATCCCATCCTAGTCCCTGGCCCAGGGATGATGAGAGTTGTAGTTCAAGACACTTGGAAAGACCAGTCTAGGGAAAGCTAAACTATAAAGGTAGTTTAGATTTTAAACGAAGAAAATCTGGACATGTATTCTGCACATCATGCAGCTGCCAGGTTAGGCACAGAAAAGCCACATTCCAGTGAGATTTTTCTGCTCACAGAGTCACAGATTCCCTCTTCCCCCTATAAGGCTCCTGCTTGCACCTTTAAAATCTGCTCCAGTGGGTTGGAAAACCCTCCAGGGCAATTTTTAGGTGAACATTTAGGGCAGCAGTGGCTGCTAACACAACTTTGGATTTAGGCTAATGCCTTCCATTTCCCATCGGAGTTTCTACCACTTCCTTGCTCTTAGTGAAACATATCCCAGCTGCTCCCGCCAAAGGATGAAGGACATTTTCCAAAAGATGAAGGACAGAGAAATATGTCAGAAGGTACTGGGAGGCCATCCAAAACTGCCTTATGTGAAAAAGTTATAGCGCAGTGACAGCTACAATCACAGTATCAAAACTGAAATGCAAAAGGCAGCAGTACAGTTGCAGAAGCATAGCAATCCTTCTAGGTGATGCAGAGGTCTTCTTTGCCTGCGTCTTTAGTGGAATATGGGGCTAGTGTGAAAAGGCCCTAGGTGTCCAAGCTGAAGCAACTTCAAAACTAGATATTATTAACTAGGCAGGTAATAGACACTCAGTAGAGTTCACAATAAAAGGCTGTCTTCTGTGTAAACATATATACACTTTGTTCTGACCTGCTCCATGTAGCCAAATGAACATAAATGCCTCATGAAGTTCAAAGCAGTAAACAGCATTAATTTTTCATGGAGAGTTAATGCAACAGAAATTGAATTTCCTGGCAGCAACTCAAATGGTAGTGTCTATGTTATATAGTAATGAAGAAAAAAAAGCATCTTATGGAGATGCTTACACACTAGAGTCTTTTAGTTCTGATACAGTATTGCTTTTTCTAGGGCAAAAACTAAAACAGGAATTAAAACACAGCAAAATAGTTCCTATAAAATTATATGTTACCCTGACTTATAATGCCCTTCCTTGTGGCATCTTATTTCTATAATGCTTACTCATTGTGCTTACTCACAAAAAAAAAAATCATTGTATTGAGCAAATAATGTTTCCAATGTGAAGAAAAAGACTATTTTCTGATTCGGTGCTGAAAGGTATTACTTCTTATTGATCAGAAGTAGGGGATTAGTTTTGAATAGTTTCTTAATTACCCTTCAACAGTATTTCTGATTTTCCCTGATCATATCTTGGTTTTTGCTGGTTGGGAGCTGATGATTTAATTAGTATTATCCTTGCATTTTAAGAATAAATTAATATAAAACATCTAGTTCAACCAATTTAACCATTTCAAATGGGACATCATGCAGATTCAATGATGGGCTCATTCATTATTTGTTGTTAACTACCCTCAAGTTGATTTTGACCCATTGTGATCCTGTGGATGAGACATTACCAAGACTTCCTGTTCTCCACTGCACTGCTCAGTTCCTGCAAACTCATACTTGTGACCTCCTTGATAGAGTCCATCCATCTGGCATGTGACCTTCCTCTCTTTCTACTTCTCACCACCTTTCCTAGCATTATTGTTTTATCCAATAAGTTGTGCCTTCTCATGATGTGTCTGAAGTTGGGCAGCCTCAGTTTTGTCATCTTGACTTCCAGGGAGATTTCTGACTTGATCTGCTCTAGGACCCATTTATTTGTCTTTTTGGCTGTCCATGGGATCCTCAGCACTCTTCTCCAGCACCACATTATCTCAAATGCATTGATTTTCTTTTTATCTGCTTTCTTCACTCTCCAGATGTGAATGGTAATGGGGAATACAATGGCTTGGATGATTCACACAATAGACCAAACTAAGCACCAAGACAGAAATCGGTAACATTTTGCTAAAAGTGCTATCAGTACTATGTCTCCTTCCTGTGTTAGCATAATAATGTCGGTGACCATTATAATCATCATATACAATTCATGCATCGTCATAGGTGGGCTGAACCTTTGGCTCATCTGTGACATTTTACTGTTGGTGAAGTACTAGAGTTCACTGGCTTAGAGTTCTATATACCCTTCCCTAAACTGCAAGGATTCCATTTAATGTTGTCATGGCAGTTAAAGTGGAATCATAGTGCAATAACTATGGGCCTTTGCAGACTGCCAGAAATAATGCAAATTAAGTCCACTTTAAGGGATAGGGTTAGTGCTAGGGAATCATGGATATTGTTTTTTTTCTGAGACATTGAGCCTTCTCTGTCAGAAAGCTCTGGTGCCACAATAAAATACAGTTCCCATGATTCCCTAACCCTAACCCTAACCCTTAAAGTGGACTCAATTTGCACTATTTCTGGCAGTCTGCAGATCCTTTGTGTGAAAGGATCTTAACACATGGTTAGAGGACAACATTTCACCACTACCTTGAAAAATCAGAAACTGACAGAATAGATCACTAGGGAAAGTATTCTAAGGGCAATTAAGAGGCTATACATTAGTACTTTTGTAACAACAAGCAATGCCTTTATACAGAAATGTTTTAATTGGCAATTTAATTCCAGCAACATTAAAGCAATCAGATTGCCATAAACCAGGTGTGGGGGAAAATTGGGGAAACAGCATAGAAAACATTAGAATACAAAAGTTTTAGGATTATATACATATATTCTGGCAGTCTCATATTTTGCTCAATGGGAGAAGAAGGCAACAATGCAGAAGCAACTCTGTAACTCAGGGGTAGGCAACCTTTTTGAGCCGGGGGCCAGGTTGCTGTCCCTCAGACAATTGGGGGGCCGAAGCACCAAAAATAAATAAATAAATAAATAATTTTAAAAAATTAAAAAATATGCATGCACACTCTCTCAGAAAAGCCATGGCAAAACCCTGTGGACATTTTGCCAAGAAAACCCCAAGAACAAGTAATAACAACAATAATCAATATCATTATGGCAGGCGGCAGCGGTGGGCAGTGGCGGTGGCGGCAGGACTGGCCTGGGGCCGGTCCAAAGGCCTCGGGGGGCGCATCCGGCCCCCAGGCCTTAGGTTGCCTCCCCTGCTGTAACTGCTTCACAGTAATAATAATTTCATTATTAAGGCATCTACAATTGGCCCTCCTTATGTACGGATTTTTTATCTACAGATTCAAGCACCCACAGCTTGAAAATATTCAAAAGAAAGCATACATTCAAAATTGCAAACCTTGATTTTTCATTTTATATAAGGAACACCATTTTGCTATGCCATTATATTTAATGGGACTTGAGCATCCATGGATTTTGTTATCCACTGAGGGGATCCTGGAACCAAACCACAGCGGATAACAAGGGCCCACTGTATAAACCTGCTTGTAAGTGGGAATGGAGGCTATAACTAGGAATTGAAACAAATTTATTTATTTAGCCTGCTTTTCTCCCTTGCAATACCCAAAGTAGCTAGTTACAACATATGTTGAAACATAATGCAACTAAAAATAAAACATTAAAATTAACTATATTAAAACAGCTTAAAAGGAGCTTAGAAGCATTTAAACATAATAAAGGAGGGAAATATACAAAAAGTACAATTAAAAGCCACTTCTGCAGTTGATGGCCAAACCCCCATCTAAACAAAAAATTCTGCTGGCAGAGAGCAAGGAAGGAACCAATGTACTGTTGCTTCCAATGGGAGGGAAGGAAAAAGCTCCATAACCTGGGAACAGCCATGGAGAAGACCTTCTCTTGGACCCTGAAAAAATATGCCTGTGAAGATGGTAGGAGCAAGAGAGATCCTTACTCTGAAGATCACAGAACCCAGGTCAGTTCATGTTGAGAAATATAGTCATTCAGATACCTGGCCCAAATAATAGCAAAATCACAGATGAGAAAATCAATCACCTTATTTATACCCTGCCTCAAGGTGGCTTACAAAGGCCTCAATCACATTACGACTTAAGCCGGTTCCTATAACCAGGTTATAGGTGCCTCATTCACACTCGAATCGGTTATACCCACGAGTGTGTTCGGGGTGAATCGGCACAAGCCTGCCTGAACCAGTTTTTCTAAATACGGGTTTTTTTATCGCATCTATTGAAAAGATGCAGGTTGCCCCAAATGTGAACTCGCTGCTGGTTGCAGTCGGGGCATTCAAGGTGGGCAGAGGAGTAGAACATACCCATTCCAAAGTTCTTGACAAACCTCCATTCTTTTTCCACTTTCGGCACTCATAGCAGTGCCGGCTCTGATCTCTTTTTGGCGAAACTTGTCATATATATCCACAGGTAATGTATCTCTAAAGCCCTTTAAGAGGAGATATGAATTTTGGTTCCCTTTCCTAGTAGTAGTAGGAGCCCTGGTGGCGCAGTAGTTAAATGCTGGTACTGCAGCCACTCACTCACAAATGACAAGGTTGTGAGTTCAATCCCAGCCAAGGGCTCTGGGTCAACTCAGGCTTGCATCCTTCCAAGGTCACTAAAATGAATACCCACCTTATTGGGGGCAATTAGCTTACAGTTGTAAACCACTTAGAGACTGCTTATGCAGTATGAAGCGTATATAAACTGAAGCTGCTGTTGCTATTGCTAAAGTATTGGTACACAATAAAGACAAGGGGAGCCAGTCTTTAGGACTACGGTGGGGGATGAAGGTTAAATGAAACTTCTTTTTATACAGTGTAGCCTCACTGGTCATTTCATGTGATTGTGTCTCCTGCTCTTTGCCTGCCTGTGCAAACTCACTCCCTTAGCTGAGTCTTTCACTTGTGGGGTGGGGATGATTGGGAAGCTCTTGCAAGGCTTGGGCACAGGACATCACTTCTATGGTTCCATGTAGCACCATTTTGGGATGGACTGACTGATGGGAGCAAGGAGTTAGAGCACATGGCGGTGGGGGAGAAGTGGCAGCAAAAAGGAGCTTTCAGATTTGGGACCCTGCTGAAGCTTAATGAGCTTTGATGGAACTTGGCAGGTAGGCTGGAACTCCTCTGCTGCTCATGTCTTTTTTTCATCAGACAGGGTGAGAGAAGAGGTAAGAGAAGCTACAAAGTTTGTGTGGAGGAAGGACATTTGAAGCTGTGTGGGGAAGATGTAGCCCTTGGGAAAAGAGAGAGAGGAGTATCTGGGGTCAATTTTTAGAAAGAGTCCTTCACCTTGGAGCAGCTCCTGCAGTTAAAATCTCTTCTTTCCTCATGCATGCTAGTTTCCAGTCCAGAGCATGTGGCTTCGGTAAACCCACTACATACACCCCAGCTGTACCCCCTCTTCCTCACCAGGGAGAAGCTTCTCCCTTTGTTCCTTGTTGCCTTGGGAGCAGCAACCAAGCAGCCAACCAGGGTGACCAAGTGCAAAGGGTGCAGAAACTGAACAGCCAGTCAAGTAGCAACCAAGAAGCCTCTTGTCCAGGCTGGCTTTTGCCACAAGGCTGGAATGGGTGAGAGCTTTCTCTGTCACTGCTCAGCCAGCTGCTCTGTTGCTTCTCTCAAGGTTGCTGGGTGCAAATGGAGCAGCAACAAAGATTTATTGTTTTGCAATTGAGCTGCAGACCTCATAATATCAAGAAATAGACATGGGGGGGGAACCTAGGGTTGTAACCTATAAGGAAAGGGGCTGGTAGCTGGAAAAAGTTTGGGGACCACTGGCCTAGATATATGTGGCACCTGGTGGTGCAGTGGTTAAATGCCGGTCCTGCAGCTACAACATTGTAAGTTCGATCCTGGAGGGCTCCAAGGTCAACTCAGTCTTCCATCCTTTTGTAGGTAGGTAAAATGAGTACCCAGCTTGTTGGGGCAATTGGCTTACATATTGTGAACCACTTAGGGAGTGCTAGTTCACTGATAAGTGGTATAGAAATGTACTTGCTATTGCTATGTCTTACTTTATTTTGTATAATCCTTTGGCACTGCTCATCTTGTTGTGCTTACTTTTGAGTGTTGGACTAGGACCTAGAGCCCAGGGTTTGAATCCCCGCTCAGCCATGGAAACCCACTGGGTGACTTTGGGCAAGTCACATTTTCTCAACCTAAGAGGAAGGCAATGGCAAACCTGCTTTCCAAGAAAACCCTGTAAGACCATCACCATAAATCAGAGTTGATTTGAAATGAAAGCACATAACAACAATACAATGTTTATCCTCAAATTCATGCTATGAAGTAGGCAATGCTGAGACAAAATGACTTACCTAAGTTCATTCAGTAAATTTTGTGGCTGGATAGGAATTTGAACCCAGGTCTCCTTGACCAAAAACCAACCAAGTAGTTACTGCACCATATTGGATTCCTCATTAGGAATGGATTTAATGGGGTACTTTGATTCTGTATTCCTGCATAGTAGAAAGTTGGACTGTTGTGGTCTTCCAACTCTATGATTCTATGATTCTAAGAGCAATGGCCATCCTGGCTATGGGATTCTGGGAGTAGAAAATAAAAAAAAGTAACTTTCCCATGCGCTGGGCTAGAGTTAGCACTTGAAACGTTCACACACCAGGGGAGAAAAAACTATACGCACTCAATTTGTAGCCAATCACATTTCCCTGGAATCAGATTTCCTCTGCAGTTATTGTTCACTCAATGTTCTTTTAAAGAACCTTGAGCTTGAGCAAGTCACACTTTCTCAACCTTGGAAGAAGACAAAGGCGAAACCCCTCTGAATAAATCTTGCCACAAAAACCCCATGAACAGCGACAGGCTTTCAAACAATAAATAACAAACAACCATCCAGCAGTGTTCTTTGGAGATGTAGAAATTAAAGTAAGTTTATTCTGGCTGTTTTATCACATGCATTTAAATGGGATCAGCACCTATTTCTAGAGTGGCATCAGACCCTCCCAAGGTCTATTTTATCCAGACAAATTCGGACAAAATTCAGCAAAAATGTCAAACAAGGCAGTACTGGAGTAACCTCATCTTGCTTTAGTAGTCATTTTCAGTGGGGGTCCTGGATTAAATGAGATTATTTTTAAAAGAAAGTCTTACAGAGAAATGAGAGATGGCAGCTCTTTGATGCATCACTTACCAATGATTTTGTTACCAAATCCAAATGAACTAAAAGCAATCAATTTGACATAGTACGCGATGAGACCAAAGAAGTCAGCTGCAATTAAAATGTTCTTTACTGAACAATTGTCTCCGTATGTGCTCAAAATACTATCTTTTCTTCACCTGTTATAAAAATACACAATTTCATGCCTATCTCCAGACAGAGGGAAAGGATTAGTCTAATAGTGCTCCATCCATCAAGCAGCTGCCAAAATATATGGTGTAAGGAAAGTTCTAAGATAGATTTTGAAATCATTGTTTTAGGAAGCCTCAAAACCTCTGGACCACTTGCTCTATCAGTCATGCTTGACATCTGCTTTGTTAAGGACTTCGGAAAATCTGCAAGGATGAGGATAAACCATTCCTAATGTCATTGCATTAAAAAAATTGCTTGTTACTATAAACAGGAGTGCCCTTTGTTACATCCAGCTGTGTAATGAATATGTTTAGTCGCCGATGATGTCAGTGTCTGTTGTTTCAAACAAAGGCTGCACCATGAAATTGATGCTCAAGGGTACAATCTGCTAGAGACTCCGGCTGTACTAATAATAAGGTTACATAGGATCAGTGTACCAATGGTTTAAGACACTCACCCAAAGAAAAGCTTGTTCATGCATCCATAGTACCTTCGGAGTGCAACGCAAACAGAAGGAACAAATTCCTACTTTTTAAAATGCATCCTTAAATGAAGCACACTTTTTAAGGAAGGAGGGGGGCCCTATATTTATAGATGAAATTAATCAGCAATTTGCAATGAATTAAGGACAAGGAAAGCAAACATCATGGGGCAGCCCACAAAATATCATCTATGCAACTGCGGTGACAGAGCAGTTTTGTCTTGATCCAGTACTTACATCAGCAGGTGAGCAATCTGCACCAACCCAGGCCAGCCACTGTATCTGACTGCTTCTCTATAAACAGCATCCGCGCACTGGCCAGAGTATTATATCATTTCTTCCCTTGGTTGTTCAGATTTGATTGCATCTGCAACTTGAGGGGCGTGTGTGCCTTTTGTAAAATCAGCTGTTTTTGAAAAGCAATGCATGAGCACTGCTGCAGCTGACCTAAAGTAGTTCAATGCAGCAAATGCTCTGGCTCCCCCTTCCTTTCTCTTTTCCCCCCTCCTCCTTTCTTTTAAAGGGCTATGGTACCACTCAGTTTAGACAACCGTACATATTACTGGCAAACTGGAACATCTGTTACTTTAAGGTTGCAAGGGCAAGATTCTCCAAAAGGACAACATTAAAGATTTTAAATTAATATAGTCACATATGGATAATCATACCATTCTAATGAAAAGTCTTTTTTTTTTAAATGGCAGGTTAAAAATATTGGCATAGTGGTGTGAAAGCTGGACTACGACTCTGGAGATCAGGGATCAGCCATAAAATCCATGGGGTGACCTTGAGCAAGTCACATTCTCTCATCCTCCAGGGAAGGCAATGGCAAACCTCCTCTGAACAAATGTTGCCAGGAAAACCCCATGATAGATTCACCTTAGGCTTGCCTTAAGTCAGAAATGATTTAAAGACACTCAACAACAACAACAACGAAATATTTTATAGCAGTTGTGCCACCCCGTTGTGTTACACAGAGAGGCAGGATATTAATAATAATAATAATAATAATAATAATAATAATAATAATAATTATCCCTTGTCTTCTTCCTTCATTCTTTTTTAGAGGAATCCTTTTCAACATGGATGAAAAAACATAATGAACCATTTAGATTTCTTAGGCTGCATCTACAATGCACAATTAATGCAGTTTGACACCACTTTAACTGCCATGGCTCAATGCTATGGAATTCTGGGATTTGTCCAGAAAAGATAGAAGTGCTCCTGGTCAGTAAGAAAGTAGGTCCAGGGATATGGATTCAAACTGTTCTGGATGGGATTTTACTCCCCCTGAAGTCACAGATCCACCATTTGAATGTACTCTTGGATTCAGCTCTGAACCTGGATGCTCAGATTTCTGCAGTGGCCAGGAGTGCATTTGCACAATTAAAGCTAGTGTGCCAATCGTGCCCATTCCTTCAAATGTCAAACTTGGACATGGTGACACAAGGCTTAGTTACATCCCAAGTGGATTACTCTAATGAACTATAGGTGGGGCTGTCTTTGAAATATGTTTGGAAAGAGCTGCAGAGAGATTGTTGATGGGTGCTGGTTAGAGGGAATACACAACTCAGATGTTGCAGCAGTTCCACTGGCTGACACTCTGTTTCTGGGCACAATTCAAAGATTATGTATAAAGCCCTATACAGCTCAGGTCCAGGCTATTTGAAGGACTGTATCTGTATCTTCCATATGAACCTGCCCAAGCTCTAAGATTTGCCTTCACAGGTATGTTGGGTCACACTCTCCTCAAAGGACTGTGTTCACAGTCTGGGAGTGCTCCTAGGACATTATCACACGTGGGCCAGAAAGCGGAAATAAAAGTGGAAATGAGGCATCCCGAAAATAAACGGGAAATAGCCCTTGTTTCCGCATACGTCATTACCTTCATTGCGCATTTACAGTAAGTGTATCGAACGTCCACACACAAGAGAAAAAAACCCATAAATGTAGCCGAAATGAGCCTCCTGCACATGCGCAGAGAGAGGAATGCTCGCTAGAACCATGGCAACAGCGGGGAAATGTGCCACAATACGTATTTGGTTATCAGACTTATGGTAAATGCGAAATTATTCCCGTCGCGCAATTGCAATTCCTGAAGAAACCGAAATTCAAAAGATCTCGGATCATTCCGCTTTCTGTCGGGGTTCTGTTGGGGTTCTGTGCAACGTCGTGTGAAAACACGGGCCAATAATACGTATTAGGTCGGGATTTCGTGTGGATTTTGTTTGGATTGGGCCCCATGTGATAACGTCCCTAGATCCATCACTTCAGATGACAAATCAGGTGAATGCGATGGCCAGGAGCGCCTATTATCAGCTCTGGCTGATATACCAGCTGTGCCCTTTCCTGGAAGTGAAAGAGAGCCCTCCCTCCATTACCATCCGATGTCATCTGGGGGAGAGACACTAGGTCTAGCACCATCGGGCCTAGGATAAGAAGAAGAGCCCTCCCTCCATTACCATCCGATGTCATCTGGGGGAGAGACACTAGGCCCAGCACCATCGGGTCTAGAATAAGAACCCTTACTTCTTAAGGGATGGGTGGGATTTGGGATTTTATGTTCTGTTTAATAAATCTGTATGGAAATTGTAATGTTGTAAGTCACCCCGATTGCTCTGCAGAGGGGCGGGATATAAATTATTATTATTATTATTATTATTATGGAAGTTAGGGACCTTGAAACCATGGTACATGCGCTGGTAACCTCTCATCTCAATTTCTGTAATGCACTCTACATGGGGCTACCCTTGTGCCTAGTTCAGAAACTTCAATTGATACAGAACATGGCAGCCAGGCTGCTCTCGGGTAAAACTAGAAGAGACCATGTAACACCAATCTTAAGATCACTTCACTGGCTGCCTATCAGTTTCCGGGCACAGTAAAGGTGTTGGTTATGACCTTTAAATGGCTTGGGTCCAACCTATCTTCAGGTCTGCCTCCTTCCGTATAATCCACCCCGCACACTCAGGTCCTCTGGCAGGAACTTCTTGCATCCTATAAAAACTAGATTGTCTGCAACTGCCCAAAGGACCTTTTCGGCTACTGCTCCCAGATAATGGAACGGCCTGCCGGATGAGATCCATCACATTACCTCCTTAAACAGCTTTTAAAAAGCTGTTAAGATTAATCTCTTCTGGTAGGCCTTTCCTGAGTGAACAACTGGCCACCAAAAAAGTTGTCTGTTACACCTCAACTTCTCTCACAGTTATTTTAAATTTATTTGTTACTTGTTGTGTTTGTTGTTTTAAAGTATGTTTTAAACGATGACTGTGTAATTGTATTGGATACAAATAAATATTATTATTATTATCATCATCATCATCATCATCATAGGAAAAGATCTTCTCTGTAGCTACTCCCACACTTTGGAACCTCCTCACCAGAGGTGCTAGGATGTTTCCTCCTCCATCTTTTCAAAAAATCATTTCCCCCCCTTGTAATGTCCCTGCCCAATCAACCCTTAATATCAAACCTCCATATTGAAAGGCATGCAAGTCACTAGTTTCAAGATGCTTCCCAGAGCAAGATAGTAGGATCTCATAGAGATCTGGGGAACTTGGCCAGGGAGTGTTGCAAGCACATAGGAAGAGAGATACATTCTTTTAAGTGTAAATCAATTGTGGGGGGGGGGGGGGGGTCCCAGTGAAGGGAAATAAGTATTTGGCATCTAGCAGAAATTTGAGCATTCAAACAAGCCATATGGATTTGCCACCTCTTTATGTACCATACTGTGTGTTTTATGGCCCGGTTGGTTGGAGGAGGGGTGCTGCTCTTTTCCACCCATGGAAATTCACCTAAGGATCCCAAGGATCTGCCCACAAAGTGAAAAGGGTATATAGGAGGTCTGTTTGTTCTTTGTTTTCATTCTTGGGCAAAGTCAGAAGCTATGATGTTGCCTAGACTCCTCAGAATTGCCACCTTCTCTGCAGTTTTCCCTCTGATCTGGGCTTCTGGCAGCTGCATTGGTAACATATAGTTCCCATCCTTCTAATCCCTCTCCAAGTTAAACAATCTTTAATTTGTTAGCTCTCGTATGAGTGTGTGCTTTCTTTGACTGTTGTAGCCCCTTTTATTGTATTAATAAAAATGCATTTTCACTTGCATTCTGGAATCGGACTTAGTAGATAAAGGCAAACGATCCTGAGCCAGATGTTACCCTGGCACTTTCAATGAGTTAATTCATTAATTCCTCTATAAAAATTAATTTGGAGCAATTTTGGTAAAAAAAACAACAACACCCAAAGCAAGGGAACAATCAAGATGACAATTCAAGATACCTGTTTCTTTGTTGTCTTTTCAACAGCAATTTAAGACCTTTCAATTCCAGCAAGCCTTTGAAAATCAGTTAACAAGAGAAGTGCTTTTTATGGTACTGTACTGTTTTTAATCTTTGTTTTAATGGTTTTTATTCTGTTGTTAGTTTAATACTGTTTTAATCTCAAGTTTTGTACGTTTTTAGAATCATAGATTTATATTGTTGGAAGAGACCACAAGGGAAATCCATTCCAACCCCCTGCCATGTAAGAACACACAATCAAAGACAGATGGTCATCTGGCTTCTGTTTAAAAGCCTCCAAAGAACATGACTCCACTATTCTCCAAAGCAGCGTATTCCACTGTCAAACAGCTCTCACTATCAGGAAGTTCTTCCTAATGGAATCTCTTTTCTTGTAGCTTGAATCCATTGCTCTTTGTCCTAGTTTCTGAAGGAGCAGAAAACAAGCTTGTTCCTGCTTCCATATTATATCCTTTCAAATATTTAAGCATGGATATCATGTCGTCTATACAGTATCAGCGTTTATTGAAAATGTCTGTCTTTTGTAAGCTACCTTGAGCCCCCAAATGGAAGAAAGGGAAGATATAAACAAAGTGATGGATGGGTGGATTATACTGTGGTCCAGATGCTAAAAGGTATTCAGGAAGAACAGACAAGCCAGGAGATGCTGCAGCAGTTTGCTTTTTCTTGAGCATCCTGGGAAGGATAAGATTCTATCCCTCCTCTCTTCTTTACCCCTACAGTGATTTATTCAAGTCTTTTATTCCAAGGGTCTAGTCTCTACCTTCAAGTTGAGCCTCAAATCCTTGCAAGATACTTTCAAGTCAAGTCTCAAGATGAGTCTTAAGTCTTGGAGCCAACTTTTGACAGAAAAAGGAGGAGGTGGGATGCATTTCTCAGAGGGAAACAGCAAATGTCTGCTTGGCAACATGACCCTGATGCACATCAGAGGAGCCTTCTAAAGCTTTTCAAAGCTTTAGAAATACTTTAGAAGAGTATTTCTACCTCAAGCCTGTTGCCTAACACATTTGCTGTTCCCCTCCAATGTGCTCTTGGGGGGTGGCGGGATTTTGTCTGCTGCTTGAAATGAATGACACCAGCAAGTCAGTCACTAAAAATATACAAGTTGTGAATCAAGTCAGTGCATCATTTATTGCCAAATCGAGTCATTTGAGTGACTTGAGTCTGAGTCAATCGACTTGAGTCTACATAACTTGGATACATAAAAGGGCCCAGTGCTATTCAACATCTTTATCAATTTGGATGAAAGAATAGGGGGCATGCTTCTCAAATTTGCAGATGACACCAAATTAGGAGGAATAGCTAATACCCCAAAGGATAGGATGAAAATTCAAAATGACAATAGGTTAGAAAGCTGGGCTAAAGCTAACAAAATTAATTTCAACACGGAGAAATGTAAGGTACTGCACTTAGGACCAAAAAAAATGAAATGCATAGATATAAGATGAGAGACACCTGGCTGAATGAGGCTACGTGTGAAAGGGATCTAGGAGTCCTAGTAGACCACAAGTTGAACATGAGTCAACAGTGTGATGCCACAGCTAAAAAGGCCAATGTGATTTTAGGCTGCAACAATGGAAGTATAGTATCTAGATCAAGGGAAGTAATAGTGCCACTATATTCTGATTTGGTCAGGCCCCACCTGGAATATTATGTCCAGTTCTGGGCACCACAATTCAAAAAGGATGTTGAAAAACTGCTGCGTGTCCAAAGGATGAAGGTGAAGGGTCTGGAAACCAAGACTTGTGAGGAACAACTTAGGGAAATGAGTATGTTTAGCCTGGAGAAGAGACGGTTAAGAGGTGATATTATAGCCCTGTTTAAATATTTGAAGGGATGTATATTGAGGAGGGCACTAGCTTGTTTTCTGCTGCTCCAGAGAACAGGGCCTGGAATAACCGATGCAAGCTACAGGAAAAAAAGATTCAAGCTCAACATTAGGAGGCACTTTCTGACAGTAAGGGCTGTTCGCCAGTGGAACACACTCTCTTGGAGGTTGGTGGAGTCTCCCTCTTTGGAGGTCTTTAAACAGAGGCTGGATGGCCATTCAGATGCAGATGCCAGCCACAGATACTAGTGAAACATCAGGAATAAACTCTTCTAGAACACAGCCACATAGCCCTAAAAACCCACAAAAAACTATGGATGCGATCCGTGAAAGCTGGAGACTTCACATTGGTGTCAAACTGCTTTATTTCTGCAGTGTGGCAGCAGTCCATGTTATGTCTCTTGATAACAGAGGTTTATCTCTCTCTTGTAAAATCAGAATGGCAACTACAGGGGGTTCTTAGTATCTGCCAGGGTTTGGTTCCAGGACTCCCCATCCTGGATACTGAAAATGCTCAAGTACCATTAAATACAATGGCACAGAAATGGTGTCCATTATATAAAAAGAGAAAATCAAGGTCTGATATATATGTATATTCAAATCATGGATAGTTGAATTTGTGGATAAGGAATCTGTGGATACAGAGGACTGACTGTATTTGCTCATTATTATTGCTTTTAAAAATAAATTATTTTGAAATAGAAAATACAACAGTTATAAATTAATTGTGTACCAACAGTTCATTATAAGACAGCAGTCAAACACAATTATCAGCTCATATTTATAGGGGATGAAGGGCTTCAGCTCCTCTTACCTTGTTTGTTCTTCTTCATTAATAACTTTTGCCATTTTAACCACACTTTGGCCTCGTTCACACTATGGTTTAAAGCAAATTGCTGATTGGGTTATATGGCCATCATTCCCACTTGAAACTGGTTCCTATCCTATTGAGTTCGGTTGCAATCATGATGAAGTGAGGCAAATGCAAAAAACCCACTGTTTCCTGACACTAGTTTTTTGGTAGTTCTTTTGAAAAGAATCGATTCTGAAGCGTGTTCAACAAATGAGAATGACAGATCTGAATTGGATCATTCTGGTGGGGAGGGACAATGGCAGAGGGGTGTTTACCATCTCTCCTTCGTTTTTGGGAAATCAGCCATTTCTGCCCCCTCCTCAGTGCTGCCTTTGTGCTTGTGGTGTGACCTATGGGTGCAATATATATATATATATATATATATATATATATATATATATATAATAAAATAAAAAATTGACAGAATATGCGAACACGAATCAAGGAACATGAGAGACATTGCAGACTGGGCCAGCCAGAAAAATCAGCAGTAGCAGAACACATTATAAACAATCCTGGGCATAAAATGCTGTTTGAAAACACTGAAATTCTGGACCATGCCAACAAATATCAGGTCAGAATGCACAGGGAAGCCATCGAAATCCATAAACACTTAGACAACTTCAACAGGAAAGAAGAAACTCTTAAAGTAAACAAGATATGGCTACCAGTCCTACAAAATAAGAAAATCACTCAGCAAATGCAAAGGGAAGACCAACCAGGGTCAGCAGACAACAGCAGACAATCTCCTTGATTGCATTCCTCACCTGGAAGCCATGCCATTAACACCAGAACAACACCTATTCAACACAGAACAATACACAGTTTACATGGGAACAGCAGACATATCCTGGATTGCATAGCCTGAAGCGATGCCATCAACACAGAACAATACCTATTCAACACAGAACAACACAGTTCACCTGGGAACCACTCCTCCCTACCCAGGGTCTCACAGTATATATACAACCAGGCTTTTCCATTTCAGTTTTCTCTGAAGATGCTAGCCACAGATGCTGGCGAAACATCAGAAAGAAACTCTTTCAGAACATGGCCACACAGCCCGAAAAAAAACCCACAAAAAAACTATGGATGCCGGCCATGAAAGCCTACGACTTCACAGAATATGCGATCCATTGTATTTGCAACTACTTGCAATTATGGGCAGACTGTAGCTCAGTGAGGCAAATAGTTACAAAACCAATGGATCACATATCCTGACAATCTAAAATATATATATATAGTTCCCAAGCTGGGCTGCTCAAAGGGGAAATGGTGTGCTCAAGCATCCTGGATCACTGAGGGGCAGAGGAAGGCTCAGTTGCTAAAGTCACCCCAGTCAGCACCTGGAATGGCCCCGTCCTCACTGTGTTGCCACTTGCGTCACCAATGATGCACAGATGATTGACATGCATTTTGAAGCAGCGCAAACTAGTGGGAATGACAATCGTGCCAAAAAAGATGCGATTACAAGGGAATAATGAAAAGATCTGCTTTCACAGTGGGAACGACAGACCTTTTGGAATTGATTCACCGACATGAAGTGAAGGCAAATTGCAAACTGGTTTAAATGTAAGTGGGAACAAGCCCTTTGAGGTTGCTTGGCCACATGTGTCCTGCTTTTCATTTGTGAAATCTTGGAAGGTATACATGTCCAATGTAGAAAAGGCATCTGCTCTGCAATTTTTAGAAAAGGGACAACACTTTACAAAGAATGTTTGTGAAGGGTTCTCCCTTTTCTTAAAATGCAGAACATATGCCTTTGTCCCTTTCTATTCCAGTATCTGCAGAAGAATGAAAAAGAGGAGCGTTCTTTTTCCCTTGCACATTTTGGTGCCCTCACAATACTAACTTTACCCATTGCATATCAAAACACAGCTTCAGATACTGCTGTTTTGAATTCGTCCACAAGAGGCCCTTGTAAGACTATGAAAAATTAATCTGCTAACAGCTATATAAAGGCTAAATACAATTTTTAATCCCAAGTGAAGCCAATCCACTAAACCAATGGGAACTTTGGTCAGTCAGCATGCATTTAATTCCTATTGATTCAAATGGGCTACTCTAAGAACGTTATCACACAGCGGAAATCTGCTGGTTAATCCACACAAATCCCAAACAGAAACTGGATTTGTGCCTCACGATTTCACACGACGTCGCACAGAAACTGGACAGAAACTGGTGTTATCCGAGATCTTTTGAAATTCGGTAGTTTTGAGGAAATGCATTTGCGAAATTACAGTAATTTCGCATTTACCGTAATGTGAAAAGCAATTGCGCATTTGGGAGCATTTCTCTGCTTTTCCCATGGTTCCATGGCGAGCATTCCTCTATCTGCGCATGTGCAAGAAGATCATTTCTAGTTCAATTACAGGCTTTTCTCACTTGTGTGTGAACGTTAAATGCGATTACTGTAATTTCGCAATTAAGGTAATTATGTGTGAAAGCCATTTGCGGAATCAAGGTTTATTTTCGGTTTATTTTCGGAATGCCTCATTTCCACTTTATTATCGCTTTCTGGCCCATGTGTGATAACGTCCTAAGTGAGACTAACATTGGGATTTATCCAAAGATTATTAGCCTAAAACCTAAAAAACAGAATAAACAGACTTTTCACTGTGCAGACATTTTACTATGGTAAGCATTCTTGCACAATTCTGATTATTAATCTTTATCCATATATAGCTGCAGTATCATAGAGTCATGGAATCATAGAGTTGGAAGAGACCACAAGGGCCATCCAGTCCAACCCCCTGCCATGCAGGAAATCAAAATCAAAGCATCCCTGACAGATGGCCATCCAGCCTCTGTTTAAAGACCTCCAAAGAAGGAGACTCCACCACTCTCCGAGGGAGTGTGTTCCATTGTCAAACAGCCTTTACTGTTAGAAAGTTCCTCCTAATGTTGAGATGGAATCTCTTTTCCTGTAGCTTGCATCCACTGCTCCAGGTCCTATTCTCTGGAGCAGCAGAAAACAAGCTAGCGCCCTCCTCAATATGACATCCCTTCAAATATTTAAACAGGGATATCATATCTCCTCTTAACTGTCTCTTCTCCAGGCTAAACATACCCAGTTCCCAAGTCGTTCCTCATAGCGTATGGTTTCCAAACCCTTCACTATTTTAGTCGCCCTCCTCTGGACATGCTTCAGTTTTTCAACATCCTTTTTGAATTGTGGTGCCCAGAACTGGACACAGTATTCCAGGTGGAGCCTGACCAAAGCAGAATACAGTGGCACTATTACTTCCCTTGATCTAAATACTATACTTCTATTGATGCAGCCTAAAATTGCATTGGCCTTTTTAGCTGCAGCATCACACTGTTGACTCATGTTCAACTTATGGTCTACTAGGACTCCTAGATCCCTTTCACACAAAGTCTCATTAAGCCAGGTGTCCCCCATCTTATATCTATGTATTTCATCCCCCCCCCCCCCCCCGCCCACAAGTGAAGTACCTTACATTTCTCCATATTGAGATTCATTTTGTAAGCTTTGGCCCAGCTTTCTAATCTATTAATGTCATTTTGAATTTTCATCCTGGGGTATTACCTATTCCTCCTAATTTGGTGTCATCTGCAAATTTGAGAAGCATGTCCCATATTCTTTCATCCAAGTCATTGATAAACATGTTGAATAGCACTGGGCCCAGGACAGAACTCTGTGGCACCCCACTGATCACTTCTCTCCAGGATGAAGAGGAGCCATTGCTGAGCACCCTTTGGGTTCAGTCAGTCAACCAGTTACTAATCCATTTAACAGTTGCATTGTCTAACCCACATTTTATTAGCCTGTTAGCCAGAATATCATGGGGGACCTTGTCAAAAGTCTTACTGAAATCGAGATATGCTATGTCTACCACATTCCCTTCATTTACCAAGCTGGAAATTTTATCAAAAAAAGATAGATCTGATTAGTCTGGCATGACTTGTTTTTGAGAAACCCATGTTGACTTTTAGTGATTATGACATTCCTTTCTAAATGTTCACAGACTCTCTGTTTAATGATATGCTCTAGAATCTTTCCCAGTACTGATGTCAGACTAATTGGGCGATAGTTGTTGGATTCCTCTTTTTTCCCCTTTATGAAGATGGGGACAATGTTTCCCCCCCCTCCAGTCTGCTGGGACTTCTCCTGTTCCCCAGGAGTTCTCAAAGATTATTGCCAGTGGCTCTGAGATTACATTTTCCAGTTCTTTTAATATCCTTGGATGTAGTTCATCTGCTCCTGGAGACTTAAATTCATTTAACTTAACCAGGTATTCCTTTACTTCCTCTTTACTTATTCTGTGCTCCATTTCCCCTATTGTGTCCTCTGCTCCATTTTCCTCAGGTTGAACACCCTTTTCCTTTTGTGAAAAGACTGAGACAAAGAAGGTGTTGAGTAGTTCTGCCTTTTCTCTGTCCCCTCAGAATTGCTCCATCTTCACTGCGCAGTGCCCCTAGATGCCCCATTTCCTTCTTTCTTTTGCTACAGACATATTCAAAAATGCCCTTTTTATTATCCTTAACCCCTCTAGCAAGCCTGAGCTCATTCTGTCCTTTGGCTTTCCTGACTTTACCCCTACATGTGCTAGCTTTTTGTTTGAATTCCTCTTTAGTGATTTTGCCCCCTTTCCATTTCTTATACATCTCCCATTTAAAACTTAGTTCAGTTGAAAGTTCTCTTGTCATCCAACCGGGTTTCTTGAGACACCTCCCATTTTTCCTTTTCATTGGAACAGTTTGAGATTTTGCCTTTAGTATCTCCCTTTTGAGAAACTCCCATCCATCCTGAACTCCCCTCTCCTTTAGTATTCCTGACCACAGGATCACTCCCAGTGTTTCCCTAAGTTTATTGAAATCAGCTCTCCTAAAGTCTAGAATGGGTGTCTGACTATGCCTAGCTTCTCCTTTCCACTGTATAAGAAACTCCAGGAGAACATGATCACTCCCACCTAAGGATCCCACCACTTGCACCCCATTTACCAGGTCATCCCTGTTGGTTAGGATCAGATCTAAAATAGCTGATCCCCTTGTAGTTTCAATAAGGAAGGGAAATCTTAATTGTTTTAAGATTTCCATAAAAGTCCATAAAAGCTGCCTCAGAGTCACTGCAGGTAAAATGACATGCCATGCACCTTTACTTCTCTGCAACCACTGCCAACGTTTAAAAATTAAGCCATATGCATGATGGCATTTTGGCTTGTCTCCAGTTGCCTTTGAGCCAGGGTGCTACGCAGGCAATATTTACAATGACGTTTAAGAAGAGATAGGTAAAGAGAGATATACATCAACATAAAAAAGAGCAAATCAATAGCAAGTCATGAGTCAATGCAATCTGGGGTTTCAAACATGATCAGCAGAAAAGATATTTTCATCATCTAAAAGTTACATGAAAATTAGTCATTATCTAGGAAAGCTGCACAGACATGCCTGTTAATAAAGCCTCTGACAAAAAAAATATGGTACTTTTTATACTTGCCCAGCTCCCCTTCTTCCTTTTCCTCTGTATAGCTGAAAGGTGTTTTTTTAATAGCAGAATTGGCATTGAGGGAAAGAGGGATGAAGAAACAAAGACTTTTGGTATTGTGTCAGATAGTAACATGTCTGCAGTAAACAATACAATAAATAAAGCTTGAGTTGGAAAAGAGTGGAATTTTACTCTATCTAACTCTAATGGCTAGTGTGCCTGTCTACAACAGGCAAGGTAAACAGCAGCTACCTCCAGAATCAATTAGTGAGCATATGTGAACAGCAAAACAGAGGACAAAAAGGAGAGCAGATAAGCCTGACTCACCTGCTCCCTCCGCCAGCATTTTAAAGACGCATAGACACCTAACTCTGGCCACCAAAATAGAAGTCAAAAGAAAAGTGGAGGGTGGAGAAAGAAAAAAATATATCCAGGTTCATTTTGGAAGAAGCTTTTCAGTGATTTCTAAGAGGTTCAAAATGTTTTTATTTACTTTTGCCATACCTGACCTGGCTGTTTCATTTCACATGTGCATGTTATTGAATAAAATGTCTACTGAAACATGTCGAACTGTTCTTATTTTTTGTGATGAGGGAATCTACCCCTATTCTTATCAGGTTATTTCTGCCTCTAGTGCCAAATTTTCTGTTAAAGACATAATGTCCAAGAAAACATCTATTTCATGACCAGAGATACACCTGCAACTCAGGACTGGACTAAATTATAGGTTAGGTGAAAAGTTCAAAAAGCTTGATTATCTACAGCAGGAATAAGCAAAATATGTCCCTGGGGGTCACATGCAATCTCCCAAGACTGCTTTGGTTACCCTTAAATCCTTCAGACTTCCCATATCAACATTTTTATACCTCCCCAGTGTAGCGTAGTGATTTGAATGTTGGATTGCAGCTCTGGAGACTAGGGTTTGAGTCTCTTCTTGGCCATGAAACCCAATGGGTGACCTTGGGCAAGTCACACTCTCTCGGCCTGAGAGGAAGGCCATGGCAAACTCTTTCTGAACAAATATTGCCAAGAAAACCTCTTGACAGGAATAATAATAATAATAATAATAATAATAATAATAATAAGTTTTATTTCTAACCCGCCCCTCTGCAAAGCAACCGGGACGGCATACAACAGATTAAAACAGTACAAGGGTAAAACATATCACCAAATACCCCCCTAACCCTCCCACCCCTTAAAAATAGATTAAACTAGAATGGTATTAAAAACAGCATCAAACAATAAAATCATAAAACAAAACAACAAACAGTAGCAGCTAGGGGTAAGAGAGCGGATTATCAAACCAGACCATCTAGGACAGGGGTAGGCAACCTTTCCCCTTTAAGGGCCGAGGGACTTCAGCTCCCAGAATCCTCAGCCATGTTGGCCAATAGTCCCATGTTGGCCAATAGCTCCTGGGATTCTGGGAGCTGAAGTCCTTCGGCCCTTAAAGGGGAAAGGTTGCCTACTCCTGATCTAGGAGAAGAGCCGGGAGATTACTCCAGGAAGGCCTGTCAGAAGAGATCCGTCTTTACTGCCTGCGAGAGCCTGGTCTTCATGGGCTGCAGCAGGTTGCTCCCAGAGGACCGAAGTGCACAGGGGGGATCATACGAGGAGAGGCGGTCCCTAAGATAAGATGGACCCAAGCCATATAGGGCTTTAAAGGTCAAAACCAACACCTTGTACTGTGCCCGGAAACTAATTGGCAGCCAGTGGAGAGATTTCAACACTGGTGTGATATGCTCTCTCCTTGATACACCAGTGAGTAACCTGGCTGCCATATTCTGAACCAGTTGAAGTTTCTGGGTTAGGCACAAGGGTAGCCCCATGTAGAGCACGTTACAGAAATCCAAACGTGAGGTTACCAGAGCATGTACCAAAGTTTCCAGGTCCCTAGCCTCCAGGAATAGCTGATAACAGGCACTCCTGACTGTCGCATTCACCTGACTAGTCATGTGAAGCGATGAATCAAGGAGTACCCCCAGACTGCAAACACAGTCCTTGGAGGAGAGTGTGACTCCATCCAGGACTGGAAGGTGTATTCCCAAGCCTGGTTTCGGGCCTGTGACTGTAACTACCTCCGTTTTGTCTGGATTCAGTCTCAATCTGTTTTTCCTCATCCAATCCATTACCGCCTTAAGACAATCATTGAGAGGAGAGACGCCATCTGAGGTCTGGGCAGATGATCTGGTCATGGAGAGGTATATCTAGGTGTCATCAGTGTATTGAAGACACCGTGCTCCATGCCTCCAAATGATCTCTCCCAGCAGCTTCATATAAATGTTAAATAGCATCGGGGACAGGATGGCGCCCTGAAGGATGCCACAATTAAGCTCTATTCTAGAAGAGCAACTGACCCCGAGCCTCACCCTCTGGGATCTGCCTGAGAGGAAGGAATGGAACCACTGCAAAGCAGTGCCTCCAATTCCTAACCCTCTCAGGCGATTCAAGAGGATGGAGTGGTCTACTGTATCAAGGGCTGCTGAGAGATCCAAGAGCACCAGCAGGGTCACACTACCCCTGTCGATACCCAAGCAGAGGTCATCAGCCAGAGCAACCATGGCGATCTCAACTCCATATCCTGTCCTAAAGCCGGTTTGAAATGGATCGAGATAATCGGTTTCATCCAAGACAGCTTGGAGCTGGGAAGCAACTGCCCTTTTGATCACCTTGCTTAAGAAAGGCAGCAAGGAGACTGGTCTATAGTTATTCCTGTCCAGGGGGCCAGGGAAGGCTTTTTCAGGAGGGGTTTAACCACCGCCTTCTTTAAACAAGAGGGAACAAAGCCCTCCCTGAATACCCTCAGAGCGTCCCCCCCTGGACGACCAGCCAAGATGGACAAGGATCGAGAGGGCAAGTCATCTTCCTCATTCTACCAAAGAGCTTGTCCATGTCATTGGTACTTACAGATTGAAGCTGATTCAGTAAAGTACAATCAACAGAGTTGCTGGACACCTCACCCATGGATTCTGTCAAAACATTGGCGTCCAGGTCGGCTCTTATTCGAGAGATTTTTATCTGCAAAGTAGATGTTAAAAGCATTGCAGCAGGCCACTATAGGGTTAAGTAGAGGGTTCTGCACAGGAGGTACCTATGTCAGTTCCCCCACCACACTAAACAGTTCTGCTGGATGAGACTCTGCAGACGCAATGCGTGCAGAAGAGAAAGATTTCTGCTCTGCACGCAATGCCTCCCGATAGGAATCAAGGTGTTTCCTATGGCGAGTTCTGTTGGATAAGAGTCGAGTCTTCCGCCATTCGCGCTCTAGTCGTTGTCCAGCTCGCTTCATCCTCCTAAGCCTTCAGGTTGCAGTTTGCCTTCAGGTTGCAGTAAGTCAGAAACAACTTGAAGGCATACAACAACAAAACAAGAAGATAAATTGCCTCTTCTGGAAGCCTCTGGGCATTGGCTACGGGGTCTATTGAACTAATAGCCCAAAATACCTGCTTTCCAAAACCCATATGTGAACTTCTAGCCACTTGCAGGTTTGTCTGTTTGTTTGATTTTTATTTTATTTTATTTTTTTGGAGATCATGTGGCCCCAAAAGGGTGTCAGCGGCAGAATACTTCCATTCAAGGTGCCAATTTAAGGGCAGTCAACTACATACTCTCCAACTGTCTCAATTTGAGAGAGACAGTCTCAGTTAATCCCTTTTCATCCCACTTTTGCAGCTGCTATTAAAATGTCCCAGTCTCTCTCTTTTTCTCACGCCCCCCCTTCATCCCCAGTTTGCTTCAATTGGTGCTGATTTCAAAATGCAAACATAGTCTGTACTCAGTTAACTTAGCAGTGGGAGGAGAGAGGGAAGATTCTTACCCTTCCCAGTAGGCTTAGATAAAAGCAAAGGACTGCAGCCTCTTCTAGCTTGTGTGTTCTTCCTCATTTATTATTTTACTGACTTAATCACTCTCTGATATTGCTTGGCCATACATGTCCTAGTTCTCATCTGTGAAATGCCAGAAGATTATTCCTAATTAGGCCTAAATACCCTGAAGGCAACAGATCCCATCTGATTTTGGAAGCTAAGCAGGATCAATCCTGGTTAGTACTTGGATGGGGGAGTGCCAGTGAATACCAGGTGTTGTTAGGCTATAGTTCAGAGGAAGAAATGGGCAAAACGATATCTGAGTATTCCTTGCATAAGAAAACATTATGAATAGTTTTTTGTGGTTTTTGCGGGCTGTGTGGCCATGTTCTAGAAGAGTTTCTTTCTGACATTTTGCCAGCATCTGTACAGTTGGCCCTCCATATCCCTGGAATTTTTATCCATGGATTCAAGCATCCATGGCTTGAAAATATTGAAAAAATATATAAACCCAATCTCACATCCCTACCAACCATGCCTATGAAGGTGGTGGGACTGAAAGAAGGGTCTCTCCTGAAGATACAAGCCAAGGTAGACTTGTATGTGGAGATGCACTGGGTCCTTGGTATCCACTGAGGTTTGGTTCTGTGAATGCTCAAGTCCTACTATATACAATGAGAAAGTAAAATGGTGTCCAGTATATAAAACTGAGGGGGTGGGGGAAATTAAGATTTCCATTTTGGATTTTCTTTTTTCTATTTCCACAGGGGTTCCATTCTGGACCCAGCCACCCCCACAGATGACAAAAAATGTGGGACCTCAAGTCTAGTTCTTCCCAATAGTGGTACAATATACATGTGAAATGTATATTTTAATGTTGTAAGCCGCCCTAGTTGCATTATGTAGATGGGTGGGATATAAATAAATAAATAAATAAATAAATAAATAAATATTATGTGACCGCACCTGTATAGCCATGTGCCTGTGCCACAATCTGCAGATGGCAAGCCCATGGTTGGGAAGGGATGGTTGAATCATTCAGATACAGAGGAACGACTGTATGGTCTGTCAGTCTGGATCTAAACCATATAGAGCTTTATAGGTCATAACTAGTACTTTGAATTATGCCCAGAAACAGTTTGGCAGCCAATGGAGCTGTTGTTAACAAGAAATTGTACAGTCCCTGTAACCAGCCCCAACAGCTGCTCTTTGTAACAACTCAAGCTTCCAAACAGCTTTCAAGTTGCCCCAGTATACTACTGTTACCTGGACCCCTCTGTGGTGATGACAAGCAATTCTTTGCATGCACGTCCTGCTGTGCCATCTGGCACCACTGCCACCATGGTGCATTGCTCACTTTGAAGTCAGAACAAAGTGCTCAGCATCAATCACATGGTTGGGCTCTTTGTTCTGGCCTCAGAATGAGCTATGCATGGTGGCAAGCAACACACAAGAACACATTGTAAACAGCTGCCTGCATTGCAACAGAGGGCTCTGAATCTTCCAGGAAGATCTGGAGCAAAAGGTGAGTTTTTAAAATAAATGTTTTAAGGGGTCGCCATAAGTCAGAAATGATTTGAAGGCACACAACAACAACAACAACATGGTGGGTATAGTGCTAAACTGGCCGGACATTGTCTGGGCAGTTCATACCAGAACCAGGGATTGGGTCCTATGTCATCCAACCCCCCCCCCTTTAGAGGAGTGGGGAAGTACTTTTTGCACTGGGACCTCACTATCCGTGGGCTTGCCACTAACAGATTTGAGCATCCATGGACAGCAAACTTGATTGTCCAAAATGGCGGTGTGTGCACATGGCCACTAGTGTGGCCGCATGCACATCGTGCCACCATTAGGGACAATGGGACGATGTCCCATGATTTTTTTTGTATCCGTTGAGGGCAGGGTCCAGAATGGATTCCCCACTGATGCAAAGGTCCAACTGTATTTAGCCCATGTAGACAACCTCATGGGCACACTATCAACAGTTTCTTCTCTATTTCAAAATAATTGGGGGGGGTGTTTTGCAGTGAAGATGACAAAGGAAGAGTATTTGACACTTCTGTCTGCACTTGCTTTCCCTCTGAACCTCTGTCCTACCCCATATGCTTTCCCCTGTACCAGACCAATATTTTTTTTCCTTGCAAAAATGGGTATGCAATCTCTTGAGAGGAAAAGCTGTTTATATACTGTGTAACATGTAAATAGGCTCTAAGTATGATCATATTCTGCCAAATACTGTATTTTAAAACATTTTCACTAAATTAGTTCTTATGGTTAAGCAACTTTATTCAACATATGTGTTCTAGGTAAAGTAGAATATGCATATGTATATAAAGTTACCATAAAACCAAATAGGAAAAATACTACAATACTTCACAGAGAAAGAGAGAGAGAGATGTTTCAGGGATCAGGAGGCTTGCAAAATGTGGGCACATAAGTTTAGCATAGTGTTGAATTAAGTTTTCCAAAACAGAAGTAGATTGCCTCAAGCAAATGAGCAGAGTATAGATAATATCTTCTTATAATGTGCCTGGCAGCATTGCAGACAACCTCTCTACTGGCTCGACAAAGTGTAAACATAGAATTCTTTTCCAAAGTTAGGCCGGGAACGCAACCCAGAAAACAAATACAAGCAAATAATAAAAATGCCATTTAATTACAATCTATTTACTGAAAGGGCATGTACGGTTTTGAGTTCCCTAGTCATATTTTTTTTCTGTAAAAGAAAAAACTTGGTCTTCAAATGTTTATTTTCCCTGGCCACAAAACACATTATTGGGTGAAAAAGTCTCCCACACCAAAGAGAGTTGCCTTCAAGTCTGCATTAAGGAGAGAGAAATACAATGAACAGACTTTACAGATGTTATTTGACACCATTAAGACACCATTAGTGATGGCGCCAACTTGGATGGCTTTAAAAGAAGTGTGACAAACCAAAATTTCCACAGCTTCCTATATGAGAAATGCTTACACAGAGAATGCTGTCCAGACATGTCAGTCATCTGGAAACACCAAACTTTGCATCTGCATCTTTTCCAGGTTGGCTCAGCCTTCCAGAACATATTTGGTTGGGTATACAACCAGGTCTTCTATATTCCATTGATTGGACAGTTCAGATTTCCCCATGGGAGCTGTTCAGATCTGCAGAAGAATTGCTTTAGCTGGAAAAATAAACTTCTTTTGTCCTCATATGGATATCAAAAAGGCAAGGGGCCAAAAAACTGTATTGGGGAAGCCCAAGTTTCTTTCACAACTATAACCTGCTTGAGTGAGTCATCATTATAAGGAACTGTTTAGTGAGTCATGTTTTGCTCTTTTTATTTTAAAGGTAATTGATTGATTGATTTTAAAGGCAATTCCAGATTGATCTAAACAAGCATGATTCCTTGCAATATATTTCCAAGGATTTTGTCCCTTGCTGTTACCTCCCTATTGTCACCTCCACTCATTTATTTCTTTTGGGGGTCTATCTGTAGCAATTTCTTGGATCTGCACTAGGCTCTTTCCAAAGTGGTTTAGGGTTTGTTTGTTGTTGTTTGTTTATTATAACAACAACAACAAAACCCAAACCACCTTGGAAAAAGCCTAGTGCAGACCCAAGAAATCACTAAATACATTTGCTGGAGTCTGTGGCTTGGAGTTATAGTTGTAGTGTTACAGTGCAAAAGTGCCATTTCACTGAAGAAAGAACGAAAGACTTTTTTTTATTCCAATATCTTTCAGAAGTAAAAAGAAACCTACCCAACAATGGGAATAAAATGTTGCAATTGGCACTGGAATTATCAACAAATAATCTGGGACAACTGGATATTGTTTAAAAAATGAGAAATACAGTGACAAATATCACAACCTTCCAGTAAATATGCCCTCTCTGGAAGATCCCTGTGATAAATATATAGAATTAGAAACTGGAATATATGTGTTTCTCTTGCCGACCTTTAATGATGATTTCACCCATGTGCTAGAATGCTTATTAGAAACATTAACCTTGTTGGCATAATTTTTAAAGAAAATTCAGATTAATGAGGCCTATCCTTCCCCAGAAACATCTGTTCTTACATATCCAAAATATAATAAATATTACTGTATATACTGTATATTTGACTATAGGTTGACCTCATGTATAAGTCAACGGCAGGCTTTGGGGCCAAAGTTATGGATCTGACATGCCCCATGGATAAGCTGAGAGGAAAATTTGGGGGCATTTAATGAAGGATGTACAGGAGGAAGCAAAGGAAAAGCATGCTAAAGAACTTATAAAATTCCAGCAGACATAACTGTTTGTGCTCATACTAAAAGCTGGATAGATGAGAGAAAAGCAAGATTACATTCTTGCTTTTCACCAGGCAATGACCCTTTTTTTTATGTGAGATAAAGTACCGTATTTACATTGACCCATGGATAAGTCGACTCAGGTTTTTTGGGTCAAGTTTTTGACTAAAATTTCCAGACTTATACATGAGTATATACAGTAAATATGAAATCTGTGGCAGCCTATATATGAGGATTGTATCTAGCAATTTATCCCACAGTTGTCACAAAGGAATTAGACATATTAATATCAGTGATATGATGAATGGCTATTAGTCATAATGGTTGTATGTTTCTTCTAGGATCAGAAACAATATGTCTCTCAACCCCAGTTTTTTGGTTTGTTTGTTCACACAAGTGGCAGGATTCTATAGTACTCATACTTTACTTGTTGGCTTCCCAGAGATACCTAGTTAGTCATTGTACAAACAGATTGCTAGGCTAGATGTGCCTTTGGTCTATCTAGCCTGAAGATCTTCTTATGACCACCAGGCTACACGTTGTTGTTGTTGTTGTTGTTGTTGTTGTTGTTGTTGTTGTGTTTTCAAGTTGCTTCCAACTCATGGCAACCCTAAGGCACATCTATAAGGGGTTTTTCCTGGGGCTGAGAGTATGTGAGTCATCCAAAGTCACCCAGTCATTTTCCATGGCTGAGCGGAGAATCAAACTCTGGTCTCCAAGGTTGTAGTCCAAAACTCAAACCACTACACATGCTACCTCTCCAAAATTATTTCCTATTGTATATTTCCAACACAGGGAGCCCTGGTGGTGCAGTGGTTAAATGTTTGTACTGCAGCCACAACAATGTAAGTTCGATCCTAGAGGAGGTCTCCAAGGTCCACTCAGCCTTCCATCCTTTTGTAAGTCAGTAAAATGAGTACCCAACTTGTTGGGGGCAATTGGCTTACACATTGTAAACTGCTTAGAGGGTGCTTACTTCACTATGAAGCAGTATTGAATTCTACTTGCTATTGCTGTGTTGCAATATGACCCACTCTTTTTTTAAAAATGAGATGAATTTTAGAATTGTACAGGCTACACTATGTTTCTAAAATTCACCTCATTTCCAAAAGGAGTGGGTCGTATTTCCCCATGTGTTGGAAATATACAGTAGGAAATAATTTTGGGGGGAAATGAACATAAAGCAACTGTTCTCTTAAGAAACATGTGACTCATGAAGAGTGTTTCTTAAGAGAATTACAGCTTTTTGAATTACAGCCCACAGAATCTCCCAGCCAGCATGTTAAAAAAAACAAACATTTTACTAAGCTCTTCCCAGTTCATTCTGTTGATTAACATTTTTATTGTTTCAGTGAGGACATTTTCATAAATGTCTGATTCTCTCTTCAGTGGGAGGAGCACAAGAGAACACTGTGTTACAACAGAAGATCCGATCAACCACGTTCCACTGAATATCAAAGGGTATGGATGGCACCAATAGGAATACTCCCAGAAGGAATTCATTGAATGAATAAACTGGTTATACAGGTCTCTGTTTATTCTATTTGGAAATTCTTTCATTACTTTTGTGAATCAACAGATAGAAGATAAGCATCATCATCAATCATTTTAGAAAGACTGGCTTTGTAAAATACAGATAACTGGCATAGCTTCTCTAATACATACAATGGTCCTTCTTCTGCCCCCACTTTATTATTATTATTATTATTAAAATGTGTTTGTATATGTTGTCCTCTATGAATCTATATTAGAATGATAACTCAAGATTTGAAAATTGGACGAAAATTACTTGATAAAAAGATAACATAGTTTCAATAACAATTACGAGCACTCATTATCAAATCAGGATCTAAAACATGGAAGAGTCCATAAAGATGTACCTTCAATGATAAAAATTATGGTCAGAGGCAAAGTTATGCTCTGATTTACCCACAGTGACAAAGCATCCAGTCAATTAAGAATTCAGTCAAATATCAATTGTATTGATTCCTAAGCTCTCAGACTTGAATCAGAGGGGGGTTGCAGACTGCCAGAAATAGTGCAAATTGAGTCCACTTTTAGGGTTAGGGTTAGTGCTAGGGAACCATGAGAATTGTTTTTTCTGAGGCATTGAGCCTTCTCTGTCAGAGAGCTCTGGTGCCACAATAAAATACAGTTCCCATGATTCCCTAGCACTAACCCTAACCCTAAAAGTGGACTCAATTTGCACTATTTCTGGCAGTCTGCAACCCCCCCAAAGATCAGATTGTCAACCTACAAGATGCTAAATTCTTCATGGAAGGTAACTACCAACTCAAGGTATGGCAAGGACTTTACCACACAAGGCTTGAAAAGTGGAATTATAGCAAAATAGCAGTCTCTGTGGCTGAACCTTATCACACAATAGCATCTCTGTCCAGTAGCTGGTCTGTAGTCCCTCTGGTGCTGGAGTGCTCCTTTTCATCTATGGGCAAACCCTGTCAATGGACGTATTCACACAGGCGGCTCTAAAGCCGCCTGGAAGCCCCCTGGAAGCCATCAGGAGTCATTCCGGCGGCGAAAACAGCAGCCGCCGGAATGACTCCTGATTGCCTCCGGCAGAAGCGCCTGTAATTCCTTTTTAAAAAAGGAATTAAAAAGATGGCGCTAAAGCCGGCTAGCGGCAGGGATGGCGCAGGGATTGCGCAACATGGGGCGGGGCTTGCTGCGACGTAGTTTGAACACGTCGAGCAAGACCCCGGAGTGAGGTAGGGATGGCGCAGGGATGGCGAAGGATGAGGAGGGGCTTGCCGCGACGTCGTGTGAACTTTTCCTGCACAGAGCCGGAGTGGGGCCAGATGGAGGTAGGAACGACTCCCTTTTTTGCTCTGTGTGAAAACGTCCAATGCCTCTCCATCATGTTGCTTTTTCACTATTGAGTGAGTGTGATAGGGTCCTTCCAAAGCAGTTCCAATATGCAGTCACATGAAGCAAAAGGGCATGATTATTTTCCTCCCGCTCTCTTCTCACCTCCTCCATTCCCAAGCAGGTTGTTTTTCTGTTCTTTCTTTTTTAAATTTTCTTTCTTTCTTTCTTTCTTTCTTTCTTTCTTTCTTTCTTTCTCTTAATGAATTGCCATGATCATGCATTTGCACTAAAAATGAATAAAAATAAATACAGTCTGAAAGGCATACTGGGAAGGGAATAGAAAGGGAAGGAACACAGGGCAGTGGAGGCTGGCATAAAAATGGCAGAGGCTAAGACAGAAGCAGCACCATGGCAATTTGGAATTGCTGTGCAATAATGACTGTCCCTAGCTGGTATGTTAGCATTTCCTAGACTGACATGATTGTGGTATGTTGTGGTATGATTGTGGCCTGGTGTCATAAGGTCCCAAGTTTAATAAAGCAGTCACCACTTACAACAGTTTTCCCAGATCTTTCAGATGTGTTGTTCCAGATGTGTTAACCAACCCTTTATGCAAGCTGCAGCCCTGCAGAGGTTGTTGAACATAAGCCCTAGCTGATATAGCCAATGGTGAAAGATAACTGGGAGCTACAGTCCAACAAACTCTAGAGAGTTGCACCTAAGCCACCTGTTTTACCATGTCCTAGGCATCTACATTTGGAAGTAAGCTACGCTTTTAGTCCATCTGGACTTCTCTCAGCGGTGGAAAGTGCATGTAGTATTGCAGGATCAATCAGTTTAATGGGTAAAATAGTCATTCCCAAACAAAACACTGGAAATATCATCAACTGAAGGCCTATTGCGTCATTGAAGAGTGTATCATGAAACAGTCAGGTGCTTTAGATATGCTCCCTCTTGCAATCTTCTATACTAATCACAGTTTTAGTCTATAAGTGCATCATCACTGTAGAAATACTGCAAGTTGACACCACTTTAACTGCCATGACTCAATGCTATGAAATTCTCCATCCTACAGAATCCTGGGATTTGTAGTTTTGTGAGGCACCAGCACTCTTTGGCAGAGAATGCTAAAGGCCTTGTAAAATTACAGATCTCAGGATCCCATAGGATGGAGCTACATCACATAAAGTGATGTCAAACTGCATTATTTATACAGTGTAGATGCACCCTTGAGATCAGGCTCCTCAAATGTCCTTAAAATGCTTTAACATCATTCATTTAATGACAGTTCATGTGAAGAAAGACAAATTACAACATTCAAATATAGGTATATTGCATTAGTGGGACTGAATGTAGTACCTACCAGCTCTATGGACATCAGTGCTACACTTGGTGTGTAGAATTTAAATTATCCTACTTTTGGCTGTTCATTAAGTAACTGTTCTGAAGAGCTTGGAAAGATTACTGTGTGAGTATAATTCCCATAATTCCCCCAAGCTGGCTAGAGATTTCTGGGATTTGTACTAGCTTTTCTCAGCTCCAAATATGAGATCTCAGTTCTACAGCAACTGTTTGGACTCCTCAAACAGTTACTAGGTAGAAATGCTGAACTGACAGCTGCATTATACTGAGAAGACAGTGATTGTATCTGCACTGCAGAAATAATCCAGTTTGACATCACTTTAACTGCCATGACTCAATGCTATGAAATTCTGGGAAATGTAGTTTTGTGAGACTTTTGGCCTTCTCTGTCAGAGAGCTGTGGTGCCACAACAAACTAAATGCCCACAGCATTGAACCATGGCAGTTGAAGTGGTGTCACGCTGGATTATTTCTGCAGTGTGAATGAAGCCAATGTGGTATAGTGGCCTGAATGTTGGACTAGGATGCTGGGAGATCAAGATTTGAATCTCCACTCAGCCATGGAAAGCCACTAGGCAACTCTGGTCAAGTCACACGCTCTGTGCCTCAGATGAAGGCAATGGCAAACCCCCTCTGAACAAATCTTGCCAAGAAAAACCTGTGATATGTTCACCTTAGAGTTCCCATAAATCAGAGATTACTTGAAGAGAAATTTCAACTGTACTGAGATATCCAAGACACAAAGCATAATGCATGTTTTATGTTTTGCATGTAACCACTTATATAAGCAAATATGTCAGCACTGCAGAACCTCAGGGGAAATAAGAACAACCTTTCAGCTACCGATTCAGTAGAGAGAGAGAAATGGTGTTATTCTATTGTTAGAGAGAAATAATTAAAAAAAAAGAGAGAGAGAGAGAGGGAGACCAAAATGAAGCAATTGAACTGCAGGTTCATAGCCATCATGATCAAATTGCAATTTTTTAAACTGGAAAGTGCACTTCTGAAGGAGATTGTATGGTTCACGATAGAGTGGGCCAGATGTTATTTCTGGTATAAATGGTGTTGAGTGTTAGCACAGAGCTGTTTTAGAAAGTCTGGCCACCTGCAGAAACCTGTAGTAATATAATTTGGGGCAATACTGAGTGTTAAAAAAAATTGTGTCTTACACTGATCAGACATCTGATAGTCATAAAAGCATAAAGCTAACTAAAAGGGGGGAAATTAACAATGAATAAAAGCACATTTTTTTAAAAATTGGAATCTATATCATGTTACTGCCAAGTATACATGGCTGAGCTAGAGAAAGGATGTATAAATTAAAATTTGTCTAAGGTGTAATTTCTAAGGTGTTAGAAATTCATTTGGCTTCTTTGGCTTCAAATAGTTATGGATTTGAACTGCAAAATGAAATAGTTTGTGAACATATCCATGGCTGTTTTAATGTTTTATTTTAAAATGTGTTATAATGACAAGAAAAAAGTCAGCACAAATAACCCAAAAGCAAAAAATTCTGTATGTGTGCATGCAATAGACACATGCCCCAGAGTTAGGGAAGTTTTTGGTTTTGGTTTTTTGGATTATAAGTACCATGCTGACAGTGAGTTATGGGAACTGTAGTCCAAAAGTTGTAGTCCAAAAAGTCCCTTTCTGGGGATATAAAGAGCTTTGGTAACCTAGATCTAATTTTAATAGGAAGGGCGTTTTCACACGGGGCTTTAGGAGGACGCAATCCTACCTCCGTCCGGCCCCACTCCGGCTCCATTGACAAATTTTTCACACGACGTCGCAGCAAGCCCCGCCTCATCCAGCGCCATCCCCGGCGCTAGCCAGCGTCAGTTCGGGTCTTGCTGCGCGTGTTCACATGATGTCACAGCAAGCCCCGCCCCTTTTAGCTCTAACTCTGGCATCAGCGCCGGAGTTGTAATTCCTTTTTAAAAAAGGAATTAGGTTGCCGCCGCTGGAGCCATTCCGGAATGAGCGGAAGGATCCGTTCCGGAATGGCTCCAGGCGGCTTTGGACGTTTTCGTGTGAAAACGTCCTAAGTCCGAAATGTATTTGATGGGCATTTCTGGTGGACCCAAGCCTTTAACAAGTTTTATTCTAAAACTAGGCTTTATCTTAAATCCACAAAGCAGTGATACTTTTATTGTGCATCCAAATGCAATAAAATAAAATAAATTAAAATAAAATAAAAAATACATATGGCAAGTTTTCAAAGCTTCACTGGCTTCTTCATCAGACAAAGATGTTAAAAATTATACAGGAGAAATTTTTTTTTAAATGTTAGCCTCAAGCCTGCATTTTGTCAGGATATGGCTGTTCTCAGTTTAGATGGTTTATCTGATAGTTTATCAGGCTTTATCTTGTTTTAGGTTCATTGCTGCCTGTGGGAGATCCTTTGAGGTCTTTGTTAATTTTGACTATTCAGACTTCTGAGGAGTTTAATTTCTATAAGGTTAACTTCTACAACTTCTACTAGCTGCTAACATCCATAAGGCAACAGTGCTGAGAGTACTTGGAACTACAAGCGAGGTTTTTTTTTTGTGAAGTCGTAAGGCTTTCATGGCTGGCATCCATAGTTTTTTGTGGGTTTTTCGGGCTGTGTGGCCATGTTCTAGAAGAGTTCCTTTCTGACGTGTTTTTTTTTTTCTTTACCACCTTTTCTTGCCTAGTATGGAAAATAAAAAAATGTAACTTGTCTAGCTATGGTGAAATCAACATAGATTGAGAGGAGCTATGTCCCTTTAAGTGTCATGGTATTTGTTCAGTTTGTATTTATAATAAATATGAAGCCCTAGGAAAGGATAATCCTCTTCTCAGAGAGATAAGCTCTCTAGGAAAAATGTTCTTTTCTCTGGAAGAAAGATCACAACCTGACCGGAGGCCCTTGAAAGATAAACAAGAAAGGCTACCAGAGAGAGACTATTCAACAAGGATCAAAATAGAATTTCTCTGCTACAGAATTTATTGTAAAACAGTGTCTGTTAACATCTCAAACAGTGAGAGATATTTATGAACAAATTGCTTCCATGAGTAGGAAAGTACATCTGTTAGTGCCATCTGTTGAAAAATTCACTCAGAAGTATTTGGACGTTTTCATCTAAAATTTTGGAGTCTAATTTAAAAGAGATAACTGACCTGGATCAACTAGGGAAACAGCTTACAGCTAACTTGGAAATGGGCCAGTTCCCTCTTGTTAGGGATAAAAAGTTTGCAATCTTAAATCGTCCCAGAGACACATAATACACTTCCTGAGTGAACTTTTTACAAATCGAAGCCCATTTTGTTGATTTAACTTATGTTAACTGGTTACCCAGTTCATTGGCAGCAAAGAGAGAGAAAAGAGCCTTGTTAATGTTCAAGCAACCTACAATTCCATATGTGTTACTTAAAATGAAATTGTTTTACATGTCAAGTAACTCCAGTCCAAATATTTCATGATATGATTGTACAACTCTTCTTTATCCATACAGCTATTCCAGTTCAGATTTTTAGGAAGGAAGGCAAATTTTTCTACACTATTCCTTTGACTGCCAATGATAAACCTCTGTTCAATTTGAGGTCCAAAGAGAATTTCAGACAAATAAATTAATGCTGGTGTATATCCAGGAGCTCTTTCGCATTAAACAAATATAGTACTTTGATGTCAATTTAATTGTCATGGTGGCATTGTGTGGACTCCTAGGAATAGTATTTGGTGAAACATTCAAGGACTTTGGCAGAGCATTCACAGCAAACTACAAATCCCCAGGATTCAATAGGATGGAGTCGTGGTTGTTAAAGAAGGATCAGAGTGCTATAACTGTGTAGCATGAAAGAGACCTAAGAATATGGCCAAGAAGGAGTTGAATTTACTTACAGGAAATACTTTCTTTTACTTTCTGGAAAAAATTGCTAAGAAATGTTTGAGCTCAGATAACCAGAAAGTCAGAGCAGCTTAGGAACATATTTGCTGCTTAGGTCCTTATATTGAATCACTTTTAGAGATTGCCCCAACTCTAACTTTAAAAGGAATCGTAAAGAAGCCTCAGGTAAAGCGATGCAAGAAATAAGTGAGCATCCAGCTATATTTACTCAGGATCCTGAACCCACCATATTTGATACTTTTTCATGTTATAAAATAGATTTGATCAAATGAAGAAGAGAATACTGGTACTATTGTAACAAGTGTCATAGAAACAGACAATGTGGCACAAGAAAAGGTGTCATCGTCTATGAGAACAAAAGGCAAGCCAGTAACAACCTCATATAGTAAAGAATACCTCAATAAAACATCTTACTATGCCTTTGGATTCACAATATATCAATTGACATTTAAAGGACATCCTACCTCCCCCCAGCAATGCCAAGATCATAAATAAAGCAGCTTGTGCATTGAATGTGGCATCTTTTAATGTCAAAGGTTTGGAGGTCTTAGATAAGGCACCATAATATGTGAAACATTGTTCTTCAGGAGAATCTAGACATTCTTTATTTGTGAGCTGCCTTGGGTCCCTTTCTGGGAGAAAGGCTGCATAGAAATTAAATAATAAACAAATACATTTTATTACAGATGCATCACAAGCGGGATCTCATGAGGCTACTTCTCCAGATGAAACTAAGTAAGTGTTTTGCAGCAGCAGTCTTTTCTAGATTAAGAGGATTATGGATTAGGTTGGCTCCTAGATTGGATTTTCATGTTCTTGACATTTTACAAGATCCCAGAGACAGACATATTTCTGTGAAGGGCTTGTTGGATGGTAAAGAAAAATTGAATTTGGGCTCAGTATATTGTCCTAATAGTCACTAGATTGCTTGTAATAAAGAACTGGAAAGGGAGTGTAACCTTTGAGTTAGATACCAGTAAAAGGACGCTCTATAAATCCTCTTCAATAAAATGCACCTTTGAGGAATTTAAGTCTGATCTGCACTGCAGAAATAATTCAGTTTAACACCACTTTAACTGTCATAGCTCAGTGCTATAGAATTTTGGAATTTATAGTTGTGACACCACAGTTCTCTGAAAGAGGTGTGATCTGCACTGCAATAATAATGCAGTTTTCTTTAACTACCATGGCTCAATGCTGGGGTTTTTGGTTTGTTGTGGCACCAGAACTCTCTGACAGAGAAGGCTGTATATTTCACAGAACTACAAATTCTAGAATTCTATAACATTGAAACATGGCAGTTAAAGTGGTGTCAAACTGTTGTAATGAGAAGACTCTGAACCTGGAGAATTACTAAAGTCCAAGTCTTCTATGGGATCTTTTATCCTATGTTTACAGAGGTGGCTAGAGAAGAGACTGATATAGAAACAAAGCTTTATTTGAGGATTCAAGCATACAAAGACACCCTAACATACATGCACACATACAAGAACTGAGGAGTAAAGTAGTTAGCTTGGATAGGAACACAAGGCTTTCTAATGGTGATAATTACCTGCAAAGATGTTGCTCCAACAATGGATAGACTCAACCGAAAAGAACAGTAGGTACAGCCGGAGACTCTAGCTAGAGATCATGAATGGTACAGGACCGTCATGAAATCTATCCAGACCCCCATTTTCCCTGGGATTTTGGGGAGTATTTAAACCCTGGAAGCGAAGAGTTGCTATTGAATATCAAAGGATTCCGATTGCTATGCTTTGAAGTGGACAATTTCCAGAAGAGGGGAGATGGGATGTAGGTTTTTTTCCTCACCTTAAGACACATCCTGACTGGCTCATAAATCTTTAAAGGTGTGATTGTCCTGTTTTGCAGCTCCTAAACCTGGCCTTTTTGGTTTGCAAATGGCTTGTAAATGCAGATTCACCTTGGAGTGCCTACGTGATGTGCTCGCCTTGAGCTTATGGAGATGGAGGCCCTTTCCAGCCTAGGGCTTCTGATAGAGATCCAAAGAGATCTTGATATCAAAAACCAATCGTAACACTGTATTATGTCTGCACTACAGAACAGACCTTAGTTTAGTAGATTCCAGCTGAGAGATTTTTCCCGTGTAATGTGACTGTTCATACTATTCAACAAGATTCAGCACTTATTCTAGGCTACATTATATATTGGTATTAAAGAACTGGAGAATGTTGGTCAAAAATACTTCCATACAATCGTGCTCCCATACAAAGCATAATTCAGAGGCAAAATGCCAGCCTCAAAATATTCTCAGTCCCTAAACCAATTTTGTTAGACAGACAAGATTTTTAAAAATCCTACAAGATAGTAAATTAAAATTTTATTTGGGATAATTCTTCATCTGATATGCCTATTGCCATAACACTGTAGAATTCTCTGAAGGCTATAGTAACAGATGAGTGTATAAAAGAACTGTAATTCATCAAGTGTCTCTTTAGAGCTGCTATGAATTGTTTGTTAACTGATATAGAAATATATCAATTTAAACACAAAGCTACTTAATAGCCCCTTTCTCACTCTGCCATCTGCCTTGGACAGTTGCTGCCTCTGACCAGGGACAGAATTTAACTGGATCACCTTTCTCCACCTTTATATGATGTAGCCAGACATAGTCTGGGAGCGGCCATCGAAGTGGTATCTAACTCAAAGTGGTGCGGGGACAGGGAAGGTATGGCGGCAACAGAGTCAACAAATGTTACAAAAGAAGAAGGGACAGATGTTTGGTATCTGTCCCTTCTTCAGTTCACTCTGTTTCCCAGGGTAACATGGAGAGCATACCAACCATTCCACAATCCCTTAGTCTGCTCCTTTGTAATGCCAGGTCGGTCAAAAATAAGACCCATCTTATCCACGATCTTTTGGTGGATGAGATGGCCGACCTGGCATGTTTCACTGAAACCTGGCTGGGAGATGCTAGCTCGGCGACATGGGCGCAAATTCTCCCAACGGGTTATTCAGTCAGTGAGCAGACTAGGGAAAGTGGGCGGGGGGGGGGGGGGGGGCGGCGTAGCCTTGGTTTATAGAAACACCTTAACCTTGATCAGGAAGCCTATCCGGAAAACAACCTACATCGAGTGTATGTACCTTAGCCTGACAACCAGGGATAGCTTAGGGATTCTGTTGGTATACCGGCCACCCCGTTGCTTAACAGACTCCCTAACCGAGCTGACTGCCCTGGTTTCTGAGTTGCTGTTGGAGTCGCCCAGACTTTTGGTTCTGGGCGACTTCAACATTCCACTCGAAACCAGTTTACAAGATCTAACTGGCGCAGCTCGGGAGTTCATGGATACCATGACTAACATGGGCCTATCCCAATTGGTTGACGGGCCCACACATTGTGCAGGTCATACCCTCGATGCAGTTTTTAGTACAGAACAGGAATATCCGTGGGCAGAGGTCAAAATGACTTCTGCTTTGTCATGGACGGATCATTTCCTGATCAAGATGGAACTGAGAGCTGCAGTCCGCCCTCACGGGGGTGGCGGACCCATTAGGATGGTCCGCCCTCGAAGGCTTATGGAGCCCATTGGCTTCCAGAAAGCCTTAGAGGGTTTAATGGTTGGTAATGCCGGCGATTCTGCCGAAGCCTTGGTGAACACCTGGAACACCGATCTCACCAGGGCTATTGACACAATCGCTCCCAAGCGTCCTTTCAAGCCCGCTTCAAATCGTAAGCCCTGGTACACCGAGGAGCTTAGAAGGATGAAGCGAGCTGGACAACGACTAGAGTGCGAATGGTGGAAAAGTCGTCTCTCATCCGACAGAACTCGCCTTAGGAAACATCTTGATTCCTATAGGGAGGCTTTGCGGGCAGCGCAGAAATCGTTCTGTTCTGCTCGCATTGCGTCTGCAGAGTCTTGCCCGGCAGAGCTGTTTAGGGTGGTAGGGGAGCTGACAAGGGTTCCACCTGCGCCAAATCCCCTACTGAACCCAACGACAGCCTGCTGTGAGGCATTTAACATCCACTTTGCAGATAAAATTTGTTTTTTAAAATTTACTTGATTTAATATTGTTTTAAGGGGGGGTGGGGGGTTACTGTATATATATGTTTTATTGATGTACTCATTCTTAATTGTAAGCCGCCCAGATTGATATTTCAGAGGGCGGGGTATAAATAAATTTTATTATTATTATTATTATTATTATTATTATTATTATTATTATTATTAAAATCTCTCGGATAAGAGCGGACTTAGACACCAGTGTTTTGGCAGAATCTGTAGATGAGGTTTCCAGTAACTCCGTTGATGGCAATTTACTGGATCAGCTCCAATCTGTGAGTACCGATGATGTGGACAAGCTGCTTGGAAAGGTAAGGAAGACGACTAGCCCCCTCGATCCTTGTCTATCTTGGCTGGTCGTCCAGGGAGGGGGCGCGTTGAGAGTATTCCTTCGGGATACGATCAATGCGTCCTTCAGGGAAGGTATTGTACCATCCTGTTTAAAGGAGGCGGCGGTTAGGCCTCTCCTGAAAAAAACTTCCTTAGATCCCCTGGACAGAAACAACTATAGACCAGTCTCCTTGCTTCCTTTTCTTAGCAAGGTGATCGAGAGGGCAGTTGCTTCCCAACTCCAGGCAGTCTTGGATGAAACCGATTATCTTGATCCATTTCAAACCGGCTTCAGGACAGGATTTGGAGTGGAGACTGCCATGGTTGCTCTGACCGATGACCTCCGCCTGAGTATTGACAGGGGTAGTGTGACCCTGTTAGTGCTCTTGGATCTCTCTGCAGCTTTTGACACCATAGATCATGCCATCCTCTTGGATCGCCTGAGAGAGCTGGGAATCGGAGGCACTGCTTTGCAGTGGTTCCGTTCCTTTCTCTCGGGCAGATCTCAGAGGGTGAGGCTCGGGGACAGTTGCTCATCCAAAATAGAGCTTAATTGTGGCGTCCCTCAGGGCGCCATCCTGTCCCCGATGTTATTTAATATCTACATGAGACCGCTGGGAGAGATCATTCGGAGGCATGGAGCTCGGTGTCTTCAGTACGCTGATGACACCCAGATATATCTCTCCATGACCAGATCATCGTCTCAGACTTCAGATGGCGTCTCTCCTCTTAATGAATGTCTTAGAGCGGTAATGGATTGGATGAGGAAAAATAGATTGAAGCTAAATCCAGACAAAACGGAGGTAGTTACAGTCACAGGCCCGAAACCAGGTTTGGGAATACAGTCTCCAGTCCTGGACGGGGTCACACTCTCTGTAAAGGACTGTGTTCGCAGTTTGGGGGTGCTCCTTGACTCATCGCTTCACATGACTAGTCAGGTGAATGCGGTGGTCAGGATTGCCTGTTATCAGCTTCGGCTGATACGCCAACTGCGCCCTTATCTGGACATGAGGGATCTGGAAACTGTAGTACACGCCCTGGTAACCTCACGATTAGATTACTGCAATGCACTCTACATGGGGCTACCTTTGTGCCTAACTCGGAAACTACAATTAGTGCAAAACATGGCAGCCAGGCTAATTACTGGAACATCAAGGAGGGAGCACATAACACCAGTGCTTAAATCCCTCTACTGGCTGCCAATCAGTTTCCGGGCACAGTACAAGGTGTTGGTTTTAACCTTTAAAGCCCTACATGGCTTGGGTCCATCTTATCTCAGGGACCGCCTCTTCCCGTATGACCCTCCCCGCGCCCTTCGGTCCTCTGGGAGGAATCTGCTGCAGCCAATAAAAACCAGGCTGTCTCAGACCTCCCAGAGGACTTTCTCTGCGACCGCTCCCAGACTCTGGAATGGCCTGCCGGAGGAGATCCGTCATATTACCACTCTTGCTGCTTTCAAGAAAGCAGTAAAGACGGATCTCTTTCGGCAGGCCTTCCCGGAATAACTTTACGGCTCCAGGAGACAACTACATCGCCCTTCCCCTGCTGCTCATTTTGTATTGTGTTGCATTTTGTATTTTGTTGTATTATTATTTATTTGTTGTATTACGGAGCATGTTGTTTTAATTAATAATTAGTTTAATATTGTTTTAAGGGGTGGGAGGGTTGGATGGGTACACTACAAAATTAATGCAGTTTGACACTGCTTTAACTGCCATGCCTCAATACTATGGAATTCTAGGATTTGTAGTTTTGTGAGATATTTAGCCTTCTCTGTCAGAGAGCTCTGGTGCCACCACAAACTAGAAAATCCCAGGATTTCATAGGATGCAACCATGACAATTAAAGTGCTATCAAACTGCATTGATTATGGAGTGTGGCAGCAGCTGAAGTCCATAAATTACATGCTGATTTTTAAGACTATTTATAAATCTCTTAATCCTGATGAATCTGTTTAACTTCTTTTTGAATAATGCATTCCTTAAATATCTGGTGACCATAAAACTCATGAACCTTGTTGAACTGTATTTAGACATTAAGAACCTTAAACCAATTATCTTTGTTGAACTGTATTTAGTCATTAAGCACCTTAAGCCAAACAAAGTTCATATTAATGAGAAATTTTATAAGATTTATAAAGATCATCTCTCTCCTCTTTTAATCCCCTTATTTAATGCCATTTTACCAGGTAAACCTATTGCAATGTCTTGGGGATTAGCAAGAATAACCTTAATTCATCACGGAGGGAAAGATTCTGAAGCATCTAACTCATATTGTCCAATTACATTAAGAAATCAGGATGCTGAACTATTTATAAGCTTCCTTGCAAATTGTCTGGATAGTACCACAGTGGAATATATTAGTGGTAAACTAATTTGGTTTTGTGAAGTCTATACTAATTTCTGGTCCTCTTTGGCCTCATTCCCACTTACAAATAATTCAGTTTGCAATCTGAATCGATGATTCAGTTCAACAGTGGAGCTTCGTTCACACTACATTTGCGCTGATTGAATTTTCCTGTTGCAAATTAACCCACTTCTCATTCACATTTACCAATGAATCGATTTAAAATGGACCATCTTCCGTGGTTTCTTTTTCCCCTCTGTCAATCACAGCAATCGCATCAACGTTTCCACCCACATTTGGTGACATGCTCTGTCGCATCCGTTGTTGTAACAAAATGAAGCAAACCAAATTTAAAGGGCATTTAAAAAGGCAGGTAAACTCAAAGTACCACGAGATGGGGGAAAGTTCCCCACAAGTTACATGAGTTACAAAAAATAATGGAGGAGCGGCTGTAAAGAGGGGGAGAAGAGTGGCAATGGAGCCTGTAGCAGTGTGGGCAGCCCCAAAATGGTGCTTCACCCAGAGAGGGGGAGGTTCAAGAGGTGAGCAAACACAGGTAAGGTTTTTTAGTTTCAGCTCGACCACACTTAAGACACTTCCCTCTGACAATCTATGAACTGATTCCAATCTGCATCTCATTCATGCTACCACTGAATTGATGTATTGCAAAAGATGTGGGGAATTCTACAGATCTAGAAGACAAGTTTTAAACGGGTCTAGCAACAGGGGGCCCTCGACAAACCGTGTCGGGGATTCAGCGCAAGTGTGAACAAGGGCCATTTAAACCACCTCAAACTGGTTTGCAATCCAGTTTATTATGTAGTGGGAATGAAACCTTGGTTAACCATTTCATATTGTTAATGCACATTCTAAGAATAAATCCTGCCCAATTGCACTAATTTTCTTTGATGCCATTAATGATTGTTTGGTGTAGGACTTTCTTCAGAAATTGGGCGAGAAAGTAGATTTGAGATTAGATTTCTTATCAGCACTAAAAACTTTGCTCAGCAACCTTAGAACAATAGTGTGAACTACTGGTCTTGAGTGCCTGTTTCATATTCTCAGGAGCCACCATAAATTGAAGCTGAATTGATGGCAAATATTAACAACAATGCTACATCTGCTGGGACAAAAAAACTATCCCAATAGCAAAAATCAATATAGGTTGAGTCTCCCTGATCTGGAAACTCAAAATACTTCAAAATCCAAAATTGTCCACATGGATTGTTGAGATAGTGACACCTTTTCTTTCTGATGGTTCAGTGTACACAAACTTTGTTTCATGCACAAATTATTAAAAATATTGTGTATAAAATTAACTTCAGGCTATGTGCATAAGGTGTATATGAAACAAAAATGGATTTCATGTTTAGATGTGGATCCCATTGCCAAGATATCCCATTATGTATGTGCAAACATTCCAAAATCCAATAAATAAATAAATAAATCTGAAATCCAAAATACTTCTGCATTTCAGACAAAGGACACTCAACTGTTGCCTTTTTTGGAATGTTTTTGTCACAGCTGTTCATTGTTTATATCAGAGAAACTGTACATCACCAATATCCAAAATCTGGGGACACTGTTTACAACTATGCAGATGACAATGTCATAGAATGGCACAAAATTGTAGGTCTAGTTTTCTGCACATCCTACTTCATGAGGGTTAAACTGTTCATTTCAATATTCCCTTTCTGTTCTCCCCTTCTCTCCCATTCCATTAAATAAATCAAACATTGTTTGTCTGTTCCCAGACACCCCTGGGAGAATCCCAAGTGCCAAACTAAACCAACTTACAATCTGTGAGAGTTTAATCTAAACATCTGCAGCCTCTACCCACTTTCTCTCATAGACTCCTAAGGTCTAAACATCATCTACTTCACTTCTCCTTTTTTTTTTTTTTTTTTTTTTAACCATCTTGCCTGATAAACACTTCTGGAGAATCCAAAAACTTGCACATTATTTTGTGAATGTCAAGTTGGTCTAATAAAGGTATTACTCTAATATAGTTTTTGGCATATGAAAAGGGAAGTACATAACAAGTTCCATTTATCATTGCAGTCTTCCTCTTTCTTCCCATGAAAAATGTGACTCCTTTATGCTGAAATAACCTCTAGAGCAGAAGGAAGGCTCATGTGGCCCTCCAGGTGCTGCTGACTGCAGCTTCCAGTATTCCTCAGTAGGTCTGCTGGGAGTTGGAGTCCAAAAACATCTGGAGGACAACATGATTCCCACTCTTGCTTTGGAGTGACAACATATTCTGTGATATAAAGAGTGTCTAGTGAAGAAATTCAGTGAGCATGCTGGCACATATGCTCAGAGGTGGGCTCTTTGAATATTATTACATTGGCAGAAATCCAAATTTCCATGGACTGTAATGCAGTAATTCTATCTCTTCCAATACATAGCAGAGAGGTTTGTCCCACAAATGGCTTGCGGAAATTTTCAAGCACATTTCAAACTTCCTAATAAAAATTTAAAGGAATGAAATCACTTACAAGCACATATTCAGACTTCAGCAATTTTTTTTTAAGTAGCATAAGAAAGCTTTAAAAAAAAAAGATTGTGTTATTGTCATTTACTGCTATTGTGAATGTGAAACTTATTTGTGTTATATACCCGGGTGAAAATTGTGAAACCTTCTGGATAATGATTGCAATTGCTAGAATTCCTTGCTGTTGGTTATGGGTTCTTTGCTGGCTAGGGTTGCTGGGAGCAATCTGGTAACAAATGGAGGTTTGCCTGATGCCCAACCCTCTGATATACCTTTGATATTTGCATGGAAACTCACAGATTGTACCTCTGTCATTTAAGGGCTGGCTACAATATTTCCATTTTTGAAAATCTATATCCAAATATATACTTGCCAACTAAAGATTCATTTCATCAGAGTGATGATGTGATCTCTAGCCCATGAAAAAATGCCACACTAATGGCACTATTCTATATGTGTTTATTCGGGGGGGGGGGGGGGGGGAAATCCCAGTGCATCTATTTGGACATAGCAGAAAAATCCTGCATTTTGAACCAAAGTCACCACAAACCACAAGTTGATTTGCGCCTGCCACAAAGAACACACATACACACAGAGAGACATCCCACTTAACAGAAACTGACAAGATTGCAGATAGCAAAATGAGACATTTCTACACTGGTGATGGGATGCTGTCCTCCCCTCTGTGCCAGAAGGCCCAGGAGGTAAAAGTGGGGCTGTCTGGAAGATACAGCTCCATCCTCTAACAGAAGAGAACAACCAGGAAGCTACGGTTGCTGCCTGTTCCTCATCACCCACCAGATGCTACTTAGAAGGACTGCCACAATCCGTCTAATGGGAGAGTTCATACAATCATAGAGTTGGAAGGGACCAAAAAGTCCATTTCGTTCAACCCTCTGCCCATGCAGAAATCCTTTGCTAAAGCACCCCTGGGAAGTGGGCACCTAACCTCTGTCTAAAAGCTTCCAGCAAGAGGGATTCAACAACTTTTCAAGACAGTCTGTTTCACTGTTGAGCAGCTCTTCCCATCAGGTAAGATTTCTTGAACTGCACTTTGGGTCCATTTGTTTGGGTCTTATCCTATGGTGTAGCACAAAACAAGCTTGTTCCATCTTCTCTATCAGTGCTACTCGAAACCCCTGGACTGGTGCCAGTCCCCAAGCCAATAGCAATAGCAATAGCATTTACGTCTCTATACCGCTTAATAGTGAACTCAGCGCTCTCTAAGCAGCTCACAATCTATGAGCCAATTGCCCCCAACAAGTGGGTACTCATTTTACTGACCTACGGAAGGATGAGTGAACCTTGCAGCCCTGGGATCAAACTCACAACATCATGGCTGCAGTAGGGCATTTAACCACTGCACCACCAGAGCCACCAGCCTGCCTTTCTCTGGTGAGATGCCACAAAAGAAAGAAATAATTTTAGCCAATGGGTACAAATATGGTGCTGATCCTTGGCATACTGGGGGGGGGGGGGGGGGAATACCAGTCCTCTACACCAGATAGCCTGATAAGCACTGCTCTGAATAACAGTCCTGTCATAACTATTGCAACTGTCAAATATGGCTTTCTTATTGGTTTTCAACAGGTTGGTCCTGCTGTGGCTAGATCATAGAATCAAAGAATCATAGAATCATAGAGGGCCATCCAGTCCAACCCCCTGCCATGCAGGAACCCACAATCAAAGCATCGACGACAGATGGCCATCCAGCCTCTGTTTAAAGATCTCCAAAGAAGGAGACTCCATCTCACTCTGAGGGAGTGTGTTCCATTGTCAAACAGCTCTCACTGTCAAGATGTTCATCATAATGTTGAGGTGGAATCTCTTTTCCTGTAGCTTGCATCCATTGCTCGGGGTTCTATTCTCTGGAGCACCAGAAAACAAGCTAGTGCCCTCCTCAATATGATATCCCTTTATATATTTAAAGAGGGCTATCATATCCCCTCTTAACCGTCTCTTCTCCAGGCTTAACATACCCAGTTTCCTAAGTCGTTCCTCATAGGGCATGGTTTCCAGACCCTTCACCATTTTAGTTGCCCTCCTCTGGACACAGTCCAGTTTTTCAACATCCTTTTTGAATTGTAGTGCCCAGAACTGGACACAGTATTCCAGGTGGGGACTGACCAAAGCAGAATAGAGTGGCACTATTACTTCCCTTAATCTAGATACTATACTTCTATTAATGCAGCCTAAAATTGCATTGGCCTTTTTAGCTGCAGCATCACACTATTGACTCATGTTCAACTTGTGGCCTACTAAGACTCCTAGATCCCTTTCACACATAGTCTCGTTAAGCCAGGTGTCCCCCCCATCTTATATCTATGCATTTCATTTTTTATTATTTATTTATTTATTGCCTAAGTGCAGTACCTTACATTTCTCTGTGTTGAAATTCATTTTGTTAGCTTTGGCCCAGCTTTCTAATCTATTATAATCATTTTGAATTTTCATCCTGTCCTCTGGGGTATTAGCTATTCCTCCTAATTTAGCGTCATCTGCAAATTTGAGAAGCATGCCCCCTATTCTTTCATCCAAGTCATTGATAAAGATGTTGAATAGCACTGGGCCCAGGACAGAATCCTGTGGCACCTCACTGGTCACTTCTCTCCAGGATGAAGAGGAGCCATTGATGAGCACCATTTGGGTTCGGTCAGCCAACCAGTTACTAATCCATCTAACAGTTGTATTGTCTAGCTCACATTTTATTAGCCTGTTAGCCAGAATATCATGGGGGACCTTGTGAAAAGCCTTACTGAAACAAGATATGCTATGTCTACAGAGATTTCAACTCTGTAATAATATTATATTGTAAGGGCTGCTTGTTCTTGCAAAGCCTACTTGGAAGGAGGAAGCTGCAGAGTGCTGGCATTAGGGGGATAAGGGAAGTGAGTACCAGTAGTTACTGTAGTAGAACTGGCGGAGGACAGTCACAGTAGTAATACTTTACTATGAGTGTTTTTTTTCTTTCACCTGCATACCTATATTGGATGCTGTCCCCTGGCATCCTGAATTGTTGAGTGGAGTTTAGTGTTGAATGATTCTGTCTGGAGTCCCAAAAGGAGGTTCTGTGCTTGGAAACATTATTTTTTGGATAGAGCTCCCCAAACCCCTCAGGTAGTCCTGCTCCATTGGGAAGACTGCTTTAGTACCCTATATATAAAATTTGCACTCATTAATGTGGATGATGGATGAATAGCTAAAAGCCTGTTTTAACTTTAACCAATGCAATCCATGCCTTGACAAACCTCATCTTAATTGTAATGTAATTTAAGGTGCACCAATTTTCTGACACTAAATCTTTCATATTCTGAACTACTTTTGGCAAGAGAACTTAACGCTGCAGGGAAAAAGATGTTCGCAGTTGTGCTTTGTTTGGTAATTTCCAAACATCTGGACACCTGTTTTGAATTTACAAAATTGGATTGGGTTCAGCTCATCCTAAAGGCAGAGAAATTATCATGTGAATCCAGCTATGATAAATTGACTAAATAATAATGTATGCAGAATTGCAGATGTTTTCTTTCAAGGACAGGTAAAGAAAATGGTTGCTAGTAATCGGATTATTGATAGACTCAATTTACTGCTATTTTAATATGTGGATTGAAACTGTATGATAGTTCGGCCCAGTTTCTCAGTAAAACTGTGGCAGATTTTCATTAAATAGGTGAAACAAGTGTATAAACGAGTTGTTTTTCATATGATAAACAATGTAAAACTGTGGAGCCTAACTTTGAAACACAGGGATCCAGTTAATCATACACTTATTTCAGACTTCCATTAATGTTCTGTTTTATTTAAAGAAACACATGTAGATCAGGACTTAATAAGTGCCAGAGGACATCCCTGGAATATGTGAATATTCCCCTGTGAACGTACACAATGCTCTTCTCTTATGACTGAATAACTAATAATCTTTAACAGCAGGAACAAAGAGAAAGATCTTACAAATTTTAGGGGTTTTCCCTACCTGAACAGAACAATATCTCTGCCTCTTTTTAAAGACATCAGTCAGGTAAAGGTAAGTGTGTGTGTGTGAGTGTGTGTAAAATCTGATTGTTAATGGGAACTTTGTAAGTCAAAACATATATAAACCTTATTGATTCAGTGTTGCTCTAGTAGCTGGATTTAGCCCCTGGTGTTTTCCAAACATTTTGGACTGCATCTTCCATCAGCCCTAGTTAGTATGCTAGTATGCTCAAAGTAAAGGGTTTATATTATAGATAGAGATAAGCAAGCTGGGGGGAGGGGTGTCAGAAAATTAAAAGGGAAACTGTTTATTTCCCTCTTTTCTCCAAAGGACTTCCCCCCCCCCCCCTTCTACTTAAGATATGTTGTTGTGTTGTTGTGTGCCTTCAAGTTGTTTCTGACCTATGGGGACTCTAAGGTGAACCTATCATAGGTTTTTATGGGAAATATGTGAGTCACCCAGTGGGCTTCAGTGGCAAAGCGGGGAATCAAACTCCAACCTCCAGAGTCCAATGCTCAAACCACTACACCATGCTGGCTCACTGACGATATATACCACATTCAAATCCTAGATCCATCTCTTCACTTTAGTAGACGTTTCCAGCTTCATGAGAGAAGCTTATCTGGGAGTCTTCACTGCTTTTATGATACCTTATAGAATTCAGTATTTTCAGTTCAGAGTTAAACCTGGTATTAAAATATGTCCTTAAAATTGTGACTAAATGCGACCATTTTGCTCCAGTACTTTGCTTTGTTTTGACCCAGTTTTTGATTTCTCTTTTCACTTGCTTTTCCTCCTTCTCAGAGGGAAAAATCTATAATGCACAGCACAGGGTGCAGCAATCTGAATTTTTAATACAGTATATATTCACAGTTTCACTAGTACAAAACCAAGGCTTTTACATTTCAAAATTATACAAAATATATGTGCTAATTTGAGTTGTGATGCAGCATTTTGTGTTGCTAATACAACAAAATTGGGTTTGATCTGAAATGATATATTTCATATATATTTCAGTTGAAATTTTGTCTAAAATTGAAGCTGGGGAAGACTCTCTCCCTACACAGCCAATCTTTTTTCTCCCCTTTGTCATAAAAATTTCCATATTTTTTTTAGTCAGGGGAGATGGAGTCAAAACTATCTGGTAGCTGAACTCCATCATTAAACATATTGTCAAGGACTGGGGTGCTTTTCTTTCATCACATACCCAAGAATGCAGAAACCTAAAAAGCTCAGGGATGATAGTGTGGAATGGAAGCATTACCTACTCTCCCTCATTTCTCCTCCACTTCCAGCTATATCTTGCCCAGAACAACAGAACAGGTAGATGAAATGTAGACATGCCAGGATGCTAAACAGAGAAAGAGAGACAGAAAGAAAATTGCTGTCTAGTCAGAACACACACCAAAATATCATAAATCAGTGATGTCATTCACACATATTCCAGACAGTACGAGATGGTGTGATTTTCAGATATGTGAAAATATGCTTTAAAAGCCAAGAAGTTTCATAATTTCCTCCATATACACCTGATAAACAAAGTCCCCTTATTATTTCTGGATTCCTTTCTCTACAGTTTTATTGTAACCTGTTGACTTTGACTTATGGTAAATCTATAAATGGAGAGGCCTCCAAAACCTCAGTCATCAACTGCCCTGCTCAGATCTTGCAAACTTGGGGCTCTGGCTTTCTTGGATGAATCTGCATTGTTCACTGGTGCTTATTTTATCTCCTTTCATCAGGAAAGCAAAGCAAGCTAAGACACTTTCTATTAGACTTCAAACAAATTCCTTACAGAGAAATGGGTTATACATAGCTGTTCAGAAAAGTTTATACACTTTTCCCATCCCAGAGAAAATGTGCACCAGCTATGATGTTAATAGAAGATTCTCCAAATTTGTGCTTCACTGTTTATGGCCTACAAATACTCTTCTCCCAATTACTTTGTGTCATTTGAAAGAATAATATTTATAAAAGCTCAGGCTTAAATCCAGTTGCTAATTGCAAGGAGAGTAGAACTGCTGAAACAATGAGAACTTCATAAGTCAGCACTTATTCAACTTCCATTAATTCACATATACTCTACACTAATGATATCTCTCTAATACTCTGATAACTTTATCGCATGGCTAAATCAAATGTTTCACGTGAACTGAATTTAATTTTAAATCAGGCTACATCTGGACTCTATCACAAAGATTTTTGCTGCTGAAATCACCACCTGAATGCAACCCGGGTCCATCCCCGCTTCCAGGAGTGCTCTGGCAGCCATTTTTCAAGCCGGAAAACTCCCGGTTTCGAAAACAGGTGCATGGGAGCAGAAATGGACCCGGGCTGCATTCAGGGGATGATTTCAGCAGCAAAATATTTGTGATAGGATCCAGATACAGCCTGATTTAAAATTAAATTCAGTTCAGGTAAAATGCTTTATTTAGCTATGCGATAACCCTCTAAATCTGCATCCACACTGCAGAAATAAAACAGTTTGACACTACTTTAACTGCCATGGTTCAATGCTATGGAATTCTGGGAATTATATTTTGTTTTGGACTATAGGTCTCTGACAGAGAAGGCTAAATGTCTCACAAAAAATACAGTTCCCATGGCATTGAGCCATGGCAGTTAAGGGGTGTCAACCTGGATTATTTCTGCAGTATGCATGCAGCTTGAAAGCACACAAAAACAAATACTCTAATTGGAGCAAGCAATGGGATCTAGAGCATAGCCTAGTCTTAAAATATGTTCAACAAATTTACATTAGCAAAGAATTTATAGAGATAGTGCTGTTTGTTGATATGGAAATCAATAGTGTATTGAATAGGTTTTATCATTACAGAGCTAAGATTATGGGAATAATTAAATCTCTGCCCTGCCTGTCTCACATTTTTTGGGGAATCCAGATCTTGTCTAGGTGTTGTAAAGTCCATGAAGCATCATTGATCTTGTTCAAACCTTCTAATTTCCAGAATATCTAAACAAATACCTATTCTCAGGTGCTGTTAGAGGTAATCAAACTTTTGGTTTCCCACAGAACTCTCATGGATTAGAGTTGGTTTTAGGGGTATAAATATCATCACACACACACACACACCAAGCAAAACTTTTAGTAAGCCCATTTAGTTAGCTCTGTATGTTGTTTGTTTGTATGAGTTATCTGCATGTGTGTGTGGTCTTTATATTTCTTCCAAGAAAAATTCATATATTTTCACATGCCTGGGCCTCTGTCAGTTAAATTGTTGGAAGATTTTTGCATTATCTTTCCCCCTTCTTAAATAAATAGGGAATTCCTGCATGCAAACTCTCCTTTCTTTCTCTCTCATTCAAACCAACCATGGGCCTCGGCAGACGGCTTATTAAAGTGTCCTGGAGGCAGGGAAGAGGAGGGGCAGCCGCACGCTTGGCGCCCCTTCCTCCTCCCGAGGTCATCCTCGGAGCCAGCGGCCCTCCGCACGGCCGGCGCTCCGGGGGCAACCTCCCGCCGCAGCGTCCACACACGCTGCGGCGGGTAAGTCAGTGAAAGTGCACCTCATGCTTTTGGGGCGCACTTTCACTGACTTGTGAAAGGAGCACTATTTTAGCGCTCCTTTCAGGGACGGGGAAGGAGCGCCACAGGATCGAGGCGTGGGGCTGCCTTGGTCCTGTGGCGCACCTTCCCGGGGCGGCACAGAGCTGCCTGTCTGCTTCTCCCCCATGTGAACTAGGTCACTCCCCATTTGGGACTAACTGACATTCTTTCAAAATATTTTCAACTGAGCTGTTGGGGTTCCATCTTCCTGCTCTCTAACTTTCTTTGGAAAGATGATGAGATAAATATTTCCTTTTACCTGAACTATTCACTGGCTAGATTAGGATATAGCTTCTATGTAAAAATAAATTAAAGCCATTAGTAAACCTTTGTTTTGAACTTCAAGCTATTTGTATTGTTTTTGAGTCAGGCTCAGTTCTTAGGGAAGCATAGTTAGAAGATTATCGCATAAGAATATAAACTGGTTTACCTAAGCCATCTTAAAATTAGAAGCGGGTGGCATCTTGATATTATTAGATGCATTTAGCTGCCAAAATCGCCACCCAGGTACAGCCCGGGTCCATCGCCGTTTGAAAGAGTGTTCCTCGCACCTCTTTTCGAAGCCAGGAGTTTTCCAGCTTGAAAAAATAGCCACTGGAGTGCCCCTTTGAGTGGCGATGGACCCAGGCTGCACCCAGGTGGTGATTTTGGCAGCTAAATGCATCTAATAATAATAATAATAATAATAATAATAATAATAATAATAATTTATTTGTATCCCGCCTCTCTGTGTAACACAACCGGGGCAGCTTACATGATAAAACATACAATCCTTTCTCCTAATAACCCACCCCCCTAAAATACAATTAAACAATCATAGTTTAAAACGTACTTAAATAACAGATAAACAACAAGTGGCAAATAAATTAATATCAGGATGCCGCCCACTTCTAATTTTAAGCTGGCTCAGGTAGGCCATTTTATAGCCTTATGCGATAATCTCCTTAGACAAAAGCACATTTCTGCTACTCTGCTATTTTAAAACTAGACCCTAATAGGCCTGGGTTTGATATTTTGATATTTCAGTATTTTTGTTTCCTTAAAAAGGCTGAAGCCTTAGGAAACCAAAATTACCCCACATTACCAGTAAAGCTGGTGCTGGATCCTGCAAAGTATGTTACTCCCTCTTGCATCAAAGAGCCGTGGTGGTGCAGTGGTCAAATGCCTGTACTTCAGCCACTCACTCACAAACCATAAGGTTGTGAGTTCAAGATAAGCGGTATAGAAATGTATTTGCTATTGCTATTATATAGCCAGGTCGGGTTTTCCCCAAACTAATTAAAGTTAGATTGCTGCTGTCAGTGGAGGCTTTACTAGCCCCACACATTTAGGGTAACAATATATAATGAGATACCTTGGGGATAGGGCCCAAGTCCAAATATGAAATACATTTATGTTTCATTTATACCTGAACCCTGAAGCTAACTTTTCACGCAATATCTCTTAATAATGCTTTGCATGAAACAATGTTTGTGTACATTGAACAATCAGAAACCAAAGGTGTCACTATCTCAGCCACTCGTGTAGACTATGGAGTTCTCTAAGGAAGGATGTTAGGCTGGCTTCATCTCTTTCAAATTTCCATGGGCGGCCAAAACAGTTCTGTTCCACATGATTTTTAATGTTTGAAATAGCTCTGTTTTAAACTGGTATTTTAGGATTTTATTATAGGCTGCTTTTAAAAGCTTTTAAAGAGTATTTTAATGTTTTTAAAATGTTTTCTTTATGTGTTGTTTTAATTGTTTTTCTTTATTCATCATCTTAGGATCCCTTGTAATCTGGGAGGCAATATAGAAATATATTAAATAAATAAGTAAAGAGCTACTGTTCACTTCTCACTGTCTAACACCGGGGTAAGCAACTTCCAATATTAAGAAGGCCACCTGGACTCACCCTGGGCGTTACCAGGTCCAGAAAAGGCAACAATTTAATTTAATGTAATTCTAGTTTAAAAACAAAATGGAAGTGGACAGAAGTGCACTTCTGGTCTTGGACTGGGGAAAAGACAACCTATTTTTACACACTACCACCTTTCTGGAAGACTTTAGGATTGGAAAAATGAGTATTTCAGCTAAATTTTATTGCACAAAAATTCAGCTAGATTTTATATCAGCAGGAAAGGCACCAGATCCTGTCTGATCTTGGAAGATAAGCAGGGTCAGCTCTAGTTAGTATTTGGATGGGAGCCCTCCAATGAATACTAGGTGCTGTAGGCTAGATTTCAGAGGAACACACTAGCAAAACCACCTCTGAGGATCCCTTGCCTAAGAAAATGCTATGAAAATCATGGGGTCCCCATAAGACAACTGGCAACCTGAAGGCAACTACACACACAAGAGAGACAGGGGCCTGAAAGGACACAAAGATGGCCCTACACTTTGCCAGCCCTGACGTTGCCTTACCACATCCATTTTAAACATCATGGGACAGTATGGAGCAAACCTATGATCTTCTCTTGGATGCAGAAATGAGGTATTTTGAAACAAAAGATATTAAAACCTACAATCTTCTCTTGGATGCAGAAATGAGGTATTCTGAAACAAAAGATATTAAAACCTACGATCTTCTCTTTGATGCAGAAATGAGGTATTCTGAAACAAAGGATATTAAAACAGAGTTACATTTGAATTTTGAAAACACCAGCTTTCCACATTTTGATTCTTTAATGTTCCTGTGATGTATGTGGTAATAAAAGTTTACTGTAATATAACCTGTGTTGTGATGGTGTAACCACATATTAGAGGATTCATATCAAAGGAGCCAGAATATGGAACTTCCACAAGCTGTCTTATGTATCTGCTCTCATTTTTTTCATCTTCTTGTTACTCAAAGGGGTCTTTGTTTTCCAATTTCCTCCTCCTGCTTCTTTGTATTAAGTTCCCTTTGTTGTTTTGTGATAATTTTTCTTCTGCCTTGAAAGATGCTTCATGATCCTTACTTGAAAGTTAGTATGTTAAGATGATAATAATCAATATAATTATAAACCATCCTTTGAATTTCATTTTAAAAATTTATAATGTGGTTGGGAATGGTGTAATTGTTGTTTTCATGTCAGGAACAGATTTTAGTGGCTGCTGTAGGTAATTTTGGAAGAGTTGGCATGCCTGTTCTTGGAGGTGCATTACACATTTTTTAGCTGCTCTTTTCTACTGCCTTAAAAAAGTTTGACATTCTTAACGTTGTCCTTTGAACAGCATTTCCAGTTTTGCCCCATTCCAGATATACTAGACTACTGCTACCATCATCCCTTGATAGTATTACTAGCACCTGGCTGGCTGGGGAAAATACAGGTTGTAGTCCAATACCTGTGGAGGAAGCACAGAACTTGGAAATGTTATTTTGAACAACTATCAGAATATCCCTGTCACCATAGCCAGTAGCCATGCTAGCTGGGGGATCATAGCAATTTTAGTTAAAAAAAATTCTTCAAGCTTTGAGGATTTCCAGATTGACAAAAGCTACCCTCTGATGTCATGGTGTTCTTGCAATAATATCAGTTTAATCCTCACCTGTTCTCATTGTTTTTAATCTTTTCAATCTCCTAATGAAAATACTGTGGATCATAGATATATTTGTTCTCTTTTAGGACTTTATCACACTAGCTTTTATCTCGCAACAATCACATTAGTGAAGCAAACAGGAACATACTGGTTTGAAAATGTTCAGTATCACACTTTTCTTCAATTGCATGAGTGTGCCGCATTGGCGATCCATGGTCCACACCAACTCCATAACCCCACCTTCCATGTCTTTCAGTGCATGCATGCCTTTGCTGAGGTTGTTTCTGAATTATGCAATTACAGCAAAAATAAAAATAAAAAAACCCAGAGTAAAACCAACTTTGGCCTGCTAGAGAATAATGTGTGGGAGAGGAGGAGATTCATGTCCTCTTATGCCACGTGACTGCCATCAATCATTACAGCCACAGGAGGGATCTATCACACCAGGACAAATGGAATAAGATCCATATTAGAAGTCTATTGATAGGTTTTCCCCATCAATGAAAAGGTATGCTACAGAAACAAAGAAATGCAAAGCAGTAACATTATGTGATAAGTACTAGCCATATATATTAATATCTTGCTTTAATTCCAATTTAGTGCCTTATGTGACACAGTCCTATGACAGACCAGTGAAGGGGACATGATACCTCTAGAGACAATAGAGTGTGTGACCATAATGTCATAATGGATAAAGGCACCTCCAGATGTTTTTGGGGGGGAGTCTCTGGAAATATCAAGCATTTTGGGTTTATTTTCATAGAATCATAGAATCATAGAGTTGGAAGAGACCACAAGGGCCATCCAGTCCAACCCCCTGCCATGCAGGAACTCCCAATCAAAACATCCCTGACAGATGGCCATCCAGCCTCTGCTTAAAGACCTCCAAGGAAGGAGACTCCACTACTCTCCGAGGGAGTGTGTTCCACTGTCGAACCATCCTTACTGTCAGGAAGTTCCCCCTAATGTTGAGGTGGAATCTTTTTTCCTGGAGCTTATATCCATTGTTTCGGGTCCTAGTCTCTGGAGCAGCAGAAAACAAGTTTGTTCCCTCCTCAATATGACATCCCTTCAAATATTTAAACACAGCTATCATATCACCTCTCAACCTTCTCTTCTCCAGGCTAAACATTCCCAGTTCCCTAAGTCGTTCCTCATAGAGCTTGGTTTCCAGACCCTTCACCATTTTGGTCACCCTCCTCTGGACACATTCCAGTTTCTCCACATCCTTTTTGAATTGTGGTGCCCAGAACTGGACACAGTATTCCAGGTGAGGCCTGACCAAAGCAGAATAGAGTGGCACTATTACTTCTCTTGATCTAGACACTATGCCTCTACTGATGCAGCCTAAAATTGCATTGGCCTTTTTAGCTGCTGCATCGCACTGTTGACTCATGTTCAACTTGTGGTCCACCTGGATTCCTAGATCCCTTTCACATGTAGTCTCATTCAGCCAGGTGTCCCCCATCGTATAGCTGTGCCTTTCGTTATTTTATTTTGATTGTACCTGCACACTCACAAGTTTGCATCCAATCTCTCTTGAAATATCCTGCGTTTCTCTCCCTCCTCCCACTGATCTTCTATCACATCCAATCTCAATGCAACACTTCTGAAACTGACCTTCACCAATTTCCATTGAGCCTTTCTCAAATTATTATCCAGGGGTTAGAATCAACATGCTAAAGTGCTTTATCAATATTACACTAATTAAACATTTGAAACATTTTGCTAACATTCCTTTTTCCCTCACTTGATCTGATCACTGTTGGATCTTGTTTCCATATCTTAGAAATGCAATAGCTAGCAGCCCCCATCTTTACTGTTTCCAAGGTAGTGCAAACACACAGGCAAATTTCATTTTGGAAAGTACTGGGTTAATTTAAACCAACCTGTAAATGAAAAGTCCTTGGTAATGTTGGGAGCTCTTGGGCAATACTCTAGGATGAGGAAACCTCATGTAGATGTCCTAAATAAAATTGGTTTGTACACAAATAAAATCTAGGACTTCCAGATACTTCCCTTCCCATCCTCTGGAGGTGCTGTAAATCATGCAGCATTCATCTGATGCAATTACCTTTTCTACACCACCGTTAAAAGTACAAGAGCCTTGTTCTATTTTTTTATCTGGTCACCCTTGCTATCACCCTATTAGAGATGTCTTTGTTGATTCATCATATGTATAAATTAAGGAGAGAGCTGGACTCTGGAGACCAGGGTTTGAATCTCCACTGAGCCATGGAAACCCTCAGGGTGACCTGGGGCAAGTCACACTTTCTCAGCCTCAGAGAAAGGCAACCTGCAGTGGTGATTGGTGTACCAGGCAGCTCAGAGGGATGCCTATTCAGACAATCATGGCAGCTCAGGAAGAGAGGGCCAGGTAATGCGGGGAGATCAGGGCCACTATGGGGACAGGATACTCTGGGCTGCCTCTGGAGTATCTTGGGTCAGTGTAGACAAGGCCCAGGTCATGTCCAGGTTGACTGAAGAGCTGGGAATGGAGTGCAGAGTGATGGTCGACTGATAAAGAGGAACCTGAAAAGAATCTCTCCCAAAATAAATCCTGTCTTTCTGTGGTGTTAGAATTGGGGGCATATTATCCATATGGCCTACTATGCTCTGCAGTACCAAGAGGACTGTAAGTGTTTGAAAGTATGTGTAAGCCATAAGGTATGTAAAGAAAACTAAATGTCCCTATGCCCGTGTACACATTTGTGTAGAAATGAAAACAAGATGCCTGCAACCCTGCATGGCTCAGCATAGCCTAGTAGTTCTGCATGCAGAACAGTGGAGTTTATCACACACAGAAAAAACAGTGAGAGAGAGACTTGGGATCTAAAAGACAAAAATAGGTCTTTTCACATTTACCCGTGCCTGGGCTGTAGGTGGCCCATATCCACCCAGGGAGCCGATCTATAACCCAGACTTCTCTCTCTGCTTTTTGAGGAATGGGAAAATCCATTCTTGAAAAACCAACAGAAGAAGTCAGGGTTGTAGACAGGCTCCCCAGGTGGATATGGGGTGCCTACAGCCTGGGCCCTTGTGGTCTCTTCCAACTCTGTGATTCTATGATTCTATGATTCTATGGACGATATGCGATAAGACCTGTTTATGTCTTTTAGATCCCGCATCTCTCCCACTGTATGCGATAATCTCCTATGCTACACTGAGCCATTTACCACCTGCTGGACCTACCATATTGCCACAGACCTCCCTTCACCTAACCATTCATTCCTGGAGAAGCGCAGAAGAGATCACAGAAGTGTGTGGCCATGTCCCTGTAGCCAGACACAAAGCATAATTCTTTAAGGTCTGCTGCAGCCCTCTTACTGGCTGACTGGCTGAGATAATAATTTTGTGTCTGGCTATAGGGACATAGCCAGATACTTCTGCAATCTTTTCCCTATAGTCCTCCAAGCATGTGTACTATGCATAACTTTTGACATATATAGTACTCACAAAATATGCTAGAGTTTGCTAGGGTTGACTGTCTGCATGGGCATCTCTTCAGAAATTAAGATAAATATCAACACACTCTAAGCACAAACAGTATCAACAACCAATGTTTCTGTTTAGTCACTTAAAGTGCTTTGAACAGATAATTTAAACATTATTTGGATATCATTTAAACACACAGGAAGAATAATATCTCGCTCCAGCACCTCGGTAATGGAATTTTAAATATCTTCCCATAAGGTATCAAAGAACAGCATCATTAACTTTAATTACAAGTCATTTTGAATTAAAGGGAAGTAAATAACACATATATCTTAATGCTCAGCTTCCACTGTAGGCTGTGTTTAAGTAAATAACTTGGTAAAGTGAAGACAGGGAATCTGAAATCTGTGTTGCCATAATTGCAAATGGCAAAGTCAGAGAATCCAGCAATGTTTCTTTCTAGCAGAAAATGCTAGTCTCCCTTCCTGTGGAAACACTTCTGTAAACATCGATGGCAACCATGTATTTACACCAAATCAATTTATTCTTAGCATTGGTGGTGGGAAGACTAATGACAGTTTATTAACATCTCTCTTGAAAGCAATATAAGGTAAGTATCCTGTTCTTGAACTATAATGGTGTAAGTCAGACTCAGCAGGGAGAGAAGAGGGGGACAAGATTCTTGCCCTTCCCAATAGGCCCAGGCAAAAGCAAACAGCTGCAGCCTCTCTCAGTTTTAGTATTCTTCCTCGTAATTTTGCTGTCTTTACCACTCTAATACTCTCTAATATTATGTGGTCACACAAATCCCAGTTTTTGTCTGTTAAATGTTGGAAAACATACTCGTAAAGGCACCAAATCCTGCCAGATCTTGAAAGTCAATCATGGTTAATACTTGAATGAGAGACTGCCAATGAATACTGGGGGTTGTAGGTTATATTTCATAGAATCATTGACCTGGAAGAGACCACAAGGGTCATCCAATCCAACTTGCTGCCATGAAGGAACACACAATCAAAGCACCCTCGACAGATAGCCATCCAGCTTCTGTTTTAAAAACTTCCAAAGAAGGAGACTGTACCACACTCCAAGGCAGCATATTCTACTGTCAAATAGCTCTCATCATTAGCAACTTCTTCCTAATGTTTAGATGGAATCTCTTTTCCTGCAGCTTGGATCCATTGCTCCATGTCCTAATCTCTGGAGCAGCAGAAAACAAGCTTGCACCTTCTTCAATAGGACATCATTTCAATTATGTAAACATAGCTATCATATCACTTCTTAATCTTCTTTTCTCCAGGCTAAACAAACCCAACTCCCTAAGCCACTCCTCAGGGTATGGTTCCCTGACATTTTACCATGTTGGTCACTCTCCTGTGGGCATGTTCCAGCTTGTCAATGTCCTTCTTGAACTGTGTTGACCAGAAATGTGCACAGTATTCCAGGTGAGGTCTAACCAAAGCAGAACAGATTGGTAATATTATTTCTCTTGATCTAGACACTAAACTATTAACGCAGCCCAGAATTGCATTGGTGTTTTTGAAGGGTTGTTTGGGCCAAGTCTAGTTTAAAGATGAAGAACCACAAAGACAAAAAGCAGGAACCTTGACATTGCTCTTCAACAGTTAGCACCTGGACAGCAGATGGAGCAGGCATTCTGCTAAACTCAACCAATGAAAAATAAGCAAATCCATCAACTCATTGTGGCATAGCTGGTGTGTATAAGGATGGACAATCAGGAATTTGCTGAGAGATGCTATATTAAGCATAAAGAACACAGACAGTGAAGTCCTGTAAAAAAAAAGGCATTAACAATATACGTCTTCCTTCCAAGTTCCTTTTCACTGCTATATTCCACTTTTGAACAAAAAAAAGAAAAAGAATATTGTAACAAATATCAGTACAAATAACAGTTTGACAAATATTGTCAAACAGTGACAATATAGAAGTTGTTTAAAAATCTAGCTATATGGTATGTTTCAAATATGTGCGACTAGTCTGTTCTGATTTAACTATGGTTCATAGGACATTAAAATCACACATACACAAAAACATACACAGTACAATAGATAAAACCTTTTACCTATAAGATAGTAACATAAAGGTTTGTCAAGATCTGCCCCTCCCCAGCAATAATACCGTACCTTACAACAATGTACTGTAATATTATTAATACAGTTTTGGCATTTTCATAGCAGCAGAGTCATTCTGCATAAGTTTTTCAGAATGGCCACACTGCCTTTATTACACTTTTGATTGTTCTCAGATTCTCAGGGTGTGTCCTCTGAGAAGGAAGAATCTTCTGGGTGTATTATTATTTTCCAACTAATAATTTAAAATATTGTTCACTTGGACTGTTTCTGCAGCTCTCCTTTAGCTTTAATTACCAATACAATTCCACATGTGTCTATTGAAAAATCCTATAGAGTTCAGAATGTTTGAGCCATCATCCTGAATGGAGCCCACCACAGGCCAGGCATGTCTTGTATCCCACTAAGAGCTTTATAAATCTCAGACTTTTGCCTTGCAAAAAAGATGGTGGGTAGGGGGCATTTCCAAGTTGGTTGGTGTGGTTTTTTTCAAGCTTAATAAATAATAATAATAAAATTTATTTATACCCCGCTTAAATGAAAACAATCTAAGCAGCTTACATCAGTTAAAACCCCATACAACAAAATTCATATCCGAACCCACCCCCTTAAATTGGGGTCACCAATTGTGCAGGCTAGATTTATGGAAATAAAACTATGATATTGCAAATTTTATCTTTTGGCTATTCCATTTACATGGGGGAAAAACAAATATGGTAGGATTTGTACAACTTCCAAGATGTGCATATGTATATTCTATAATGGAACCACTTTTGATTTTCCATCCAAAGACACAGAAGGGTTAGATAAGTTAGTCCAATTTAATAACTGTTCCCTATACTGAATCCCATCAATGCCAACACAAGGTGTGTTAAGATTACTGACTGAACTATTGGGATACAAGTGAATATTCCCTAGACAAGGTTCTGTCTCTCCCAGCGTGTGGCCCTGCAGTTGGTATATAAAGAAAATGGCATTCATAGGAAATGTCACCTTTGGGGAAAGGGGGATCGACTTTATACATCTCTGATGTCTTATGTAGGTATATCTCTGAAGCATTTCCATCTATTGCTAAATAAAATATTGGTAATATTTCTTAGAAAGTCCAGATGAACACCCTTTGTTTGATGCCATTTGCTTGGTTTAGAGAGCTTGCTGGTATCATCCTTATTTTATCTAAAAGCATCTAAGCACCATTCCAGATTCAAAGATAGTTGTTCTGGAGGTGGAATCTGTTTGAGCCAAGAGTTCAAGCTAGCTGCCTCCTCCTTCTAGCCTGTTACTGAAATTACGAACCTAGTATTGGTATTCTTTCTGCTAAAATTACTGCCTAAGCTAAATGTTGCTCTTTTTAGTTGAAATCAGTCTTTCAGACCCCACAGAAGCTTGGATTTCAGCCAGAGATATTCATTAAACTTTCTTTCCTTTCTTGAAGTCCTTGCTCTGGCATAGAGGACTGTGGTTAGCTTTTCCGGCTTGACTTTGCACTGTTTCAGACAGAAGTGTTCCCTAGCTTCTCACAAATCCAATGGGATTAAGGAGCGGTATCTTCTAACATATCCAAAATTTTGGTGATACTTTCCCTGCATATTGTAGCTCCCACAAACTTCACCCTCTTTCTCTGGTGTGTATGTGCATTTGTGTATGTGTACTAGGGAAAGACTTTTGAACCTACTTTCCCCTCTGATGTCTTCCTTCCTTTACTAGACCCTCCAGCTTTGAATTGCTTGATTCCAAATCATCTCAAATTTGCAAGTTTGCTCATTTTCAGTTAGTATCTCCCTATCCTAAAGCAACTGTGTTTTATTTTCCAAGTACTGTTTGCTATTTATGAAGCTCTACCATAATATTTGCTATTGCACAATGCAACTATTTTGTATATCGCTTGATTTCTGTGTGTTCAACAAATTCCCTATTTAGAGAGCTCTGTGTAAATATGGTCTGCTTCCAATTTGCCCAAGATATGCTATTGGCCAAGGTCAAAAGATCCCTGATAGGAAAGTGTACTCATAACATGAGAAAGTTTATTCATGTGCTCTGAGGCCATTCCTGGTAGCAGTTAAGTCATATTTTTGTCCCTGGAACAGAAAAGACTGCTACAAAAACCATAGTTTTTGTTAATTGCCTTCTAATTAGCTTCTACTTATGGGGAAACTATGAAGATCTTGTGGAGACCACCAAGAGTCTAGTTAAGGGGTCCAATTTGTGAGAAAAGGAGGGACACACATATAAACTGTGGCAGTGAATCCAACTTGGCCTTTTACTCTAAACTTTAAAGAAGTCATGCATGGTGCTAAGCCCACCTTGGATATCTCCTTTAAAATTGAAGCTAAATTCCAGGTGGATTCTTTTCTCCCCTGACATGAAAATTTCCAGCTACCACTGCATTTAAAAAGAAAGGTTCAGCCTACTTTGCTTTTCTATTGAAAATTTTGCACACCACATTCAAAGCCATCCTGAAGTATTTTTCCTCCCTTCTTCACCGTCACCCCCCCCCCCCTAGCATCACCTATGGATATTTTGATAGGGGAAAAAAGATTAACAACTTTCTAGAACTTCAGAAGTGAGATAGGATAGGAATGTAAGGTATTATTGCTTTAACACCACTTGGAAGAAAACCACACAACATTTCACATGCCTTCAGGGTACAGGATGAATGGCTGGGCAGAAGGTCCTGGAGTCAGATTGCCTTGTAATTCTGTTTCTATCTGTTATTATCAACAAAAAACCATGTAGCCTCAGCTTCCCCTGTGTATTACATGGCAGAAATAACCATGAACCATTTTGGAAAGTATTCTGCAATGATTGGACAAAAAATATAGATGCAAAATAACCTTTTATTACTTACTAACTAAGCCATTTGGACAGAAAATGGGATAACAAGGAACTGGGTTGGCTAGATGGCTGGGCTCCAAATTTTTTAAAGTGTTCTGTAAGCATACCACATTATTATGAATACTTTCTACAAAACATCAAAGTGTAATCTTCTCCTTCATTTTAATGTTTTAGATAGAATATTTGGAATGGTTTGGTCTTTGATTTTACTTAAATACAAATACAGGCAGATTATTACCCTAATGCAAATATAATTTTCTCTCTAACAATATGTCTCTGAAATGGAACACAGAATCATTTACAACTAATATGTTCTTATACTTCATGCAGTAATCCCAGTTTTGCCATAGTACTGCAATATATGAAATTCTTTTAAAGTACAGGCAAAATAAGGCCAATAGTGTATACAAACAAGAAAACACTAGCAAACTATAATGCTCATAAATTTATTTCAATGGGAGGTGTTTAAGAAGTACTTACCTTTGGCTAGCCAGTTTCACAAACAAAATAAATGAGATATTTATTACATATACTTACATATACTTGTTTACAATATAAGTTTAGTACAAAACTTACAAAGGCTAAAAACATGCAGTATTTTCATTTACACGCATGTGGAAAAAATAAAGCATATAGATTTTATGAGCCTCTGCCTAGACCTATATTAAAGCCACTTCCTCTGTGTAAAAATTCATAGGAAAAATATCTAGCTTTTGAAAAAGTTAAATAAAAAAAATAATTTAGCAGGAGTTGAGACTGGGACATCAGAATAGCAATAGCAACTACATTTCTATACCACTTATCAGTGCACTTATGTAGTCCCTAAGCAGTTTACAATGTGTAAGCTAATTGCCCCCAACAAGCTGGGTACTCATTTTAGTGACCTCGGAAGGATGCAAGCCTAAGTCGAGCCTGGGCCCCCTGGCTGGTATTGAACTCACAACCTTATGAGTTGTGACTAAGGACTGAAACAACATGTAAGCATCTGACTAACATCTCTGATTTTTCCCCCTGCTATTTGGTTAGTAACATCTTGCCTGATGAAGAAGCCCATGGAGGTTCGAAAGCTTGCAACAAGTATATTGTGCATTTTGGTTGGCTAATAAAGGTATCACTGATGGATTTTTGTTTGAATTTGCTAAATGGCCAACACAGCTACCTCTAAATGTTTTCAAAACCTTATGGTTTGTGAGTGAGTGGCTGCAGTACAGGCATTTAACCACTGCGTCACCAGGCTGGAATGGAAACAATGGAACTAAGGCAGAAGACAGAATTCATGCTGCAGCAGAAGGAAAGATGGGATGGAGGGCCGCTCCATCAGTTCTGCTGAGAAACCAGCTCCATCAGGCCCTACCAACCTTATCTGTCACCTAGCATCAGTCATTTCATCAGACTGCAGCAGAGGCAAGGATTTGGAAGCAGAGTCACTTCATTAGATCTACTGCTGAAGTAGTTTCATTTGGTTCTTCCTGTCCCTTAGTGGTTTCCATTCAAGCTAGTTATTCTAAGAACTTTGTAGTATTAAGAATGTGGGCTTTATTTGTTTTCCTATCCCCTTCCTTTACATCCTGTTTTCCTTTTGTCTTATATCTTTTAGATTGCAAGCCTGAGGCAGGGATTGTCTTAATTCTTATTATGTCATAAAAGCTGCCCTCAGAGCCTTTTCCACTGAAAGGGGTAAAAATGCTATAAGTACATGAAAAGACATCATTCTCCTGTACACTAAGGCTATTGAGATGGTCATGTACAGCTGTTTTATTAAAGTGTTTGTTGTTAACTGTCATCAAGTAGACTTCAACTTATGATGACCCCATGGATGAGAGACCCCCATGTCATGCTATTGACAGCCCTGCTCAGGTCCCGGAGACTTAGAGCCAAGGCTAATCCCACTGTGGGAGAAAAGTAGGATATAAATCCTGGAAATAAATAAATAAATAAATGGGTTCCTTGATTCAATCCATTCATTTGTAATACAGTCTTCCTCTCTTCCTGCTAAGGTCCTGAAGGCTCAGCCTGTGGTTTCCTGAGCCTATCCAGCTAATATGAGGTCTTCCTCTCTGTTACCACCATCTTTCCTATCATCATTGTCTTTTCTTGTGGGTCATGTCTTCTCATGGTATGGCCAAGGTAAGACAGCCTCAGTTTAGTCCAGCTTCCTAAAAAAGAAACATCACTGCGCAGTCATTAAGAAAACAAAATAGATTCATACACTACTTGCTAATCATATGATCTTTTCTATAAGTGATTCCTGAATTCTTATGTAAATGTAACATGTATCTTGCATACCTATCCAATCATAAGCCCTGTGGCCATGGTTGCAGACTTGCAGTTGTGATTCTTCTAATAGCTGGTAGAGTACATCTAGCGTCTAATTCAGCTTTTTTTTTTTGTAAAGATGTGTTTTATGCCTTCCTGGCTATGAAGATATATTTGACGATATGCAACCAACATCTGCAACTGGGCACATTGTCCATGGGGATGGGGTGACCATAATATCACCTACATATTTATTTCCAATTTTCTCCCACTGCGGATTCAAAGTAGCATACAATTACAAGTTTCTATGACAATTACCTTTCCTCCCACCACCACAACTGTTTCAAAATCTCAACCCTAGTTATAACATTCAAAAATCATGATTGCATAAAGCATTAACATTTACTCTTGCAAAACACATTTCCATGTTCTATTTTTCATACCCCATTCTTGGTTTATTTATGTATTTGACACATATCCTGCCTCTCTCCCAAGACTAGAACTCAAGGTGGTTAGTTACAAGACTAAAAGCAATACGGGGAACTATTAACACAATATTAAAACACAACACAGTTTTTTAAAAGTAAAAAAACCCCCACACTTTTAAAAATGCAGCTACAATACGTTTTTAAAAACCCTTTTACAATTGCCAGTCAATTACTGGAAGTTCACCTGAATAACATGGACATTTCCTGCCTGCAGATGGACAAAAAGTGAAGGACATCAACTACTTTAGCAGATTACACAACCTGGGAGCAGCTACTGGGAAGGCTTTCCCTTACCTTCCAACTATCCTCATTTGGCAGAGACAGTCCTGGTTAATTCTCTACCATCCCACTTTTTCAGCTACTTTTAAAAAATCAGTTTCTCTCTCCTCCTTCACTTTCTCCTTTTGTCCTCAGTTTACTTCAGTTCCTGCAAGTTCAAAATGTAAAAGTAGTATACACTCACCAGAAGGAGAGGCAAAAACAAACTGCTACAGCCTCTTTTGGCTTGTGCTTACTTCCTTATTTATAACTTTTGCAATTTTGACCACACACTAATGTTACTTGGCCACACATGTCCTGATTTGCATATGTGAAATGTTGGAGGGTATGCCTTCTATTGCGTCCTCACCAAACTGCACACAAAAGTGTCCAAGGGGTTATTCAGATGGTGAAAATAATCCAGATAGAAACTGGATTGAATCTTTGTTGTTCACATACATTTCAAATGCATCCAATTAAGGGTTTTTTTTTGGGGGGGGGGGGGGGGGGACTGCCAAAAAATCCACTTAACCTAGGATAATCAATGTTGGGGGATTTTCCCCAAGTTTTTTCTAAAAGATTTGGATTCTCAGCTGTGTAAATAACCAATGTGAATAGTTCTAGGATAAAACTCTACATGCCTTGAATGTGCTTCGAATACATTCGCATCATCGACTCCACCTTTATTTGAGTGATGACAGAAATGAGCAACCAAACTCACAGAGATGTGCATAGATGTGGTTCCATAGTGTGAACAACAAACCCAGAATGTGTGAGTGAGATTATTCACATTATAGTCACGCTCAAAAAAGTGTAAAAAACCTGAGAGACACCTCAAAGCCAAGGCACACTTGTATGGGAGAATATAGTTCCTAGCCTGGATCTAAGATGCATAGATTTGTTTCTGGGCATAGTGCTGTGAATTATACCCAGAAACAAACCAATCCCCAATGGCATTGTTGTAACAAGGAGTATGTTTCTTGTAACAAGTTCCAATTAACAGTTATTGTGTATAGCAGTTTCTGAAGTTTCTGAACATTCTTCAAAGGCAGTCCCACATACAACCTGTTACAGTAATCCAAATCAGATATAAATAAGCCATGTATCACTGTGGTCAGATCGGAACATTTCCAGGAATGGGTGCAACTGATAGCTTTAATTCTGCAAATGCACTCTTCGCCACTGCAGAGCATGAGTATCCAGGAATTCCTCTAAACTGAAATCTTTTATCTTTAGAGGACAGGTAACTGGACAGACAGACAATTTCCTGATCTGCTTTTCGACTGACCAGGAGCATATCTGCCTTGTCTGGATTTGAATTTGCATGACCAGATATAGTTTTCATATTTTACAAATTCATGATGCTTTTGATTGTTCAGAACCTACTGCCAATGAATTCCTTTAGTATGTGTATATGTGCCTTCAAGTTGCCTGTCGACTTATGGCGACTCCATGAATTTCATAGAATTTTCCTAGGCAAGGAATACTCAGGCCCATGTCCACACAGAAAAAAGAAAGAAAGAAACGTTCTCAACCTGTTCCTGCATGGACATGTTTAGATGACACATGAGGCCAAAATGGGCTAAACATGGGTCCAGGGTGATTCTCATAAAAAGAGTCCCCATTTGCTCCAAATCAGGCTGGAAACCCCAGAGAAGCCCCTGGTTGTGCAGACTGCACATCAGTGCAGGGATGGGGGAAGGAGTGTCAAATGTCAGGTAGGAGAGATCAGGCAGAGACCCCCTAGTCTGGCTGAGCCTCTAACCCTGGGGAGTGTGCAGATACTGCTATTGGCATCATCCTCTCTGTGGGTGCTGGTTGTGCGGACAGCTTGTCCTCCCTGCAGATCTGGAAGTCCCAAGGGTGAGCCAGGTTTTCCCATCACTGCAGACATGGGCTCAGAGATGGTTTTGCCAGTTCTTTCCTCTGAAATATGAGACAATCTACAGCACCTGGTATTCCTTGGCAGTCTGCCATCCAAATACTAACCAGGTTGCTTAGCTTCCAAGATCATATGGGATCTGGTGCCTTTAGGGTATTATAGCATGATGACTAAAGGAAACAAATGTCCCCTTCTGCACATGCCATGAATAGTTTTATAAAACTCTATAATGGCTTAGTTATTAAAAAAAAACCTTTAAAAAAAAGCCAGATGCCTCAATTCCTTGGAAGGTAACCCTTTAAATATGTTAGGTTGGCTTTCTGCACCTTTTCTAGTTTGACAATAACCTTTAACTTAGAGGTACATGGCATTCCAAATGTGACCTTACTTCAGATCAGTACATAAAGTAGTTACAATCCAAGCAGTTTTATTTTCAGTCCCTTTTCTAATGATACTGACTTTAGATGATATACATGACATCTTCTCCAGTATCTGTAGGTAGACTTGGCTGCTGAGCCTTCTAGCTAAAAAGAGATTCAAACTGAGGGTTCTTAGTTCTACATCTAAATTGAAGATCTAAGAGGTGTTCAGGACCATAAATCTGTGAAAGGGGCTGTGCCTCGCTACAAAAGCTGCACTGATTATCTTGATCTTCACACATTTACTGTGGGAGGATGATATTTATTGCTCACATCATTTCTTACCCTGAAGGTGAAATGGGTACACTTCATTGTTGTTGCAAAGGTGGGGCTCTGAGTAGCTTCACAGATGACATGTGCTTCCTCTCCCTGTGCTTACTCATGTTCAAATTAATACTTTCATGCCAATGTGCTACTCCTGGTGTAAGGGAAGCTTGTTGTATCTCTCCATAGAAAACTAGTGTGAAATGTTTGGCTCGTTCCCACTACGAAATAACCCGGTGTGGAAACAGGGTTATTTTGTGATTGAATCTCTCTGGGACCGTTTACTTCCCTTTTAATCCCCTTTGTTGTTCACACTTGAGGAGAATGGCTGCCCTGGAGAGAGGAAGAGGAGGAGAGGAAAGAAAAGGCAAACTCCTTCTGAACAAACCTTGCTAGAACTTGAAGGCACACAACAACAACAAATAGAAGAAGGATGGTGGCATGCCAGGAAGGCTTGGGCCCCGGCGGCTCTTCCTCCACCCCTTCCAAATGGGCTGCCCTCCGGTGTGCCCTTCATCTTGGCGCTGCCCATCTGATGAGAGAAGCCAGAAAGAGCCGGCTTAGTCCCTGGGGAACCAGGGCTGGTGAGAGAAGCCGGCAAGAGCTGGCACAGCCCCCCAATGTGAATCCGACCTGGATCAGATTCTGGTCTTTTCAAAAGAACCACCCAAAACTAGTGTCAGGAAAGAGCGGTTCTTTTGCGTTTGCCTCTCTTCAGCACGATTTAAACTGAGCACAGTAGGATCAGGACCGGTTTCAAGTGGGAATGGCAGACATATAATCTGATCAGCAATTCGCTTTAAATCCTAATAGGAATGAGCCGTCTGTTCCAAATCACACTTAATAATAATATTAATAATAATAATAAGTTTTATTTTTAACCCGCCCCTCTGCACAGCAACTGGGGCGGCGTACAACAGAATTTTAAAAAGACAATAAATTAAAACAATCCTTCAGCCCAATCCCTAACCCTCCCACCCCTTAAAAATGAATTAAACTAATCCTGTATTAAAATAGCGGTTAACGCCACATACAACAAAAACAACATAAGAAAACCGACCAACAGCGGCAGTGGGGGGGAAACGAGTAGCTGTCCAGACATTCATTGGGCCAGGAGTCATTCTGGGAAGGCCTTGCTGGAAAAGATCCATCTTTAGTGCTTTTTTAAAGCAATCAAGAGTCGTAACAAGACGAATCTCATCCGGTAGGCCATTTCATAGTCTGGGAGCGGACCTGACAAAAGTGTTCAAATAAATACGTAAATGCTGAAACATTTTATGTCTGGGTTACAAGCAAGTGAGCATGGCATAGTAGTATGAATGTTGGACAAGGGTTTGAATCCCTCTCAGCCATAGAAACCCACTGGGTAAATTTGTGAAAGTCATACTCTCTGATCCTTAAAGGAGAGCAATGGCAAACCTCTTCTAATTAAAGTTTGCTATGAAAATCTTATGGTAGAGTCCCCATAAATCAAGAGGAGATCTGAAGGAACATGACAACAATACATGCAAAACCTCTCTTTGCAGGAAGCTAAGAGTAGGATTAGGTTTCCTTGCCATAGATCAGCAAGAAAGGGCGGACAGATCAAGAGATGGACTCAGTTCACATGTAGAAACATTAATTAACAGTCTTGCACAAGCCTCACACGAGTAACAGCGATAAGCAAAACAATGTCATGGTTCCCAGGAGGTTGCCTTAACCATTTTAATTCAGGCAGGTCACGTTTCAGGTTGCATGGATATTTACTCAGGAGTCCCCTTTGTAACCAGTAGAGTATACTTTTTGAATAGATAGGCATGGAGTTGGGCTAGGCGTCTTTCAAATCAAGCAAACTCTCTTCCAACAGAAGTTGGAGTTGCTGAACAATTTGTGGACTAACACTAATGTAAAGCCTCTTGAGTACTCAAAGAGAGTGTGGGAATCTGGGTGTGTGTCTGGGGAGGGCTCATTTTTTTGGTATCTTCTGTAGTAATTTCTTGGCAGCTGTTCCAAATCATCCTCCCAGTCTGTCATTGAACTCCTGTGATGGGGAAATTTTGGTTAGACACGGTGGGGGCAAATAAATCACCTCTCGCAAAAGGAGGGTCAGATAACTTTATTAAAGTAAGACATTTCAAATGCAGAGTCTTTGCTTCCTGGGAGATTATTCAGATAGTGAAAATAATCCCAGTAGAATGTGGGTTGAATCTTTGTTTTTCGCATGCATTTTGAATGCACTCAAGTAAAAAAAATTGGGGAGGGGCTGCCAAAAATGCACTTTAACCCAGGAAAATCTGTTTCTGGGGGGGGGGGGGGGGTTCTGAGTTTTCTTAAAAGATTTGCATTGTTGGGTGTGTGAATAACTGATATGAATAGATCCAAGATAAACACATAAAACTCTACAGGCCTTGAATGTTTTTTGAATGCATCGACATTGAGTCCATCTTTATTTGGAGTGCATGTGTGAATAACAGAACTCAAAGAAATGCTGTTCCAATTTTAAAAAAAAGTATGAACAACAAAACCGGAATGTGTAAGTGAGAGGTCATTCAAACACATATTTTTAGTGCGACTATGCAAATAATCTCACTTACACATTTCGAGTTTGTTGTTCACACTATGGAATGGCATCTCTGTACATCTCTGTGACTTCAGTTGCTTACATGCATCAGCACTCAAATAAAGATGCAGCTGATGATGTGAATATATATGAAGCACACTCAAGGCATGCAGAGTTTTATCCCAGTTTATCCTGGGTCTATTCACACCAATTATTCACATAGCCAAGAATCCAAATCTTTTAGAAAAAATTGGGAGAAACCCGACATCGATTATCCTATGTTAAGTGGGCTTTTCAGCAGCCCTCCTCCCCCCAAAAAACTTAATCGGATGTATTTGAAATGCATGTGAACAACAAATATTCTGCCTAGATTATTTTTACCGCCTGCTTTGGTCAGGCTTCACCTGGAATACTGTGTCCAGTTCTGGGCACCACGATTCAAAAAGGAAGTTGAGAAGCTGGAGTGTGTGCAAGGAGGGCAACCAAAATAGTGAAGGGTCTGGAAACCATGCTCTTTGAGGAGAAACGGGAACTGGGAATGTTTAGCCTGGAGAAGAGATGGTTAAGAGGTGGTATGATAGCCCTGTGTAAGTATTTGAAGGGGTGTCATATTGAGGATGCAGTTTTCTGCTGCTCCGGAGAATAGGAACCAGAGCAATGGATTCAAACTACAGGAAAGAGATTCCACCAAAAGCAATTTCCACCTAAACATTAGGAAGAACTTCTTGACAGTAAGAGATGTTCGAAGGTGGAACAAATTCCCTCGGAGCGTGGTGGAGTCTCCTTCTTTGGAGGTTTTTAAACAGAGGCTGGATGGCCAACCATCGGGGGGTGCTTTGATTGTGAATTCCTGCATGGCAGGGGGTTGGACTGGATGACTCTTATGGTGTCTTCCAACTCTATGATTCTATGAATAACCCCTGAGATTATTCACATAGTTGCACTAAAATAATACCTAACATCTGAATGGCCCCTAGGAAAATCCCACAGAGCCGAAAACCTTGGAGAACTATGCTTGCCCTGTTTACAACAGCTAACTCAATTAAAAAAAAAAACCACACCAGAGTCCTGTTGCAGTTCAGCTGTGCTTCCCTACAGGCTGTATTCATGCTCTCCAACCAGTCCCACAAGGCAGTCTGAATGATGTCATGGGATCAGTTCAGGGAGATGAAAGGCTTCAAGCGGAACCCGCTGGCATTGGGGAAAGCTTCCAACACACAATCCACGACCAGCACAGCTTGAGAACAAAAAAGAACAAGAAAGAGAAAGTCTACAGATCCAGCCATTCAGCTCTTCTTCCCCCACCCCCCCTCCCCACCTCCTGCTTGCAACCAAAAGAAAGAAAGAAAGAAAGAGTAGGGGAGATGGACCTATAGGGATGAGTTTGGATGGAATTCATTTGAGAAAAAGCAAAAAAGAAGAAAAACTAAAGGCAGCAGAGAAGGGAATAGTACCTGCTGAAAAGAAAGTTCTTTCTCTAGACTCCAAAGCCCAAGCCTTTGATGTATGGCAACAGATCACTGATCAGATTACAGGCATTGGGTTTCACTGCTCCTCTGCCTTTGATCTGTGTGCTTAATTTTATTTTCCTGGATTTGAAGTTTGCCTGGGCTTGCGCTGACATACTTTAAAAAAAAAGAGAGAGAGAGAGAGAGAGAGAGAAAGCAGATGAAGGCATTTAATACAGAAGCTCTAGCTGACTGAAATTCAGTTGCAAGAAAGGGTGGCTTATTGGAGAAGTCTCAGCACACATCAGGTACTGTATTTTTTAATGTTTTAAATTTTAGGTTGTATTGAAAGAAAGTTTGATTTTGTTTTGCTTTTTAAAAAAAAAAAAAGATTGATGATACGAAACCTCCATCTAGCTCTTTATGCTTTTACAATGGGCATCGGAATGTAGAAAATATTTGAGTGCCAGTTTTAATTTTGCAGGATTCATTGTGCAATATTTTCTTGAGAATAAAAGTACTCCAAGTATGTTTCAGTGTGTGTGTATATGAAAGTATTTACAATAGTTTTAATATAAATGGTACACTTTGTTATGTAGTACGCAGTTTTTCTTTAAAAAATGCATAGCTAAATATGTAGATTTTCATAATTCTTTAGATTCTTTAGAGTATGGGGGGGCTCATAGCTTCAAATGCATGCATTCTTGCAACCTGTTTGATATAAACGGCATGTGTTCAATTGAAATTATCTGAGGATCATGCCCTGAGGTTGTAACCCTACATTTTTAGGATTCCCTTGATGTCAATGAGATTCAAATGTAAGCAAATGTGTTTAGAAGTGAGGTTTTGGTCTCACTGAAGATGCAGAGAGAGCAGCATTATTCTAATACTGCGGTTCTAAGCTTGTTTACTCTGAAGTCAGTCCCATTGAGTTTGGTGGAGATTACTCACTAGTATATAGACTTGTAGTCTACACTGTGGATGCCTTATATTGTTGTAGGATTGAGTAGTCTGGCTTCAATCCAAGAATCTCTGTATTCTCATTCATGCACAAGGTCAGGTTCTCCAATTGACTGAATTGCCAGGACAGCTCCACATGTGGTTGGAGACGCTGCAGATGCTAAACTGACTGGAGAAGCCTTTGCATATCCTTGAAATCTACATGAACAATGGGTACTCCTATGCATGCCAGAAACTATGTGTGAAATACTATGGAATGTAATACACACATGCATATGGCCATTCTAATTTTATGCCTACATAGCTTCACAGTCAATAAATATACATTTATTAAAAAATCTGGCATTTTTGTATCAATAGCTTGATCTTGACATATTGACTTTGAAGTCGGCTCATCTGACTTTGCAAGCTAAACATTGTCAGCCCTGGTTAGCACTTGAATGGGAGACCATCAAAGAATACCAGGTGCTGTTGGCTATATTTCAAAGGAAGGGATTGTCAGAACCACCTCTGAGTATTCCTTGCTTAAGAAAACCCCATGAAATTCATGGGGTCATCATAAGTCCTCAACCTGAAGGCACATGCACACACATGGGTTACTTCCTAGTGAGCTGGGATTACATCCTAAAGTTGCTTATAGATAATGAAAGATAATATTTGGACAGGAGACTGACACATATTTTTTAAAATTCACTAGATTATTTTTTGAAACAGCAAAAATATATAAACTGTATTATATGCTCATTCATGTGTTAATCAGATGCTACCTCTGTAAGTACTCTGACATTTGAAGAGAGATTTTAAAAAATCTTTAAACATACAATAAATTGTTACTGAAACAATTTGAAATTTGCATCAGATCACAAATACCTGGTGGTTGTTTTTGTTGCTGCTGGTTGTTTTTAAAGCCTGTAAAACCCAGGACATGTTAACAGAGGATTATCTGCTGCTAACATATTTTAGCACTAGGCATCTGTTGAAAGTTTTTTGGTTCTTACATTTGAAAATACAGATTCTCAATAAAGTATTATAGCAATATTTGTCAGGATCCATAGTTATCTACCATAAGATTCTGCCTGAACATTCAAATACAGTAAAGAACATTTGCTGTTCTATAAACATAAAGAGAAGCTTTAAAATGTGGTATCTACAGTTGGTGGTGTATGCATGAAAGCTCTATACTAGCAGATCAATAGTTTAATAATCTTATCACACACTTGAGTTTATTTTGGTTCCTCTGCTACTTGTACAAGGTACCAAAAGCAAAGCATGTCAGTATTTTCAATGTCTTGTCTTCTTTCATGTGCTTATAGTAAAAGCCACTACTTCAAATATGCTTTATCACCTGTACTGGAATTTAGACAATTGATGTGTTTGTCATTTCTGTCCTACATCTATTATCACAGCAGCTACATGATCCGCATCAATTCTGACTCAACGTTTTGTTCTCTCTGTGTTGACTGAAGTGTTTATTGAAGGAAACAGTGTAATCAGTGCTAAAATGTATATTGTGATAGGCTGTTTGTTGGATTTTGTGCCCAAGAAGGGTTAAAGTTCTGCCAAAGGACTATAATTTCTTCATTTAATAACCCCAACTGAAGTGATTTAGGCATCTATGCATGACTTGCATCATCATTTGATTTTACCAGCTTTCCTCTTAACTAGCCCATTGGGGTAACATGTTATTACAAATTCATCTTCAATCTACTTTTAAAATCAGTTTTTCATAAGACTGCCTTTGTTCTTAGCATTGGTATGCATACATTAAAATCAAGTTTCAACCTCAGATCTATTTTCCATGATTTTTACAATATTTACAAACGTCTAACAATATGCATGTCACAATTCTTATCATAACTGCTATTTTAACTGTGTAGGGATTCATGATAAATATTTCCTTTAATATTTCCAATACCTTTTCCTTTTTTCTTCTTTCTTGATGTTTTCTTCTTTCAACAGTTTGCCACTCCAATCTTTTAAAACAGCTTTTTAAAGCTGCCATATTTTATTCAATTAGTTTTAATTTGCTCATCTTCATTATTAAACTATTTTAAATAGTTTTGTAGACTCCTAAAAAAAGATGTGAAGGGATACATTAACAATATATACTTAAGAGCCATCCAAAGTTATAGTATAATGAATATAAATTATTAATATAAGATAGTCACAGATTATTAGTTCATTAGTCTCTAGCAAATCTATATTGTTCCTAACTGTGTTAATACATTCTCAAATGTCACCTCTAGCCCTCTTAAATTTGGGTTGAATAAAAAGTGAATCTTCTGTCTTCAAAATAATAATAAAGATTGTAATTATCCCAGTCAAGTGAGAAGCCATCATTTTACTACTGATTTCTAAAGATAAAGAATTTCTAAAGATACGACAAGATATCAAACTGCCAGCAAATGGAAAAACCAAGCATGGAATAACTAGGTTAAGTTGAATGTAATTTAATATCCCATCCAAAGAGCCAGTGTAGTAGAGTGGTAAGAGTGTTTTGAATCCCCATGCAGTCAAGGAAACCCATGATAGAATCATTTTAGGTTTGCCACAAGTTGGAAATGACATGAAGGCACACAACAACAACAAACTATGCCATACAATTATTCTGTACTTTAAATAAACCATTCTAATATAATGAGGGCAATTACTTTGTGTGCACAGAATCAGAACAGCTATCAGTTAATGTAATAGTTAAACTCTGAGCACATAATATAGTATTTCATTTTATTTTAAAGATTTTTGTTGTTGTGTGCCTTGAAGTCACTTCTGACTCATGATGACCCTAAGACAAATCTATCATGGGGTTTTATTGGCTGAATTTGTTCAGAGAGAGTTTGTTCTAGCCTTCCTCTGAGACTGAGAGAGTGTGACTTTCCAAATATCACCCAGTGGGTTTCCATGGCCAAGTAGGGATTCAAACCCTTGTCTCCCAGTGTCCTAATCCAACAGTCAAACCAAAACACCTTGCTTCCTCTCCATTTTTTTCAGTTGCAAGTTCATTTTTTCACTCATCAAAATACTGTATATTATTTTCACACAAACACATTCATACACTTTTTGGGTACTTCTCTTCATATTTGCTAATATGAGAAATCCAGATTGTCAACCAGTTACCTTGTAATCCTATATATGTCTACTCAGAAGCAGTGACGTCACTGGGAGGTGGTGCAGGGGGTGCAGGCCACCCTGGGTGACACCTCAGAAGAGGGATGACAACTCAGAAGAGGGATGACAACCTGCAGAGTGTGTGTGTGGGGGGGGTGTGCTGTTGCATTTATTAAAAAATAAAGTTTGTTTTAACTTGCAACTGGCTTTTATAAATTTGACATCCTTGTTTATAATTGACTTCCATGTAGTAATCCATAAACACTTTAGTCTGTTGATCTATCAACTCAAGGTTGCAACTTTAATAGATGTAATTGTGTTGGAGTCCCATAATGGTTCTAATCCATGCAGCACATCATTGTAAAGTTTTGACTATGCATAAATTTGTGCACACAGTTCAGCACAACACAGAGAAAGGGACACTTACCAACATCAGTAGGCTTAAGTGTGCTTAACTCTATTGAATTGTGGCCTCCAGTTTTCACATACAAGTGGTCTTGCCACAACCACCAAAATTCTAATTGTGTCATAAACAACACAGGCCTGCGTTAGTAAATGAACTTCTAATTGAACTTTGTTGGTATTAGCTGGGTTCTGTCCTCTGGCAGATGATTATCTGTATTTGTATTTTTTAAGGAATATTTATATGTATATATATTTTTATATACAAAAATAGTATTTTGTATGCTATATTTTGTTGTTCTTATGCTGGTCTGTGACTGTAGTAAATATTTATCTATCTATCACAGGCCCGAAATGCACAGGCCAAATAAAGCGGCTTCTGGCCGTTTGGGGGGTATGGTGTTTAGATAACGCACACCCCCATAGTGACCAGAAGTCACACCAAGGCTGCACTGATGGGGCAAGAGCCAGACCTTTTAGGAGCAAATGATTTTCAAATCCCAAATCCTGCAGCCCCAATCTGGTAGGAGACAATTTAATCCACTCCTAAAAGGTCTGGCTCTTGCCCCCTTCGCACGGTCTCGGCACAGCTTCTGGCTACTTTGGGGGTGTGCGTCATCTTTATTTGGCCACTTTATTTGGCCTATGCATTTTGGGCCTTAATCAGCTCCTACTGGCAACTGTGTTGGGACTGCAATGGTAACCCGCTTTAGAAGTGGGCTGTGTGGTCACCGCAGTCCTGACGCAATGGAGCCAGAGCGTTCTGAGCCATGTGCTTCAGACCACAGTTTTATGTTTTTACTGTTAGTCCTAAAACTACACCCAAGAGAATAGAAATTTTAAACTGGAAGAAAAGATGGCAAAATTCCCTTATCTTGCCCCAGATGAATTTTAATCTGTTCAGAATGGCTTACAATAAGAATGAGTTAGTTCAACTGGCCAGAGTGTCAGATTAAGTTCTCATTTCAAACCTCCTATCATGTCAGCAAGTGCCATGTAGGGTCACTGTGTGACTTTGTAAAAAGTCGCTCATTGATAGCCTGTTTCACAAGTACTTGCTGCTCTGGAAGTATATTCTCATGCTTATTGCAAACATAAAAATATATGCAAAAAAAAAAAACATATAAAGATCGAAACCTTAAAAAAAATTAAGTAGACCAGAGCTTTTCTGTTCCATTGTGGCTACTCATAAGGGACCATTGGCCTGGCGGCTCCAAGCTTAATGGTGACAGCATGAGTTACTACACTGGGGTGACACCAACCCTAGTGACACCACTGCTGGAAGTCAGTAAAGGTAGCCAAGTAGTATAATGATATGCTCATCCTGCCTTCTCCCAGTTATCAATTGTGTGCCTACTTGACAGAGCTGCTATGAGAATACAATAAAATAAAGCCAGTATGCATTCTCAGCTTTTTGATGGAAGAATGAGATACAAATGTGATAAATAGTCATATAAAAGTGAAAACCAGAAATGTAGACAGAACAATCAGAAGCACTGCAAAAAGCAGTAACAAAGCACAAAGACTGTAGTGGTTTAGCCATTAATGGGCTTGCTTCGTGAAGGATTTAGTAATAATACCTGGCACTTATAGTTCTTTAGACTTCCAAAGTGCTGTATAAACATTCATTAATCCTCTTCACAAAGTGTTCAACAAAACTGACTTCAAGAGACATGAACATATATTACTTATTTTACTCAACAGATGGGAGCAATTATTGATTGCTTTCTACAATCAATCTGTCTCTGATGAAACCATCAACATATTTTAGAACTAGTAGAAGTAATAACACTTTGTAATATAATATTGACATCAGTTTCCAACAGCTGAGGGCTATCTCAGTCACTAAGCTACACAACTGATATTCTAGATTTTTTTTATTGTTGTTATTTTTTATGATAAGGAGTAGTTCACTTACCTTCACTAATACTAAAATATTTTTTGCTTTTCACATACGGTTAAAATGAGGCAATAAAAAAGAACAGTAACAGGAGAGAGTATGTAGGCTTCACTACACTTGGAGAAGCAGTTATTTTTCTGCAACTCACCTAATGCTATTAAGTCCATTGGTCTACCCATGCATATCCTTTCAAATGTTAAGGAACCATTCCCTCTGTTTTTGAATGTCAAGTGTAAATGTCACTACTTACTTATGTAACCAAAACATTAACAGCTACACACAACAGAGAAGTATTAACGGGGTCAAGGACACTCTGAGGTTTGCAAAAGTCCAGAAAAATCCAGAATAATCATTAAGAGAAGGGGCAGAACAGCATAATGATAACTAGTGGACATGACATGCTAACTGACTGCTGAAAAAGAGAAAACAGAAAAGCCAGGCGGAGTGATCATGAGTGTTTTGAAAAAGAGCATACTTACTTAACTAGAACTGTGAAAAGGAGAATTCAACACTGCAATTTTTTTGTTGAAGATTCTGCATGATGAGATTTTTAAATAATATCTGCATATGCCTATGACATATTTGCAGTGTCCTAGTCATAGTAAAAAATAATCTCTTGGTTTCAAGCAGCTCATGGCACTTTCCCACAATCTGTTCCTGATGAATTGGTTGAGAATTCAAGCATTCTTAATGTGAACAGCCTAATTAAAGGAATGGATCCCATCTCCTCCCACTCCCCCAGCACTGCCCTGCTCTTGATGAGTGGGGAATAAAAAACCCTTGCAATCAACTGCAAATCATGCAAGGTCTATCAGCTGAACTTTGTCTACTTCATTCACAACCTTGAGTTAAATTACCGTTTTGTGCATATAGGCATAGACAAGCACATCTCTCTCTTGCTTCCTCATTCTCTGTCTATGTGACATTTTCAGAGCTCATCCTTCATATTACCTTCATCTAGGCTACTATAGGGACCAACTATGTGTTGCATTATACGTGATTTAAAAAGGATGCTTAACAACACAACACTTATTTTGAAGGGAAAGCAGCTGAAGAAGAGTTTTTTTTGTGTGGATGGAAAGGTGCTCAAATCAGGGAGATTCGGCCTGACACCTGGAGAAATCTCCTCCTCTGGCCTTCACCTAGTGCTCCTACCTTTTCTTTCTCTCTCTCTTGCTGTCTCTTTCACTAGGCACTATGGTTAAGTGGTTTGGACTTTACTTTAATATACACTGTGAACTTTCTTTGCCCACTTACCTTCTCTATATGATGCAGGAAAAACAGGTTTGGATTAAGCGCAAATCTTATCCATTGCTCACTTGAATCCTCCCTGTTGACCAGGGATTCCCAACCTGGGGTGCCTGCACCCCCAGGGGGTGTGAGATGGAGTTTCAGAGGGTGCAACAAAGAGTGGCTCATGTCCTTGAGTGACAAGTTATGAGTCATCACTCAATTTTTTTCTGAATAAATTAGAATCTAATTGCTTATTTTAGATTTGTATTTTATATACAATCTGAGTTAAAAGCTTATTTGTTTTGAAGTTCAATTTGTTCATCCACAATATTGTATGTGTCTCAATTTGTGGTTCAAAAATTAGAAATTAGACTTCTTCATCTTCAACTTTTGCAGGGGGTGCAAATATTAAACATTTTCTAGAGGTGTGGGGCACAGAAAAGGTTGGGAACTACTGCTCTAGACAGTGCAGTCAGAGAGGATTCAGTCCAATGATTCTAATTCTCCCAGTTGTGCCTGTCAAAGTGTATTAGCAAAAGGCAGCAGCAGCCACTTCCTGAACATGATTTGGGTAAACAATAGTTGCCACCACCTCTGACCTCTCCATTTGCAAGCCTATTCCTAGTAATGTACCTCTTTCTTTCTCTTAAGGGGGGACCAGGAAGTATTGGGCCCAGAATAGCCATCCAGAGGGAGAGAGAAAAGAAGGCAATAGCTGGGTGACCATTGCTTGCTCAATCACTCTGTCTCATAGGAAGCTATGGAGAACTTGATGGGATTCACCTCCCACCATTATGACTTCCAAAGGTGGAGTGCAAGTGAGCAACTGAGGGGATCAGGAGGCTTCTGCTTCCGTGACCAACCTGAACTACTAAGAGTGTTTCCACACTGCCCAATTACACCAGTTTGATTCTGGATTAATTGCTGTGGCTCATTGCTATGGAATCCTAGGATTTGTATTTTGAGGAGGTAGCTAAAATTCTGTGCAAGAGAGCTCTAATCTAATCCCTGCACTACAGAGCCCTTTTGTTATTGTTGTTCGCTGCCCTCAAGTCAGCCCCGAATCATGACAATACTATGTATGAGCATCTTCAAGACTTCCTATTCTCCAGTGCTCTGCTTTGTTCCTGCAAATCCATGTCTGTGACCTCTGTGACTTAGGGCCTAAGCAGACTGCCAGATATAGTGCACATTAAATTGAGGCACTGCCCTGGCTCAGTGCTAGGGAATCAGGGGAACTGTAATTTATTGTGGCACCAGAGCTCTCTCACAGAGAAGGCTCAATGTCCCAGAAAAAAATACAATTCCCATGACTCCCTAGCACTGAGCCAGGGCAGTGCCTCAATTTAATGTGCACTATTTCTGGCAGTCTGCGGGGGGATGCAGACCAGGGCATCAGGGACGCCCTGGTCCAGAGCACCACGGGACCGCAGCCTCCGCACCGCGGCGCTCCTGCGGCAACCCTAAAAGGAGCTCCAAATTGGCACTCCTTTTAGAAGACAGGGAAAGTGCGCCCTAAACGCGTAGGGCACACTTTCCCTGTCTTTTCCACCGCAGCGTGTGAGGATGCTGCGGCGGGAGGTTGCCCTCGGCGCGCCGGCCGTGCGGAGGGCCGGCAGCACAGAGGGCAACCTCAGGAAGAGGAAGGAGCGCCGCGCATGTGGCTGCTCCTCCTCTTCCGGGCCTCCAAGACGACTCTATTAGTCGTCTGCCGAGGCCCTGCTTAGGCCTTTAGTCTAGCCATCTGGCATGCAGTCTTCCTCTTTCTATTTGCCTCTACCTTTTCTAGCATTATTGTCTTTTCCAATAAGTCATGCCTTCTCATGATGTAGACAGGCTCAATTTGATCATCTTGGCTTCCAAGGAGATATTAGGCTTGATTTGTTGGACCTATTTGTTGGTCCTTTTGGCTGCCCATGGTATCCTCCACCCTTCTCCAGCATCCCATTTCAAATGAGTTGATATTCTTCCTATCTGCTTTCTTCACTGTTCACATCCATATATGGTGATGGGGAAATATGATGGCTTGGAGGATTCTAACTTTAGTATTCATTTGTATATCTTTGCTCTTTAGGATCTTGTTAAATCTCTCACCAAAAACACCTCACCGAAGGTGAAACAAACATAGGAGAGAAAAAAAGAGTTATGGTATTCTGAGTGAAGGGGATCCAGAGAACTTCCCAATTGGGAGGTTGTACATCCTAGTCCCCTCCAGCCTCTGCTAGTTAACTCTCTTTCTTCACCTGCAACAACTTCTAATCAGTTACAGTTACATCCTTTTATTTACTCCTACAAATATAAGATGCATCATACAAGTGACCTGGTTATTTCATATTTTTTTTACCATCAGCAAGAAAGAGAAAAAGCAGTCATGAAATTTAGGAAGGAGGAGGAAGGAAGATACAAATATTTGTTCTCAGAAACAACACAAGTTAAGAAATGCAAAATATAGCATTGTTCATTAGAATGAGGAAACTGAGCATAGGACCAGCGAAGCAGTCATGCCTGACACATCAGCGATGTTATCTAGAAGGTGAACATTGGTTATGGGGAAAAGATTACCAGAAGAGTAGTAATGTTAATCTTGTTTCTACAAAAAGAGTCCGGTGGTACCTTAGAAAACCTTCATTAAAACATAAGCTTTCATTGGTCCACACAATGAACCAAAGTGCAACCACTTTTGCACACAAAGTGGACACTATCTAATAAGCCATCAAAGGATGAGAAGAAATGGCTGAAAACAATGGAAATGAATTGATTAGAAATTTTAAAAAGAAATAACACACCTGAAGAATGGACTCCTATAGAAAAATATTTAAAGTCAAGATGAGAATAAAGGGGCAAAGTAAAAAAGTTATAAACAAATCAGATATATAGAAAAATAATTGTGTAAAGAAATGTTATTTGGCTGTTTTAAGTAAAGGGTGTTATAAGTAACGGTGCAATTAATAAGATAAGAAATATAGAAAGGATAAATTTCAAGGGGTGAAAAATGTGTACTTACTTTCGAAGAACTAAGGAGAAGTGTATAGAAATGTGTACAAGTATTAGATGAATATTTGTTATAAATAAGTTATATTTTATGTATATTTATAAACTAATAAAAATATTTTTTAAAAAAATAACACACCTGACAAACAACAACCGGAACAAATTACTTAAGAGTACCTTTCAGATAAAGATGGGTTTTGAGAGATACGACGAGGTGCTGTCAGCCCTGCCTTGTTAAGGCTACAGTCCTATACCAAGTACCATGCAGTCGGCACCATTACAAATACTTCTGATTAGATTGTTAATGTGGGAAGTATATTGAAATGTGTATTCAATTTAACTTGACCATTTTATTATATGGAAGATGTATTCACTAATTAAAGCCTTTTGTGTGAAAATTGCATAACTTTGTATCTTCCAGCCCAGGTCTCAGAATACAAAAACTAGCAGAAGAGCATTTAAATCATTATTAAGTCAAATGCCAGATAAAAGAAAGGCATGAAATGAATGAGTTTTTTGTACCTTGCTCCGGAGAACCCTCTATGACCTGTGAAATGAAGCCTATCCAGAAGAGAGCTGTGTTCATTTTAAAAGTATATTATCAGTTTTCATGGGGTAACGGCAAGACCTAATTTAAAGTAGCATGTGGTTGTGAGGAGGCAGGCGTAATCTGGAATGCATTATTGTCTACTGTGTTAGAAGTTACATAGCAAGTTAGCTGGATGTTCCTTCAAAGACAAGTTGAAGGGGAAAAGTTTTCTGAATATTTGAAATCCACTTAGTTGCAGGACTTCAAGTAATTATTTATTATAGTGATAGAATTCAAAGATATAGCTGTGTTAGGGCCTTTACAGACTGCCAGAAATAATGCATCTTGAGGCCACTTTAACTGTCCTGGCTCAGTGCTAGGGAACCATGGGAATTGTATTTTTTTTCCTGGGACATTGAACCTTCTCTGTCAGAGAGCTCTGGTGCCACAATAAACTACAGTTCCCATGATTCCTTAGCACTGAGCCAGGACAGTTAAAGTGGCCTCAAGTTGCATTATGTTTGGCAGTCTGTAAAGGCCCTGGGACTAACTGAAATAAAGAAGTTGGCAGCATGAGCTTTTGTAGACTGCAGATGCATCTGAGGAAGTAGACTGAAGTCTACAAAAGTTCATGCTGCCAACTTCTTTATTTCAGTTAGTCTCAAAGGCGCTACAAGATCTCTCTACATACTAATTATTTATTAGTTACATTTATGTCCTGCCATTTTATCATCATGACATCTGTGTAACGAAAGAGAAAGAATGACTGGCCCCAAATCAACAAATGCAGTTTTATGCTCAGTTGGATTTGAACCTAGATCTTTCAAGCTCCTATCCAATATTCTAACTTAAAAAAAAAAGCTTTCAATAGTTGTGATAAATGATGTAAGTTCTATTTCCAAGGCTAAGACACAACCAGTGCAATCAAACCCATGTCATTGCTGCTATCCCATAATGAAAACCCTCATTCCAATCCATCATACTAGAGAGAATGTCACATTGCTGTGGTCTTAGAATACACAGTTAAATCTCCACGAGAAGTCACGTTTTCTCAGCTCACCTTAATGTCTATCTCCATGGACTTCAATATAATATATTATAGTCTACAACATCATGCACGAAGTGCCATCAACAAGATTCCGCACTCAAGGTTGCTTCCGATGAGTTAATATTTCTTTTAGTTAGCAATAAAGAACTTGATTAAAAAAAAAACCTTGTAAATGCCCTATATTTTATTCCTTTACTAGGAACATGACACAGCCTTCTGTACACAATTATGAAACATTATTATCATACACAAGTGTGGATTAAGATTAGAATAGCCTAGACCATTTGAGATGGTATTTGAAGAAGGCAGATGGCATTCCCAGAATATGATGACTCTCACACTGCAGACATACATAATGCAATTTATCACTCTAGATAAAAACCTAGTTTTGACTCATACTTCCTCTCTACAATCTGTTCTGCAGTGGCTGTGTAGACCCTTCACATCTCTTAGTAGTCTGTTTATTAATTTATTATGTTTATATCCTGTCTTTCACCCAGTAAGCTCAAGGCAGCTTACTCTTAATATCCTATTTTCCCTCTAAGCTCCTCCTCACCATTTTATCCTCACAGCAACCTTGTGAAGTAGATTAGATAGAACTATATGTTAGAACATGGTGTGGTGAATGACTAGCCCATGGTCAACTCAGGGGGAAAGCAGATGGGCGGCCACGGGCCGCCCCGGGAAGCTGCGCTGCGGGGCCGAGGTATCCCCACACCTCGGCCCTGCGGCACAGCTTCACTGCCTCTGGAAGGCGCACTAAAATAGCGCTCCTTCCACAAGTCGCCGAAGGTGTGCCGCAAAAGGCTGGCAGCGCACCTTCGGCGACTCTTCCGCTGCAGCATGTGCGAACGCTGAGGCGGGAAGACATCATCAGAGCGCCGCCCATGCGGAGGGGGCGGCGCTCCGATTATGTCTTCCCGCCTCAGCGTTCGCACACGCTGCGGTGGAAGAGTTGCCGAAGGTGCGCCGCAAAAGGCTGGCAGCGCACCTTCGGCGACTCTTCCGCCGCAGCGTGTGCGAACGCTGAGGCGGGAAGACATCATCGGAGTGCCGCCCGTGCGGAGGGACTCTTCCGCCGCAGCGTGTGCGAACATAATCGGAGCACCGGCCATGCGGAGGGGCCGGTGCTCCGACGATGCCTTTTGGGAAGGGGTTGGGGCGCCCACCGTGTGGCTGCCCCTCCCCTTCCTTGCCCCCAAAACGGCCCTTTTAGCTGTCTGCTTCTCCCCTCAGTGGCTTTCACAGCTCATTGAGAATTTGAACCAAAGTTCCGATCTAAGTCTGTAAACCATCACACCATACTAGTTTTCAATATTACCCTCACACAGCCAAGCAAAATCCAAGAGTCTAATATATATTATTGTTAACGCAGAATTAAAAATAATTAATAAACATAACTTGTTTATTGAGTACAATAATAAATGCTCTTGTTGCAGCACTTATCAGTGGTTTCCGTTACAATGGAGTTTATCACATGGGAGGCTAAGTGCCTAAATCCTGTGCAGAAACTGGATTTAATTTCTGGAATATACTGCAAAAGCAGGATAATTTTCAGACACAAAATCACGAAAGCAAAAAGCAGCCAATTTTGTCCACTTTCTGTGCGACTTAATGTCGGATTAATGTTCAATGCCCCCAATGTGTCTGAAAACAACCCCACTTTTGCAGGATTTGACCACTTTCTGTGCGGGTTAATTCCAGATTAATGCTCAGTGCATCTGAAAATGATCCTGCTTTTGTGGATTTAAATCCCATTTCTGCACGGGATTTGGCTGATTCTCTCCTATGTGATAAACTCCAATGTTAGACTTACAAGCTAGATGAAGAGAATGCTGTGGATGTAGTGTATCTTGATTTCAGTAAGGCCTTTGACAAGGTCCCTCATGATATTCTTGCAAACTAGCTAGTAAGATATGGGCTAGACAATGTGATTGTTAGGTGAATTTGTAATTGGTTGACTGGCCAAACCCAAAGGGTGCTCAACAATGGCTCCTTTTCAACCTGGGGACAAGTGACTAGTGGGGTGCCACAGGACCCAGTGCTATTCAACATCTTTATCAACATGACTTAGGGCCTTTGCAGACTGCCATAAATAGTGCAAATTGAGTCCACTTTAAGGGTTAGGGTTAGTGCTAGGGAATCATGGGAATTGTTGTTGTTTTTCTGAGACATTGAGCCTTCTCTGTCAGAGAGCTCTGGTGCCACAATAAAATACAGTTCCCATGATTCCCTAACCTAACCCTAACCCTTAAAGTAGACTCAGTTTGCACTATTTCTAGCAGTGTGCAAAGGCCCTTAGACAATGCAATAGAGGGCATGCTTATCAGTTCTACAGATGACACCAAATTAGGAGGGGTGGCTAATTTCCCAGAGGACAGAATCAAAATTCAGAATAAGTTTAATAGATTAGAGGGCTGGGCCAGAACTAATAAAATGAATTTAAACAGAAACGCAAAGTACTACACTTAGGTGGGAAAAGTGAAAGGCAAAGATATAGGATGAGTGACACCTGGCTTAACAGTACATGTGAAATGGATCTAGGAGTCTTAGTAGATCACAAGCTGAACATATGTCAACAGTGTGATGTGACAGCTAAAAAAAGCCAATGCTATTCTTGTTTTGGTGGTTAACTGCCCTTGAGACAAATCCAACTCATGGCAACCCTGTGGATGAGACACCTCCAAAATCCCCTATTCTCTACTGCTCTGCTTACAACCTGTAGATTCTAACTGGTGGCCTCCCTGATTGAGTCTATCTATTTGGCATGCAGTCTTCCTCTCTTTCTAGTGCCTTCTACCTTCCCTAGCATTATTTTCTTTTCTAATGTCATGCCTTTTCATGATGTGGCCAAAGAACAACAGCCTGAGTTTTGTCGTCTTGGCTTCCAGGAAGAGATCATGTTTAATCTGTTCAAGAACCCATTTGTTTGTCAATTTGGCTGTCCATGACATCCTTGGCACTCTTCTCCAGCACCACATCCCAAATTGATTTCCTTTTTGTCAGCTTTTTTCACTGCTCAGTTCTCACATTTGTACATGGGGTTTGGGGATATATTGGCTTGCACGATTCTGCTCAGTTTTATATCTTTGCACTTTAGGATCTTGTTTAGTTCTTTCATGGCTGCCCTTCCCATTCCTAACTTCTTATTTCTTGACTACAGTCTCCATTTTGATCAATGTTTGATTCAAGATATGGGAAATCTTTAACTATTTTGATTTCTTCATTATCTAGGTTGAGTTTATGTAGATTCTCCATGGTAATTATTTTTGTTTTCTTTATGTTTAGCAGTAAGCCTGCCTTTGCACTTTATTGCTTGACCTCTCTTAATGCAATAGGCCCTTCATATCTACAGGGGTTCCATTATGGACACACACACACACACACACACACACACAAATGGATGCCAAAAACGATGGTACCTCAAGTTGCATTGGTTGTAATGGTGACACGCTGTTGCATGGCTACATGCATGTGCCACCATTGGAGTAAATGGGGTGGGGCCATCCACAGATGTTCAGATCTGTGGATGGCAAGCCCATGGTTGGGATGGGTGGACAGTAATTGTTCTAAGTCTATAAAGCTTTCCACTAGTAGTATGGTGTCATCTGCATATCTTAGATTGTTGATGTTTCTTCTTCCTATCTTCACTCCTCCTCATTCTGAGTCCAGATCTGCTCTTCATATGATATTTTCTGCATACAAGTTGAACAAGTAGGGTAGTAGAATGAAGACTTGTCGGACCTCTTTGCCAATTAGGAACCATTCTGTTTTTCCATATTCTGTTCTAGTCATAGCCTCTTGTCCTAAGTACAGATTTCTCACCAGTACTGTATATTGGTACTCCCATGTATTTAAGAGCATTCCATAGCTTTTCACAATTTATGCAGTCAAAGGCTTTGCTGTAATCTATGAAGTACATGCTGGTTTTCTTCTGGAATTCATTGGTTCACTGCATTAACCATCGTGAGTTAACCACTGAAATCATCCTGTTTTTGCACGATATTGATGTAATTTAATGGTGATTTAATGATGTTAGGAGAATGCTTGCCTCCTGTGTGATAAATTCCTCTGTGAGGGAAGCCACTGTGTGAGAGAAAAGAGACCGGCCCTTGTGCTTCAAGGCTTACCAGTGGGAGCAGTTCAAGGTTGCCGGGTGGGTTGTGGGGGAGGAACCGGGATAAGGAGGAAGGGGATGTTGGTGGCCCAGATGGTTTAGGTTGAAGGACTGTTTCACATTCAGAAGGGCGTCATTGAGTTGGAAGCTAAGCAGGGCCAGCCCTGGTTAGTACTTGGGTGAGAAGCTGCCAAGATCTGGAAACCGTGACCTATGAGGAGAGGCTTAGGGTGCTGGGTATGTTTAGGCTGGAGAAGAGAAGGTTAAGAGGTGATATGATAGCCCTGTTTAAATATTTGAAGGGGTGTCATATTGAAGATGGAGTGAGCTTATTTTCTGCTGCTCCAAAGAATAAGACCCAGGGCAATGGATGCAAGCTACAGGAAAAGAGATTCCACCTCAACATTTGGAGGAACTTCCTGACAGTAAGATCTGTTCGATAGTGAACTAACTCCCTTGGAGAGTGGTGGAGTCTCCTTCTTTGGAGGTCTTTAAACAGAGGCCAGATGGCCATCTGTCAGGGGTGCTTTGATTGTGAGTTCCTGCATGGCAGGGCGGTTGGACTGAGGGTTGGACCTTGTGGTCTCTTCCAACTCTATGATTCTATATGTGGTGTTATGGTTTGAGTGTTGGACTATGACTTTGGAGATCTGGGTTTGAATTCCTGCTTAGCCATGGAAATCCATTGGGTGACCTTTGGTGAGTCACATGCTTTTAGCGCCAGAACATCCAGTGGCCTTAGAGCCGCCATTAAGTCAGGAACAACTTGAAGGCACACAGCAACAAGCATAGACGCACACTTGTGTTATGCGTCTTTTTCTGTGGCCCTTTGAACATAGAGTTCACAGTGATGAAAAATATTTGTGAGTGGACAGACAAATGGCAAAGTACGATATATATTTCTAGGCTGGCAATCTTAATCTCACATTAGAGGCAAAGTGCAATGTTATTAAAGAAAATAATAATGGTGGGGTGCAAAAATTGCTTGGGGAACACATACAACCCAAGGACATCACTTTACCTATCCCTGTCCTGTCCAGAAGATGATGGATGACTGAGTTTGTATATATGAAAAGTGCCTTCCCTTCAAGTAATGATGGGAGTCAAAAAGGGGAAAGCAATGGGGGAAACTCCCCCACCTCTGCAGATGCCCCAGTTCTTTCCCTTGAGATATCTGCCTTGGATCATCTAGCTATTACTATTTAGATGTCAGGATACAACAGTCATATCTTTTCAAGTTTTTAATCAACCACAGCCTTTTAGGCCTTTCTGTGACCTTGATGGGTTTAATTCTGCACTGCTATTTTTATTTTGTTTTATTAGGTATTGTAATGTTTTCATTTTATTAATATTTAGGATGTCTCATTACTTAATCCCACTCAACTTCTTTGTTCTGAGCATGTCAACAGCTGAAGGTCCTTCTGATTTGAGTCCAGTTACATCTTTAGCCACAGCACATCTTGTAGTTCCCTCACAGTTGAGTGCTTTCTAACCTGGGAGTGTCATTTTCTGACACTACCTCTTGGTTCATTTTGTCTCATCATAGGGTTTTCATGGGAAAAGGCATTAAAAAGAGGTTTACTGTGCCTCCTATGTAATACTAACAAGTATTGGCTATGATCCCACTGCTGTTGTTTTCACCCGGTATTGCTGCTGCCCAGTAGCTGTTTGGCACATTTAATCTAGCTCTTCAGCAAAAGCCTGTCTCACATGGGAGACTCTATCAGCAGAATTGCTATCATCAGTGCTCACGGGAGCACTCAGTCCCACCACCATGGAAAGGTAATGCCATGGTGCTGTCCATATTTATTTGGGATCACATCCCATTGCAACAAATTAGGTTATTCCCAAGGTAATTGTGCAGCCTATATGTGCATGTGTGTTGTGTGCCTTCAAGTTGTTTTCAAATTATGTCAACCCTCAGGCAACACTATCGTGAGGTTTTCCTGGCAAGATTTGTTCAGAGTGGGTTTGCCATTGCCTTCCCCTGAGAATGAGAGTGTGTGACTTGCCCAAGGTCACTGGGTGGGTTTTATGGCCAAGCTGGAAATCGAACCCTGGTCCAACACTCAAACCACTCTCTTAGGTATTTCAAATAACTCGACATGGAAAACCCCATAGGGTTGCCATAAGTCGGAAACAACTTGAAAGCACACAGACACCATGCAATGCAAACCCAGACTTTGACAATTAACATTCAGTAACTACATTTAACTGTAACATCTATGTGAAGAGGTTGTACACTTCTGAATACACTTTGCTGGGGCCAAGTGAGGATGCATTGACAGGCTGCTGTTGAAATTTAATGCTTTTGCTCCGATCCAGTAAGGCTCATTTTGTGTTATATGTCAACTAAGCTAAATGCTGACTTGTATAATCCACATGTTTGCAAATATATGCTTCTTGCATTCATGCTGTATACTTTTTTGTGTACACATCACATATTATATAGCCTAATCTTATTGTTTACACAGAAATAAGTCATAATGTTTTGCTTGGTCTTATTTCTAGACAAGTGGGCACAGGACTGCAGACTTAGCCGTACACTTAGAAATGTAAGGAGAACTTGTAAAAAGCACAGTATACATATTCAATTTGGTTTTGTTATCTTTTAACATTCCCCCTCCCTTTTATTGTACATCTTTATTGGCCCTCTATATCCATGGATTCTGCGTCCACAGATACAGCCATTCATGGCTTGAAAATATTTTTTTAAATCCAAAAAGCTAATGATAATTTTGCCATTTTCTATAAAGGGCACAATTTTACTATGCCATTGTATATTCTAGGGCTTGAGCATCCACCGATTTTAGTATCCACAGATGGCCCTGGAACCAAACCCTAGCGAATACCAAGGACTGCACTGCACTTACAAGACCTGTAAAGGGGTAGATTTTACTGTTGCTACCCTTGCAATGAGTTTTGCATTTTCTAATCCAAATTCCTATTGGTATTGGAAAATGGGACAAATGGTTGAACTTCTTTTTGTGTCTTTTGAGGGGAGGCTGGCTGGGAGAACACCAAGAATGCAGAAGGGAGTTAGCTAGTGTTAAGATTTTAGTTCCGTTGTAAATAGAGCCAGTGTCATATAGTGGTTTGGATGTTGGGCTGGGACCATGGAAACCAGGGTTTGAATATGCACTCAGGTAATTGAACCCTGACGGTACATATAATTGTTGTTTTTAACTGCTGTCAAATTAACTTTGACTTATAGCGACTATGAATGAGAGATCTTCAAGTCACCCTATCATCAGCAGCACTGTTCAGGTGTTGCAGATTCAGTGCCATGACTTCTTTAGTGCATTGTTACTGGTTTATAAAATGTGCCTTGGTTTGCTTCATTAAGATTGTGTTTGTGTGTCCTTAAGTTGCCTGTCAACTTATGGCGGCCATATGAGTTTCATACCATTTTTTTAGGCCAGGAATACTCAGATGTGGTTTTACTAGTTCCGACCTCTGAAATATAGCCTACAGTGCCTGGTATTCTTTGGCGGTCTCCCATCTAATGACTGATCCTACTTAGCTTCCAAGTTCAGATTAAGTTATACATTCAGGTTACCCAAAACTTGTCCCAAAAAATGCACAAAAGGATATACTACATACTATATACTATACTACTTTTGTGCAATTTGAAGGATATGTTTTGATTTAGAAGAGAAGCCTAGTTTCCAGATCTGCTTTATATCAATATTTCTTGCATACAACTCCTTCCTTAGAAAAAGACTTATAGTTCCTCATGAGTTGAGAGAGAAGGAGTTGCGTATGTGTTAATTATGTAGTATGTCAAACACACAAAGTGAGGTACAACTGTTGAAAAACTATGATTTGGGTACCAGTTTGTTGTATAGAGAACCTCTAAAAGTAGAAATGTTGCTTAACTCTTGGCAGCTACTTCCACCTTCCAGGTTTAAAAGTCATTAAGAATGAGAATAGCAGATGTCTTATTGAGGTGGAGATTGAAGAGATCATTTATGGTCTTAAATTAGACAAAACACTTGGCATAGATGTGCATCTGAGTTTTGTAAAAAAATGTTTAAGCATCCCCAGTGCACTATACTTTTATTTGATAATGTGAGAAGGGGGAAAGTACCAGATTTATTGTCAGAATAAAGATTTCACAGTCCCTTCTTTGTACAGGCCAATTCTATTGAGTATCAGGACTCTAACAGTTTTACCTCCACCCTAACATTATCAATTACATTGCTTCAAATTAATTAAGATTTATCTCACAATAAAACCTCATGGCCAATATATGTTGGAAAACAGATTAATCTCATCCATGAGATCAGAGGCATCCACTGAGAATGGCATTAGTGGAGTCTGAGAAGGTGTTTATCTATCAAATGGTGGCACCTGTAATATGTGGTTTATCCCAGTTTCATAAAGCCATTGCTACAGATACCACTCCCACAGTTGTAATAACTGCCAACAATCAACATTTTTATGAGTAATGATTCTAGGTAGACTGTCCCCTACACAACATATTAGTTGTCCATGCATGTGATGAGAAAAATTCTCAGAAGTGTTGAGAGTAGGTGGCTCTGAACATAAGTTGAATCTTTAAGCTGGTGGAAATAGATCCTTAACTGATTCCTACAGATGACCTCCCTGCTTTGAAGGCTGCAACTGACAATTGGGTAGTGTTTCTATTTATAAAGTACATTTTAGTAAATGTGTCTGTTTCAGAATTAGTACAGAATCATATGCAAGGAGTATGCCATTGTCAATTGTCTACTAACTCTTGGAGATATCTAAGAGTGTGTGTTTCCTATATCATGGAAGCATATAATTCTTTGTACCATAATGTACTAAGTATGAAGGGTTTGAAAAAATGTTTTGAAAGCATGCAAGAATAGCAGGAGATAGCCCTCCATCATCCTATGAGAGGCAAGTGCAGCCTCCTGACCTCCCCAGCAGTTGCCTGCCCCATATATTACACTTGGATTTTGAACAGGAGTAGCACCTTCTTGGGTTCTTAGATTTATAATAAAATACCACTCTGAATTCCAGCACCAAAATAATCCTCAGAATTTTGAACTGGAGAAAGATTTCAATAAACATGGTCATTCAGAAAAATTTTATATCTTTCAATACATTTTAATGAAAGAGAAGCTGAAGTTTTAACCAATACTGTCTGAAGAAACCCTCATCAAAGTTCTGGTACAATATACCCAGGATCTGATCACTGCATGGCTTGCATCTTGTTAGTTATTCCCAACTAGACTCATTCACTTAATTGCTGAGTAGTGAGTCAACATGTACATAAATCTAGTTGATTCAGTGTGTCTGCTTTAGTAAGGACTAACAAGATTTAGGCCAAAGATTCCTACTCCTGAGAATAGATGAATGTTTTCTCACATGACAGTGCTATTGATCATATGTGTGTCCTTGGGTTCTTTTTGTGTTTCCCAAGTATTAAAACACACACTACCACTCAACGATGGGAGTGATAAAGGGGACTTTAAAAATAGTTTTTAATATGAGATGAGGGCCTGATGTTCATGTGCAAGTTTTTGTTGTTGTTTTTTTAACAGCCTACTGGGGACATTTGAATTTTGGAGCCTCCCTAAAGTAGCTCTCTGTATCCCGGTTATTCTTTACTGCTTGAACTCATTGGTACTAATAGTATATTTTGCTGTCATTAATTGCCATCAAGTTGACTTCAACTTATGGCAGCTCTATGAATGAGAGACCTCCAAGTCATATTAACAACCCTGCTCAGGTCTTTCAGATTCAGAACTGTGTCTTCCTTGATTGACTCAATCCACCTGTAGTGTGTTCTTTCTCTTGGACCACCAGAGGGGGTTAGGTATCGGAGGCACTGCATTGCAGTGGTTCCTGACCTTTCTCTTGGGCAGATCCCAGAGGGTGCTGCTCAGGAACAGTTGCTCCAGCAAGAAGGAGCTTACTTGTGGCATTCCGCAAGGTGCTATCCTGTCCCTGAGGTTGTTCAACATTTATATGAAGCTGCTGGGTGACATTATCCGGAGTTATGGGGCTGGGTGTTAACAGTACGCTGATGACACCCAGATCTATTTCTCTTTATCTCGATCATCGGCCTCGAATTCCAATGGCATCTCTCCTCTCAATGACTGTCTTAAGGCAGCAATGGGCTGGATGAGGAAAAACAGATTGAGACTGAATCCAGACAAAATGGAAGTGCTCACGGTGGCAGCCCTGAAATGAAGGATTGGGTTGCAACCTCCAGTCCTGGATGGGGTCACACTCTCCATGAAGGACTGTGTTAGCAGTCTGGGGGTGCTCCTTGATCCATCACTTCAGATGGCTAGTCAGGTAAATGCGACGGTCAGGAGTGCCTGTTATCAGCTTCAGCTGATACACCAGCTGCGCCCTTTCCTGGAAGTAAGGGATCTTGAGACCATGGTGCACGTGCTGGTAACCTCCAGTCTAGATTTCTCTAATGCACTCTACATGGGGCTAACCCTCATGCTTGGTCCGGAAACTTCAGTTAGTACAAAATATGGCAGCCAGGGTGGTCTCAGGTACATCACGGAGAGGTCACATAACTCCTGTATTAAAATCTCTTCACTGGCTGCCTGTCAGTTTCCGGGCCCAGTATAACATGTTGCTTTTGACCTTTAAAGTCCTAAATGGCTTGGGTCCAACTTATCTTCAGGACCACCTCTTCCCATATAATCCTCCCCGCACACTCTGGTCCTCTGGGAGGAATTTGCTACAGCCAATGAAAACCAGGCTCTCGAGGCTTTTTCCATCATCGCCCCCAAATTATGGAATGGCCTGCCGGATGAGATCCGTCAGTTGACAACTTTAAACAGTTTTTAAAAAGCTGTTAAGACGGATCTCTTCCGGTGGGCCTTCCCTGATTAGTTTCCCAGCCTCAGGAGTCCTTTTATTCCTCCTACATTTGGTTTAAATGCTGCCCCGCCTATTATTGTTTGTTTGATTATGGTTTGTTTTAATTATGTGTTTGAATCATTGTTTTAATGTAAAAATTGTTAAATTCTTTTTTGGGGGGGGCTGTAAGATTTGGATGGTATTTTAATATTGTATGACATTTTTAAATTGTTGTGAGCCGCCTCGATTGCGTGACAGAGGAGCGGGATATAAATAAAATGTATTATTATTATTATTATTATTATTATTATTATTATATTTTCCTACTGCCCTCTGCCTTACTAGGCATTATTATCTTTTCTAATTAGTCATGCCTTTTCATGATATGTCCAAAGTACAACAGTCTGAGTTTAGTCATCTTGGCTTCTAGTGAGAGTTCAGGCTTTCTCCTGGACCCATTTATTTGTCTTCTTGGGTGTCTACGGTCTCCACAGAACTTTCCTCTAGCACCACATGTTGAATGAGTTGATTCTCTTCCCATCAGCTTTCTTCACTATCCAGCTTTCACAACTATACACATATAGTAGTATGTATCTGCCTCCAAATAATTGCTTTATAATTATGGTGGGGAGTGCATGAGGACAGTTTTGAGTAGAAAATCAGCAGTATTAAGCAATCTCTTCTCCTTTTCAATCACCTTCAGTTCAGAGTATACCAAAAGTGGTGGTTTTTATATTTATGCTAGTCTGTGAGCGATCAGGTCTCAAGTCCAAAACATATGGGGCATCACAAACTGCATGCCACTGCTCTCTACCACTCCTTGACTCAGAGAGCAATCAATTTACTTATTGTGCTTTAGAATGTACCATGTACATTGATAGCACTGTATAAATAGCAACAAAAACTATGTCCTGTTCAGCTATTGGCCTTTCTATATACACTGAAAGCACTATCTAACACTAAGCCATCTCAGGTTTTTCATATTTTAAACGTTTATTTATTATTTATCTTATTTATTTGTATCCTGCCTTTCTCCCAATATAGGGACTCATCAAAGTGGCTATTTTTAAACTTAATGGGACTTTAAATAAAAGATTGAGTGTTCATTGTTGTTGTGTGCCTTCAAGCTAACTCTGATCTATCTGTCATAGGGTCTTCTTGGAAAGATTTATTCAGAAGAGGTTTACCATTGCCTTCCTCTGAGGCTGGGAGAATATGATTTGTCCTAGTACACCCAGTGGGTTTCCATGCTAAGAGATTCAAACCTAAGTCTCTGAGTCCTAGTCCAACACTCATGCTACTACACCATGCTGGCTTGCATGTGGATATGTGGATGCACCCATTGCTATTTATTTATTCATTTATTTATTTATTTATTTTATCTGGCTATGGGTTTCTGTCAAATATGATATGGAATAAAAATCTCACACCCATTTTCTATGGGGAGATGCACAAGCTACCTTTGGATGAGGAGTAGCACACTTGTGGGCCTCCATAGATGAATGGTTATACAAATGCAGGTCTCCCAGAGTCCTAGTACAATACTCAAATCACTACACCATGCTGGCGCTGGATGTTCATACTGTTAATAATATGGGATAAATAAAGTGTTGTTTTTTAATGTTCTGACACTTTTTACAAAGCTGAAAGTTAATTATTATAAGATTTACAAAATAAAAATGAGAAGCAGACCATTTGAAAAATGAAGAAGTCTTCATGCATTTTTATTTCAACTAAGAAGCTTATTGCATAAGCAATTAAACTGGCTTATCTGAGCTGGCTTAAAATTTTAAACGGGCATCATCCTGATTTTATCACAAGGATTTAACCACCGAAATTGCCGCCCGGGTGCAACCCGGATCCATCGCCACTCCTAGGGGCACTCTGGCAGCCATTACCTTAAGCCAGAAAACTCCCAGCTTCAGAAAAAAGCCACGCTGCGTACCCCTGGGAACAGTGAAGGACCCGGGTTGCACCCGGGTGGTGATTTCGGTAAAATCAGGATGCCACCCATTTTAAATTTTAAGCCAGCTCAGGTATGCCAGTTTAACTTGCTTATGTGATAGTCTCCTAAATCAGGACCATGACAAGTTAAATTACATGTTTCCCTTGTGAGGAAAAACAATGCTGCAACATGTAAATTGTATATGTTTGGGGAAATCATGTATTTGAGAACAGTGAGAGGACTGCATATCTCAGATATCTGTCCTGATTAGCATTAAAGTAGTTTTACCTAATCCTTTAAAAGGAGAGCCAGTATGGTTTAGTGGCTTGAGTGTTACACTGGGAATCTGGGGAACTCCCTCAATATGACACCACTGCTTTTCCACTAACCCGCATGCTAATTAATGTTATGTTATGTGTATGTTTGTGTTGTTGCGTTTAATGTTAAATTCAAATTGTATGATTTTAATCTTATTTGATTTAATACCTTTTTAAGGGGGGAGGGTATGAAGGGTTGATTGTATCTTGTATTTTAAAATTGTTAGCCACCCCGATTGCTCTCAGAGGGGCGGGGTATAAATTATTATCATTATTATTATTATTATTAACCAGACTTCAAATCCCTGCTCACCCAGAGAAGCCCACTATGTATCCTGGGCATGTCACATTCAGAGGAAGGCAATGGTAAAATCTCTTTTGAACAAATCTTTCCAAGAAGCCCTGTGCTAGGTTTGCCTTAGGGTTGCCATAAGTCAGAAGTCACTTGAAAGCACACAACAACAACAACAACAACAAGATCCTTTAATAAGTCTCCACCAGGATTAGTTTACCTAAAGATAAGTATTACTTGATTGACTGCTGTTGCATATCTATGGGCACATGGATGTTTATTTTACTCTACAGTTTAGAATTTAGGAAGAACATTTATTATGTATCATACTTTCCTTTGCTGGATGATGCTTTATACTAATATGCCTACATATTTGTGTGACTGTCCCTTGTGTTTTTTTTCTAACCTCTTTGTGTTGCTAAATAAAGACTTGTGTAAATAATAATGTTAAAAAGTAGAAAGAAAATGGGCTACAACTGTTGGTTGAATTTGTGGATGCAACTACTCTTGATATACTTGATATATACACAGGAAAAAACAGATTGAATAGGTTGTTTCCAGCTGACTTCAGTACAGTATTACTTGATCACAGCAGAGAACAAATTTGCCCAATAGCAGCCTGTTATTAAGTGCAGCAAGATCTGTTTTTAAGCCAGAAATGTTTGAACTGGAGACTGTGATTCAGGAAACATGTTGTTGGCACAGTTTTGTTTCTTTCAAGACTTGCTTCCAGGCAAGTTAATCAGTTATTTGCATGCTCTAACTCCTTTAATTTCCCCTAATTTTCTATGTAAAGAGCACCATGTTATTACTGCATATTCTGATGCAGAAATAGTATTGCATGCTACATTTCCTATTATTTCTATGTATATTAGCTATCTCTTGGGATGTTTTTGTGAATTAGGCAATGCCTGAAAAACCTGTGTAATTTTTTTTTACAAAATAAAGTACTGAAGAGAATTTGCAGCTGTTGAGGTTGTACGGGTTCTCTGAAATTTAATATCCAGATGTTCACAAGCTTCTGTCTTTTAACATTCCAGCAGTCATAAACTTTAGCTTGGAGTCTTTTGATCAATTACACACTTGTGGAGGCTGTGCAATTCTTCAGTGTATAAATGAGGCAATTGGCTTAGCACTGCAAAATGTGCAGATGTGCAGAGCTAGTATTAGATTCATGCCAGATGAAATGCTTAATTTTAGACTGGTGCTGCATGTTAGCATGTGAAATTCCTGGCAACGTTAGCAGGAAAACATTTGATTTGCCATTCAGTAGAAAAATACTCAAGTTGCATAAGAAAAAAAAATATTCTGTAGAAAAGCTGACAAAAAATGTGTGGTTTTAAAATGGTGTGTACACATAGTTTTTAAGGTTAAGGTCTTGCATTATGTGGGTGCCTCTGGTTTTTTTGACCAGGGATAACTATGTACAGAGGTGGAATTTTATTTTATTATATTTACAGTTGTCCCTCTGTTTTTGCAGACTTGAAGTTAGCGACCCTCACTTATCTGTAAGGGACAAACGGAAGGACATAAGAAGCCCCCGCGGCACATGCCCACTCACTCCCATGGGCACGTGCCTCCATTCAAGCCAATAGGAAACAGAAAGACACTGGCTGAGATTCTGTAAATCTGTAAATCACCAGATATGGAAGAAAGCAATCCTTCTGTTGAATGATAGACTTGCACAACTGAATGTTTACACAAATGTGCAATTGATTACACATATATCTGCAGGTGCAGATGCATCTGCATCACAATGGCACACAAGGACATCAGATGTAAATATAACAGTACTTTTAAAATAGTGCATACTAGTAATACCAAAAGGTTATATAATTAAATTCCTATTTTGGAAAAAAAAAGTTTATTCTGAAACAAAACTTGAAAATTAGATTTTATCCATGGCAGGCTTAACTGAAACTGATTTAAATGGATGTGGGAGTACTACAGAAGAGACAACAAGGCTAAGTTGAGTATAATTCAACTAGGCTAAACACAAGTGAATACAAGTTGTATACAATTCTCATGATTTCAAATAAGATCTTCTTTATCCCAGTCCTGTCACTCCCCCCATCCTGTACCAGCCCAGTCTAGGACATACACTGAAAGAAGACTTAATTGGTCATGCTTCTTTATGTCTAGTTGTGTATTATGGTCACAATGTGCATCTTCCATCCCAAGGATTTAAAATTATTTTCTTTTTTTACAGATTTAATACCTTAGTAAAGGGAAGATTTCAGAAATGGCTATAGAAAGGTCTCAGTGGTGGTCCTTCATAATGAAGCTGCTGATACTTCTGATATATTATGTAAGTATATGAGCAACACTTTTTGCTTTGTATTGTAAATTTATGCTGCAATGTGTTACTCAAGTACATTCTCTTGTACTTTGAAAAACTAAATTAACAGTTAATAGGTGGCTCAGTGGAAACTAAATTTGTAATTCAGAGCTAATAAATAAGTTTATTTTCACCCAAAACAGATGGGCAAAATGATGTGGCTGAATGTGGCCTGAAACTGTGCCGAGGCCTCACTAATGAAAAAGAACCAGGCCAAAAAGGAGCAGATATAATATGCTCTTGCTGGTGGTCCAGTTCAGGACTGCGGCAGCGACCTGCATCAAGAGTGGGTCTGTGTGGTCACCACAATCCCACCGCCGCTCCTTTGGGCCTGTCTGCATGACCCTTTATGGGTAAATCCCATATGTTCCCATATGTAAATATGTTCTCTTGAAGTGAGTCAGATTACCCCCAAACAACAATAGGGTGTTAACCATAGTCTGAGTTATATTACAGAAATATATTGACTAGTTGGTTTAGCTTTAAAAAGTCTGCAAAAGTGTCTACAAAAAAGGAAAGTCAATTATTTTAGGTTTGGGTGGTATGTACGGGTATGAAGGAGGGGACACGGATTTCATTACACTCAAAACAGTCTCCATGATGTCCCCATGCCGTCGCCTGACCACCACCCATCCTGGTGCTGTGCTGAGCTGGTCAATTTTTCAAGGATGGAAGCTTTCTGGCTGAGCAAAATTGGCCAGCTCAGTGGAGCACCGGGATGGGTGGTGGTCAGGCACCAGCATGGGGACAGCTTGGGGACTGTTTTGAATGTGATAAAATCCGTTTCCCCTCCTTCACACCTGTTCACATGCACCCGCAGCCTGTGCAGCAAAAGTGAGCGAGAAAACTCCTAGAATAGACCAATTGAATCAATAGGGGTTCAGTAAATCCTGTATACACTTACTGGGGATGATATACAGTTGGATTTAGCAGAACATTGTTGTGTTGGCATGTATAGGATTATAGAGTTAGAAATGTCAAATGAAAATGATAAACTGAAGCATCACTATAATTCCTATTTTATTTTTAGTCATATACTGTAATTTGTGAAACGGGTGGCTGCAGAGAACAAGAGTTCAGAGATCATGATGGAAAGTGTTTGTTGTGTGAACAGTGTGGACCTGGAATGGAGCTATCTAAGGTATGCATGTTAATTCTGCAAATCATTTGCTTGATGTTATTTGTTTTGGTTACTAGTATAAAGCTTCAATATTTTCCTGCTATGTAGATATGTATGTATATTGCACCACAGTTGGCGGTGAACTAACACTTGTAAATGTAGAGTATCTGTTTTTAAAATCTAACATTTACAATGTGATTCACTGGCAAAATTATTTTTATGTCATGATGAGGGTTAAGATGTTAAGAGGCATTTGATGTTTTTGAAATAACATCTAAGGTTATTTCTTTCTTTTAAAAAAGTTAAAATGTGTTGTTCTTATATCCTTAGCTATATTCTACTCAAGAGGGATTTTTTAGAATGAAGGCTTGTGGTTTCCGGGTGCTTTGAAAAGATTTGCTAAAAAAATCCATGAGCTTAAAAGTTACAGGACCATTTTAGAACAATACAATCTTTCTTCACTGCTCTGCTGTGTTTTGTTTAAGATAACAGAGCTTTTTCATAACATTTCTGAATGTCGCAATACAGTATTTGTGCAAAGGGATATTGTAGCACCTTTGAGACTAACTGAAAGAAAGATGTTGGTAGCATAAACTTTTATAGACTTCAGTCAGCTTTCTCAAACTGAAGTCAATAAAACTTATAGATGGTGTCCCACTGCTGAGCAATATACTGTCAGTTTGGAAAACAGTAACAGTTGAACATTAGGACATACATACTAAGAACATTAGGTCAGACATACTGAAACATCTTCTCCATAAGTGCCAAGTCCCTTAGATGGGTTCTCCATCTATTTAAAGATAAATCATGGGGAATTTCCAGTCCACTGCCAATATGAGACAAACTGTGGTATATGTAAAGATAATAAAGTCTTTATGTTGCAAGGATCTCTTGTTACCACAGCATAATAATGACAGACTAGTCTCTGGGTCACAGGGGACAGTTTGGTTAGTGACTGCATCAATTTTAGAGGAAAAAAAGCTGACCAAAATTTCTGGGATCTCCTCTAAATTGACAGTGTTGAAAAATACAGGCACAGTTGACTACTTTTATGATACCAGGCTACTTTTTCTTGAATATGTCAATGGTAAATAGACAATATGCACCTCCCTACTCCTATGCAAATCTGTGGAATGATGCTCTTTTTGTCACTGAAAATTTAATTATCCTGTGGTTTGGCGGGTTGTTTTACAGTTATCATTGTGCATGGACAGTTCTTGACAAAAGTTGCTGAGAGATACTGGAGGGATGACTCGGAATAGATTTTTTTAGGTCCGCCTGACCATCTTTTGTGAAACCTTTCCCTGTAGTTAACCACTTCTTTTCATCTCTGTCTTTGTATGGATGGTAGATATTAGTTCTTTAGCTTTTGACACCTTGGTATAAGATTGGGGTGAAACAGATGGCCCACTCTTTGGAAAAGGGCAGCTTCTAGCCATGTTCAGGGCATGTGTCATATGCACACCCTGCCCACAATGCAGCCCAACAGCGGCCCTTTTGGGCCATCTGTTTGAAATCATTGTAAATTAATGTGTTAACTGCCAGGGTTTATTTTAGTCCACTAAATAAGGCTTAATGCTTAGACCTCCATAAATGGAAATTTGTCCTGCCATTCTTTAAATATCTATTCAATAGTTAACATGAGTGGTCATAGCCACTCAAAACTTAAGTTAGTGTTTTGTTTTGTTTTATTTTATTTATCTAACTTCTTAAAGACATGAGAATATGAAAATCTGTAAATTTGTTCTTTAAAAAAGTTTTATAACAAAACAGAAGAGATCTATATAGTTCTAAGACAAAAGAAATGTTGAGGGCATAGAGATAAGATACCTGGACTTGAAAAATTCATCTAGTCTAAAAAAGGAACACCCAGAATCACACAGGATATAAAATACACAAAGGTCTGTTTTTTTCTGTTACCATCTGTTCATGTGTATAATAGTGGTCACATGATATCGCCAAGCTATTGCAATGATAAAATCTTGGATCCCTCCACTGGCTTCCATGCCTTTAATTTCTGGTGGACAGGATGAAAAGACCAAATCTTGTAAATTAAGCTAAAATTTATTTATCCTCGGGCTCCAAATATCACCCTTTTATTGCCTTCATAGAGTTATGAGTGGAAGTGGAAGAGGGAGTTACATCTTTTTTTCCAACTAGTTTGTTTATTTTATTACATTTTGTTTTATATCCTGCCTTTCAGGATACAAATTATGCCAAGGATTGCCCACATCAGTCTCTGAAAAAAAGTCCATTAATAATTTCTAGAGAACTATTTATATTCTGCCCAGTTCTGTGTCCTTCTTGTTTTCTTTTAACATAGCAGTCCCTGAAGAGCAACTCAAGAAACTGGTTTACTGTGTATGCTACTTAAAACATATCTTCTGTATCTTTGGCAAGTCTTTCAAAGAGAACTATTTTGAAGCAATTACTGGATAGCATTTTTTTGTCTTTCAAAATTAGCTCTTTCAAACAACATACTTTGAAAACTATGTCTAGCTACATTATGTACATTTCAGAGTATTCTTTTTTAGAAACAAATTGCTTTTCTTCTTTAGTTCAGCTAGCATTTTAGGGAAAGATATGAAAGATGTGGCTATCTTTCAAGATATTTATTCATGATATCAACATCCCCATTTACTACTATTTGTCAAAACATTATGAATACATGTATTCCTTGCACTGAGGAGAATACAGTCTTATGTAGTTATTTATGGAAAATATTTTCAGTTATGATGTTCTGATACTTATTAGTAAAAGGAAACCACAACGAAGACTGAATGTTAGTCCATGGGCAAAAGCCAACTTCATGGAGTGGGAGGGGAGATTGCCTGTCACTGTGGACTGGGATGGGAAACATGCAGAGTTTCAGACATGTTTCTTACTATCTCCATCTAGAGATACCCAGGAATTGGAAACCGGCATGATTTTGTTAAAGGAGTTATTTGTGTTACCAACAGAAGAGGGTTTAAGCTAGTAGAAGAGGGCTTTGAAAATCAAAATGTTGGAAAGATACAAAATGGACACAAAACTAAGCCAAATAGAACAAGAAGAAACCCAATTTGGAAAATTAATGACCTATGAAATGCAACACACGGTATCACAAATATATAAATTGTTATTAGAGGTAAATTTAGAGGATGAAACAATAAAACAATACATGATAAACTGGGTGCAGGATTTAAAAAGACCTATAATGTTAGAAGACGGGGAAAACTGGAAGAAAAGAATAAAACATACTTTGAGGTATGATATTAAAGAAAATTATTACAAAATCCAGTATAGATGATCCTAACTCCTGAATGATTATCAAAAATTTGTAAGAATAAAAAAAAAGGTTTGTTGGAATTGTAAAAAGAAAAAAAGGTACGTTTCTGCACATGTGGTGGGAATGCAAAAGAGCAAAGAAATTCTGGTCACAAATCCGTAATGAAATAGAAAAGATAATAGATATAAAAACCAATCTAGAACCCGCCACTTATTTATTAGGAATGGTTAATGAAGAACTGGAGGAAAAATTTGGTAAAATAATATTTTATATGCTTTCTGCAGCAAGATCAGTTTTTGCGAAAAAATGTAAAAATATAGAAGAACCCTTGATGAATGAGTGGAGATTTAAACTATATGACTCAATGGACATGGATAAACTAACTTGTTTATTGAAAGACCAGACAAAAGATAAATTTGAAAAAGAGTGGTTACCAGTGATGAAATATCTATCAGAAAGAAAGGAAAAATAAAAGGGAACTTAGCCATGTTTAAAGATTTAAGAGTAAATGAATGGAAATTGGAAAATATATGAGTGATTATAACACTGTTTTAGACAAGTAGAAAGAGGAAAGATCAGTAATTATTTATAATAGTGTGTGTTGAGGAAAGTATAGAATTGTATAGAATTAAGAATAAAGGGTAAAAGGGACAGTGATTTATTAGAAAATGGGAAGATAATGTGTGGATAATGAAGATCAATATATATATATATATATATAAGAATGTTCATGATAAAGGAAGAGAAGTCATTTTAATGTTAGGAAAGTTTAAATGTTTATATTTGTATATTTTGATGTATATTTTATGTTTGTGTTGGTTTTTTTAAATAACAATTTAAAAAATTAAAAAAGAAAAGAAAATCAAAATGTTGGGAAATTCACATACAGCAAAACTATCTTATATAATATTTTGAAATTTTATTCTTTTGATTACATTTTTACTGCTTCCTAATTCTCAGACACACTTATGAGATTAGCTGTAATACAGCCCTGCTGTTCTGTTGTCTGCTTCTTTCACAGCAATATGTATATACATGGAATAACTGTAAAAAGAGAAATTATGTCCTAAGTTGTGTAAAGCATTCTTTGAAAGTGTACTCATTGGCCTAAATCTTACGGGTTAGTACCAACTAGAGCAGACTCATTGAATTAGTTGTTGAATAATGAGTCAACACCTAGATAAATCCATTGATTTAGTGGGTCTACTCTACTTGAGGCTAGACAGCAGCCTGGCCATTTTGCACTTAAGTTCGGTAACTTGTGGCAGAACATGTGCAAATATGAGGGAAAACATGTGTAATGATGTTCTGTAACAATATTGTCTGAGGTGCAGTCGGCCTTCCATATCCATGGAATTTTTATCCATGGATTCAAGCATCCATGGTTTGAAAATGTTTTTAAAAATATATAAATTCCAAAAAACAAAGCTTGATTTTGCCAAGGGACACCATTTTACTACCCATTCTATTTAATGGAACTTGAACATCCATGGATTTTTGTATCCATAGGGGATCCTGGAACCAAACCCTAGCAGATACCAAGGGCCTACTATATATTGTTAATAGGTCATATGTTAATATGATTTGTAGACTTGTTTGGTTACATAGAACAAACAAATGCATCAAGACAACAAACGTCTTTAGTTGTAATGCTGACTTGGCTCCCATTTACATCAATAGGCTCTGTCCTGCAATGCAGAAGAGAAGGGCTAAGAGTGAAATTTACTGCTATTTATTCTGGATAGTTGTTGATCTAGTTAGAATAACAACTATACTTTGTTACAAAATCATTCTTATAACTGAAGAAGAATGTGAACTGAGTGACTATATTTTCTTTTAGTAGGCATTATACAATCCCAGAATCTACAACTAATCAACGCCATACCAAACGTATTCTTTTAAAAACAAGGTGGGTGCCAAAAGCCTCTCAGTAGGCAAAGGCAGTCAAGTGGGAGAGTCTTTCACCTGTTACCTAAAGGCAAAGTGAATCATTATGTCTAACTGATGGCCAATGTAGATTTAGCAGTTTTTAAAATAAAACTGGACCAAACTGGTTGTGGTAGCAGAAATGTACAAGAAGAACAGGGATTTTTTTTTTCCCCCAGCCAGGTAGAAAGGAATTAGGAAATTATAACTTAAAAGGTAGGATCAGAGAAAAAAAACTCAAGGGCCTCAATCCAATTGCTAGATCCAAGTAGAGTAAGCCAGTTGGATGAACTGTTGAATGGTAAAACTGGTGGTGCATTGGTTAAATGCCTGTACTGCAGCCACTCACTCATAAAAACACACAAGGTTGTGAGTTCAATACTAGCCAGGGCTCAGACTTGACTCAGCCTTGCATGCTTCCAAGGTCACTAAAATGAGTACCCAGCTGTTGGGGGGCAATGAGCTTACATTTGTAAACCGCTTAGACATTGCATAGCACGGTATGAAGCGGTATATAAATGAAGCTGCTTTGCTTTGCTTTTGCTTTAAATCAACAATTGTGTAAATCTCATTGATTGAGTGGATCTTCTCTAGTTGGGGCCAGTAACTAGATTTAGGCCAAGGCCTTTTATCCTGAAGAAGAGCTGGATTTTCATCAGTCTTTACCATGAAAGGGACTGCAAACCTATAAGGTGGCATGTCAAAAAGAATTGCATTTGTCATCTAGGAATAAAGTGTATATTTAAATATTGATTGATTTACCTGGCAACATTCCCTTTTTGAAAATTCAGCGTACTCTGTTCTCTCCAAACTCTTTCTTGTCCTCTATAAATGGAAACAAAGCATGATGTAATTGAGACAATAATGAACTGAATAAGTTAGTAATGGAAGTGGGAGTTTGTCCGGTAGAGTTGAATCCAAAGAGAGAAGCTGGCTTAATTAATGTTCTTGATGCCCCCTCCATAAAATGAAAAACAGGTCTGTTTTGGTGATTTTTCTAGCACTCTATGAAACAATGAAAAACTGCTCTCGAAGGGATATGTATTGGGAAGAAGAAATGTGTCTCAGGGCCTGTACAGACCAGCCACAAGGGCTGGCCTGGGGGTGGCGTTGGGGCAGGGTGACCACACGGTGGCCACCTCAACTCCACCCCAATGACGCCATCATGCCATGCACCCCACCGCATGGCATGTGGCGTCAGGGCACTCCCTTGGTGCAGCGTGTAGACAAGCTGCACCAAAGGGGTGCAGAAGAGCTTCTGTGGCAGCGGTAAAGGTGGCTTTTTGCGGTTCCAAAAAGGAGTGGCATCTGCCAGCTCTTTTGGGAACAGCAAAGAACTGGATTGTGGTTGCCACACCCCCGATCTGGCGCTCCCAGGCATGGCATGGAGCTGCCCCTTAGGGGCCGTCTATAGGCCTCTCAGTTGCTTGGGTAATGAGATTGCATATATTTTATAAGGTGAGGGCAATGTGAAGACAGAGGCAGAACAGGCAGAAATAAATAGATTCAATGAAGGAGTACAGAAAGAAATTGACAGTAGACCAACACAGGATGTCAGGCTGATCATTGGAGATTGGAATGCAAAAGATCCGTCAGATTACCACCTTGGAAGCCTTTAAAATGGCTATTAAGATAGATCTCTTCCAGCAGGCCTTCCCAGACTAGCCTTTTCAGTTCCACCTCCCCTCATTGTTATCATTGTTACCATTGCTATCATTGTTATTATCATTGTTAGCGATACCACTGATATCATGGCCTCTGCTTTCTCTCCCCTGGGAAAGCACACCCCTCTCCCCTTAAACTGGAAATTTGAATCTGGTATTTCTTCTTTTATCCTATCCAATATACAACAGGAATTTCTGCATTTTAACTTTTGCTCAGTTTAATTCTCTTTTAAGTGTTTTTTAAAATTATTGTGATTGGGGGGAGGGTTGGGATAGGGGATTCTCCTTTTAACCTTGACTGTAATTTTAGTCTGTATGTACTATATACCTATTGTAATCCACTTTGATTCCCATTGGGAAAAGAAAGAAATATTATTCATTATTAAAAGTTGGAAGGAAAGAAGAATCAAAAACAGTAGGCAGATTCGTATTAGGCAAAAGAAATGAAGCAGGTGAGCATCTGATAGAATTTTGTGAAGCCAACAACCTATTCATTGCAAACACATTTTTCATACAACCAGAAAGAAGGCTACACACATGGACATCACCAGATGGTCAACACAAAAATCAAATAGATTATATAATTGGAAGTAAAAGATGGCGGACCTCTATACTGGTGGCCAAGACTAGATCAGGTGCCGTTTGTGGAACAGATCATGAATTACTTATAACAAAAATAAGAGTAAGACTCAAGAAGAAAAAAACAGTGATTATCCCAAAATATGATCTAAATAATATCACAAGAGAATTTATTGACAACATAAGAAACAGGTTTGCATTACTAAGCATAATAGACTGAGAACTAGAGGAACTACGGTCTGAAGCCAGGGATATAATAAGAGAAGAATGCAAACAGACACTTTCAATAAACAAAAAAAGTGGAAAAAAACATGGATGACAGAAAAACCACTACAAGCAATAAAGAAAAGAAGAGATGAAAACCAGAGGGGAGATAGGAACAAACTAAGAATTATGAATGCAACAGTACAACGGCTTGTGTGGAAAGATAAAGAAAATTACTACAACAACCCATGCAGAGAAATAGAAGACAACAACAAAAAGTGAAAAACACAAGATCTATTTCACAAGATCCGAGAAATCAAAGGAAAATTCAAACCAAGGACCGGGACAATCTATGACAGGGGTAGGCAACCTTTTTGAGCTGGGGGCTGGGTTGCTGTCCCTCAGACAATTGGGGGGCTGAAGCACCAAAAATAAATAAATAAATAAATATTAAAAATTAAAAAAAAAATAAATATGCATGCACACTCTCTCAGCCCCAGAAAAGCCATGGCAAAACCCCTGTGGAGATTTTGCCAAGAAAACCCCAAGAACAAGTAATAACAACAATAATCAATATCATCATGGTGGGCGGCGGCGGCGGCGGGGGCGGCAGAAGGCGGCAGCAGGACCGGCCTGGGGCTGGTCCAAAGGCCACGGGGGGGGGGCGCACCCGGCCCCCGGGCCTTAGGTTGCCTACCCCTGATCTATGACAATAAAAATAACATAATTCAAAACCAGGAAGTAATAAAAAGACATTGGATGCAATATGCAGAAGAATTATACAAAAGAGATGACAAAATGAAGGACACATGGAATGAAGAGCCATATGAAGATGAACCCCAAATTCTAAAAAACGAGGTGGAAACAGCAATAAGAGAAATGACGAAAAACAAATCACCAGGAACAGACGATATTCCAATTGAACTGCTGCAATCCATATCAGCTTTAGTGCTGACCAACATATGTCAACCAATATGGAAAACAAACCAATGGCCAACAGATTGGAAGCGGTCAATATACATCCCCATCCACAAAAAGGGGGAGACAAGAGACTGCAGCAAATACAGGACCATAGCAGTGATCTCCCATGCAAGCAACGTTATGCTCAAAATTCTGCAACATAGACTCCAACCATACATGGAGAGAGAAATCCCAGAGATCTACGGGCCTTTGCAGACTGCTAGAAATAGTGCAAATTGAGTCCACTTTAAGGGTTAGGGTTAGGGAATCATGGGAACTGTATTTTATTGTGGCACCAGAGCTCTCTGAAAGAGAAGGCTCAATGTCTCAGGAAAAAAAACAATTCCCATGATTCCCTAGCACTAACCCTAACCCTTAAAGTGGACTCAATTTGCACTATTTCTGGCAGTCTGCAAAGGCCCTAAGCGAGGTTCAGGAAAGGAAGAGGCACTAGGGACCACATTGCAAACCTACAATGGCTAATGGAGCGCTCCAGGGAATTCCAAGCCTTTTCAAGATTTCAAAGTGACATGGAAGCAGTAGCCAACTGAGTATAAAAAATTCAAAATCCACAAAAAAGTGATAATTTTATGGCCAACTGAAATGCACAAAATAATGATGCAAACTTTCAAAGCTTTTTCATCAGGTAAAAGATGCTTAAAATAATACATGAGAAGCATGTAGTCATAGGTCTATATTTGTATCAAATGTTGTAGTTCAGTTGCTCTGGCGGGATCTCAATGCAGGCAAAGACCACACTCTCCCTCTTGGCCATGTGGGGACCACGGACAAAGGGCAATAAAAGACAGGCCATAAAAATTTCAGTTCCATTATCAACAGAAAAGTAACTTCTCTTGAGACCCAGGTTATCCCTGTCTTGTGCCATCAGAACAGGTACAAAAACATGAGAAAGAGAAAACAAGGCTTTGTCATGAACCTCTCAACCCAAATACAACTACATTTACAGTCTATTCCTACATCAACTTGCCTGTCCACTGAGGTCTTCTTTAGCGGTCATCTCCAAGGTTATTCTTCTGCCTGAAGTGAAGTGTATAGACTGGAGAGAGTACCTTCTCAGTTTTGGAACATCACTCATGGAGTTCTCTTCCAGGGAGCTTTGCCTTGTCACTTTGTCATTTGATTATTAGACTGTTATCTGTGGTTCTAATCTATATGTGAACCACAATCGGGAAAGCATATTAAAGAGTGGGGAACAAAATCCTTAAAGTTATTTGCACTCCTATACAGGTTGAATATCCCTTATCAGGAACTCCAAAATTGTTCAAAAACATAGGTAGCTGTAATAGTGACAAATTTCCTTTCTGATGGTTCAATGTACACAAACTTTGTTTCATTCACAAAAATCTTATGTATAAATTCCCTTTAGGCTATGTGTATGAAGTGTATATGAAACAGAAATGAATTTCTTGATGAGGCTTGGATCTCATCTCCAAGATATTTCATTATCCATATGCAAATATTCCAAAATCACTCCCCCTCCCCAATAATCTGAAATCCCAAACACTTCTGATCACAAGCATTTCAGATAAGGGAGACTTAACCTGTATTTGCTGCAACTGCACAATTGCTTAAATTGCATTTAAATAGGAACTAATCCTCAAACTCATGGGCTGCAATTAAATAATCTGAGAAAGTATAATAATATTCTGTATTTGCACGGAAAGGTTTGTGTGGGTTTTTTTTAAAAAAATAATAATCCATGCCTTTTCAGCAAAAATGTCTTAGTTAATTACAGACACCGTAACACACATTATCAACTGTTGCTAGTCATGCACTTTTTTGGCTTAATTATTTCCAAAAAAAATTATCTTTTAATCAAACTGCCTGAAAATTTCACATGTTCCAGCTTCTTAACTTTCACATACCTGCCTTAATTAAAAAATGGACAGCTCAATAATTCCTATAAGCCTGTAATAATGTAGCGGTGGGAGTCCATTGAGCCCTTTATCATTCAAATGCTCAGTGGTTTCTCAACTAAAGTGGATGAATAAGCATTGCTTGTAGAAGTAAAGGAGATTATTAGTAGTGAAAGGCACATCTGAACCTGCTGAAAGGCTTGCTTTTGTCTGTAGAAGGTCCTTATTCTCAGAAATAATTACACTGAGTCTTTATTTCATCCTTCAAGTCTCCCTTTATTCACGCTTCTATATTTCTGAACAGTGTGTTCTTGCTTTTTAATCCCTCCAGGAATGCGGCTTTGGATATGGGGAAGATGCCCAGTGCATGACATGTAGGCCAAACAGATTCAAGGAGGACTGGGGTTTTCAGAAGTGCAAGCCATGTTTGGACTGTGCTATAGTAAATCGGTTTCAGAAAGCCAATTGTTCTGCTACCAGCAATGCTATTTGTGGAGACTGCTTACCAGGGTGAGTTGCAGAAAGGGTCACAACAAAATTACACTTAAAGTATCTGTAGTCTTAGTACAAATCAATTTAGATTTAAAGAGTCCTGTGTTCTTAGTCTTGGCTTGGTTTGCCATTATAAACCAATTACTTTCTGCTCATGAAAACTGATTCAATTTTTTTTTGTACTATTTTTGTATTGGTAATGAATACCCCAATGTCTTCAATATGTATAAACATATCAGTTACTTAATGGGGGCTTGTCTCAGGGATACAGAATCCACAAACTATCCATACTTTTCTTGCTTCACTAGCTCATGATGAAATAGTGGCAAACTTTATATAAATCAGATAGCTCAATAGTATTCTAAACTGATTTTCAAACTACTGTATTCCCTGTGCATTTAAAATGCTTTCTTAGTATTATTGAATTGTTTCCTTTAAAATCACTGTACATGGGACTTTTTCAGATAGATGGCACTGTCTTTGAACACTGGGTATCTCTGCTGCTTTGACATAATGCAACCAGCAGGCAGCATTTTAAAAATAGACCAACATGGAGCTTAGCTTTTGTTGTATGCAATAATTTAAAAAATAGGCTTCATGTGTGTCATCATGTAACATTGTTGTGGGGAAGGTCGGAGTCCTAGTGAAAAAAGACATCTCCTGCTGGTTACTCTCCACATTATCTCAGAGCACCACTACATAATGATGTAGCCATAGTAAGAGGGAGGATCGTGGCCAAAATTAACAGCCATCACTGTGAAATAAATGATGAAAAAATGATTAAACAATTAAGTCAGCCCTGGATATCAAGCTGAAGGTTCTCAGTCATCTGAATCTTAACCTCCAGTTCAGTTTCTGTCTTTTTGCATGATCTCACTAATTTTATGATAGGGCTGTCCTCTTGTGCCCCTTTATCATATCTTAGAAATTAAACCCCTTTTCAAGAATCTCTAGAGGTCAGATATAAGAAATACGTGATCTTTCTCTATATTTTAGATTCTACAGAAAAACAAAACTTGGGGGGTTCCAGGATATGGAATGTGTTCCTTGTGGTGATCCTCCTCCTCCTCATGAACCTCACTGTAAGTGCTCTGACATCAAAACAGGTATTTTAAGGCATAGCTTGAATATGTTATGAAAATTGAAATTGATTTGATGTTGTGATTACCATTCCCAGAAAAGCAAATGTTACATCACTGAAGCCAACTTCCTTTTTCAGAGGTAAAAAAATATTTGAGCATATGGTACAACTTCTTCATTTTATACAATGTGGTAGCAGGGTAATAGGGTATGATCCAAAGTTTAACCATTTTATTACACATTGATTTTACTGGAGAAACAAAGAATGTGCTTATCTCTTTCCCACTCTGGAAGAATTGTTCACAATTTTCTTATTGGATGTGATACATGCTGTGCCACGTTACTAATAACTAAATATTCCAAAGGCAAACTCAGGTAGTGTCACTGCCATTCCTCCCTTTTTCCCAAATTCTGCCATCTGGGCTTGAAGCACGCTTGTTCTTTATAAGCATGAACACAGTAGGTGACATTGAGGATATAGTTTTGTGGGCAAGGCCTACAACAAAGGGACCTCTAAAATTATGTAACAATTTATCAAATACTCAAAATGGGACTTATATCTATAGTAAAAAGGGCAAGGTTTACATATATAAAAGAAGAATCAATACACAAAACTTATATTCAGGAGCAAAAGAAACAAATGTAGTACAATGTGTGGCTACACTAACTAATCTTGGATCATTTCTGTATGGGACAGAGTCAGATTTAGACTGAATCTCTCACACTCTCTCAGGCTAACAGCTTACTCACTCTCAAACTGATAAGTCCCAAATGATACTGTGTTGTCTTCTCTTTCTTCCCTGATGCTAACATAGAGGGAGAGCCTCTCTCTTGTTAGGCAGCTCCTCACACATCTGTTGAACTTGCCAGATCACTTTGTTACCTCTGGATAGTTACAATGTACATGATTTTTGGACTCCTGTCAATGTAGGCATGTATTAGCCCTGCAACATATGTTAGATTCACCCTATCACAAGAAAATTATATCGACAGACTGGTATCAAACAAGCTCTAAGGTTTACAGGAATACAAAAAGAGCATTATTTAAAAATCAAAAGGGACTCAGCGACCATAGAATGTTGATTGCTTTGGGGAGGGGTGTGTGACCAGAAAATCAGGGGAAGACTGGAATAAGATATTGTAGAGAAGGCATGGGTGACTGTAACAGAGGACAGAAGCACTTCATTATACAACATGTTATGGCAGGTCACACTTGTAATGTTTAGAACAAGGAAAGATTGGCAATGCAGGACCTACTTCCTTCAAATAGAGACATGTTTAAAGTTTCTAAACAACTGTAATTACCATATATAGTCAACAATAAGTTGACCTCATGTATAAGTCAAGAGCAGGTTTTGGTGACAAAAGTATGGGTTTTGCTATGACCCATGGATAAGTAAAACTTAGGGGCATGTAACAAAAGATCTAAAGGATGAAACAAACAATGCCAAAAAAATTTTTAAAATTTCAGCCGGCATAACTGTACTCACCCTAAAGTCTGGATGGATGACAGGACAGGGGGGTCAGTGCTTCCAGGACAAATTACACTCTCGCCTTTCACCAAGGGATGGTTCCTTTTTTATATAAGAGTTAAAGCACAGTACTTACATTGACCCATGGCTAAGTTGACTCAGATTTTTGGGGTCAATTTTTTTACCAGAATTTCTAGACTTATATATGAGTATATCCTAGATTTATAACAAATTGTGTTATCCAATGTTTGTTTATATTTTGACACTATTAGATAGCTAAGCTATGGTATAGTTCTTTCTAATTTATTTATGTTTAGATCTTGTGTAAAAAAAAAATGAAGTAGCATGTGAAAATCCAATGTAGACCAAAAATGGTGGAGCAAAAATCTTACCAATATAAGTAATACTGTATCACCAGTACATGCTGTTGTTTATGAAAAGATCATCATAGAAACAATGTTTGCATAACAAGGTGCTGTAAATGTTGCCTCTCCAGTGACCATTTCCATGAGCTCTGTGGCACAGTGAGATCCTAGTCCAAGTATACTGGTACTATGTAAGTAATAAAATAGGATGAAATATGCATATTTCAGAGAAAAAATATAGTATAGAAAAAATAATATAAAATATGACCATAATTCTGGGCCATTAAAAAGCATGCTGTACTTAATCATCCATTTATTGTTTCCTCCATAAATGAAGTAGGCATTCTGCACTGCTAATTTTGTATTTAAAATAGATGAAAGGGACAACTATTAAATGCCTGTCTATATAAATTAATCACAATGTGTATACTTTGGCAATTTTTTGTTTGCTCTTGAGGCTATGTTGGGGAAACAGATTTCCTGAGCAAAAGTCCCATGATATGACTGGGACGTTAATGAGGACTGCAGAATGTGGGTAGCAGTTGATTATTACCCAGTTAGCTATAAATTTCTGAACTAGCTTTCATCTTCTCTCTGTCTGCAGACCTTTTAAAACAGAGTTGTGGTTTAAATATTTACTCATGAAAAAACTGGTTGCAGGTTGTTAAAAGACCATCAGAAAGTTGAAAGGATTCCACAGTGGACAAGTAAGGAGTGCAAACGGCCATGAGAATTGTAATTGTTCTTGGGTAAACTTTATAGAGTAAACATTGAATTCTGTGTGATTTGATAATAGCCAATGATGTTTTTGGCCAAAATTCATTTTGAGTACCATGCCCACATAAATTGCATCTTATTGTGGGAAGATGCAAATTTTTATATATGGTGGCAATACAAGTTTTGTTTTTTAAAATTGAAATTAAAAGAAAGAACGTTGAATGAAGGCATGATGTATTTTGCCATTAAGAAGATTCCTGTTTGTACATAATGGGAAAAAATGATTAGAACTCATTTTTTCAAATGGTAGGTGCTTTTTTAGTAGCAAAGGGAGGTTATTATGACCTTAAAAAAAACTTGTTATGAAAACTTGTAACTGATGCCTTTCTGTAAGGCATGAATATTCCCTAAACACTTAAGGTACCTTGCTCTGTTATCACTATGCATAGAGCCCTCTGTCTGTATTTTTCTTTCCAGGGAAATAAGGCAAAGGCTAGATAACTGGACAGTCTGTTTGCTGGACAGACCTTTCTCCTTTTGCCACTGTTCTCCTCCCATTGTCTGCAAAAGCCAAGAGTAGGCTTGATACCTAAACATACACACATATTTAAAGAATAACAGTGGGCCTCTGTGTATCAAAACACTGTAGTCAAGAAAGAAGATAGTAACATTACATTTCATACCAGCTGTTGTACAGGAAGGAAGAGGGAATGCAATACATTAAACGAAATGGGGAAATAAAAATGGGATGAAGCTGAAGCCGAAATGAAATGCAGAGAAACCATTTTTAGAATAGGGATTTCCTATGTCCAAATGAAACCTAAAGGAGCTTTCAAGAAATACTTATGAAGGGAACAATTGCACAGTAAGGGGGACTGGCAAAATGGTCTAAGAATTTTCCAGTTGGGTTTTCCTTTAATACAAAGATAGCCAGTTGTTATCTTCATATCAGTCAAGACACATATTAGAAACTTGTACAAGGTCTGAATCACTTCTAATACATCTGCTCAGACTTTCAGATGTTTTAGACAAAAATAGGTATAAAAGAACATTAGACGGAGATGAAAAGTTTGAGTCTGTGTAATAATAACCTGCTGTTCAGAGTATTCCAAATGGTGTTTTTCCACTTTGTATAACTGAGTATCTAAAGTTTTAACAGATAATTTTCATATCACTTCTAAGTCAACAAAATCATATGGCTATACTGGCAGATGCAAAGTAAATATACACTAAGATAATAGGGGGCTCATTAAAGAATCTGAACAGATACATTTGCTGACCATTATTTGGCCCTTAAAATTTTGTTTAGTAAACTCTGTTCCCAGATTTGCTTATATTACCTCCATATTTAGTTTTATTTTTCAAGGAAATGGGACAGACAGGGAAGATCATTTTTACCACAGGTATTGATTACAACATATTATATTTATGAAAACAACATTTGAGAGTGATTTAATATTTTGTGTCTTAGTGTTGCTTATTTCAGCATTTCGAGTTTGCTAATATTATTCCAATATTCCAGTTTTCCAAAACTATACAAAGTATTACTTTTATATGTGATCAAGATTGTTTACTCAGGATAGAGTTATTTTGAATCATGAAACCCTCTTCACACAAACAAGAGTTATGCATATTGGACATAGTAAATAAGTACAAAGAATAAAAGTATAAATATGAAATTTTAATTCTTTTCAACAGATAGGCATGTTTGCCAGTGACTTTATCAGTACCAGGCAGAAAAACAAGAGGTCTTATTAAATTTGCCAAGTATCATTATTTTTATTCTCTCTGTTCAGGATTCTTAAAATAATAGGATATTCTTTAAAATAGAAAATTGATTCACAGTTGTTGTTTTTAAATAAGTATTGGCTATGTTGTTCCCCAAAGCTGTTTGACCTCAATCATCACCATCTCCTATTAATAAAAATCTGTGTAACAGGGGCTCTAAAATATAAAAGTAAAGGTTTCTCTGCCAACTGGAGAGTAGTTTTATTTTGTGTGCATTGTGTTGGTCTGCTCTCCCTCCCAATTTTCTGTCTAGACTTCTTCTTCCCTGGGGCACAAATGTCCTCTGACGTATCTCTAAGACAAGCAACTGCTGTCATACTTTTACAACTCAGACTTTTTACCTACCAGCTTTTCTTCCAGTTGTCATTTAAAGTGCTGCCTCAGTGTTTTATTCTGTGACTGGGCCTCACCCTCCTGAAGAGACTCCAAATAAGTGAAAGTTCCCCTACACCCCAGGGAGAATTGTCTCATGATGTCTTTCTTTCAATCAGTTTGTATTCTTGGTATTTCCAAGTCAGCTATACATACATGCATACGTATATGTTTATTCACTTAACTTATTAAATTTCATCTGGGTGGAGGGGTGAAAAGCTCCTTTATATTAAAGCTCTAAAGATAGAAGATGATTTATTATTTTATTTGTAAAGATTGTATCCATTTTTTATTGGAATGTAAATTAGCTTTTGTGTGGTACTCAAATGTCATATAATGTACAGTATGCTGGCAACTTTCCCAATTTTATATCTGTGTTTAATTTGGAAACTACCATATATACTCGACTATACGTCAATCTCATGTATAAGTCTAGAGCAGGTTTGGGGGCCAAAGTCATGAATATAACCTGTGTATACATCGAGAGTAAAGCTTGCGGGCATGTAACAAAGCAAAACGAAGCAAAGCAAAGCAAAGAAGCTTCATTTATATACCGCTTCATATTGCGCTATGGGATGGATGCAAAGGATGAAGGAAAGGAAAACGATGCCAAAGCATATTACTATTTTCCCACCCAGACATTCAAAAAGGCCAGAAGTGGCACCACAGCAGAGAAAATGGAGAAGGGTGGTGCTCCTTTTAGCGCTTCTTTTAGTTTCTTCCAGGGTGGACTAAGCTCTTGCTTTTTACCACTCTACTCAGAGAAGGCTATGGGTGTTTTTTTTAATAAGAGTTAGGGTACAGTACTTACATTGACCCATGGATAGGTCGACCCAGGTTTTAGTGGTCAATTTTTTGACTAAAATTTCTGCAATTATACATCATCATTGGAACATCATTCTGTAAAGATACAACCCTTAATTCCATTTATGAACAAGATTCTGGAGATATCTTGTGATGGCATCTCCACTCTGGGCAGTGACTTTCAATTCCATTGATCATGAGATCTTCTGGGTTGTCTGGCTGCACTAGGTCTGGGTGACTGTACTGATAACAGTGATTCTGAACCTAACCATTTGGGCAAAGTTAGTAGTGCTATGCTCTATTAAGGAGGCCACAGGTATTAATGGGTTGCAGGAATTAAGCAGAGCAGTGGAGGACAGCAGATCTTGGAGATGTCTCGTTCACAGGTCACCATGGGGCGAGATCGACTCAAGGGCAGTTAACAACAAAGGTCTTTGATATCCCATCCACTCCTCCACAGTCTGCTTGATCAAAGATAAATATTTCTGGGCTAAACAGAAAGACTAAGCTGGATGGAGGTCCATGATACACACCAAAACTCTACCATCCTCTCTGATGACTTAATAAGTATACCCTGGTACTTGAACTCACATATGCATGCACATATGCACATCCAGGAGCAGAGAAGGGAAACTATGAGCACTGTGATGATCTATGTTTAGGGAAAGGTCATATCAATGGTCTGTAATGTTTAGTGTTACTCTCTGGGAAGGAAGAAGAAGGTGTTAATTTCAGCTAAAGAGTATTTCTCTTTAATATTTCTCTTACCAACGTTCTGCACAAGTTAGTACTAGAATCAACCTTTCATCTTCTGAGACGATCCTATAATTAGCATCCTTCTTGCCAGAGGCTGAGTGAGTGTTTGTTTTAGGTATAATACATCTGCAAGATATTTCACTTATTATTACTTTTTATTAACAAAGATATTGCTACCCATTTATATTATAAACTTGAAATTCCTCATAGGGACCAGGATAGTGATTGATTTATATTAAATGGACACTTATTTTGTATATCTTACATATTTATGATTACAACTGTCCCTTAAGGCTTTTTAGGCTACTTACACATTTATGGTTTGAATTTAGAAAGCAACACTTGGTGTCAATTGTGACTAAAAATTGCTAGACACAGCTTCTTAAACAACTAGCTTGAATGAATCTTCCTTCATACATTTTGCTGCATTTGTCCATTGTGGTCTGAATCTACCCTATTATTAGTCTCAATTAGTTTTCAGTTCCATTTCATTTTTGCTCATGTAACAAAGTAACATATTTCAGGAAATACTGTTTTATTTAATCCGTACATATATTTTCTAGCTCCTCCAACCTTTATCTCTTCAAAGTTTTGATACAGAATGAAAGCCTTTTGGCTACAGCCACATAAAGTCCTCCCTCTCTGAAAGTTTTGTTACCAGCTGTGCAGCATTGAAAAAGAAAATTGGTGTGTGTGATTTCTTGGTCAAAGACTCCCAACAGCAAAATGCTGAAATGTTGTTTACCAAGCCCCTCCCCACAACATACCACCCAAAGCAAAACCAAAAGATTGCCCAAAAATCAGCTCAAATTCAAATTGGAAGTGACATGACATCACTACAGATGCATTGGATGTGCTGGTGCAGCCTGCCAGAGGGAGGGGAAAACTGGTCCCTATCCTCTGAACCCCTGCTCCATTGCAGATCTTCAAGCTGTTTTATGTATATGGGTCAGCCAATGTTTTGAGTTTAACAGTAAGCTGTGTTTAATGGTATTCTATGTATTATTTATTTATTTATTTATAGTTAGTTAACTCCATATTTTGTAAATAAAAATGCAAGTTGACATTTACAATGCTTGAAAAACACAAATGGACAAAACAAAATTATAAACATAAATGCATATACAATATACAAATATAGAAATACAAATATATAACATCGCCATACACATACAACAATGACTTCCTTCCAAACAGAGTTTGCTTTTGGTGTCTTTTTCCATGACTAATCTCATTTTGTATTTTAATTGTTTCATCCTGTTGTATAATCTTGCTTTACCTAGATACACTTATGAAATAAATGTCTATAAACTTACAAATCATACTCATATTTTTATTTACATATATGTCCATATCATCTATATATCCAGTTTCCTTCCTGCCATTATATCTACTGTATTTATTTTCAACATATTTTCTTTTCACAACGTATTCTCATTTCTTAATTTACGTTCTTTTTTTATGTTTAGTCATATTCTCATATACAATCATCCTTCTATATCCATGGATTCTTTATCCATGAATTCAAGCATTTACAGCTTGAAAATATTCCAAAAATATATAAATTCCAAGTGACAAACATTGATTTTTGCCATCTTATATAAGGGACACCATTTTACTGTGCCATTGTATATAATGGGTCTTGAGCATCCATGGATTTAGGTATCCATGGGAGTCATGGAGCAAACCCCAGTGAATACCAAGGGCCCACTGTATGAAGAATTCAGCCCCATTTGAGTGATCTGAAGCTCCAGTGCAATGCAAAATGGAATCCCAGTTGTCAAGAATCTGGGATTACTATGATCAGATCAGACCAGAGTGTCTATAGAGCAAGTAAAATAATGAAATGATGATGTGTTGTGATATGTCTTGATATTCTGGTGTAAAGAAAATACAGATGCACAAATTATTTCATTCCAACACATGTGGGATATTCATATTCAGTGTTGCTCACCTTTCTTCAATAATTAAAAAAGCTTCATTCACCTGATACCAGCAATTTAGTGAAATCCGAGGCAAATGATAAGTGGATGTATTACATTTTATTGGTCTTTCATCACTGTGTTTTTTTAATTTAAGTAAAAGATTATAGGGGATGCAGTGGCTCAAGTGGTTAAGACGCTGATTCTGTTGATTGCAAGATCGGCAGGTTGGCAGTTTGAGGCCCGGGTGCTGCATGATGGGTGAGCTCCTGTCACTAGTCCCAGCTTCTGCCAACCCAGCAATTCAAAAGCATGCAAATGCAAGTAGATAAATTGGTAACACTTCGGTGGGAAGGTAAACAGCATTCTGTGCAATCATGCTGGCCACATGATCACAGAGTAGTCTTGATAATGTTGGGTCTTTGGCTTAGTAACGGAGATGAGCACCGCCCCCTATGGTCGGACACGACTTGACAATCTTGTCAATGGGGAATACCTTTACCTACCTTTTTAAAAGATGAGACCAGTCTTGTTAAATCTATATGCGACAGCATGAATGGGAAGCTGATATTGGACACATGGCCTGCTTATGGGCTGCTGTTAGGCATCTTGCTGGTCATAATGCAAACAGAATGGTGTTCTAAGCAGAGCTGTGATTTGATCCGGCACAGCTTTTGTTATGCTCTTAACAAAAATCATTAGCAGAAGAACACAGTAGTCATAGGCACCCCAATGTGCCTCCATTGATCACGTTCATGGGCTATATTAAAAATCTTTAAAATCAAGAGTTCATCAACAATTCAGATTGCTTTTCCACAAATAATCATAATAAAGTGCTCACTCTCTCGCTCGCTCTGCACATACTTATGTGCATGCTAGGAAAGGATTAAAAAAAAAAGGGGTAACTGGTTGTTTTCTTTGGAAAATCCTTATTTTTCCCCTTCTAAGGACATCACTGTAATATAGAAATGAAAGACTTCTAAGATAGCAGTAAGGCACCCTGGAAAATATTGTCTATTGTGATAAATGGTCAGATCTTTTCCATAAATTGTTTCTATGTCAAGTTATTATGAACACTGGAAAATTTATCATCACATAGGGCTGTGCAACAGGGAAGGTCATACATGGAGAAAATAAGACTACATTTTTGTTTTCTTTACTGATTCAGTTCAGGTACTTGGTATATGACTGTTGGAAAAATTCAGCTATCTCATGTATTGGCAGTTGCTTATATGATAAAGGTAGGAATCATATGTTTAGGCATTGCCACAAATCTTCCTTGCATACTTTTTTTTCTGCAAAAAAACAAAACAAAACATCCCCAAATTGCCTGTATTAACATTGCAAAAAGCTTATTGATTCACAAATGGGAGAAAAAATATTGAAGTTAATCTATGGAATACTTATCTGTACTGAAAAATCTATGTTAAACAATAGTATGTATTGTGTATATAAAATAAACTGGAAACTACAGTGTAACAATTATCAGTAATCCACTTTAGCAACAACCTCACCTAGGGTTTTTCTTTTTCTTTTTTGAAACAAAGATTTTACTCATGGGAAATCTTTTTGTTGTCAATATCTTAACATCTTTTTCATCATTTCCTTGGACATATTTTACCCAGTTTAACTATGTGGAAAAGAAAGACTTGAAAGATTTAATTTTCAATGATGAATATACGTAACTAAAATGTTTGCTATTGTATATACTTTTCCTACGGAGCAAAAGGATTAACTACTCATAATAATTTAAATTTTAAGTTTAAAGAAATACATGAGTTGCAATCCAATACAATGGAAATCAGTGTGGTCCAAAATGAATGTGAAACATCTGTCCTGCCTGCTGTCAGTAGACTCCAACTCTCATCACCATATCAACATAGTCCATGGTGAGAGATGATGGGAGTTGCAGTCTATCAACATTTGTATGTCTGCATGTTTGTCATGCATGATCTCAAAATAATAAAGATATGTACACTCTTTCTGGGAAAAAAGATCTTTGTTTTTTATAGTTAGCTTTGGGAATCTTTCTCCTCCCCCAAGTCTCCTCTGTAATTTTTTTAACCACATAGCTTTACCAATATAGAGTTTCTATAGCCCATGATTTTTTTCCCAATTTAAATTTACTGATAGCTCCAAAGAAATCATGTGTAGTTGTCCTCAATTTACGGTAAATCAATATGGCCTATTTTGAAGTTTTATTTTGTTTTGTTACTATCAGCTCATGGAAAAAAATTCTTCCACAAAGTTAATCTCTCTCTGCTGGATCTAATTTATCTGGTTTACTTTGGTTTTGTGGGTAAAAAAATAGGAGTTAAATGTGAAATGTTTTCTTTAAAAAATAATTGTAATAATGAGACTTCTATACTTAGGACTCATGGACCATTCCTGCAATATGTATGTTTAGTTTGAATAACATGGAGATACATTTTTAATCTAGGCATGCTCTGTTATTAACCTGAGAGTTCTTTCAACTCTGTAGTTGTCTGGTCATTTTGCTTTTACCTTTCTGCCCTTTTCATGTAGCGTAGTCAACTCAGTTTCTTCCAAAGGAAGAGATTTCCTCTTTCTGCCAGTTTACCAAGGGAATGAAAACACTCATGATGAAGATAATCAGACAGAGTCAGTTCTTATCTTTAATTCTGTATATTTTGTAGACTTGGCTTAACAACCTATTAAATGTTAGAATATATAGTGATTTTACCATACTTTTGGCAGTGTTTGATCTCCTAACTGGCCATTATGATTGCAAAGATAATTTTTCAGAAAATTATAGTCCTTCAATCTTGCCCAAGCATGCTTGTGGGAACAGAGAAATTGTACATATTTTCAGAAGCTAATACATTGGATTGTTTCCTTTAATCTTTTATCATGCCAAATTCTTGGTTTTTTGCTTGTGAAGTTGTTGATGTGGGTTTCCATAAGTACTACTATTTGTGGTGCTTGAATTGTAAGACTGAAAAAAATAAAAGAATCATGTAATGACTTTTTGCCTTTCCCCCTTGAGTGCATGTAACAGTGGTCCAAAACACACTGCAGAAATAATCCAGTTAAAGACTGCTTTAACTGCCCTGACTCAGTGCTAGGGAATCCTGGGAATTGTAGTTTATTATGGCACCAGAGCTCTCTGACAGAGAAGGCTAAATGTCTTATAAAACTATAGTTTTGCGCAAGAAGTAACTTCTTGATTTTCCATGCACAGAAACATCCAGCTAGCACTATACAACTCTGGATCTAATCCATTATATTTGGTATTTCTTCAGTTGTTGTGTTCTCTGATATTTTTGTCAGTTATTGATTTAACCAGTTTTTGATAAAATGGTTTAACCATTTATAGATTCTTTAACATGAACTTTAATATAAGTTGGTTTCACAAGAGAACATACTGTTTTTGGAGGAGCTTATTGCATCAATAGAACTGGACTTTACCCTTGCAGGCATTATCCAACAGTTATGCCAAAATATTGGGGGGGGGGGGAAAGCTATGCTATATTAAACATACTCATGTTACATCCCTTGCTGGAGCTACACCTCCTTGTATAGTGGTTTGGCATGAAGAAATTATTCAGATGGTATTTCTTGGATGTTTCTTGGTTCTGACTTTACTTCACTTAAAAAGATGTGTACTTATTTATTTTTAGGCACTGCAAAAGTGAATCTGGTGAAAATCCCATCAACTGCTTCAAGCCCACGTGACACTGCTCTAGCTGCTGTGATATGCAGTGCACTGGCAATGGTACTTTTAGCTCTCCTCATCCTATGTATTATCTATTGCAAAAGGCAATTCATGGAAAAGAAACCAACATGTAAGTTTCTCATACTGTATTTTTAACACTGTCTATGTCATCTTTATCTTGAGATCTATCACCTGAATCAGGGTGAGCAACTTTGGATGAAGATCCAAGGGCTAGTTTTTAGCTCCTGGGATTGTGAACCATACAAGGCTCCAGTTGCTTCTGGTCTACTTCTGATTTTAATTTCATATTTCTTTCTTTCTTTTTCTTTTTCTCCCCACCCCTCCTTTTGTTTTTACATTTTAGGGGCTTCCTTGGAAAATTGCTGTTCCTGAAAGTTTCCAGGAGCCCAAACAGCATTCTTTCTAGAAATTTGTATTGGGGAGGTGAGGCACTGGCACTGGGAGGAGATTCCAGATAAATTTGTATTGGGGAGGTCAGGCACTGGCATTGGGAGGGGATTCCAGAGCCGTGGGCCTGGAAACATTTGTGTAGCCTATAGAGCACCCATTGCCCATTTGTGACCAAAATATACATGATGAGTCTCTACTGTGCAGAGAAAAAATGTGTGGCAGCTCACTATTTGAATGATTTGAACATGTACCCAATCACAGTCCACCACCCTTTTTAGAGTTGTCTAGCACATGGTCAAGACATTCACAGGACTGTTCAAATCTGCACTAAATTCATATTATAGTGGAAAAATAATTCTGTGAAACAGCACTGAGTCAAAGGATATCAAATGAGCCAAGTGTCCTATCAGCAGTAAACTATGCCTGGATTTTTCAGATGAGAAAAGAAGATGGAGAAATTATTCTTAACTGGCATTTTAAAATTGTTTTCAGCTGTAAAGAAGAATCAGACCGGAAAGAACTTCAGTTTACTATCTGTTACTAGTACTGTAGATAACTTCAGTTAAAATTTTAAAGCCATCTGAAGTAGGCGGAGAACAAGACTATACACATGAAATTATATGGCTCATACAAGCTCATAGATTCTCTGGTCCAAGTTGCCATTGCATGTGGATTTGAAATTTTACTAACTGTAATAAAAGAATACTGTGCACAGAAATATGGCATAACAATATCCATTGTCTATGTCTTCTTTGTTCTAAAGGGTCTATGAGGTCACAAGATGTTTACTACGAAGGCTCTGAACTTTCATGTTTTGATAGACCACAGCTTAACATGTATGCTCACAGAACATGCTGCCAGTGTCAACAGGACCCATCACAGATGTGTGGTAAGGGCCTTTCCCCCATTGTACCTTTATGTAAGAAGGCTTTGTCCAAGCATTGGAACACAAAAGGTGCAGCGATTATGAATTTGTCTTTAGTTCACTCCAGGCATCTAAAGAAGTTGATCAAGTCTTCGAAAGCTTATGCTACAACTTCTTTCACCAGTTAGTCTCAAAAGTGCTAAAAGATCCCTTTGCATACTACTTATATTCTTGCTAATCCATATATTATCTAACATTTAACCTAGGTACTATATTTCCTGTATTATCTTTTATCCTATAGTCTAGCATGGAGTCCTTCTAGATCTGTACTGTTTGTTAAAATAAATCTTAATTTTGTTTAGGCCCTGTACATTTGATTCCATCACTATGCTGTGATGAAACATGTAGCTTGGAACACAGTTGTCAAAGCTGTCCTTTTCACTCTCGAACCACACTTCATGAAAGGTATTTCCAATTTTTTACTTGGGCTCACACTATCTTATTTTCTGTGTTAGCCATTTTTTTAAAAAAAACACTTATTGCTGAATGTACATATTCTAACAAATGTTTTCTGTCAGGTTCATGGAAATACATTCTTCACTGTGGTCACTGTGCGTCATATATATGGTCTGTGCCACTGTGCCAAGCCTTGTAAGCTTATCGCACAGCACTTAAGGAACCGGAATGGGAATGGGAATGGAAAGGAACGGAATGGGACAAAAACGCATGTTACAGGACAGAACACCACCGATGCCGGCAGGAGTCCCCAAGCCATTCCACAGCCATTCCTGGCAGCCAATTTTTGAAGGACAGTAAATCGGCTGCCAGGAACGGCTGGGGAATGGCTTGGGGACTCCTGCGGCATTGGTGGCGTTCTTCTGTCCAGTAACGTGCATTTTTGCCCCGTTCCATTCCTTTCCATTCCTATTCTTGAAAGTGCTGTGTGATAAGCTTATTGCTTTGAAACCTTGTGGAGCTTAGAGTTCTGATGGTAGCCTTGTTCCTCTTATCGCATAAGTCCTGAGTTGAAGCTACTATAAGTTCTGCTTAAATCACTATAGTTCTAAACAAGTACAACTTTTCTCTGAGCTAGAATCACTTTTACAGAGTCTTTTTCTTTCTTTATTATTTTCTGGGTTTGCTTTTCAGGATGTTTCTGTGTTTGCATTTCTGTTTTTCATCAGACTGTTGTCCTTTGCTTTGCTTGATACCTGTGGTCTCAGGCATTTTTCAAGAGGTGTATGTAATGTGGAGGATGGTCTACTTGTATTCATAGACATCTGCTATTTCTTTTGTTTGAGAGAGTAAATACCAACATTACCTGTAGATGTTATAGGCAGGGTCATCAGAACATGACTGAAGTCCCTTCTGTAGGTAAGGCACCTATGTCTATGGAGTGTTTTCCTAAGATACCTGTTTCAACCATTTGTAGGACTCCAGCTTTTTGGCAAAATTATTGGTTTTGACAGGAAAAGCTGTATCAGATCCAGATGCTCTACTCCTTTGGGCCACTAGTGCCAGTATTAAGGCTTCAGAAACAACAATATTTTGCCAGGGGAATCTGTAGCAGAAAATGTGTACCATAAACAAAATGGGGGTACTTTCCAGATAAAGGAGGGGTGGAAATGAACACAAGAAGGCCTTGTTGGAACAGCTGATTTTGTTTTCCAGTGATTTTGTCAGCTGTGCACTCAGGCTTTAGAAGCGAAGTTGCATCTTCCTTCAGAGGTTTTTGAGCTAGATGCTTCTCTGGTTCTTCTTGTTAAATGTATGACTGTTTCACAGATTCATATGATTGATTCAATGGCTGAAAGAGAGAGGCAAAGAATCAGTTCTAGAAGAAATTCCTTGAATGACTTTGAAGAACTCACTTGTAGCTGAGCAGCCTGCAGCCTGAGTTCTATATAAACCTCAGATGCCTTTCTATAGACCAGGGGTCGGCAATGTTTTTTTTTTACCTGGGGCCAGCGCTGGTCCCCAGGTCTTCCGCCAGGCCAGGGGGGGGAATGGCAGTGCGGGCTCTCACGCACGCGTGCACAGCCCCCGATGACCCCTGACAACCCCTGACAACAACCCCCGCCACCGCCACGCACACCGCTGCACACGTCACAGCCGCCATTTTGTTTGCCAAAATGGCGGCTGCAACTCATTTGCGCATGTGCAGAACTCCTGCGCATGCTCAAACAAGCCGCAACCACCATTTTGGCAAACAAAATGACGGCTGCAACATGTGCGGCAGCGGTGCAGCGGCGGCGGGGGCCAGTCGGTGGGGGTCCGTGGGCCGGGTGCGGCCCACAGGCCGTAGGTTGCCAACCCCTGCTATAGACCATCTGTTCCAGCTTCCTTCTATTTCTGCTTCTTCTTTTGAAGATGGTGGCAAAGACTTATCACAGCAGGATTGGGTATGATCATCCCTTATTAGTCAAGTCAAAGCTGGTTTGTGCATCTGTTGTGCTGGTTACTGGTTTCCTCCTTGGTTGGAAACACTTTTTAAGTAAAAGAGAAGTTGTATTGTTCCTGGACATTCAGGTGCTTTGCCTAGAGCTTAGAAAATTCAACCATGAAAGAGTTACCCAAGAGTGTCCTGTTCTTTTTGAACCCTCCAGGCTTGTACATACAGTAAGGGGAGGGAAAGGTGCTCCCGCCAAATCTCTAAGTTCCAGAACAGGAGTGAGGAACTCCTGTGGGACTGGGGGGCACTTTGCCAGTTGGGAAAGTGTTTGAAGAGTTCACTTTTTTAAAAAAATATTTTAATGAAATAATATTAAAGGAATACTCTCCTTGTCTTTTGCTCATTCCTTTTCTCAAACATTCTACCTGGTATCCCAGTGCATAATTTTATCTAGCTAACAGTGGCTAGACATCAGCTCAACTAGCAAACCTACGGACTATCCCAAGCACTTATTTGGGGGGCTGCCTATTGACTAAATATGATTGTGCTGTACCAATTCTGTCTCATCTCTGCTTTTGAAGATGATCTATTTTTAAAGAGTAGTCATCATGATCTGTGTTTGGAGAGCTGAAAAAGTGGAGAAGGGGAGGAGGCACTGGCGGCACTGAATAAAGACTATGGGCGTTTTCACACAGGCAGCTCTAAAGCCGCCTGGAAGCCCCCTGGAAGCAATCAAGAGCCGCTCCGGCGGCGAAAACAGCAGCCGCCGGAAGGGCTCCTGATTGCCTCCAGCAGCAGCCCCTCTAATTCCTTTTTAGAAAAGGAATTAGAAATATGGGGCTAAAGCCGGGAGGGCGCAGGGATGGCGCAGGGATTGCGCAAGATGGGGCGGGGCTTGCTGCGACGTCGTTTGAACACGACAAGCAAGACCCCGGAGTGAGGCAGGGATGGCGCAGGATGAGGAGGGGCTTGCTGCGACGTCGTCTGAACTTTTAGGTTCTGGAGCCGGAGTGGGGCCGGACGGAGGTAGGTTTGCCTCCGTTTAAAGCCCCGTGTGAAAACGTCCTATGTGACTGTTTCACCTTCCTGGCAGTAGTGGCTGCTCACTTGTTGCCAACACTGGTGCTGTTAGGCTTTTCTTGTCATTTTTCCAGGCCCTTTCAACACAGACACACACACCATTATGGGAAAAGTGAAGCAGCACTGAGCAAGTTGCTACTTTTCCTCCTGCTGCTGCTGCTGCTACTGCAAGGAAGATGAAGCCGCTCAGCATCCTTTGCATACTCTCAATAGCACCTCCTCTTGTTCTCTGCTTTGTGCTTCATAGATATCTTCACACTCTTCAAAAACAAGTGCTCTTGTTCTTGTCCTCATCACTATTTAGATTTTGTAATTGGTTCCTAAATCTTAGTGACATTTTTTGAAAGGGGGAAGAAATTCCACCTGCAAGCCATATTTTGCCCCCACAGTGTGTAGAAGGGTTTCAGGCAGGGTTTTGTGCAGAGCTCATATGTGTGAATGCACAGATTAGCATTCAGAGAACCACAATTATAGAGAAGCAACCTGTCCTTACCTTTGCATTCAAAGTCTGAATGAGGGCCAGCTATTACAGTCTGAATTCCAACAGTTTCTGGGTAGGTGTATTCTGATTCCACAACAGAGGTTAATACCTTAAACGTTCATATCCACATACACTGATTCTGTATCCACATTGATAATGTGATTGCCTTCATGTCATTTCATCAAGTGGTTGTTGAGAAAAGTAACATATATACTAATTCTAACAGGTACTTTGTTTGTAAGATCACCACTGCCAGTAATCAACATTGTAAGGACCATTCCAATAAAATGGGTACCAGTTCACTCACTACACTGTGTGTGTGTGTGTGTGTGTGTGTGTGTGTATGTGGATATGAACGTTTAAGGTATTAACTTCTGTTGTAGGGGTGTTGCAGTTTTGCAGCACTGAAATGGCATTATTTTGTAAATCCCTTTGCCACTCCAAAGTGAGAATTCATCCTATTACAACAGCCAGTGTGTGGTATGTAGAACAAACTCTGTTTGAATTACCTGCTCTATCACAAGGGAAATAAGACCATTAATTCAGTTTTTGATCTTCATGTTATTTTTGAGCATTGTTAAAATTAGCTGTTATTTCCCATCTTTTTTTATTCTTTCTTTCTTTTTTTCAGAGGTACAAGTTCAGTTGGGGAAATGATTCCAGCGTTCCTTGGATCTCTGTCTCATTCTGCCTGTGGAGATCTTTCAGATGCTTGGCCCCTTATCCAAAATCCAGCTTGTTGTGATAGCATTTCTTTTTGTGAATCATATACTGAGCTAATAGAAGATGAAAATTCTTTCAGCCTAGAGACTGAAAAAACAGCCATTGTGGAGTCTGATAATGAACAGGATCTTAGTATATTAACATCTTCAAGGTCTCATTTCGGAAGCCTGACAGAGTCAACTGAACTTCCAAATAAGACTTACTGTATCACAACTTCATTAAGCCAGTTTATGACTGTTGAACCACTGTCAACAACAGTGCATGATAGAATATTTAGTGATTCCACAAACTGATGAACAGGTAAGAAGAAAGTAGTTAATGATTGTCTAGGAGACAAGAGTATTGTTCACTATCAGATCCCCCAGTTAAAATACATCCAGTTAAAATGCATGTCTCAATTACTAAATCTTACTTTGTGTGAAGTCCATATGCTTTTTAAAAAAGATCTCCACAAATTGAAACAAACTTCTGATGCTATACTTGAAAGCTTGTTTCTTATTTCTTTATTATTTATTTAAAGTATTGCCTCCCAGTCCACAAGGGTTCCCAAGGAGATGAACAAATAAAAGTAATTTATTTGAACAATTAAAATAATGCAAAGATAAAAACATTTTAAAACACATTAAAATACTCTCAAAATCCTGAAAAGCAGTCTAAAAACAATTCTAGAATCCAGTTTTGAAACTGTTAAAGCAGCAGTTTCAAAAACTGAATCTTGATAATTCTGTGTTAGTTAAAAACACAAACTAGCACCTGATACTTTCAACACCATTAATAGAGGATAAAGAACCATAAAGTATAGCAAAGAAATAATAGCAACTTCTGTTTTTGTAAAGTTTAGAATCACATGATTAATAGTGCCATCCTTTATTTCGAGGTAAGTGTTTATAGAATTGCAGCCTGATTTTTTCCCCAAACATTTAAGATACAAAGATGCCTTACTTTGGTTGACAGAATTTAATGCAGAAGGGATCATCCATTACTCAGGTCCATGCTGGCATAGTTTCAAAGAAGGGAATCGCCCTAGGTCTGAATGGGGCAGGGGTAGTTCATGATTTGGGCAGGGATAGCTCAACCTAAAATGGCATCCACTTGTCTATTTCACTTCCATTTTTGTTTCTGGATCTCTTTTTCTTTTCTTTTTAAATTTTTCCCCATCTGTGAAATGACTTGAAGGCACACAACAACCACATATAGAATTGGGGAGGGGGTGCAAAACTGATGGATTTTGCAGCACTTTAAAGGATTTTTGGAGTGAAAAGTCATTTGGAAAAAGATAATTAAAATTTGGCGGCAATTTTGGAGGCTACAAGGCCCATGGCACACATATACCATATGGGCTCTTGCTCTCATCCTGCCCTCATCCATCTCTCCCTCCTCCTCCTCAGTTTGCAAGTGATTCGAGCTCTTGGAAGTAACATTCTCCACTATTTAATTAGGATATCTCAGACTACTGTCCTTGCGTCACATGTCAGTCTAATCTTTTAAAGCATAATAGTTTGAAAATATTTGGTCTCCTTTTCAAACTGGTTTTGAAAATCTAATTTTAATTATCTGTCCCGTACAGTCATTGTTCTGTTTAATATTAATTGATCAGGTCATGCTCTAGTTTTACATGGTTTACCAAAAATAACAACTGGTTGCCCAAGAAAAGGGCAAGTATCTATATATGTACATCAGGCTAGGAATCTAAAAGATGGCTGTTGGCAGCCTCTACAGATGCAACACATGTCTGGCAGTTTATAGGGCTGTTTGGGAACATCTGGATTCAAGCACTGGTTATGACCTATAAAGCCTTATTTGGCATAGGTTCAGACTTTCTGAACGATTGTATCACCCTGTATGGGATCTTAAGATCTGGGGAGGGGGCTTTCTCTCAGTCCCACCACCATTACAGGCCCATCTGGTGAGGACATGGGAGCAAATCTTGTCCAATTTCCTTCCACAGGAGTCTGGGCTGGCTCCCCCTTTCCGCTCTCCTTTTGCTAGCAGTAAAAGACCTTTTTATTCAAACAAGCTTTGAATGATTATTACAGAGAGCCTTTTTATGGTGTGTGTGTGTGTGTGTGCATGCTGTATTTTTGACTGTATTTTTAGGTTTTAAATTATTTTATACTTTTTGAAATTGTAAAGGTATTTTAACTTATGAGTTGTTTTTTAACTTGTTTTGTCCCTTTTGAAGTGATTTTATTTCTGGGCTCCCCTCACACACACACCCCAAAAATAGTTTATACAAAAATCTTGGATTTTTAAAATCAAAATCTTAGTTTAGGGCAAGCCCCTCCTCCCATTTTTTGCAAGGAAAACAATGTGTTATTACCAAAATCCACACAAAAAAAATATTGATTTTTTTTAATTTATTTTTTTTTTTGCATGGCTGACTCCCATGCAAAAAAAAATAAAAAAAAAATCATAGCAGTTGGCTGTCTTACTAATTGGGTGTCACACTGAGGATGAGAAAAAATTGTAAGTATTCTTTGTGCCCCTAGAAAGCAGTGGGGAAACTTAGGGCCTTTGCAGACTGCCAGAAATAGTGCACATTAAATTGAGGCGCTGCCCTGGCTCAGTGCTAGGGAGTCATGGGAATTGTATTTTTTTCTGGGACATTGAGCCTTCTCTGTCAGAGAGCTCTGGTGCCACAATAAATTACAGTTCCCATGATTCCCTAGCACTGAGCCAGGGCAGTGCCTCAATTTAATGTGCACTATTTCTGGTAGTCTGCAAAGGCCCTTAGAAGATTATAGCGTTAAGTTATAACCTGGCTTACCTGAGCTGGCTTAAAATTAGAAGCAGGCGGCATCCTGATAGTATCAGATGCATTTAGCCACCCGGCTGCAGCCCGGCTCCATCGCTGCTCCAAGGGGCACTCCAATTCAAGCTGGAAAACTCCTGGCTTCAAAAAGCAAGGTGCAAGGAGCACCCCTTGGAGCAGTGATGGAGCCGGGCTGCAGCTGGACAGCAATTTTGGCAGCTAAATGCATCTGATACTATCAGAATGCCACCTGCTTCTAATTTTAAGCTAGCCCAGGTAAACCGGTTTATAATGTAATGTGATAGTCTCCCTAGACAAGAACTAATGTTGGTGGTGTCATTAGAAGTCAAAACTATGCCACTGAATGAAAAAAGGAGAGCATTATATTGCTTACCTTGTGGGAAAATGTTTGAAAGAATATACTTGGTATACAAAAATTCTTTTTGGTTAGAATAGTAAAAATGGATAACAAGGATACCATTTTATAGTACTTTTGATAGTAACTTTTAATAGTAACATTTTGAACATGGGCTCTGTGCATTTGACTAACACCTGCTACCTTTCTTTTTTTCTTTTTTTAAGGAATCTAAAGGACGTTCCATGGCAGCCCGTAAACTGAATGCTTCCTTACATGCCTCCCCTCTAATGCTTGTGAATGGAATGTAGCCTGGATCTGGATGTTACATGGTTTCAGAAACAGCTGAAACAAATTGGCAGCATTTCAAAGCTCTTGGGCAGTTGTGTTTGAGACACAGCAGCTGTATGGGAAAACTTCAAGGAGAAGCATAGTGAAAGACCAAAGGCAGTTCCATGCTTCTCTCTCTCTTTTTCTCTCTCTTAAACAGCAAGATTCTCATCGACACACAAAGTTTAGACTAGTCTCATAGCTAAGCAGATTATGTAAATATAACAAGCAACAGAATAGTATGTTTGTATGTGTATGGCTGCTGACAGCAGCAGATGTGTGTCTGTTATTTGTTGGCAAAATGAAGCATTTAGTGGGATTTTCAACAAGCTGTGTGGATTCAGTGTAGAATGTGCCATAAATCTAATACTGCAGGGAATCCTTTTTTTAAAAAAAAGAATACATTCATGTTTTTATGCTTCCTTAACATTTGTTGATTGTTAATTTGTAAACTTCAGTATCTGACAGTTGCAGTACTATGTGCATAAATATTTGCTGTAAAAATTGCAAGTGCATTGAAGTAATAGGTTTTTGTGGGGGTTTTGGGCTGTGAGGCCATAGAAGAATGTATTCCTGACGTTTCGCCTGCATCTGTGGCTGGCATCTTCAGGGAATGGTGGCATGGAGATGTGTGGGGTATATATACTGTGTGATCCTTGGTTGAAAGGATTAGCATGTAAATCTGTGTATTGTTCTGTTGAGGCAAGGCCTCAGGGTGGGAGGATATGCAAGGAGGATTAGTGTCTATTTAATTAATGATCCATTGTCTGCTGGGAATTAGCATGTAAATTAGCATGTAAATCTTTGTATTGTATATACCCCACACACCTCCATGCCACCATTCTCTGAAGATGCCAGCCACAGATGCAGGTGAAACATGAGGAATACATTCTTCTAGAACATGGCCTCACAGCCTGAAAAACCCACAAAAACCTACGGATGCCAGCCGTGAAAGCCTTCGACTTTACATTGAAGTATTCTTTGTACCTTTTTTTTTTCTCCATAGCGGTTCTGTGTATCTTTACTCAGAACTATGTCCCCCCTGCTTCAGTGATGCTTATTTTCAGGTAAATGTGCATAGGATTACATCTCTAGAGTAGTAGCAACTTTCCACCATTAAGATTCGTCCTTGCCAAAATATATTATTACCAGCTTTCAATAAAATATTTCTCCCATCACTTTTTGTAGTATGGAATATTAAAACTACTGGTGCCATTCATTTCTTTGTTTAATTGTGTTGAACTCCTAAAGTATCAGTAGGACTTAATGGTACGTATTAGTTTACCCTTTATTTTTTAGGGTTGAAACAAAGAATGAGAGTTAGTGAAAGATAATAAAGTTAATGGGGAAAATAATTTACATTAAAATATATATATTTTAAAGTCTACCTTACCTTACATTGTTTCTTTTAAATTGAAAGGAAGGTAGTTATTTAAATCTGTTAATTCTGACCTGACATCTTAATTTACATTGCCTTACTCTACAAAACCTTACCAGAATATAGGTGAAAAGTCCCACCCATGACTTCAATATCAATATTATCTAGACTTCCTCCTTTGTCTTCAGTTCTTCCACTTTGAAGTAAGGGTCTAAGCAGACGGGCGGCACGGGGCTGTCCTGGGAAGCTGCGGATCGGGGCCGAGGCATCTGCATTCCTCGGCCCTGCGGCGCAGCTTCGCAGCCCCAGGAAAGGAGCACCTTTTCCACCGCAGCGTGTGTGGACGCTGCGGCGCCTTTACAGACTGCCAGAAATAATGCAGCTTGAGGCTACTTTAACTGTCCTGGCTCAGTGCTAGGGAATCATGGGAACTGTCATATTTTCTGTGACATTGAGCCTTCTATGTCAGAGTGCGCTGGTGCCACAATAAACTACAGTTCCCATGATTCCCTAGCACTTAGCCTCAAGCTGCATTATTTCTGACAGTCTGTAAAGGTCCTTAGATTTCTTAACTGGATCTGTTTGGAAAGAGTGAATGGACGGTAGTTGTGAAAGTTAATACTGGACTGAAATCCTCTTTCACTCTCCCCCAGCCCCCCTCCAAGGATACAGCATTAGATTCAAATCAAATCAGTCAAAACAACATAGCAAACATAAGCATTCCCCCCTCCCGTATCAGTCCCCAGAAAATAATCTCAAAACTACACTAAAGTTTAATTGAGAAAAAGGATATATTATGTTCTGGGTTAAGTTTGGGATCAGTATTAATGCATTGGAGCCTGTAATCCTTTACACTAACTTGTGAGTAAGCCATATTGAACTCAATGGAACCTCCTTGAGAGAAGATATGTATACAGTTGCACTGCTATAAGTTATATTGAATGACAAGTACATTCAATTTATATTACTAAACAATTTAAGCCTGCACTTCTATAGAGGCAAGATTCCATGAATTCAGTGGAATTTTGTTTCAGGCAAACATGCATAGGATTAGGCTATTATGTCAGAGAAATTGTTGCTACACAATTCATGTTTTTATACAGTAAAAAAAAAGCAAATAACGTGTATACCTTTTGCATGAAGAATCATATATTTGTGTAAACCTTGTAAATAAAATAATCCAACATGCATTTCAATATTCTGCAGAACAGTGGATAGAGACTACTGTTTACTTTACAAAAACTGCTTTCACTATCACTTTTTGTAATGTTTGTTTCCTAAGGCATATGTTTCCTCTTGGAATTTACACTTTGTATAATTGAGCTTCATCACCAGCTATGGTTAAGATCAAATGTTAAAAATGAACCAAGAACAGGATTTTAAAATGTATATATTATGTAAATACAATTTACAAAAGGTTTGATTTAACCAAATTGGTCTTGATTATGTTGCCTATGGCAAGCAATGATGTATATGCCAATTGAAAACATACACAGTCATTTTTAAACAAAAAAGCTTTTCCAATATTTTTTATGCAGAAATTCATGGGGTGTGTGTGTGTGTAAATAACAACTGTGTGTAAGTTTATATTTTTTGTATTTGTTAATAAATAGCCATTAAAATCTTGTTGGCATGTATGTGTATTTCATATTCATTTGATTGATAAAATGTTAGATTTCATCTTGATTGATAAATTGAACTGTTTTAACACAGTATAACACAAATGCATTTCACACACTTCTTAATCTTTTTTTATTTTTTAGGCTGCTTTAAAATCTATTCATACTTCTTTTGTTGCTGCTTTAAGGTCTCATGTGAAGCAGATTGAGCAGTGAGATGCTTGTAAATTTTAAGTCAAGATTAATCATCAAGATCATCAAGATTCAGGATCCTCCTGTGAAAGAAAATATAAGTGTACATCAAGAATATACTTGTCTCACACACCTTGCTGGTCACATACTATCATACTAAAACCATAAATAGTGATAGAACTGTGTATACAATAATGGAACCAGAGTAAGGGTATATCTCACCCTTCTTGAGCATATACAGTGGGACCTTGGTATCTGTGGAATTGCCATCTGTGGATTTAAGCATCCACAGATGGCAAGCTTGTTGCCCCCAATGGTGGTGTGTGCACATGGCCATGCCACCATTAGGGACAATGGGACTTCACCTGAAGTTCTGTTGTCTCTAATGGTGGAGTGGCCATATGCGCTTGCCACCATTGGGAAAAACAGAACTTGAGCATCGACGGATTTTGGCATCCATGGGGGGCGGGGGTCCGGAACAGATCCCCTATGGATACCAAAGTCCCACTGTATTGCTATCCTTTACTTGCCAGAACTGCAGTAAGTAAGCATGTCTAATAGCTTGGGTCCCACTCTGGGAGAAAGGTGACATATGAATAAAATAAATAAAAATAAATAAAATAATTAATCAGTACAACTGGAGCTGTAATATTTTCTTGGGCCATTAACCATCTCTCGACCAAATCTGCCTAAGATTGTTGTGATGATAAAATGAGAACTGGATTATGAAAGCACTCTTGAGAACCATAGAAGAGCAAGATCAAATGCCATCCATAAATAAAATGCTGGGCTAGTCAAGCCACAGGCTATGTAGCTTTCAGGGGTGGTGTTCAGGAACTGGAAAGTCAAAAGTGTCTCAGTGAGATATGATATAGTACCAGCTGCTTCTGGAAAGAAATACTTGTGTATCCACTATTAAAGAAAACATGATCATGAGAAATGGAAGAACTAGTGGCCAGTCTTAAAGGTCCCTTTCCTGAGAAGATAGGGGAATGTTTCCTGAGCAAGATAGGGGACTATGCCAGACACCATTGGACAAGACAGATTATTTGGATCAATTTCAGACTGGGTTTTACCATTGAAACAGCCTTGACTGCCCTGAGGAAAAACTAGAATGAGGAGAGAGGAGTGTTTTCTGCTGAATCTTTCAGCAGCCTTCATTGTCATTCTGGGTAGATTGTCTGGGATGGAGATAGAGGGCACTGTATTTTGGAGGTTCTATTTCTACTTGGAAAGCCAGTTAATGCAATGGGCTTTTGCCTCAACTTCATAGCATTTACAAAACAGGGTGCCTTGAGGTCTATTTTATCCCTCACGTTGTTCAACATATACATGAAGCTGCTGTGTGAACCCATCTGAGTTGCTGGAGTTAGGTCTTATTAATAACTTGGGATCAAAATATCTGAAGGACTTTTTTCCATGCTAGCCTGCACCTACTTTACAATCTTCATTTGGTTTTCTGATGGATATTCCACCACCAAATGAAATTGGCATCACTCCAAATATGAAACATTTCATTGAAAGCATTAGACTAGTTTCATCACTGTTTACTCTTTTGTTTTACTCATTTTTATTACCAATTATTATTGGTTCCTTTGCCAAGCTTTCTTTGTTCTGCTTTTGAGTGCACTCTTGTAATTGTTCTTAAAGTTTGTATTGTGCACTAATATGAGGGCTTATTGGCCAAGAATGGTATAACAATATTTTAATAAATCAAATGAGATTATAAAACCCAATTCTGTCTTTTCCAGCTGAGATAATGGAAGTTCTGAACAGAGAATCAAGAATTCTGATGAATCAACAGTTATGTTGATGATTAGTAGGGCCATGCAAGGTCTCCCAAATTTAGCAATTTCGACTGGGGCATTATATTTACTACAGACCACCTTGGTTATAATTGGACCCAATTTGAACCAGAATCCAAACTGAAATGAGGAAAACCATATTTTTGCAGTGGCCATTGATTTGTACTGGAAAACCCAAATAATTATTATTTGCCTATTCACAAAATGGCATATGATTTGAAGACTTAGGTTGGCATCCTATTAGCAAAATATACCAGTGTAACATTGGCACATGTCTTCTTTTTGATCATTGCAGAGAGAGGAACTAACTGCCTCACAAAATGACCCCAATCTCCTCAAAACTCACCTATCTCATGCACACACACACCATTTAATGACCAGTGAAAAACAGGGTATAGCACAGAACTGTCCTAAGGAGAACCTATCATGAGGTTTTCTTGGCAAGATTTGTTCAGAGGAGGTTTGGCACTGCCTTCCCCTGAGGATGAGGGCATCTGACTTGCCCAAAGTCACCCATTGAGTTTTATAGCTGAACTGGGAATCAAATCCTGGTCTCCAGAGTCACAGTCCAACACTCAAACTACTACACCATACTGTAATAGGATGCACTACAAGAGCATCCTCCCGAACCTTCCTGAGGTCCTCTGGAGGTCCTAGAGCAGGGGTCCCCAAACTACGGCCACGGGCCGAAGCCAGCCCATCGAGGCCTTTCAGCCCGCCCACAGTCAGTCCTGCCGCCACCACCGCCGTGTTGTCACCGTGCAACGCGGGGCACCATTTTATGTTCCAAAATGGCGGCCGGCATCGCATGCACATGCGCACAACTCTGGGCACCATTTTGGAACACAAAAACGGTGCCGGAGTCGTGCACATGCGCATGCAACACTGGGCGCATGTGCACGACTTCAGATACCATTTTGGAAGACAAAATTGTGCCCTGCGTCGTGCATGCATGCACACTACTCCGGCACTGTTTTGTGTTCCAAAATGGCGCCCGGAGTCATGCACATGAGCGCGCGACACCAGGCTCATGCGCATGACTCTGGATGCCATTTTGGAACACAAAATGGTGCCCGGCATCGCACGCACATGCGCACTACTCGGGCGCCATTTTGGAAAACAAAATGGCCCCCGAGTAGTGCACATGTGCGCGCGCACACCTCCAGCCGTGGCCCTCCGAAGATCTGGGGGACAGTGAACGGGCCCCCAGCAGAAAAAGTGTGGGGACCCCTGTCCTAGAGGATGTCATAAATGTTCATCCAGCTATTACCAGTACTAATTGTAGAAAAGTTCCATTCATCAGCAGACTTAACACTAGTGTTAGCAAGGGATTTTCTTTGAGGAGGAAAGCCGTAGTCCTCTTTCAGCTACTAATTAAGACTTAGTATGGACACTGAAGGAACAGCAGCCGTCACCTGCAATACCTGTGGTATGTTTGTATTCTTACCTTCAGATGTGGGGAACTACACATGCTCCAAGTGCAAGTTGGTAGCCCTCTTGGAGGACAAAGTACAGCAGCTGGAGGCGCGGGTAGCTACACTTCAACATATTAGGGAGCAAGAGGCTTTCCTTGACAGAACAGAACAAACGGTCTTGGATGGGGTACACACAGAGGAAGTTGCTGGGGAAGAGGTCACATCACACACACAGGAGGTAGAAATCTGGAGGAAGGTCACACGCAGAAGTAAGGAGACCAAGGATCGTTCTGGGAGTTTGCGGCTACAGAATCGATTTCAAGCTCTTACTCTTAGCAAGGAGGACGAAATGGGCTGCGATTCCATGAGGACGGACTCCTGGCAAGGGATGGGCTGCATCTAACACCAGTTGGAAGAAATGTTTTTGCCAACGGTCTCAAGAATTTGATCAGGAGGGCTTTAAACTGAACTGTGTGGGGAAGGGAGACAACGTCCTGGAAGACAAAAGGACTGGAGAAAATAGTCAAACTGTCATAGAGGAAACAAGGCAAACAGTACAGGGACCCAACAGTGGGAGGCAAAAAAACGTGCACAGGCAGCAAGTAAAGGGGACATATGATCTTAGACGTCTCTACACTAATGCACAGAGCATGGGAAATAAGCAAGATGAACTTGAACTCCTAGCACAAGAAAGCAAATATGATATAATAGGCATCACTGAAACCTGGTGGGATGAGTCTCATGACTGGAATGTAGAAATAAAGGGATATAAGCTTTTCAAGAGAAACAGGACAAACAGGAAAGGAGGAGGAATAGCATTATACGTCAGAGATATTTACACCAGTGAAGAAATCCAGGACATCAGTCCTGGAAGCCAAGTGGAGAGCATCTGGATAAAAATTAAAGGGGAGGGAAACAACAGGGATGTTATTGTGGGAGTCTACTACAGACCCCCAACTCAAGCAGAAGAATTGGATGAAGCCTTTCTAGAACAGATGACCACACACTCAGAAAGGAGAAATATAGTAGTGATGGGTGACTTCAACTATCCGGATATTTGCTGGAAGTCAAACTCGGCAAAATCCTCAAGGTCTAGCAAATTCCTCACTTGCCTCGAAGACAATTTCATTGTTCAAAAGGTGGAAGAGGCAACGAGGGAGTCAGCTATTTTGGATCTGATCCTAACTAACAGGGAAGACCTAGTTAATGGGGTGCAAATGGTTGGATCCTTAGGCGGGAGCGATCATGTCCTCCTGGAGTTTATTATACAGTGGAAAGGAGAAGCCAGGCATAGTCAGACACGCATTCTAGACTTTAGGAAAGCTGATTTTACTAAACTTAGAGAAATACTGGGGGTGATCCCATGGACAGGAATACTAAAAGAGAAGGGAGTTCAAGAAGGATGGGAGTTTCTCAAAAGGGAGATACTGAAGGCACAATTGGATCCTTGGATCCTCATGCCAACGAGGAGGAAAAATGGGAGGTGTCTCAAGAAACCAGGTTGGATGACTAAGGAACTTGCAACTGAATTATGTTATAAACGGAACATGTATAAGAAATGGAAAAATGGGGAAATCACCAAAGAGGAATTCAAACAAATAGCTAGCACATGTAGGGTTAAAGTCAGAAAAGATAAAGCGCAGAATGAAATCAGGCTTGCTAGAGAGGTTAAGAACAATAAAAAGGGCTTTTGGGGGTATGTCAGCAGCAAAAGGAAAAAGAAGGAAATGGTAGGGCCACTGTGTGGAGAGGATGGCAAAAAGTTAACAGGAGACAGAGAAAAGGCAGAACTACTCAACACCTTCTTTGCTTCAGTCTTCTCAGAAAAGGCAAAGGGTGCTCAACCTAAGTATAATGGAGCAGAGGACAGAATAGGAGAATTTCAGCACAGAATAAGTAAAGAGATAGTACAGAAACATCTGGTTACTCTAAATGAATATAAGTCTCCAGGACCAGATGAATTACATCCAAGGATATTAAAAGAACTGGCAAATGTAATATCGGAACCATTGGCAATAATCTTTGAGAATTCCTGGAAAACAGGAGAGGTCCCAGCGGACTGGAGGAGGGCAAATGTTGTCCCCATCTTCAAAAAGGGGAAAAAAGAGGATCCCAACAATTATCGTCCAGTTAGTCTGACATCAATACCCGGAAAGATTCTAGAGCAGATCATTAAACAGAGAGTCTGTGAACATCTGGAAAGTAATTCCATAATCACAAAAAGTCAACATGGGTTTCAGAGAAACAGGTCATGCCAGACAAATCTGATCTCTTTTTTTGATAAAATTACCAGCTTGGTAGATGAAGGGAATGCTGTGGATATAGTATATCTTGATTTCAGTAAGGCCTTTGACAAGGTTCCCCATGACATTCTTGCAAGCAAATTGGTAAAATGTGGGCTAGACAAAGTAACTGTTACATGGATTTGTAATTGGTTGACTGGTCGAACCCAAAGGGTGCTCAACAATGGCTCCTTTTCAACCTGGAAAGAAGTGACCAGTGGGGTGCCACAGGGCTCTGTCCTGGGCCCAGTGCTATTCAATATCTTTATTAATGACTTGAATGACGGTATTGGGGGCATAGTTATCAAATTTGCAGACGACACCAAATTAGGAGGAGTAGCTAATACCCCAGAGGACAGGATCAAAATTCAAAATGACTTGAACAGACTAGAAAGTTGGGCCAAAGCTAACAAAATGAAATTCAACACGGAGAAATGTAAGGTACTGCACTTAGGGCGGAAAAACGAAAAGTACAGATATACGATGGGGGACACCTGGCTGAATGAGACTACGTGTGAAAGGGATCTAGGAATCCAGGTGGACCACAGGTTGAACATGAGTCAACAGTGCGATGCAGCAGCTAAAAAGGCCAATGCAATTTTAGGCTGCATCAGTAGAAGTATAGCGTCTAGATCAAGAGAAGTAATAGTGCCACTCTATTCTGCTTTGGTCAGGCCTCACCTGGAATACTGTGTCCAGTTCTGGGCACCACAATTCATAAAAGATGTGGAGAAACTGGAGCATGTCCAAAGGAGGGCAACTAAAATGGTGAAGGGCCTGGAAACCAAGCCCTATGAGGAACGACTTAGGGAGCTGGGGATGTTTAGCCTGGACAAGAGAAGGCTGAGAGGTGATATGATAGCCGTGTTTAAATATTTGAAGGGATGTCATATCGAGGAGGGAACAAGCTTGTTTTCTGCTGCTCCAGAGGCTAGGACCCGAAACAATGGATGCAAGCTGCAAGAAAAGAGATTCCACCTCAACATTAGGAGGAACTTCCTGACAGTGAGGGCGGTTCGACAGTGGAACACACTCCCTCGGAGAGTAGTGGAGTCTCCTTCCTTGGAGGTCTTTAAGCAGAGGCTGGATGGCCATCTGTCAGGGATGCTTTGATTGGGAGTCCCTGCATAGCAGGGGGTTGGACTGGATGGCCCTTGTGGTCTCTTCCAACTCTATGATTCTATGATTCTATTAGGAACATAGATAGATACTTCTCTATTGCCTCCTGCTCACCACCAGACAATGTCTGTGGAAGGAGCCCTCACAGCAGCAAAGTGATTCTTGCAGGATAGGAGCAGGAAGATAGGCAGAACTCTATGCTACATCTCCCCGTCCCTTTTCCCTATAGAAAGAATTAACCATGCCAAACTGCACACAAATGAGACTTTTGTGCTAATCACCTTTCAAGCTTGCTTTAAAAATGAAATAAGTTCTATCTAAGATGGGTTTGCCTGCATGTACGTGGCACATTGTCTAGAAAATCAAATGGTGATTTGCATATCTGAAACAGCCATCTAAGATGCAACACTATAGGTTAGACTACCCTTCTAGCTTCTACACCTCTGACAGTATTTTTCACCTTGAAAATGTGGAGTTCTCACACTATATTAAATGCAAGCAGAATGATTACTATGTCGTCTTCTAACATGCAACAACCTATTAGTGAAGCACTTATTGTCCTCTAAGACGGGTTTTGCATATTTTAAATTTCTTCTTTGTTTAGAGCAGTTTCAGGGCTTTAAGTACACATGCCATAAAGTGCCCCCACAAGCAATATCTCCTATGGATTAAATTAATCCTCCCTCCCCCATTCCAAGTCCTGTGATGGGTTTACATTACTACCTGAAGCACATTCCAATGCAGTCTCTGCTCTTTTAAAAAGACAAAAACAAAGACCCCTTATTGGAGCTAGTGTGCACCCTTTACCAGAGAATGTGACTGGTGTACTTGCACAACAAAGGAGCACAATGTACACTCTGTGTTAGCAGGGTGCAAGGTAATCCATACTCGATTTAGGCATGAGCACTAGCAAACCATCCTTGGCCTTTGCGCTGCACAGAAGCTCTTTTGATTGTGTCCAGCAATGCAGCTCCTTCCGTGGAATCAAATGGTTGCAGGTGGATTTCCCTCCAGCCCTGTTGTTTTTCACATCTGCGCTAAATGATGGGATTAGAAGGAATGTTCTGTAATAGTGTATGGATAGGAGGCAGGGGAGGGGAGCTATGTTTTAAAGTATTGCTTCAGTGTGTTTTGAAATGTTTTCCTTTGTTTGTTTAATGTTGTAAATGTTTTTTAATCTGTTGTACATCAGCTCATGGTCCCTGATGTGGAGAGAGGAGATAGACAAATGCTTTGTTGTTGTTGCATACCTTCAAGTCCTTTCGACTTTTGGCGGCCTTAAGGCAACCCTATCATAGGGTTTTCTTTACAAGATTTGTTCAGAGACCAATGCAGGGTGGAGGAAGTAGATGTTTTGTAGTTTTGTAATCATGTTGTTTTGTTGTAACATGTCTTATGTGTTTTGTTTTGTTATGTAACTTTTGTATGTAACTTATTGTATTGTACTGTTTTTGTATGTTTTTTTTGTTTTTAAATATTTCTAATAAAAAATTTAAAAAAAAAGATTTGTTCAGAGGAGGTTTGCCATTGCCTCCCCCTGAGGCTGAGAGAGTGTGACTTTCTCAAGGTCACCCAGTGGGTTTCCATGGCCAAGCCAGAATTTGAACTCTGGTCTCCCAGTGTCCTACTTTAGTGCTCAAATAATTGCACCTCGCTGGCCCTAGCATAAATAGTAAATAACAAGAGATAAATATTATGCATTCATTTATGCAGACATTTATATCCTGCCCTTCTGATGCTTAACTCCAGGCAGCTAATAACAATTAAAACTAATAATAAAATGCAGTACAATTTTTACCCAAGACCACCAACATGGTACAATATAATAAAACAGAGATACTGGATTTCCTTTTCTTTTTTATAAGGGCCAACTTATTTAAATTCAAACTTAATTCATTGACTTCAGTTGGACCTTGAATGTAAGTTCCAGAACTAAGTAATTAAGTAATTAATGAAATGACTTTCTATTCTAATGAGCTAACAGAGAGTTTGCACTTCATGATGGATTCTTTTGTAAATGCAAATGGCTGTAGGAATCTTTGCATATTTTTGTTCATGATCAATAATAAGAATAAGAATAAGAATAATTTTTATTTATATCCCGCCCCTCTGCGACGCAATCGGGGCGGCGTACAACAAGTGTAAAAACATTGCAGCAAGTTAAAACAAGATCCAACAAACCATTCCCTAACCCACCCACCCCTTAAAAATATATTAAACTAATACAGAATTAAAATACCAACAAATAAAAACAAACAATTTATTAAAGAGTATTGTACTGAATTCAATTCAAAACCTTAAAAATTAACCCAACAAGTAAATCTTTGAAAGGGGCATCCAAGTGGTCCTCCTGTACTCTCTTCTGGATTCCCTGAAGAGATTCCTCATCTATCCCAGGAAACTGAATTTTGAAACTCTTATCCTTGGTATTTTAATGGAATCCACATGGATATCAGTAAGCTGAAGAAAGCTGGAGGTTAAAGACATGGAACTGTAAAGGAGGGAGAAAAGGAAAACAAGAAAGGGGTTTTTGGTGAATGGATAAGAAATGGTTTTTTCAAATATTATTGAAGCTGCTTCCTTTTCACCAAAGCTGAAGACTGGGCTAGGGGGTGGACAGCTTGTGTAAGAGCACTAACAGCATTTTTCTGTTTTGTTCTGTTAAAGTCTTTAGGAAAACTTAAACTTAAGTAGCAATTAAACATAAAGGTAATAGTTAATTTCCCCCACTTCTAACATAAATGCAATTGAGTTTTTATTTACTAAACACATTAATACTTCTATCTCTGTCCTGGACTATGATTACACACATTACCTGTATAATCTGATGAAATAAATATGTTGGGTAATCTAGCATGTGATATATATGGGACAACATCTTTGAAAAGTCCCAACTTTCTGCAGTAAGAGGCATAGGTTTCTACATGTGCTGGTCTATGACTGTAATAAATGGTTGGCTGGTTGGTTTGTTGATAGGTTTTTATACCCAAACCAGTCAGAATTTTACCAGACAGAAGAGGATTTCATGTTGGATTTTATCACACGGGGAAAATCCCATACAGAAATGGGATTTAAATAGAAAAAAAACCTGCAAAAGCAGGTAGATTTTCACATGACACCGATGTTAAACTGTGCTTAATCCGAACAGAAAGTAGTCAAAAGCCACTTCTTTTCACTTTCAGGAAATCCTGAAAGTAAAAAGAAGCAGCTTTTGGACTACTTTCTATTCAGGTTAAACACAGTTTAACATTGATGTGTGAGAAAATCTACCTGTTTTTGTGGGTTTTCCCCATCTTTTAAATCCCTTTTCTGTACAGGATTTTCCCCGTGTAATAAAGTCCATTGTCAGAGAGATTGAGAGAGGAAACACATTTCCAAAAAATGCACAGAGGAAAATACCAATTTACATGGGAAGGGAAGTATGTAAATAATTACATTAATTTAACCATCTCACCATAGAGAAGAGTGTGACCAGATGACTTGTGTACCTTTCGCTCAGTCTATTTGTTCAGTTGTTGATTGACATCTTCAAGGTCCCTGTACTCCCTTCTTAGTGTCTGTCATATTTAAATTGAACTTGGACTGGAAACAAAATAGGAAACTTCTTCAAAAAAGGACTAACCTCTGTGCAATGTAGTGATGGGAGCATCCCCGGATCAGGGGGGCAGTCAATCATTTCTGGTTTTTAAAAGAGGGCACTTTGGCTGGCAGGCCTGCCAAAAATACCATTTTGGTCATCTGTACAGCCCAGAGATTCCTGGGGTACAACTGGCCCTTTATGCACCATTTTGTTGTGTGCGTAGGTCCAGGGAGCTAAGTCATACTTACTCACCCCATTACACACAGTCATCCTATCACAATTTTCACAAAGTCGGAAACATTTATTACAGTAAAAGCATTCTCAGTATTGGAATACAATCCTTCTTTGTTGTTGTGTGCCTTCAAGTCATTTCTGACTTATGGTGACCCTAAGGCCAACCTATCCTGGGGTTTTCTTGGCAAGATTTGTTCAGAGAAAGTGTGCCACTGCCTTCTCCTGAGGCTGAGAGCATGTGACTTACCCAGGGTCACCCAGTGGGTTTATGGCTGAGCTGGGAATAGAACCCTGCCCTTCTAGTTTCACACATTCTTTTCCTAACCAAAAGGCAAACAATTGACATTTAAAACTGAACAGTCTCCTTCTGACATATCCTTGAACTGAATATGAAGACTCAGAGAAATTCTCTCTGATTTCAAGAACATTCAATACGATCATTTACAATTCAGAGGGATGAGAACAGAGATAGCTTTAGATGTGACTGAGCTGATTAGTGTCAAGGGATCAAAAAAAGAAAGTTCAAAGGCATCATCTGTGTAGGGCCTATGTTAGAAAGGATGTTTTTAAAAGCCCAAGAAAGCAACCTCCCAGCCTTCACCAGGCAGATAAAAAGGGGATTAAAGACTCTTGCTGTCCTTTGAACCTCAAAAAAGTCATGCTGGGAAACAAAATGAGGCAAGATACAAAAAGGTCCCAAGCTATTACTGCACTGATTTTATTTCATCTACATGCTTTTAAATTAATCAATCTATTTATAAATGAGTTACATCAATGACATTAGGGTCCCAATCCTGAGATCTCCACATGCAGCAAAATGTTATGCCATGTATAATACTGTGAATGGGAAGTCATGCGGCATGGTCACAGGTAGCATATGTGGACATAATCTTCCATCAGTATCTTGAAATGGATGCATCAAAAACAGGAATGTACAGCTTTGTCTACTCTGCCCATGTATATAATCCTGTGTGTGTGTACACATATGTGGTGGAGTCTCATTCTTTGGAGGTTTTTAAGCAGAGACTGGATGGTCATCTGTTGGGGATACTTTGATTGTGTCTTCCTTCATGGCAGGCGGTTCGACTAGATACCCCTTGTAATCTCTTCCAACTCCATGAGTCTATGATATTTTCCTGCTAGGGAGGTCTTTAAACAGAGGCTGGATGGCCATCTGTCAGTGATGGTTTGATTTTGAGTTCCTGTATGGCACGGAGTTGGACTGGATGGTCCTTGTGGTCTCTTCCAACTCTATGATTCTATGATTCTAAGAATATCTGCTGATCAAACAACACTGCAATTGTGTGTGTGTTGAAGGAGACAGAAATTAGAATGCCAGGCCTGGTGAATTAAAGAACCAACTCTATTCAGAGAAAGAATTGCATTTTTGTCTCCAACCCTTACAGACCAGAATCTGAATGGAATAGGAGTCCTGAGTCCTGACATCCTAATATAGTTTGCCAAGATTGCCAAGTCACTACTGCAAAGTGCATGCACTGGGAAGATTCCATGAAGCCACCAGACAAGATAAAAGTCAAAACATCTAGGCATCAGTTGGTCATATACAACATTCTTTAAGGAAAACAAAATAAGCTATGTAATTTTCACATTGTCAGCTTGGTTTTTTGTTGTTGTTTGGGTGGTGTTGTGTTGTTGTTGTTGCTTTGTTTTGTTTTGTTTTGTTTTGTTTTTTGGAGGAATTTCCCTAGCACCAGGTTAAATAGCAGAGATGGAAGCATTTTTTAGTTTAGCCGATGCAAGGCCATGCTTGTTCCCCTTTGGGTGTTTATTCATTGTAAATTGAATTGAATTCAGTGGTGCCTGCTCCACCACCTGCAGAAGAGGGCTGCAAGACTTTGTTCTTGTTGTTGTTGTTAACTGCCCTCCAGTTGACAGACTCATGGTGACCGTATGTATGAGACTCCTCTGAGATCCCCTATTCTCCACTGTACTTTGCAGGCTCAAGTCCTTGGCCTCCCTGATTGAGTCTATCCATCTGGCATGTGGTCTTCCTCTCTTTCTACTGCCTTCTACCTTTCCTAGCATTATTGTCTTTTCTAAAGATTCATGCATCCTCATAATGTGGCCAAAGTACAACAAACTTCATTTGATCATCTTGGCTTCCAGGGAGATTTCAGGCTTTGACCCATTTGTTTGTCTTTTTGACCATCCACGATGGCCTCAGCACTCTTCTCCAGCACCACATATCAAATGAGTTGATTTTCTTCTCATCCACTTTGTACACTGTCCATCTCTCACACCTGTAGATGGTGACAGGGAATACAATAGCTTGGATAATTCTTACTCTAGTGTTCAGTTGTATATCTGTACACTTTAGAATCTCATCTAGTTCTTTCATTGCTACCCTTTCCATTCCTAGTCTTCTTATTTCTTGACTGCAGTCTCCATTCTGATCAATGTTTGATCCAAGGTACAGGAAATCTTTAACTATTTCGACTAGCAATTTAAAACTCGAAGACTAATAATTCAAAAAATTTAAGCATAGATAAGGAAGCATGTGAAGGCTGCCTCTGCACTTTGGACCTTCTGATGTTAATGGCCTGCAGCGTTCAAATTAATGTGATCACTAAGCTCTTTGCCTGCTAGGGTCTTGTGGAAATGCAGTGTTAACCTCATGCTTTGCCAGCTTGGAACTAAAAGAGGCATCAACACTGGTGAGATGAGGATATATGTCCTTGCATGCATAACCTAAGGGCATGTTGTGTAAAGAGGTCTCCAAGACCCCCTTTAGGCAAGCCAGTGAACTGTCCGACTGCTTTCATAGCTGGCCCATTATGCAAGTGTAAATCACCAACAGGATTCTAGTCTGCAAACCCAGCCTTAATAATAATAATAATAATAATAATAATAATAATGAATATTTATATCCCACCCCTCTGAGCTCAATCAGGATGGCTCACAAGTGATAAAAGTACAAATACATTCAAACCCCTATACCCTCCCCCCCTTAAAAGTAATAAACCAACTTAAATTTATCAGACGGTTCAGGCACCCAGCAAATATTTCTCAAGGAATAATCACAATCAGACAACTCATCATCTGTGTCACATTAGCGAAAAAACAGGTTACTTGACTGTCTCCCTTAATGTTAGAAAGGAGTTTATCACATGCAGAAACGGGGCTTTAAATTAGAAAAAAACCACAAAAGTGGTTAGTTTTTCAGACAACGCTGCTGTTAAAATGGGGTTAACCAGAACGGAAAGTAGTCAGAAACTGCTTCTTTTTACTTTTGGAAAATCCCCCGTTTAAAATGGGGTTAACAGCGATGTGTGTGAAAAACTAACTGCTTTTGCGGGTTTCCCCCACCTTTTAAATCCCGTTTCTGCACAGGATTTCCCCTGTGTGATAAACTCCAAAGAAAAGTGAGGAGAAAGAAAACAGAAAAGTTAGAGAGGAAGAAGCTTTCCACCACAAATATGAGCTAAACTACATGTTCAGAAAAAACAGCACATCCTTTGTGGTATTGTAGGCCTTTGGAATGCACATAGAGGATTGCATGTATAATTATGTAAAGAAGTACAGTTGTCCCTCTGTTTTCATAGACTTGAAGTCTGTGACCCTCACTTATCTGTGAGGGACGAACAGAGGGGCACAAAATGGAGTGTGCACCTGCAACACGCACCCGCTCACCCCCATGGACACGTACCTCCATTCAAGCCAATAGGGCTTGAATATTTGCATTTTTCCCCACCAAAAAGGAGGGACAACTGTACCTATTCATTGAGAAACTTTCCAGTCTAAACCTACTAAAACTAATGCCAGCATTAAGCATGTTGGTAGACCTTTTTTAAAAAAACGAGAGGAAGAATCCATACAAGCAGTTCTACACCTGCATTGTGTCCTAGATAGACATTACCATGTGCTTTTTCTAATCATTAGACTATCTCTTTTCCAAAACAGTTTGAAAGTAAGCATTCCAGAAGTACATTCATGTGCCAGCTGAAGCTTCTAAAGACAGAAATTTGTTGATCAAAGCTCACTCCGTTTAAAGTCATCTGTCTTCATTATCGCCAGGTTAAAGGGTTCTTTCCCCAGCTGCACATCTCCCTCTGTACAGTAAGTGGTTTAAAAAGAAAAAGAAAAACTGGATAAAGAGGTCAGCCAGTATCCAAATGGCATATAGTACTGTATTTTTCATAAACAATAAGTTAAAACATGTTACCCTTTTCTGCAAGACAAAAGCATGCAGGGTGGATTACTCAGATTTGGAAAAATTAAGTGTAATTGTACCCTGAGGCCTGGAAATCCCATAAGATATTGTAACACAGTTTGCTCTTAACAGAAACACCCAATTTCATTTGCCTCTGCAAACAACTACTTGGCTACATATCACCATGAAAAATGACTACTAGAATCTACTAAGTGGTTGAGGGGCTGTTTGTTTTGTTTTATCTGTATTATACTGTATATATTTTGTGTTGAACCAGGATGGTCAAAGAAGATTCTTTCTTTGGCACCTTGAAAGAACAATTCTTTATATAGCTATTCAGAAATATATTCCATGGAGTATTTTTCTATATTAAAACTAGAGGTAGACTCTTAAGTAGTAGTTAGACTGTTGTATGTATTATAACTTTACTGCATTCTGCCAAAGTTTTTTCAACCTGACATTCATCCATTCATGATATAAATTAGTAACCTGCTCAATTTAATATACTTTGAGGGCATACATTTAAAATAATATCCCCTTTAAATCTTAATTCAGTTGAAAACATTAATTGAAAATTATATACAGTTGGCCCTCCACATTTGCGGTTTTGACTTTTGCAGATCTGACTATTCACAGATTTGATTAATATTCTCTCTCTAGGAATTTTGAGGTCTTCCAGAATAACTGTTATCATCAACATCCACCAAAAGTCACACTGGAGGACCTAGAGATTCCTAGAGAGAACAGTTCTCTAGGCATTTGTACATCCTCCAGTGCAATTCTATGGTTACCATCTGGCAGATGCTGACCATAGAGTTGCACTGAAGAACTTAGAAATTCCTAGAGAGGTGTTCTCTCAGGTAAAATAAATTGATTTTTTTTTAATTTGCGGTTTTCCCAATTTCATGGGGGTGGAGGGACCACTGTACTTCACTTCCTACTGATGCAGCAAACAGTTGTATTATACCAGGGGTAGGCAACCTTTCCCTTTTAAGGGCTGAGGGACTTCAGCTCCCAGAAGCCTCAGCCATGTTGGCCAATAGTCCCATGTTGGCCAATAGCTCCTGGGATTCTGGGAGCTGAAGTCCCTCAGCCCTTAAAGGGGAAAGGTTGCCTACCCCTATATTATACAAATCTCCTGTGAACAAATCTTGCCAAGAAAACCCCTCAGGGTCTCAATAAGTTGGAAACAACTTAAAGGCACACAACAACACTGCACTTTTTATACCTTAACTTTATTCTATGTTTTAATTGTTCTAGTGTAATATCTTTCTAGGGGTGGGTGGGTTTGGGTGTTGATGTACCTATTGGTGTTTTTAATGTTGTAAGCTGCCCCGATTGCGCTGCAGAAGGGTAGGATAGAAATAGATATTATTATTATTATTATTATTATTATTATTACTATTACTACCAGAGAGAAGTACTCTCTGCATTTTTATTACCAGAGAGGAGAGGCTCTGCCAGAATTTTCTGCTACCACTTGGGATGGTGAGTGTAACCTCCTTAATGGGGGTGGCCCTGAGGCTCAGCAACAAGCTAAATGTACACAAAGGCCAATAAACCAGGAGTTCACAACCTTTTTCTTTTCTTTTCTGATCTGCTACTTACAGTGGGCCCTTGGTATCTGCTGGATTTTGGTTCCAGGACCACCCCCACACCACCCCCCGTGGATACCAAATTCCATGGATGCTCAAGTCCCATTATATACAATGGCATTGTAAAATGATGAATCTTATAATAAAATGCCAAAATCAAGGTTTGCTTTTTCGGAATTATATATATATTATATATAACCATCAAGCCTTGGATGGTTGAATCTGTGGATAAAGAATCTGTGGATATGGAGGGCTGGCTGTACTATATTCTGCCACCGTTTCTTTCTTTCTTTTTAAGTTTTATTAAACATTAAAACACATTACACACTTAAACCACATAACATATCCAAACAATACATTGACTAACAATGACATATATCTAAGATCAAAACATAAAAGTGACTTCCCTCCTTTACTATGAATATTACATATATCTCTCTTCTGACTTTCTGATTTCCCCGCAATTTTCCTTACACCTGAATATAAACTCCTATATTCCTTCTTACATTCCATTCCTAATTTCAACATCTTTTCATATTTCCCTGTCCCATACCATATATACATGTACTGGGCCTTCCTTTTCTTCTTTGTCTAAAACAGCTTTAACTACACCAATCATATTTACACATTCTTTCAGTATCTCTCTTTTAATTCTTTAATTTTAGTATCTCTCTTTTAATTCTTTTCTCCCCATATTCTGCCTCAGTTTCAACAAGTCAAAATTCTTTTCTTTTGTTGTTAGGTGGAAGGTGGAAGCGAACTAGTTATGCCATGAGCCTCTTGGTGTCTTTTTGAAGAAAGAAGCATCGATCAGTGATCAGCCCACAAGCAAAAGAGCTAGGAAGGAGATCCTCAGCTGTTATTAAGGTAATCATGTATCCCAGTTCAAACAGAGATTTCAGGAATAAATATCTGCTGTTCAACTCTTCCTCTCTTCTATTACTACTTTCCTGGCCAAACTTCTAGGCTGGGATGTGCCGGTGCAAGAGCAACAAGAGACTGGAGCAGAGCCATTACAAACAGGAGATGTGAACCTCAGGGTATCCAGAAAAGAACTTATTTATACATATTTAAAACCTGTCTAAAGGTTGCCTTGAGGATAGTGGAATTTCCCTATCTTGAAGGGAAACCCAAAGTTACTATTACCTCTCAGGAAGAAATGGTAGTTGGATGCAAGTCAAGCACAAAGAGAGAGAGAGAGAGAGAGCATGGATGCTCTCTCAACACTCTGGGGAGGGCCTCTTTTTGTGGTTTTAAGAGCCAGGGGCCACAGACTTAGTGAAGGAATGCAGCTTCTTGAACTGAGGAATAAAATGTGCCACATGAGTACAGTGGCTTACTATGCTGGGTTGAATATGGAATATTCAGGGAAAAGGAGTGTGATGCTTCCAAGTGAATTGTAGCCCTAGTGGTTAAAACATGTTTAGCAGCCACTCTGCTTTTTCCAGCTAATTGTGTGTGTGAAGGCAGTTAACAACAACAACAGAATGTGAGCCAGCATGGCATAGTGGTGTGAGTGTGGTTGATCACTGAAGACTGATTCCCAGCTGGGCCATGAAACCCACTGAGGTTAACCTAAGAATCATAGATCCATAGAGCTGGAAGAGACTTCAATGGTCATCTATTCCAGCCCCCTCCCATGCAGGAATTCACAATCAAAGCATCCTCGACAGATGGCCATCCAGCCTCTGTTTAAAGACCTCCAAAAAAAGGAGACTCTTAATGTTTAGGTGGAATCTCTTTTCCTGTAGCTTGCATCCATTACTCTATGTCCTATTCTCTGCAGAAAACAAGCTTGCTCCATATGACACCCCTTAAAATATTTAAACAGGGTTATCATATCACCTCTTAACATTCTGTTAAGTCTCTCCTCATAGGGCATGGTTTCCAGACCCTTCACCATTTTGATTGCCCTCCAAGTCACACTCTCTCAGCCTTAGGGGAAGGCAATGACAAACTTCCTCTGAATAAATCTTGCCAAGAAAACCCCATGATAGGCTCACCTTAGGGTCACCATAAGTTGGAGATGATTTGAAGGCACACAGTACAGACACACTTGTGTGTGTGTGCATGTGTGTGTAAAGGGATAAGATGGAAGAAGTGGTAGGAAAGCATAGAAGAGTTGCAAATGGAAGAGGGCAGTATCTGAATCTATCCCCTGCTGTTGTTTGAACCATATTGGAAACTCCCCAAATGTTATAGTGGCTTTCCACTATAAATGGACCCCTTCATGCCACACAATTATAGCACTTTGATTCCACTTTAACTGCCATGGCTCCATCCTATGGATTCCTGGGATTTGTTGTTTTCTGAGGTATTTAGAATTCTCAACCAGAAAGTTACTTGAGTGTCTCATAAAACTGCAAACACCAGGATTACCCAGGTCAGAGCAGTTAAAGTGGAATCAAAGTGCTGTAATTTTGTAGTGCAAAAAGGCTAGCCAACCTACATGCATGGACATGGATGAAAACAGGCTAAAGAGCTGACACACTCATGCCTGTTTCCCCTCGTCATGTGTAGAGATAATCTGCTTGCAAACACTTGAACAGGGATAATATGGAAATTAGTGGTCTTACTATTCATAGGGAAACTATTTCAATAAAAGTCTGAAGCCAAAAATGAAAAGAAATGCACTCGTCCCTCCACATTTGCGGGTTTGACTTTGGGGATTTGATTATTCATGGATTTTATTAATATGTTCTCTCTAGGAATATTGAGCTCCTCCAGCGCAACTCTATTGTCAACTTTAACCAAAAGTCGCACTGGAGGCCCTAGAGATTCCTAAAGAGAACACTCCATAGGCATTTATAGCTCCTCCAATGCAATTCTATGATCAGTGTCTGGCAGATGTTGATCACAGAGTTGCACTGGAGGACCTAGAGATTCCTAGAGAGGTGTTTTCTCAGGTAAAAACATCATGGTTTTTTGTTATTTGTGGTTTTTCCACATCCACGGGGGTCCTGTGCCCCTAGCCCCAGCGAGTGTGGAGGGACGAGTGTAAATTGCTGTTTATCTTCATTAAGTTTTTGGATAGTCTTTCAAAATGCATATGTAAGGAAATGCTGCTTCACGTAGTTTTAGCGATTTTCTGATAGCTGCTAAAATGTATGTGTGTGTGTATGTATATATATATATATATATATATATATATATATATATATACATGTAAATATCCAGAACATGTTAAATCATACTAAAATCTGTCTCTACTTTAGTTGTTTTGAGTCAGCTTCATTGTCAAGGCTCTTTTCCAATTTTCAGATTTGGAGACTAGAGTTCGAATCTCAGTCTGGCCATGGAAACCCACTGGGTGACCCTGGGAAAGTCACACACTCTCAGCCTCAGAAGATGGCAATGGCAAGCCCCTTCTGAAGAAACTTGCCAAGAAAATCCTGTGATAGGGACACCTTAGGGTTGCCATAAGTCGGAAGCAACTTGAAGGCACACAACAACAGCAAAGTTGAATAAGAATGTTGACCTCAGGCCTTTCTTAAAGAAGTATATTTTTCTGAAGCGAAGAAGCGATTATTAAATCAGTACAAGGCTGTAATTGGCATCCCATTGTAAATTTAAGTGGCCACTTCAGGCTTTCAGAAACATAAACTCCATTTTTTCACAGTTGTAAACCAGGACATGTTTGGCCAAGCAGCATCAGAGGGAGGTCAAGATGGCCAAAGTTATTAATGGGGAAGAACACACAAGATATCAAAGTCTGCAGCAGTTTGCTTTTGCCTGAACATACTGGAAAAGGCAAAGCTCCATCACCACTTCTGTTCCCCCTTCCATCCTGAGTTAATTAAGTGCAAACTACTTTGACACTTAGAACTCAATTTTCAGCAATTGAAGTAAGCTGAGGACAAAGGGGGAGGAGGAGGAGAGAGACATTTTAAAAGCAGTTGAAGACAATGAAGCTGACGCATCGACAGGGGAAGTGTGACCCTGCTGGTGCTCTTGGACCTCTCAGCGGCCTTTGACACTATAGATCATGCCATCCTCTTGGATCGGCTGAGAGAGTTAGGAATTGGAGGCACTGCTTTGCAGTGGTTCCGTTCCTTCCTCTCTGGCAGATCCCAGAGGGTGAGGCTCGGGGACAGTTGCTCTTCTAAAATAGAGCTTAATTGTGGCGTCCCCCAGGGCGCCATCCTGTCTCCGATGTTATTTAACATTTATATGAAGCCGCTGGGAGAGATCATTCGGAGGCATGGAGCGCGGTGTCTTCAGTACGCTGACGACACCCAGATTTATTTCTCCATGACCAAATCATCGTCTCAGACCTCTGATGGCGTCTCTCCTCTTAATGACTGTCTTAGAGCGGTAATGGATTGGATGAGGAAAAACAAATTGAAGCTGAATCCAGACAAAACGGAGGTGCTCACGGTTACAGGTCCGAATCTGGGTCCAGGATTACAGCCCCCAGTCCTGGATGGGGTCACACTCTCCTCCAAGGACTGTGTGCGCAGTCTGGGGGTACTCCTTGACTCGTCGCTTCACATGACTAGTCAGGTGAATGTGACAGTCAGGAGTACCTGTTATCAGCTTCGGCTGATACGCCAGCTGCGCCCATATCTGGATAAGAAAGACCTGGAAACCGTTGTGCACGCACTGGTAACCTCACGCCTGGATTACTGCAACGCACTCTACATGGGGCTACCCTTGTGCCTAACTCGGAAACTTCAGTTGGTACAAAATATGGCAGCCAGATTAATTACCGGAACATCTAAGAGGGAGCACATTACACCAGTGCTCAAATCCCTCCACTGGCTGCCAATTAGTTTCCGGGCGCAGTACAAGGTGTTGGTTTTGACCTTTAAAGCCCTACATTGCTTGGGTCCAACTTATCTTAGGGACCACCTCTCCCCATATGAACCCCCCCGTGCCCTTCGGTCAGCCGGGAAGAACCTACTTCAACAACCGAAAACAAAATCTAAACAGACCTCGCAAAGTGCATTCTCCATCACTGCCCCTAAACTATGGAATGGCCTGCCGGATGAGATCCGTCTCATTACAACACTCACTGCTTTTAAGAAAGCAGTTAAGACGGATCTCTTCCGGCAGGCCTTCCCAGAATGATTCTCCTTAGAGAATGAACATTGAATCTCCTCCCCAAGCTCTCTGTTGTTCTGCCAGTGTCACACAAATTTGCTTTTAATTTATTTATTTGTTTTAAATTCTCAAGTTTAATTCTGTTTTAAGGGGGGTGGGAGGGATGGGTGGAGGGATTGGGATACCAGAATGTATTTTAACTATTGTATTTTTAATTGCTGTAAGCCGCCCCGATTGCTAAGCAGAGGGGCGGGATAAAAATAAAATATTATTATTATTTATTATTATAGTTGAAAATTCGGATGATTCATTGGACTGTCCCTGCCAAATCAGGACAGATGAAGGGTATGTAAAAGAGTAATATGATGGTACAATGTTTCATCTGTACAAAAAAAATGTGGTAAAAGGTGTACATGTTAAGGCTTTTGGCCATGTTAGATGGTCTATTCATGCTATTAAAGCAAATACAACTTGAAACATGAGTCTTTTGGACATCTAATGTTGTAAATGGAGAAAAGTGAGCTAAGAGACTGTTTCCAGCTTTCATAAATCCTTTCCTAAGACTTCAGTCAAATTGCATTGCTTTCTGTTGTTGTTTTAACCTTTGATGGCCACAAGAGCTTTAACTGGCTGTTCATTTGGCTCTTTTCTTAGAAGCTAATGTACCATTATTGGCATTGGAAAATAAACTGTCTGCCAGTCAAAACAGCAAGATTTTTTTTTTAAAAAAAATGACAAAGCCATATTACCAATCCCTTCTATTTCCGACACAGAGACCTTTCATAGGTTGTTTTTAGGGCCGCTTAATGCAATGGCAAAGCTCCTCTGAACAAATCTTGCCAAGTAAACCCCATGATAGGGTCACCATAAGTCAGAAATGGCTTCAAGGCACACAACAACAGCAACAACAACAAAATGCTATAGGAGGAAGCAAAAACCTGGATGGATCAGGACAATTAGGCTGCATTCGCACTGCAATAATCTAAATTGATACCAGTTTAGCTATCATGGCTCAATGCTATGGGATCCTTGGATTTGTAGTTTGTTGTGGCACGAGAGCTCTCTAACAGAGCAGGCTAAATGTCTCACAAAACTATAGTTCCCAGAATTCCCTAGCATTGAGCCATGGCAGTTAAAGTGGTGTCAAACTGGATTATTTCTGCAGTACAGATGTAGCCTTAGAGTTCTCCTGTTCAGTACTTGTAACATGCAAAAACAAAACCTGTGCTTCTTGAAATACTTGTCTTTTTCCCCACCTTCAGATTTCTCATCAAAACTACATTTTTCTGTGAAGACTTGACTTACAAACTGTTTCTGCTTTGATTCTGAGCTACAGCAAAGCTGTTACCTTTGTCTCTTTTATCTTTTGCCTACAGACTGTTGTCAAATTTTTAGGCTGCCGGCACCTTTGCCTGATTGCTTGCTTGCTTGCTTGCTTGCTTATACTAAAATCTGCCAATTCTATGATGGGTGCTACTGTATAAACGCTAAATAATTTCTTCCCTTTCCCCCAATGCATAGTTCTTAACACGCCACCAGGGCTTGTGTCTCCTTATGAATTCCTTTTGCCCATCAGTTGCAAGGATGCTAATGATTCATTAATTACCTTTTGCATATTAAATATTCACTTTCCACTGTTTGTTGTATTGTATAAAAAAGACATAATTAACATCTTTGAGACTGATTGGGAAAAAGAAATTCTGAGCATGAGATTTCATGGACTACAGTCCGCATCCTCAGATGCAACAGTAGTCCATAAATACTTGCACTAGAAATATCTTTTTCTCAAAGTTAGTCTCAAAGGTACTTTTGGGTTCCTTTCTGCCTTTTAATGCAAAAGGAGACTAATGTGGCTGTCTCTTCACATACTTTGTAATGTAAATAGTGCAGACAATGCCTTCATGGAGGGGTCCCTCTTGCGCTGAGCCCCTAGAGCCCCAGCAACATACCTCTTGAGTGGCTGCTTGGGGTAGGCTGTTACCTTTGTCCTGAAGTGTTATGCTATTGCAGTACTTTGGAATACAGGCCCCATGGGCCTCCCGACAAACACTGGGGCTTCCTACATGCCTTTGGGTGGAACGCAGTGGCTCAGTGGTTAAGACGCTGACTCTGACGACTGGAAGATTGGCAGATCGGCAGTTTCAAAGTCCAAGCACCATGTGACAGAGCGAGCTCCCGCCACTAGTCCTAGTTTCTGCCAGCCTAGCAGTTTGATAGCATGTAAAAGTGCAAGTAGATAAATAGGTACCACTTCGGTGGGAAGGTAGCAGTGTTTCATTCAATCATACTGGCCACATGATCACCAGAGCCAAGTTCAGACAATGCTGGCTCTTCAGCTTAGTAACGGAGATGACCACCGTCCCCTACAATTGGTCATAACTAGATATTAATGTCAAGGGGAAACCTTTACCTTTATCTTTACATACTTTTAGAGCCCTGGCAAATAAAGGTTGAACATCCCATCCTTAGTCCTTTCAATTGACAAAGCTATTGAATAACTCTTTGCATGTCTTCTGAGCTTTCTTGAAGCAAGGGGTGAAGCAGTGGTAACCAAGATGGTACTACATATTACCATACACCTAAGGGGGTCGAGCCTGTCTGCTCAAACCATCAGAGGTCATTTCTCTGAAGATGCCAGCCACAGATGCTGGCGAAACGTCAGAAAGAAACTCTTCTAGAACATGGCCACACAGCCTGAAAAACCCACAAAAAACATCAGAGGTCACCTGGCAGCTCTATCGTTTTATTCCATGGTAGCAGGCATCACAGACCCCATGGCCAGCTTCTGTGTCCACTGGGTTCTATAGGGCTGGGAAAGAGATGCTCATCTCCCCATATCAGAGGTCTTCTTCCCACATGTCCATTTGCATTTGTATTGTTGCATTTGATTTCTTTAAATTAGTAGGAAGAAAACAAAATCTACAAACAAGACATTTGAGATCTAATACAATGAAGTGTATCACTATGCAGCCAAAAAATCTCCAGCTAACTGTAATAGAGTTGTCTGTGCATGTGCCTTCAAGTCACCTGTAGATTTATGGTGACCCTGTGAATTTCATAGGGTTTTCTTAGGCAAAAAATACTCAGAGGTGGCTTTGCCAGTTTCTTCCTCTGAAATATAGCCAACACATCTGGTATTCATTGACAGTCTCCCATCCAAATACTAATCAGAGTTGACCCTGCTTAGCTTCCAAGGTGATTATTGCATCATGATTATAAGCGTTTTACCTGAACTGGCTTAAAATTAGAAGTGGGTGGCATCCTGATAGTATCAGACACATTTAGCTGCTGAAATTGCTGCCTAGCTGCAGCTCGACTCCATCACTGCTCCAAGGAGTGCTATCTGTGCTTCTTTTCAAAGCCGGGAGTTTTCTGGCTTGAAAAAATGGGCGGCGGAATGCCCCTTGGAGCAATGATGGATCCGGGCTGCAGCCAGGCAATGATTTTGGCGACTAAATGTGGCTGATGCTACCAGGATGCCACCTGGTTCTAATTTTAAGCTGGCTCAGGTAAAACACTTTTAATCATGATGCAATAATCTTCTAAGGGCCTTTACAGACTGCCAGAAATAATGCAACCTGAGTCCACTTTAACTGCCCTGGCTCAGTGCTAGGGCATCATGGGAATTGTAGTTTTTTTCTGAGACATTGAGCCTTCTCTGTAAGAGAGCTCTGGTGCCACAATAAACTACAGTTCCCATGATTCCTTAACACTGAGCCAGGACAGTGTCTTTACGGTATTTCATAGAATCATAGAATCATAGAATCATAGAGTTGGAAGAGACCACAAGGGCCATCCAGTCCAACCCCCGCCATGCAGGAACTCCCAATCAAAGCATCCCCGACAGATGGCCATCCAGCCTCTGCTTAAAGACCTCCAAGGAAGGAGACTCCACTACTCTCCGAGGGAGTGTGTTCCACTGTCGAACCGCCCTTACTGTCAGGAAGTTCCTCCTAATGTTGAGGTGGAATCTCTTTTCTTGCAGCTTGCATCCATTGTTTCGGGTCCTAGTCTCTGGAGCAGCAGAAAACAAGCTTGTTCCCTCCTCGATATGACATCCCTTCAAATATTTAAACACGGCTATCATATCACCTCTCAGCCTTCTCTTCTCCAGGCTAAACATCCCCAGCTCCCTAAGTCGTTCCTCATAGGGCTTGGTTTCCAGACCCTTCACCATTTTAGTTGCCCTCCTTTGGACACGCTCCAATTTCTCCACATCCTTTTTGAATTGTGGTGCCCAGAACTGGACACAGTATTCCAGGTGAGGCCGGACCAAAGCAGAATATAGTGGCACTATTACTTCTCTTGATCTAGACACTATACTTCTACTGATGCAGCCTAAAATTGCATTGGCCTTTTTAGCTGCTGCATCGCACTGTTGACTCATGTTCAACTTGTGGTCCACCTGGATTCCTAGATCCCTTTCACACGTAGTCTCATTCAGCCAAGTGTCCCCCATCGTATATCTGTACTTTTCGGTATTATGCAGTGGTATTTAGGCTTATCTCTCTAAAAATCAACATGTGAAGATGGGGGACAGAAAAAAGTGGTACTGTATTTTCATTTGCATAACTAACAAACCAGTACCATGTTGTGTAGAATTTGGAGTGGTCTTGGTTTTCTCTAGCTTTTACTCTTTCATTTAATTTCCCTATTACCATAATGTTGTAACTTCTTCTTCTTCTTCTCCTTCTGTGCCTTCAAATTGTTTCTGATTTATGGGGACTCCAAAGTGAACCTATTAATGGGATTTCCTTGCAAGATTTTTTTCAGAGGTTTGCTATTAACTTCTCCTGAAGCTGAGACCATATGACTTGCCTTAGGTAACTCAATGGCTTTCCATGGCCAAGCAGGAATTCAAACCTGGTTTTCAGAGTCATACTGTATATACTCATGTATAAGTGTAGAAAAATTGGTTTAAAAATTGAACAAAAACCTGGGTCAACTTATCCATGGGTCAATATACTTTAACTCTTAGCAAAAAAAAAAAAAAAAAAAATGGAGCCATTCCCTTCCTTGAGTAGAGTGGCAAAAGGCAAGAGCTCGCTCCATCTCGGGACAACCTAAAAGAAGCAATGACCCCACTTCTCTCTCTGCCGAAGTGCCATTTCTGACTTGAATGGGATATCTAAGAACGTTATAACACGCGGGTCTCAAAGCGGCAAGAAAGCGGTATGGAATCAATCCAGAACTATACCGGTATAGACCCCACAAGACGGAAATGGCTATCAGACGCAACTAGCATCATTGCGCAATTAGCGAAACCGCGATAGATGCGCTCCTGGGAACCATATCTACCGTTCACACACAAGTGAGAAGATCCCTTCCAGAACCCAGCAAGGATGTTCTTGCTGCCTGATCAAAACAGGAAGTACACGTCATAAGATGCTTCCTCACAGATCCATGGGAAATAGCGCGGGGAACCATGGGTCATGTTGGGGAAATGCTCCACGATACGTATCTCGTGATCAGACATACGGCAAAAGCGGTATTATTGCGGTATCATTCTGGTCGCGCACTTGTAATTCCCCAAGAAACCGGCATTCAAAAGAACGGGGATGATGCCGCATTCGGACGGGGTTGGGAAGGGGTTCTGTGCAACGTCGTGTGAACACACGGGGGAAAAAAACGCAATAGGACGGGATTGGGTGTGGATTCTTTCTGCTTTAGGCACCGTGTGATAACGTCCTAACTGGGAAAATGATGGTGGTGGCACCCCTTTTTGGAGTTTCCCTTCAAAGGAGTACTGAGAGGAATTGGGCTTTGAAGGATATGAATAAGACATATATGTTTGTCAGCTTTTCTGGGCCACAATCAGGCAAAGGTATCACATTAAAGTTAAAGGCTATAATCACTGCTAATATAGTCGCCATTTTCTTTGCTATGCCTTTATGTTCTTTTTGACATGTGTGCGTTTTTTTAGCCTTGCCTGGGCCTGGTTGCCTCTTCAAACATTGCACAGCCACGATTTACCATAGTTCCCTCCTTATCCATCCAGCCTTTAGGATGAGCTGAAACAGTTATGCCTGCTGGAATTTTGTATGTTCCTTGGCATTGTTTTCTTTTGCTTCTAGCTTTACATCCTTTGTTATATATCCCTAGGTTTTAGCCTTGACTTATTCACAGGTCATATCAAAATTCATAATTTTGGCACCCAAACCTGCCCTCAACTTATACATGTGGTTGACTTATAGTCGAGTACGTATAATAACCTACTGCTCAAACCACTATACCACACTGGCTCTACCCACTGAAAAAGTGTCAGCACATTCAAGCTCTAAAGTTGCTGTATTCACCTGCATTTGTTCTGTTGCATTTTATTTAACTTTTGACAATCACTGTCTCCTTATTCTTCCACAATTTTTGCACATTAAAAGTATCCTTCTTCTGGAACTGCAAGCTCAGATTTTTATTCCGTTAACATACTGTGAGTACTCAAAGGGCACAGTTATAGATGTATAAAGTGCTTCTCCTGAGCCATACTAAGCAGTTGGTAATATAATTATTGCATTCAGAATCAGAGATGAGAGAAGTTACTTATCTGGACAACAGTTCCCTGCAATTCCTAGCCAGAATGGCCTGTGGCCTTTTCCAAGCTTTGATCAGCTGCCTTAAAATTAATATAAATCCTTGATGGGAAGGACATTTCCCAGGAGATCCAGAAGTTGAATTTGGCTACCACCCACTTGAACAAGTAATTCAACAATTGGGCGTTATGCCACATTTAAACACTACAACTAACCCAACAGGAAGTTAGGATTTTTCATGGATTAACTACAGGTGTAACCTGTTATCCTTGTCACAACAACCTTTAAGCCATCAGTCAGCAAAGGAGAGCAAGACAGCCATCATTAAAAGGTACTTGTTTATCAAGCCGCTCTTAGAATTGTAAAGTGAATAGAGTGACAGCGATTGAACTTGAGCAGAGTTCGCTCTCTGGTGTGGTTCGGTTTCTTCAATAGGGCTTGCTCAGGAGAAGCTTTTAGGAGGCAGGGCTCCCTGTTTGCCTGAGCCACTTAACAGCTCCAGACTCTTAAGAGCTTTATACATTCCAAATCTATTAGGTGAAGATTTGCTCTTTTGAAGGTTGAAAAATGCACGTGACCCATCTGACAACACTCTTATAGGAGTTAACACCTTGATTCCGCAGTTCGTGTAGTTATATTTGTGTCTACTCAATAGGTCATGTCAGGAGAAATATGGTGTGGGGACAGACCTCTGTCTGTTGCTATGCTGCCTCTTCCATCGTAATATTTTTTTTAAAAAATCCCACTGCACTATTACTTATTTACTACATTTTTATTCACTACAGCTGAGATCCTACATCACAGATGTAGTCCTGACTTCACAACTAGGTATCGTCTCCTGATCTGACTCCCCAGATCTACCTTAACAGCCAGCAGCTGAAGCAAGGAATTGTTCTTCTGGTGATCGTGACACTCTTGTTGTCGTTGTTGTTGTTGTTGTGTGCCTTCAAGTTGTTTCGTACTTATGGTGACCCTAAGGCAAACCTATAATCGGATTTTCTTAGCAAGATTTCTTCACAGGAGGTTTACCATTGTTTTTCCCTGAGACTGAGAGCATGTGACTTGCCCAAGGTCACCCAGTGGGTTTCATGGCCAAGCTGGGAATTGAACCCTGGTCTTCAGAGTCACAGTCCAACACTCCACCACTACACCATGCTAGATTGAGACTCTACACTACAGGATGATGTTTCCAGCCCCCTCCCTCCAGTGATCTCCAGTACAATGAGGAGTTGCAACACAGATCCTGCTTCTAATTGTCAACACTGGAGATCACAGACAGGAGCTGTTAAAAAAATACATAACAGATGCTGCAATGCATTGCAATGTCTCTGTGTTTTGTACACAGATGATACATAGATGTTAGACTACATGGCTGCCTCATACTGAAGTTTGCTAAGGCGCTAATATGTTATAAGATATGTGGTGCCTTACTTGTAAAGTTAGTGATAAGCTGTCTATGTTCTGGTGGTAACTGAGACACTTTTGCTGCTGCTGTTGTTGTGTGCCTTCAAGTCGTTTCCTACTTATGGTGACCCTAAGGCAGCCCTATCAGGGGATTTTCTTAGCACAATTTGTTCAGAGGAAGTTTACCATTGCCTTCTCCTGAGGCTGAGAATATGCAACTTGCCCATGGTCACCCAGTCAGTTTCGTGGCTGAGCAGGGAATTGAACCCTGATCTCCAGAGTTGTAGTGCACAACAACAATGACAACAACATATAAAACCGACAGATTCTAAAATAAGTTGGTGCACATTCTCAAGTCTACTTTCCTGACAAAGTGTCTGCTTCAAAACCTAGCACACTTGAAGAAAAATATTTTCAAATCTGTCCTCTAAAATGTCATATAATGTATGTAAAATCTTAGCCTTGATCTTTGATACGTAGGTTTTTTAAAAAAAATCATAAGTAATAATAACAACCAGCAAAGAAATTCCAGTGCAAGTACTTCAAGACTTTCTGACAGGTTTAATTAACTTACTGACAAGGACAAAGAAAGCTGTTGCGTGTTGAAAAAGTTAATGAAAACGGGATTATGTGCTGTTTGCTCCGGGGAAGGTTATACTGATGCCTTTTGTTTGCAAGCAAGAGAGACAGAGACCTTTGGCCCTTGCTTTCATGTTGCAAGGCTCGCTGGTCTCTGAATGGCTTGGAGAGGCAGGGAGCAAATGACTTGGCCTTTCGCCTAAGGGCATCACTTTGAAAGCAATGAAAGTTTTACTTCTGTGTAAATCAGAACAGACTTGACCTTACTAAGGGCTGGTAGCTTCCCACATTCAGTCCTGTACATTGGCATAATTCATTCAAGAAGATGAGGGTGGGTTGTTGCTTTTTAACACATTAACAGTGCCATCTTGTACATCTGACTCAAAGTTTCACTGAGTTCAGTGGGGCATACTGGGTGTAGGGTTACACAACCTGAATGTCATTTACTTTTTCCATGGTAACCAAGATACTGTTTCTGTTGGGATTAGAGGGGGAAAGAGTATTAGAAAATAATCAAATGATAGATGAAGAATGGATTTCCTGAATGTTGGGAACCCTCATGAAGATAATGATAGAGGGATGAAAATCTTTGCAATTCAGGATTGCAAAACAGTAAAAAAAAAATTAGTATAGAAAGCCAGCTTCCTGTTCAGAAAACAATATTTTCTTAGTAGAAAGGGATTCTGAACAGAAATTGTCATTTTTGTGTGTGTGCAAAACAACTATGTGCATTTTTTTTGTGAAGAATAAATCCTGAACAGTGAATAGTCCTTGAAACCTGTACAACATTTGAGAACTTTCTGAGAAAAATAGCAAAATTGTTTTTGTTGTTTGCTGCCTTACATCCCTACTTAGGTGATGGTTTTCAGATTTTCCCAGGGCTCAAAACACATGAACACTCTCTAATAATTCTTTAATAATGAATACAATTATTCCCCCAAGTCACATCTACTTAACATGTTCTGTCATGAATACGTCTTGGAATACTGCTAGTTTTAAACCTGAATATTTTGATAGCACTCAGAAAGACACGTAAACTCTTGCAAATCCCTGATTAACTCCCTAAACTGCATTTTTCTGTTCAATCAGGCATTCAGCTTCTTTGTATCTTCCAAGTTATATGATGAGAAGGTGGAATCCATCAAGTTTTATTTCACCTAGAGAACTGCTTCTGCCAGGGGGATGGCAGGGGGAGATACTGCCTTACCCTGAAGCCCCCAAATGTCCTCAAAAGCTGCCCCAGTGGGTTGGGAAATCTCCTGTAAAAAGTTTTTGTGTGCCATGAAGGGTTGAGAGAGCAGAGGAAGAAGGTACTGTTGGGTTAATAGATTTTCATAAACAAAGAGTGCATCTACACTGTAGAAATAATGCAGTTTGAAGCACTTTACTGGCCATGGCTCCATCCTACAGAATCCTGGGATTTGTAGTTTTTTGAGTCACCAGCTCTGTTTAGCAGGAAAGGCTAAGGACATTGTAAAAGTACAAATGCCAGGATTCCGTAGGCTGGAGCTACAGCATGTTATCAATAATGGGCATCTTCCTAATGTTGGTGTGTGAGTGTGTGTCCCATCTATGGCCCTGAATGTACTCTGAATGCAAGTAGCCATGGGACTTATCCTACCCGGTCACATAGCCAAGGCAGCCATGGGCCCAAGAGTGAGACATCACATACAAGGAAGAGAAAATCAGATATGTTTGGGAGCTGCAAATAAGGGAACATTCACACCTCTGAGATAGGAAGGCTAGGATGTTGCTGTTTTTTTGCTCTTAAGCCAGAAAGGGCTAATTTACAACTTTATTCCCACCTTTGAAGCCCCATCTCAAGTGATCCTTTCCAATACAGATTTCGCCTTTGACACATCTTTGCTTCAAGCTATTTAAGCACCCCAAATTTCCTGTTCAGTGGGCTAGATAGAATGCATGGGGACACTTTGTCACTGTGAATTCTGACTACTTTCAACTTGTGACTGTCCATTCCAGCACTTCTCATGGCCAAGTCCAACACCAGTGCAACCCATTTGAACCATGAGCAACCACATTTAGAGTAAGTATCACCATTAATGGAGCCTCTTACTATTCCAACACTAATTCCTATATTCCTTAGCTCTTGTGTTTGAGAGTGAGTGAGTGCTTGTTGTGTTGTTTGATTCCCCAAATAGAAATATAATTCATTTAGATAATTCTGCCTCTGTGGATTCCTATCTCCTGACTCTTGGTATACAGGTGGGAAACAGTCTCAGGGGACTGTTTTGTAGCACAGTCCAATAATTGAATTAATTAAAATTCACCTAGAAGGACCCATTGTTGCAAGCACTTAAAACAGGGGTCGGCAACCTTTGTTGCCAGGGGGCCAGGGGAGGGGGGTGAATGGTGCAGGGGCCGGTCATGTGGGACCTGGGGGTGCCCGCGTGCGCACACGCGCGCACACACCTGACAGCCACCATGGGGCCTTTCCAAGGTCCCCCGCCCCAATCCTTGGGTGAATCCGCCCCAGGATCGAGTGGAGGCACCTTGGAGGACCATTTCCAAGGTGCCTCTCCTTGATCCTGGGGTGAATTCACCCCAGGATCAACCGGAGGAACCTTGGAAAAGTCCCTCCAAGGCCCTCCTGCCCCAATCCTTGGGCGAATTCACCCCAGGATCAAGCGGGGAGGCCTTGGAAACAGTCCTCCAAGGCCCCCCCACCCCGATCCTTGGGCGAATTCACCCCAGGGTTGAGCGGAGGCACCTTGGAGAACCGTTTCCAAGGTGCCTCTCCTTGATCCTGGGGTGAATTCACCCCAGGATCAACTGGAGGAACTTTCGAAAGGTCCCTCCAAGGCCCCCCTGCCCCGATCCTTGGGCAAATTCACCCCAGGATCGAGCAGGGAGGCCTTGGAAACGGGAATTACCACCGCAACCCCCCACGCGCGCTGCCACCACTGCCGCCACACACGCTGCCACCGCCACGATGCGTTTGCGCATGCACAGTACTCCTGCGCATGCGCAAACGCGTCGTGGCTGCCATTTTAGAAACCAAAATGGCGGTTGTGGCGCGCGCGGTCGCAGGGCGGGCAAGACCGGTAAGTGTGGGGCCCTGGGCTGGAACTGGCCCGCAGGCTGTAGGTTGCCGGCCCCTGACTTAAAGGCTATATCCATACTGCAGAAATAATCTAACTTCACAACACTTTAACTGTCATCGCTCAATGGTATGGAATTCTGGGGATTATAGTTTTATGAGACATTTGGCCTTCTCTGTCAGAGAGTGGTGGTGTCACAACAAACTACAATTCCCAGAATTCCATAGCATTGAGCTATAGGAGTTAAAGTGGTATCAAACTGAATTATCTCTGCATTGTAGATGCAACCTACGTGGTGTCAAACTACATTATTTCTACAGTGTAGATGCACCCAAAATGTAAGTTGGATCTGCTTTGACTGTTGAATGAAGAGGAAGGCTGGGGTAAGGATAAGGCCTGGCCAAGTAATCCCATCTTCCACCACATGCAGTCATTCTCCCACAGAACTTAGGAAATGTTTGTGTTTGTGTTTGTACTAAGATATTAGCATCAAATCATCAAAGAAACTTAATTCACTGAAGTTAAAATGTGGACAACTTTCTGTAAAATTAATCTGTTAATTTTGTCATTAAATGGCTAAACTATTGGAAACCATTTTGACATTACTAAAAATGTTTAGCAATAAATTGATCAATTATCAGGAAATGTTAATTGTTAATGATTGATGATTAAAATGCCAAGTTTAAAAATTGTTGTCGGCATCATCATCATCATCATTCTTTGAGACTAACTGACAGAAAGTGGCAGCATGAGCTTTCATAGACTTAAGTCTACTTCACCAAATGCATCTGAGGAAGTAGACTTAAGTCTACGAAAGCTCATGCTCCAACCTCTTTCTTTCAGTTAGTCCCAAAGGTGCTACAAGATCTCTCTCTACATATTGATTCTACAGACTAACATGGCCATATCTTTGTATTCTTATTCTTATTCTTATTATTAAGCTGGGTTTTCCCATTGTATATAAGGGAACCATTATACTATCCATTGTATTTAATGAGACTTCAGAATCCACAGATTTTGTATCCACGGGGGGACAGTTAGGGGTCCTAGAACCAAATCCCAGTGGATACCAAAGGCCCACGGTATTATTATTTTTATTATCCAACGTTTCCCCAAGACTGGGACTCAGGTAGCTTACCAAGTAAAATTATTGTGACATAGTTAAACGCACACACAAATTGACACTGAAATAAAATTAAACTATTAACAATATTAAAACAATCTGAAACATGCATTTTCAAATGAAATAGCAGTTAAGCAGGCATTTTAAAGATTACTATTGTGCTGTTTCCAAGCTCTGATTCTACTGGGTTTTGTTGTTGGAAGAGGACTGAAGTATAGTGATAATCTGAAGTACCTACATGTGTAAAAGGAGAACCTCAATTTTGCATTAACAGATCTAAAATGTCTTACTTATTTTCTTTTGTGTGTGTATATATATATATATATATATTATTCTTTATATCCAAACATCTCATAAAAAGACCTACAATCATCATCAAGTAGTCATTTTCATACTTCTTCATTTCACTTAACATCATTATTAGAGTTTCCATATCATCTATCTTCTTGTATTCTTCTTCACACAGTTCCTTTTACCCTTCCACCTCCCCCCTTATTACATAATATTCATTCTATATTTTGGGCTATGCACTCTTTCCTTTAATACATTCAGCCTGATTACCACATCATCTAAACATATTTACAATATTATCTATTTACAGTCAGTATCTTCTTCAGTTTATGCTTAATTATTATTTTGCTTGTAATACCATCTCACTTATCACCCTTTTAATTCAAAGTGCATTATCCACCATACTCATTATTCATTTTAATTAATTTAAGTTAAGTTAAGTTGTGACCATCACTCAACACAATATCTCAGCAATGGGTCCCATATGCCTTCCTGTTCATTTGTTGTCTGATCCTTAATCAATGTAGGGGTTATTCACAGTTACTTTTTTGTACGAAGAGATTCGCATCTCCACACTGATTCAGAACCAATTCAGAATTGGTTCAGTGTTCCCACTACATTTACCATGGTTGAATCTCTCCATGCCATTTTAACCCTGTTGCCATTCACATTTGCCACCATATCGATTTAAAATGGAGGTGCCTCCTTTTCAGGAATGATGTAGCACGATCCAAATTGATTCAATAATGTGGTCACACTACCGAAGATGCGGATCATTGTGGCTCTTTTAAAAAGAACCGCTAAGGGGTCGGGTGCCAAATGCATTGGTGTAAATGGGATTTTCAGTCCCTCCTCCCCCCCCCCAAACTGCAGCAAGTGCAGTTGGGTCAAATGTGAACTTCATGGAAATAAACTGTTCCACACCGGTTTATTTCCATGGTGTCAATGGGGCCGTAGTCAATCTGTCCATTTCTATTATGTCTAAAGCTTTCAAAAGCCAATCATCAACTGAGGAGATCTCTGGTTCTCTCCATTGTTTTACAAAAATTATTCTGGCCATTGTTATTAAGTATAAGATGACTTTTAGGTGCTTTACATGTATAAAATGCCTTACTTATTTTCAGCTTCACTATAACAACAGGCCATTGCGCTTCAGGTACAGATTGAGTCATAGCATAAGAGAAACTATAAAACATTAACACAGTTTGAGAGCCTGGAAGGGTGTGCCTGCAAAGCACACCTGTGCTTTATTTACCTGGGTCTGGGAAGATTCTCCCTCCCCTCCATGTACATTCAGCACATTCAAAAGTATCTTGCAGGCAGCAAGGGCAAAGGTGCAGGGAACATGTTAATCCAAGACTGGCTTTGAACCTTACAGCTCTTCTTTCCTTCAACACTATCAGCCAGCGGCAGACATGTGCAGTTAAAACAGGAAAGGTATAATTAGCATTCCCTCTCTATAATCTGCTTCTCTCTTTCAAGGTGCAATTGATTTATACCTTGGCATGTAAATTACTAGGTACAGATGTTTAAACTGGTCACATCAAAGATCTTGGCTAAAAGAACATCAAAGAAGACGCCGTCAAAATTAGTACTAGAATGAGATGCTCCTTTTTTAAAATAAATAAATAAATAAATGTGTGTGTGTGTGTGTGTTTTCAAAAGAAAGATGATATTCTGTGAGGTTTTGCTCTGGCAAATAGGAATTTAAGAGACATAGGTTGCATACCAAGCCAAAAAGAGGCTTTATTGTTATTTTTTATTGTGTGCCTTCAAGTGGTTTCTGACTTATGGTGACCCTAAGGCGAACCTGTCACAGGGTTTTCTAGACAAGATTGGCTCGGAGGGGGTTACTTTTGCCTTTGCACATTCTGAAAAACTCAGTGGTTTCTTGTTGTTGTGTGCTTTATGTTGTGTGTCAAATCATTTCCGATTTATGGCAACCTTATCACAGTTTTTTTATGGCAATATTTATCCCGAGGGAAATTGCCTTTGCCTTTGCCTTCCTCTGAGGGTGAGAGAGTGTGAGTTGCCCAAGGTCATCCAAGAGGTTTCCATGGCTGAGCAAGGATTTGAACCCTGATCTCCAGTCATAATCCAACAGTTGGACTACTATAGCATGCTGGATCTCCAAAAAGGAAAAGGAAAAAAGTTAGCTGCCAAATATTGTAGCCCACCAGAGGTTGCAAAACCCTCCTGTATTTTCTGCTTTAGCCTGGGAGGTGTGAAACACAGGGATTTGTCTTGTCATTGTTTACAAGCCACTATAAATGTTGGTGAATTGCACCAGAGATCCCAAGTTGTGCAGCCATCTAATAATCCTATATGACAGCCTTCTACTAATCCTATACAGTGGTTGTTGTTTGTTGTTAGCAGCCCTTGAGTAAACCTCAACTCATGGCAACCCTGTGGATGAGGCATCTCCAAGCCCCCTATTCTCCACTGCTTTGCTTAGGTTTTGTAGATTCAGGCTCGTGACCTCCCTGATTGAGTCCAACCATCTGGCATGCAGTCTTCCTTTCTTTCTATTGCCTTCTACCTTTCCTAGCATTATTGTCTTTTTGAGTGAGTCACTCCTTCTCATGATGTGGCCAAGTGAGACAGACTCAATTTAATCATCTTGGCTTCTAGGGAGAGTTCAGGCTTGATCTCTTTAAGAACCCATTTGTTTGCCTTTTTGGCCATCCGTGGTATTCTCAGCACTCTGCCCCAGCATCACATCTCAAATGAGTTGATTTTCTTTTTATCTGCTTTCTTCACTGTTCAGATATGAATGATAATAGGGAATACAATGGTTTGGACCAGGGGTCAGCAACCTACGGCCCGTGGGCCGGGTGCAGCCCGTGGAGGCCTTCGGACCGGTCCCTGCCCAGTCCTGCCGCCACCGCTGCCTTTCACGGCCATGGGGGTCCTCCGGGGCGCCATTTTGGAATCCAAAATGGCAACCCAGAGGACCCCCGTGGCAGCGCTGGGCCTCTCAGAGGCCCAGTGCGGTCGAGGGAGCCCTCCTGGGGGGATCCCACTGTCATGCGCATGCGCGCGTGATGTGGAGGGGCGGCGCCATTTTGTTTTTCAAAATGGTGGCGCATGCACACACGGGTAAGCACACACTCAAGCACGTGCACCGGCCCCCAGCGCCATTTCCGCCCCCCCAGCCCATTGGGGGAAAAAGTTGCCGACCCCTGGTTTGGACGATTCACACAATAGACCAAACTAAATACCAAGACAGGAATCAATACTAAAAGTGCTATCAATACCATGTGTTAGCACAACAATGGGCTGTTGCAGACTGGCCCAAAGGGTCAGTCTGGGGGTAGATTTGGGATGGGCCATCTGCCTACCGGCTGCCCCAACCCTACCCCGACACCGTCCTGACACCGTGGGGCCGTATGCACAGTGCATGGCATCAGGTTACCATTCCGGTGCAGCATGCAGACACGCTGCACCAAAAGGGCATGGAAGAGCTGCAGCACCAGCATTTTGCCTCTCTTTTAGGGGCAGCAAAAGGGAGGATCAGGGCCGTGGCATGGGGTTGCCGCAGCCCTGATCCACCACTGCCCAGGTGGCTCTCTGTCATCCCAAATGGGCCGTCTGCATCAGCCCAATGTTGGTGACCATCATAATCATCATATACAATGTATACATCCTCCTCGTTGGGCTAAACCTCTGGCTCATGTGTTGCATTTTACTGTTGTGGTGTATGAAACAAATGGTTGCTCCCGAGGTCACTTGCAGTGTTGCAAAGGATTTTGTTGTTATCTGACTTTGAGTCGACTTCAGCTCATGGCAACACTGTGGATGAGACACCTCCAGGAACCCCTATCTTCCACTTCTCTGCTTAGTTCCTGCAAGCCCATGCCTGTGTCTCCCCTGATTGAGTCCATCCATCTGGTAAGTGGTCTTCCTCTCCTTCTTCCACCTTTCCTAGCATTATTGTCTTTTCCAGTGATCCATGCCTTCTCATTATATGGTCAAAGTTAGTTACCATTCAAAGTTACCATTCAAAGGTTCAAATTGACACCATTCCTAATTTGGTGTCAATCATCTGCAAAATTGACAAGCTGGTCACCGGGAGATCTAGGGGCGACCATATAACACCTATATTAAAGTCCCTTCACTGGCTGCCTATTAGCTTCTGGGCACAGTACAAGTTGTTGGTTATAACCTTTAAAGCCCTTCATGGCTTGGGCCCAGCTTACTTACGGGATCGCTTTCTCCCATACAATCGCCCCGCACACCGAGGTCCTCTGGTAAAAACTTACTGCAGCCAGCAAAAACTAGGCTGGTGGCGGTTACCCAGAGGACCTTTTCTTCTGCCACTCCCAAGTTATGGAACAGCCTGCCAGAAGAGATCTGACACTTTGCCAGTCTCAACTGCTTTAAAAAGGCGGTCAAGACGTATCTCTTCCGGCAGGCCTTCCCAGACTAGCCTCTCAGTCACTTCCCATCAATTGCCCCTCTTTTGTTTTAATAATTAAAATGTATTTTTTTATTGTGAATAGGAGGGTTTATGAGATATTATGTTTTATTGTATTTTAATGCTGTTTTATTACTGTTAGCCACTTTGATCTGTTTGGAGAGGTGGGATATAATTATTATTATTATTATTATTATTATTATTATTATTTAGGGAGAAAAAAATGAAATGCACAGAGAGAGGATAGGTGGCACCTGGCTTGACAAGAATACACATGAAAGGGATCTAGGAGTCCTAGCAGACCACAAATTGAACATGAGTCAACAGTGCGATGCAGCAGCTAAAAAGGCAATATGATTCTAGGCTGCATCAATAGAAATATAGTGTCTAAAAGGAAAGTAATAGTGCCACTGTATTCTGCTTTGGTCAGGCCTCACCTGGAATTCTGTGTCCACTTCTGGGCACCACAATTCAAGAAGGATGAAAAAGCCACACTTGAATGTACCTAAGCCACTAATAGGATTCTGGCCATACAGTCCCTTAAAAACGGAAGCTGAATATGTGCTGTCCATGGGTTAGGGGTTAGCCATAGATTCTTATTGGACCCTATTTATTCAGCAACTACAGGCTGAAGACACAGGCAGCCCCTACTTTTTTCAACTAGCATTTGGGGTTTTCTTATGGTGTGAATGTACAGTTTGCCCTCAGTAACTAGATAAGACAAGACTCAGGACGTTATCACACGGGGCCCAATCCAAACAAAATCCACACAAAATCCCGACCTAATACGTATTATTGGCCTGTGTTTTCACACGATGTCGCACAGAACCCTGACAGAACCCCGACAGAAAGCGGAATGATCCGAGATCTTTTGAATTTCGGTTTCTTCAGGAATTGCAATTGTGCGACGGGAATCATTTCGCATTTACCGTAGGTCTGATAACCAAATACATATTGTGGCGCATTTCCCCACTGTTGCCATGGTTCCAGCAAGCATTCCTCTCTCTGCGCATGTGCAGGAGGCTCATTTTGGCTACATTTACGGGTTTTTTTCTCTTGTGTGTGGACGTTCGATACACTTACTGTAAATGCGCAATGAAGGTAATGACGTATGCGGAAACAAGGGTTATTTCCCGTTTATTTTCGGGATGCCTCATTTCCACTTTTATTTCTGCTTTCTGGCCCACGTGTGATAACGTCCTCAGTGTGATGTAACATTTTGGGTGTTAAACTATGACTCTGGAGACCAGAGTTCGATTCCCTGCTCAGCCATGGAAACGCCCTGGGTGGTCTTGGGAGAGTCGCACATACCCAGCCCCAGAAAATCCCAGGAAAGGTTCACTTTAGGGTTGCTATAAGTCAAACAATTTGAAGGCACATAACAGCAATAGCAACAACAAAGCGGATCAGGTAAACTGAACTCTTGGTGTTTAAGATGTGAATTCTGTGCCAACTCTGCTACCTTCCTAAGAGGATTAGCTCTGGAAGAGGCCTGCGGCTCATCCCATTATTAAAAATTCAAGTGCATGATCTGTCCAGACTTAAACACATTCCCAACTCATTAATAAAGATTCCTTCAGATTTTCCTTTCCGTTGGATCTGGGAGAGCAACTTAAGTTAGGAGCAAAGCTTTGACGGGTGGAGTCCTTTCCCTGCCCTTGTATTTTCTTTTTGCTCTACAAGCACCCCATGTAATTCAGCTTGGATGGCCACACAGAATCACAGAGCTGGAAGGTAATGCAAGGGCCACCTTGTTTAACCCCCTGCCATGCAAACAACACGCATCTAAAGCCCTCCGGAAAGATGGCCATCAATCCTCTGTTAAAACACCCCTACAAGGCAGTCTATTCCACTCTCAGATAGCTCTCACAGTCAAGAAGTTCTATCTGATGTCTAAAGGGAATTTCTTTTCTTGTAATTTGACTCTATTGGTTTGTGTTGTAGTCTTTGGAGCAGCAGAAAACAAGCTCACTCCATCTTCTGTGCGACATAAAAACCTAGAGTTGGAAGAGACCCCAAGGGCCATCCAGTTGAACCTCCTGCCATGCAGGAATACACAATCAAAGCACTCCCGACAGATGGCCATCCAGCCTCTGTTTAAATACCTCCAAAGAAGGAGATTCTGCATCCGTTCAGGTATTTAAATGTGGCTATCATGTCACCTCTCAGTCTTCTCCAAGTTCCCTAAGTGGTTCCTTATAAGACCTCTTTTCCAGACCTTTAATCATTTTGTTAATCATCACATTCTGGCTCCTCAATATCCTTCTTGAACGGTGGTGCCCATAATTGGACACAGCTGAGGTTTGACCAAGTGGTACTATCACTTCTCTTGATCTGAACACTACATTCTTGTTGGTGCAGTTTAGATTTGGATTGTCTTTTTTGGTGACTGATGGATCATACTTAAAAAGGAGGGTCAGATTTCTGTTATCTTTGATAGCTGCATGGAAGAGGGAATTTTAGTGTGTATAATTTGAAGCCAGTGTGTATAATTTGAAGCCAGTGTGGCATAGTGGTTTGAGTGTTGGACTAAGACTCTGGAGACCAGAGTTTGATTCCTATACTCGATTCCCAGCTTGGTCACCGATTGGGTGACCTTGGTCAAGTCACACTCTCTCAGCTTCAGGGGAAAGCAATGACAAACTTCCTCTGTATAAATCTTGCCAAGAAAACCCAGTATAGGCTCGCTTTAGGGTCACCATAAGTCAGAAATGAATAGAAGGCAAACAACAACAACAACTTCCCTTTAATTGTAGTATAGTTAAGCAGGATATTTCAGTACATATTGTTTATCTCAGCTATGCATGGTGCACTAGAAAAGAGGAGACTCTGTCCATCTTGGTACTTGGCTGTTTTAGTACAGGGATAGAGAGCCTGTGACCCACCACCAGCTATTGCTGCATTGCAGAACTCAGACTCTCATCAGCCAGTTTGGTTAATAGCAAGGCTGATGGGAACTGCAGTCCAACAACATCTAGAATCATAGAAGCAGAGATTTGGAAGGGGACCTATGAGACATCTGGCCAAAAACCATGCTCAATGCAGGATCTCCACATGTTCCCCATAGGTAGCCGTCCAGATGTCTTCAGCTATCAAGAGAAGAAGACCCCACTAACTCTCTAGGCAACTGGTTCTGTTGCCACACTGTTTTTGGTGTATCAAGATCTCATCTTTTATTTTAGTACAAGTTTTACTGTGGTTCCCATCCTCTCCATTAGTCTCCCAGCACCAGGTTGGGAAAAGATCTTCTGTTCAGAAATGTTCTTGCAAGCAGCCTTGAGTGGGATATAAATATACATTTTAAATAAGCAAACAAAAAACCTTTAGAATCAATCCATGTTTATCTTAATTTTATAAGATCAGAGAGCTGAGCTTTCAGGTCACAGAATTACTGCTGCATTGCCCCCCCCCCCTTCAATCAAACCTGGAGCTGTATGTCTGGTCATTTAACACTATTTTTATTTTATTCTTGTCCATTTCTAAGCCTAGTGCATCCTGCAGTAATTGCTGGAAGTGAAAATCCACCCGCCACCGCATCCACTCCTGTAATGGAGCAGCTCTGCCTGGGACTTTTTGGCATCCAATACATGTGCCTTGTTGTTGAACCCTGATGGAAAGTGCTTTAGCTTCTGCTAGGAATGCAGAGGGTAGAAGTTACTTAATTATGAAGATATAAGCTGATACTGGATTCCAGCCAAGGTCTTGACCCAGCAAATAAAGAGCAGTGGAATACACTGTATAAAGAAATAAGGAGCGGTGGAATATATAAAGAACTCTCACTGCAGATCTTATCTAGTTCTGTATTCAGTTTCCCACAGTGGCCAATGAGATTTGTATGAGAAACCACCCAGAGACCAGTGCAATTGGGAAGGCTATGTGTGGTAAATAAATGCATAGAAAGATATCCCAAGGCAGGTCATGAGTTCAATTGCTTTAGCCTGCTATTGTTCTCTATTCAGCTGGTGCTCATAGCTAGACATTCTGCCTCTGATTCCAGAGATAGCATATAGCCCTGTAGGGACATCTGATTTAGCAACTGCAGTAGCTTTTTGAGATTTTGCCAGGTGCTCCACACACTTTTCCAAGCATATCTTTACAAACATCATGGCTAGAATCTTGCAGATTCATGGGAAGTTGAATTCTGCAGCCAAACTCCTGTCTGTCATTTTTTTGTGCTCAGCATTGGGTCTCCTTTCTTTCAGCATGCCAGGAAATTACAGAACAAGAAAAAAGTAAAAAAAAAAAAGAAGAATGGAGTGAAATTCGTCAAAGTTTATGTTGCCCTTTCAGCCTCTTTATTCTATGAATGGAATATTGTCTTTTCCCAGGGGAAGTCCGCCATTATCAGTGTCAAAATGCTGTGCCTCTCTGCCATTGCAAATCTGGCCCAGCTGTTCTGCTTAGGCTGCATTTCAATTGGACATATTGCTTTAAATTCAAATTTAGGATTGGGAGAGGTCCAGATGGCAATGCGAGTTGCTAATTTCTTGAACTGTATTTGCAGAAGAGGATGATGGAATGGTTAAACACAACAGACTGTTACTGTAACTAATAAATCTCTGTTCTTTCTTTAACTGGCACTGTTGCGTCTAAGCTTGGAAAATATATATACAGGTGCTTGCTTGATTTATGCCCTTTCTAACAGGCTATTCACCAAGTGTATAAAGCTAAGCAGCTGTTTAAATCTTTGAAGGATCTTTGCCATTGTTCCTGTTAGCTTTGCAGCTGTATCAACTGATGGCTACAGAAGGGAATTTTAACATGCATATAAAAAGAGCCAGTCGAGAAGAGCATTACCAGTTGGAGGACTTCAAAGCTTTTCTACATTTTTAAAAGGACAGCCAACTGCTTTGAATAACTATGAATCATAATATTCCTCCACATGTTTTTACATGTATATAATTAATTTATTACAGAAAGAGCTTTCAACCCTTCTGCTGTGCAGCCCTCCCTAGCAAGGGTCCAGTTTATGAAATCCCTCCGCAAAGCTGGGAACCCTTTTATTTTGTGCATATTTTAAACAAATGCCTGTGATGAGCTGTGATGAACTCAGTGGTCTACCCTTGCCTGTAAACATGAATAATGGAAAAGATTTGTAGGATCAAGACACTTTTGGATCTCTACTGTCAACTAAATGGCAATGAAGCAAGCAGGGTAGCCAGGTGAAAAGTGTGTGTGAGTGTGTAAGAAACCTGCGTTGGTGTTCCCCTTTTTGCTTTGCCAGAAGCTTTGCTGTGTCTCATCAGTAGATGCAGTTTTTACAACATGGACATATTAAAAATAAATAAATTTTATTTCCTCTATTCCAAGTGTTGTCATGCAATTACCACAGTTCCTACCTTCCACATGATACATTGATATATTGATATGGTGTAGTGGTTAGAGTGTTGGATTACTACTCTGGAGATCAGGGTTCGAATCCCTGGTCAAGCATAAAAACCCGCTGGGTGACCTTGGCTGAGTCATACTCTCTCAGCCACAGAGGATGGCAATGGCAAGCCCCCTCTGAAGAAACCTGCCAAGAAAACCCCATGATACGTTCGCTTTGGGGTCACCATAACTCAAAAATGACTTGGAGGCACACAAAAACATAATATATTTACTAACAAAACTTGAACTAAATTCCAAATCCTCTTATACAGTATATCCTCCCCCCTCCCCCAGCTATTTCCCCTTCTCCCCCTCTCTTGCTGAGAACAATCTAATTATTTTTTATAATTTTCTTTAACTTTTGTATGGAGTATCACTTTAATAGTCTTGTTCACATCCTTGTACCCCCCTATCTTTTACTCAACATTCTCCAGTTTCTGAACCAATCTTTTTTCTTCAGTTGCCCCATTTAAATCCCTCTTTTTTCCTGCTAAATAGTCAAACATCATATATCTTGATATATAATACTTTCATTTACTAAGGTTCCATCTTTGTTTTTCCTTCCACCCATATACTATCACTGCTTGTGCCACTTTTAATACTTGTTTTTAGATTATTTTATTCATTAAAATAATATACATATAACATCCATTCCATACATTACCCTATCATTCAGTATAACATAATACCTACATAAATATATATACACACAAAAAAAAAGACTTCACAAAAGAAACATCATACATAATCCTCTAATACCTCCAAAAGCACTAATGACATGTCTTTGTACTTCTCTTCTATCCTTGTTAAATTTAATTTTTGTTATTAATCTTTGTTCCATAATATAAATTGTTTTTATAGTTATTATCTACATTTTGTCTGTTGCTTTCTATTCCTACAATTTCCCTCTTTCTCTCTCTCTTTGATATTATATATCATATTAATAAATTGTATGTGTGTGTATATATATATATGTATATGATCGTATGTCATATATGTATGAAGGTTTAACATCCTTCTTTATTCAATTCCAGTTTTCTCCCCATTATTCTATTTATTCCTTGTTTTATTTCTTTCCAAAAACGTTTGTATTTTATTACCTTTCTACCACATATGGATAGACATCCCTTTTCCTGAACAGTCATGCCAACTTTCTGGGATTAAACCTTTATTTATATATGACAACTGAGGTGGTGTTCATGGACATGTACGTTAATGGTTGCTAATGCTTGCACATTAAATTGCTGCTATTCTCTCTCTTTTTGCTGTTAATGATTTCTTGACTCAAGTAATCCCATGGACATTTTTCTTAAGAACAATTCATCGCTGTATCTAGTTGAGAAAGTTGGTGCATTTTAGTGCATGTGCTATTCTGAGAAACTCAGGCTTCCTCTTGTTGCAAGCCAAACCATTTCCGACTTATGGCAACCCTATCACAGTTTTTTTGTGGCAAGATTTATTCAGAGCGGGATTGCTGTCGCATCCTTCTGTGGCTGAGAGAGTGTGACTTGCCCAAGGTTATCAAGTAGGTTTCCATGGCTGAGGTCTCAAACATGGAGGCTCAAATCCTCAGTGGGTGGGCTGTGTTCTTCAGTAGTGCATTATTTACTTTTTTTAGAGGTTTGACATAAAATTTAATTTATACAGTAGAGGCAGGGACCTCTCTGACATTTAGGCAGACTCTCTCTCCTAGTTATTTGTGCAAATAATTTTTCAAAGGCCATAATAAACTGTAATATAAACACCTTATTTGCAATAAACACCTTTTAGCCCTGCTTAGTATCAATTATCCTGATATCATAATTTATTTTATAGAGGATTTAAGTATGTTTTAAAAGTTGTTAGTTCACCTGTATTCTCCTGAGGCTCCAATGGAAAGTGTTACAACAATTTCTGGAATCGACACTGTGACATAATATATTTGAGTTTAAAAAGAGCCGTTATCCTTTCAATGGGCCTTAATATATATATATATATATATATATATATATATATATATATATCCTGCATTGAGCAGTTTACATACAGTTTCCAGGTGATCCATTGATACAGCTTTGACTTTGTTTTTCATGCTATGAGTTAATGGTTTGTATACTACTACCCTGGAATTCTAAACAAAATGAGGGACAGTATAAAAATACTTCAAATACATAAGCAAAACAAAACAAATGTAAAATGAGATGCAGCTGGTCATGGTCTTAATTTCTGCCTCAGCAATCATATTTTCCAAAGGAAAAAAAACTCCAGCTAAATACGATTGACTCTACTCCCATGAAAATGTGTAAGTAATAAAGGAGAAGAATCCTGTGGCAACTGATTGTTAGTTCTTGAAAGGACATTGGGATCTGACAGAAAAAGGGAGATCGGAGAGCCAACTTCCTTGGCTATTAATTGTCCTATCCTCATTAAGACACATTAGAAAGGGCTGGGAGGAAAAACAGGTAATTGGTTTTCCTTTGTCAGTTCTTACAATAAAGATTTTTTTTTTTTTTTGGCTAGAATTTGGGTGGAATTTCTTTTTTTGTAATTCAAGTCCATCCAAGTTTGCCCCAGCTTCTACCCTTCAGATATTTAAAGATGTCACCTCTCAGTCGTCTCTTCTTCAAACTAAACATATCCAGCTCTCGGGGGGGGGGGGGGGGAGGGTTTGCAGACTGCCAGAAATAGTGAAAATTGAGTCCACTTTAAGGGTTAGGGTTAGAGAATCATGGGAACTGTATTTTATTGTGGCACCAGAGCTCTCTGACAGAGAAGGCTCAATGTCTCAGAAAAAAAAAAACAATTCCCATTATTCCCTGACACTAACCCTAACCCTTGAAGTGGACTCAATTTGCACTATTTCTGGCAGTCTGCAACCCCCCTAAGTCATTCCTCTTAGGACTTGGTTTCCAGACCCTTTGATCATCTTGTTTGCTCTTCTCTCGCAACATTTTTGCTTAGCGATAGATCCTTCTTGAACAGTGATGTGCAGAACTGGACACGCTACTCCAGGTGAGGTCTGACCACAGCAAAATAAGAATGCCACTATTACTTACCTCAACCGGGACACTTTACTCCCATTGCAGCCTTCTGCAACTGCATTGGCCTTCTTGGCCGCTGCATCACACCATTGACTCATGTTCAACTCGTGGATTACTAAGACCCCTAGATCGTTTCCGCATGTACTGCTTTCAAGCCAGCATAAGCCGTCCTTATTTGTGCATTTCATTTTTCCTCTCTACATGTACCGCCTTTACATTTATCCCTGCTGAAATTCATTTTGCTAGTTTTAGCTCTGATCTCTTAAACTGTCAAGGTCACTTTGAATTCTGATCCTGTCTTTTGGGGTCCCTTCCTCATTTGGTGTCATCTTCAGATTTAAGAAGAATGTTTTCTATTCTGTTCTCCATAAAGAACAACACTATGTACAGTACAGAACCTTAAGTCACCTCCTTTTCACTTCCCTCCAGAACAAACATTGGCTTGGGTCCAGACTCTGTGAAAAACTGTATTTATTTAATCCAGTGTGAGCTCCAAAATCTACACAGGAGGGCTTTCTCTCAGTCCTACAATCTTTGCAAGTGCATTTGGTGAGGACTTAGGAGAGAGTCCATCTCTGAGGATGCTCCCAGAATGTGGAACTCCCTTTTCTGCTTTCTGTCCATCAAAAGGTGAAAAGGTTTTTATTCAGGCAGACCTTTGAATTTTGAATTCTGGAGCAGTAGTGAGTGTGTTAAGTGGCGTGTTATATTTTTCATCTCTTACAGGAAAATGTGTTTTAAATATTTGTGTTTTTAATTATATTTTAAAAATAATGTTTAATTCTTCTTAAACTTTTGTAAACAAATGCTTTAGCTTAATCTTTTTTCAATTATTGTAAGCTGCCTTGAATCCCATCTTGGGAGAAGGGCAGGATATAAATTCAGTAAATAAATCAGTGAGCACTCTCTGGGTTTGGTCTGTCAATTAATTACAGATCCACTTAACTATAGTACTATCCAGCCCACAGTTCACCAGCTAAGAAGGTAAGATTAGTTTGAGAAAGCCATGCTGGCTCTTAGTAATCATAACATCCCTTTCTAAGTGTATACAGACTGACTATTTAATGATTTGTTCTACAATTTTTCTTGATATGGATGTCAAGCAAACTTGTTGGTAGTTACGTTGTGAGTTCCTGCATGGCAGGGGGTTGGACTGGATGGCCCTTGTGGTCTCTTCCAACTCTATGAGTCTATGCTCAGGTCCTCTTTCTTGGTCCCTTTTAACGATGGGGACATTTGCCCTCTTCATTTTGATAGGACCTCTCATGCCCTCCGAAAATTCACAAAGACTATTAACAGTGGCTCGTAGGGCCTGTACGCACAGGCCAAAAGGCTTGTGTTCTCCTTGGCCTGGCTATTAGCCTTGGGCTGGTATTGGCAAGTCCAGATGTTGAGCTGACAGTTTCAGACTGATCCTGGCCCAAAGGGACTTTAATCTGGTCCAAAAAGACTGGCTATTTGTGCCAATTGGTACCTGCTGCTACTGCTGTGTCTAACTCGAAGGCCCCTGCCATGGCCTCTGATGTCCGAAGGGGGCACCTGGCCACATGGATGTAGCCAGGCACCCCATTTCCAACATTATGGGCCATGCTGGAGGCCTCCGAGATAGATACAATGGTGGCAGCAAGTAAAGAGCGCTCAGTGACAGTGGGTCCATAAGGCAGCAGCGGGCAGGCATGTAAACACACACCTGTCACTGCACCAGCCAGGGGACTTACCCAGATAAGAACCAGCCGCAGGATACCATAGACTTGACCTGTGATATTCTGCTTGTCTGCTCAGGCCCATAGATTATAAAGATTCATAGATATATCTACAAGCTCTTGAATGCAACTCATCCAGCCATGGAGATTTGACTTCATTTAGAGTATCTGGAGAAGAGAAGGTTAAGAGATGATATGATAGCCTTGTTTAAATATTTGAAGGGATGTCATATTGAGGAGGGAACAAGCTTGTTTTCTGCTGCTCCAGAGACTAGGACCTGGAACAATGGGTGCAAGCTCCAGGAAAAGAAATTCCACCTCAACATTAGGAGGAACTTCCTGACAGTAAGAGCTGTTCGACAGTGGAACACACTTCCCCGGAGTGTGGTGGAGTCTCCTTCTTTGGAGGTCTTTAAACAGAGGCTGGATGGCCATCTGTCAGGGATGCTTTAATTGGGAGTCCCTGCATGGCAGGGGGTTGGACTGGATGGCCCTTGTGGTCTCTTCCAACTCTATGATTCTATGATCTCTTTAGGTATCTCTTTGCTACGTTTTTTACCTATTCTGGGCTGTGGTCACCTTACTGCATGATTTATTCTATTTTTACCAGTTAGAGTGCTATTTTTCTTTTGGGAGAAGACTTGAGTCAAAGACTTTCCTTGAATGCTTGGTCTTCCCTCTGTCCCTCGTTAGCATTTTACCATCTTCTCTAATTCGGATCTATAAAGCCTTTTAACATTAGCAACACAAAGACTGGGAGGAGGGAGACTAAAGCAGGATTTGGAGGAAGGAAGATTTGAAATAGCTTTCGGTTTTGCAGATTAACAACTGGAAAGCAAGTGCACCGCACAAACAAACAGATGAAGTATATTTATGAAGGTTGGGAATATACTCTCCAAAGCAAACATGAAGCCCAAACCTTTGATTAGGCACTTGTAGCAATGTTAAAATTGAAGAGTTTTGGGGAATTCCAGAGACAAAATAAGTTTTTTCCTCCTCTTTGCATGAGATAATCTCAGCCAGTGTTCACCTTCTGGCGTAAAACTCAGACCCACAAGGCAAACACAGCATACAATTACTGCTTTCATTCCTTCTTTCAGCTACTTAGGATTTCGAAACATGCTCTATATTTTGCCTCAATTCTTCTTCCTTCTTCCTTGCTAGCTTCCCTGTGCCCATATCCACTTCAATATATCCGGAGAGCAAATAGCTCACTTAGGCTTTGCTGAACAAGAAGGCAACAAATAGAAAAGGAAAGAGTATATTTATTCAAATGTTGCAAGTATTTTCTTAAGGACATTCTTTGATATTGCTGAGTTTTTGGCGTCTAAGTCTGTTGCAATCCACCACCACCCCAAACACCCACCAAAAAGAGAATCCCTACCATTGATTTTTTAATTTTACATGTGGAGGCTTCTTCACCTTTTAATGGTGGACTTTTATCAGGAGTAAGGAGCACAGGGAAAGGGACAGAACACCTTTCTCCTCTCCAATAGTTTTTATAAACTTTTATTTTTTAAGCAGCAGTAACTATATTCTGCTAATATTGTGTGTGCATTGTGCCACAATGTGGCTCAGTCTGTTTGTCATCTATTTGGCGGCAGACTATTTATTTATTTACATTATTATTTAAATGGTTCCCTGCAAGAAAGACTTTTCATACATATTGAACTCATCTCCAAGAGGTCATGAAATTGCACAACAGCCGGCATACATATGCAGGCATTAAGCACAATGAGCAAAACTGTGGTTGCTCAGCTCCATAATGGCATTCTACAATATGAAAAGTCTGACTCTTGACAATTAATAACAGGAAAGCTCTGGTTTTATGTCCTCTGCATTTTGTTTCTTTGGTTTGCTAGTCTAGAAAGGCCCATGTAGCTCTGGACCTTCCATCTTGTTTGTCTATAGCTGTAACACTGCCAAAGCTAGTGGTCCAAGGCAGTAATACTTGATTGTCAGGTCCAGCAACAGCTCTAACTAAGCCTTCGTCCATTGGCATGGGTATGGTTTTTGGAAGGTTTGGTTTTTGGAATTTATAGACAGTGGGCCCTTGCTATCTATGGGGGAGCTGTTCCAGACCACCACTCCACAGATAGCAAAAAATGTGGGACCTCAAGTCTTGTTGTTTCCAATGGGTGCATGCATGCACCACCATTTTGAGGCTCAAATCTGTGGATGGGAAGCCCGTAGACAGAGCAGGCACACTGTATATTTAATATAAATAAATATACATAAATATAATACATATTTGAATATTTTCAAGCCATGTATGTTTGAATCTGTGGATAAAAAATATCAATGAATACTGTATTTGGTGTTCAGGCTTTGCATGCTGGTTCAGTTTCAATCACTGCAATTTCCAGACAGGACTGGGCATTAAGCCTGCACTGAAACCCTGAAGAGCTGCTGTTGCAATCAGTTTTGGCAATGCCAGGGGCAACGGTCTGATTCAATGTATGACCAGTTCCTATGATCTTGGCTATCACCCCTTTTTTAAAAACAGTCTTTTTGTTTTCCAATTGTTTTCCCACTAAACAGACTTGTTCCTTGTTTTCTACCTTTGGATCATATCCCTAGTGTCATGTTGACCAAGGCTTGACCAAGTAATTCTTCAAGCTCTTGGCTGATAGGTTGTTCTGTCTCTCCTGCCCAGTGGAAAGTGTCCTGGAGACTGATCTTCTCAAGTCCATCTCAGAACTTCTGGCCAAACTGTTATCCTTGTGCTTCATTACAATACATTTTAGCCAAGTGGTTATCTTAGCAACTGCTTGGGAACTCTTGTTCTTTTCAGTTTCTGGATTTAGCTTGTTTCTAGTCTCAGGAAACTAAAGATAGGTAATGCACTCTCTTCTCTCTCCTTTGTTGCTTTACATTTCTCCATCCAAATGGTCTCCTTTCATTCTGAGACTTATATATGTGTTAATTTTAAGTATTTTTACTTGCTTTCCGGCTAAAAAGGCTCTCAGTACAATTCCCAAAAATCAGAAATAAGACAATCTATGTCCACAGGCTCACAATCTAAAAGATGCATTGCAAAAGGAAAAGAGATTAGAGGAAGGAGAGAAAGCAGGGCACTAGAGATTGTTAATTATGAAGCTCAGCAACTCACAGAACCAGATTTAAGGAAAGTGGAAGGGCTGCATTTTCTTAGCATTACCAATTTGCAACTGGATATAAAAGGATATCAGTTGGAATTGTATGTAAGCATGGTGGAATGGTACCTAGTGGCTGCTTCCTCTCCTGATAGCCTGAACAGTGGCAACTGGGTGGTAATTTTAGCACTTTTCAACAAAGGTTCATAAAAAGGGTTTAGTCTTAATAAAACCTGTTTTCTGGATTGCAATTACATCTTGGCTCTACAAGTGGCATCACTACCTATGGTGCCACCTGGTTGGGAGAGCTCCTGGTGGCAAGGGGGTGGGCAGAAGGCTGCCTAATTTTCTCATCTCCACCTCCCCTCCCTGGCTGCCCCCAACCTGCTGGTTGCCAGGCTATGTCGACCCCTCACTATGTCAACCCCCTCACACGGCTACCTACCCAGAGCAGCCAGGCAAGTGAGGCATTGGGAGGGCACAGAAGGGGTGCATGTTACCCCTCCTTCTCCTCCATCACTGGGATTTCTCCCCAAGGACAAAGCCCTATGACAGAGCAACCGGAAAGGGCATGTGCATGCTCACCCCTCCTGCTCTGAAGGGGGAGGAGAGCCCAACTGTATGCCACCCTTCATTTGGGGTGTCACCTTACGCGGTCCACACCCCCTGTAACCCCCAATGATGCCACTGGGCTCCACCATTCCTCCTTGGAAACCTTATGGCAGTCTTCCACAGATGTAATGCATACTAACACTTGCTCATATAGCCAAGGCCCTAGTCTCTAAATAAGCTATACCAGAAAGTCTTACTTTTTAGAGAAAGAAGCCAGGGCAAGTATTCTAATACTCGGTTGCTTCCTCAGTCTTCTATTCTTCTATGGAAAGATCTACCAGGAAATAGAATTAGGTTCAGATGTGTGTCAGGTACACACGTGACTGTGCAAGTTGTTATCACGTATCTCACTCCAGTGTTTCAATTCAAACTCTGTCAAGACAAAAAAGGCATAACTGGTGGCTGTGCCAACAGTTATTGTAATTTATGTTAAGCCAACTATGGAAGCTCACTTTTGTGTAAGCTAGCTATGCACTGAGGACTACTACTAGCACTTGCTAAAGAAGTCAATAAAAACAAACACATCTGGAGAAGCATGGCACAGAGCTGCCAACTTTTGAACTTTTCATCCTTGAGCACCACTTTGATATGCACCAATTAGCCAGTGATGATATTTAGCTAAACTGCATGAAAAGTTTAATCTCCGTTAGTAACCCAAGACAGAAGATTGGGTTACTGGAAGGGGGGGAAAACACACATTGTGAAAATAATAATAATAATAATAATAATAATAATAATAATAATAATAGATTTATAACCCTCTGCTCGGCAATCGGGGCAGCGTACAACAAATTAAAAATACAACAGGTAAAAACATTCCATCCTCCCACCCCTAACCACCCACCCCTTAAAACAGGATTAAACTATCATGGAGTTAAAATCAAATTCACAAATAAAAAGAAAAACAATACAGTCCCATTGGCCTGCTAATGAAAATGGCGGGAGGGATAAATGGCGGATCACCTCCAATTTTAGCTGGGTAGTTATTCCGGGAAGGCCTGCCGGAAGAGATCCATCTTTACTGCCTTCTTGAAGGCAGCAAGAGTGGTAATCAGACGGATCTCGTCCGGCAGGTCATTCCACAGTCTGGGAGTGGTCGCAGAGAAGGCCCTCTGGGAGGTCTGCAAAAGCCTGGTCTTTATTGGTTGCAGCAGACTCCTCCCAGAGGACCGAAGTGCGCGGGGGGATCATACGGGGAATGACGGTCCCTAAGATAAGATGGACCTAAGCCATGTAGGGCTTTAAAGGTTAACACCAACACCTTGTACTGTGCCTGGAAACTAATCGGCAGCCAGTGGAGGGATTTGAGCACCGGTGTTATGTGCTCCCTCCTAAATGTTCCAGTAACTAACCTGGCTGCCATATTTTGTACTAGTTGCAGTTTCCGGGTTAAGCACAAGGGTAGCCCCATGTAGAGTGCGTTGCAGAAATCCAAACGTGAGGTTACCAGAGCGTGTACCACAGTTTCCAGATCCCTCATGTCTAGATAAGGGTGCAGTTGGCTTATCAGCCGAAGCTGATAACAGGCACTCCTGACCACCGCATTCACCTGACTAGTCATGTGAAGCGATGAATCTAGGAGTACCCCCAAGCTGCAAACACAGTCCTTAGAGGAGAGTGTGACTCCATCCAGGACTGGAGACTGTATTCCCAGATCTGGTTTTGGGCCTGTAACTGTCAGTACCTCCGTTTTGTCTGGATTTAGTTTCAATCTGTTTTTCCTCATCCAATCCATTACCGCTCTGAGACAGTCATCAAGAGGAGCGACGCCATCTGAAGTCTGAGCCGATGATCTAGTCATGGAGAGGTATATCTGGATGTCATCAGCGTACTGATGACACCGCGCTCCATGCCTCCGAATGATCTCACCCAGCAGCTTCATATAAATATTAAATAGCATCGGGGACAGGATGGCTCCCTGAGGGACGCCACAATTAAGCTCTATTTTGGAAGAGCAACTGTCCCCGAGCCTCACCCTCTGCAATCTGCCCGAGAGAAAGGAATGGAACCACTGCAAAGCAGTGCCTCCAATTCCTAACTCTCTCAGGCGATCCAAGAGGATGGAGTGGACTATGGTATCAAAAGCCGCCGAGAGATCCAAGAGCACCAACAGGGTCACACTACCCCTGTCGATACCCAGGCAGAGGTCATCGGTCAGAGCAACCATGGCGGTCTCCACACCATAACCTGTCCTGAAGCTGGTTTGAAATGGATCGAGATAATCGGTTTCATCCAAGACTGCTTGGAGTTGGGAAGCAACTGCCCTCTCCATCACCTTGCTTAAAAAAAGGAAGCAAGGAGACTGGTCTATAATTATTTCGGTCCAGGGAAGGTTTTTTCAGGAGTGGCCTAACGGCCGCCTCCTTCAAACACAATGGTACAATACCTTCCCTGAAGGATGCATTGATTGTATCCTGTAGGAATACTCTCAACGCGTCCCCCCCTGGACGACCAGCCAAGATGGACAAGGATCAAGAGGGCAAGTCGTCTTCCTTATCTTTCCAAGAAGCTTGTCCACGTTATCAGTACTCACAGATTGAAACTGATCCAGTAAATTGCCATCAACGGAGTTGCTGGACGCTCATCTACGGATTCTGTCGAAACAATGGCGTCCAAGTAGGCTCTTATCCGAGAGATTTTATCTACAAAGTAGGTATTAAACGCGTCATAGCAGGCTGTCGTTGGGTTAAGTAGGGGGCTTGGTGCCGGAGGAACCTTTGTCAATTCCCCCACCACCCTAAACAGCTCTGCTGGACGGGACTCTGCAGACGCAATGCGTGCAGAGCAGAAGGATCTCTGCGCTGCATGCAAAGCCTACCGATAGGAATCAAGATGCTTCCTATGGCGAGTTCTATCAGATGGGAGCTGAGTCTTCCGCCATTCGTGCTGTAGTCATTGTCCAGCTCGCTTCATTCTCCTAAGTTCCTCCGTGAACCAGGGCTTACGATTAGAAGTGGGCTGGAAAGGACGCTTGGGAGTGATTGTGTCGATAGCCCTGGTAAGATCGGTGTTCCAAGTATTTACCAGGGCTTCGACAGAATCACTGGCGTTACCAACCATTAAACCCTCTAAGGCCTTCTGGAAACCAATGGGTTCCATGTGCCTTCGAGGGCAGACCGTTCTCTGGGAGTTGTTATCACCTATCAATCAAGGTTTGCTTTTAGAATTATTTTTGGAGGGTGGATATTTTCAAGCTGTGGATGGGGTTGAATTTGTGGGTTAAGAATCCTTGGACACAGTGGGCCAACTGTACTTTTAAAGGCCATTCTTTTCTTTTCTTGGACACTGCACATAGGCTGAAAAACCATTATTTCTCATTTGTAAATATAGCTAGCTTTCTAAGTATAATGGTATAATAACAGAAGTGGTATGTACTTATCTCTCCTAGAGCGTTCAGTGAACATGTTAGTGGGGAGTGTGAACACTAAACATAATCCCTCCCAGGTCACTGTGGCTTTCATAAACATGGAAGTACATGCTGTGTATATACTTGACTTTAAGTCAACTTCATATATAAGTCGAGGGCAAGTTTTGGGGCCAAATATATGGATTTTGATATGCCCTGTGGATAAATCAAGGGTAACACCTAGGGGCATGTAACAAAGGATGTAAAGGGTGAAGCAAAGAAAAATTATGGCAAAGAACTTTCAAAATTCCGCAGGCTCAGTCTAAAGGCTGGATGGATGGGAAAGTAAAGGGGGTTGGTCCTTTTAGGTACTTCGAGGAGAAGTTAAGACTCTCACATTTCGCCAGGGGATGGTTCCTTTTTTAATAAGAGTCAAAGTACAGTACTTACATTGACCCATGGATAAGTCGACCCAGATTGGGGTCAATATTTTGACTAATATTTCTAGTCTTAGACATGAGTATATACAGTACAGTCAGCCCTCCAAATTTGAGGCTTTGACTTTTGCAGATTTGATTATTCGTGGATGTGATTAGTATGTTCTCCCCTCCAATATGACTTTATGGTCAACATCAGCCAGAAGTCATGCTGGAAAGCATACAGATTCCTAGAGAGAATACTTCTCTAGGCCTTTGTAGGCCCTCCAGCTCAATTCTGTGGTCAACTTCTAGCAGATGTTGTCCATAGAATTGTGCTGGAGGGATCTCAGGTAAAAAAAAAAATAGTGTTTTTGTTATTTGTGGTTTTTCCACTTTTACAGGGGCCCTGTGCTCCTAACCCCAGTGAATGTGGAGGGCCCACTGTAGGTATATTTGCACAGAATTTATTCAAGTTGTTGGGAACCTTGGCCAACCAATTGTATGGATGCAGCTTCCTTTTCACACAGATGTCTCCTACCATGCAGCACAAAGGGCCTGGCCAGAATGCATGACTCTCCTCACTCTTCACACAGCCACACTGTGCGAGAGTGATTGAGTTCTAAATATGTAAATACTGTGCAAAGTATGCCTATTTTGAAGCCATAGCCAAGACATTTTTGTAGTAAACAAGCATTTTACTCTCCAGGTAAAACTTTTACTTTATACAGGCATTTTTACATTTGTTTATCAAGATTTGGCAATACAGTCCACAAATGTTCTAGGTACATTTATTGGTGATATTTTTTTTTAAAAAAAAATCTTCACCAGATTTTCTTCTCTGTTATTCAGAATCCATAAAGAATGTTTCAAAGTCTTGATCTAAGTCTGAAACAAGGGCATCCACAAAGTCTTCCAGTGATGGACACTTCTGTAGCATACCTACAGAAAACAACACAAGGAGAAGATCAGGGCTGAAAGAATTTTGTTAGTAATATAGCCATAAACTGAAAGTATTTGGGTCACATTGAACCACTCAAGTATAAATGTCAAGAATCTCTATTAAGAAGGAAAGAATCAATTATAAGGGCACTGATTCAGAAATACCATAAAAAACTAATTTTCTCTGCATTTCTTAAAAAGTAAGGTTTTACAAAATGCATGCAGCTGGAAACAAACCCCAAATATCTTGCATAATGTATATAATGTGGTCTTATTTACTATCATTTCTATTTTAGTTTCTCCCTACCTCAATAGCTCTGCTCCAGCATTAAATATCTAATATGTGTATGTGTTGCGGAGGGCATGACATTCATTCCATCTCCCTCCCTTTTTGCATCCCTTTTGCCTGGCTGTAGTGCTGCTGGGCAGGCAAAAGTCTATAGCTTGCAACATGTCCTTCACATGTTAGGTCAATTGAGATGATGCATGGCATGTGAGGCCTGCTATGAGCACAGCCAATATTTTCAGAGTCCCAACTTCAGGACTTAGCCAACTCTTAGAAATGGCAGGTGGGAGCAGTTTGTTGAAAAAAGTAGTGAAAACACATCTGCTGCAGAAGCATGAGACCTAATGTTGGGGGTATGGCCATCATCCAGCTGCAGAATGTGAATGTGTGTGTTATATGGAACATTATCTTCCCGCTAAATGAATATACACTTAAAGGTACATAAATGTATATTTTTCATGTACCAAGATCTTAAATATTAAACAAAAAATCTGCATTTTTGTTCTCAACTGAATAGGGAGATATACATCAGGATGCTACGCTCTACCTAGGAGGCAAATAAAAACAAAACAAAAAACCACCAGCCTTTATTTATTTACATACTTCCATTCTGCCAGCAAGGGGTTTTGGAGTTCTTGGATTTTGGCAGCTTAGACATCAGTGGGTATGTATAGGCTATAAGCAAGGCACAAATATATTTATGTTCTTCTATAATTTGATGCCATGTATGTAAGTGTTCTCTTCTCGTGATTATTATACAGCCCCCTGAAGGTCTTAGCATATAGGCCAAAAGGCATTGTATTTTGTTTTGTTTTTTGCAAGTAAAAGACCATCTTTTTAGCATTCTGAGATGTGTCTCCTATTTTTGTAGATTTTATTGGATTCTCTCCAATTCTTGTTCCCTTTCTTTACACTTTTATAAGCTTTGTTGTTCTCTGAAGAGAATCATTTTCTTAGAAGTGCCAATATAAATATAAACTTTCTGTGCTCTTTATTGTATGAATACCTAGTTCAACAACTTAATACTTCTACATGCCTCAGGCTTTAGGTTTCCATGGTGGGGGTGGTAATAATAATGGCTGCTATTCAGTATTTAGTTATGGGGTTTTAACTTCGTGTTATGGATCCATAACAGATCTGTATGAAGTAAGACCATGTAGTCTTACTGTATATCTATGTAAATGCCACCCCAGCAGACTTAATAGCTAGCAACTTTATCAGGTCAAAGTCTTTTCAGACTCTGATCGGGGAACAAGGAGAATGATTTCCTCCTCACCCCCCACCATCTACCAGCGAAAAGGAGGTGACAATCAGAAGCAGGGACCCTGTTGTAAGTTCTCATTGCAGCCTTGCTTGCTGATGAAAAGGGGGCAGCAACACCATTCTCTTGGCACTCTGATCAGAAGGTAAACAGATCTCCTTTGCCCAAATGGACCTCCACCAAGGGGAGAGGGTGGTCAGACAAGTAGTCTTTAGTTCCACAGATGTAAATAAGCAGCCAATCCAGATGATGATAATGACGACGACTATGATGATGATAGCAGTTGCAGCTGCTGCATTAGAGTAGCTAAAATCTAGCCAAGCCCTTTAATAAGTTTCTGCAAGAGTCAACTAGTTTGATTAGGGTTCTTGCATGTACAGTAATAGTTCCAAAGAACCAACACCTCAGAAGGAAGAGAAAGAGTCCAGATCTTGAGGCAATTTAAAGCTGTTACAACAAAGAGCTCCTTGCTAGGATCTTAGCCCATCATGATTTTAATTAACTCTAAAATATGTGCTGTGCAAGTGACAACAAGAATGCCTAAAAAGACAGTTCAAATTTAAAAAGAAAAAAAACTATTAAAAGAACAGAATACAAATCCATTTCAATAATATTTTCAGCATCAAAGGAAGTGTATTCTGAAAATATGGTTATGTTTATTATTGGTCTGTACACACTGACCACAGGATTTGGTTCAGCCACCAATTCAATGCTTTGGAAAATGTCCATTTCTACTTGGACCAATTTGGAGCTAGTCTGCTTTGATTTGGGTCCAAAACTTGAGTCAAGATTCAGAAATCTAAAGGTTTGTGCCTTCCAATGACTAATATTTGAAGTCCAAAAATATCTATAAATGTGTCAGAATTGGAGACTGCAGCAGCCACAGTAGTTCCTTAGGAGGGGCTTATGTTTTCCATGTTGGAGATAATAGGTACAAAGTGTTGTATTATGTATCTTTAAACTTGTTTTTGTTTTGTTTGTTTTTAAAGGGGGTACTGAAAATAACATTTATTTTGTTGGCAGAATTTTTTAAATAACATTTATTTGTTGGCAGAATAAATTCGCAGGCAAAGTTGTCCAATCTGAGAGGAAGACTGTTTCAGCTGAATGTATTCTGGGAATTTTGTGCAAGACCAGGGGAGGGGAACTGTGGTGGAGTTTGGGGGGGGGGGCGGACACTTTGCCAGACCCAGAAATGCTAAAAGCCAAAACATCCTCCTTCTGATTTTGGGGAAAAAATGTTAAACTGAGCCAAGGGAAGGTTTGTAACCTATTTAAATCGCTGCTCTTAGGGACTTTGGAAGTGGGCTGGGGGCAGGCATAAAAAGGTAGTATAGAAAGTTGGGAAGATTCAAGTATTGCAAAACAACCAGGGGGGCACACTGTTCTTCAGTGGCAGCCAGGATACAGGAAGTCTTCAGTAACACATCTATGAAGTATCAGGATCGATGTAGCTATTTATATGAAATAGCTACTTCTAATGCAATTTACTTCCATTGGCCTCCCACCATTGCTCGGGCAGTCTGTATGAACATGGTATAAGTGACAAAAATGCCCCATGCAAAAATCCTGCAAAATTTCATAAGGAAAGCTCCAGGACTCATGGCATGAGGCTTAAAAACAGCTTGACGCTTTTTCAATAGAGGCTATGGAATAATTTCTTTCTGTCCTTGCCCCACCACATCTCATCTGTATTGGCCAGCCTGCTTAGCTGTATTCTGTTTCTACATTTCCACCCAACAGTGGTAGTCTCAAAAGGGAAGAAAATAAGCATTACTAGTTGGTAGCATTTTAAATATGCGTTCTGAGAAATTTCTTTAGATGAACTAAAGAAATGGACTCTAAACATTTTTAGGAACTGCAACTTATGATGTTGCTGCCAACTGATGGAGTCCTCTTTGGCTTTACATGGTGTGAACATCACTGTGCAAATGATTGTTATTTCTTGGAGACTGGACAAGGGTGGCATCTTACTCAAGGTTGCTCAAGGGCTCTAACATAAACTCTTGAAGTAGGCTGAAGATAGTACATGGCTATATTTTCCACTAAGGCACTATATGCACAACAGCACAATCCAGTACTGCAGCACAGCAATGTTTTTCATACTATGAGGGAAACAACACACTACACTACTATTCCACTACTAAGCTATGACTGCCTCCTGTGGAACCTGTGATATGCAGTTTAAGGAGGGACATGAGCCAGTGTGGCGTAGTGGTTTGAGTGTTAGAATGTGACCAGGGATTGATTCTCTGTTTGGCCTTGAAACCTACTAGGTGACATGCTCTCAGCCTCAGGGGAAGGCAAAGGCAAATCTCCTCTGAACATATCTTGTCAAGAAAACTCTGTAAGTCAGAAATTGCATTAAATTCACTGTTAAACACACCCAGTGCCCAGTGGAGTGGTCACCTTGAAGGCCATGTACCATAGCCAAGAAGGGGTTTTAAGAGTTTAAAAAGCAAGATGAGGGATAGGAATCCTAGGAATGAAACTGTGGGGTCAATTATGTGCCCTTATACCAGTGGGTGAATTTATGAATTTTTTTAAAGGACACTGCAGAAAGTAGTATCCTAATTACAGCTGTGCAAGCAGAGGTTTCATGAGCCTCTACCGCACTTCAGGATTTCTCTAAAACTGATACTCACCCCTACTTCTTTTCCTTCAGTACAATAAACAAAATTATGTTGGAAGCCTCCCCGATTGCTATGCAGAGGGGCGGGGTATAAAAAATAATAATAATAATAATAATAATAATAATAATAATAATAATAATAATAATTATTATTATTATTATTATTATTATTATTATTAAAAAGCAAATTGGAGAACTAGCATTTGGACCAGGTGACACACTAGAAGAGCTAGTGAGGATGAAGGCACTAGGTTCTGATGAAAGACCATATTCAAAACCACTCCCGTAGTAGTGAAACTCACATTACAATTTACAAAACAGTGACAAAAGACACTAAGAGGCATTGCCTTTTACCCCTGCTGGGTTCCCTCTTGAAGTACAGTTAGTGCTTTGGACCACCTAGGGCTTTGGACCACCTAGAGACTGAAAGGTCTCTCCTATCATCCTCTTACACTTGTCAAAACTTGAAATAACACAATAAGAATATTGTACAACCACCTCAACAAAGAAACACAGAAGGAAGAGTAGCCCATGCTGTAGCCGTAAGTGGAAAACTGACCTGAAAACTTCAAACACAAACTCAGACTGATCAAAGCTCTACCAGAGAGAAAAAACTCCACACCCCAAGACTGAAGAACCCAAGGATCAAATGATAATACCAAGTCCTTTATAGACTATAAAGTTTAAAGTATGTGATATAAAACAGAACATAGCTATTGAGTTCCTAAGGAGATCTAACATTTTTAAAGCTGTGAACTTATTTTATAAGTGTAGCCTGACTGTGATTCCAACTCAGTCCCTCCCAAGCCTAAAGGCAACTACACAGATCATCTCCTTTGAAGTACTACACCTTCAACATTTCAACACTTGGGCTGACCACACCTTTTCTGGAAATGGTTTCAATCACCAAAAACGGGAACACTGAAAACACAGTTGCAAAAAGCTGTACTCTTGCTCTTCTGAAACTTGTTGTTTTGGATTCATTTGTTTTATTTATTAGTGGTTAGTGCTGCATGGCTTAGAACAACCACAAAAACACCAAGTGTTATAGCCTTTAGATGAATATTCAATTAAAATGTACCATGGTTAAAACCAATGAATACAATTTTCAATATCAAATTATCCAGGATCAACTTGGAACAGCTCCCATATTAAGTGTTTTCTATAGCACGATGGGGAACCTTTAGCCCTCCAGATGTTTTGGGCCACAACTCCCTCAGTTTCTTACCAATGGCCATGCAACAAACAGACATCTGCATCCCCCTTTCAACATTTTTGTTTTATTTTAAAATTTATATTCATTCTCTTGAACCTCAGTGTGGCTGGCCTACGTGGAAGAAGAAAGAATAGGCCAGTTATTACTGTTCTTGTGGCAGGGCTGATAGCTACCACAACATGAAAGGAAGTGATGAAGATTCATCTGCATTCTTCTGGGAATGGAAGTAAACAGAAAAGTGCTCATAAAGATGCCATGCTTTCTTTGTGCCAACAACAAGAAAATAATTACAATACTTGAATACATCCTATAATGTGCCATGTATGGTTTTGATTACAACTGTGCTAATCATGAAGAAGTTTTCAAGAATGCTGTACAGTATTATGTGCTCACTTTAGCAAACATAATATAAATTCAAATGAAAGGTGGCATGGGAAAGTGGTTTAATTTGCAGTTGCCTTTAAAGTAGAAGCAACAATCTTTGTCCAAATGTATGCTCGGGGGAAACAGTCAAGGGGAATAAAGCAGTGGCAATATTTATATTACCTTGAACCATGAGTATGGGCTCTTTTCCACCGCCATGTGCCAGCATTTCTCTGCGATAACGTTCACCCATTGCCCTGAAGGAAGAGATGGTATTATTATTTACAGCTTACCTGCAATCACAATCTGTTCAGATTCCCATCACACATGTCTCAAGGTTCCTCACTAAACTGACATGGGTAAAGATATCACAAAGTCTGATACCATAAAATCACATGACTATTCTAGAAAGGCATTCCATAAATGAAGTTATACTAGTGTACATTAAGCTTGATGGACTAGAGATATAACCAAAGGATGACAAGACTCCTACACTTTTTCGGTGCTCTTTTACAACCTACCTACCCCAGAAAGGGATAACATTTTTGTTAAGATATAATAAGAAGAAACCCCAGCTTAGAATGCTCATATTTCATTAAAAAGTCCCATTCCACACCAAAATAGGCAGTGGTAAGGCAGTTCCAATGTAACAGTCATGTGGAATTGGTTTAAAACCATTTGATGTTATTTCTGGCCAGGAAATTCTCTGTGTGACATCAATGGATTAATAGCATTAAAAACTGATGACTGACACATACACCATTACACGGGAACTGCACTTCTATAAGCAGATAGGCATCCAGGCAGGTGCAAGTCTCCATGTTAATTCAAGGTTAATGCCACAGAATTTCAATTTGACTCCAGTCTGGAAAAAACATAAGCAGCAACAGATCCTTCATCTCAATTGTTATAGTAGAAAAAGGGGCCCCCTGTGCATGTAGTTCTTACCTTCAATGGCAGCAAACTCTCTATCTCCCCACAAAAATATCAGCTTCATTAATTTGAAGCATTTCTCACTAAGTTGGAGGAAGCTACTTGTGAAGTACAGTGATGAGCTTAAATGGAATGAGCTATGCTTATAAAAGGTTTCCTTAGAAGTGAAAGAAGACTTTTTATCCTCCACATTTCTGAAGGCTCACACAATATATTGGCTTCCTATGGCATTAACAGCTGACCACATTGGAACATTTCAGCACTTAACAGCTTTTGTGGTCATGGCAGTGCAGTGATGGGCAACTATGAAAAAGCACAGGAGGCCTGTTATGATAGCACCTGGTCACACATATTTTATACAAACATATAAAGACACGCACCATGCTATCAGAAGCCATTATGCAATACTCTTAATAATAAATAGTTCTGAAATAGTGATAATAATATAGATCAACTGTCATTTCTAGACACTGATAATACTCCATTTCAATTCACAATCCCCACTGCTTTATACTCTGCATACTTCAAAATGAAAATAGATAGAAAAAATTGTTTCTATTTAAGGCAAACAAAAGGTGGGAGGAAAACAAAGATGATGAGACTGTTTCAAACTGCTAAATCTACATCCCTGATGCACACATGGTTGACACTTTAGGCTTCTTCTTTTGACAATCCCTACTTGCTTGTACACCCAGAGATTTGAGTATAGAGAACAAGGTGAATTTGTAGCTTTAAAATATGAACCAGAAAATGTCTATTGTTTTCCTTTTATTTACTCCTGTATATGAAGACAACAAGGAAACTAGGAAAAATAACTTTGTTTATATTTGTACCTGTTGAATGGGTCCTGCACAAAACACTTTTTCCATACCATGGAGGCCACAGCCCTAGACATGAGATAGGAGTAATATTTGGCACCATAACCCACAAGATGGCTGAATCTGAGTTGCCAGGCCTGTATGTGGGGAAGAGGAAAAAAGAAGGAATCATTACTATGTCTGTTTGGAAACTAAATGGTTTATAAAGATGGTAGATTTGGAGACTAAAGAAAACAGATGTGAAATCCAATTTTTCCCAGAGAATAAACAATGCAAAAAGTATTGGAGAACCATTATCAAAATGCAGGCGTATTTTATTATATCCACAATGTTTCTTTTGGAGGATTAGAGGAAAACCACAGTTTACATGTTACAAGTGCCACTGTGTTTTATCTTCCATATAGGTACACACAGTGTCACACCTGGAAAAGGTAAGCCTGCAACAATCTGCCAAAAACAAAAGAAAATCCAGCATCAGTCATGTCCTTGCTACCCTTAAAAGAACACCTTCTCATCTGTCAAAATACAAGCTTAGATGAGATGCCTAATATATTGTTCTTTATTGGTTTGTTTATGTATTTATACAGATTATTATCACCAGTAATTATTTTGCTTCTTGTCCATAAACTGTCAGGGTTTTATGATTCATTCTTTATTTTTTTTTCTAACTACTGCTATTAAATAGCACTGGATAGTGCTACTAAAATTAATAATACCTCTCCAGGATAAGAGGGATGTGATTTCATAGAATGAATCCTGCTGAAAGACCCAGTGGATTGTCCAATTTTCCATTCAATCCAAAAGCCGCCCCGATTGTTTTGCAGAGGGGCAGGATATTTTATTATTATTATTATTATTATTATTATTATCTGGAAACAATGAAACTGGCATCCTAAATAGTGCACAAAATTTGTGGTATACTCTGAATTCCCTAACAAAGAAAAGAAACTGGAGTGCATTTACAGAGGTTACTGGTAGAAATCATTACTGGCTTTTCTTTTTAAGCAAACCCAAAACACTAAAATCAAGGCATATTGGCTACAGAGGGCATTTCAGGTGTTTGTTTTCAGTACATTATAGTAACTTAATCTGAACTGGGATTTGTAATAGAACATGCTCCTATGTACAAATGTATTTTCTGCATTACCTGCATATTCTTGTGCCATTTCAAATAGTGTGGTTCATGACTATTTTCTATACCTTGGCCCAGACTTAAATCAAAATGGTGGCTGTAGTCAATAAATCAGAAGAAGAGTAAAACTTGGAAGGGAAGCTATGAAGGACAAGTCTATCATATGCTGGTTAGCGGCTATTTTAAGGCCTATTCTTAACATATAACTAGATGTTCTTCTTCTTTCTACTGCCACTGTATTCTTTCTTCATCCAATATTTTCTTTTCTACTACTGTGGTGTCCTTTCTTGTCTGGGTTCAGGCATTAAAGGCTAACACATTAATTTAGTCTTGATATGACTGACATAATTTTATAAGTAAGTCATCTGCACATTAAAGACTAATATTTAACCTTCACATACTCTTAGTAAATACTTTTAGTAAATATATTTAGTCGTTTGAAAAGCATTTCGATTCCATCCTGAGAGAAAAGCAAGATACAAATTCAATAAATACAAAATTCATGCTTTTGTAGTCTGAAGTCAGCAGGCACACAAACTATTAAATGTTAGCCTATGTTGGCAGATACAGATTAAGTATATAGGTGAGGAGAAAATGAAGATGTAAAATAGCAATGGTATTTCAGTTTCTTGATGATGATGATGGTGATGATGTATTTATACCCCGCTCTTCAGCCATAGCGGCTTACAAATGGTTAATTAGACATTTCCCTGCCCTCAGGCTTACAATCTAAAAAGACATGCCACAAAAGGAGAAGGGAAGGGGGTGTGGAAGGAGAATAAGTCCAGCAGATCTTCTCTCCCTCTAAAGCCTGGACCAAGGCAGATGGACTAGAGGGAGGGCCCTTCTTCTTGTTTAGGCTAGGCCCGATGGAGCTGGCCTGCCTTCTCTCCCTTGATGAATATCATCTTAAAACCATAGTCTCAAATATGCTTACTCTGAAGTAATTTAACTGATATCAACAGAACTTGTTTCCAACAAATATATTTAAAATTTAGTCTTGTTTCCTTGGACAGATTTTTGAAACACATCATACTAAGTACAATAATACATACTTTTATCCCTCGTCCTTTAGTAATGTCATCCTACACTCCAAAGGTGGCTCCAATTATTCTGCAAAAATATTTTCAGTTGAATCTCAAAGAGTCTACACCATATCAGAGACCTTTATAAAGTTTATGAATCAATCTACTGGACTGAGGCTTATATATTTACACATCCTATCAGCACCAAAACGTAACTTTAAGAAAGGTGAGAGTATCTTGCTAATACCTCAATAGAGAGGTAAAGACTATGAACCAACTATGTGAACTATGAGTTCACAAAGAATGAATTCCATAGCTATGTAGCAATAAAATTCCACACTAAATTAAGGAGACTTCTTGAGGATATTAAATACTTTTTGCAGCAGTCGCCTTTGAACCTTGAAATTATGCTTCTCGTGGACATTTCTAATTTGTACAGGCATTTAGTGTTCAGTTTAATCTGATCTCTGTCACTGAATGAGCTCATCTTTCTAACAATTAAAATAAGCCTCTAATGTTTCAAATTTCTCTTTGGAACCCTCCCCCCCCCCCCCCCCCCCGGCTACATACACAAATATGTACAACATACATCTTACTGAAGGTCATGCTTCTAAGTGCAAGCAAGTTGAAATCTTCTGCTACATTATCTGCTCCTCTAAAGTATGTAATAAGACCTGAAAAAGCTGTAGGAAAACATTCCAATAGTTTATTAAATAGTGGTGTGTTCTATAGTATAGCCCAGAGGTTATGATAACATGCCATCTGTAGGTCATGTTCCTGCCTGTTTTTTTCATATAGTGTAACTGAAAGAAATGAAGGTGCCTGGATGATCTATAAAATTAATAGTTAAAGATGCCTGTTCCTCATCAACATACCATCAGCCCACCACGAATAATCTTGTCTGAAGGTTTTCCAAAAAACCATACATGATTTTTATTAGAAAGAATAAAAAACTGACTGCTTTCTTGTGGCCAAGAGTCTTAAATAAGACACACATTGGCTACATTCTAGGAGTATAAAACAACATTTTAAGAGCATTACTACAATTCCCTACATTCTGTTTAGCACACAAAAACCTTTGATGCAGACTGTAGCCACATGCTATCTAAAGGGTTTAGTTAAAACTTTAAAGCTGTTAACAGTCTACATTAGTCTATCTTGATAGAATTATTGAGCAAAACGTTAGTGAGCACAAAGTCAAATTCTGATCTGCCATATGTTAAAGCAGTAAGATTTTAAAGATTTAGCTGCATTTAGTAGCATAGACTGTAATATTAACAGTCTTGGGCTGTGTTGAAAGCACTTGCATGAACACTTTCAAGTGTCCCATCTACGTGAATGTTTGAAAAGCATTTGCCTATCTATCTAGGAAGCACTCCCCTACCACCACCATTTCTGTTTGTCTTCCAGCATGATAGACTATATAGTGTGATGATTTCTTCTTGTTTATTGTGTGATAATTTATTGGCTGTAAGTGCCCATAAAACAGAAGAATTTGGGGTGGAATCCCAAATTGGCAGCACATGTGAGTGTTGTTGTTGTTAATATTAATATTAATATTAATATTAATATTAATATTATGTCTTACCTGCCTCTCCATGGATTGAGGTGGGGAACAACAACAATTAACAGACACACCACATCAGTTAAAACAAATCCATTAAATACGCATCAGTATAAAAGGAAATGCATACAATTTAAAAGGACAAGATATAAACATATTAAAACAATCCACCTTTAAAATTCATCATTTAAAATTCACAATTTAAAAATAATCTGGGTAATCCTGCCAGAAGAGACTGTTCTTTAATGCAGTTTTGAATTCAGACAGTGTATTCAGCTGTCGAATCTCTTCTGGCAGGTCATTCCACAGTCTAGGGACAATAAACAGTAATAAATGTTTTATCAATATTTTTTTTAGAATTAAGGAACAGAACAAATAATAAAATCGAGACTATCCTAATAATGGGGAAAGGCATTCTGAGAGTTATGTAAATCACCAGGAACGGAACCTATTAGAATGATCTGTGTTTGTTTCTGAAACAAAAGCCTATATCTGGGGCGGGGGGGGGGGGGGGGACACGACTCCACAGACGTTAGTGCTGTAATTTTAGAACTCCCAAATCAACTGTTTGAAGAAAGTATAACTATTAAAATAATAAAATACTTAGGGAGCTGGCCATGTTTAGCCTGGAGAAGAGACAATTAAGAGGTGATATAACCCTGTTTAAGTATTTGAAGAGGTGTCATATGGAGGATGGAGCAAGCTTGTTTTCTGCTGCTCCAGAGAATAGGACCCAGAGCAACTGATGCAAGCTACAGGAAAAGAGAGTCCACCTAAACATTAGGAGGAACTTCCTGATAGTAAGAGCTGCTCGACAGTGGAAGACACTCCCTCGGAGAGTGATGGAGTCTCCTTCCTTGGAGGTCTTTAAACAGAGGCTGGATGGCCATCTGTCAGGAATGCTTTGATTGAGAGTTCCTGCATGGCAGAGGTTTGGACTGGATGGCCCTTGTGGTCTCTTTCAATTCTATGTTTCAATGAAAATGATAAACCTAATTAGTCACTATGTAAGGAGATCCTGTAGCACCTTTGAGACTAAGTGAAAGAATTTGGCAGCATGAGCTTTTGTAGTCTTAAGTCTACTTCCTCAAATGCATTTGGATGCAATAGACGTAAGTCTACAAAAGCACATGCTGCCAGCTTCTTTCTTTCAGTAAGTCTCAAAGGTGCTACAAGATCTCTTTACATACTGATTTTACAGACTCACATGGCTATATCTTTGAATCCCAATTAGTCAAGTTTATCTGGCTCAAAGAATATACTACATTTTGGGTCATAGAGTCTTTGAACTTGTCTGCACTGGACAGGATACTCCAAGCGCAGCCTCAACCTGCCCCTGTCATCTCACCCTCTGTTTTCGTACCACAGAGGCTGTCTGCATGGGTTTCCCACTGGGCCATCCTGCACATCCACTGCCACCACGGGTCATTTGTTCTTAAGTCAGAAAGAAGTGCTCAGCAAAGGTCACATGGTGGGCACTTCTTTCTGACCTCAAAATGAGCAACCTGGACTGGGAGACCCAGTGGGATGCCCGTGCAGATAGCTGCCACAGAGCAGAAATGGAGGGCTCCGAATCTTTCTGGGATATCCGGAACAACTAGGTTGTGTCTTCATTGTTATACTCCAGTTCTGGTGTGGAATGTGCTAGGCATCGCCTGGACTGCCTGTACCAAAACTGGATTTGGGGTGTGTGTTGTCCAAATAGGGTGACACTAGAACAGGGGAGGAAACAGGCCTTTTGGTCCATGCAGACAAAGCGTTAGTCTGCCAGGCAAAATAATACAGATTATATTCAATGCAATGAAATATGTAACACTTTTATGTGGAAGCAAATAGCACTCATTTTCCTGGAACTTTCAGAACTTCCAGAACTTTCCTGGAATTTTCAGAATGGGCCTCTAACTATTTAATACACCAGAAAACAAGAATCAGTCACCAAATAGAAATAGTTATGGTTTCCTTTTTTCAAGTTATTTTCATGGGATTGAGTACTTATATATTTATGTCTGCTTGACACCATGGCAGACTAGAAGAGATAAAATTTCCTTTGATTTGCTATTGATGACTGGTTTATTCTGTTTTTATTGTTTTTTGCTTGCTCCTAATAAATTGATCAAACCTTGGATCAAACACTGATCAGAATAGAGAGTGAATTCAGGAAATCAGAAGAAGACTGGGAATGGTAAGGGCAATTATGAAGGAACTAGACAAGATCATTAAGTGTAAAGAGATACAACTGAACACTGAAGTTAGAATAGTCTAAGACATTGTACTCCCCATCACCATGTATGGATGCAAGAGCTAGAGAGTGAAGAAAGCAGACAAGAGGGAAATCAACTCATTTGAGATGTGGTGCTGGAAAAGAGTGCTGAGGATACCATGGACAGCCAAAAAGGCAAACAAGTGGGTCCCTGAACAGATAAAAACAGAAATTTCCCTGGAAGCCAAGATGATCAAATTGAGGCTGTTGTACTTTGGCTACATCATGAGAAGGCACGACTCATCAGAAAAGGGAATAATGCGTTTCCATATAAACAGCTAATGGACAGATTCAAAGTAGATGATAAAAAACTGGGATTTGAAGAGACAGACACTGAATTGGATAAAGTGATTAAGCAAAATGGAAAAAAAACTAACTTCCAAATACTATGAGACTTTGCAGGCAATAGATTTGGAACAAGACTTAGTAAAAGATACGATGATTAGATGGGCCAAGGATATTGGCAGGGACATTGATTTGGAAAGTTGGGAGTGGGCAAGAATGAAGACACAAAAATTTACTCAATGTCAAGACTTGAAAGAAAACTATCTAAAAATGGAGCAACGTTGGTACCTCACCCCAGCGAAATTATCAAAAATGTACAAGAATGGTAATAACAGATGTTGGAAGTGTAAGCAAACTACAGGATGTTGGTTACATGTATGGTGGAACTGTGACAAAGTCAGGAAGTATTGGACAACTGTTCATAAGGTAATCTGTGAAATATTTAAAATAAGATATGACATGATACCAGAAATATATCTGTTGAACATGACAAATAAGATCCCAGGAAAAATGGAAAGGAAATATGGGAGGATATTATTGTATATGATAACTTCAGCTCGGATTGCACTAGCAAAAGAATGGAAACTAGCAGAAGTGCCCTCAATCAGTGAGTGGTTTACAAGGCTTATCGAAATGATGAGTATGGATATACTCACAGCTAGACTGAACAAACAAAATGTAGAGAGTACTGAACAAGACTGGATTCCGATACTGCAATACTGTAAAGGAGAAAATTTAATTGAATAGAGATATAGACTGATGGGATACCCTAAATTAGTAAACTGACTTAATAATAGGTGAAAAGTGACTATTAAAGATCAAGATAATTAAAGCTATTGTTTTAACACACAGTGGATTCAATATCTAAAATTGCATATATATGAAGACAATGAGTGAACATTGAACTAAGGTTGAGTACAAACTGGAGATACTTTGGAAGTCAATTGTAAATATTTGTACATAATTATTGAAAAAGAAATTAATATGTCAACTTTATAGATATGTTTGAATAGTATATGTTAATAAAATATAAATTAAAAAAGAAAGAGAAAAGGGAATAATGCTAGGAAAGGTGGAGGGCAGTAGAAAGGGATGAAAACTACACGCCAGATGGATAGACTCAATTAGGGAAGTCATGGGCATGAATCTACAAGACTTAAGCAGAGCAGTGGAGGATAGGAGGGCTGGGAGATGTCTCATCCACAGAGTTGCCTTGAGTCAGACTCATGGGCAGTTAATACCAATAATTTCACAAAACCAATTTAGGTTCCTTAGTTTTGGTCCTTACAGTATTTGAAACAAATGTTTTATTAAAAATATATTTTGAAATTATCGCTTGAATAAACGGTACTTTTGATATTTCAAATGATAATTTCAAACCAAACTAAGCTAGATAATTTTACAAACTGACTTTCAATCTGTATAGGGTAGCAAAAGTTCCCCAAATTTGTTTTTTTCCCCAAAAACAAAAACAAAAACAAAAATGTAAATATTTTCCTCCCATGGCTTCAACATTTTCAGAATTTTTATTTCTCTATATGTAAGAGCGGTCTCTAAAAGGAATACCTGCCACAATCTTTCACTAATTCATGCTCTAACAAAATAATTCTATAAGTTCAAATTTTATCTAGTCTAAACTCAAAGAATTCATATATACTATGGTAAAGAAAGCAGGAATGAACACAATGAATCATGCCAAAGATACATGTCTTGGGCAAGTAAACAAAGGTACATGCTATAAAAGCAAGTTAAGGCACATGTAAATAAATTTTAAAAAAAGCTAAGGTTGCCCCCAAAACACACTGCCCGATATTAAGTAAAACCTGTTCATTCAGTAAACTGCCCAAACCATTCTGTCTCAGTGAATCTGACTCTGCTCAGCTTTCCATGAAAGAAAAACAAACTGCTTACTGGGCTTTAATCTGGAGATGTATTGCTATGGATGTTACTGGTTGTGTGATTGCACAAGCAAATAATTCACATCACGACAAGAGTATCCTTAAATGATTGCAATATTTTCTAATACATGGTTCATTTTATTTTGTATGAAATGCCAACATTTTGCAATCAATTGCTCATTTTCCTGGACAGTCGCTCCTACATAACTCAAAAGTTTGCATGTTTAATACACTGCATTGCCTTAAACCTATAGCTGGTGTAGAATATTCTAAATATAGAAATTTTGCCTTATCCATAAATGTCCTTCCTGATAGAAGGCAGGCAGCTGGATCCCTGGAACAGTTTATAAGTAAGGATTAATCATATGGAGTCTCCAGATATAGAAGCCTTTGAATAGGTGCCAGTTGCTGGAGAGTAACAGCAGGGGAAGACTCTTGCTTTCATGTGCTGTTTATGACCTTTGCAAAAACATATGGGAAACAGGATGCAAAACATTCTCCCAAGAACTGAGGTGTATTGGAGAGGCCATCTTCTATCCAAAATCGTCCACAGGGGTGGCTGAGAATTTCATGTTTCAGGAATATGAATAGCTTATGGGGCTGCATGACTTTCCCTCACTGTCTCCTTGGTCACCAATTATGAGGAGAGGGAGGTATATTCTACTTCTTGGAGTCGGAGAGAGTATACTCTGTATTTTATGGGCTCTCTTACCTCCATCTTAAATACGAGTGAGAATCTGGAAGCACTTCTGCAGATGTAGTTAGGCAGGAGTCCTCCAAGTCCTAATGGTTTAGAAGAGATGTTAACTCCTGCAATGATTTCTACTCCAGGAATTTGTGCCACAATGTCTTAGGGCAGGGGTAGGCAACCTTTCCCCTTTAAGGGCCGAGGGACTTCAGCTCCCAGAATCCCAGGAGCTATTGGCCAACATGGGACTATTGGCCAACTTGGCTGAGGCTTCTGGGAGCTGAAGTCCCTCGGCCCTTAAAGGGGAAAGGTTGCCTACCCCTGTCTTAGGGCATGTTGACTAAATAAATAACTCATTGTAAACACTAAGGAGAGGGAGTAGGCTTGTATGCAGCACACCAGTCTGGACCCCACCTCTTATAAGCATGGGCAATACATAAAAGAACTTCTCAGAGCACTTCTTCCCTCATTAATGCCTATGGGTGTAAGGACTTAATATCTATGGTATTAAAATGATCTCAAACCACCCTTGGCTAAGGGAAAAATTAGATAATATGACTTTCCCTCTTTCTTTAAACAGGAAAAGCGCATGAAAGAGAGATAGATGCCTTTTCCAGAAACTGTAAAAACTGTCCACTGGGAGAAAGCGTCTGATTTAACTAGAATGCCATACCCTGTTAAACTGCAATGCTGTTATCCTGAGGTGATCTCAGAGAGGACAGAAATATGTCAGGAAACTGAAGGTCAAGATTCCCCTTTGATTTTCAGAGTGACTAACTGGGGGAAGATCTTATCTGTGGCCAAAGGAAAAGCAGTCCTCAGTACTGTAGTAGGCTTCACTACAGGCTCAAGGGACATAAATCTTTTTATACATCCAAACAGTTTAAATGGCTAGACTGAAGACCTTTAAACTCTGATCTTTCTTTATGCTCTTCCATTTTTAAAGTCTCTTTATTTATAGTTTTCCCAATGTATTCCAAATCAATGTTTTTCTTAAATTTACCCAAGTAAAAAAAAAAAAAAAAAAAAAAAAAAAAATAGGAAGAAGTACCAGTGCAATTTTATGCATTCAAAAGTGTTACATGAAGCTTACTCACAGGTAACTATGCTTAGGACTTCAGTCAACAAATACAAGAAGATATTTTGAAGTCAAGAAAAAGAGGGGGGAAGGATAAAACAAAAACACCCCTGAGATTTTGAAAAGTGGGTCAAACAAGAGACTAAAGGCTTCAGTTTACAACACTTCTCTGTTTTTATTACCAAGTCATAAATAAACCCAGCAAGACAAGGGATATAAATATTTTTGCAGTAGTTTATACTAGAAAAGAGGAAAGGAATTTAACATGCAATTAACCACTTAGGTGTTTCTGGAAAGATTCCATATGGTCTTTGAATTATATATATATATATATTGTACATCACATCTGACAGAGCAATTGCTCTTTGTAGTCTTGCCCTAATAGAACTGGTTAGTCACAGCTAGCTTGTACCTCACTGCAATCCAATACATATCTGTTCAGAAGTAAAGCTCATTTGAGGTCAAGAGAACTGACTTCTAGGTAAGCATGGGTAGGATTACAGCTTTAACTTTATTTGGCTTGGGATCATTTTCTGTAGTTTTCCTGTTTAAGTGGAAAAATGAAAGGCTTACAAAAAGCCAAGGTTCATGTGCTGATTTCAGAGTACCAACTTTTGTTATGGTTTTGAAATCCATGTTGAGTTTATGAAACTACCCCTATAAAGTAAGCACCACAGCCTATTTACAGAAAATTCCACAAAGGGGTTTGTTACACATTCATTTAAGCTTCCCTTCCCTTTGCTCAGTCTCTTCAAATCTGTTTTTATGGTGTACTTTAAGATGACACAGTTGAAAGCTAATCTAAGGGTATACAATATGAATAAACAAAAGGCTTTTCCACTTTAGCTGAACCAATTACAAGCATTCCAGAAAAGTGATATGTTTTCAAGACTAACTCTAAATTCTGATTTTCTTTAAAAAAAACACCCTGTGTTCATAAATTGAATGAAAGAGCCAAACTGACCACAACATGCATTTAATTTAAAAATGACCCTTTTTGCTTTCTATGTAACATCTACAACATCCAAAGGTTCTGCATTACAGATGAAAAATGCTCTTAGCACTGATGGTGTATGTAGGCTAACAGTTATGTTATCCTCTTAAAATGTTATAAACAAAGTAAACCACAAGTATTGAAGTGATACTTTAGGACTTTTTTTTTTTTTGAGGTTTTATTCTATGAATTTGTCCAGCTCAGTCCCCAGAAGCCTCTAGGCAGTGCAATTAACCACCCTTCTCTTTCCTCAACTGTGGCTATATCACAAACTATTTCAGAAATCCACTCAGTTTCTGAAGAAGGTTACCATTTGGCACAAAGTAGTTCTACTCAAGTACTTCTAAACTTTCCATGGATGTACAGAATGTGTTGCTCTTTAGACTGAGGCCAGAATATCTCGATAGGTTGTAAATCAGGGCTGGGAACATGTGGCTCTCCATTTGTTGATGGACTGCAGCTCCCAGAAGATCCAGTCATTGTGGTCAGTGATCAGATGATAAGAGCTCTGATCCAAAACTCCAGAGAGTAAAAGATTCCTCTGCTGTAAACATAGCAAGCTAACTACATGTTGATGTCTGCAAGGTACTAAATACCTCACAACTTACCATATATCTGCAATCTATCTAGTCCTGTAAATCCTGTTCCATACCACTCAGGGACCCGAAGGACTATAATACTGTGCTAATACTAACCAAATCATCTGCTGACTGTCTTAGGGCTAGGGAATACTTACCAATACAAACTCTTTTAAGCATGACCATCATTCACCACACCGCAGATGAAGATGAAGGAACAGAGATTTGTATATATTTTCTCAACCTCAGAAATGCTATTATTATTATTATTATTATTATTATTATGTATAAATAGAAAATTTAAAAAACAATTAAACAAGTTTAAAAGTTAAAACAGTTATGGATTAACATGTCATGTGTTAAAAACACTATACAAACCTTAAAATTTAACTCAAGCAGCATTTAAAGCCCAGCCTTTGTTAGTATGAGAAAGCCTGACAGGAGAAGAATGTCTTTATCTGCTGCCGAAAGGAGAGCAGGAATGGAGTCATCCTGGGCCTCTCAAGGGAGGGAGTTCCAGAGTCTGGGAGCAGCCACCGAGAAGGCCCTCTTCCTTATTCCCACCAAATGAGCCTGAGAGTGGTGGAACAGAGAGAAAGGCCTCTCTGGATGATCTTAACATTCTAGTGGGCACATAAAGGAAGATAAGGTCCTTCAAATAACCTAGAAATATAGGTCAAAACTAGCACTTAGAATTGTGCCTGGAAATGGACTGGCAGCCAATGGAGCTGTTGCAACAAGGAAGCTGTGTGCTCCCTGTAGCAGCCCCGGTTAATAACCTGGCTGCAGCTCTTTGGGCCAGCTGATGTTTCTGAGCACTTTTCAAAGGCAGTGCCACGTAGAGCACATTACAGTAATCCAAACAGGATGTAGCCAAGACATGTACCCCCATGGCCAGATCTGACTAACTGTCATATATAGTTGGACTGCATCTCTCAGAATCCTGGTCACTGGCCTTTTGGGGCTTCTGGAAATTCAAGATCAACAACTTTTGGAATTTCCTTGGTTGAAAACCACTGCTCCACAGTGGCAAGAATATACTATTACCAGAAGGATGCATGTTAGAATGTGTTATGGTGTGTGTATATGGTAATGTGAGGAAAGCAGTATTCAAGAAGAAAAGAAACGAGGGAATGAATTTGAAGCATCTGTTCCTCTCCCTACTCTGAACTGTTTTACAAGGTTTTGACTTGTTCCTGTTTAGATTTACCCTTGTTTCTAAAGCAAAACCATAGAATGAAAGAACAGAATGAACGAACCACTGTTCTGCTTGTGCAGCATGTGAAAGTGCATGTGAAAGTGCAAACAAGTATCATTTACTACAAAAAAGAGTGTGGAATAGCTTTTAATGAAAGTAGATGACTTTATTCTGTATATAAGTAGAAAGTAGAAAGGTTTCTAGCTTTTAATGAAAGTAGATGACTTTACTCTGTATATTAATATTAAAAGGACACTGGTTGCTTTTCATTTTCCTTTAAAACAAGAATTTGCATTAAACTTTGTACTCACAGTATTAGGAACATATGGCAATCCATAAAATTTCTCTTGTGTTTCCTTTAAAATATCTGTGGTTGACTTCTCTAGAGGATGTTTCCCATGGTATATTTGGTCCAAAACAGCATAAAAGACCTAGACAGATAATATATGTTATACTTGACTGTTGCTCAGGCTTACTAATCAGTATATGGTTAACCAATTCAGACATACAAAACAATTTTTTAAAAAAGATTAAAGTACATGCATTTCCTTGCTTTTATTTGAGAAATCAATGCAAAACATCATATGGAATTATTTTATTGACAAATAACAGTATTGACATTGTATGTATGAAGCAGTTCTTCAAAATGAAACTTGTATTTTAATAGATTTCTCAGCCTGATTCTATGTTGCCATGTTGCATCAGCTGTGTTTATAAATATGTCAGTTATAAAAAGATCCTCCTGCTTCCTTACAACTCTTAGGATCCTAAGCTCTGTGCAAATGCTACTTACACAGACACATGATTAGATTCAAGGCTTCCATTTGTTGCAGTTGTGTAAAATACTATGCAGGAAAATGCACACTTAGGTTTAGTAGGAATAAGTCAAACATAGAAGGATGTGGAAGAGATGCTTTTTGTTCTCAGATTTTTCAAATGCCTTTAAGTAGTCTTTCAAAATGTAGTGCAAATACCTTTAAGGTAGGTGGGGCCTGTATTCAATAGTACTGTTCTAATGTCAGTGCTAATAATGTTGGGCTCAAAGGCACCTAGTTCTGGATTATATGCAAGGGGAGTAATCTACAAGTAGTAGCATACACATCCCAAGGGACCACAAGAACAAATGTGCTACTGATTCTGTAACCAAACTAGGGTCTGTGAGTGCACCCTTTTCCTCTATTAATGTTACACTGGATTTAGGCCACAAGCTTAATGCAAACAAACCTCAAACCAAACCAACTCTTAGAATGCTGTTACTAAAATACAAAGGCTAAAGGATCTGGTTTTCTCCTCCAAATTCTCTAAATGTTGTAAGATTGTGGGTTTGAAAACAAAACTCAGTGTTTTTTTCTAAAGAGAGAAACTGTATGTTACATACTTTAAGGTTCCATGAGTTTCTCTCTCCCAATGAAATCTGCATAATTTTAAAATGCTTAACATTGATTGGATTGTACCCAGATATTCACATGCTTTAAGAATGCCATTTCTTGGCTCAAAGAACCACCAATTATCTGCCCTGTGCTCTGTGGAACTTGGCAGAGAACATTACAGCATGACCTTAGTAGGACAAGCCACCCACGATTTTTTGGTCCTAATGTCTGGAAGGCTATAAAATCAAATACTTTCATCATGCTAAGAAAAACAAGATAATATTTCTGACATGAGGAATCTGAGAAAGAAGGTATTTCATATGAGTTGGATACTAAAAAAGCAAAAGGCCTGCTGAGAGTCTTGGAGGGGAAAAGCTAAATTACCAAGAAGCTCCACAACTGTTACAGATACATCAATAGTTTTGCTCTGAGGCAATCTCATTGTAGGTTTTGATGGAGCAAATGTTAATTATCTCAGATTCCATAAGTGGGGGAGTCATATTTTAGAGTGATTTCCCATGTTTTAAAAAAAAGGCTTTGCATATTTAAAAAAAATCACCCAAAAGGGAGAAAACTAGATTATATGTGGTGAGGTTGTCATTTACATAAAAAACATTTTTAAAATGCATCTCCTCCTCTGAAACAATCTGGTCTAGAAAATATTCCTATGATCTACAAAGAAGAGATGAGTATTCTTCATCCGGAATTCCACATATTCCCAGTCTGACTGTGGCTTTGGAGTCAACCAAAGGGGAAAGAACTAAACATTTAAAGGTATAATTATCTAAGCCTTGATATCCTGCTGTGGTTTGGAAGAGATAGACATTTTACCACAATTATTTCAGACTGTCCTTGTTCTTTGTGGGATGAGGTGGGTGACCTAGGCATAACACTGAATTACCCTGCAATTTCCAATGAAAGCTTGCTGCTAAAGACACTGCTATCACTGCCAGCAGAGTGAAAGTGACTCTGCCATTATGGTTCTTGATGTCATGACACAGATGGGCTAAGTATCTTCCACAACAGTCTGGTTTAAAAGCAGCAAATCCAAAGCAAGCTGTATGCAGGTCAGCCTTCATCCTCACAGGCTCATTAGGATCAACTGAGAGTTATCCTTAATTAATCTGAGCTTGACTGTTCACATAGCAACAGCATGAATAGAGGCATTTTATGTGTTTGCTCCTTGCTTGGAACTTCTCCAAAAGTGGGAACTTGTAAACATTTGGGAAGTGATATAAATCCTTTTTCTTTGAGCTAGCATTTACTTGCTGTATTTTGTTTATCAAGTTTTCTAGTCTAAATAAAAAATTTCATATGGCACTCAACCCAAATAATTTTTTCAAGTCAAGGAGATAAGGGCCAGTCTTGGGATAATCCTCCACATAGTTTATCTGAGCATACTGCCTACAATAATTTCTAATCCTACAGATCAGGCTTCATCAGACAAGCATTAAGATGACTTGAAGTATGAACTAAGAGTGAACAAGAAGATATATTTAAGGTTCATGGCATTAGCATAAATAACATATAATTCTCCCTCTCTGGCATTGCATTTTAGGTTCCCCGCCCCACCCCCATAAGAAACTTTTCCTTAAGAAAACAAGTGAAAAGGGAGACTGCAAACTGACTTCCTTATCCATCGGGTCATTAACATTTAATTATTTACTGAGCACTACTGATAGACTCCTCAAAAAAGGTCAGTAGTTTAAAAAGTTATTTTAATCATTTGAAAGGCATAAACAGAAACAAAATGGGTTTTCATAACAGAAGAGTACAGAGAGAACATGGGATTTGGAATTTTATATTAATACTGTCTTATCATTGTATATTTGATTATACTTCAATACTTGAATACTATTCAGTACTATTAAAGTATTGTCTTTTATCCCCATAATTTGTTTATAATTACTTTATAGTTTATATTTTCTTATCCTTACATTGTAGCCTTTGGCAGGATGTAATGTTTGGAACTGTTTCGGTTTCTGTAAAGGGCCATGTAAATATACGGCCCTAAATAATAGCAACAACAACAACAACACAGTGGGCCCTTGGTATCTGCTGAGGTTTGGTTCCAGGACATCACATGGATACCATATTCCATGGATGCTCAAGTCCTATTATATGCAATGGCACAGTAAAATAGTTTTGCTTATATAAAATGGCAAAGTCAATGTTTGCTTTTTGAATTTTTAAAAAATATTTTCAAGCCATGGATGGTTTTATCTGTGGATACAGAATCTTGGATATGGAGGGCTAACTGTATAATGAAAGCCTTATTGGTTATTCCAGATTAACAAGAATCTCCTTTGAAACAAAAAAAGTATGTGGGAAGTGTGTGTGCTTATTATATTCCTTTTGTATAACTGTCTAAAATAGAATAAATTATCATTTAAAATGTTCAAGTGCATTTCCTCTTTCAAGTTACTTAGATTTGGGTTTATTAAAAAAATATCCATGCACAGATTTAACTTGTGAGTTGCCAAAATATATTCATTTATTATAGCTTTGGACTGGTTTATGCCCTTATCTGTGTCTTTACATTTAGATTTCTGAAGGATTATGTTGCTCCTGTTTGCATGATTAGTTTCTGAAAAACACATGACAAGTTAGTAAACTTTTCAAGTTCATTGTCAGACAGTAAACTGGGCCTACTTGCTCTCGCTCTGGATGTTTATGTTCTAGATTGGTGATTTCCCAGAAATTTAAGGGGTACTCTGCCTAAAATGGCAACACTGTTCATACTTAACTAGGACTGAGGCTGCATCTGCACTGCAAAATTGATGTACTTTGACACCACTTTAACTGCCCTGGCCAATGCTATGGAATTCTAGGATTTGTAGTTCTGTGAGATATTTAACCCTCTCTGTCAGAGAACTCTGGTGGCACAACAAACATCAAATGCCAGGATTCCATAGGATGGATCCATGACAGTTAAAGCAGTGTTAAACTGCATTCATTATGCAGTGTGGCAGCAGCCTAAGTCTATCTGAATTCAGAAAGACCTCTTTCAATACATACATTTTGACACCTATTGGCCTCATCCCTAATCTGTTACAAACAAATATCTACACCATTGTTTCTCAAACTTTGGTCCTTTGGATATTTTGGACTGAATCTTGTAGATGTCCCAGCCAGTACAGTCAATATTCAAGAATTCTGGGAGCTGAAATCCAAAACATCTGGAAGACCACTGGTTGAGAAACACTGATCTAGATACAGAATTTATCATAAGTAACCAGAAGCACTCTTTTGTTCATTTCAACTGCACACTAAATCTAGAAAGCAAAGATCAATGCAGATATAATGCTGGCTCACTTTTGCACACAATTAAGAAAAATGAGAAATTGCATTTGAGAGAAAATCAGAATTAGGTTTACATCAGCCCAGATAAAGATATTAAATATTGTATAAAGATTTTTTTCAGGCACTGGAAACTTTTTTCTAAAATTAAGTCTAGCTTTTTATTGTTAAGCGTTAAGGAGAGATCTACTTTTATTTGTAACTCTGTCTCTCTTTTAAATTGCATCGCAATCCAAAGAGCTGGAATGGATCAGATTAACAATTTTAAGTAAAGACATATGCAAAAAGGGCAATGACTTAAAATCATAGATTTTGTAAGGTAAAATAATTTTAAAACTTAAAGTTAAAAAAAGAACTGAAGTAAAAATCATTAAAATTCTACCCACATCAATGAAGTAATCTTTTATGTTTAAAATTTTATATTCTGCTAATCTAAACATTGTTGCCACTTTATAGTAAAGTTAAATTCATATGGAACCAATTAACATACCTGTAGCTGCATATCAGCAGCAGCGCAAACTTTTTTAGATTCACAGAGTCTTGACACCATATTTTTGGGCAGTGGCTTCAATAACAAAGAAGACAAAAAATGAGAGTAGTTTAAACAATTAAATGTAACAATTGGAGAAACATAACTGAAGTCATATGAAAGTCAAAGTACTAAGGGAGGCCTTCCCATCTTTCCCATCATCTGAACTGCTTTATGAAAAGACACCCAATTGTGCTCTGTTTTGTTACCTCTCAGAAAGGAAAAGGCTGGTGCAAGTGAAAACACAGCCAGCTGCTTTCTTAGGCCAAGGTAAGGAAGTAGCAAGTGACAGGACATACAAAATCACTTCTTCCTTGAACAGAAAAGACTGTTCCCTTTTATTCTGCCTTAAAAGTAGTGGGGAAGAAGGGGACGAGAACAGGAAGAACAGGACACAAAGGTCACACTGATGGAAGTCAGTTCAGAGGAAAGCCTTGCTTTCTGGCTCAAACAACACACTCTACTTTTCTAATGATACAGGTTGTTGCCCCATGGGAAAACATCTAGAGTAATTATCTGCATGAATACGCAATTACTGAATAAAAATAAATACTCTAGTTTTTATCACAAATCCACGCTTTCCTAAAGAACCTATGCTCAATAACACATACAAGAAAGTTACTGCGGGAAATATAAATACTGCTTTATTCTAAGAGAAAGTAGCAACAGGAGGCACATCTCCTTATTTCATTTGATATATATGTTAGAAATCTGAAAACACAACCATAAGCAACTCTCAGGAAGCAGTTTCTTTACATCTAGTTTGGTCCTCCTTGTGCATGACTCCTAAAATTATCATGGGAATTTCCCTGTCCTCATGGTATTTAAGGCACAGAGTAAGTTTTACGTATGGCAGGGTGGGAACTGAACATGGACTCCTATTTACAGTGGCAGCCCTGTGCTTCTTACAATATACAGGTCTGCCCTGAGTGTTGGAGACACTTCTAAAATATTTAAAATCATCTTTAGCTACTAAAATGGAACACAGATTTCTGGAATTTATGAAAAACTCTTCGATCATGCCTTAAGCTTTACAGCTGAAATGTTCAAAATTTGTTTTACCAAAAGTGACAAAATCTGACCACATGCCAACATGTTCAAGTTCTGTGCCAATTATGATATCTAGAAAAACTATTCTGATGTTAATAAAACTAAAGCAGTTGTATAAACGTTACTGAGAGCTAAGTAAAATGTTACTCACTGTAACATAGAAACTGGAAGTGAAAAATGGATAGGAAGCATTCCTAAATGGAAAGAGTCAGTCCTTCACATACTCGTTAGCCAAGCAAGATCTATAATTTTCCTATCCAGAAAATATCAGTACAGTTTTCATAACTTAGGAATGTTCTGTGTGCTAAGTTGTAATTTTCCACAACACTCCTCCTTTATTCCCCACTACAGTAAAATTACTATTCTGGGACTCAGCGCCAGATTTGGGCCCTCTGATTAAAAAACAACAACTAACCAGAAGAACAGACCTCCCCACAAAATTTAATGAATATAAATGTAAACATGTAAAGACCAGAAATAAATGATAGACCACACACAGGCCTAATCAGCACAAACAGAGATAAAAGCAAGAAAGGTGAACCAAAGATTTTCCTCGTTTTGCCTCTTCTAATGAAAGAAATGTACAAGTTTAAAAAAATAACACTCTCGCAAACTGGTAATGACTACTTTCCTAGTTAATCCTTTATTCCTCTCAGCTCAGCAGCTGTCGCTATAAAGGTCTAGGGGCATATCTTGCTTAAAAGGGGGGGGGGATAATTTGGGGCATCCAAGAGGCTCAGAGAACATTACTGTACTTCATCTTGTCTTGGCCTGTAACTTAATTTGCATAGCAATATAATTAATCTGCACAACAGAACATAGGCAAAACTTTAGGCAAGAAGCATAGAGTCAAAGGTTTGATTGTCATCCCCATTTCTCCAGGCAAAAGAACTTGCTATATATATGTCATAGTCCAGAAATTTTAGTCAAAAAATTGACCCAGAAAACCTGGGTCGACTTATGCACAGGTCAATTATGTATTATATGATAACTCTTATCAAAAAAAGGAATCATCCTTTTCTCTGAGTAGAGTAGCATCAGGCGAGAGCTTAGTTCATCCTGGGAAGAATCTAAAGGAAGCACTGACCCCCAGTAACTAAGAACCTCTAGGGGAATTTTTAATGTTAGCTCAATTAGTGGACTGAGCTACAAACAGTCCTGGGATCTTTCTACTTGTATACCAAGGTACAGAGACAAGGATTACAGAGGCAGAATTCTCCTTATGAACTGTATTTTATTAAGGAGGAAAACACACACAAATGCATATACACACAGATACTCAGACAAGAGCTGAGAAATAAAGAGGTGAGTGCTGGAATAGATTCAAAGGCTCCACTAACGGTGATAATTACCAAAGATGTGGTTGCTCCTGATAGTCCAATTGGATGGTTGGGTGTGGGACTTGGCTGTTGGAAGCACTCGGGGAAATGACAGTGAACTGGAACTAGGGGAATTCAAAGTGGCATGGAGTCAGCCTGAAATCCAAACTAGTCTGGGGAACAAAGAAATTTGGGCATCTTTTAAAGGGAAAACCAAGCCTGGGGCAAAGACCAGGTGTCCACATCAAAAGGGTCCAAATCTGCATGGGAATCGAGATAGAGGTCTTTGAAGTGGGAATTTATAGAATCATAGAGTTGGAAGAGAGCACAAGGGCCATCCAGTCCAACCCTCTGCCATGCAGGAACTCAAAATCAAAACAATTGTGACTGTAAATGGGCATCTTCCAGCTTGGGGTACCAAACATCTTGTTGATTTATTGCCTAGCCTTCCTGATCTGGAAGTGTTAATTGCCCCCTTATCACAACTCCCAAACTGCCTGATTTTTGAGGCTCAGGGCTACATGACCTGATGCTTCAGGACTTATGATTGCTATATAGGATACATTTAGAGTCATAGAGGGGTACACACCCACCCCAAAATTGGAAGACTTCTGGTATTCTGAACACCTCCCTACTCTCTCCACTGTGGAGCTGCTACTGACCTTTTTGATGAATGCCTGGGCAGAAAAATTGTGGTGGTGGCTACAAGAAGATCCGCTATTTTAGATCTGATCCTAACCAATACAATGACCTGGTCAATGGGGTGCAACTGGTGGAATTCTTAGGTGGGAGTGATCATGTTCTCCTGGAGTTTGTTATATAGTGGAAAGGAGAAGCCAGGCGTAGTCAGACACGCATTCTAGACTTTAGGAGAGCTGATTTCAGTAAACTTAAGAGAAATACTGGGGTGGTCCCATGGTCAAGAATACCAAAAAAGAATAGAGTTCAGGACAGATGGGAGTTTCTCGAAAGGGAGATACTGAAGGCACAATTTAAAACAATTTCAATGAGGAGGAAGAATGGGAGGTGTCTCAAGAAACCAGGATGGATAACTAAGGAAATTACAACTGAGCTAAGTTTAAAACGGAACATGTATAAGAAATGGAAAAAAGGGGAAATCATCAAAGAGGAATTCAAACAAATAGCAAGCACATGTAGGGGTAAAGTCAAAAAAGGAAAAGTGCAAAATGAGCTCAGGCTTGCTAGTGAGGTTAAGAACAATAAAAAGGGCTTTTGGGGGTATGTCTGTAGCAAAAGGAAGAAGAAACGGTAGGGCCACTGCATAGAGAAGATGGCAAAATGCTAACAGAGGTCAGAGAAAAGGCAGAACTACTCAACACCTTCTTTGCCTCAGTGTTCTCAGAAAAAGAAAAGGGTGCTCAACTTGAGGAAAATGGAGCAGAGGACACAATGCAGGGGTAGGCAAACTGTCCCCTTTAAGGGCCGGGGGACTTTAGCTCCCAGAAGCCTCAGCCATGTTGGCCAATAGTCTGGGATTCTGGGAGCTGAAGTCCCTCGGCCTTTAGAGGGGACAATTTGCCTACCCATGCAACAGAGGAAATGCAGCACAGAATAAGTAAAGAGGTAGTACCAGAATATCTGGTTAATCTAAATCAGGGGTCGGCAACCTTTTTGGGGGTGGGGCCAGTCCCCCTGTCCCCCGATGCCCCCTGGCCGCGGTGGTGCGCATGCATATGCAAGCGCAGGGTGCCATTTTGGATGGCGCCCCCCCGCGCGCACACATGCGCACAACAGCGGATGCCGTTTTGGAAGGCCAAACGGAACAACTGTGAGGAACAACTTAGGGAAGTGGGTATGTTTAGCCTGGAGAAGAGATGGTTAAGAGGTTATATGATAGTCCTGTTTAAGTATGTGAAGGGGTGAGGAGGGAGCAAGTGTGTTTTCTGCTGCTCCAGAGAACAGGACCCAGAGCAATGGATGCAAGCTACAGGGAAAGAGATTCCACCCCAACATTAAGAGGCGCTTCCTGGCCGTAAGGGCTGTTTGACAGTGGAACATTCTCCCTCGAAGAGTGGTGAAGTCTCCTTCTTTGGAGGTCTTTAAACAGAGGCTGGATGGCCATCTGTCGGGTATGGTTTGATTGAGAGTTCTTGCATGGCAGGGGGTTGGACCGGGTGGCCCTTATGGTCTCTTCCAACTTTATGATTCTATGATTCTAAAACAACAACAACAACAATAATGAAAAAGAAAATATAATCATCTATTTAAGTTACTTCATTTTAAAACTTGTTTTTAAATTTATTCTTTGGAGTTAATTTCTGTTGAAGAAGAACAGTGTTGAGAAGAAAAATGAGTGGAGTTTCAATGACATGTGAATATAATGGGTTTTAGTGAGGACTAGAGATTTACCATGGTCTCATCTCTTACCTAGGACCTTAGGACATCCACATTTAAAGGAGTGTAAGTATAACCGTGTGCATGCTTATAAAATAGAGAAGAATGGGTAGAAAGTGGAAAGAATCCTTAACATTGGATTTCACAAGACACTCGTGAAATTTGATGGAAGTAAATTTTGGAAATAAATAAATAAATAAATATAGAAGTGCTTCTTCAGACAGTGCATCTTTTTATGCAATTCTCTGTAAAGTACAACAACAAGCACTAGTGTACATTACCTTGAAAGGATTAGGTAAGTTTATGAAAGACAGATCTATCCATGACAGCTACATAAAACCTTCATATTCACAGGCAAGAAGACTACTATAATAGGCTCTAACTGAGAAAGTCTTTTAAAAGTTTAAGCTGAATTTTTTTCACTTTCATTCTCTATGTGTGGCTTTCTTCCAGGCATCTGGCTGTCATTGTTACAAATAAAGTGTTGGCTAGATGGATCTTTGGTCTGAACCATCTGAACCTGCAAACATTATCTTATTGTCTAAACTTCCTTTTTCATATCTATGACCCTTTTATGGTTGCTGAACATCTACAGCAAATTTTCCTTATGCTCATTTAATCCTACAGGAAGAGAAGCTCCCCCCCCCCCCACACACACACATACATTACAAAATATAAACACTGAAAAACTTGGCAGAGATTTATTGGGCTCTAATTTTTAACAGTTACAGCTAAATTGGCTTTTCAGGATAACTTTAATTTTTACAGAGTTTTATATTTTGGTTGTTTCAAATCATATCAAACAGACACTGAGACTCTGAAGTGTCAAATAGTATCCTGTTTAAAACAGAACAAAATAGCAGAACTCTGCTAATTGGTATTTTGGTAAACCACAATCCCATAAAGCCTCACTGAATTGGAAATCCAGGTTTGCAGTTCACTGGAGCATATGGCAGAGAGTTCTTTGTTGTCAGGCAATGGGCAAAACAAGTGAATGTGCACCTCAACAGGATACCAGAGAGGGAAAACCTTTTTCTTAGACCAGCTAAAGCACTACGGTAGTTATCAAAGTAAAATGACATCAGCTATAAGGTACAGGGAAAAGTATACATGAAAACTATTTAAGTAGCCATTTTGTTGCAGTTACAAACAATTGCAATTTGCTTGGTTGCAGTTCAGCACCTTCACTAACATATATTTTTTTCCACATAAGAAAAATATAGTGTATGGTTCATGGAGTTTTACAGCTATAAGCAAGTTACAAACTGATCACTGGGGCTAGGCAGCATTCACGAGTGAGCTGAAAGATTCAAAACAAGAATCAGTTAGCTGTGAAGCAATCTACTAAAGCCTGGCCTGGGAAAATTGGGAGGGGGGTTGTAAAAGAGATAAGTGGGGAAATGTTTATAGAACATTTTAGCTTCCTAGCCTCTGTATCCACTAGACTAGCCTTCTTGAAAGGTATTTCAGAGTACATTAAAGTGTGCTTTGATATATACATCAAGTACATAAAACAAGTAAAACTGCATTGAAAGACCACGTGAAAGATAACGCTGACCAAAGATCACCTGGGTCAACTGAAACAAATCATGGATAACCAACTAATTAATTAAACCAGTCATTTTAAAAATTACACTGTCTTGATGGCACATATCTTTCATAATTAAGAACTGGTGCAACTCAGTTCCTTTACATTTTCTCCCTAAACCTAACTTTAAGAGTGTCTCACAGCATCAAGATGGAGATCACCGGAGTTCACCAGAGTTGCATTCTCTTGAAGAAAGTTATTAATCACATCCTTTAGTTTGTCCCATGAGTGCTGTCCACCTATCAGCAGCAGATTGAAAGAGCACAAGATGTTTCATCTCTCAGCTGTATGACAATCCAAATGGTGGTGTGGCCAGAGGCTGTAAAGAGGCCCACTCCTAGCATCTCTGATGTACTGTATATACTTGTGTATAAGTCAACTGCTTATGTAAGTTGAGGGCAAATTTCAGGGCCAAAATTCTATGACTCGTGGATAAGTCAAGGGTAAAACCTAGGGGCACATAACAAACAAATCTTTTCCTCTTCCTTAAAAAATGCATAAAGGGAACATATTTAGGAAGGAGCCATGATGGCGCAGTGATTAAATTTTGGTACTGCAGCCATTCACAGCCACAAGGTTGTGAGTTCAATCCCAGGCAGGGCTCCATGGTCCACTCAGCCTTGCATCATTCCATAGGTCACTAAAATGAGTACCCAGCTTGTTAGGGGCAATTAGCTTACACATTGTAAACTACTTAGGGAGTGCTTAAGTGCACTGATAAGTGGTATAGAAATGTACTCGCTATTGTATTACTAAGAGCCAGACAGAAGGAGAGGATCTGTTTATTTTAAGGTTTACAATGAGGTATGTGTGTAAATGGCATTGCTGATCTTAAAATGTCTTCTTCTTGTTGTGTGCCTTCAAGTCATTTCTGGCTTATGGAGATCCAAAAATGAATCTATTATGGGGTTTGCTAAGACAGAGTGTGTGTGATACCCAAGGTCACCCAGTGGGTTTCCATGGCCAAGCTGGGAATCAAACCCTGATCTCCAGAGTCGTAGTCCTATGCACAAACCACTATACTATGCTGGCTCTTAAAATGTCTACATCTATACAAATACAGCTAGGAAAAGAAATCTAAATGAGGAAAAAACATGTGAACACAGCCTGAGAAAAAAGGGGAGGGAGACAAGCAAAGTAAGCAACCTGCCTGTATTTGGAACCAAGTGCAAAGGCAGTGAAAAGAGGCAAAGGCAAACAGCTCCTATTCGGGCGGAAACAGCGCTCCACCCCATCCAGCTACCTTGAATCCTATTTGTAGAGAAAGGTGGTATATAAGCACAATAACTAAATAAATAAATAAAGTTACCCCTCCCTTATCCAAACTGAAGAAAGAAAGGCAGCCCTCCCTCCTTCGCCATCTACTTATGCATAGTGTATAAGCCTCTCTGTGAATTTTTAACCATTTTTTAAAATTTACTGTAAGGTGTTTTGATTTGCAGTACTAAGTATAATAGATCGTGAACCAGAAAAGCTTTGGTCTGAAGCCAGGGACATAATAAAAGAGGAATGAACAAAGACATTTCCAACAGTCAAAAGAAAAGTGAAGAAACCGTGGATGACAGATAAAACACTACAAGAAATAAAGGAAAGAAGAGAAACAAAACAAAAAGGAGATAGGAATAAACTAAGAACCATGAACGTAACAGTACAATGGGTAGTGCACAAAGATAAAGAAAATTACAAAACAACCAATACAGAGAAATAGAAGGCAACAACAAAAAGGGAAGAATGAGACACCTATTCCACAAGATTTGAGAAATCAAAGGAAAGTTCAAACCAAGGAGCGGGCTCTATGACAATAAAAATAACATAATTCAAGACCAGGAAGGAATAATAATAATAATAATAATAATAATAAATTTATATGTTAAGGAAAATGCAACATGGGACTTACAGTAATAGAAATAAAATGTGTATGTGAAAGTCACAGTGATTAAGCAGGAGCAATCATGAAGCTACACAGGTGAAAAGGATAATATAATTTGGAAGCCTTGAGAGACAAGGACAAAGTTATAGAGTGTATATTGAAAACACCTGTTGTAGACTGCAAACACCTGAGATTCATTAAGTAGTCAAATGATGAAATACTTGGGTTGGTCTTAAGTATGGGATGATCTGTGTAAACCAATCAAAATGAATATACACGCCCACTGGATGGAAACTGACTAGTGGGTGGTGACTAACAATGGCTATAAGTGCAATGTTTGCCAATGCATATTGTGGAGTAGTTTTGGAGATATTGTGAAGTGTAGAGATTGTGATTTGTAGGGCATATAGTATTTATGTATATAGTAGAATAAAGTAGATCTTTTATATAAGACTACTGAGTTGTCTGGTGTCTTGAGGGAAGATACAAGAGCCAGAAGAATCCTGGAGAAGTTTGAAGACATCTCAGGAAGAAGAGTGAGAAGGCTTGGAGAGTTTGTCAGGGTCTTCAGCCTATTCTCTGAAACTCTGCTGCTTGGGAAAGAAGCATCAACCACTGATCAAAGCTGGTCAGCTCTGCTGCATAACAAGGTGGTGAGTTAGAGCCAGAGGTGAAGAACTACAACTCCCATCATCCCTGACAAGGGTTATGGGCCCAGATACTAGAGCAACCAGCATCCACAGAAGCTGAAAGTTCAAGAGAGTGGAAGAAGGTTTTGTGGAGCCTTGTGAGTAAATCATTTTGTGTTTTGTCTGCTGTGCATACTCAGAGGGACTGTGTCAAATTGAGTCACTGCACAAATTAAGATGGAGATACTAAAGTTTAGTAAATTAAATAGAAACAACTACTCTACCTGGAAGATATATGCCCAATCTCTACTAATAAAGGAGTCTCTGTGGTCGACAGTTGAAACAGGGCTGGCAGCTGATGCTAATGCAGCCACTCGAGAAAGAGACGCTAAAGCAAAAGCATGTCTTTATCTCATGCTAGAAGACTTGATTAACAACGTAAGAGATAAAGTGTCCGCCAAGGATGTGTGGGATACTTTGCAGAGATTACACACACCTTCAATTGCATTTGCAAAAATGCTTTGGTCTAAAAGAATTTACAGACAAAAGATGACGAAAGGACAGTGTGTGATAGAACACTTAAAAACAATGCAAGATTTATTTGTGCAAGCTGAACTGAGAGGAGTGGAAATTAGCAAAGAGCAGCAGTGTTATATTTTGCTGAAATCGCTAGATCCTTCTTGGGACAACATTACAAATAGCTTGCAAAATTTGCCAGAAGCTGAGCTGAACAGAGACTTAATTGTTGCCAGAATATTGGAAGAAAACTTGAGAAGAAAGTCTGAGCAGGGTGACTCAGCAAGTTTAAGGACTGTGCCAAAACAATAAACAACGCCTGAACTACGAAAGCAGGAAGAAGCACCTTCTACAAGGGAGCAACGGAGGTGTTTTCATTGTAAAAAGATTGGTCATCTACAGAGACAATGTAAACAATTCGCTGCTGAGAGAAGCAAGCAAAAGGAGAGCAGATGGCAGCCGCGGCAGTATCAAAAACAGTCCAAACCTCCATTTTTGAAGGACAGTGGTAATAAAAAGGGGGTTGCAACCATGATTAAGGAAAAACAAAATGCTAATTGTAAATGGTTGATTGACTCAGGAGCATCATCTTCAATGTGTAACAATATTAATTTGATAAGTAATAGAAAATCAGCTAACGTAAATGCTGTAGTTTTAGCTGATGGGAAAGAGCTCAGTACTGTAAATCAAATGGGTACAGTTTACATTCCAGAGCTAAAGGAAAACTTTAATGATGTGTTACATGTAAAGGAGTTAGAAAATAATTTGTTATCAGTGAGCAGATTAACAGACAGAGACTACACAGTCATTTTTGAAAAGAACATGTGTAAGATAAAACTGAATGGGGAATTGCGAGACATAGGCTTGAAAAAGGATAAACTTTACTATTTGGAAGACAATATTGATAGCTACAGTGTTGAAAATGCTAATAACATAGACAATAGTCCAATTCACAAAGACTGTATACATGAACTCCATAGAAAATTTGGCCATGCTAATTTCAAATGTTTAAAGAAGTTAATCAGTATGTGTCCAGATTTAAAAGTTGCTGAATGCAAAAATCACTTAGATTGTACTGTATGTAATCAGGTAAAGGTCCGAGCTTTTCCAGTAGCCAAGAAAACCAAAAGAATTGCTCAAAGACCATTTCAGTTTGTACATGCAGATGTTGCCCAAGCTAATTGTTTATCTTTAGGGGGAAGCAAATATTTCCTAGTAATTGTTGATAGGTTTACAAGGTTTGCATTTGTAAGAATATTGAAAAACAAATCTGACGCTGGGCAAAGTTTAAAAGCATGGGTGAGAATGGTGGAAAGACAATTTGATATTAGAGTAGGCACCATTGTTACTGACCGAGGAGGAGAATTTCTAAGTAATCAATTGTTTAATTGGTTTCAAAAGGTGGGAATAAGGCATGAAACTACTAATCCCGCTTGTCCTAACGAAGATGGTTTAGCGGAGAAAAAAATACAAGATATAAAAAGGATAACTGCTTGTTTGATGGCAGATGCAGAGGTAAAAGATAGTTTCTGGGCAGAAGCAACTTTGACAGCAGTACATATTAGTAACAGACTGTATCATTCAGAAACTGAAGACATTCCCTACAGGGTATTGTATGGGAGAGTGCCAAATTACAAGTATTTGAGGGTCTTTTGACAGTTTGCTTATGTTTACATTCCAGCGTGTTTCAGGAAGAAAGGAGAACCCAAAAGTAGAAGGCTTAGGTTTTTGGGTTATTCTGGAAATAGCTACAAGTTTCATTTGGGTGGAAAAGAAGTGCGGTATTCTAGGTCGGCAAATTTCAAGAGACATGCCGGTTGGGACAAACTGCATGCAAATAAAGAAGTTTTCTTGAGGTTAGGAAATTCAAATGAGCCAGAAACACAAACTGAACCAACTTCAGGAAACGGAGGGGTTTCAGTTAAGCCAGAAGCATCCACTAGCAGCAGTGATAGTTCTTCTGATAATGAGACACAATCTAGACCCATTACTACTAGAATGACTGAAGACAAGAGATTTAGTCATAGAACTATAACTCCCAGTACAGAAAGTGAGGATGAAAGAGGCAGATCAGCAGAGTTTATTCCCAGACGTAGTCACAGAGTTAGAAAGCCTCCAGATAGGTTTGTTGTGACAAATGCAAGAGCTTGTTTAGCAGTGGAAGAGCCTGAAAGTTTTGAAGAGTTGGAAAGTTTGTCTAGAGAAAAACAGGAAAGATTGATTGATGCAATGGATGATGAGTTTGGTTGTTTGGTAAATAAAGATGTTTTTGAAGTTGTTGACAGACCCAAGGACAAGAAAGTAATTGGTTGTAAGTGGGTGTACAAAAAGAAAGAAATGCCAGATGGAAATATTAAGTATAAAGCAAGGTTAGTAGCTGAGGGTTTTGCACAACAGCAGTATGAGAACTATGATAAGACATATTCTCCAACTGCAAAACCAGAAAGTCTGAGAATGGTTCTAGCTGTAGCAGCAAAAAGAAATTTAGTTGTAGAACATTTTGATTTTGAAACAGCCTACTTGAATGCTAGTTTAGATGAAGAGATCTTTATGGAGCAGCCACAAGGTTTTGAAGAAAATAGTAGTCAGAAAGTTTATAAATTGAAAATAGCATTGTATGGATTAAAACAAAGTGCCAGAGCATGGAATTTGTGCATTAATGACGAGTTAGTTAAGCTAGGATACAAAAGGAGCATTGCAGATGCTTGTGTCTATACAAAAGGAGACATAGTGTTAGTAATTTATGTAGATGATTTGTGCATGGCAGCAAAGTCCAAACAGGAAATTGAATCAGTAAAAAGAGAATTGTCTGAAAAGTTTGTCTTAAAAGATCTAGGTTTATTGAAGTCTTATTTAGGTATTAGTGTTGAATGGACAGAAAAAGGACATTGTTTGTTAAGTCAGAGAAAGAAAATTGAAAATTTGATTGAAAAGTGTGGATTACAAAATGCTAAAATAGTAAGAGCTCCAATGACAACTGGTTTTGTATCTGAAAAAACAACTAGAGATTTTGAAGACAAGACTTTATTCAGGAGCATAATAGGATCTTTACAATTCATATCTTGCCACACCAGACCAGACATTTCATATGCTGTAAATGTATTGTCCAGAAGAGTTAATGATCCAAAAATTGAAGACTGGACAGCAGTAAAACACTTATTAAGATATTTGAAAGGAACTTTAGATAAGAAATTGGTAATTAGAAACAGTAATTCAGATTTAGATTGTTATGTGGATAGTTCTTTTGCATCAGAATTAGGAGACAAGAAGTCAGTTACAGGAATGATAATTAAGTACAGTGAAAGTCCAATAGTCTGGAGAAGTAGAAAACAAACTAATGTAGCGTTAAGTACGACTGAAGCAGAATTCGCAGCTTTAAATGAGATAGTAAATGAGGTACAGTGGGTTGAGCAATTGTTAAATAATTTAAACGAAAGTTACAAGATACCAGTAGAAATTCTGGAAGATTCACAGTCATGCATAGCAATGGCTGAAACTGAAAGTTTGAAGAACAGAACAAAATATGTTGGAGTAAGATATCAAAATGTGCGAGACATGGTTCAGAAGGGCGAAATAGAACTGAGATATATAGAAACACAACACAACATAGCAGATTTGTTCACAAAAGCATTGACGGCGGAAAAACATGAAAGACTGACACAAATGGTTGGAATGACATTGTAAGACACATACAATATTTTATTTCGGAGGGGATTGTTAAGGAAAAAGCAACATGGGATATACAGTAATAGAAATAAAAATATTTATGTGAATGTCAAAGTGACTAAGCAGGAGCAATCAGGAAGATACACAGGTGAAAAAGATAATATAATTAAGAAGCCTTGAGAGCCAAGGACAACGTTATAGAAGGTATATTGAGAATACCTGTGATAGATTGCAAACACCTGAGACTCATTAAGTGGTCAAGGTAAAGTGATGAAACACTTGGGTTGGTCTTAGGTATGGGATGATCTATGTGGACCAATCAAGATGTATGTACACACCCACTGGGTGGAAACTGACTGGTGGGTGGTGTCTAACAATGGCTATATATTGCAATGTTTGCTAATGTACATTGTGGAGTAGTGTTGGAGATATTGTGAAGTGTAGAGATTGTGATTTGTAGGGCATATAGTATTTATGTATATAGTAGAATAAAGTAGATCTTTTATATAAGACTACTGAGTTGTCTGGTGTCTTGAGGGAAGATACAAGAGCCAGAAGAATCCTGGAGAAGTTTGAAGACATCTCAGGAAGAAGAGTGAGAAGGCTTGGAGAGTTTGTCAGGGTCTTCAGCCTATTCTCTGAAACTCTGCTGCTTGAGAAAGAAGCATCAACCACTGATCAAAGCTGGTCAGCTCTGCTGCATAACAAGGTGGTGAGTTAGAGCCAGAGGTGAAGAGCTACAACTCCCATCATCTCTGACAGTAAATGTATTGTCCAGAAGGGTTAATGATCCAAAAATTGAAGACTGGACAGCGGTAAAACACTTATTAAGATATTTGAAAAGAACTTTAGATAAGAAATTGATAATTAGAAACAGTAGTTCAGATTTAGATTGTTATGTGGATAGTTCTTTTGCATCAGAATTAGGAGACAAGAAGTCAGTTACAGGAATGATAATTAAGTACGGTGAAAGTCCAATAGTCTGGAGAAGTAGAAAACAAACTAATGTAGCGTTAAGTACGACTGAAGCAGAATTCGCAGCTTTAAATGAGATAGTGAATGAGGTACAGTGGGTTGAGCAATTGTTAAATGATTTAAACGAAAGTTACAAGATACCAGTAGAAATTTTGGAAGATTCACAGTCATGCATAGCAATAGCTGAAGCTGAAAATTTGAAGAACAGAACAAAATATGTTGGAGTAAGATATCAAAATGTGCGAGACATGGTTCAGAAGGGTGAAATAGAACTGAGATATATAGAAACACAACACAACATAGCAGATTTGTTCACAAAAGCATTGACGGCGGAAAAACATGAAAGACTGACACAGATGGTTGGAATGACATTATAAGACACATACAATATTTTATTTCGGAGGGGATTGTTAAGGAAAATGCAACATGGGACTTACAGTAATAGAAATAAAATGTGTATGTGAAAGTCACAGTGATTAAGCAGGAGCAATCATGAAGCTACACATGTGAAAAGGATAATGTAATTTGGAAGCCTTGAGAGCCAAGGACAAAGTTATAGAGTGTATATTGAAAACACCTGTTGTAGATTGCAAACACCTGAGATTCATTAAGTAGTCAAGGTAAAATGATGAAATACTTGGGTTGGTCTTAAGTATGGGATGATCTATGTAAACCAATCAAAATGAATGTACACACCCACTGGGTGGTGACTGACTAGTGGGTGGTGACTAACAATGGCTATAAGTGCAATGTTTGCCAATGCATATTGTGGTGTATTGTGGAGTAGTTCTGGAGATATTGTGAAGTGTAGAGATTGTGATTTGTAGGGCATATAGTATTTATGTATATAGTAGAATAAAGTAGATCTTTTATATAAGACTACTGAGTTGTCTGGTGTCTTGAGGGAAGATACAAGAGCCAGAAGAATCCTGGAGAAGTTTGAAGACATCTCAGGAAGAAGAGTGAGAAGGCTTGGAGAGTTTGTCAGGGTCTTCAGCCTATTCTCTGAAACTCTGCTGCTTGGGAAAGAAGCATCAACCACTGATCAAAGCTGGTCAGCTCTGCTGCATAACAAGGTGGTGAGTTAGAGCCAGAGGTGAAGAGCTACAACTCCCATCATCCCTGACATTATATACCGCCCAATGGTTGCCCAATCCGGGCGGTTTACAGCATAAAACAATTACAGTAAAAGCATACCCCCCCCTTAAAACAGTATTAAACAACGACATAATTAAAATCCTAATAACAATTAAATGGGGGAAAAAATCATAGCATAACAATTAAATTAATAAACCCACAACACATCGCCCCATTATTACTCTGCGGGAGAACCAAGGTACAAAATAGTGTCACTGAAGGAGGAGGGAACAGCCCGGGGCTGGGCTACTTAGTCTGGAAAGGCCTGCCGGAAGAGATCCGTCTTGACAGCCTTTTTAAAACTGTCCAAAGATGTTAATTGACGGATCTCGTCCGGCAGATCGTTCCAGAGTCTGGGGGCAAAGACAGAGAAGGCCCTCTGGGAGGTCGCAGATAGCCTCGATCTTTGTGGCTCTAAAAAATTTCTCCCAGAGGATCGGAGCACGCGGGGAGGATTGTACGGGAGGTGGCGGTCTCTGATATAGCTTGGACCCAAGCCATTTAGGGCTTTAAAGGTAATAACCAACACCTTGTACTGGGCCCAGAATAAAAAGACGTTGGACACAATACACAGAAGAGTTATACAAAAGAGATAACAATATGAATCAAAAGAAAAACTGAAGTGGAAGCTGCAATAAAAGAAATGGCCACATGGGACAAAGAGCCATATGAAGATGAACCCCAATTCTAAAAACTGAGGTGGAAGCTGCAATAAAAGAAATGGCAAAAAACAAGTCTCCTGGAATAGATGATATTCCAATAGAACTGCTGCAATCCACATTGACAGAGTCAACTCTAGTGCTAACCAGCATATGTCAACAGATATGGAAAACAAAACAATGGCCAACAGATTGAAAAAGATCAATATACATCCCCATCCACAAAAAAGGAGACACAAGAGAGTGCAGCAACAATAGAAACACAGCACTAATCTCCCATGCAAGCAAAATTATGCTCAAAATATTTCAAACACAGACTCTATCCATACATGGAGAGAGAAATCCCAGAGGTCCAAGCAGGGTTCAGGAAAGGAAGATGTGCAAGGGACCACGTTGCAAACATATGATGGCTAATGGAGTGCACTAGGGAGTTGCAAAAGAAAATCAGCATGTGCTTGATAGACTATAGCAAAGCCTTTGACTGCATAGATCAGGGGTAGGCAACCTTTCCCCTTTAAGGGCCGAGGGACTTCTGCTCCCAGAATCCCAGGAGCTATTGGCCAACATGGGACTATTGGCCAACATGGCTAAGGCTTCTGGGAGCTGAAGTCCCTCGGCCCTTAAAGGGGAAAGGTTGCCTACCCCTGGCATAGATCATGAAAGGCTATGGAACGCCCTTAAAGACATGGGATCCTGATGAGGAATCTGTACTCAGGACAAGAAGCTACTGTCTGAACAGAACATGGAGAAACAGAATGGTTCCCAATTGGCAAAGGAGTCAGACTTGGACACGAAAGAGGGAGGAGTGAAAATAGGAGAAAAAATATCAACAATCTGAGGTATGCTGTTGTTAACTGCCCTTGAGTCAATCTCAACTCATGGCGACCCTATGGATGAGATATCTCCAAGAACCTCTGTTCTCCACTGCTCTGCTTAAATCCTGCAAACCCACACCCATGACTTCCTTAATAGAGTCCATCCATCTAGCATGTGGCTTTCTTCTCTTCCTACTTCCCTCCACTTTCCCCATCATTATTGTTTTTTTTTTCCAAAGAGTCCCCTCTTCTCAAGATATGTCCTAAGTATGACAGTCTCAGTTTGGTCATCTTGGCTCCCAGGGAGGTTTCCAGTTTGATCTGCTCTAGGACCCATTTGTTTGTCCTTTTGGCTGTCCATGGGATCCTCGGCACTCTTCTCCAGCACCACATTATCTCAAATGCATTGATTTTCGTCCTATCATCTTTCTTAACTGTCCAGCTCTCACATCCATACATGGTAATAAATAATACAATGGCTTGTGTAATTTTAACTTTTGTTCTGACTTGTATATCTTTGCTTTTTAGAATTTTTTCTAGTTTTTTCACAGCCACCCTCCCCACTCTTAGTTTTCTTCTGATTTCCTGACTGCAGTCCCCATTTCTATCAATGTTTGATCCCAGGTATGGGAATTCTTTTATCATTTCTATTTCTTCATTGTCTAGTTTGAACTTGTGAAGGTCCTCAGTGATCATTATTTTTGTTTTATTTACGTTCAGCATTAAGCCTGCCTTTGCACTTTCTTCTTTGATCTTACTTAGTAGGTGTTACATGTCTGTGAGGTTTTCTGCTAGTATATGTTGTATATACGACACCATAATACTAACAGAAAACCTCACAGACCTTTCCCTGGCCAAGTAGGGATTCAAACCCTGGTCTCCATAGTGATAGTCCAACCATTCAAACCAATACACCAACCGGATAGAAATAATAACAACAATAAAAACAACAACTCAATTGCTTTCTAGTACAAAATAATTTTGTAACAAACAATGTACTTCACAAAACAGACTAAAAGAAAGTCTGCTAAGATTCTTGGGAAATATCAGTTTGCATATTATAAGTGTGCAATATCAGATAGTTATTACAGTCACACACACACACACACGAATTCATGGCTTTGGAATTCACGGTTTCGATTATCCGCGAGGTTGCCGCCACCCACATTCCCCCTCCTCCCTCTCGCGCACTCCTTTCCATCCCCTCCTTCCTTACCTCCTTCTTTTCCCCCTTCTTTTTCTTCTTTCTCCTCCTCGCCAGTGCCCACCTCCTTAGTTGCTTACCAGCTTGTGGCAGCCGGCGCAGCCATTTCCCAGCCACACCAGTTTTCTTTTGGCTGTGCCGGCCTTGCAGCAGCCGACGCACCCATTTCGTGACCAGGCCTGCCTTGCAGCAGCCAGCACTACCGTTTCCCAGCCACGCCAGCCTTCTTTTGCCCATCCCGGCCTTGCGGCAGCCAGTATACGCATTTCCCAACCACGGCAGCCTTGCAGCAACCAGCAAAGCCATTTCTGGGCACACAGGCTTAAAGCAGCCGGCACACTCATTTCCTGAGTGCTCCAGCATTCTTTTGGCTGTTCTGGCTTTGCAGCAGCCATTTCCCAGCCACGCCAGCCTTGCAGCAACTGGCGCAGCCATTTCCTGGGCACATGGGCTTTCAGAAGCCGGGACCCCCATTTCTCAGGCGCTCCAGACTTCTTTTGGCCATGCTGGCTTTGCAGCAGCCAGCACAACCATTTCCCGGCCACGTCAGCCTCCTCGGAGGGGAAGAAGGAGGGAGGAGGGAGGGAAAAGAAGGGAAATAGTCATCCCATTGTCCCCAATGGCGCTGCCATTGGGGATAATGGGACTTGAATATTTGTGAAATTTCGAATCGGCCCCCCAGAACATAACCTCGGTGAATTCAGAGGGACGACTGTATATTCAAAATCTGCAATCCAAATAAGCTTATCTGAGGGTAAATGCCACTGGACTTGGTGGGACTTATTTCCAGATAAACATGCTAGGATTGTATTCTAAATCTCACTCTTGAATGTATTTCCCCTTTAAGCCCATTTCATATAAGGCTAAACAATGAGGTTAGGGTTATACTGCAAGTTCGTCAGCAACATAAACACTTTCCTGAAGTCAACATTAAATCTTTAGGTGCCCAGGACATTTTCACCTCTGCTAAACAATACAGTGCAAACAAATTTATTGAAACATACTGGGAAGTGGCCATCCTAAACAACAAGAAGTTCTATACAACTGGTCCTGAAAAGTAAAGAATACTCAATATAACACATTGAGTATTCTGAACTCAAACTGCTGTCTACAATTTTGTTTCCAGCACTCTGAAAATCCTAAAACACGCTTAAGAGGCAAGAGAGTTATTATTTCTAGAAGTTCAAATGGGAAGGCTATTTTTTAAAATTACTACCAAAATAGCCACAACTACTTCCTCTTTCTTTGTGTAATGGTTAATGGCCACAGGGGGACAAAAAGTGTGAGATTCGCAACAATAAACAGGCTCCTTCAAGTAACTTTACAAAACTGAACTAATTAATTTTTTTACAACAGACTTGCTTTCTAGTTATACCTACCTGACCTGTTTTATAGTGCCTTGCAAACTGGTTTACTACTCGATAGTCATTCGCAAAGTATTCCATCAAGATAGAGGGAACTTCAGCAAAGTCAGTAGAGCATCTTGTTCCTGCAGACAATAATACAGGAGTATTAACATGCAGGTAGAAATAATGTTTACACAAATTCCTCTCTCCTTCTCCAAGTTCCCCTAAACTTTCCATTTGCACTTTTGATGAACTGTGATAAATCAATCATTAAGTAAATATTTTATTTCTATAATGTTATTGTACTTATTGGCAGAAACGCTAAATTATAATCCTGCATGTTACATTGCAAATCACAAAGTAAAACACAATATTTAAACAGCTGGGTGAGACACCCTATAAAGCTCTGGATCACACCCTTTATAAACGTAAACCAAACTGCAGCCAATTTGGCCCCACATGAAACACCAAATCTTTAATTGCCTTAACTCTGTAACCAGTTACAATTAAAATATCAAACTATGCTTGAGAATTTAATCCATTACAAATATCATTGTACCCATCTATCTGATAACTTCACATAATTATTGTCCGTATTTGCTTCTTTTTTTACTGTTTGAGATGCCTGTCATTTGAAGAGTGACTGTTTTTCTTGGCATTTCAAGAGAAATAATGATAAAAACCATCTTTTACAATTAAAAACTTTCCCCCAAATCCAGTCTTGCCTCCCTTGTGGCCTGTACACTTTAAGAGTTAGTCTACATGTAGGTGTATTATGTGAACTGCTGCAGATTTTCACACATTTGCCTCCACACCTCAATTGTCTTCACTTTCCTATGCAAATTTGCATCTGTTTTCCCTTCCTCTGTTGAAAATGTGCAGCTGCACATACTCAAAGATACTCTAGTAAATCCCAGAAATCTTTTATCAGTGAAATTTATGGAGTCTCCCTCCCTGCAAAAAGTCCAAATTCCTTCAAATTTTATTGGCCTGGACCACAGTCGATTCAATTTGACTGAAGAATATTTTAATCATGTAGGCAAGCCCCAAACCTTTCCAGATTAAGCCCTAAACCTTTCTGGATTATTCATTTCTTAATCAGCAAATATTTAATCATTACTGTTTGATGCATGCCATCCAGATTTCTCTTCTGAAGGAACTGCTTCTGTCTGGGGAATTTGCTTTTTCTTCAGCACTAAGAACACTATAATTGCATTATTAATAATTCTAGTTTTGCCTGACCATTGCAGCTTTTGCTACCAGCTACATGAGTGTTGATGAAGAACTACTAAGTAATGTCAGGTTCCTAACAAAGCAACAACTTCCCACTTCCAGCACGGAATGTATACCTATCTTTTGTATTTTTGCTTGTTTCTTTTTAAAAAGGAAGGAAATTAGCAATCTCTCTCCACCCTAACCACTAGCAGGGTTATTGTTGTTCTTGCTGTTGTTATGTTAAATGTGAAGTCACTTCAGATTAAAATTATGGCAACTATAAAGCAAACTTATTATGGGGTTTCCTTGGCAAGATTTGTTCAGAGGAGGTTTTCATTGCCTCCCTTCAAGGCTGAGTGTGACTTGCCCAAGGTCAGTTAGTGGGTTTCATGGCTGAGCTGGGATACATCATGTTTAACAGGTTATCACCAGATCAGTCATGTAAGGGAATATAGCACCATTTATGTCGTCTGCATAGATCCTTCTGGGACACAAATGCTTTCATATGCCTTGGATTTCAGCAATTTTTAATCAGCTGTACACAGTCTAGCATAGAGTAGCTAGGGCAGATGTGAGAGTAAACCCAGAATAAGAGATACAGTCCAGGACTCAACTGCTTCGGTGTATCCAAATATCTTTTTAGGGCAGGAAATCTCAATTGGGATCACCTCTACCCCAGCAGCTGCATCTAGTTTATCAACAGGAAGAAAACTGGATAAGAATGTTAATGGATCTGATATCCAAGAGTGGGCTGATCAGGGTAGGAGGCTGGCAGATTGTGAAGATGAAACAATAGATTTTGAATTTTGGCTGATGGCCAAAGAAAGACTGCTCCTTGGTGCAAAAATTAGGACAGACTACAAGAAGGACGTCTTTCTTAAGAAGGAGCTGTCAAGTTTGTTGGATCTACATTTTGAAACCTATCAAGTCCTCTACACATGTCCACCATTGATGAAATAGAGTTCCCTTTTCCCTCCTGCACTTGTAACATTTATTATCCATTTTAAAATACATTTTGGATAACTTTTCTGGAGTGAGATACCATCTATGATGCATCTTGTAAATATTTTCCCTTATGTTTTGTGCTAATGATATCTTTATTATCTTTTCCCATATTTTCCCCATTTATTTATTTCAGTATTATGCCCAATATTCTGTGCCCATTTAACCATAGATATCTTTAAAATCATCTTCTGTCTCACATCTTAACAACACTGTATAAGTTTTTGATAATACTCTTTGATTTTCCTTAATTAGTATTTTTTCTTTAAAAAATACATCTCCATACATCAGACAATTGAAGAAATACTAAATTTAAAATTTAGAATGACACTGGAATGATATTTATTAAGTATGATAGAGGAAGGATTAGATAATAAAAAAATAAGAATAATATATTACATAATTGCAGCAGCAAGAATATTGATTGCTCAAAAATGGAAGGAGAATTCAATGCCAGAAGTTCAGGATTGGATCGAAAAATTAGTAGAAATGGCAGAATTGGATAAAATGACATGTCTTATGAAATATGAAAGACATGGGGAATTTGTGGAAAGTTAGGAGCAGGTGACAGAATATATAAGTAAACATGGGGAATAATGGTAACATGGGCATTAAAGGATTAATTAAATAATAATGGTAATTATAATGTGTAATCGCTGGAAGATGGTCAGCATTAATCTGTGAATAGAAGATGGGAATTGTATGGACAAACATATATGGAAAAAGTTTGAAAGAATTTAGTAAAACACTAATACATTCCCAGCAGAGGAAGTGAAGCTTGGAAAAGAACAGGTTGCTTACCTGTAACGATGTTTCTTCGAGTGGTCTTCTGCGAATTCACACAAATGGGTAAAGACTGCGCATGCGCAGCAACTTCGGAACCTTCTGGAATCACTAGGCAGAGTAAAAGTTGCAACTTTTGCCCGGGCTGGACTCAAGTTGCAACTTTTTGGCGGTAACTCCGCCCACCCCTATATAGGACCTCCGTCGGTACCGCCCCCTTCAGTTCCTTGAGTTCGCCTCGCGGTACTGTAAAGTAAGCAGAAACATATAACAGGCACGATGAGGGGAGGACAGGTGGGATTTGTGTGAATTCGCAGAAGACCACTCGAAGAAATATCGTTACAGGTAAGCAACCTGTTCTTCTTCTTCGTGGTCTCTGCGAATGCACACAATTGGGTAAGACTGACAAGCTTTGGTCAGTGGAGGAGGGCGTGCCTCGTCCCAACCCAGTAACCACCCAAACACATAAGTGAGAAATAAAGAATGCACAAACTCACTGCGCCTGGCATAGTCGGCGTCGAGCTCTCAGTGCAGTCCCGACAACAGGACTGCCCTCCCAAAGGCCGCTTCACGCCTGGCCCTCGCATCCATGCGGTAATGTTTAACAAAGGTCAAAGGCTGAGACCACACGGCAGCCTTACAAATGTCCTCCAGCGGAATACCCGACAAAAAGGCAGAGGATGCAGCCATAGCTCTGGTAGAATGTGCCTTTACTCCTGTGGGTGGATCTCTACCGGCGAGCTCGTAGCAGAGATGGATGGTAGAGGTAATCCATTTGGAGAACCTCTGAGTGGATACCGGCAGGCCCTTCTTAGGTTCGCCATAGCACAGAAAAAGGCGGTTAGATTGCCTGTATGCTGCTGTCCTGTCCACATAGAAGGCCAGAGCTCGGCGGACATCTAATAAATGGAGTCGCTTTTCTTCACTAGTTGTCGGGTTCGGAGCCAGGGTGGGGAGCACAATGTCCTGTCTTAGATGAAAAGCAGAAACCACTTTGGGTAGGAAAGTAATGTCTGGTCTTAACACAACCTTGTCCTTGTGAAACAACAAGAAAGGAGGGTCTACCCTGAGGGCACAGAGCTCGCTGACCCTGCGAGCCGATGTGATGGCCACCAGGAACGCCGTCTTCAAAGAGAGGAGTCTGAGGTCCGTAGTGGCTAGGGGTTCGAATGGAGGAGAGGCAAGCTTAGAGAGGACGGTACCGAGGTCCCATCCCGGTGTCGGGACCGATATAGGTGGACGTATGTTGGAAAGCCCCTTGAGAAAGGCTTTCACTAGTGGGTCTTTGAATAGAGATGGAGATCCCTTAAACTGAAAATGGGAGCAAATTGCTGCCAGGTAACACTTTATGGATTGCAGTCCAAGACCTTGGTCTGACAAAGACATAAGGAAATCCAACACTATACCGACCGAGGCTTGGGATGGTGACAAGCCCCTAGAGTCCAAGAAGACTTGAAACTTAGCCCACTTCAGGGCGTATGACTTTTGTGTGGAAGGCTTCAATGCTGCTGCTACGACAGCCCGGACGGGGGACGACAATTTAGTCAGGGACGAATCCTCCAGGCCACCAACCTCAGAGTATCCAAGTCGGGATGGAAAACTTGGCCCCCGTGGAGAGACAGGAGGTCCGGTCGAGGGTCGAGCTGGGAGAACTCGTTCCTGGAAAGGTTCAAGAGAGGTGCAAACCACGGCTGTCGGGGCCACCAAGGAGTGATGAGAATTACATTGGCTCGGTCCTGTGTGATTTTTGCTAACACCCTGATGATGAGGGGAAATGGTGGGAACATGTAAAGGAGGTCTTCTTTCCATTGGAACAAGAAAGCGTCCCCCAATGAGCCTGGGGCTCTGAACCTGGAGCAGAAGCGGTGACAATGGGTGTTCAGGTGAGTTGCGAACACATCGGCCTTGGGAGTTCCCCACATCCGGAACAGGTGTTGTACTATGTCTGGATGAAGGCGCCACTCGTGGCACGAGTCTGCTGAGCGACTTAGTTGGTCCGCTAGTTCGTTTTCTTCCCCTGGCAGGTGGATGGCCTGTATCGCAATGTTCCTCGCGATGCACCAGTCCCAGATTTGAAGAGAAGCCCGGAGTAGCGGGGGGGATCTTGTTCCTCCCTGCTTGTTGAGATAATACATCACCGTGGTATTGTCCGTGGACAACAACACCACCTTGTCCCGTAACACAGGCTCGAACGCCCGGAGAGCTTTCTGAACTGCCAACATCTCGAGCTCGTTGATGTGGAGCTGCTTTTCTTGGCTGTTCCAGTGACCTTGTATGAGGAGATCGTTGACGTGAGCTCCCCATCCCTCCATTGATGCGTCCGTTGTCAAGGACAGCTGAGGTTGTGGGGGAGAGAATGGCAGGCCGGAGCAGACGTTGGCTGGATCTAACCACCACTGCAGAGATCGAGCGATTGCTCTCGGTATCGCTAGTTTCCGGGATTGGGAGTCTCGAGCTGGGTCGAAGATAGACAGGAACCACGACTGCAGAGGTCTGAAGTGCAGTCGAGCCCAGGCCGTCACAAACGTAGTCGAGGCCATGTAGCCCAGCGCCACTTGGATGGCATGAGCGGAGACGTGCCTCGTTCTTAGACATACCAGCACTGCTTCCCTCAAGGCCTGAAACCGATCTTGTGGTAGAAATGCCATAGAAGCGGTTGAATCTAGGACCGTCCCGATGAATCTGCACCTTCGGGATGGAATGAGGTTGGACTTCTCCAGGTTGAGTAGAAGGCCCAGCGAGCGAAGGACAGACAGTGTGCAATCTATGTCTCTCAAGAGTTGGTCCCAGGATGGAGCTACTATGAGCCAGTCGTCGAGGTAGGGATAGATGGAGATTGCCTTTTGGTGCAGAAACGCGACTATCGGAGCCATGCACTTCGTGAACACTCTCGGTGCGGAGCAGAGGCCGAAGGGCAGGACCCTGTAACAGAATGCCTGGTCGTTGATAGCGAAGGCTAAGAAACGTCTGTGGTCTTCCCGAATTCCAATGTGGAAGTAGGCGTCCTTGAGGTCTAGGGTCGCCATCCAGACATAGTCCTGCAGTAAAGGTAAAATAGATGCTAGGGTTACCATGCAGAAGCGTTTATACGCTAAGCATCTGTTCAACTGTCGTAGGTCTAGAATGGGTCTCAGTCCACCATCCTTCTTCGGTACCGTAAAGTATCGGGAGAAGAAGGATCGAGCGTAAGCGGAGGAGTCCACGGGCTCTATAGCGCCCTTGTCCAAAAGAGAGCGTACTTCGTCGAGTAAGGTGTGGGAGGGGGGGGTGGATAGGAAAACCCCGGTATGGGGCAACTCAGAAAACTCGAGGGCATAACCATGGGCTATGATAGATAAGACCCACGAGTCAGATGTAATTTGAGACCACGAGGTGACAAACGGTCTCAGTCTATCCCCAAAGAGACGGGGACCGGCGAAGTACGCTCCAACACATCATAATTTCTTGGGCCTGTCGGCCTCCTTTTTTCTGAATTGTCGGAATCGGGATTGCGGAAACGAGCGGCGGCCCGAAGAGGAAGAAGAGCGAGACTGATATCGTTGTCTCGGGTGTTCGGGCTGGGGTGGCCTATCGCCATAGGAGGTCCTCTGCTGTTGAGGATACCATGGCCTCGATCCCCCGAAACGACGGCGTCGATATTGTGGTGTAGCAGCAGACGTACCATGTCTCTTGGCAGCCACCTTCATCTTATATTTCAAATTCAACTTCTCATCCGTGTTCTTATTAAAGAGACCGGAGTCATCGAAGGGCAGGTCTTCGATCATGTCCTTTGCCGTCGAGGTGAGGTCTGACGATCTAAGCCAGGCGAACCTCCTTAAGGCTATAGCACCTGCCACAAGCTTAGCGGAGCAATCGGCTGAATGACGGGCAGACACAATCTGCTGTCCCGCGATGGAGTGCGCTTCCGACTGGAGTGCCACAGCCAAGGCTTTTTTGTCGTCCGGCAAATCATCAAGGAGAGGTAGCAGTCTCTCCATGATGTGCTGCTGGTATGCTCCCATGCAGGCAGCATAGTTAGCCACCTTCATGTTGAGTACCGCAGCAGCATACGACTTCTTGGCCAGCCCGTCGATCTTCTTGCCATCCTTGTCCACTGGCGAGGAGAATTTCGAAACCTGCACCGTCTGGGCCCCTTCTACAATGTCTGAGTTAGGCTTAGGGTGTTCGAAGAGCCATGAAGCTTGGGAAGGAGCGATGCGATATAGGTTTTCTATTTTCCTCGAGGTGGAAGCCACAGATGCTGGAGCGGTCCAGGATCGTTCCGCGATATCCTGGAGGGACGGAAGAAAACCGAGGGCTGGGGGAGTCGGTACTCTGCCATGGACCCTCTTTTCCACTGAATCTTTGGGCTCAGTCTCCGAACGCACGAGCTCGAGGTCGAGAGCTTCTGCCATCCGTACAACCTGCTCCGTGAAGAATCTCACATCATCAGTCGGAGAGGCAGAATGATGTTCCACTAGCACTACCCGGCTGCGAGATGGAGAAGGAGATGGCGAAGCCGAAGAAGCACTGGAGAGCGCTGAAGGGGACCTAGAAGAAGAGGAGCGGGACCGAGATGCCTCACGACGGGATCGATGGTGTCTGGGGCGTGGACGCCTGGATGGTGAGACCGAACGGGATCGAGCCCGTCTCCCGCCTGGAGAGCGATGCCTGGAACGGTCAGCCGACGATCTGGGAGGCGATGGTGAAGCCTCCTTGGATAGGCGACGTACTGGAACAGAAGGCCGGGAGAGGGTCTTAGGATCGACCTGTTGAAGGAAGCGGCCCGTGAGAGAATCGAAGATCAAGTGAGGGTTCTCTCTTAGAATACGCTCCGTTTCTGGTTCCAGCGGTATCTCATCAGCCTCCGCACCCAAAGTGGCGGTATCTCTCGATGGTATAGGAGTCTCCTCCGTTTCCAATAGCGGGAGCTGTTGTATAACCTCGCCCTCGGAGTCCGATTCGGAGATGATAGCACGAATCGGAGGGGAGACGATTTTCAAAGGAGGCGGTACCGAGAGTCCTGACGGCCCCGGGACCGGGGAAGGCGACCTGGATCGAGGTTGAGGCGTGGGTTCCTTCTCGGGCTCAGGCTGGTGCCTGGCCTTCTCAGGCCTGGTTCGCGGCTTTTTGGCGGCCGTGTCCTTAGGCTTAACAGCCTCCCTCTCAATCGAGTGGCGTCTCTTGGAGGTCTTTCTGAGTGGAACCGGAGAGCGGGCACGCTCAGAAGATGCCTTCTTTGATATTTTCTTAGGGTGAGCCCCCGGGTCCCCGGACGGCTTTTTTGGGGCCGATTTGGGGGCCGAGTCACCAGCAGGCGCCTCGACGACACCAACAGGTGCATCCACAGCCGGAGACTCTCTGGGAGGCGGATGGAGAGCCTCTTCATAAAGAGCGGCCTTCAGCCGCTTATCCCGGTTCCTTAGCGCCTGCGAAGTCATGGATCTACATTCCGGGCAAGCCTTTGGGTTATGAGATTGCCCAAGACATAGCAAGCACAAAGAATGAGGATCCGAGCTAGGGATCTTGTTGTTACATCTCGGGCACTGCTTAAAGGAACGAGATGCCATATCAAACGGAGCTGGTCACCAAATCAGACAAGGAAGAAGCGAAGTCGAAGTCAAAAACAGTCCAAGTTCACCAGGAGCAACAACAATATCAGGAGAGCCAAAAACGAGTCAAAATCCGGTCCGAGGTCAAAAGCCAAGTGATTCTACGAGCAAGAGGTTTTGCCTGAAGCAAAAAAGGTTCCTACGAAGCTGCTAACGCGGCGGACGAAAGGAACTGAAGGGGGCGGTACCGACGGAGGTCCTATATAGGGGTGGGCGGAGTTACCGCCAAAAAGTTGCAACTTGAGTCCAGCCCGGGCAAAAGTTGCAACTTTTACTCTGCCTAGTGATTCCAGAAGGTTCCGAAGTTGCTGCGCATGCGCAGTCTTTACCCAATTGTGTGCATTCGCAGAGACCACGAAGAAGAAATGTATTTTATATGGAGTTGGAAGAAGAAGTTGCAAATAATAACATATGTTAATGGAATGTTAATGTTAACTGTATGGTATTTTAAATAATATTTTTTTTAAAAAAACAAAACCTATCTAGTCCTGAATACTAATAGTGAAAGTAAATGTTTTATTATCTGAAGAAAGAACATTCTAGCAACACTAGCTGAAATGTAAAGGCTGGGGTGGGGAAGTTGGAAAAAATGTTTTTCTCACCCAAGAACAATTATTTTCCAGTGGAAAAATTACAACCTTTCAGGCGAAAAGCAAAACTAGGTAACCTTGGTAGCATATTTAATGCTCCTTCCACTGAATTCCTGATTATCTACAGCACGGGTAGGCAACCTTTCCCCTTTAAGGGCCGAGGGACTTCAGCTCCCAGAAGCCTCAGCCATGTTGGCCAATAGTCCCATGTTGGCCAATAGCTCCTGGGATTCTGGGAACTGAAGTCCCTCGGCCCTTAAAGGGGAAAGGTTGCCTACCCCTGATCTACAGTAAGGAATGAGACACAGAGGATCTGCTTGGAACAGTCGCTAAGCCATAAAGAAGGGAAGGAGAAATTATGGAGTGAATGCCTCTTTCTTAAGTAGTTGCCATCTTTCCCTCTAGTTGCAGCACAATACAATGAGCTGTATACTAACTATAAAAATACTTACTTGGGGAAGGGGAGAGGAAGGATTTATCTGAGCTTTAAACAATACATTGATTGCTTACCAGTCACATGTTGGTATCGAGTTCTTCCCAACATAGAATGCATAGCATGACCCATTTCATGGAAAAGATTCTCCATCATTCCAGGAGTTAACAATGTTGGTGAACCGCTACTGGAATGCGGCAAACTTAGCATAAGGACAACAACAGGAGTTTGATATTCTCCGTTTTCTCTTAGTCTGCCTCCACGTATCGTAAAGTGACAATCCTATTTTTGTAAAAGGAAAGAAAGTCAGTGGGGAAAATCCAAGACTTTTTATCATATTGATATCATTTTAAAACATCAGTCACCAAGTCTGCTTACAATTATAGAATTATCTGAAACTAAGCTATCACATTGTACCAGAACAGATGCTGAATGTAGTTTTCTATATTTGGATGACTGAAGTGAGGACTTTAGTTTAACTTGGCTGTTTCGCAATCTGTTCAATTTGTTGGTCTGTTTATTTTCTAACATGGTGCCTCAGAGGAACACTGGTGAGCCAGCATGAAATCTGGTGTGCTGTCTTCAATGCACAATTCTACATTTCATATTCAAATACCAGCTCAAGACTTGCATTAATTTTGAAAGAGAAAGGAAGAAAATGTAAAATGGCATGCTTCTTTGAAAATCTAGGCCAGGGGTAGGCAACCTTTCCCCTTTAAGGGCCAAGGAACTTCAGCTCCCAGAAGCCTCAGCCATGTTGGCCAATAGTCCCATGTTGGCCAATAGCTCCTGGGATTCTGGGAGCTGAAGTCCCTCGGCCCTTAAAGGGGAAAGGTTGCCTACCCCTGATCTAGGCAATATCACACTCCCTTAACAGTTCCCTGCACCTCTTCCTGATAGTCTCTGACTGGAGAAACCTTTAGGGGCAGGATATGAGGACTACAGAAAGAAGATGCGAGAAGGAGAAACTCACTTTCATGAGCTTTCTTCTACTACTGGTTGTCAGGATCCAAGACTAAGGGCCTTTACAGACTGCCAGAAATAATACAGCTTGAGGCCACTTTCACTGCCCTGGCTCAGTGCTAGGGAATCATGGGAACTGTATTTTTTCTGGGACATTGAGCCTTCTGTGTCATATAGCTCTGGTGCCACAATAAATTACAGTTACCATGATTCTTTAGCACTGAGCCAGGACAGTTAAAGTGGCCTCAAGCTGCATTATTTTTGGCAGTCTATAAAGGCCCTAAGACAGGGGTAGGTAACCTTTCCCCTTTAAGGGCCGAGGGACTTCAGCTCCCAGAATCCCAGGAACTATTGGCCAACATGGCACTATTTGCCAACATGGCTGAGGCTTCTGGGAGCTGAAGTCCCTCGGCCCTTAAAGGGGAAAGGTTGCCTACCCCTGCCCTAAGACCAAGTCTTACATATACATATACTTTCACACCAAAAGGCCTTACTCATCATCAACATGTAATGGAATTGAACAAAGTAGTCCAGATAGTGCAACATCATTTTAGGTTGCAGGAAAAAAGGAACTGTACACATTATTATTATTATTATTATTATTATTATTATTATTATTATTATTTTATTATATCCCGCCTTTCTCCCAATATAGGGACTCAAAGCAGGAGCAGTCCTCCCAACAAAACAATCAGTTCTTTTGCCTTTATATGGATTGTATAAATTATAGCTATGTAAAATATTTTGCCAAGTTCTTACTATAACTATATCTTCATCTTCATATGGTATAATTTAGAAACTAGTCCTGCTGATATTACGGATGTCTGAAGAAGCACAAAAAGCACTCCTTGAATATTTACTTCATAAGTAGAATAAATAAGAGGCACTATTCTGATATTTAGTAGTTTCCATCACTGTGGTATCTAAATGTCTGCTTAGTTAACATATGATACTTAGTATTTTATAATACTGTTCAAAACTATCAAAATAGTTCCAATCTAATCTCTGGATTTCATTTAATTTTTCTATTATTCACACTATATATTTGAATGGAGTGTCCCTGGACAGATTTATATACATCAATAACTTCTCAAAGCAGGAGTTTTCAAAGCCTTTATGACCTAAATGCAACTGTTAGTAGGGATGTGAAGATCTATGTCTCAGTTTCACCAAATTTCTCCAAATCCATCTGTTTTTTCTTTACATACTTCTTTTATATCAGAATAAAAAACTTTGATTATTCTTTCTGCACTGCAGTTTGTACAATTTTGGCACATTCTTCCTAATATGAGCATTTTACATATTACCTAACTGACATATTCCTCTCAAAGATGGAAGTATGTTTTTGCATAGTTTTTCAATTATACCTTTAGTACACCATGTTTTGTGCACCCTTTATTTTTCTGAAATTCCACATAACCCACACAAATATACAAATGCTTAAGGCAAGGTATGTTTCTTCTTTCAGTTAACTCAGGATGTGTGAAAACTCTAATTCCATCAACACTGCTCTGTCCAACAGCATTCTTTTCCATCCATAATTGTTATAGCCAATCAAAGTAAACCCACTGAAATGAGAACTTGGTAAATCAAAACTCTCAAAATTCCACTGGTTCAATTGGTTTGTTCTAGCTGGAACTAACAACTGGGTTTCTAACTATAACTGTATGAACTGTTACCTGATGAGGCTTGTCTGGTCTTTGAAAGAAATCACAGTATATATGCCCCAATAAACCATCTTGTTCATGGACAACTGCCTGGAAAAAATGTGAAAGTTTTAAGTGAAAAGATAAAACTAATATAGATGTGATTTTATTTTTGAAAACACTCCAAATGTAATACCTTTACATAAACTTTTTAAAACTGAAAATATGTATGTATGGTTCATAGTGACCCCTCTCGCTCCTAATAATTTGGAACCTTCCTTTGTAGCAGTTTTCAAAGAGACAGCCATGTTAGTTTGTTGCAGCATAAAATGAAAACAGGGAGGAGGAAACAGATTCTAGCAGGACCTTCAACAGTTTTAAGACAGCTTTTGTGGATTTCAATCCACTACCTCAGACACACTGATGGAGTTAATATTAAGCAAAGAGATACACAGCAGATAACATGGTTGTGAGGGTGTGATCAGAATGTAATAGGATATGAAAAGATACAAATTGGGACCCATAAATAAACATTCCCTCACCCTTTTACTTTTTAATAATCTGGAGAACCTTTAAAAATAATGTTTAGAATTCAGTCTCTTAAAAGTGCAATCCTAGAAACTTCAGGCACTCTGCTCAACAGCAAAGTGGGTCTACTTGTAATTTTTGTTGATATTCAGGAATCAGAATTCTCACCAGTTTGCGAACATCTTCATACCACAGCTCTCCCTTCTCAGGCTGTTCAGCATAAAGAGAGATTCCTAAGAGTTTATTGAATAAGATGTTCAGTCCTTCCATGCACGCTCCAAGAGAAAAAAAGGGACAATATAGGCTAGGTTCAATGTTATATCTGTAAAACACAAAAGAGAAGTCATAGGTTACAAAAAGCCATGACACTACCTGTAATTTAAATATTTTATAGAATGTAATCCATGCATAAATGAATTTAGCATAACACCATTGTTGTTACCAATAATGCACTTGCTCACATTCAACACCAAGGCTGAAATCAGATATTATGCAAATTGTCTGGACATCACCAAAACCAGTGAAGTATATAAATACCATACACTATACTTGTATCATTTCAACAGCTGCCTGTTGAGACAAGGAAAATCAGAGCACAGTTAATATTCATTTCAATTTTTTTAATCTCTACCACTGGGGGTTGGAGTGACAGTAAGTCCCAGGCCCCTGTTTTTGATTACTGCCACTTGGCTTCCTAGTTTTTAAGTATGATTTCAAGCAAGACTGATTTATCAGATTCCTAACGAGTGTAGTCAGAAGTTTAGAGAGACACAAGAGAAGAGGAAACAGAGGGCTGCTATTTTGAGTGACTTGTGGTGAGTTTTTCATGCAAGACTAATGCAAGAGAATGTCTGTATGTTACAGATTTCAACTCATTTTATAATTATAGTAAAAACTGAACAATTTAAGACCACATCTCCAATAAAGTTAGTAACAAATGTCCTGCCCCAGCATCAGTTACAGAGTATAGGCACCCAGCAGCATGTTTATTATAAAATTTTAAAATTCTGCCATATTAACCAGCACAATTCTATATACATATACTAATGTGTAATTCCCACTGAGTTGAATGGGATTAACATCCAAGTAAACCCTGTGATAGGTTCGCCTTAAGAGTCACCATAAGTCAGAAATGACTTAAGGCACACAACAGCAACAATGATGAAAATCAGTACAGCATTGCGGCCTAAGAGTACTAATACTCAAAATATTTGAAAAGGAGATCATCTACATTAGTAGTTGGAAACCAAAGGTTTGGACCAGGGTTGGGGAAAAATGGTTTAAAAACATCCCCAAAAAAGTTTTGTTGTTGCAAACTAGTTTTTGTTTTGGTTTTTTGCATTAATTATAGAGCTACACCAATATATTATTTTATTTTTATTGTATTTACTTACCAATATATCGCATCTTTCTCCCAATATAGGGACTTAAAGCGGCAATATAGGACTTAATCAGAAACTTAACTAGCAAAATGCAGTTGGAATGTTATGGCCACTAGCTTAAACAATAATAATTTGTTTTTAAAGTGCTCTTTTAAAGCCCCTTGTTTTGCTTGAAGATATTTCAAAAGAAAGATTTGTTTCTGAATAGAGTTTCTTGCACGATAAAATAAAGCGATTAAAAAGAAGCAACTGATACCAGATACTGGCCCAACAATGGGCAAATGCCAGTAAACTATTAAAGAGTTCAAATGCACAGAGTCATTGTTGTTCCAATAGGAGGTTTGGAAAATAGCAATACCAGCCAGACTTTTTTTTTAAAAAATGATCAACTTAAAAAACCAAGCGGTTGTCTACACAAGGCAAAAGACCCAGGTTCTCCCCAGGCTCATGTCATCTAGTTCAGACGATGAAGACAAAAATCCCAGGGCCAGGATCGTGCCCACTCCTGGTAGAATTGACATGAATCTGGTGGATCTGGCCCTGTCCCAGGCTAAAAAGCCATTAGCCCGGAGTAAAATATCCCTCGGTTTGCTGTGGAGTATCCTGGAAACTCCACAGCAAAACCAATTGAATCAATGACCTCCCTCGTGTTCCTACCTTGCTGTTGAGGCCATGAGTCCAGCCAGATGGTCCTTTTCCACATCAAGACACAGCAACAAGAAGCTTCTCAGAGTAACAACATGACAAGGTAAGGAACATGCACCTGTCCTGGGTTGGTGCAAGGACAAGTGTGTAAACACCTGCCCATCCCCACACTGACCCAGGGACCAACCCAGGTGAGCACCAGGGACAGGATAGCATGAGCTGAGCTCAGCCCGTGCTATCCTAGAGACCTAGACCATCTGCTCAGCCCTCAGAAATGGGTTTTCTTAAAGCCATTAAATCTGGTTTAAAACAACTTGGTGTCATCCTTGTTTGGATGACAAAGTGAGCAATACGTTTTGCCTCTAAAGCCTAAGTGACTTGTGTTAGACACGAAAATAATAAACTGGGGAACTGTGACAGTATGGGGAATATACTGTATATACTCATGTTTAAGTTGACCGCATGTATACACTGAGGACAGGTTTTGGACCCAAAATTAAGGATTTTGCTATGATCCATAGACAAGTTGAGGGTAAAACTTAGGGGCAAGTAACAAAGGTTGAAGCAAAGGAAAATGATGCCAAAGAACTTACAACATTCTGGCAGGCATAACTGTGTTCACCCTAAGGCTTGATGGATGAGGAGGGAACTATGGCAAATGATGACTGTGCAACATGTGGGAGAAGTGACCAGGCGCAGATGAGGCTAAGAAAACACACATATGTCAAAAAGGATGTAAAAGCAAGAGTTGAGGTACAATATTAACTCTTATCAAAAAAAGAAACCATCCTCTTCTCTGAGTAGAGTAGTGAAAGGAGAGAGCTTAGTCTGTCCTGGAAGAACCTAAAAGAAGCACCATGCCTCCTTACTGTTTTGGTGCTCCTTTGAAGCGAAGTGCTAAAGAGCTGCTGCTTACATCATTTTCTCTCCCAGGCATTCAAAAAGGTGAGAAGTAGTGCCACAGCAGAGTGTAGGGGGAATAGGTGCTTCTTTCAGGTTCTCCCAAGATAGACAAAGCTCTTTCCTTTTGCCACTTTACTCAGTGAAGAGGATAGTTCCATTTTGATAAGAATTAAGGTATTGTACTTACATTGAAACATGGATAAGTTGAGCCAAGTTTTGGGGGGCTGATTTTTGACTAAAAGTTTCTAAACTTATACATGAGCATAGACAGGAACCATGAAAAAATTTATCAATATTAATTTATTATTGTTTTGACATGAGATTCTAAGGCAAAATCATTTCAGAACTTAATATTTTTGCTATTTATTTCTATTTATATAACTATAATTTATTAATATTTATTTATTTAGATTTATATAAACATATTATTTCTACACACCCCAAAATGCTAGAGCAATTTTATGTTATTCTTATGGAAATATTTCATAGAATCATAGAATCATAGAGTTGGAAGAGACCACAAGGGCCATCCAGTCCAACCCCCTGCCATGCAGGAACTCCCAATCAAAGCATCCCTGACAGATGGCCATCCAGCCTCTGCTTAAAGACCTCCAAGGAAGGAGACTCCACTACTCTCCAAGGGAGTGTGTTCCACTCTCAAACCGCCCTTACTGTCAGGAAGTTCCTCCTAATGTTGAGGTGGAATCTCTTTTCCTGGAGCTTACATCCATTGTTTTGGGTTCTAGTCTCTGGAGCAGCAAAAAACAAGCTTGTTCCCTCCTCGATATGACATCCCTTCAAATATTTAAACACGGCTATCATATCACCTCTCAGCCTTCTCTTCTCCAGGCTAAACATCCCCAGCTCCCAGTTATTAATATGACTGTTCAAAAGCAGGGTGATAAGTCCCTGGTCTTGAACTGGGATGAGCCATTAATACCAGGAATATTTGCTGAAGTAAGACAAGTTACAGCAGATTATAAAACAAGTCAGTTGTGTCAGGATGAAGAATAACTTAACGGATACAGTATGCCACATATTATAGTGTATAATATGGCAGTATTAATACTGGCTGACAGTCTTAGTACTGATAGCTATATATAGTAATGTGCTTCAAGCACCATTTTCTTTCTAAGTATCTGTTTTCTAGAGCAAAAGTCGGCATGTTATCAAATTTTACATACAAATACATTTTTCCCATTGGACATTATATAAAAGGGTGAATAAAATATTTTTATTATGAGGAAGAGCCACATATGCACTTATACACTTTATAAATAAAACAGGATATTGCATTATTTTATCTGAAATTTCAATTTGTATCAAAAAGGTGAACAGGCAGGCAAAATTCCAAGCGTTTGACTCACCAGTGTTTTAAACAGGCAAAGGCACCATGCCAATTGGATTAAATAAGAAGCTAAATGGTACAATGTTTGTTTATTCTTCTCCATGAACAACACGAAAACAGAGAAGACAGTATTGTTAAAGGACAAAAGATGTAGTACACTATTGCAAATATCTCAAAGTCTGCATGGCTTCATTGCATATAAATCATGTTTGTATGTGCCTTCAAGTTGCCTCTGAAATAAACTACAGGGATCTAAACTCTACAGTTGAAAACAAGTTGCTGTGTGTCATGACTGTAATCTCTTTTATTCAGAATGTTTATGAGACCTAGGGTGCAGCTACACTATAGAAATGATGCAATTTGACACCACTTTAACTGCCATAGCTTCATCCTACAGAATGCTGGGGTTTGTAGTTTTGTGAGACACTATCACTCTTTGAAAGAGAAGGCCTTTGAAAACTACAAATCCCAGGACACCATTGGATGGAGCTAGAGCACTTAAAGTAGTATCAAACTGCATCATTTCTACAGTGCAGACGTACCCCTAGCAATTAAAGATTTTATTTACTCATTATCATTAAATAAGGAGCCCTCAAAACTATAGCTATTATGAAGTATTCACTTTGTAAAATGTCTTGCAGCATTCCTTAACCACAATGTATAAGAGAAATGAGACAGTATTGTGCTAACATAAATAGAGGAAATATAATTTTATTACCCCTAATAAAGCAAAAGCTCGGGTCTGAATATTCAATTTCTTCAGATTTTGTTTCAACAGCCAAAACTGTAATACATGAAGCCAAAGAAAAGACTCATTTAAAATCTTTTGTAGTGTTAACTGCATCTCATCACTGCATTGCAATCACTGAGAATGTACATGCTAGATCCTAACTATGTTTTCTCATTTATTTATAATACTAAGTATCACTCCACTTTCAGCAAGGAAAGGTCAGTGTGCATGGATGGGGTCATCCCAATTTATGCTCATGACAATACTGTGAGGAAGGTTAGGCTAAGTGACTAATTCAAGACCACCCAAAGAGCTTCTTTGCCAAAAGAGGCTTTAAATAAAGGTTTTCCCAATCCAAAAACAAACACTATATCCATTTCCTATTCTGGCTCTCTTAAGCCTGCATTATTTCAGACTGTATACCCACAACAGTTACTTGAAGAAAGACACAAACACGGATTTGACATTACCAGCTATAATTCTTCCTATGCACCATTATTGATATGATCATTTCTCACCCACACCTTTCAATCAGAGTCTCAGGTATTTTTCAAAAACCAGAGAGAGAAAAAACCCTCTTCCTTTCTCTCAGTTACTTCTGTGTTTTAACAGAAGAGCGCTGACAAACAGAAACCTGTTGCCCTAGGCATATACTATCTTCATAACTAGGCAAATCTAATTCTCAGCCTCATAGCTCTGAGTAATCAAGCAAAAGAACTCTTGGGAAGTTCAATGGAACTTCCTCAAAGATGTATGTCTGTAAGTCTTAACCTGAAAAACAACTTTCAAAATCTGGTAATTCTTCCCTTTCCCCATGTGCAACCGATTATCCAAGGGGAAAACACTAGCAAGTTTACCAGTGTTATGCATACTGACTCACAAGTACAGTATGTCTTAGTGCAATCAACAGGGTTTATTGCCAAATAAATATGCTGAGGACCGCAGTCTCAAAATGCATTATTATACATTTTTACTCCAGAGTAAATCTCATTCTGTCCAAATGAGATATCGGCTCTGGGGGATGTACAGAATTTTGCCACAGCTAAAATCCTCCAGCTACTATGACAGGTTATAAGACATCACACAGATTTATCCAGTTGCTGTGCCTCTACTTGCTAAATTCTCTTTTACTTTGGACAATTTCTTACCTGTCTGTGGCTGAAGCATCTTCTGGCAATCAGTATTTTTTTAATCTATGTATTGCAAAATTATTTCTCCAGGTTGCTATGCATTTTTTATTTAAAAACATGTATTTACTTAACTGTGTTTTTTTTTTAAAAAAAATGTAACCCCTTTTTTTGTTTTAAAGAAGCTCTCAAGACATGGAAACACATTTAAAACAATAAAATATTTCTATTTCAAATGTTTAAAATGTGTAGGGATTTGTCCATCTTGTCTGTATTCATTGCAGCTAGTAAAACCTACAGCCAAAATTCATGCCGCATCACAAAACATGTTTTTTAAAATATATATTTCTAAGGGTACAGTGCAAATGATACTGATCCCATCTCAGATAATCAAAGAGGCAGTTCATTTCTCCAAAAGAAAAACTTGACAAAGGTATGCAAAATACATGGTTGTAGAAAGATGACAAATTGATGCAAGAGCTCCTCCTGGTGTTTAAATATTAGAATCACTACTGGAGCAGGGTTGAAGCAGAAAGTATTCAAACCACTGGGTTCAGGCCACAAAAATTGACTCAAGGGAATCAATGAATCATCCATAGCTGGGGTAGGCAACCTTTCCCCTTTAAGGGCCAAGGGATTTCAGCTCCCAGAATCCCAGGAGCTATTGGCCAACATGGGACTATTGGCCAACATGGCTGAGGCTTCTGGGAGCTGAAGTCCTTCAGCCCTTAAAGGGGAAAGGTTGCCTACCCCTGATCCATAGTGACATGATAAGGAACAGAAGGACCTGCCCAGCACAAGGACCAATACCTTAAGCACAAGAACAAGTGCCAGATGTTATACTATTGATATTTGTTGTTGCATGCCAGGTCGATTCCAACTTTTGGTGACTCTGCTATGGGGTTTTCTTGAAAAGATTTGTTCAAAGAGCATTTGTCTCTGCCTTTCTTTGAGGCCGAGAGAGTGTGATTTGCCCAAGGTCACCCAGTGGGTTTCCATGGATGAGTGGGAATTTGAACCCTGGTCTCCAGAGTCCTAGTCCAACACTCAAAACACTACACCACCCCTGACTTAATGTTACACCATGCTGGCATAATGTTAATGAGCATTAAAAATATCAGCAAAATCAGAGCCAAAGATATTAACTCCATGTTGTTATTTTTTTGAATTTCATCCTATCTCAAGCAACAGACTATAGAATAAAATGCAGTTAAAAAGACAGAATTATATTAAAAACAATTTATTTTAAAATAATACAGCAATCCTTAGCCTATTCCTTTAAAAAATTTTGTTTAAAACATGTCAGAATAAAAGGTGTTTGTCTGCTGACAGAATGAACACAAGGAAACCATTCTGGCCTTCCTGAGAAGGGAGTTCAAAAGTCTAAGAACAACCACCGAGAAGGCCCTGTCTCACATCCCAACAAATATGCTTGCAACCAACAGAAGGGCTTCTCCTGATGATGTTGGGGCCTGGCCAGGCTCATACAGGGAGATATGGGGCCTTTGCAGACTGCCAGAAATAGTGCAAATTGAGTCCACTTTAACTGCCCTGGCTCAGTGCTAGGGAATCATGGGACCTGTAGTTTATTGTGGCACCAGAGATTCTGACAGAAGGCTCAATGTCAGAAAAAAATACAATTCCCATGATTCTCTAGCATTGAGCCAGGACAGTTAAAGTGGACTCAATTTGCACTATTTCTAGCAGTCTGCAAAGGCCTGCTAGATAGCCTGAATCTCAGCCATATAGGGTTTTGTAGGTCACAACCAAAACTTTGAATTGTGTCTAGAAACAAACTGGCAGCCAGTGGAGCTGTTGTAACAGGGGAGCAGTATGTTCCCTGTAACCTGCCCCAGTTAACACTTTGCCTGCAACTCTATCAACTAGCTGAGGTTTACAAATACTATTCAAATGCAGCCCTATGTAAAGCATGCTACAGTAGTCCAAAAGGGACATGACTATGGCATGTAGTAGGGATGTAACCAAGGCATGTAGCTGTGGCCAGATCCTGCATCTCAAGGAGTGGGTGCTGTTGGTGTACAGGCTTCTGATTTGCAAAAGCACTCCTAGCCACCACAGAAACCTGGGCCTCAATGTTCAAAGTTCAGTCCAAGGGTACACACAAACTGTGAGCCTGCATGTTCAGAGGCAGGAAACTCCATCCAACACAGGCTGAATCTCTAGTCTATGACCTGCCTTTCAAATTATCTGGAACATCTCTGTCTTGTCTGGATCAAGTTTCAATTTGTTTGCCCTCATCCAGTCCATTATTAATGACAAGCATAAGTTTAGAATCAAGATGGCCTCCTTGGACTGAGATGGAAAAGATGAGGAGTAAGTGGAAAGGAACAGGACTAGTTATAAATCCACCAATGGTTAAGCTGGAAAGGAGTAGCAATAGGTGGAAAGGAGAAAGAGGAGTTATATACCTACTATGCGTATAACTATTGACACAGCTTCATTAGAGCATAAGAAGAGACTATATATGTGAAAAGTTTGGAGAGCCATGTGTTGTTCCATGGTTAGGCCAGTTCTGACATAATCCCAATGATACACACAACATAATATGAGGGGAAATGATTTGCTGCAGAAGTTTATAGAAATCCTCTGAGAGGCTCTTAATGATTGAAACCCCGGAAATATAATATTAGAATGTATATAAAGTGGTAGAAGCACCAGTTCTAACAAAATGCTGTAACACTTACCTCTCAGCACGTAAGACACCACTATAATATGGATGATCCCACGGCATCAATTTCTGAAATGAAAGAATCCAAGATTTTTACTGCTTGACAAAAACCAAGTGACAAAAGTTTAATATAAAGCTTTTACTCCACAGCAGCATTTCTATGACTATCATCACTCTTGTTTACATACTGGCCTTATAACCTTGCTACTTAGGCTAACACAATCAATATACACTACATAACAAGACACTTGATAGGCGAAACTTTTGACTATATAAAAGTTTTGACTAGATACCATATTACTGCCATTATCATTGTTTACATTCATGACACAAACAAAAAATATGAAAGCAAATCTAAAGCAACGAGATAATAATCTAGTTAAATAAATCAATATCCTAATGTTCAGCAAGGCTAACATGAAGTGGAAAAGGACTGCTTTCACTTGCCAACCACAGATCGAAAAGACATTAACAGATTAGTTTTTCTGTGGAAATTCCATAACTGAGAAGGCTCTAGTAGGCTGAAAAGGCTTACCACAGATCACCACTGGCTATGATGCATAGGGTTGTGAATGGGTCAAAAGTTGTCCAAAACTACAGGAAAAGAGATTCCACTTCAACATTAGGAAGAACTTCCTGACCGTATGAGCTGTTTGACTGTGGAACACACTTCCTCGGAGTGTTGTGGAGTCTCCTTCTTTGGAGATTTTTAAACAGAAGCTGGATGGCCATCTGTCAGGGTTGCTTTGATTGTATATTCCTGCATGGCAGGGGGTTGGACTGGATGACCCTTGAGGTCTCTTCCAACTCTGCTATTCTACGAGTCTATTCTAGATTTTCTAACCACCTACTGTATTCACATTAACCGAACTCCTAGAACAGGGACCAGCAGCCTTTTTGAGACCTGGGCCGGTCTCCACTAGCCCAGGTCTCGGCTGGGCCAAGGGGGGGGGGAAGGCAGCGCGCGCGCACGCACCCTCCACTGACGCGCGCGGCCCCCCACGAGTCCCCTTATCGACCCATGTGGACCCCTGCCACCGCCGCCGCCTCTGGCTCCGCTGCCGCCGCCTCTGCCGCCTCTGGCTCCGCCACTGCCTCCGGCTCCGCCGCTGCGCCCGCTTTCGTCAGCACGGGACGCGGCCGGCATTTTGGAGACCAAAATGCAGGCCGCGTCCTGCGCTGACGAAAGCGGGTGCAGCGGCGGAGCCAGAGGCGGCGGCGGAGCCAGAGACTGCAGCGGAGGCGGTGGCGGAGGCGGAGCCAGAGAGAAAAAATGGAGAAAAAAATGCCGGCTGCAGCGTGCGCGGTTGCGCGCCGACAAATACAGGTGGCGGGGGTGCCGCGGCAGCAGCAGGGGTCCGCCTGGGCCGGTAAGTCCGGCGTCCTGGGCCGGAATCGGCCCGGGGGCTGTAGGTTGCCGACCCCTGTCCTAGAAGGTAACTGGGAGCTTATTATACCTATGTCCCAGTGTTCATATGGAGTATCCATAATACCATAAGCACAATTCAAGATACTAATTCTAAACTATAATCTCTGTAATATTTCGCACAAATTTCTAAGAATTGGTTTTTACTGAAGCCTTATAGCCTATATGGATATGTAAATACATGCTATGGGGCGGGATAAAAATAATTTTATTATTATTATTATTATTAGTAGTAGTAGTAGTAGTAGTAGTAATAGTAGTAGTAGTAATATGTCATGCACCTCCTCTGTAAGGTATGAATGTTCTACTTTTATCTACATTTACACTACTTTTTAAACTACTTATACCTACTTTTATCAGCAGGAGGAGAGCAATATACAGAAACCACATTCACAAATTAATTGATTGATTCCTCTATGCAGTTTACAAAGAAAAGCAGAGATTTAACACATGGACACTATTCACAACTAATACCAACACAGACAAATGCCAAAAGGAAAAGGGGCACAAAGTCACCAGTTACTTCTCTCTTGAGAGCCCAGGTGGTATAGTGGTTTGAGCACTGAACTATGACTCTAGAGACCAGGGTTCGATTCCCCACTCAACCAAGGAAATCCCCTGGGTGACCTTGGGCAAATCATACACTCTCAGCCCCAGAAAACCCCATGATAGCGTTGATTTAGGGTTGCCATACGTTGGAAACAACTTGAGGGCACACAACAAACTTCTCTGTGTCCTACTACAATCTCCAAAAGTGAATGAAAAAAGTTCTCTCCAATTTACCACCATCTATGTGTCAAATATGGATGGCGAGATACACATAGGCAAATTCCTCAGCTAGCTCTCATACAATAACTGCAGAATTCTTGCACTTGAAACATGTTCAGATTCAAACCTCAGTATCCTTTTAGAAGATCTACAAGCCACTACACCACACGGCTCTCTACACAGGGAAGTAATTGGTGACTTTGTGCGCCTTTTCTCTTTCCCTTTTACATTTCTCTGTGTTTGTACAGTATTATTTGTGAATGGTGTCCATTCACCAGTTCTTCAGCCTACCAGTTCAGCCTAACTTGAGGGGCATGCATCATTGTTTTTTAGGAGTATTATGTCAGGAGTTTGGAGCCTGGACTAGCAATTTTATGGTCTGAGCTGCAACCTTGTTCTAATATGATATCAAGGGCTATATATGTTCAGCCCCCTGAGTGTTTTTCAGGAAAAGAAGGGAATAACAGCATTCAGGCAGTGTGATACTCATGGAGTATAATGGTCAACTCAGGTATGAAACCAGGAGCCTCTGTATAGAATCTTCAAGCTCTGGCTTCACAATTAACTGCCAACACCTACAACTGCAGATCTGGATCCATGTATCACTGCCAAGGGTCCAATAAAGCACTGACAGTTACAAACTATTACTTCTGCTAAGCAATCAGGGCAGACAAGTTTAATGTTTTAATAAAATTTAAGCAATGGACATTAAAATTTTAAGATTTCCATTTGCACTCATTTGTAAATTGTATTAACAGGCATTTGCTGTCACAAATTATACATTATGAGGCAGATCTATCAGAACAGTCATGTAAGAACACAGTGATTGGAAGAGCCACGGCTTGTGAACAAAAGCATTAGGGTTTGCCAACTTTTAAGTTGAATGCATGTGATTTTTCAAATCTGAACTCTGCCTTTTCAAGTCTGCATAAACTAAATGAACATAATGTTTAACATACTCAAGAGAGCACATTACATTTTCAATCTTATGGTTTGGCTACTAGAAAAATCACTGTGTTTAAATCAATATCATCTTTCAGCACTTAGATCCCTTCTAGCTTTGCAACTCTGCTATAACATGATGCCAAAAGGAAGAGGAAGGTAAGATTACACCGACAGATCACCGACATTATAGAAGTTATTTTCAAGCGAGTGTCCAACTCATTCACATTACAGAAAAAATAAATACACAATATAACTTACTGATTTCAAAGGATTCAGTTTCATTTTCATGCCTTCCATCATTTCAAAATCCTTTTGAGTTCTAGAAAGTAATTTAACCATAACCTTTGTTAAATGGATTTTCAAAATATGTGCATACTTTTAATTAACAAGTATTTCTTCCATATACAAATAAAAATGTCATTCAAACAAAAAATGAAGAAAATGATCCAGATAAGTTATTTTGTCTTTTTTGCTCTTTTCAAGTCTTTCTCAATAAGGGAATACTAACTAATACTGAAAAATCAACAGGGACTTTTCCTTTCCCCCCCATCACTAGAAATTAAGATAACTTGCACAATTTTGATCTTAAACTATAGTTGATTGCAGTTACCTCCTCACAAAATTATATAACTTTTGATCAAAATTTACAGAAAAAAATTTCCTATCCTTTTTCTATATTGAAAGTTTAGCCTTGAAACAGAATATATCCATTATCCTATTTAGTAAGATCAAATGAAAAAAGAGAGACTCACCGATTGAATAACTTATCTGAAAGCTTTACAAGAAACTGCATTACTCTTTCTTAAAAGGAAGGTAAGAAAAAAAGTTATTGGTAACTAGGTAAATAGAACACTTAAGAAATACAACGCCCCATTATTTCCTATGGGATTCAAATATGTGTGAGTTGCCATTTTCGCAAGGGGGTCCAGAACGGATCCCCCACGAATTAGGAGAGGCTACTGTAGTTTTAGATGACACTATTCACTGAAATTTCAAAATAATTTGCAAGTACTGAACAGGACCATTTTAATGTTTATTAGTAATCAAAGATAAAAAGTGTTCAAGTACAACCAAACCTAACAATTAATAGAATATGAGTCAATATGATTACTTCTACATACTGATTTCACTGAGACTTGCTTCCATGTAATATGTCTGATATATGGATGCAATTTACTTAAAATGCTGAATATTGCATAAAATAGTTCTAGACAGCACTGAGAAATTTCACTGTAGGAATCTGCACTGCCAGCATTTAGTATCACACACACACACACCGCTTATTTCATATTGTCTCTTCCTTTTATGTAAATTGGGATTACCTGGGGTTTGGGCCATCGTTCCTTGAAGAGCCCGATGAGCAAAAGTATCATATCCAACTAACTGGGCCAGAAGGTTTCTGCTGGAAAGCAGTTCTTCTAAACAGTTCAGTTGTTCAGCATTTGGGTAGAGAAAAACCTTGTATGCAATTTCACGTACCTGATATTAATTGAAGTGAAAAGGAATGGATGAATAGCAATCGTAGGAAACAGATACAAGTACTAAAACAACATTTATATTATAAAGTACATATCTCTTGCCTGTAAAGGAAGTAAAAACACAGTGAAAATATTTATTTCCTAATTATATGATGTATCTCTAAAGTGCTCCCTGCATCATGAGCTGTATCAGCTACATCAGTTGGGAAGCATTAAAAAGGTAGCAACTGCTTATTAAAGGAATACCTTATACCTAAGCATAAAGTATATGGTGAAGAGATTTTAAAGCAGACACGTGGACTCCAGATGATGGACATATAGGGTTGTCACCACTAGATTTAGTGTTCAGTGTTGTCAGCACATGAACAGAAAGAAGATGTGAGATGCACAGAGGTTGCCTAAAACTTGTGTTTTAACTCCAGAACAGGTACAGGTGCTGGAAAGGAGTCCTTCATAAAGAGAGGTCAAACATACATCTTTGATTCTGAGGACAAAATTATAAGTAATAGTGGCAGCACCATACAATGAGAGAAAGGTGTTCAATTTAAAGAAAGAACACATGAGAAAAGCAGGATCTTCCTCCTATCTGCCACTTACAGCCTCACAGATTCCACCTACAAAGGGAGAAGAATGCTAAGAGGTAAGTGAAGTCAGGAATTTAACACATCTTCCTTATATGTCCTTTCTGATCAATATTGGACAGTTCACTCTCTCTATTATATCTGAATAGGGAGATGCAGGTTCAGAAACACTGGTTTGGAGCAAGCCATATGTTATTTGAGACTGACTTGCCTGCAGTTACATACAATACATCCACCCTGCCATATTACTGGGGGAAAAATTCTGCTTACTGTAAAATGGCTCACAAGTAAGGATTATTATTTACAAACTAATTAATGAAAACATATACCTGCCCTTATATGGGGTAGACAAAAACTACTGGTATCCCTGTACATCCTACAGTACAGTACATCCTGAGTTATTTGTAGTAGATTGACAAGTGTTTCCAATTCTTAATTGTCTGACAAGAGCAAATAAAAAGCTCCTGTTCACCCCACCAATATTAAGTTGTTGAAAAAGAATGTGCAGGAGTGGGAACAGAAGTGGAATAGGTGTAAAAAGCCTTATAAGCTTGGTTATGGTACTGATCACAAATTCTTGGGCTGAGCACAAGCACCCTGTTACAAAATTCTTAGCTTTTGTCTGTCTGCCTGAGGTACAATTTTGGCCTTGGTTCTAGACAGAAGATCTCAAGTGTTTTAGTTTGAAAAACAAAACAAAATAAACAAACAGATCTCCAGAAAGCATGAAGGTTATCCAGCCTTCCTGCAATGTATTTACCATATACGTACCAGATCATCTGGACTATCTGCATTCAGACCACTGATTTGGGCATAACTGCCTTCAGTTACAAAGTTATGGCGAATATGTTGAGGTAAAATGTGCTTGTCAATCTTGTTAGGAAGGTGAGAACCAATGAGAAATTCATTACATAAATCCAGTATTCTGACATTGAGATTTACTGCCCTCCTACGCTGTAAATAGGAAATTCACAAAATAAGCATTTCATTAAAATATAGCTTTAAAATATAACTTTTTTAAAAAAAATGATGTCCTAGAACAAGGATAGGAATCATGCAGCCCTTTCTGGTTTTGTTGAATTGAAAATCCCAGCAGCCCTAGACAGCACAGCTGGAAGAATGCTTGGAGTTCAAGTTCAACCACATCAGGAGGCCCAACCCTTTTCTAGAAAGTTATGACAAAGCCAACAAATTGATACTGCAATCACTGAGAGAACTCCTATAAAGATATACATTCTTTGTGAGAGAGATTTACAGAACAGAGTTCCTTAATGCCATATTACTGTGATCAGGTATTCTGTACCATGTTAATTATTATCATTACTCAGAAGATACTATTTGTATCAAAAAAGAGAAGGGTTAAGTGTGGCCCTGAACCCTACTTCTGTGATACCCAAAAATCTCAAATAGTCCCCCAACCACACTTTTTAAAAAATTTGGGCCAATTTCTACATGGTTTTTCACCCAAAAATATCCCCAAACCCCAAAGGCAAATAATGTACAGTATTTTTGCTTTCCCTCTTACAAGAACACTTCCGCTCCAAAGAACTCCCCAAAACAGAACTAAAAAATGACATGCTACTGATTTTAAGCATACACAAAACACTAGTATACCTGAAAAGGCAGGCCCCCATTCTCCATACAGTTGGGTTAAAGGGTTAAATTAAATAAATTTCAGATTTCCCAGTATTTTCCCCTTTTAAGTGGAAATAATTACCTTTTCTTCATCCAAGTGAATACCACTGATCTCAAAATCAAACATGAAAAGTTCTGCCACACGCCTAAAGGAAGAAATTCTCATTAACAGAAAATAACTGCAAGACAAGTATTATTACTGTTTACCCTTTCTGAAGTTATATTACATTTTTCAGATTATTATGTTACAGATCAAGTAGTAATATGTCCATTTAAGGGATTATCAATACAATCCTATGCATATCCCCTCAAAAGTAAGTCCCATGGAGTTCAATGGTCTTCCTTCTATTTAACTTAGTACACAAATACAGCATATTTGTCCTTCCCATAAACAGGATCATAACTTAGTATTATAGTTGCAACTGAAAGCCAACAGGTTCAGAGTTTATTGTGAGGGATGAATATAGGCAATCTGAAGGCAGGTTATCTATGGGCTGGAGCACACGAGCAGGAAAAAGCAGCTCAGACCTGTTGTCTGCACAGTCTGTTCCCAAGGTGGGCTGAGTACACACCGCATGGCACAGCATCACTGGGTTATTTTGTTGTTGCTGTTTCCTCACCATACATGCACACCTCCTGAGACCTCCAAGTACCTCCCACGTCCCACCCAGATGCCATCCCATTGGATGGCCACACCTTTGATCGTGCACACATGCGACGCTCCATCAGTACTTATCATTGAGTACAGGAGTGCTGAATGATTCATTTGCAAAGCACAATCATGGGACCCCCATACATGCCCCTTTAACCCCTCTTTGTCCCATACCCCTTATTGGACTATCTGGTTTGTGTATGGTGTAATTACATCTATTGGGTTCATCGCAGTTTCACCTTTTTCATTGCCACAGCTCCACACTGGTGCCAGGCCATTTATATGCAGGTGCAATATGGGCTAAGTCAATCTATCCTGGCTTCTTTTTGTTCTGGCTTTTAGCCCCAAAGCGCAGCTTCATTCTCATTTCCATCTACTTTGGAAGTGTGTGTCATATAAATGCCCCGCCTTCAATGCTGCTGGAAACTGCTTTATTTGGCCCATCTGTTCCACCCCCCAAAAACTATGCCATTTTCGTTCCAGTTCTATGCATTGTTATTTAGAAATAAGCTACACTTCCTCCCAAGTAATCATAGCATGAAACCTTAGCCATGAAATAAATTATATATAATTTACTGCTGCAAACTAACAACTTCATGTAATGAAATATATTTCTTATGAAAATATACATTTTAGATGTCCTAATTAAATTATGGAAGTAATTACCTCAGGATATTGTCAAAGCATAAATGCTTTCAAAAACAATTAAGAAAGTGGAAACTAGGTCTCTTAGTAGCTGTAAGCAATGACAATGTTCAGAGAGAAAGTAAATTCTTTTTTTAAAAAAAATCTTATCTTTCAATCATACATAGATATTATCATACTTTGCTCACAAACCTTGCACCAAACCATAAATCTCAGCTAGTTATGGAAACTAGGAAGGGAGGTAGGAAACATGATGATGTATCATAAAAGAAAAACAGAAACCATATTTCAAAGCATGCCCTTAAACAGAAAACCAGTTGAAGGAAATTTAAGAGGACCAGGATATGTATGTCAAGTTTGCCAAACAAGATAAAGCTGCAAAGGCCACTTTGATTTCAGAAAAGGGAGTAAGTTCTGACATTGGGCTGTATAATGTAGCTGAAATCATGGCACATCCGTCAAAGCAGAAATCTCGATATAGTAGAATTCTATTGCAAGGTATGTTACAACATTTGTAAATATAGGCTATCAGGTTATTTTAGCCTACCCATATTCTTCATAAAAAAAAAACACAGACTTAAACGTATTATATACTCTGAAAATGGTTTCACAACTTCTGAATGATCTATTATTGTCATAAGGTATGCCGATCTATCAAACAGCCAACATTCTTAGATTAGAATGAAATGTCTACTGAAGGGACAGAAAAGTGGCTAGCCAAATGCTCTTGGAGTGAAACTCCCAGCAACACTAGCAAATGATGAAGGCTTTCCTATCATAGGGTTTTCTTGGCAAGATTTGTTAAGAGGGGGTTTGCCTTTTGTCTTCCTCCAAGGCTGAGAGAGTGTGACCTGCCCAAGGGCACCCACTGAGTCTTAATGACTGAGCAGAGATTTGAACCCTGGTAGTCCAATGCTCAAACCACTACACCATGTTAGTTCTTACCTCTTTCCTACCAGAACAAAATTATTCATGTGTACCTTGTTTCTGGATCAAGGGAACTCATAACATCTTTATCAGCCAGTAATTTTCTCAGACTTTGGCACAAATCTACATCTGTATTTAATCTGGGAATACAAAAATTAAAGAACCAATTAGTATCAACACAATAATTAACTTTTACGTTAACTATTTCTATATTTTTGGCATATTATAAATAAAGGGGCAAAACGTCGCCCCTTTGATCACCAGGCTGGGGCCACAGCAACCACACGCCACACCAACCCAGAGTTTTGCAGCTCAAAAAGAGGTGGCAGAAAGCCACTCCTTTTTGAGCCCGGAAAAAGCCAGCTTTTCTGCTGCCACGGCATCACAGAATGCTAATACAGCCATACCTGGCTTGTATTTAGCCACTGTTCATGGGTGACGTCTTTCAAACAGCAAATAATGTCTAGTGGTGTTTTCCTGAGACATTTAGTGCAGAACTATCTGCCTCACTCAATCACTTTTTAAGAGTCATCCAGACAATAAAATCCTTTGTCCTCCTTTGTCTTCTCTGTGGTTCTTCTATCATTTCTCGGATCACAGAAAGCACAACTCAGATCATAGAAAGCCCAATTAAATAAGCCCTATGTAGACTTCTGATCTAAGGCACTCATTAAACCTTCAGAAGGTCCTTATATTTAATAAGGGATGGGACTAATAGAAAGATTATTGCTGTTGGAGTAATAAGATGTCCGAGACTGCGTAGGTATTGTAATAGTAAATAGCTTAGTAATTTTGTGTATTAAGAAAGTGTTACATTTAAGTAGTTTATATAAGGAGAAGAAATCCAGGACAAGGAAGTCCATTTTTATCATTGTTTTTGTTTTTTTGTTTTTAAACTTTTGCTGGTGTGTTAAGGTAATTGTGAAATGTGTGTATTGTATGTTGGTATGCTGGTTAGTCGGTTTGTGTATTCTGTAAAGTAGATATCTGTTTATAAGGTATTTTTATGTTTTGTTTAACATAAAGATAAAGTACTCATTAAACCTTAAAAACCTTAAATAAGGCACTCGTTAAAAACCTTCATGATAAGTTAGAAGTCACACTTAGAAGAGCAAGCATAAATTACAACTGCACCTATGGATTCAACCATCCACAGCTTGAAAATATTAAAACATTTTAATATTTTATTTTGATTTTGTTATTTTATATAAAGGACATCATTTCACTACATCACTGCATTTAATGCGAGCTGAGCATCCACACATTTTGGTATCCAGGGAAGTCCTGGAACCAAACTACAGCAGATACCAAGGGCCCAATGTATAAGCAGACATAATTTTTACCAGCCATCTTAACTTAGAAAAAAGAATCTCCATCCTCCCCCCATGTACTTCCAAATACGTGAGAACAATGCCTGTTCACAATTATTAAAGAGAGACATTCAACGTGACAAATAAAACATACTTTTCTACCATAGTACCAATGCTTCTGCAGGCTTCCTCAGCAGCCTCTCTGAAAGCAGGATCAGGATGAGCAATTTTCACAAAATCTGCCTGATGCAATTAAAAAAAGGAATGACAACAGTAAGAGGAAATTTTGATGGCATTCTTGGAAAAGTTGGAAATTCAAGCTAAGTCTATATGTGAACCTTTTTTTTAAAATTTTGCACTAAAGGATACTCGGTCAAATTTGATAAAATGCTTCTATAAGCAGAACAGGGAGGACAATTCCACTTCTCCCTGGCAACCTGCCCTCCCCATATATTCTCAAAATCTGGTCTGGGGATTATGGGAGGATTTGGATACAGTAAGGCCTGCAGAAAGTGGAAGAGGGAGGAGGATAAATTTTTGTCATGGGAGCAGATAGCTATTTACAACACTACTGTGTATTGATGGCATTTTCCCTACTCAGCTTTAGGAACAAACACATGTACACTGTCTATCTAATCTCCTACATGAGCAGGAAAAAGTCTATATGCCATGATGCCTGAAGATTAGCTATGTGTCTGTTTCACAGCATATATATATATATATATATATATATATATATATATACACACTGTGAAGCAACACCTAGGAGGGAGTTCTCAAAACATGTGTATGCAGTAAACAATTTAATAAACATTAGTCAGCATATTTCTTTCAAACTGTTCTTAAAGATTGCTTCTCATACACATCAGCTAAGGCAAATATCTTTGTTTATAATCATATATAAAGCTCCCATGCCTGTTTAGCAAACATCCAGGTTAAGCAACCATCTATCTTCTTTATTTAGAAAGTATTCAATTGTAATATAAACAAATTCACTTGTTTAGTACACTTAGTAAAGGTAAAGGTATTCCCCATTGACAAGACTGTCAAGTTGTGTCCAACCATAGGGGGTGGTGCTCATCTCCATTACTAAGCTGAAGAGCGAATGTTGTCAGAGACTACTCTGTGATCATGTGGCTAGCACAATTGCACAGAATGCTGTTTACCTTCCCAATGAAGTGGTACCTTGTGAATTTTGATTTTAATTCTACGATAGTTTAATCCTGTTTTAAGGGGTGGGAGGGTTAGGGGTGGGAGGATGGAATATTTTACCTGTTGTATTTTTAATTTGTTGTACGCCACCCCGATTGCCGAGCAGAGGGGCAGGTTATAAATAAAATTATTTTTATTATTATTATTATTATTATTATTATTACCTATTTATCTACTTGCATTTGCATGCTTTCGAACTGCTAGGTTGGCAGAAGTTGGGACTAGTGACAGGAGCTCACCCGGGCCTCTGCCAACCTGCCAATCTTGCAAATAGTCAGCATCTTAACCACCTGAGCCACTGCATCCTTTAATACACTTAACTTTATCCATTTATACCAAACTTAATGTGACCACAGAAAGAAACTTCAACCTGCAAAAAAGTAGAAATATTTAAACTACAAATTTTTTTTTACCCGCTTTCCCAAAGCATCCTAAAACCAGGGAATGTCCCACTGATTTTAATGTGGAAGTAAATTAATCATAGGTTAAGCAACACATTCCTTAACCCAATGCATTTGGCACTGCAACAATTGTCTGAAATTATATAGCAGTTACAAAGAGGAACAGATTTGTCTGTTTCAATGCAAGCTTGTATTTAAAGTTCCAGTGTAATACATTATAATATTACCACATCTTAAGTTGGTTATTGATAAAATTGTAAGAATAAAATTAATATACACATCTGCCAATACGTTTCAACATATAAAGATAAAAAGATGTCTTACTAGATCTGCTACTCGACACAAGGCATCCGAGAGCTGATCAAAGATCATTACTATCTCTTTCCCAGGAGGTGTAACACATGCTTTTTGTACTAGTCGTTCTGTTTCTTGTAGTGATTTTTCCTGAGCTTCTTGAAATCCTTCTGGACAGGTGAGCTCTGGGACACCAAACAAACCCTAAACACAGAAAACAGAAGCAACATAATGAACATACACTATACATCTTCTTTATTTTTCTGTTCTACAGTGAAGTTGTAAAGTTCAGTTATTTTCAAAATTAACCTCTCATTTTTACATTGTTTTTATTAACATATTTTACAAAATTTTACATCTTCCAGTGTGTGTGTGCGTGCACGCGCACATGCACACAAACACACACACATATATATATGCCATATTACATTAAATGACCATAATAAATAAGTCTTCTGGATGCTACATATTTACATGTTTCAAACCTTCCTCCTTTCTCAGCAAATAAATGAAATTGCTTATAGCCTCCTTCATTTTGACAATCAGTGTAGCCACTTATGCTCTTACTCATCCATAAATCATTAAACACACTATTCATACATAAATTTTTTTTACTCTAGCTTAAAAATTTACCTCTCATTTTCAAAGGCTAAAATGGGGCACCAAGAAATAAGACCGCTCCACACTGCAGAATTCATGCAGTGCTAGGGAATATCCTGGGATTTGCAGTTTGTTGGAGCACCAGAGCTCTCAGACAGAGAAGGCTAAATATCTCAGAAAACTACAAATCCCAGAATTCCATAGCATTGAGCCATGGGAGTTAAAGTGGTGTCAAACTGCATTAATTTTGCAGTGTTGAGGCAGCCTAGGGCCCACCAAATTCAGATGACTGCACTACTTCTGAAATGTAATTCATAGAATTATACTGTCATTGTCAAATATATATACATACATTACAACAGTATAAACCAATAATAGTTGCAATGAAATTGATTTATTTAGATATATGCAACAAGCCTGACAAAAGTGGGATTCCATGTCCCCTCCTCCCCACAGCAGCCCTTCCAGCTTCCTGAGCTTGTTACAGAAAGGTTTGGGGGCTGCTGCCGAGTGATGTAAGCTCTGGTACAGGGCACACCTGGAATACTGCATGCAGTTCTGGGCACCAAAATTTTAAAAGGATGTTGAGAAACTGGGTAGTGAGGCAGGGTAACCTGTTTCCTCCTTTTCCTTTTCTGTCTTGCTATTCATACATGTTCAGTAATGGGTTCTGGTGGGAACTTGAGTCGATCTCAATCCATGGCGGCCCTATGGATAAGACAATTCCAAGACCCCTTGCCCTCCACTGCTCTGCTTAATTCCTGCAACCCCTTAATACCCGTAACCTCCTTAATAGAGTCCATCCATCTGGCATGTGGCCTTCCTCTCTTCCTACTTCCCTCCCCTTCCCCAGCATTATTGTCTTTTCCAAGGAGTCCTCTCTTCTCATGATGTGTCCAAAGTATGACAGCCTCAGTTTTGTCATCTTGGCTTCCAGGGAGGTTTCTAGTTTGATCTGCTCTAGGACCCATTTGTTTGTCTTTTTTGCTATCCACGGGATCCTCAGCACTGTTCTCCAGAACCGCATTATCTCAAATGCATTGATTTTCTTCCTATCATCTTTCTTAACTGTCCAGCTCTCACATCCATACATGGTTATAGGAAATACAATAGCTTGTATGATTCTAACTTTTGTGCTGAGTTGTCTATCTTTGCATTTTAGGATTTTTTCTAGTTATTTCATGGCTGCTCTCCCCATTCTTAATCTTCTTCTGATTTCCTGGCTGCAGTCCCCATTTATATCAATGTTTGATCCCAGGTATGAGAATTCTTTTACCATTTCTATTTCTTCATTGTCTAGGCTGGACTTGTGAAGGTTCTTGGTCATTACTATATTTTTGTTTTCATTATGTTCAACATTAAGCTTGCCTTTGCACTTTCTTCTTTGCAATTTAGAGGGGCATTCAAAATATTCAGCCAGAGTGCTCTTAGGCCTCACTGAACTACAAAGCCCAGCATGCAGCAGGAGGCAGCCAGAGCAGTAAAAGTGGAAGATCAGCACTTTAAGAGTGTAATGTGATAATCTACATATATAGACAGTCACACACAGTTATAATAGGATCAGCTGGAGCACAATTTCACTGTTTTTTAGCCCATTCTTTATTACATTGTTTACTGCAGAGCTCCTGCGACAACCTGGCTCTGAAAGTCTGTGGTCCAAAACATAAGAGGTGGGTCAGCACCAGCGGGTCTCCAGTGCCACAATAAACTACATTTCCCAGAATTCCCTAGCACTGAGCCAAGGCAATCAAAGCGGTCTCAAACTGGATCGTCGCTGCAGTGTGTTTTCGGCCTCAGAGAGGAAGAAGCCTGAAGCTTTCATAAGTTCGAGTGTTATATCTCATGAAGTAGACTGAGGTCCAAAACACATCCAGTTTGAGACTGCTTTAAACTGCACTTATGTCACTTTGCAGAACAACTTGTGCAGTTATTTTATTATTGATTGTTAATCATTCATTTTATTTATCTCTTACTTTTTCTCCAAACATGAGACCCAAGACAGCTTACAAAAAGGCTAAAGTGTAAGGTCCTAAACACACTGCAGAAATAATCCAGTTTGAGACTGCTTTAAACTGCACTTATGTCACTTTACAGAACTACTTGTGCAACTATATGTATTCATATTATTGATTGTTAATCATTTATTTTTATTTATGTCTTACTTTTTCTCCCAACATGAGACTCAAGACAGCTTACAAAAAGACTAAAGGTACAAAACACACTGCAGAAATAATCCAGTTTGAGCCCGCTTTAAACAGTTCGGTGCTAGGGAATCCTGGGAACGGTAGTTTTATGAGCGACATAAGACTTCTCTGTCAGAGAGAGGATCTCTGGTGCCACAACAAACTACAACTCCCAGGATTCCCTAGCACTGATCCAGGGCAGTTAAAGCAGTCTCAAACTGGATTATATCTGCAGTGTATTTTGGACCTCAGAGAGGAAGAAGCCTGAAGCTTTCATAGGCTCGGGTGTTATATCTCATGAAGTAGACTGAGGTGGTCCAAAATACACACTGCAGAAATAATCCAGTTTGAGACCGCTTTAAGCAGCCCTGGTCTCAATGGTAGGGAATCCTGGGAACTGTAGTTTTGTGTGAGAGAGAATGCTCTGATGCCACCACAAAATCATGTTTGTTATCATGGGATTCCCTAGGGCAGTTAAAGCGGTCTCAAAAGTGGATTATTGACGCTCCAATGTTTCGGGTTTTCGTGAGGGGAAAAGAAGAAGGGCCTGAGGAGGAAGGCTTCGATGGAAGGAGTCACCTGAGGGGAGGCCTCTCACCGTTTTCCTCCCGGCCTCCAGCTTATGCTGCTGCTGCTGCCGTTGCGGCTGGAGGTTGAAGGCGGCGCCCACCGGGGACCAGCTGGTGCTGACCCTCCTCTTGGCGCCGGAGGAAGGGAAGAAGCCGCCATCAACGCAGCCACGGATCAGGCCCATTCGCCTCACGCCGCTCGCCACTTTCCGCCAGGCCGCCATCATGGCGGCGGCGGCGGCCTCTGAGGGAAAAGTACTAGAATGAAAGAAAGAAAGGCCTAGCCACCCGCGTCGGGGCCTCTTCCGGATTCCGACGAAGGGCCTTTACAGACTGCCAGAAATAATGTAGCTTGAGGCCACTTTAACTGCGCTGGCTCAGTGCTAAGGTATCATGGGAAGTGTAGTTTTTCTGAGACATTGCGCCTTCCCTGTCAGAGAGCTCTGGTGCCACAATAAACTACAGTTCCCATGAGTCCTTAGCCCTGAGCCAGGACAGTTAAAGTGGTCTCAAGCTGCATTATTTCTGGCAGTCTATAAATGCCCGAAGATGTCGTCGACCTCTGAAGCGGGCAGGGCTCCTGAGGAGGAAGGCGTGAACAGACTGCCAGAAATAATCCATTTTGAGATCACTTTAACTGCCCTGGCTCAGTGCTAGGGAATCATGGGAACTGTAGTTTATTGTGGCACCAGAGCTCTATGACAGAGAAGGCTCAATGTCTCAGAAAAAACTACAATTCCCAGATTCCCTAGCATTGAGCCAGGACAGTTAAAGTGGTCTCAAACTGGATTATTTCTGGGCAGTGTGTTCAGGCCCGAAGAGGAGGATTAGGAGGAGGAGGCGCCTTTTTTTCCGCCCAAGTTTACGCTTTTCCTTTCCTTTCCCTCACAGTTTTAGCCTCCTCTTGTTGTTGTTATTGTTGTTGTTATTGTTGTTTGGGTGCCTTGTTTCCGACTTATATGGCGATCCTAAAGGGAAGCTGCCATGAGGTTTTCTTGGCAAGATTTGTTCAGAGTGGGTTTGCCATGGTCATCCTCTGAGGCTGAGAGAGAGTGACCACTGGGTTAGGGGGTGCATATACCCTACTGTAGAAATAATGCATGTTTTGTGTATATTGGGTACCTTCCCGACTTATAAGGTGACCCTAAGGCGATTCTTATGGGGTTTTCTTGGCAAGATTTGTACAGAGGGGGTTTGCCATTCCCTTCCCCTGAGGCTGAGAGCATGTGACTTGCCCAAGGTCACCCAGTGGCTGAGCTGGGAGTCAAACCTTGGTCTCCAGAGTGGTAGTCCAATGCTCAAACCACATGACTAAAAGAAGAATTTACATTTCTATGAGTATTTTGAGCTTTTCTTTGGTCATTGTCCTCCATGTTTCTGAAATGATCTCCCTTTTCCCTCACAGTTAGCCTTGGAGCCCCACTTGTTATTTGGGTGCCTTCAAGTCATTTCCGACTTATAGCAATCCTAAGGCAACACTATCATGGGGTTTCCTTGGCAAGACTTGTTCAGAGGTTTGATATTGACTTCCTCTGAGGCTGAGAGAGTGTGGCACCCTCAGAGTCACCCAGTAGGTTTGCGTGGCCCAGACAGGATTTGGGTTAGGAGTGCATATACCCAGCTAGAAATAATGCAGTTTGTGTGTGTATTGTGTGCCTTTGAGTCGTTTCTTCCTTATGAAGACCCTAAGGCGAACTTATCATGAGGTTTTCTTGTCAAGTTTCTTCAGAGGGAGTTTGCCATTGCCATCCTTTGAGGCTGAGAGAGTGTGACACTCCCAGAGTCATCCAGTGAGTTTCCATGGCCTACCCAGGATTCGAGGGAGACCAAATGTCCTTTTCCAGAGCATGAGCTACATTTCAACCTTCTGTCCAGGAGGAATTCCACAATGTCCTCCATTCTGAGCATGACTAATAGGGCCTTTGCAGACTGCCAGAAATAGTGCAAACTGAGTCCACTTTAACTGCCCTGACTCAGTGCTAGGGAATCATGGGAACTGTAGTTTATTGTGGCACCAGAGCTCTCTGACAGAGAAGGCTCAATGTCTCAGAAAAAAATACAATTCCCATGATTCCCTAGCACTGAGTCAGGGCAGTTAAAGTGGACTCAATTTGCACTATTTCTAGCAGTTTGCAAAGGCCCATAGATTTCTATTTCATTTTGTAATTCCCTACATTTTTTTTCTTTGAATGTCCTACTTTTTGCAATGCCTTGTCCTCCTTTGCGGTTAGGACATCTGGTCAGGGTGATCAGACATCCTCCTTTTCCAGGACCTGTCATACCTTTCCACCTTCTGTCCAGGAAAAATTCCCCAATGTCCTCCATTTTGAGCATGACTAAGAAGCATAATCTATAATATGCATAATGTCAACTTATAGTCGAGTATATCCGGTAGTTGTCATGTCAGCTCTTCTTTTGTCCAAGCTAATATATCCAGTTCCCCCAGTTTCTATGCTTGTTCCACATGAACAGGTCTAAAATTATGAAGTTAGGGCCTTTGCAGACTGCTAGAAATAGTGCAAATTGAGTCCACTTTAAGGGTTAGGGTTAGGGAATCATGGGAACTGTATTTTATTGTGGCACCAGAGCTCTCTGACAGAGAAGGCTCAATGTCTCAGAAAAAGAAGAAAAAAAAACATTTCCCCTGATTCCCTAGCACTAACCCTAACCCTAAAAGTGGACTCAATTTGCACTATTTCTGGCAGTCTGCAAAGGCCCATAGTGGGTCTCTGCATCGCAGATAAACTTTGAGTCACCTCAGATGATCCATTCACACCCCTTGTCAGCTGAGAGAGGCATGACCACAGCCACAAATAAAGTGCTTCCCCAGATAGTTTAATGCCTTTTTTTTAAAAAAAAAAAAGTTATTTTTATCTTTATTTTTTAAAAAATAGCTTTGCTCTGGTGCCACAACAAAGTACCATACCCAAAATTCCATAGCATTGAGCCATAGCAGTTAAAGCAGTGTCAAACCGGATTATTCCTGCAGTATGGATGGACTCCTTGATATATACAGTGGTCCATCCACATTCGCTGGGGTTAGGGGTGAAGGACCCCCGTGAATGTAGAAAACCCACAAAAAAGGACACTATTCTTTCTAACTGAGAGAACACCTCTCTAGAAATCTCCAGGTTCTCCAGTGCAACTCTGTGGTCAACATTTGCCAGAAGTTGATCATAGAATCATGCTGGAGGACCTACAGATGCCCAGAGAAGTGTTTTCTCTATGAACTTCTCAGTTCTTCGGCACAACTCTATGGTCGATTTCAGGTAGAGTTGTGGAGGACCTAAAGGTTCCTAGAGAGAACATATTAATCAAAACCACAAATAATCACATCCGCTAAATTCATAGCTGCAAAGGTGAGGGCCAAATGTATCTGGATTTGTTTTTGCTATTGCTTCTTAGCAGTGTGAATGAAATCGAATGCCATTTTATTTTAATTCATTCCAAAGTTTATATTAAATGTAGTCCAAATCCCAGTAAATTTTATTTTTTTCCACAACATATTTATAAAACCGAAAGGATTATTTCATTCCGAATTTAGGAAAGACGAACACATGTGACAATATAAATAGGTGCCATACTCATGTGCATCCTGATACTAAAAACTCTTCATGCTTGATTTTGCTGATATGGTATACTAACACAGTATACAACTGTAACCCCAGAAGGGTATTATTATTTATTATACCTTCAAAAAGCTCCGCAGAATGGTTCTCTGTCTTGCCCTACAACACACAGAGGAAGGAGCGAACAAGCATCTCAGCAAGAAATTAAGCAGGAGTAAAGTAGTGGCAATACATCTCTCTTCCATAGGAGAATGGAAAGAAAAATAATTCTCTGGGCTGAAACCTGGAAGCCCTCCTGAGTATAGAAAGAATCCTTCTGAGTGATGAAAAGGGGCCTTTTCATGGAAAATTGACCCCCCCCCCTCCCAATTAATTACCAATGTATTTTGGAATTAAGCCTTGCAAACACATTGCCTTCAGGGAGATGTGTTTGAAAAACAAAAGAAACAACAAATTTAGCATCAGGCTGTGAGATATGTTTCAATATGCTTGTTAGGAAATGGCCATTGCCAGATGTCAAGATTAGTGTCAAGATTAAGGATTCAGTCCGCCTAGTTACACAAAGGCGGGCGCCTCTAAATTCTCAAGGAGTACTCTATTACATTCACTATAGTTCAGTTTTCATGATCTAAGGAGGCTTATCTTTAGCATGTGTTGTTTTCCCCTCACTTCCTTGGCCATGTGAAACTAGAATTGCAATTTTATTGACTAATAAAAGACACTCAATTATAAAAATTCATCTGGTCTGCCAACCTGTAGAATGCAGTATGAGTAAACAGCAAAAATGTTAAACTGGGGATTCCTCTTATACGTGGCTGCCTTCAAGCAAGTTTAGTTTAATCCCATAACATTAATATCCCTTCTAAACCTTTAAAACAAGTTCTTCTCAGCCTTTTTCTATGACACTGTAGTGGTGTTATTGTCATCATCCTCCCCGCACACTCCAATTTGTGCACCAGATTTAAGCAATGGTGTAGTGGTACGTTTTGACATTCCCTGTAGCCACTCACTCCAATGAGCAAGTAATATTGGAAATCTGAGATTACACACTAGAGTCTCCCATGCCTATGATCACCAGGTGTGTTTTTACCTCTGTACTCTAGACAGAAACACTTCATCCTTAAAGCCAACAGGTGTTTTCACCTCTGCTAGAAGTAGGTCTTTTGTAAAGTAAATAAAGCTGAATTGCTAATTCAAGACTGTTGCTTTCCAAAATATTTTGCATTTCAATAGGAATATATTTGTTGTTGTTGTGTGCCTTCAAATTGTTTCCGATGTATAGGAATCCTACGGTGAACGTATCTTGAAGTTTTCGAGGCCGTATTTGTTCAGAGGAGGTGTTCCATTGCCTTCCCCTGTGGCTGAGAACATGTGAGTTGCCCAAGGTAGCCACCAGATAGTTTCTTCCGAGATGTCTACAGTTGCCGCTGTCTGTCCATGTTAGATGTTTATTGTTTTATTGTAATTGAGATTTTAATCTGTATAACGATTTAAGACATTTTTAAGGGGGGTTATTTTGTCATTGATTGTATAGGTGTATCCTTTTTTAACTTGTAAGCCGCCTTGACAGCCTCGGCTCAAGGCGGAGTATAAATAAAGTATTATTATTATTATTATTATTATTATTATTATTATTATATGGGCCTGATGGCTGAGCAGGGAATTGAACCCTGTTCTCCAGAGTCATAGTCCAACACTCAAACCACTACGCCATGCTGGCTCTGAGAAAACACATTTCCCCTGTTGCTATAAATTAGAGTTGGCTCATGGAAGGGGCAAGTTGTGGTTGTTGTTAGCTGCCTTTGAATCAACCTTGACTTTTGGCAACCCTGTAAATGAGCCATCTCTAAGCCTCCCTATCCTCTACCTCTCTGCTCAGGTCCTGCAGGCTCAGGCCCATAGATTCCCTGATTGGGTCTATCCATCTGGCATGTGGTCTTCCTTTCTTTCTTCTTCCTTCAACTTTTCCCAGCATAATTGTCTTTTCTAGTGAAGCCTTCTCATGATGTGACCAAAGTATATGAGACCCTCAATTTAGTCATCTTGCGTTGACTAACCCTGAAATGATGGATGGAGGTACATTCCTGCTTGATTCACAAATTGTCTGTGGTGTGTGGAAACTGCCGCTAACCTCTAAGGGAGCAGGGAAGTATGAAGGATTGTGATGGCAGATGATGTTACCATCCTTGCTAATCAATAAGTCCAGTCACGGACCTTGGCCCCACTACACCATACAGTCCTGCTCTCTAAGTCAAGACATAGCACTTTAGGGGAGAGGCTAGAAGGAAAAGCAACAATCCCCACCAAAGAAGGAAAACTTGAATTTGCTTTTTCTTCACAGAACAGAAAGTCTAAAGTGCTTCAGACTAACTGGGAAGCTTTGCCAAATATCATTAGAGCCCCAGGTCTGACAATAATCCCATGCTTTTAGATGCAAATTTTTGTTGGAGAGTAGCAACTGCATAAATTGTTCAGGTCCTGATCTACCTGAACACAAATTTAATTGAAAACACGCAGGGGTAGCTGTGTTGGCCATTTAGCAAATTCAAACAAAAATCTATCAGTAATAAAAAGTCAAAGAGTCCACTTATCGTCTAATCCTATAACACGAGCAATTGCCTTGCCTTTCAGATTCTCAGGTTTACATAGGATACTACTGCAAAGTTCTGCATATGCAGCTGACCTATATTTTAGATTTATTCTTGATAAAGGGAAAAACATAGAGGGAACAACCAAAAACAAATGTAGAAATAGTGTTTTCCATTAAGCATTATGTGGCAGAGATTGCAAATACAGTTGGCCCTCTGTATCCACAGATTAGTTATCCACAGAATCAACCATCCACAGCTTGAAAATATTTTAACAATATATAAATTCCTTTGGGCCCAACAGGGCCAATGTCACCTTTTAAATCTTTTCGCCCCTAGAGCCCTTGCTCCCCTTTTTGACCTTTGTCCCCTACAAGCAAACCTTTGTTTTGCCATTTTATCTAAGGGACATCATTTCATTATGGCATTGTATTTAATGGGACTTGAACATCCACAGATTTTGGTATTTGGTGTTTGTGTGTGTGTGTCCTAGAACCAAACCCCAATGGATTCCTTGAGCCCACTGTTTGCCTTTTGTGATTTTTTTCCTCAAACTAAATCTTGATATGAAAACTGAGTACGCCCATATACAGTTGCTATCCCTCTTTTTTAATCCCTGAAAAGTGTTGTAGGTGCTGGTATCTCTGAGGTGCTAAACAGAAGGAAGCCAGAGAAAACTGTGTCATCATCTGGGTCTGCGTATAACCCATTAGACATCTCCCCACCATAGGGCTCCAGCCATATCTGATCACCTTCCTTCAGTTCCAAGACAATCCCTCCTGAGGCCTGATCTTCAGCTCCTTGGTACTTATCTGAAGTGTGGAGCATCCTGTACCCATTTTTAACCAGAGCTACTCGAACATTTTTTACGAGAACAGTGATGTGGTAGGTGAAATAATAAACGCCAGCGATCTGACAAGTGAATACTCCAGTGACTGTATTATAATGGTTTAAGCCGTTATACATCACTTTGTCAAATTTGATGGGAATATTTAAAGGGGGAAACTTAGTACTGAGACCTACACTGAAGGCACTTCTGGGGAGGATGGGGACACCACCTTGATTTCCCTTATCTCCCCTGTCTCCTTTCCATCCTCTTTCACCCTGAATTCCTTTATTGCCCTTTGGTCCTGGGGCTCCAATCTCTCCTTTTGGACCAATATGGCCCATTGGCCCCATGGGACCCTTTAGACCAATTTCACCTTGGCCTCCAGTTTCACCTTTGATTCCTTTGGGCCCAACAGGGCCAATATCACCTTTTAAACCTTTTCGCCCCTGGAGCCCTTGCTCCCCTTTTTGACCTTTGTCCCCTACAGGACCAGGCATTCCTGTCGGTCCAAATTTCCCCGGCCAGCCTCTCTCCCCTTTGGTTCCTTTGTTCCCTTTCTCTTCAACTCTGCCATCAGTGCCTGAAGAGAGAACATGAGAGAGAGAAAGAGAGCTGATGTGTTCAATACTCACTTATGTCAACCAGCCATGTCACCACAGCAGAGCATAACACATGGCACAATTCAACATACCACCATCAATGTTTAACCACAAATTTTCCATGACATCACTTTATGATCTCACCTGGTTCTCCTTTATCTCCACTTACACCATCTGTACCCGGTTTTCCTGGGTGTCCTGGCTCACCTATCAACAGCAAAAAAAAAAAAAAAAGAGAGAGAGAGAGTAAAGATGGTCTTTTCATCACGCTAAACATTCCCAGCTCCCTAAATCACTCCTCATAGGGCACGATTTCCAGAACTTTCACCATTTTGGTTGCCTTCCTCAGCATGTTCCAGCTTGTCGATATTCTTCTTGAACTGAGATGCCCAGAACTGGATGCAGTATTCCAGGTGAGGCCTGACCACTATCACTTGCCTTGAGCTAGACACTAGAGCTGGAACTAGACCTCAAGGGTCATCCAGTCCAACCCACTGCCATGCAGGAATAAACAATCAAAGCACCCCGAACAGATGGCCATCTAGCCTCTGTTTAAAAACCTCCAAATGAGGAGACTCTACCATTCTCCAAGGCAACATATTCCACTGTTGAACAACTCTGACTATCAGGACATTCCTCCTGAGATTCAGGTGGACTCTAGTTTTCCTGTAGTTTGAATCCATTGCTCCTTGCCTTAGTCTCTGGAGCCGTGGAAAACAAGCCTGTTCCCTCTTCCATGTGACCTCCCTTCAAATATTTAAACATGACTATTATGTCTCCTCTTAACCATCTTTTCATCAGGCTAAACATTCCCAGCTCCCTAAATCACTGTTCATAAGGCATGATTTCCAGAACTTTCACCATTTTGGTTGCCTTCCTCAGCATGTTCCAGCTTGTCAATATCCTTCTTGAACTGAGATGCCCAGCTTGTCCCAAAATTGTAATGCATAGACACTCTTGCTTGTGGTATATTACAATTTATATGACACCAGTTAATCCACTGAGTAGATGTGGATATGTTTCATTGCAGGGAGTGAGAAAATGAAGATCAGATTCCCTTGATCTCTAGATTATGTACCTCACACAGATTTGGCGGGGTGGGGGGGAGAGATCACCTTTTTACCAATACAACAATCTCACTACACAACTAAAAATTTGGCAGAGCCAGCAGAAGCCAAATATCAGGCCACATGTTGAGTACATATCCTCCACCTTTGACAATTTTGCAGAGACATTCCCAATTATTCCCCTGCCATCCCACTTTTTCGGCTGCTTTTAAAATGCCCCAGTTTTTCTCTCCTCCTCCCCCTTTATCCTCAGCTTACTTCAGTTGCTGCAAACTGAGTTCAAATTACAAAAGTAGTTCACACACAAAGGAGAGAAAGGCAGAATCTTGCCCTTCCCAATAGTCCCAAGCAAAACCAAACTCCTAGCCTGTCTATTCTTTCTCCATAATAACTTGCTGTCTTGACCATACTCTGAGCTTGCTGGCCATATGAGTCCTGGTTTCCCTTACAAAAACATTGGAGGGTATGTAACCATTGCTACTTTAGATCAAGAGTTCAATGTTAATCTTTGTAGGATGTGCAGTTCACAAATACATAATAGTAACTGGGCAGTTTGATACCTGGATCTCCTTTTTCCCCCTTTGTTCCATCTCTTCCATCTCTTCCCGGTATGCCATTGTGTCCTGGGTTCCCAGGGATTCCAGCGTACCTTTCGGCACAACTGCTCTCTCTTTGTATTTCCTCTGTGCTGATGGCAATGGCCAGCAGAAGAAACCAGAGTTTCATATTTAATTTCAACTGCAAGAATGAATATTTTTTAGAAAACCAGAGACCAACAGTGTGGAAAATAAGCACTAAGTCAGAATCATGTTTGCAATGGTATTTGAATATTTTTCTGAAATATCAACTGGACATATTTGAGAATACAGGCCAATGCGTAAATAAATAGTGTAAGTGCATACAGGTTGAGTCTCTCTTACCTGGAATTCCAAAATCCAAAGTACTCAAAGAACCAAAACTTTTTTCTTGGAGGGCTGAGATAGTGACACCTTTGCTTTCTGATGGTTTAGTGCACACAAACTTTGTTTTGTCATAAAATTATTAAAAAGTATGGTATAAAATTACCACCTGGCTGTGTGTATGTGCTTCATTTATGTTATGTTTAGACTTGTGTGTCTCATCTCCAAGATATCTCATTATTGGGATACAGGGATCCCAAAATAATAATTTTTAAAAATCCAAAATTTCTGGTTCCAAGCATTTTGAATAAAGGATACTCAACCTGTATTGTCTGTCTACACAGGTTCAAAGTGCACACTAAGGCTGTGTGTATTCCCTACAATTAAAATTTTGCCCTCCAACTGTGGTTTCCTCAGAGATGCATACTTTGGCAGTCATACTTGAAAATTAAGCTTGTGTTTGTCTTTCAATGGACAATCATAAAACAAAGCATGGTAAATGCAAAACATGAAGTTGAATATAATCATGTGCTATGAGAAAAAGATGTGTTTCACTACTTTAGAAAAATCTATTCTTTAATAATAACAGGACAAAGCTATTGTGGCCTTATTCTGTTTTGGGACTTCTTCTAGCCTGAAGGCACCACAAATATCTGCCACCTGACATAGGAAGGCACTGTAAGATCTTTTAAAATGAATTGGATTTAAATTATAATGATTGATTGGTCAAGCAAAAGATGCACCTGCTATACCCTTTACCAAATCATAATAAAGTCTGGGTTATCAGATCATTCTCTGAAGATCTCTCTATTCCATAGCAATAGAGCAAATAAAAATTAAGGTCATTAGAACAGAACAAAGAAACAAGCTTTACCATGGTACAAGGGATTCAAGTTTAGACCAGACTAGATTTGCATTACAGCAGACGTTCACCAATGAAATCCTTGAAAGTGAGAAACCTCACTTAACAATGTTTGACATCCTTATATAGTACCTAATATCACATATGATTCTTACATCCTTATATAGTATCTAATATCACATTTGCTTCTTAGAAAATTTAGAATCTTGCTTAGATTCCGGACTTATCTTGTTCAGTACCCCAAAAATCTGGACTTCATTGGATGTATGCTGTGTATCTGACTTTTCTTTTCTAGGGACCTATAGCTGACATCAAGTAAGAGATCTTGTTTTGATCTGCTTACTACCTAAATACAGTGAATTTGTTCATTAAAATGACCCCCCTCGTGCCCTCCGTTCAGCGGGGAAAAACTTGCTCCACCAACCGAAGACAAATCTCAGACAGACTTTTCATAGGGCATTCTCTGTCACTGCCCCTAAGCTGTGGAATGACCTGCCGGAGCAGGTCCGTCTTAGTACATCTCTGACTGCTTTCAAGAAAGCAGTCAAGACGGACCTTTTCCGGCGGGCCTTCCCAGAATAACCCCTTTGCAGGGATAATAGAGGTGGACTAAATTTGCCCCTCCCCCTTCTGACTGGCCAATCTGCTACATGCAGCTATTGTTGCTGTTGGTTATTTTAGTTTTAATGTTAATTTGACAATGTCTGATTTTAAAAAATCAATTAGTTTAATTCTATTTTAAGGGGTGGGTTTTGGGTGGGGGTTGTAGGAATTGGGAATGTTTTAACTGCTGTATTTTAACTTGCTGTAAGCCGCCCCGATTGCGCTGCAGAGGGGCGGGTTAAAAATAAAATATTATTATTATTATTATATTATTAAAATGAATTTTCTATGCTTGCAGCAGTTTGGAACCTCTGCCCTGGATGCGAATGCCTCTTCTCTGACTAACCTCAAGAGTTACTGCTTCTTTGTTTCTGTGCCACCTCTTACATCTCATCTTCTCTCAGATGCTGAACAAAATTCTGAACAAAATATTGTATCCTCTGTGCCCTAATAATGTTCATATATTCGGAACAGCTTTATAATGTTATCTTAAATTCTGAAATTAGGCCAAAGATGTATGGAATCAGTCAGTCGCCAAACTGGAAGATCTCATAAATAGGTACTGTTTAACAGAACAACAAATTGTATTACAATTCACCAAAACATATACAACAGCAAAAATGTGTCATGTTCAAAACACCATTTTAAAAGAAGAGTATTGCATGATGAATGTTGGTTCATTTTTATTTCAATCAGCCAGTCATTGTCAAGTTTCACATGAGATAAGTCAGAGCCTTGGAGGAAGTCTTCTTTATTTCCCTCTTCAGAAATATTTGATTTTTTTAAGGAAAACCTTATAAAAAACAGAGTTTTATGTAGTATTACCACTAAACTATCAAATTGTCTTATATGATCATTCTTACCATACAAGGGCTTGAAAACATGTTCATCTAACAGGATTGTCTCCTCCAAAGCTTCTACAGAGTTTTTGAATCTGAGACAACTAACAACTTTATTTATACCAGTGGTAATTGACTTACACATCACAAGATACAGAACTAATGGCTTTATTAGAAACAGATGAAACACATTACAAAAAGGCACATAGATTTAACTTTTCCTTGACCCTATCCAGAACAACTAAAAAGGTATCTTGTTGAAATAATTTCAGAAATGAATTCTTCTTGGTAGGGTGTTCCCTACCAAGGATAGATATCATAACACCTTAGGCAAGTGATTAGCTGCAGGAAAATAATACATTAGTAGTGCCTCCATGGTCCTTATCCTGATTATGTTTTTGTGTTAATTATTACCTGATTTTGAGGCTTTGCTGATTTGGCCTTTATAAACCTTAAACTTGGGTATAGAATTGCATTAACAACATGATGATATGGGCGTATAGTGAGATCTCTTCATAATGAAAGGCTTTCCATTTCGATTATTTACAAATTTGTTTTAGTTGTAGAGACTCTACTTAGGACATTATCACACGTGTGCCACAATTCGAAAATAAAGTGGAAATGACAAATTCCGAAAATAAACCAAAAATAAACCTTGATTCCGCAAATGGCTTTCACACGTAATTACCTTAATTGCGCATTTAAGCTAAGCCCCCACTGAAACCGCATTTAACGTTCACACACAAGTGAGAAAATCCCATACATGTACTAGAAATGATCTTCTAGCACATGCGCACTATGCTCGCCGTGGCTGTCACTCGCCGCGGCTTTCACCCCTTCCCCAGGTCGTCCGTGGCGCACCTTCAGCGACTTGTGAAAGGAGCGCCAATTTAGCGCTCCTTTCAGGGGCAGCGAAGCTGCGCCGCGGTGCCGAGGTGTGGGGATACCTCGGCCCCGCAGCGCAGCTTCCCGAGGCGGCCCACGTCTGCCCATCCTTCAAGCCGCCAAAGGTGCGCCACAAAAGACTGCGGCGCACCTTCGCCGACTCCACCGCTGAAATACGGGAGGTCCTCGCCGGAGCGCCGGAGCACCAGAGCGCCAGCCGTGCGGAGGGCCGGCTGCCCCGAGGACGACCTGGGGAAGGGGTTGGAGCGCCGATCGTGCGGCTGCCCCTCCCCTTCCCTGCCCCCAAGATGGCTCAATTAGCCGTCTGCTGAGGGGGAAGGAGACCCCGCGGAACCATGGGAAAATGCGGGGAAATGCTTCCAAATGCGCATTTGGCTATCACATTACGGCAAATGCGAATTTACCTTAATTGCGCATTTGCATTTCCTCCAAACAACTGAATTTCAAAAGATCTCGGATAACACCAATTTCTGTCCACTTTCTGTCCAGTTTCTGTGCGACGTCGTGTGAAAACACGGGGCACTAATCCAGTTTCTGTTTGGGTTTTGTGTGGATTAACCAGCAGATTTGCCCCCGTGTGATAACGTCTTCCAACCAGGAAAATGACCATTCAGGATAAAGGGTTTAATTCTGTTATGGTCTACATCAGAATCAACTGGTAAGACCGACTCCTATCTTTCATATTAAAGGCTCTGTTGTGAAGGATCCTGTATTGGGCTGGGTTAAAATCCAGAAATAACTTTGATCACGTGCCAGTTTTCAGAATTAAATACTATATGAAAAAAGCTATGCTATTATACTCAGTTTCCCAGGACAGTGTGTTAGATCCTGAAAAAGTTCAGGCCTATAACATTTCTTGAGCTGTCTCTTTCCCTGGTATTCTCCTCTGCAGAAAAAAACATGTACAGCCAGCCCCCACATATCCATGGATTCCTTATCAATGGATTCCACCATCCATAGTTTGAAAGTATTTAAATATATATATACCGTAAATTCGAAAAAGCAAACTTTGATTTTGTCATTTTACCTAAGAAGCACCATTTTACAACACCATTATATTTAATGGCACTTAAGCATCCAGATTTTGGTATCCATGTGTGTGGGGTGGGGTGTCCTAGAACCAAAAACCAGAAGATACCGAGGGCCCATTATACCTTTAATTGAGAATCATATTTATATATCTTGTATACAGTTCTATAGAGATATAGGGCCTTTGCAGACTGCTAGAAATGGTGCAAACTGAGTCCACTTTAAGGGTTAGGGTTAGGGAATCATGGGAACTGTATTTTATTGTGGCACCAGAACTCTCTGACAAAGAAGGCTCAATGTCTCAGAAAAAAACAATTCCCATGATTCCCTAGCACTAACCCTAACCCTTAAAGTGGAAAGGCATCAGATCTTGTTTGATCTTGGAAGCTAGGCAGCTTCAGCCCCAGTTTGTACTTGGATGGGAGATTGTTAACAAATACCAGGTGCTGTGGGCTATATTTTAGAGGAAGGAACTGGCAAAACCACCTCTGAGTATCCCTTGGCTAAGAAAACCTTGTGAAATTAATGCAGGGGTAGGCAACCTTTCCCCTTTAAGGGCCAAGGGACTTCAGCTCCCAGAATCCCAGGAGCTATTGGCCAACATGGGACTATTGGCCAACATGGCTGAGGCTTCTGGGAGCTGAAGTCCCTCGGCCCTTAAAGGGGAAAGGTTGCCTACCCCTGAATTAATGGGTTCATCATAAGCTGACTGTTAACTTGAAGGCACATATACATTCACATAGTGATATCCTGAAATATTGAGAATAGAATAATAGAATCATAGAGTTGGAAGAGACCCCAAGGGCCATCCAGTCCAACCCCTGCCATGCAGGAACTCCCAATCAAAGCATCCCTGACAGATGGCCATCCAGCCTCTGCTTAAAGACCTCCAAGGAAGGAGACTCCACTACTCTCCGAGGGAGTGTGTTCCACTCTCGAACCGCCTTCACTGTCAGGAAGTTCCTCCTAATGTTGAGGTGGAATCTCTTTTCCTGGAGCTTGCATTCGTTGTTCCGGGTCCTGTTCTCTGGAGCAGCAGAAAACAAGTTAGCACTCTCCTCAATATGACATCCCTTCAAATATTTAAAAGAGGGCTATCATATCCCCTCTTAACTGTCTCTTCTCCAGGCTAAACATACCCAGTTCCCTAAGTCGTTCCTCAGAGAGCATAGTTTCCAGACCCTTCACCATTTTAGTTGCCCTCCTCTGGACACGCTCCAGAGGAGTCATCTGGTGTGGTCCACAACCACCACACCCCCCTAATGACGCCACTGATCCACCATATACATCCACTTAGTGAACTCATCAGCCACATAATTCTGATATATTGCTACGTAGAGATGAAGCGCACACCTGCCATAATACAAACAGATGTTATTTGAATGGATTATGAAGCCGATCTAGATATATGCGATATATAAATTTGGTATATTCAGAACGATACAGGGCTTGGTAACTGTTTCAAAACAAAACTGATAAATGAACCTTTTAAAATATGATATCCAAAAGCTCTAGTAGAAACTATGTTCGGCAAAACAAGTTTTGTCTACTAAATAATGTTCTTGTTTAGCATGTTCATATTGAATAGAAATGTACAATAAGGTGAGTCAGATGACCAGATTTTGGATAGTTTTTTGTGGGTTTTTCGGGCTGTGTGGCCATGTTCTAGAAGAGTTTCTTTCTGACGTTTCGCCAGCATCTGATGCCAGCCACAGATGCTGGCGAAACGTCAGAAAGAAACTCTTCTAGAAAATGGCCACACAGCCCGAAAAACCCACAAAAAACTATGGATTCCGGCCATGAAAGCCTACGACTTCACTTTGGATAGTTACTTTTAAAAAGTAATTCATTCGATTATAGGACTTTTAAAGCCTCCAAGGATTCCGTAGGATGGAACCCTGACAGTTAAAGCATTGTCAAACTGCATTAATTCTGTAGTGTGGTAGCAGCCTCAATTTCCAACCAGGAAAATAGATTTTGTCTGGAAGTGTGTCTGTTTGAATGACAAGCTGTAAGCAACTGTGGTTGCTGTTGCATAAGCTTAATGATACAAGCAGGCCCTACCTCCATGATATATCAACAGGTTTTGTCCTTAAGGCTGCATCTGCACTGCAGAAATAATGCAGTGTGACACCCCTTTAACTGCCGTAGTTCAATGTTATGGAATTCTGGGATTTGTAGTTTTGTGAGCTATGTAGTGCCATCATCATCATCATCATCATCATCATCATCATCATGATGTCAGAGAGCTCTAGTGCCAACACAAGTTACAAAACCCAGGATCCCATAGCATATAGCCATGGCAATTAGAGTGGTGTCAAACTACAATATTTCACAGTGCAAACATAGCCCCAGACTCAGGTTTTGGCCTGGAAATCTCAAGTGCTAGGATGGGATGGGGGCAACTTGGCAACCCTATGTGCATGGGTTATACAGTAGTGGAAGAGGCTCTGTTAGTGCATTACATCAATGAATAGTATTGCGCACAGTCTGAAGTACACAGGAACTGTTTGGAGTCAACCCACACTCCAGTATTCATATTCAAGGAATAGCCAGGAAAATGCCTCTGAAAGCTCTGAAAGCTCAGTGTGTTTTTATCCTTTTTTGGAAGCTAGATAAAAAATCTTGTTGCTTGTTGCTGTGATGCCCCACTTGTGGAAGGTCTTCCCCTTGGAGGTCCAACTGGTGCCTACATTGGTTTCTTTTCGGTACCAGGTTAAGACAGGTTTTTATTAAAGTCTTTGGTGCCTAACTTACTTTTAAGATGTACATGGGTTTGAAAAGTGGTAGAATTCAAAGATCTAGCCAAGGTAGTGTGTAGGATCAGTATGTGGAGAGATCTTGGAGCACCTTTGAGACTAAATGAAAGAAAGAATTCAAAGACATAGCCCTGTTCGTCTGTAGAAATAGTATACGGAGAGAGATCTTGTAGCACCTTTGAGACTCACTGAAGGAAAGAATTCAGAGATAGAGTCCTGTTATTCTGTAGAAACAGTATGGGGAGAGGTCTTGTAGCATCTTTGAAGCTCACCGGAAGAAGGCATTCAGAGATGTAGCCTTGTTAATCTGTAGAAATAGTATATGGAGAGAGATCTTGTAGCACCTTTGAGACTCACTGAAAGAAAGAAGTTGGCAGCATGAGCTTTTGTAGACTTAAGTCTACTTCCTCAGATGCATTTGGTAGAATGGAAAGCCCAGTCATTTGTGCATGAGAATATCAATTCAAATTCAAAATCCTGTGGGTATGAAAATGAGGTGGCAAGTCCAGTGTTAAGTGATGGTTGTTGGTAGATAAAGGCAGCAAGGAAGCTGTAGTCGGCAGGTCAGGAGAGTAGATGAGTATGGGAAAGAGAGAGAAAATGTGATCAATGGGGTCAAGGATTTCCTGGCACACTACACACATTTCAACACTATCTAACCCCCATCTTCAGGGCCAAGGGACTTCAGCTCCCAGAAGCCTCAGCCATGTTGGCCAATAGTCTGGGATTCTGGGAGCTGAAGTCCCTCGGCCCTTAAAGGGGACAGTTTGCCTGCCCCTGCCTTAATATATATAGAGATTTTGTAGCACCTTTGAGACTAACGGGGGGGGGGGGGGGGAAGATGTTTGTAGCTTTCGTAGACTTTAATCTACTTCTTCAGATAAGTTCTCAGAGTCTGTGATGCAGTGGCAGGTGGAGCCAAAGGAGACAAAAATATCACTATATTTTTTACTTAAGATTTACTGCCAGCAAGTAAATCTTAGGAGAGACATTTCAGCCCTTTAGTACAGCAGGAGAAACTGTATAAAAACCCCCTCTGTTTCTCACACTCATCTACTCTCTTTACCTGCAGACTACAGCTTCCTTGCTGCCTTTGTTCACCAATGACCATAGTGAAAACTTGGACTTGCCACCTCATTTCTGTACCCACAGGCTTTTGAATTGACATTCTCACACACAAATGACCTATATAGGTCTGTCCCTGGGCTTTCCACTCCACCAAATGCATCTGAGGAAGTAGGCTCAAGTCTAGGAGAGTTCATGCTACTTAGTTTCAAAGGTGCTACAAAATACCTTTGCAGAATGATTTTCCAAACTAACATGGTTATTATACCTTTGAATTGTTCTGAAACACACACACATACTTTTAGCATTCTAAAGCTGATTTTGGTTTAGCTGTTTACTACTGTATTTCCATCCATTGTAAAAAATTGAAGCAACTCCTTTTACTCTACCAGAATCTACTGTGGGACAATGTCTGCAGGAAAGTGGGTGGTTCATTGATAAACAATTGAAAAATAGGCAGCTAAATAAAGAATAAAAAAATGCCCATTTTTCAATGACTAGATTGCCATCATGTGGTCATTTTAAATATTACAGAAAATTCATCATAAAACAGCATTTCAAAATCTTTATTAGGGCAACATTTTTATAACCCAATTCAAGGACCTTAAAACAACCAGCAAGGTTTTAGGTTTTCCATAACAGATAGACTGCAGTTCCCATCAGCCCTAGCCACAGTACCTAGAGATGAGGGATGTGGGAGATATAGTTATACATTTGAAAACTATGTACCCCACCTCTGAGCTACAGTAAGAATTTGATGCTTGTGAATTTCTTTTCGGTCGTGAAAGGTATTGGTTGAAAGATTTTTGACATGTTTGGGGAACATCTAAGGGTGGGTATCTGAGTCGTCCTGCAATGTTTTTATGTTGTTGTACATCTCATTGTCAAGTGAGAGGGTATGTGTAACATGTTTTTTATAGGAGCTGCTCCCTCAAAATGGGGAATATGTCTACTTATCATAGCATGATCATCCTTACCCACATAGTTCGCATTTCACATGTTGTTGTTTTTATGTTTGGTCACTGGAAAGTAAAAACTCAGCCTTCATTTGCAAGTTTGGTTTCTGAGACACGCTGGTTGTTGCAGAAAGAAAATGGGATTTATTCCAAGGAATATGCTTTCTATTTGACCCTAAGGCCAAAAACTTCCTGACCAAAAAGAAAAGTGCAATTCTAGGTTACATTAATAGGAGTGTAGTGTTCAGATCAATTGAAGTATTAGCATCACTCTACTTTGCTTTATTCAGACCTTACCTGGAATACTGCATCCAGTTCTGGGCACCACAATTCAGAACGGCTGTTGAGAAGCTGGAGCATATCCAGATAAGACTATCAGGATGATCAACCGTTTGGAAATCCAGCCTTATGAAGGACTTGGGATATGTTTAGCTTGAAGAGAGGACTGAAAGGTGACATGATAGCTATATTTAAATATCTTAAATATCGCAAGGGCTTTCACGTTGAAGATGGGATGAACTTGCTTTCTGCTGCTTCAGAGACTAGAATGAGAACCAAAGGGTTCAAATTACAAGGAAAGACACCAACTTAATATTAGGAAGAACGGCTGGTATTCAGTATTACATTGATGGTTTTGTAACCAATTGTGGTGCTTCAAGTTCTTTCCAACTCATATCTAGCCTAAAGCGAAACCAATCATGGGATTTTTTGGAGATGAGAATGACTCGCCCAAGGTCACCTGGTAGGTTTCCATGGCCGAACAGGGAATTGAACCTGGTCTCCAGAGTCGTAGTCCAACACTCAAACCACTATACCGCACTGGTTCTGTAACCTGTAACTGGCCTTTATTCAGTAAAACTATGAAAAAGCCACTCCGGTCCACCTTAAGAGCCAGCTGGATGGGGTTTGGTGGGTCAGGCTGAGAGACATCATTTATGCTGTTGTTACTGTGTGTTTTCAAGTCATTTCTGACGTATGGTAACCCTATCATGCCAGTTTTTTTTTGGCAAGTTTCTTAGGGGTGGGGGGAGCCACTGACATTCTGTGAGGTTGAAAATGTGTGATTTGGTCAAGGTTTGCCACTGCGTTTGTATGGCCGAGCCAGGATTTAAACCCTGGTCTCCCAAGTCATAGTGAAGATCTAGGATTCTGGTGAATTTTGTTACTGGAAGAACTGTTCAAGTACAATGGACGGCCTTTAGACAAGTTTCCCTCTTTGGAGGTCTTTAAAAAGAGGTTGGATGGGCATTTTAAATAAGCGCTTTAGCCAATAAGTTTTGGTAGCCCCTTACAACTCTACAATCCTGGCATCTGGGGACTGCATGTAATACCCACTAGACCTGGGAAGGCTTTGCCTCCCTGTGCCTATTTTTTTGAATAGAAAAAGACACCTGACAACAAACAAAAGGTTGCAGCAGGCAATTTTGTCTGGTTTTTTAATCCCTCCCACCAAGTTTGCTTAAGACCAGTGGGATCTTTTTTCAATACCAGAAATGATTTTTAAAAATTAAATTTGGATAGTGGTGACATGGGGATGGGTTTCCTTGGGGCTCCACTTTGCCCAATTTGTCCTTGACATTTAACCTAAAGTAACATACATCTAAATGTAATATAGCTTCTTTAATCATTTCTGCAATTTCTAGAGTTTCAACTCAGAATTCTCAATGTTTTACAGCAGATATTACTTAAAAGGAAGATTGTTCTATCTCACTTTATTTGCAGATTTTGATATGAAAGTAATTTTTGGTGTCAGGCTGATAGGGATATTTGAAACATTATTTTCAATGATGGAATAAAAGTACATCCTCCTGCAATATAGATCTGGAATACAGATTTCCTAATCTCTTTGAGTTTGAAATGGAAGTTCATTTTAGGCATGGTGTACCATAGTTCATTTCTTCAACCTCAGATTCATTTGACAAAACTGAGTGAACTAAATAAAGAAAAACACAGTATATTTGGCCATCAGATAGTGACCTTCAAATATTTAAAGCTCATGTCCAGGAGTTCATACACTTTGAAAAAGTCACAAAAATTAAAACTGTACAAATGAAATTATAAGACACAGCTGAGAAATGTTAACTTATGCACATTAAAACATGTCAAGTTAGAGCAAGATAAATGGAATGCACGTTTGTATATACATGTCCTGAAAACAATTATTTTAAAATGTAAAGACAGAAATGCATACTGGCTACAAATAAATCTGGCAACATAGATTACTTAATAGCAAATACATATATCGGTAAAAGGATCCTATACATTATACTTTAGCTGTCAACAGCTATATTTTTTTCTAAAGCTATGATCCCTGGCTTGCAACATATGCAGTGGTATACTGCTCTTAAAATGCATAAACTGTATACAGAAGAAGCAAAGTGTTACATTACACTCATCAAGATAAAATATACAGGCAAGTTAAACAAGCAGCCCTAGTAAGTACCAATAATTTTAAATGACGTATTAATTTGGAAGGCATCTCCCATATGCAGCTATCATATACGTTGAGAAAGAAAGGCAGCTGACAATATATAGCATTTTATTATGGCTAATGTCCTTTGGCTCAAACACCAAACTCAAATCTAAAATACAGTTTTTAAAAAATGCTTCCGAAAGCAAAATGTGAAATATTTCAGTTATTAAGCTCCTTCACTTTTTAATACTGAAGTTTAAGCCATTTTTAAAGCTATCTTATTTATCTGCAGAAAAATAAGATTCTAGTAGTAAGTTAGCTTAGGCCAACAGGAACAAGAGTGTGCTTTTCTGCTTTTAATGTAATAAAGGCCAATGGTCAGTGCTTTATTGATGTGAGGCACCAGTTGTGCTCTACAGTGGTAATACAACTATTTTAACTTTGTATCCCCAGAAATGGTTGGACTACAACTCCCACTATCCTCAACCAACATGTCCAATGAGCAGGGATGATGGAAGCTAACTGTATGGGTGTTGCAGTTTTACTATTATTACTCTATTTCAGTAACCTTTTAAAACTGTTCAAATGATTTTAATATGATTGTTGAATCACTTTTCAACTTTTGTATTATCTGTTGTTTTAACTTCTGTAGAGAGCCACCTTAGTCCCATCCATATTGAGAATAATGGCCTTTGCAGACTGCTAGAAATAGTGCAAACTGAGTCCACTTTAAGGGTTAGGGAATCATGGGAACTGTATTTTATTGTGGCACCAGAGCTCTCTGACAGAGAAGGCTCAATGTCTCAGAAAAAAACAAAACAATTCCCATGATTCCCTAGCACTAACCCTAACCCTTAAAGTGGACTCAATTTGCACTATTTCTGGCAGTCTGCAAAGGTCCTAAGTTGGAATATAAATTAAATAAATGGATATGTGAAATAGAATGACAGTATATGGGGGTTCAAAACTCAGAACAATTGTAGAATATGAGAAATAAAACCAGCCAAGGGTTGTGATGGAGATAGAAGGCCGGGATCCTGTTGATGCCTTATGGTGGTGTAACATAACTACTTTTTGGAATGACTGACAGCAGTAGCAGAGGAATGGCAGCAAAAACCAGCTCCACTGCCAGAGAAAGCTGCCTTGCAGGTGCAAAAAGGGGCAAGGCAGCTTATTTTCCTGATGGCAATAGCTTTTGCTGCTGTGCTCCCTGTCATCACAGTTCCTATGGACATTTAATCCCTGCTGCTGCACCTCTACCAGCGCCATAATTACTCTGGACAGCCAATGAGTTTAAGATGGGGGCACAGCAGTGATACAGATATGTGCATTTCAAGTCAACTGCATTATTTAAAAAAGACATAACACTGACAAAGACTTTTTATCAAGGCAAGCACATGATGACCTACATTAGAGTCTTCATAAATGCATACCTGGTTTTCACATATACTTGGGCCGGGAAGTCAAGAATCCATCAACTAATTCTGCATGCTCAAAGGCCTTTTGGTGGTGTTTCTTAAGGAGCTGCTCAGTCAGGGTGACCAGACGTTCTCCTTTTCCAGGACATGTCCTGCATTTTAGCCTTCCGTCCAAGAGGAATTTCAAAAATGTCCTCCATTTTGAGCGCGACTAAGAAGCATGAATTTACATTTATATGAGTGTTTTGAGCTTTTATTTGGAAGTCCTACATCTTCCTGGAATGTTCTACGTTTTGCGGCACCCTGCCTTCCTTTGCAGTTAGGGTATCTGATCACCCTGTGCCCACTATGATGCAACTGGCAAACATTTTCTGAAATTTGAGCAGATTTGTAAATGTAGTTTGCAATGCACCACAGTAATCCTTGAGGTGGAGGTGAGGGTAAGTACACACACACACATACACAGGGGAAGACTTATTGGAAGTAGTTCCTGGCCAGACTTACACTGAATTTCCTGGGTAATGATACTTTGGTAAAAAGCATGTGAGATTATAAATCTGGTTGGTTTTTCTAGCTTTATCGGCTGTCAGTCACTTCAAAACCAAACCAAATTATTCCAAAACAAAAACCAATTTAAACAAATATATATACATATATATATTTCATGTTATTAAAGTTGGTGCATACGCTTAACAATCATACAGAGTAAAATTAGGCTGTAAAGGGTTCAGAAAAAGATTGTTCAATAAATCATTCTGTGCACATGGTATTGTGCAGAACATTATTCCTGAGTGACCTGGATAAGTATCCAAGTCCTTTTCTTTATAATGTTTGTGAATTTCCTGAAGAAAGTAACATCAGTGCAACCAGAGGCAACCCCAAGCTGTCTGTCGTCTTATCAGTGCTATAACAGAAGGTTGACCTGGAAGGAAAAGTTATAAGGAACAATCCTACTGAGAGCAAGGATGTGACAAGGGAGTCTGTTCTAAACCCCCCTTCTCTCACAAAGTACTTGTAACATGGGAGCAACACTCTGCCTCAACCAGGTCTCAGTGGAAGGTGTGAATTTACCAAGAAATACCTAGAATATTGCCTTGGCTTCTATACTCTGCTGTATGTTTGTAACTAAGCACTGCGTGGGGTGGATCAAAGCTTCAAAAAGTTTGAAGTTTTTGGGCAACTCCCAGAATTTGTAACTTTTTTGATTATAACTCCTAGTGGCTATACTAGCTTGGGGCAAATGGGAGTTGTAGTCAAAAAGGTACCTTTTCCAAATACAGGCCAGGGTGGGGAAAGGTGAGAAAAGCATGACGTCACACTGACACAGACTGCTTGGGTCTGTCAGGGAACAGGGAACAATAGCCAAAAGAGTACACAACATTGAAAAAGGCTAAGCAAAGAGATCCTGGTGAAAGTGAATCCACATCCCAAGTTCTTTATAGGCAGGATGAATTATTTCAATTTTTAGCCACTCAGCAGTCAACTAATTATCTAGGAATTGTATGTTCTGCACATATTTGTTATCCTGGCATAGGCATCTAACCTCAGGGAGATAAAGCTATATACATGGTTCGTTCTAACCCTGTAGCTTCTTACCAAGTGTTAAGTGTTTTGAAATTTTAATGAACACAAGCAAACTGTCCAACTTATATCACTTCCTCTAATACTGTGCTCACAAGCTGAGGACCCACAGAAATCCCAAACACTTCAAGTTCCAAGCGTTTCAGATAAGGAAGACTCAATCTGTGATACTTTTAACAACTTTAAAAAAAACACAACACTGACAGTTAGAAGTAAAAATGCCAATTTAGAATTCCATATATCCAAGCTATTTCATTTGAAAAAGATAATATTTAAAAGCAAGCAAAGAGGATTGCAGCACAGTGGATAACTCTGCTGAGTAACAAAATCTTTTTAAAGCCATTGCTGACCTACCAGTATATGAACAGAAGGCATGTTGAACATGTCCATTTTTTAAAAATGGTCTTTTTTTGTTTAAAAATGCTTTTTAGCAACAACAACAACAAAAAAAATCACATTAAAGAGCATGAAAAATTGCAAGCAATTATTTTAACAAATATCAGTCAACAAATGTACCAGACTGTTTTCTGTCAACATGTGCATGGTCTCGGAACATAAATCTTTTTCGTCTATTATAGAAGCTGCCAATCAAGTTAGCAATCTTTTATCTTATGCATCTATATTATAACAAATCCAACGAAAGTCTGGAACTTTTAAATTTCACTGAGTTCAATAAAAATATTTAAAAATCCCTACTGAAATAAACTGGATTAAAAAGAGCTGTCTCTGGACTGGAATCTGTAATCTGTATAAGGAGGGAAGAGAAAATGAAGTGAATTAACAGTTCACACCTAACTTAACCATGGGGGGTTGCAGACTGTCAGAAATAGTGTGAATTCAGTCCACTTTTAGGGTTAGGGTTAGGGTTAGGGAATCATGGGGACTGTATTTTATTGTGGCACTAGGGTTCTCTGACAAAGAAGGTTCAATGTCTCAGAAAAATAACAATTCCCATGATTCCCTAGCACTAACCCTAACCCTAAAAGTGGACTGAATTCACACTATTTTTGACAGTCTGCAACCCCCCCATGTCTGCTTAAAAGGCAGTACCATTGAATTCAAAGGGATTAAATTCTTAGCAAATATTAGACTTATAGTCAAAGATTTGGTTTACATTTCACCCTATGATTAAGAGGCATGGTTGTAGACCATTGTCCTTCACATAATGCAACTGTTAAACTATAAACTTTAACCAATTTACCAAAAGCAAACCAAAATACTAACTTGCATTCACAGTTATATATCCTGAATCCTTCCTTGTTAGAAAATGTCCCTGATCATCAACCTAATTTGCCAAGTGAATTGACTCGTGCTTGGGAAATCAATGTCTGTTGTTCCAGTTTACTCTACCGATAGGCATACTGGTGTAAGTATTAATAATACTGACTACAAAGTAAAAGTGGTATGTGCTGTAAGAGCAGGGAAACAATGGTGTGTACCAAAAACTTTAATTTATAATAGAATATTTTGTAAAGTGTATCTTAAAAACAATTTAAGTTCACAGAACAAAGCAACTCAAAAGAAGGAGATACCATTTTAATAATTCATAAACAGGCCATATTTGACCTGAGTTTTAATCAAAGTTCATTTCTGATGCCACAAGATGGTCCTTGGTGTAGGATCCTCGACATTACTGCAAAGATATATTGCTAAACAGTCTTCTCTTGTGTTCATGAAGAAAAACAAATCAAATACCATTTTGGAAGCTTTCGGGGGATCTTTTCTAAGAATCATACAAAACAGAATGTCTATATATTTATGGCTTATAGTTACAAAAAAAACCCCATCTCTCAAAACTCTTCCAGATTTCTGTTACTTTATATTATTCTTATTCTTTGTATAGTAGTAGTGCCATTTAAAATGCCATTAAAAAGAGACTTCAGTTTTACATTGTGTAAAAGCAGGCATACTGGAAATCACAGGCAATTTTCACAAGCCAAGTAGAAAGCCAAATAAAATGACACCAGTTTCTTGAAATGCATACAGTGCATGCAGCAAAATACCACTTTTAGTAAGAATCAAACCCACAATGCATTGAGTCCCTTCCTTCATTATATCAAATAGCATGTAAAAATGCATGTCTATTTACGTCACAAAATTAACAGTTTCTCCCATTTTGTGGGGAAAATGCTAAGGCCTTGCAGGAAGTCCTATTCCCACTTTGTTAAATTAACAGAAAAAGACAGCAAACTAAGACAAATAGGAAGGACTGAAGTTCAGCAGTTCTTGCATTAGCAGCAATCTGATCACATGAAATCCACTTGCCTGGTTGGTGCTCGCAGGAAGATGATACCTCTTTTTGTCAACATGCTGTGCAGGGAAAATAATTGCTTTCCTTCCTATTTCTAAATTTGGCCATTGATACATTTTTAAGACAGGCAAAATGACCTAGAGATTTTAACCATTCCTTTGGTACAAGTACATTATAAACACTATGCCACTGTTCCAGTCTTGCAGCAACTATGACCAAGTGATGGGTTTCTCATTGGCAATGTCTACTGACACACACCAACATTTGCTTCAGAACACACCACAGCTTTCTTCACTGAACCACCTGTATTTCATCTTTCTCAACAAAGGTTATGGCAAAAGGTTAAGAAAATCTTAACACCTTCTTTCCAGAACAGAATTCATGGCGTTCCAGTTGAACCAAGGAATTCTTTGCTGGCACATGTCTCTTCTTTACCATACAATCTTTTAGTTCAGGGACCTCCAGGCATTCATTTCTTGAATGGGGTCAGTTTGTTGAAAGTGTGCCAGAAAAGTGATGGCTTCCGTTTTGGCTCTGCCAAGGCAAAAACCTGTTGCTGTGGAATGCTAGTGGGCACTGTGATGTGACGTTGATGGATAGGATGCAAAATCTGGTGATGCAGTGGCACTGGGCACCCACTGTAACTGACACCTATAGAAAGAAGCATTGAGAACATGTGTTTGGAAACAAATACTGTAATTATACTGGAATACAAATTATACTGGAATACAAATACTAATGCATGGAAACAAATACTGTAATTATGTAATGGATTTATAGTTCAGGCTCATTTGCACAAGATATGTTGCATAGGACAAACTACTTTAAATGTCTGTAGTAAAGTACTAATATAGATAAATACAGCAGGCCCTTGGTATTCACTGCAGTTTGGTTCCAATACCCTTCCCATGAATATCAAAATCTGTAGATGCTCAAGTTCCATTATATACAATGGCATAGTTAAAATGGCAACCTTTATAGAAAATAGCAAAATTAATGTTTGCTTTTTAGAATTTTTTTTTGGGGGGGGGGATTTTCAAACTGCATGGTTAAATCTGTGGATGCAGGATCCATGGATATAGAGTAATGCGTGTGAGTTACCACATCCAGTAAGAACTGGATATGTGGAATTCTAAATTGCCTGGTTCATGCTTTTCCCTCTACGACCAGCAACAGCCAAATTGCATCTGTGAAAAGTTATGTGTCTTATGCAAACAATAGTCAGTCATGCAAAAGAAACAGATTCTTTAAATGTTCACCTTTCATCTTTCCGTGCCTTGATTTCCTGGCGTTTTGCATGGCTTGCTTCTTTTGATTTTCTGAGATCTCCATTCCTGCATTTTGGAGTAAATTACTGATATTTAAATGATGTTTCAAATAACTGATTATAGTACAGATTTAGAACAAAGAACATTTAAAACAGTGCTACTTAAAGTGATAGTCCATCAGTGCTGGTCTGCAGGGTATTGGTTGATAGTCCACAGTGAGTTTTCAAGAACCGTGCACATATAGTAATATGGTACAAATATGGAACCATTCCCTGGTATAATGAAAAAAAAATGCTGGTCCTCCACAATCAAGACAATAAACCATGCAATAATGGTAGGCCTAGTGGTACATTTCAAAGGAGAAGCCACAGCTTAATAATAAACCATATACCACAGCTCAGTAGCAGAGAATATAAGCTATAGCTCAGTGATAAAGTCCATTTGCTGTTGTGTGACTTTAAGTTATTTCTGACTTATGGTGAACCTAATATGAACCTATCATAGGATTCTTTTGGAAAAATTGGTCAGAGGAGATTTATCATTGCCTCCTTTTAAGGCTGAGAAATTTTTGACTTGCTCAAGATCACCTAGTGAGTTTCTATGGGTTCCCATATGGGCCTTTCAAAATTTGAGATCCTCAGAGGCTGGGTTGTGTGTCCCAGCACCTCATGAAGTAAGGTTGGTATGTACAAGTCTCTGAGGACTTACGGTAGTTCTTTCTCCCATACTGCTGAGCAGCTACATGAAACCACTGGGATAAGTTATCCAGTTTTTGAATTCAGTGTTACCAATATGCTAATAACTTGTTTAACGGTGCTTTACTTTTTAATCATCATATTTTTAGCTTTAACTAAGGTCCAAACACACTGCAGAAATAATCCAGTTCGAGACCACTTTAACTGCCCTGGCTCAGTGCTAGGGAACCCTGGGAATTGTAGTTTGTTGTTCCACCAGAGTTCTCTGACAGAGAATGCTAAATGTCTCACAAAACCAAAATTCCCAGAATTCTCTAGCACTGAGCCAGAACAGTTAAAGTTGTCTCAAACTGGATTATTTTTGCAGTGTGTTTTGGACCTTACTATAGCCTTTTTGTAAGCTGTCTTGGGTCTCATGTTGGGAGAAAAGTAAGATATACATAAAATAAATAATTAACAATCAATAATAATAAAAATAGTTGCACAAGTAGTTCTGTAAGGTGACATATGTGCAGTTTCTAGTGCAACCAGTCACTGCACAACCACACGCAGCTCCCTCTCTTAGTTGTGACCTGGTACGAGAAGCGATTGACTATTATGTACCAGGGGAGCTCATGCTCATTACACCTATTGTCCAACTGGCTGTATAGCTGTAGAATCAAGAATAACTACACTGGGATATATTTACACTACACTAAAAGTATACAGGAACTTGACTAAGATTTCCAAGATGTTACTTGCCCATTTCTTTGTCTTCTTGTACTCGTCTCCTCTCATTTGCACAGGCCTCCAACCACTTTTTCTTATCACCTGGTTTTTTCCCACAGAACAGATGAACCTCTTCTGTAGCAGTATTTACTATCTTGAAAGCATTTTTCACATTGATATTGAAGTCTTTGTCTCTGCCATCCTCAACGTCCAGCACATCCACTTCATCCATGTCCATTCGGCCCTTGTAATACAACATGTCCCTTCTCAGGAGATCTTTCTTGCAGAACACAAGCTGGTGGTCAAAGAGGAAGGAAATCCTTTGCTGGCTTTTGCCTTGCTTGGATATTTTAGTCAGTTCACCTGAATGGATCAGTTCTGAGCTTCTGCCTAAGATATCTTGCCCCTAGACATTTGCAGTAAATGGAAAAAAGAAAGACCTGAGATGATTTTCTTGAATGATTACTACTAGCTTTGATGGCAGTATAAGACATTGAAATCTTGGACATATGTGTGTCTTATTTGAATGGAACCCCTTGGTTGTAATGAATATGCTTATTTTGTTTATAAAAATATTGCGTTTAATATTAAGCCCTATGCAGATATTCTCCCCATCACTGCAGAAGGGAGAGAACAAGATCTTGACTCTTGCCTCCCACCTATCCCCACAGCCACTGTGTGTTGGGGGAAGAACAGGAAGCCTTTTCTCTTTGATGAAGTTTCTCACAAGATTTTGAATAGGATTCTAAATTGCACAGGGAGCCTACCTGAGTAGAAAAGGCTCCCCTGCTACAGAAGTTCAGCCCCCATTTGTGGTCTGTACAAATAGTAATGGAGGCACACATAGTAGTGGCAGATGCAACACCCTGTTGTTGTTCCTTCAAGTCATTTCTGACTTGCCCCTAAGGCCAATCTATCATGGGGCTTTCTTGGCAAAATTTGTTCAGAGGGGGCTTGTCCTTGCCTTCCTCTGAGGATGAGATTGTGTGACTTGCCCAATTCACCTAATGGGTTTCCATGGCCAAGTGAAGATTCAAATCCTGGTCTCCCAATGTCCTAGTCCAACTCTTAAAACATATACCACACTGGCTCTCAGCACCCTAATGCAATGGTAAATGTGGGCAGAGAAGAAGAACAAATGGACCGGACTTCAGTCTTTTTCACTTCTTCTCAGTTTCAAATATATGATTTGGTGATCATTCTGTTGTTGTCTGAAGGAATAACTCTAAAATGACTCAAATATAAATTGCAGTGCAAAAGGTTTTTCCCCAATAGTTGTAGAATTGTGCCTTCTGGAATGTTTCAGTACTACTGCTTGCTTTTTTTTTTTTTTTTTTTTTTTGAAGGAATGCAAAATCATTTTAGTACCATCAGGCTTTTGAGAGCAGGGATTCTGTTGGTAGTAGCTCAGTTTTATACCATAAAGTACTTTGTAAAAAATTGTTTTAAAATGTAAGTGCTATAAATAAATGACTCCAAATAAATCAATGGAACTGCAATAAAGAAAAACCTTATTTAATCAGTCGGGGTAACAAAACAATGACACACATAAAAGTGGTTGTTAAATCTTCTGTGCTTTTAAACATTAAAGCTTCCTGGAAGTGCACCCTTACCTCCCAGTTGACAATAGACACTTGCCAGCGAGCAATCTTGTCTATGCTTTCTAGCCTTCGTTTCCGTTCATTAATCAGGCATGCTACATTTTTCATGGCTTCGTATGCTGCTGTTATATCATTGTAGTCACTGCAAAATGAAGACAGGCACAGGTTGGTCATTTTAGATAACAATTTTAGCCTATTCTAAAACCCAAATAAGGAAGTAAGGCAGGCCTGGCCTTCCCATCACAGATTCTATTTGTTCTATTCACACTGACACCTACTTTCTTTATTTAAAAAAAATATTTTTTTCAAATTTTAAAAGAATTTAACTAATACTTCATTTATTAAATTGTATAGCATAACATCAAGCAAAATTAATAATAATCCCTTCCTCTATTATGCCTTCCATCCCCACAGCAATTACCTCTACAACAAAAACTGACAGAAAAGAATTGTGTTGAATTAATTCTTGTCTAGACTTCCCATTACCATATAAAATATAAAATTCTATTAACAGAATCTAAAATAATATAAAAGAGTCCAAATTATCCAAATTAGTCCTCATCCTTTAAACTGAGCTTATTTTTGCCATTATACCCTGTATTTCTTTGAGACCCAGCATGATGTAGTGGTTTGAGTGTTGGACTATAACTCTAGAGACCAGGGTTCAAATCCCAGCTCAGGTATATTAACCCACTGGGTGAACTCGGGCAAGTTATAGAATCACAGAGTTGGAAGAGACTACAAGGGCCATCCAGTCCAACTCCATGCTATGCAGGAATGCACAATCAAAGCACCCCTGGCCGATGGCCTTCCAGCCTCTGTTTAAGAACCTCCAAAGAAGGAGACTCCACCACTCTCCAAGGGAGTGTTCCACTGTCGAACATCTCCTACTGTCAGGAAGTTCCACCCAATGTTTAGGTGAAATCTCTTTTCACACTCTCTCACCCTCAGAGGATGGAATAACAAACCCCCTATGAAGAAACATGCTAAGAAAACCTGTAATAGGTTCTCCTTAGTGTCACCATAAGTCAGAAACAATTTGAAGGCACACAACAAAAATACACTGTGTTTATCTGAACACCAGTATCTGTGTTTTCATCACTAACACATTGAATAAATGGACACCAATTTAAATAACAGGCATTTGGTTTAACCTTTCCTTTACTCAGTTAAGATTTTACTGGAACAGAGGGCTACTTTCTGAAGAGGAGAACCTCCTTTATGTGTGAAGAATTACAAATGGTGCATTTGCAGCATACTAGATCATGTGGGGAATCAGAAAGTCATCCTCCACATGTGAAGGGTGACTGAAAAGGACAAAAGAGAAACTAGCATACTTCACATTCTCATGAAGAAGGCTTTTATCATTCACAGAGTGATGGAATTGGTCATGTGGGAAACAGAAAGCTGGGGTCAATGTCTTTGGTATCATTCATAATGGCATTTCTCATGTCTTGGTAGCAAGAGCCTTAATATATATATGGATTTCAAGTGCAGATAGCAATGTTTTACCGATTCCTTTCTCCACCCACAGGTATGTACCGACATGAGCCTTAACTTTAGTTACATTGACTAAATTTTGCTGATAACCAGGATGGGAAACTGCTTTTAAAATCTGACTAATAGAGAACTCTATTTAGTATTAACCATAGATAAGGCTGGGAGTCCCATTAGCCTTTATATGGTGTCTTTCAGGGAACCGGCCAAAAGGAAAACAGAATACTGAGGTCCAATCCTGATCTCTTTCTCATGGTTTTAAGGGACTGGGAATATAATGTGTACTTTAGCAACAAGTCTCTCTTAATCTGGGGTGTACAATTGTGGTTCACCCTTACCCTAAATGTCAATGGGATTTTATTTTAAAAATTGTTAACCTTTAAAATCAGAACCAACACAGATCCTCACTATACCACAAAATGTTGAGTTAATAATAAGACACCTGAGATTATGCTTGTAGAATATATTCATTTTAAAAATTCACAAGCCATTATAAAAGAAAAGGATTAAATTCTGCATACGGTTGCTCTTCAGCTCCAAGCTGTCTTGGATGAAGCCGATTATCTAGACCCATTTCAAACCGGCTTCAGGACAGGCTTTGGGGTTGAGACTGCCATGGTTGCCTTGACCAACGATCTGCGTCTGAGCATCGACAGGGGTAGTGTGACCCTGTTGGTGCTCCTAGACCTCTCAGCGGCTTTCAATACAATAGATCACGGCATCCTCTTGGACCGCCAGAAGGGGTTAGGTATCGGGGGCACTGCTTTGCAGTGGTTCCAGTCCTTCTTCTCGGGTAGGCCGCAGAGGGTGCTGCTCGGGGACTGTAGCTCCAGTAAGAAGGACCTCACTTGTGGGGTCCCTCAGGGGGCTATTTTGTCCCCGATGTTATTTAATATCTATATGAAGCCGCTGGGTGAGATTATACAGAGTTATGGTGCTGGGTGTTATCAGTACGCTGATGACACCCAAATCTATTTCTCCGTGTCTCGTTCTTCGGCCTCGAATTCCAATGGCATCTCTTCTCTCAATGAATGTCTTCAAGCGGTAATGGGCTGGATGAGGAAAAACAGATTGAAACTGAATCGAGACAAGACGGAGGTGCTCATGGTAGTGGCCCCGAAACCAAGAATTGGGTTGCAACCTCCAGTCCTGGATGGAGTCACACTCTCCTCCAGTGACTGTGTTCGCAGTCTGGGGGTGCTACTTGACTCGTCGCTCCTGATGACAAATCAGGTAAATGCGACGGTCAGGAGCGCCTGTTATCAGCTTCAGCTGATACGCCAGCTGCGCCCTTTTCTGGAAGGGATCTCGAGACCGTTGTGCACGCACTGATAACCTCATGCCTCGACTTCTGTACTGCGCTCTACATGGGGCTACCCTTATGCTTGGTTCGGAAGCTTCAGTTGGTTCAAAACATGGCAGCCAGGCTTATTTCTGGAACATCTAGGAGGGACCACATTACTCTGGTTCTGAGGTCCCTCCACTAGCTGCCTATCAGCTTCCGGGCCCAGTATAAAGTGTTGGTTATTACTTTTAAAGCCCTAAATGGCTTGGGTCCAAGCTATCTCAGGGACCACCTCCATATAATCCTCCCCGTGCTCTCCAGTCCTCTGGGAGGAACTTGCTGCAGCCTCAAAAATCTAGGCTTGCGGCGACCTCCCAGAGGGCTTTTTCTGTTGTCGCCCCCAAACTCTGGAACAACCTGCCAGACGAGATCCGTCAGTTGACATCACTAGACAGCTTCAAGAAAGCTGTCAAGACGGATCTCTTCCGGCAGGCCTTTCCAGACTAATTATCCTGGCCTAGGGCTTTTTGACTCCTGTGTCCCTATTGTGGCCCCATCATTGTTGATGGATGGGGAACGCAGTAGAGGCTGACCAGGGTACCGTAACCTGTTTAAGTATGTTATAAGTTTTATATTGTTTATGTTTTTATTCTATGTTTATTGTTATTTTAATCATGCGTTATTTAATGTTGTTTTAAGGGGGATGGGTTGGTTGGATGAAATGATGTGGGGTTTTTTACTGTAAGCCGCTTGCATTGTCGCCAATAAGCGGGATACAAATAAATATTATTATTATTATTATTATTATTATTATTATCATCATCATACAGCACAATTCCACAGAAAGTCCTATTGTGTGTTTAGGAAGTCAATTTAATATATTTTCTGCTAACAGCCCAGTAAAAGCTCCAAGAGACTATATATCTTAAACCAAACAGAACTGTTAACATATTAAAATACCAAATAAATCTCTTGTGACAAAGTTAGAAAATATTAGAATCACATTTATCACTAGTTAACATCTAAATACAATATTAAACGAAACAAGATTACAGTAAATCTGTGGGTTTGTATCAAATTGACATGATATAATATTTTTGTTCTCGAGTTTTATATTTCCAGATTTTATTCAACTGGCTACCTGTCACAACCTCTTGCAGTCTTACTGTCTGAAATTTACAGCACAAATTTCACTGGAGTGGTAATTTTAAAAAGGTATTTGAAGTCTATCTGTAAATCAAACAATAACAATTTTTGGGAAAAGTATCAGCATTCCAAATTAGATTTTTGAATAAGATCCACTTCCTACAGGTATAATAATAATAATAATAATAATAATAATAATAATAATAATATCCCGCCTCTCTGCAGATGCAATCAGAGCGGCTTACAACAATAAAAACAGCATAAATATACAATCCCCAAAACCCGCCCACCCCTTAAAATGATATTTAACAACAAAGGTTAAAAACAGTAACACACAATAAAACAATAAAAAGATAAAATGAAACACAACGGCAGAGCGAACAGGCAGTATAAATGTGGCAAAGAATGGGAGAAGGAATAAACTAGCTCTTAAGGCCGGGAGATCAAAAATTAATGGGAAACAGAAACGTGTACTATTTATAATTGTTTAATTTATTTTTGTGGTGAAAAGTCCATTCTTACTACAAGCATCTAAATAAACTGCAGAAAAGATGTAATTAATACTCTAGTATGCACAACTTGCCATGTCCTATCTGTTCTCTTCCCTGCTTCAATTTTTGCTATTTGTGCAATTCAGTGAGCAATTGTACAGCACAGAAAAATAGTGTTAGAATTTCAGTTACAGAGAAAGAGTGTGCGAGAGAGAGAGAGAGAGAGAGATGTAGGAGGTAAGGAAGATGGGTAAGGGAGTCTATTTCTACTGCCACTAATCTGGGATCCTCACACTAAGCAGACACAATTGCTCAAACAGCAGTCCTTTTGTATAAGCAGAGAGCATTACTGAGCAGTTTAAATGAAAGGAAAACCCTGGCCCTTTCTACACAAAGCAAAGACCGTTCTTTTCATTGCAATTTCTGAAACAGAGCTGAACAAATACCAAAGAAGAAAGTTGGAGAGGAAGGAAGCAGACAACAAAGCAGCTCCCACACCCACAAAAGACCTGCTTGGTTGAATTATGAAGTGTTGGAGGTTGGGGAGGGAAAACAGAACTATGGGAGGGATTACTGTACTGAAAGAAAATGTGCCATCAGCAGTGTAACTTCCTGGATTGGTTGTACATTAACTAAAACTATACGGATTCACAGTCTTAACTCAGTCAGTGTGTGAACACATCTGCACCAAAGACATAGTTGTATTAGTCTGGAAAATGATTATGCAAAGGGATCTTGTAGCATCTTTGAGACTAACTGGGGGAAAAAGCACATAGCATGAGCTTCTGCAGACTTGAGCCCATGCATTCTGAGGAAGCAGGCTCAAAGTACATCATTTGTGGTGGATTGCTGCTTAACAGCCACCATCAGCTTAAATGTCTGTGTTACCCCTACATACAGTTAAACCACCTTTTTTGTCTATGTAGCAAGACAGTACAGAAGCACTATTGGTTTTATACTCTCAGTGACAGTTCATATACGTAGGCAAAACATACAAACCTGAGTTATTGCTTAAGATAAAAGAACAAATAGTTCACAGTTACTGTGGCTGAATCTGGAAATGTCACCATTAAATATATAAAATTCAAAGACATAGCCATGTTAGTCTGGAAAATCAGTATCAAAAGGGATCTTGCAGCACTTTTGAGATGGAAAGATACGAGCTGGCAGCATAAGCTTTCGTAGATATGAGCTTACCTCCACTCCACTCTATGCATCTGAGGAAGTAGGCTCAAGTCTACAAAAGCTTATGCTACCAACTTCTATTTTTCTGTTATTCCCAAAGGTGCTTCAAAATCTCTTTGAATTAAATATATATTCCTTGTTTTACCTGTGTTCCTGAGTGGTGTACTTAAGTAATTCTGCCAGTTGCAGGGGGTATTTGCAGATTTTCTGAACAGGTGTGAGAAGAAAACCATCGATGGCAATGTCAATCATTTGTTGCAGTAGGCGACAAGCCTCAAAGAAATGGCGGTATTTGCTCTGTTTCATCAGGTTGGAGAGCTCAATGCAGGCACTGGGATGATTGTTGCAATACTCAGAGTATATGGCAAAGCCTTCTTGCTAAATGAAAAACAGAAACATATAACCCAAGCTATATAAGAGCAAAAGGAGCAACATATAGCCCAAGCAAGTGCTTCCTTGATCATATGGAAGGCTAAAACTGGGGATAGGAAATATACAACTATGAAAACTAAACCTGTTAAGAGTTTGTCTTTCATTAACAGAACAACAGATGTGTGATTTTGACTAACTCTGCTTTCCTAAAAAATAAAGACTGACTCAAAAAAGATAGCAAACATGTAGCTTGTAGTTTTAAAACAATAATAATGGCTTTAATAAATAATTACATAACAACACTAGATCCTAATCTAACTAAAGATGGTTTGGATAAAGAGAGAAACATTACCATCTTTTATATAGCAGGAAGATGGAGAAGAGACATGTTAGACTAGCAGTCAGGCTAGAGACACATACGAACTGTAAGATTAACAGTTTAGAATCTTGAGATAAAGATAGTTAGTCTTAAAGAGAGAGAGAGAGACAGAGAGACCTAAATAGGAAAGCCTATCTGTATAATGATGGGAAAGAGAATGCACACATTGCAAAACAAGCTTGACCTTTGTTCATTGACTGCAGAAATCTGTATAAGACTCTTGTTACCTCATTGAGTTCCATGTGATTGGAAAATACCATACAGATCTTTGTGCTCCATATATAACTCTGGAATGTTTTGACATTTGGCTTATATGCATAACATTTATAGATCAAATTAATGCAGCAGAATTGATCAACTCACATGCTGAAGGAAGCAAGCTCCTATTTCACTTAAGTGGGGCTCTTCTTTGTTGTACTGCTTCTCTAGATCTTTTAAGAATTTTCTTTGGAATTTGTAAATGTCTTCAATATTTCCAAATATTGTGTTTAGCTGGGCTGCAGTGAACATTCCTGTATGTTTACGACACTGCCGAATGTACCCCTAGAAATGATATAAGCAGGGAACTTAATATGAGTTAAAACAAGCAAAAGGAATTAAAAATAAACGTAATGAAATATCTCTTTTCTTGCCAACACTAAAATGGGTCCTTGAACAGATCAAGCCAAAAGGCCAAACCAATATCAACCCAGGGAGCCAAGATGATGAAACTGAGGCTGTCATATTTTGGCCAAATCATGAGGAGGCATGACTCATTAGAAAAGACAAAAATGCTAGAAAAGGTAGAAGGTAGTAGAAAGAGAGGCAGAACACACACTAGATGGATGGACTCAGTCAAGGAGGTCAAGCTAGTTTGTTCAGCTAGTTGTCTGCCTGAATCTGCAGGACTTAAGCAGTGCAGTGTAGGATAGAGGGTCTTGGAGATGTCTCATCGAGAGAGTTGCCATGACTTGAGGATGACTCAAGGGCAGTTAACAATAACAATGGTAGTCCTCCCCAGTCTCAGTCTGATCTCTTTAACTTTCTGCCACTTTTGCCTCTCTTGGTTCTTCCTTTATCCGATTCCCCCTTGTTTGATCTTTCTGCCTTTTCCTCGTTTTGCTCATCTCCTCTCTGATCTTATCAGTCTGTTTTGCCGTTCTACCCATTTCCTTGTCTGATCACCTGTTGTTCTCAGTCCATTTTTGCCATTTTCCCACTTTCCTCTCCTTACAGCCTGAACTCTGTCTGTCTGCTTTTTCTCCTCCCTCATTCTACCCCTTCCTTTTCTGAGTTTGTTCTCTTATTTACACACACACACATGCACACACACAAGAGCTCAATATTTGTTTTATTGCCATTTTTTGCCTCCAGATTAGCCATGTAGTAATTATGCTCACATCTCTCTATCTACCCTCCCCAGCTGACAAATGGGTGCTCCTGAAAGGCAAGACCAGGCCCACAGTGTCTGCAGGCCAAATGGACACCAGCCCAGGGCCACAATGGATGAGGGGCCCATTTGACCATGGACTCCTCACTTCAAGAAAAAAGCTAGAGCTTTCACAAATGTTTTTCCACTCTGGCAGTTTAGCTTACTTCACAGATGTCCTTAAGATGCTTGATATAGATCCGCTCTGTATTCATTATTTCCTGAATAACATTTGTTCTCATCTGGTCCTTGTTTTCTGCCATTTTTTGACGGTGCTTTCCGGGTTCTGCATTTGGCTCTTCATCTTGGAGGCTACCACAGTTTTCTGCAAGTTCTTCCTGGTTGACCCGAAGCTGGGATAATAAGAGATTAAAAATAGCTTGAGTTGAAGAAGCACAGATGTAGTGCAGACAATGCAGAAAATACAAAGTTTGGACGCACTGCAGAAATAATCTGGTTTGACACCACTTTAACTGCCATGGCTCAATGCAATGGAATTCTGGGAACTGTAGCTTTGTGAGACATTTAGCCTTTTCTGTCAGAGAGCTCTGGTGCCACAACAAACTACAATTCCCAGAATTCCACAGCACTGAGCCATGGCAGTTAAAGTGGTGTCAAACCAGATTATTTCTGCAGTGATGATGCAGCCTAGGTTATTATTTAAATTATTTAAAATATTATTAAAATTATACATAAGATACTTCATACTGTGGCTTCAAGCTCCAGATAGCTGGGGAAAGACCAAAGACCAAAGGTATGGATTTCTGGTAAGAAACTATCAGATAGCAGCAAAGCTTGGAAGTTATTTTTTAAGACTATACTTCCTGAAATAACCAGGCTATTTGGGATACTACAGTCCAAAAAAGTAACTTTTCCAACCTGCAGAGAGCAGGTGATGGGAGGGTCCTTTGCCTGAGAACCTAAAAAATCACAGCCAGTCTAAGGAAGCAATACATACAAATATAGACAAATTATCTAACTTGGGATAAGTTTCCTACAGTTACAGGAACTTAGGGCCTAAGCAGACTGCCAGAAATAGTGCACATTAAATTGAGGCACTGCCCTGGCTCAGTGCTAGGGAATCATGGGAACTGTAATTTATTGTGGCACCAGAGCTCTCTGACAGAGAAGGCTCAATGTCCCAGAAAAAAATACAATTCCCATGATTCCCTAGCACTGAGCCAGGGCAGTGCCTCAATTTAATGTGCACTATTTCTGGCAGTCTGCTTAGGCCTTTAATCTTTACTAAATTAACTGGAATGTATCACTGTTCATTCCTGGAAGTTCAGTCAGCCCTCTACAGTTTCTGCACCCACAGATTCAATAATCCATGGTGTGAAAATATTTTTAAGGACTCCCAAAAGCAAACCTTGATTTTGCCATTTTATATAAGGGACACTGTTTTACTATGCCATTTTATTGGTTTTATAGTATTGTATTTTACCTGTTGGTTTTATGTATTTCCTTTTATAATTGTGTTTTGTATTTTAACATGTTGTGCCCTGCGTTGAGCCTTGAAGAGAGGCAGGAAAGAAATAATAATAATAATAATAATAATAATAATAACAAAAACAATATCAGCAACAACAGCAGCAACAACAACGGGACTTGAGCATCCAACAATTTCAGGGGGATCCTGGAACCGAACTCCAGTGGATACCAAGGGCCCACTTTAAGTCCATGAAATGATGACTTTCAATGCACTTCAAGTCTCAAGGTCCCAAGTCATTTAGGACTTAAAGATGCGTTCACCATAATCTTCAATTCAGAAGTATATTGGGATTCAGCCCATTTCCTTTTAAAACTGGTGTTATACAGTTTTTATAGAATGTTCTGGTTAACAATCCAACTGTTTGGTTTGCACTAGCTGCAGCTTCTGAATTGTCTCCAAGGGCTGCTTCATGTAAAGCACATTGCAGTTGTATAATTGGGAAGTTACCAACACATGCTACAGTGGCCAAATTATTCCTGTCCAAGAAAAATTATAGTTGGCAGACAGGGCAGATCACTTCATATAATTTGCACCAACCCACAGAGTCTCGTTTTATTGAGATTTGACTTTGGTTTATTGGCTCTTACACATTACAGCACCTGGGCAATGGTCCAGCACTTGGACAGCCCCAGCTGATTCCAATAGCAAGGAGAAGTAGAGTTGATTCTTATGAACATACTTATGGCATCCAACCTCCAAACTTCTAATGACCTCAACAATGGTTTCATATTGAACAGCATGTGGAATATGATGGAACCCTGTGGCATGCCACAGTTAATGCTGTATAGGAATCCTCCAATGCAATTCTCTGGTACTAGCCCAGTAGACAGAACTATGATACCACAGTGCCTTCTACCCCATCCCATAGAATCAGACTCACAGAGTACCATGGTGAATGGTACTGAAAGCTATTGAAAGATCCAGGAAGAAAACAGGGCAGTGCTCCCCTCATCCTTTACCATAAACCAACCTGAAACAGATCCAGAATCTGTTTCCTTAAAGAATGTCTGAAGTCACCCCAAGTTGTTGGTATTAGTAATAGGACAGCAGTTATCACATTTCTCTTCATCCAGGGAGATTCTCTTTAGGAAAGAGTGCTCTATAGCCTCTTTTAAATAGGTAACTGCATCCCCTGTTACGTTTTCATCTTGTCCTCTCTGCAGTCACCTCAAAGTGACACAAAAGGTTCTCCATCTCCTCACCATTTTATCATTACTACAATCCTTTGAGGCTGACAAGGCTGAGTGAGACAGCCCTAAGGTCAACAAGTGAATTTCATTGTTCATTGGGGACACGACACTGGATCTCTCAGTCCAAAACTAGCCACTATAACTCCCCCCAGCTCTCTCTTTACACAAGCTTGACTATGCTCACTTTGTTTAATATCAGAGTAATCCATTTATAAAAGGACTGAACCTTTATCACATAAACTGACTGAACCTGACTGAATCTTTATCACATAAACTCTCAAGTGAAATAGTTTTCATGTAGATGCCCATTCTCAAATCCCTTTCTTAAATAACCTTAAAGCCCCTTTTTATACACAGTTATTTATCTTTGGCAAACCCATCTGTCTGGACTTTGTTCAGTGTAAGAGGTAAATGAGATTAGGGATTTTAAATAAAGCCTACCAAAAAGTGAGCATTAAGCAATCCCTTTGAAATAGATAAGATCAAAAAAGTGGTCTAAAGAGCAGTTTCCAATTAATATCAATCAAATTTCAACTGAGGCATCGTTCTCACTATGATTTAAAGTGAATTGCTGATCAGGTTATATGACCGTCGTTCCCACTTAAAACTGGTTCAAATCGTATTGACCTCAGCTGCAATCGCGATGAAGCGAGGCAAACACACAAAAAAACCTGTTTCCTGACACTATTTTTTTGGCGGTTCTTTTTAAAAGAATTAATTCCAAAGCTTGTTCAACAAGTGGGAGTGACAGATCTGAACTGGATCATTCTGGAGGGGAGGAACTAATGGCAGAGGGGTGTTTACAGTTTTTGGAAAATCAGCCATTCCCCCCCCCCCCCAGCACTGCCTTTGTGCTGTGGTATGACCTATGGGCTCATTATATATATGGACCCATAGGCGCATATATGCAATCCATTGTATTTTCTTGCAATTACGGGTGGACTGCAGCTCAGCGAGGCAAGTAGTTACAAAACTAATGGATCACACATTCTGTCAACTTTTTAAAAAATGTATATAGTTCCCAAGCCTGGGCTGCTCAAAGGGGAAATGGTGTACTTGAGCAGCCTGGGTTGCTGAGGGGCAAAAGAAGACTCAGTTGCTAAAGCCACCCCACTCAGCGCCTGGAATGGCCCCATCCTCACCATGTTGCCACTTGCGTCACCAATGATGCACAAGGGATTCACACGCATTTTGAAGTGGCGCAAACTAGTGGGAACGACAACTGTGCCAAAAAAGAAGTGATTACAAGGGAATAATGAAAAGATCTGCTTTCATAGTGGGAATGACAGACCTTTTGGAATCGATTCACCAATATGGAGCGAAAGTGAATCGCAAACCGGTTTAAATTAAGTGGGAACGAGCCTAGAAAAAAACTTTTTAAATCTTTATAATGTTTAGTCTTTGCCATAGGCTGTTAAGAGTGATTGATTGTTTGTGTTGTTACATAAAAAAACAAACGAACACCACCACCACCACCCCAAGAATCAGCAATGTGGAATGCAAGTATCCCTGGGTGTTTGGCTGGCACCAAATACAATGCAGTGCACATTTCAAAAGATTTTGGAGAAAACCAAATTGTGATTTTGGTCAATGTTTCACTGAAACCACCATTAACTTCCACTTATGGTCTCTGTAAAAGCAATGCAATTCACTAAGTGGTCCAGGTTGCACAGCATTTATCAATGGAGAACACTTTTTGAAATTTTCCTATACACTTGTTAATGCTGGGATGGTGGTAAGTGTTGGGTGTATAATTCAATTATTACTTCAATAAATAATTATGGTTGTCAAACAGAACAGCTTTAAAAGCTTGGACACATTCATGGAAGATGGGGCTATACCAGATGTTTTTGGATATATATACTCTCTCGAGTATTAGGCAATATAGTTCTGTATGCCAGTTGCTGGACAGCATGAGAATGAATTTATACTCACATCTTCCAGCCTTTAATAAGGAGACTGAATGTTTGCAGACACATTTTTTAAAGAGATTATTATCTTTACCCCCATGTGTACACCATTTGACTCTCTATGCAGAACTGGGATTGAATGCTCTTGTAACTGAAGCCTCGTTGATGACATATAGGTTTTGGTTTAAGATACATTTCAGGCCTAATAGATCTAGTCTTTTATAGTTCCTACTATCTGACGTTTATTATGCTAGATGGGTTAAATTTTATGAAAGTAAAGTTACTCCTATGTGTTTAATTTTGATTCTCTCCTTTTGCTAACCGAAAAGGACTGTTTCAAATCTATCAGGGTCTGCCTTGCAGAGAGAGATTATCAACTGTCACATCCAACACCTCCTAGGGCATGTTCTCCAGCGATGCTCGGTATCCCCCCGCCTTGCAGGGTAGGATTCCAGATTATTTTCAAACCCTTTCATTGCTGGTATTGAGGAAGGCCTTTTTATTTGCAAGGCTGAATGTACATCCCTCAAACGTGACCAGGGGCAGATATCTACAGACCCCTTTTTGAAACGTGTATGCCGCTGTGATCAAGCTCCCAATGTTCTCCACCATATTGTATTGCTTTGTTCATTGTATATAACTCCTAGGAGAAAACTGCTAAGGAGGTAATTGGAAATGAATATCTGCTTGGATGAGTTATCAGTGGAAAACTTATTGGAAGATCGGAATCCTCATATTACTAGGCTAATGGCTAATTTTCTGGTGGAGCCAACAAGAGTATGGCTTACATTTTATAATAATGATCCTGAAGTTTTATTGTAAATGTATTTTACCTTATTTTATTTTATTGTAAATTTTATTGTTGTATGCCTAGTAAAGGTGGAATGAATGAATGAATGAATCTTGCTTGTGAGCTTCCCACAGGCAACTGGTTGACTATTTTGTGAACAGAATGCTGGAGTAGATAGGCCTTTCTGATTCAGCAGGGCTTTTTCTACTGGCAAAAATTGGGCAACTAATTGAAGATTTTACAAGATACATTCAGGAAGGGCAGTACCAATGTGAATCTACTGACTCATGGCCTTTCCCCCTTCTCTTATCCTTTTATTCCCCTTCTTCTTACAGAAAGAGAAGTAAAACTTAACCACACACATCTTAAAGGCAGTCATGCAGCCTTATTCTGTGCCTATTTATTGAGGTCTATGGGACTTCCTTACAAGAGTGTGCACACAGAACTTAATATCTTTTTTTGAACAGACATGGCAGACAAAATTTAGAGGAAGGACAGAATATTAGCAACAGGCTCACAAAGTCTAGTTTAAACTGAATAGCTCTTATCACAAAAATTAACTTCCTTGGTTATACTGGATGAGTTGGATTCCATTATATAAATGTTGACAAATGCCCTTTTAGTCTGGAAGCTGCTCACAGCAGCTTGGTGTTTAGCTGCTACCTTAAAATATCTTGTGAATTCAGGAATAATAATGCTATGTGCATAAAACACTCATGAAGGGCAGCCATATCGAAATCCAAAACTAGGATATTTCGTCCTTGCTACCAGGAAGCCTCAAGCTCCAACCTACAATCAGTTGTCATCTTGATGTTACAGTCAATTAAGTCAATTAAGTGAGAAGGAAAGCTGTGACCAATGTACCAGCCCATGCAAAGGAGAGCACAAAATTGTGCAAAAGTTATTGAGATATCACTTTACTCACCCTGACAAAGCTAGCTGGAAACCAGGCTTCCTTGTCCTCATTTCTTCCCCACCACCAATCCTTGTTTGAAGCTTCAAGGACTTGGATGACATCCCCAGCTTTGAAGGCTAATTCCTGGTCATCCATGGTCACGTGATCCCAGAGTGCCTCTGCATAGACCATGCTCCCATCACTTATCAACTGAAACATAAATATTTCGTGAAGAGCAAAGATTTTGCTGAGATGGTCAAAGACAAATACATGAAGTAGCTTTGTGAAGATGCAAGCACTTAATGCAGAAATTGAAATATTGTGCTAATTTTTTCAAGCTACAGAAACACTTTCTTTTCAACAAGATAATGAATAAATGAAATAATGTGTAAGTTGTTAATAAAATACAAGGGTCAATTATGAATTCACAGAACTGATAGTTACTCTGTGATACTTAAACATCTTCAAGGTAGAAGACAAGGTTTGCATATAAGTGCTCTTTTCATTACCTCATTGATAGCTAACTGCTCTCCTCCAGGCTGCAAATACCTCGGGCTGGCTTGGCAGAGCTCCTCATAACTGTAATCCTCTTCACTACCATTGTCATCCACTAAGGCAGAAGATTCAGTACCACCATCTACAGCACCTGGCACAAAAGTGAAATGTTGAATCATGAAGGTATAGTCAAAGCCAGTGGCATGATTTTTTCAAAAAATAAATCTTCATATTAAATAGGCATGGAACTCTGATTTTTCCCATTATGTTATCATTTGCATGAACTCTAAAAAGTCTCACTGAAAGAAAGAGAATTTTGAATGAACACTAAGGAGATTATCACACAGAAGAGGCAAACATCCTCCTGTCATTAAATCATCATTAAATCATCCTAATAGCATGATCGAGGGGGAAGATTATCACAACCCCATGTACTTCTCCTGTTCTTGTCCCGTCTATAAATAGTAATGGACCTATCATTTGGTATTAATGGGAGTTTCGGTTAATACCAAATGACGCACCCATTACTGTTTACAGGCAGGACAAGAACAGGAGAAGTGCATAGGGGTGTGATAATCTTCCCCCTGATTGTGCTATTAACAGGATTTAATGGCAATTTAATGATAGGAGGAGAAAGACCCCCCCCTCCGATGCATTGGGAGGGGTTCTTCATTGCACTGGCCAAGTAAATGAGGCCAAACGATTGATTGGCTGAGCGGGGGGGGGGGGGAAGTCCTGCCTCTTCCTCCGCTGCCCAGCCAATCGGGATAGGGATCCTCTAGGATCCCTTCTCGATGGTAGTCTCGCTTATCGCGAGACTACCAACGAGAATTGGGGGGGCTATAAAGCCCCACGGCTGCCTCATGTCAGCAGCCATTTTGGAGAAGCGGACAAGCAACCCAACCCACCCGCCCTTCACTAATAGAGGCGTAAGTATTTATTCTCAGGCTGCGGCTGGTCGCCTTATTGGAGCCGGGAGGGAATTTTCCCAGAGTTATTGGAACCTGGGTTTTTCGCCCTCCCTGAGATTAAATGGGGGTATGCTTGAATTTTATAGCTTATATCGTTATGGATATATGCAATTGCTATTGGTTATGTTGCAATGGGGCCAAGTTAAGTTATTATGTCACAACTGGGTGTCAGGGTCCTGGTTAGAATATGTTTTATCAATTTATATTAATCTTCTGGCGGGCAGGGACACCCCCCCCCGGGGATAAGTTAGTTAATTGGAATTATGAAATTGGTTCAAGTTTAATTGGACAAAGAGTATACTTCAAGGGGTTAAACAAATTGTTGATATTGCATCACCAAACTAATTGATGACGTCATGGACAAGTTACGTCATGAGCTGAATTATGACATTATTTCCAGTTGGGGGGAAGAAGATTTATTTGGGGTGTGTTTAATTGGAACTTGAGGTTCTTGACACATCAATTAAAGGGATAGATTGACACGGTTGGTTAGACTGGGTATGTAAAGGATCACATGTGTCAAGAACAATAAAAAATGTGGTTAAATTGAATTGTTAAAGAATTATTGATGACCCTGTACAAATAAAGTTGTGGCCAAGTTTACAACCATAATTTTGAGTACAGTGTCATTTTTGTGTCGGTGCAATGCTTGCCTCCCATGTGATAATCTCCTAAAACTTGGTGTACATATTATGCAGAACGTATGCGATTGAAAAATAATACCGCAATGTAGAGTGCCTGTGTCCAGTATTTTAATCAGGTATACCTTCTTAATAATAATAATAATAATAATAATAATAAAATTTATTTATACCCTGCCCCTCTGCATAACGATTGGGACGGCTTCCAACATACAATTACAATACAATAATATCAACCCCAAACCCCAACCCTCCCACCCCTTAAAAACACTCCATTTCATTTTTCCCTTCCACTGGGCATTCTCAGTCTTCACTATTTTGGTGGTTTACCTGATTTAGAGATTCCCCCCAAAGTGTTTTTATTGTAGCAGCGAGATTAACTATAGCAAGATGTTGGGAAACAAAAATAACTGTACAATTAGAGGAATGGTATAAAGAGGTATGAATTAGCGATTAATGATAAATTGACATGTAGAATGAAAGTAAAAAAAGAGTTTAGGGGAAAAAAGTGATTTTGATGGAATTTGGAAAGAATTCATTGAGAAAGTATTGAGAAGACAGAAAATTACCACCACGGGAGGAATTGAGATTTTGGACGGAATATAAGGGCGAAAATGGCTCCAGGGAAGGGGAACACTGAGGTGGGATATAAAATATATTTAGCTAAGCTGTAATAGAAGGTAGAAAATATATGTATGGAATTATTTATCATATAAAATGTATATGTATGAATAATTTTTAAAAATAAAATTAAAAAAAAAAAGAATTTCCAAATTGAAAAAACAAAAACAAAAAACCCTCTACTACAGGTACCAGAAGTGACAAAGGCAATCAATATCTAAGGCATACTGCCTAGGACAAGCAGTAGGAGAGCCTGTGATCCTAGCTGAACCTGTGATCTGATTCTAGGCCTTCATTTGTGCCCAGTCTTTTAAAGCTACCCAGTTACTGGCTCTCCAACTCAGTGGTGAAGAGGGGGAACCTCATCAAAGCACAAAAAAGCTCAGTGTGGTGACAATGTCTTGTACTTTGGATATCCCAAACAGTTGGCCACCAGGTTCCCATAACAATATCGCATGACAAAAAGTGGCTCACACAATCATTTTTGTCTTTCCTGCTTTTGTTGCAGCTAATCTTTCCAAGGGTTGTGAGATATAACTTTAAGAGATGAACAAGAAGCCCCCTGAAACAAAATTTCTTTATGTATTTCATTCTTCAGAAGGCCAGATCTGCTCATTTTTAGTCACTCAGACTAACATGAAGGGCTTGATTTATAAAGCAGGATCCCATTAATCTCTATCGTAATTATTTACAACATACGAAACATCACTGGAATTCTGGATTATGAACCAAAATGGAAGTTAATCAGTTTATAAAATTAGACACTCTTATAGTATAGACACACATAATGGAAAGCCACTTATATACAGATTTTCGAACTGCTCCCATACTAGCATTGCATTTGGAAGATTTCCTCTGCTTTTTTTATACAGCCACAGTGATGTGAATATTGATGCACAAATATTATAAACAAATCAACTAAAAGAGTCACAAATACAGGTAGCTGACTATCTCCTGCCCTCTGTAGCCATTTCTCTATTGTTTACTGCCAGTAATAAATATACAGGCATGAATAGGCAATTTCTATCTCTCTAATGGAATGTCAAAGCTAAAAACAAAACAAACCCAACACAGAACTGTTTTTCATTTCGTTGTGCTGGTCTGCTAGTCTTACTAGTATAAGCAATATTTCATAGCAAGTCAAGCCCCATGGCTGTAACATTTTAAAATGCAAACACCACATAGAATAAATGGAGTTGGTTTCCTACATAAACATACCTATCTGAAGGCTCTCCAGACTCCAAAAACGGGCCATTTCCCCTCTGGCTACCATCCTGCTGTCCAAAAATAAACCATATAAAATGCAGAATATGGCTTTTAATAGGTAAGGTTTTTAAAAAACCTTTTTTAAAAAAATCATTGTAGACTAGGGAGGCTGCAAGCTACTGGAAATGCAGAAACAGCTTATTCATCGCTTTGAGCTTCTGTCTGTGCATTTCAGGCCAGTCTACTTCGAAACTGACAGCTCACTCCCTGTTCAGTGTAGCTGTGAGTTTAGTGCATTTAGTGACATCATGGAGTACCCTTAGGGAGGAAGTTACAAGATAGAAACACAAACACACACAAACACACATACACATACAAAGAGTGCTCATCCACATAATGCATGCACACAGGCTTCTACTGCCAATTAAGTGCTTACAGAACAGATTTATTATTGTTACTCTGAATTAGACTTTCTATTCAGATGTGTGGGTCCCTATTTGTCCTTTGTCCAGTCCAGATGAAAATGTTCCATTGTTAAATACCTGGTTTCTTCTTGCCACTGTATGCTTTAAAATGAATGACTTGGTACAAGTTGTGTTGCAACATTATCTCAGACTGTAAACGGCAAGTGCAAATTTAAATATTAAAAACATAAGGCTACAGTTCTTCAATAAGGTAGACTATAATTCTCTCTCTCTCTCTCTAGTCCAAAACACTTTGCAGAAATAATCCATTTTGAGACCACTTCAACTGCCCTGGCTCAGTGCTAGGGAATCCTGGGAGCTGTAGTTTATTGTGGCATCAGAGCTCTCTCCTTCTAATGTTTAGGCGGACTCTCTTTTCTTGTAGCTTGCATCCATTGTTCTGTGTTCTATTCTCTGGAGCTGCAGAAAACAAGCTTGCTCCATCCTCAACATGACACCCCTTCAAATATTTAAACAGGGCTACTATTATTGCCTCATAACTTTCTCTTCTCCAGGCTGGACATACCCAGCTCCCTAAGTCAATGGCCAGTGAAGTGTGCCTGCCCAAGTTAGTAGACCCAAGGTCATGCACTGACGTTGACTAATATAGAGTGGAGCGATCCATGGGAACTCCAATCCATGGATGACTAGCCTGCCAATACAGCAGGCTCACTGTAATTGTATAGTGTAAATGCATGGCTGGCCTGCCTTTTCTGTATCTCAATCCTGCTTGTTTTAGGCCATGTATGTTACTTCCTCAGCCCTTGCCATGTTGTACAGACAGATGAGTCTCAGAACTCAACAGTCTAAATCAGATACTGGTAAAATTATACAACACTACTAGTAGTGCTGATGAGAGATAAACACAGTGTTCAGTCACACATTCTAAGGAAATTAACTTAAAATCACTGATTTTGTCATAAGGGTAGAACTAGTATACAATTCTGGAATCTTATGGAGCATTTTAAGCATTTATGTTCATTAAAAAATTTAATACTTTACAGCCCCCTCTTCTGTGGCATGTATCTATGAAAAGGTAAAGGGCTGGACTAGATACCTTTTCAGGCACATCTCAGTTTTACAGTTCTACAATTCTAATTCCAGCAAACAGAATGAGTAAAAAAAAAAAGTTAAACTCTGTATTATAAAAAAATATATAGAAAAACAAAAATGTGCTTAAGAAAATCCCATGAAATTGATGGGCTCACTGTACATTGACAGGCAACTTGATGGCACATACACACCCAGAAAGGAGGCATAAAATATGGCAATGGAGTTACAATGAAATTAAAAGCAATTTAACAACACTGGAAATTTAAAAGCCTGGGCTTTCTTTTTTTGCTTGTCATTAGAAGAGGTACAAGGTGAAAGTCCTGGGGAGAGCATTCTAAAGGCAAGGTGCCATAACTGAGAGACCTCATGCCATGAACCCTCAAGCTTCCTCCAGAAAGCATCCACCTCAATTTAAAATAAAATAAAACTTCTCTGAAAATCTTCACAATCAGCTGCACAACTGTTCTAAGGCCTGGATTCGAAAAAGGTGAGGAAAGAGTGTGGCTTGGCTTCAGTTTGTGTTGTTGTGTGCCTTCAAGTTGTTTCCAACTTATGGCAACCCTAAGGCAAACCTATCATAAGTTTTCCTGGCAAGATTTGCTCAGAAGTTTACCATAGCCTTCCCCCGAGACTGGGAGAGTGCAACTTCACCAAGTCCACCAAGTTGGGAATCGAACCCTGGTCTCCAGAGTCCACTACGCATGATGGCTCTAGTACCCAGCCATAAAAAAATGTATTTCCATCTGTGAAAACAGCCTTGGCTTTCCTTTTGAAAGGAGGAATTAGGTTTTCACAAGTGCAGCTGCTCAAAGTGTGCACAAAACTTGGAAATCTCCTTTCCCCTGGAAAAGTATGCATGTACGGTGGATACAAAGTTCTGCAAAATAACCACTATCATTTTATGTTGTATTTGTACACACTATAAGCACAGGGACTATTTTGGTATTCTGTTTACTTACATATTAGCAATAGCAATAGCATAACTGGAGTGTAAGATGTAGAATGATGAAGGAAGTCATTGGCATCCAAAGCTAAACTTTCAGCATTCCTGTGACGGAATAAAGCAATGACCTTGCCAGACTATCACATCAAAACCTAAACTTTTTCTTTAAAGTAACAGTCTTCAGCTTGCAACAATTCCTTCCCCAGGAACAGCACCACCAATTCCACACAAGACCAGGGTGTTATTTTCCAATGCCCACCAAATGCATAAGTTGGCATCTCTGAAAAAATCTTACCCTAGTATCTTTCTACATTTGGATCACCTTTTAAAAAATGGTACCAAATAAAGGTTCAGCTATTCCAGGGAAAAAGTAAATTTCTATACTTGGAAAACTCAGATGTTTCTTTCAAAGACAATGCAACTAGTGATGCTGGTCCTTTAACTGGGACATCTCCTCTCCTACTGACTTGATCAAAAGACCCTTGAGGCCCCTGCTGCATACAAAGAGTTTCAAAACACCCACAGAAGCCATGTGATTTCCTGGCTGCTGCTGGCTCGAACGGGAAAATGAGATGCCTGACACTGTATTGCAATCTCTATACTTCTCACTTTCAAAAATCTGTATTTTACTGCCTTTTGACAATGGCTGGCCTAGCTTTGAACAAATCAGTGATTGAAAATGTTATTTTTAAAGAGAACAATTCCTGGAATCTTCTAGCCAACATGGCCAATGGCATTAGCAAATAGGACAAGCCATCCATGATCAGAATGGGAGTTCATCCCCTTTCATCTTTCTAGCAGTGGTCAATTCAGTGCCTTTACAAAGCAGACCATGAAGGCAACAACCCTTTTCAAGTACAGTGCTGTAAGCCCTCCACATTTGTGACTTTGACTTGATTTGATTATTCATGGATTTGATTAATATGTTCTCTAGGATTTTCTACTACTTCCAGAGTGACTCTACCATCAACATCCACCAGAAGTCATGCTGGACGACCTAGAGATTCCTAGAGAGACCACTTCTTTAGGGATTTGTAGGTCCTCCGGCATAATTCTATGGTCAATGTCTGGTAGATGTTGACCACAGAGTTGCCTGGAGGACCCAGAGATTCCTAGAGAAATGTCCTGTCAGGTAAAAAAGTAGTGTTTTCTTATTTGCGGTTTTCCCACTTTCACAGAGGTCTTGTGCCCTTAACCCCAGTGAATGTGGAGGGCACACTGTAGTTTGTTCCCAGGATTTGGTATTCAGACATCTATTACTGCTGCATTTGCAGTTTCCACTTAATTATCATGACTGCTGATGAACCCCTCCTCCATAAAACATCCATTAAACCATCTTTAAATATCTGATATCATGCAAAAAAGTTGGGAGTGAGCTTGCTTTTTGCTTCTTTAGAAGTTAGGAGCAAAGCCAATGGATTCAAATTCCAACTAAATGTTAGAGTAAGTAACTTTTTGATGCTAATACCGGCTTATCTTGGAAGTTGGTGTACTCTCTCTCACAAGAGATTATTAATCAGAGGTTGGATGACTATCTGTTATGGTTGCTTTAGCTATATTTTTTCCTACTTTTATGCAGAACTGGACTAGATGATATCTTGAGCCTCTTCTAACTCTAAGATTCCATCATTTTCTATAGGTTCTCTTTAAAATCTGTGGTAAGGTGGAATGAAAGCAAGTTGGGATTTATTAGTCAGTCTTTGAGTAATTTGAAATAAACTAGGAAAGGTTTTGGACTCTCTATTGTTTAACAGTTTGTTGTTGTGCCTTCAGGTCATTTTTAACTGATGGTGACCCAAAGGCATGGGGTATCATGGGGGTTTCTTGGAAATATTAGTTCAGAGGAAGTTTGCCATTACCTTCCTCTGAGGCTGAATGAATGTGATTTGCCCAAGATCACTCAATGGGTTTCATAGCTATGTGGGGAATTGAACCCTGGTCTCTAAAACAGGAAAAAGAGGGAGTCTACCCCACCCGCATCAATCTGCAGAAATGAGGAATGCTTAAGGGCAGGCCAAGAACCTTTGAAAAGTTACATATTTGGACTAAAACTTTCAGACTCTCCTAACCAGCTGTCTGAAGATTCTGGGAGTTGTAGTCAAAGGGTAATTTTTTCTGAGCACTAGCTATGAGTAAATTAATGTGAGAAAGGGTTATAAACTTACCTCTGAAACTAAAATATTGGACCAAGCCTCTGCTTATAAGTACCTTATTTCATAATCCTCTCCTCATACACCCTACCACATCCTGACAAGCCACTAGTTTCCATCTGATAGAGACAAGGATTCTCATTAACAAAAACAACACCTATGCCTGAATAATGCTAGCTCCTAAGCTGCATCTTTGGCCATCATCATGCTTTGTGGCAATGAATTCAATCTCATCATTATCCACTTTTGATAAATATGGCAGGAGGACAATAGATAAAGGAAAAGCATATGTATGCCACATTAATGACTCTATACTGCACACAACTGAGCATCTTACCTCCCTTTTGTTAATAGGATTTAAGCTGTGAACTGGATTGCAGTTCATGTTACCAAATGAAAGCATGACTTTATTTACAGTAATCCATTAGAAAACAAGAGGTGCCATCCTAAAGAAACACACCTTCTTCTCACATTTAGGCAAAGTACTTTTTAAAATCTACATTTATCTAAATACCTTTTTGGGCAGAGAACAGAAATTGTTTTTTTAATGATATTACAGTTCACATTGGCAAAAATGAATAATTTCTCTTAAACACCATTGCATTTAATACATTTATACATGTGCCTTCAAGTTGCTTCTGACTTATGGTGAACCTAGGGCGAACCTATCATCGAGTTTTCTTGGCAAGTTTCTTCAGAAGGAGTTTGCCATTGCCATCCTCTGTAGTTTGTTGTGCCATCAGAGCTCTCTGACAGAGAAGGCTAAATGTCTCACAAAACTACAGTTCCCAGAATTTCCTAGCACTGAGTCAGGGTCTCAAACTGGATTATTTCTGCAGTGTGGATGCAGCCTGAGAGATCAAGGAAGATCAACAGCGCTCCCCTAATGATAGCATCTTGATGATGGTGATGCTGATAGTGTGGGTTACATACAATTGAGGTCTGCATTTCTAGTGTGGAATCCTACCATTAGGCAGAGGAAAGCAACCTGTTAACAAAGCAAATCTGGGGCATCATGAAAGGACAGCAAGTTGTTAAGACTATTTACTATATTTCTACTTTACCACCAGAAATAGAGAGAGGTGGTTTGTGTGATTTTCTGTCTCCTATGCTAAAATAACGTGGCTGGCTAAAATAACATGGCTGGTTTAGGCTCAGGCATATCTTGAAGAACCCTTTGAAGTAAACTCCTAGACTGCACTGCTTACCCTTCCTGTTACCTTGTTTTGGAATTACATGTAACCATCAACTCTGATATATTCCCAATCTCATTTTGCAATTCCAAGTGTTTTCAAAGTTTTAGGGAGTCTTAAGAACACACCTTCTTCCTTGCACTCTCGGCTGGCTGCTCTGGTTGATGGCCTGGAAATGTCACTTTTTAACTTTGGGGATTCTGGGTGCTGTAGTCCAAAAAATAAAATTTCCAAGCTCCTTTCTGGTTGTACCAAAACATGCAATACTTAAATTGGGAGGTGCAAAGGAGGAGAGTTTTAAACATGAGGAGGTATGATGCATTTAACCTTACAGCCTGCTCCCAAACTCTAAATCTTGACTCAGCATTGTGTTACTGTCAGAATACACAATACTGAACATACAATATTGTGAACACACTACAGGGACAGAGTAAGGGAGATGCCAAGAAGTGAGTTTTAGTTTTACCCCTGAGTACTAAAAATAAACGGTTTGCAACCAGTATATGGTTTTTAAGAATTTGGGGTTATTCCAGCTCTGCCTATGAAAATTAAAGTGAGACTATTTTCCAAGTATACTACATCAAGAATATTCTGAATAAACTGAAGATTCCTAAAGTTATTTATTTATTATATTAATTTGTATCCTGCTTTTCTTCCAAAATTGGGACCCAAAGCAGCTTAAAGTCTAAAAACTTACCATTAAAAACTAACAAAAATATAATTAAGAACACACTTAATTTTCAGGCCAATATTAATGAACATTTAGTCATTGTGGAAGAAATGCTATCAAGTATCTGAGAAAAAACAGATGTCATTTGAGAACATTTGCTAAAATGTTTGTAGTGGTTTGTAGTGAAGATAATGTGATAAACAAGTGCCAAGATAAAACTGAAAGAAGAAAAAGCCCTTGTATGCAAATGGAAGTGATTAATAAATAAAAGCTTGCTACCAAGGTCCACATGATAGCTACACTGAATACAAAAATGGCTTCTACTAAATTTATCTCTGGCAAAGGACTATGCAACTTAATCCTACCAAAAAATGAGAGTTGCTTTACATATCAGGATGACTTAATGGCAGGAAACTAGTAGCTTGGGAAAATCAGAGTAAATTGCACTGATTTTGTAAGCCAGAAGCAGGCAATATACACGTAACACAATTATAAAAGGAAGGACAGCTGCCAAAAGTGTCACTGTCACTTTGCTCCTAACAACCTTTTCTATCTTGAATGTTGGTGCTACTGAAACTGGTCATTAATTAATGTGTGTCTGTTGGCAATGCAATATGCATATTCATAATACTACCAAACAACCACAATGACCACATATCACACATCTACTTAATAGATTCCCAGAACTTCATAAACCTATGACTTTATAAAACGTATAATATTTTGACATTGAATGCCATACATTACTTTCCAAAAGTGTGTTCTATGCAGTTAACCTACAACATTCCCTTCTAGAATTTGAAATTGAGCTTCCTTCCTGTTCTCCAAAGCCCTTGACATCTGTTTAACAGGTAGTAAATTCAGAAGGACCTGGAGTTGAATCTATTCCTTCCTCTCTGGTGAGCTCAGTCCATCTCAGAGAAGAGAATATTGATTAACCTCCTAAAGCCACCCAGCAGCAAGCAGCAAACTAGTCAAGTAACAAATGCAAGTTTCTTAAGTCTCCAGTTTAAAATACTTTTGCATGGTGCACAAGTTGTTGTCTGGCTCTTAATTCTTTCCATTTGCTTGTTTGTTTTTAAAACATCTATGCCATTCTCTGACAAATCTTCTGAAGTAAGGGGGAATCTTAAAATAGAAATAGGGCAACAGCATAGATGATGAAAAACAGAAACCAGTATAGCACACAAATATGGTTGAGTCAAACTGCAAGAACTCTTAATGAAACTGCTGTATTTTCTAAACACAACTATTATCATTAACCTACAAAATAGGGAACGGACAGGACAAGATAGTTTTTCTATGAGAAGCAGCCCTACAACAAAACTGTGAACACTATAACCGACTGGGGCAATGTCAGAATTACCTGCACATTTACTTACTTATTTTACATTAGTTCCATGTGAAACTCACCATGAGATGCTCTCATTTGTCTCTTGCATCCAACTCTGTCCAGACCGATGGGTGTGCTTTGAGAAAAGGTGAAGGGACGGAATCTGGCTGAGACAGCTTTGTAAGGAGGAACCTGATGCGCTGGTACTGGAGGGCGTGCAACTGGCTAAAAACAAAATGAAAAAAGAAAGCCTGACTGCAAAATCCTGTATGGAACCCTAACACCAAGCCAGGCAAGAAATGAAGTTGTCAACAAAGTGTCTGCTGTACTGTAGTACAATAAAATACGAAGGTTCCATACAAGATCCATCATCCTGTGTGCTACTTATTCTCTGAAAGCTAATCTTTATGCAGTTAACCAGCACCCTCCATGCACAGGAAGAAGAATGTTAACCATCACAGGGAAACCAATAATTTGCATAAGTATGAATAAAAAAGGTGAGAGAGGGAACCTAAGTTGAATCTTCTAAAGGTCCCCAAAAATCCAAGTATTTTCAGTGGCCATACAATGCTTGCTTAGCATCTGTTGGAGGGGCAAGTAATAAGTGGACAAGAGAGATAACTGAACAAAATATTCTGGAGAAATGCATTGTTAGATTGTTGAAATACCAAACTGGAGCACACGGCATTGCAGCATGCTGTTGCAGATTGTTCTTGATCCTTTTATTTCTAACCCTGAGAACTGAGTGTCGTTTCTTTTACAGCCAAAATTGGAGGAAGATAGCAGCATACTTGGGGAATTCCCAAGGTTTGCAAAAGTAAAAAGAAATAACCTGCAGGGGAAAAATACTGAAAGAAAAAGAGACTCTCCAAAACAGCTGAATAAGATCTTTGTTGTTGTTAACTGCTATCAAGTCAGTTTTGACTTCTGGTGACCCTATGAACAAGAGACTTCCAAAATCCTGTCATCGACAGCTCTGGTCAGGTCCTGCAAACTCAAAACTGTTGTTTCCTTGATCAAATCTACCTACCTGCAATGTGGCCTTCCTCTTTTCCTACTGCTTCCCACTTTGATAAGCATTGTCTTTTGTAATAGGTTATTTTATCTCATATATCCAAAATAATGAGAACTAAATGCTGATTGATGATGGAATAGAATAAAGTCAGCTGGCATATTTAAAATGTGTATGATACTCAGTCATAATTGGTTGCATCTTCACACTTCCAAGTAGTATTCTGTCAGGTTGGTTTATGTAAACAGCTAAGTAACATAGAATGAAGGACTGGGTGGAACAACAAATTAAGTTAATTTAGGAAAGTCTATGTTGTTATCTCTAAAATTTCACTACAGTCTTAAATCTTGGTATAACAGAGTCCAAGTCAAAAAGTTTAGCATATTGGAACAGAAACATGTCGACCTGAACTTCTATTTTATTAATAGTGTATTACTGTTATTTAGTTCAGTGCTTGGCTTATGTGAGGAACAGAGGGAGGGATGTGCACTTTTTAAAATCCTGCCCACATTTTTTTCCTATCTTCTGTATGTTTATAAGACTTGTAGTGTTTTGTTTGTTTGTTTGTTTGTTTTGGCATGGAAATCAGAGAATATTTTCTCTAATTTTTCCTGTGTGCATTCTTACATTTTACCTAATTTACACATTTTCCCTACTGAATAAACCATGTTTCTCCATATTTTTCCAACTTGTAAACTAAAGCCATTTACATTTTCTTCCTTGTTTGTGTATACTGTATTTCTCTGAAACACCCCATTTTGTTGTTGTTAACTGCCCTCGAGTCGATCTTCACTCATGGTGACCCTATGGATGAGAAATCTCGAAGACTCTCTGCTCTACTTAATTCCTGCAACCCTTAATAACCTTATGACCTCCTTAACAGAGTCCATCCATCTGGCATGTGGTCTTCCTCTCTTCCTCCCTCCCTCCACCTTTCCCAGGATTATTGTTTTTTCCAAATAGTCCTCTCTTCTCATGACGTGTCCAAAGTACAACACTCTCAGTTTGGTCATCTTGGCTTCCAGGGAGGTTTCCGGTTTGATCTGTTCTAGGACCCATTTGTTTGTCCTTTTAGCTGTCCATGGGATTTTTCTAGTTTTTTCATGGCTACCCTCCCCATTCTTAATCTTCTGATTTCCTGACTGCAGTCCCCATTTCTATCAATGTTTGATCCCAGGTATGAGAACTCTTTTACAATTTCTATTTCCTCATTGTCTAGTTTGAATGTGTGTAAGTTCTCTGTGGTCATTATTTTTGTTTCCTTTATGTTCAACATTAAGCCTACCTTTGCACTTTCTTCTTTGATCTTCCTTAGTAGGTGTTCCAGGTCTGTGAGGTTTTCTGCTAGTACTATGGTGTCATCTACATATCTTAGATTGTTGATATTCCTTCCTCCTATTTTCACTCCCCCTTCATCTGTATCTAAGCCTGCTTTTCTTATAATATGTTCTGCATACAAGTTGAACAGATAGGGTGAAAGGATGCAGCCTTGTCTGACCCCTTTGCCAATTGGGAACCATTCTGTTTCTCCATGTTCTGTTCTGACAGTAGCCTCTTGTCCTGAGTACAGATTCCTCATTAGGACTATCAGATGTGTTGGCACTCCCATGTCTTTAAGAGCATTACTGTCCCCTTTAAGGGCCGAGTGACTTCAGCTCCCAGAATCCCAGACTATTGGCCAACATGGCTGAGGCTTCTGGGAGCTGAAGTCCAAAATACCTAAGAGGGCCGAGTTTGCCTGCCTCTGCTTGAAAGGCTTTGCTATAGTCTATAAAGCAGGGGTAGGCAACCTTTCCCCTTTAAGGGCCGAGGGACTTCAGCTCCCAGAATCCCAGGAGCTATTGGCTAACATGGGACTATTGGCTAACATGGCTGAGGCTTCTGGGAGCTGAAGTCCCTCGGCCCTTAAAGGAAAAAGGTTGCCTACCCCTGCTATAAAGCACATGCTGATTTTCTTTTGGAATTCCCTGTTGCACTCCATTAGCCTCCTCATATGTTTGCAATGTGGTCCCTCGTGCCTCTTCCTTTCCTGAACCCTGCTTGAACCTCTGGGATTTCTCTCTCCATGTGTGGTTGGAGTCTATGTTGCAGAATTTTGAGCATGATTTTGCTTGCATGGGAGATCCGTGCTATGGTTCTATAGTTGCTGCAGTCTCTTGTGTCTCCCTTTTTGTGGATGGGGATGTATATTGATCGCTTCCAATCTGTTGGCCATCATTTTGTTTTCCATATCTGTTGACATATATTGGTTAGCACTAGAGTTGACACTATCAGTGTGGATTGCAGCAGTTCAATTGGAATATCGTCTATTCCTGGTGATTTGTTTTTCGCTATTTTTCTTATTGCAGTTTCCACTTCACTTTTTAGAATTTGGGGTTCATCTTCATATGGCTCTTCATTCCATGTATCCTTCATTTTGTCATCTCTTTTATATAATTCCTCTGTGTACTGCATCCAATGTCTTATTATTCCTTCTTGGTCTTAAATTATGTTATTTTTATTGTCATAGGTTGTCCCAGTCCTTGGTTTTAATTTTCCTTTGATTTCTTGGACCTTGTGAAATAGATCTCTTCTTCTTCCCTTTTTGTTGTTGTCTTCTATTTCTCTGCATTGGTTGTTGTAGTAATTTTCTTTATCTTTCCACACAAGCCATTGCACTTTTGCATTCATAATTCTTAGTTTGTTCCTATCTCCCTTTTATTTTATTCTCTTATTTTCTTTATTGCTTGTAGTGTTTTTTCTGTCATCCATGGTTTTTTCTTTCTTTTTGTTTATTGAAAGTGTCTGTCTGCATTCTTCTTTTATTATGTCCCTGGCTTCAGACCATAGTTCTTCTGGTTCTCGATCTATTATGCTTAGTAATGCAAATCTGTTTCTTATGTTGTCAGTAAATTCTGTTGAGGTATTATTTAGATGATAGTTTGGTGTAAACACTGGTTTTGTTTTCATCTTGAGTCTTAGGGCCTTTGCAGACTGCCAGAAATAGGGCACATTAAATTGAGGCACTGCCCTGGCTCAGTGCTAGGGAATCATGGGAACTGTAATTTATTGTGGCACCAGAGCTCTCTGACAGAGAAGGCTCAATGTCCCAGAAAAAAATACAATTCCCATGACTCCCTAGCACTGAGCCAGGGCAGTGCCTCAATTTAATGTGCACTATTTCTGGCAGTCTGCAAAGGCTGTTACTTATGTTTGAAATGAATAATTTGTGATATGTGCCACAGTCGGTGCCTAGTCTAGCCTTGGCCACCAGTATAGAGTTCCGCCATTTTTTGCTTCCAATTATATAGTCTATTTGATTTTTGTATTGACCATTTGGTGATGTCCATGTGTATAGCCTTCTTTCTGGTTTTATGAAGAATGTGTTTGCAATGAATAGGTTATTGGCTTCAGACACTCACCTGCTTCATTTTTTTTGCCCAATCCAAATCTGCCTACTGTTTTTGATTCTTCTTTGCTTCCAACTTTTGTGTTCCAATCTCCAATGATCAGCTTGATATCCTGTGTTGGTGTGCTGTCAATTTCTTCCTGTACTCCTTCATAGAATCTACCAATTTCTTCCTGTTCTGCCTCTGTGGTTGGTGCATAAACTTGAATTATGGTGATAGTCATAGGTTTACCATGGAGCCTTAGTGAAATGATTTGGTCTGATTTTGTACTGTATCCGCTGACTGCTTTTGCCACATCTTTTCTTAGTATGGAAGCCACCCCATAGTCTTTCATACAATTAAACACCCCATAAGCCTTCCAAATGTGCATGTTTTTGAGACAAAGTGTGTTTCTTCTCTTAATGGTTTTCTTGAGGTGCAAAAATGCTATTTTTGTGCAAACTGTCAACAAAATTATTTTCCATCACTAAGGTCTGCCCCCCTTACCTTCCCTTATCTATATTTATTATAAACATATCCTCCATTTCAATCAGGGGAGTTTTCAATAAAGCAAAAACCAAAAACAATACAACCCCCTCTAACAAGCAAATTTCATGAAAATTACTACATAACCTAAAATAAAGCAAATTAGTGGGAAATAAGAGGGTTAGAGATAAACCCTTTTGGAAAAACTTTCCTAATTTGGGATGACAAATTCCTCAAAAGACCTTGTCTTTGCTCATCGATCTCCAAAACTCAGTGTGGAAACCCAAAGAAGGCCATGCAGGAGTGTGATTTGTCTAAAATTTTGGGAGTCAAGAAGTTTGGCCTTGAGACTTTTATGAATTCTTCCCCTATATTTGTTCCTTTAAATCAGCGGTTCTCAAATAGTGGGGCGCGCCCCCCAGGGGGGGCGCGAGGCTCCGTAAAGGGGGCCCTGTTACGGCTGGAGAGAGGGAGATTGTCCCAGCGCAGCCACAGTAGCAGCCCAACGTGCTCTATCCTGATTGGTCAAACCCGCCCATGTGACTATTTACAGTCGTGCGGGGGGGGGCGCGAAATGTATTCTTCTTTCCTAGGGGGGGCGTGACAGAAAATAATGGAGAAGCACTGCTTTAAATTAACCATTTTCCTATAAGCACAAGCAATTTGAATCATTATGTCTTCACATTTCATACTGTAATAAAATGACATACTGTGCCTTATTTATATTCCTTCTAACTAGTTTTGCTCATAGTCAGGTTTTTCATTAATAATTTTCACACAGAACTCTAAAGCTCTGTCACTTTGACCTTCAGGTTGTCATAGCCTTAAAAGCACTTTTCATTTTCCACAAAAGACTTTAGCATTTATTAAAACTGAATGCTTCCTTTTTAGAAACTTTTGTCTGACCCTTTAATACAACACAAGTCTTTCACATTACAGAGATTCCCCTACATTAAATTGTTGAGCAAATAACCAAAGTCTTAATAAAGAAGTTATTTACCTTTTAGCATTTGATTGGGTGCTTGGACTTAGAAGAGAAAAAAAGAAAAAAGAAACTCCAGCAACAGTCAGTCTTTACAAGCTCTTAAAAATATTTTTCAGGCATCCTTGTATTTTGTGTAGTCTGCATAAAATTATTCTTCCTAAATTATTTAATTTTATGCCTATTCTTGAAATGCCTGCAAAAGTAGTCCTGCATTATCATTTGCGCATTCATTTAGACTGCACTTTACCACAAGGTTTTCAGCTCACTCCCTTTCAAAGTAATTAATAAGTTACTGCTGAACAAAATCCAAACCTTGGGAATTTATTCCTGCCCTTTTTTTTAGCAATAGTAGTAGTAGCAGCAGCAGCAGCAAGAATATCAAGAATATACTTACCTTCAAAATAGTCCAGCATCTTTTAATATGTCTCTAGATTTCAAGCAAAGCATACAGTACTTATGTTAAGTAAGGACAGAATTTAAGTGTCAATATAAACAGCAGACTTACTGCATGCTAACTTAAGAGTACAGAGCATGTGGAGTGGATATCAGAAGTGAGGAACATGCCCCTGCTTTTTTTTTTTTTAATATTGTGCACAGCAGAATATCTGGATTCAGGAGAAAATAAAATTCCCATCTTGCTGGCGAGCTCAAAGTAAAAAAACAAAAAAACAAAATTACATTGATGGAACAAGTCTAAAGACTTTTTCCATTTTAAGCTCTCTTTTAACTATAAATTGGTGCTAACTGTAATCTAAGGGGCTATACAGACAGTCCGTTTGAGCCCACTTGGGGGCATGGTGTTTAGATGTGCCATGTCCACAAGCGGGATCGAAGCCAGACCAGCGATTACATGCTGCCCAGCTTCTCTCCTGCTTGGAGGCATGGCGCTTAGATGCCACTTTCCCTAGAGGGACAAGCCAGCTCTACAAGGGGAAGGGGCGGCTTTTTTCAGTCCCCCAAAAGGAGCAGATCATATCCACTCCTTTTTGGGGTGGACTCTAACTGGATTGGGGCCAGGCATGTGTTTGCCCTGACCCCGATCCAGCCTAAAAGGGATGGCTCTAAGCCTCTTTTTTTGGGCTGCCTGTATCTGCCCCCCCCCCCAAAAAAAGCCTAACAAAACAAAAGAGTTGATATCGAAGTGTAAATTTCAGGATTTGATGCAGCAGTCCTGCCAAAGCAAAATCTCTACTAATTTTTGTGAAGTAAACATCAAGACTTTTTGTTTGAGAACAGTTTTTTTAAACAAAACAAAATATACACACCTAAAAAGATGCCTGCCAGAAATCTGATCAGCCTAATTCCACACAAAATAAAAAATGACAAGGCACATCAAGATAATAATTCATAAAGTGGTAATCATGCTCAAAGCAAACTTATGATCATTCAGCATGAACTTCAGAACCAATTTTGATGTTTACCATGTCTGACCATGCTCAATCGTCAGTAATGTAAGTCCCTCTTCAAATCTACTGTCCATCATATTAACTTTTTTCTGCAAATGCTAAAATTAGTGCCTGTTAAGTATTTCAGTGCTATGAAACACTTTCAAAGGTCTGAGAAACACGTTTTTGTCATTATCTATATGCAACAATTGTCTGTATCTTTGATTAGAGTGGCAACCCAAAAGCATACAGATAAATTAAAAATATTTTAAATCTCAAAATATCAACATCCAGGGAAGGAAAAAAGTTAGTGTACAGTGCAAAGGAGGAATCATCCATAGGCTAGTATTAGTTAATCTGGTTTCATGCTTTTCGAAGAATAGTATTTGATGATTATTTGGGAGAAGCAGAAGGAAGGAAAAGGAGTATCCACTATTTTCTAATTTGAAGATTACAGGTAAGGAAGGAGGAAGGTCTTTTGATTTGAGTTTCACAGAAAGTGCATTTTATGTCTTACTTGTGTAAGGAGATCTGTTATTTCTTCTGTTTGGTTGTTTTCATAAAAACTGACCCCACCAATGACAGAGATGGGTCTTCTTTTTTGTCTTCTTTGGTTGGCTACTGTACAGGCCACTGGTTCATCGGGACGTGATCTGGACTCATTGCCATCATCCACGCAGTCCACTTGACGAGACTCCACAGCAACAGAGTCTTCTGGTATTGAGAAACTCCTAATTGACAACTGGCCATAATCTGACAGAGGCCGAGGCCGCGATCTCTTTCCAGAACCCCATCTTCTAGTTGTGACCTTCTGAGTGTCTGTTCTTTCTTCATCTTGTAACGGGGGCTTCTTCCAGTGATCATCAGTAACAACCTTTTTTTAAATGTGAACAAGTCAAATAAGCCAAAAGCACTTTACAAAGTTAAACTACATCCTTCACATGATGTAAGGATTTTGTTTTCCTGCATGGAAGGAAGGAGTCGGATGCCTATCAAACACCCATAAATTAAATTGTTACCCATATAAAACTACCACAGTGAGATAAATAAATGTGACTGTAAGTTTAGGAGCAAATGAGAACCACAGCTGAGAGCAAGGTTCATGGTGAGTCATGTAAGGGAAGCCTAAACTTTAAAATCGAAGGTGTGTATTATTACTAATTGATGTTAATAAAGTATGTGGAACATTTTTTTTTAAAAAAGGGGAGGGAATCATTCAGTTCAAACAATTTATTTGCTGTCTTGTTTGATAACAACAACAAAAGTAGCAATAGTAGTAATAGTAAATGCACCAGTGGGTGACCAATACATAAAACAAGCTTCAAAATGGTCATATCCTAGCTGTTTCAGAAATCTGATCTTTACTGGAGAGTCAAGTAGTGTGACACACTACAGAATAGAAAGGATTGTTTACACAAGGTGCTTTGACATTCAGTTTACCATGTTAAGGAGAAATTCTTTTAATCTCTTATGAGCAAAATGTGCAAGTATTACTACAGAGAGGTTAAAGGAGAAATATCTTAGTAATGACCCAACAGCGCTATATATTTACACAACCAGACTATAACACAGGAACAAGACCCTCAAATATACTGCTCCCTGTGTATCACTATTTTTTTTATTTCTCATATAGAAATAACTGTTCAAATTACAAATAATTTGTAACATAATGCTTGGTATTATAATACTTGGAATGTACTGATTTCTATAGGATTTACAATATGCTGAAGGACTGGGAATCTTGAGACATGTTCCACAAAGTCAATTTGTTAAGGTTTTTTACAGGGGGTGATAAATACCATTTTTGTTCCACCCACAACAATTGACCTTTGCTCCACTACCTTCATCAAGATACATTTCAATACAGTCAGTATGCCCATGTGTTAAACTGGCATTACACCAAATAGCAAGAAAACTATGGGTATTGCATCACTTAATATATGTGGTTACTGTCACACACTTCTTTTTTCAAAATGCACTGGATATCAAGGTACATAAAAGTTAATGATAGTATGAGAAACCTACAGTCCTTAGGCTCCAGCCCACAATGCATATAACTAGGAAGTAAGAGCCACTAAACATAATGAGACTTACTTCTAAACGGACAGGCATAGATTGGGTTGTACTGCTAAAGCATTTTTCTTGTCTTTCTTTAACAAGGAATTTGCTGAAGACAGTGTTTCAGACAAGAAAACCAGGTTCTTCTATAGTGTGTGATAGCTTTTGCAGCCCTACCCAATGGCTTACCAGAAGTAGTACTATGGGGAAGGGGACACCAACAAAGAGGGGCTCTCAAAAGCATGTTATGCTTTAACTTTCTGCAAAGTCCAAAGTAGAAACAAAATTGAGATCATTACTCTTCTAGAACCATCTTCTGAAGACTTAATTCCACTTGTACTAATTACAAATAACATTGCATAATGGGAACAGCAGTAGCTTCAGTGTCCCTAGAACAGTGATGGAGAATATCTTAGGCACTGAGTGCCTAAACTAAATGGCCTTCCAGCACTGGGTGTTACCCTATGCCGAAGGTGGGACTTCCGGGGGGAATGGGACTTCTACCCTAGGGGGGTGGGCCCTCTGGGGTGGGACTTCTTCCCCCCACACCTTCCTGGGCCTTCAGCTGCCTCTCCGGAGGCAACTGAATGCCCAGGACGGCCGGGAGGAGGAGGAACAGGCACACACCTTTTCCTCGTCTTCCCCGCTCCACGTGCCAAGGAAAATGGATTTACGTGCCATCTCTGGTACGCATGCCATAGGTTTGCCAACAAGGCCCTAGAAGATCCAGTTAATACAGCTGCTCTCTTTGCAGGCACAGGGCAACATGGAGAAAGTTATCATAATTTTGAAGGCAATAAGAGGAGAACAAGAGGTTGCTATGCCATCTACTTATGGTATTCATAACTAGAACAGGCTTCCCTAACATAAGTTGAAGGTCCTTTCCTTAAGAAACAGGGAATCCTTATGCTTCCACTGTTTGCATCCACAGTGAAAAAAGTACAAGGATATGTATTTTAAAAACCTCTGCAAATGAATGTTGGGGCATTTCTGGTATTAAGCCATGTTCAAGTTGATGACGAAAATAAAGTCTATGTACAACTTGCCCCGAGGGCCAGTCTTCTAGTAATTTGACAGAGGGGAGCAAAAGGTAAAAATATGGAAGCATTCCATCTCCTGAGATAATTACTGTTTCACAGTTATTGTTTCATATTGCTATCATTACTATGAAATAAGACAGGTAAATAGCAAACTCTCCTTTTACTGTTCATGTTTTCCTCTTTTACATAATGGTAAAACCTTGGTTTGCCCAACCCCTCACACAAAAGCATTTCTGTAATCCAACAGGACTGTTCCAATGAACCTATCATTTCTATTTAACCCACATCAGATTGTGACCTCAGCCCCCTCAGGGATGTGATTTCAAATAAAAAGCTGACTGTCTTTATCAGAGCTTGGAATGTTACTTTTTAGAAGGAACTGATCATGCTAATCATTACACTGATCACCCAATTTCTTCTTGAAATTCAGAAAATAACTCACTAGATCACTTGTCACTAACATGTTACCATTAATGTTACTACTGTGCTACCAAAGAAAGAAAGAAAGAAAGAAAGAAAGAAAGAAAGAAAGAAAGAAAATGTTCTGATACCCTTTATTTCCCTAATTCTGTGTGGAACATCCTGGCTATACTCACAACCATCACCACCACCCACTTGCACAAGTACCAGTATAGCAGACCATGTGGCTGCCATGTACCGGTACATTTCACAGAGATACTTTGGTGGACACACAGAAGCAGTCTCTCCCACAGTCCCTTTTCCTTCCTCTTCTTTTTCTCCCCCAAATAACTGCTAATATCTGAGCAGGTTATAGGCATACAGTGAGACACCTCTTCTCCTCTAAATTCACTCTCATAGCTCACACCAACCCAATCAGTCCAAGTGCACACCTTTACTGTTGTCTGTAATAGCCAACCTGCAAGATAACCCTACTCTACCCCATCCCTAAAAAATCTCCATACACCCCCATTAACTTCTATATCTGTCTGGAAATGGACAAAAGGGAAGACGGCAGGAAAGACAGGCTATACTTTCTTGCTGGTTTTTTGGGGCTATGTGGCCATGTTCTGGAAGAGTTTATTCCTGATGTTTTGCCTGCGTCTGGCTTATTTGTTTATTTTATTGTAAAATTCCAACTAATCCAACTCTCTAGTGCAGCTCATGTTTTCAATGTGACTCCTCTTCCCTCTCCACCCCCCCTTCATTGTTGCTGGCTTCTTTTCTCCTTATTAGCAAGACCCACATCATACACCACATGCCAAGGCACAACAGCTACTCATACAAACCTTTCTTTTCCCCTTCCCTTTGCTCAGATTAAGTCAGAAAATAGTCATGAGTAACAGGCAAACCCCTCTATTGTGCTACACTGAAAAGTAGTGAATTATAGGCCTTGCCATTAAAGGCAAAAAGTACAGTAACTTCATTTCATCTTGTTCCAACAAAAGATAACTACCGTATTTTCCGGCGTATAAGACGACTGGGCGTATAAGACGACCCCCCCATTTTTCCACCCAAAATATAGAATTTGGGATATACTCGCCGTATAAAACGACCCCCCTTTCCAACACACACCAAATAAAAATTTTAAAAAATTAGATTTGATTTCAATATGGTAATGTTAATTCCAATGCTTATGACATGCAGGAAAACTGTCACTTATAAACACAACAAACTACAGATCCCTAGCATTTCTTTCTGCAGTGTGTTTTGGACCTTACTGCCATGAAACCCACTGGGTGAACTTGGACAAGTCACACACTCTCAGCCTCAAGGGAAGATGGCAATGGCAAAGCTCTTCTTGAGAGAATCTTGCCAAGAAAACCCCATCATCACCATTAAGTCAGGAACAATTTGAAGGCACACAAAATACACATATAACCTCCAAGTAAGGAACTTGGTTCTTCTTTAGATAAATCTTCAAGGGTACACTTTCTTTCTCTCTCATTGTGCAGAATTATTTGTTAAAGAAGCCATGCCCAAGCAACACATCAAATTTGGCTGTGTTTGCATTGCAGAAATTTATTAAAGCAATTTGACACTGCTTTAACTGCCCTGACTCAAGACTATGGAATTCTGGGATTTGAAATTTTGTGAGATATTTAGCCTTTTCTGTCAGAAAAGGGGTGATTGGGGCAGGAGGGGAAGCCTGGGAAGGGGCTTGGGGGGGGCGATTGGGGCAGGAGGGAAAGCCTGGGAAGGGGCTTGGGGGGGCGATTGGGGCAGGAGGGGAAGCCTGGGAAGGGACTGGGGGGGGCGATTGGGGCAGGAGGGGAAGCCTGGGAAGGGGCTTGGGGGGGTGATTGGGGCAGGAGGGGAAGCCTGGGAAGGGACTGGGGGGGCGATTGGGGCAGGAGGGGAAGCCTGGGAAGTGACTGGGGGGGCCATTGGGGCAGGAGGGGAAGCCTGGGAAGTGACTGGGGGGGCGATTGGGGCAGGAGGGGAAGCCTGGGAAGGGACTGGGGGGGCGATTGGGGCAGGAGGGGAAGCCTGGGAAGGGGCTTGGGGGGGTGATTGGGGCAGGAGGGGAAGCCTGGGAAGGGACTGGGGGGGCCATTGGGGCAGGAGTGGAAGCCTGGGAAGTGACTGGGGGGGCGATTGGGGCAGGAGGGGAAGCCTGGGAAGTGACTGGGGGGGCGATTGGGGCAGGAGGGGAAGCCTGGGAAGGGGCTTGGGGGGGCGATTGGGGCAGGAGGGGAAGGCTGGGAAGGGGCTTGGGGGGCGATTGGGGCAGGAGGGAAAGCCTGGGAAGGGGCTTGGGGGGGCGATTGGGGCAGGAGGGAAAGCCTGGGAAGGGGCTTGGGGGGGCGATTGGGGCAGGAGGGGAAGCCTGGGAAGGGGCTTGGGGGGGCGATTGGGGCAGGAGGGGAAGCCTGGGAAGGGGCTTGGGGGGGCAATTGGGGCAGGAGGGGAAGCCTGGGAAGGGACTGGGGGGGGCATTGGGGCAGGAGGGGAAGCCTGGGAAGCCTGGGAAGGGACTGGGGGGGGGTGATTGGGGCAGGAGGGGAAGCCTGGGAAGGGGCTTGGGGGGGCGATTGGGGCAGGAGGGGAAGGCTGGGGAAAGCTGGGAAGGCGGTGAGGGGAGCGATGGGGATAGGAGCGATGGGGAAAAGAGGATAGCTGGGAACAGGAGGAAGATAGCAATGGGGAAAAGAAGAAAGCCCCCGAGGACAGGAGGAAAGCTGGGAGGAGGGGGGGAAAGGCGTGGAGAGAAGAAGGAGGACCTCCTCTTCCTTCTGGCCTTCGTCCTTCTCGCCCCGGCTCCTTCCTGCCTCACACCTCTATCTTCCTCCTCCTCCTCCTCATACCCGGCGCTCCTTATATCCGGCGTATAAGACCACCACCCCACTTTAGCCCCAGCTTTTCCAGGTTCAAAAGTCGTGTAATACGCCGGAAAATACGGTAGTGATCAAAGTAACTCATTACAAATAACTAAATATTTCCAAGCTCTGTACTTTATGTCATTCCAAGGACGTAAGTAAATTAAGTAAAGGTAAAGGTAGTCCCCTGACATGAATGTCTAGTTGTAACCAACTGTAGGGGGCAGTGTTCATCTCCGTTACTAAGCCAAAGAGCTAGCATTGTCTACTCTGGTGGGCATGTGGTCAGCATGACTGCACTGAACACTGTTACCTTCCCACTGAAGTGGTACCTATCTATCTATCTGCATTTGCATGCTTTCGAACTGCTAAGTTGGAAGAAGCTGGGACTAGTGACAGGAGTTCATCCCATCATGCAGCACTTGGTACTCAAACTGCCAACCTTGAGATCTTCCAGTCGTCAGAATTGGCATCTTAACCACTAAGCCACCACATCCCCTCTATCTATCTGTCTATCTATCCAGGCTTTCTGACAGAAGCCCTTCCCAGCCATACCAGAAGATGCCAATAATTGAACCTGGAAAAGTTTACACGTCAAAGATATGGGCTACAGCTGAACTCCATATTTGCCACCATGCAATCAGCAGTTCAACAACAACATAAGCATATGAATAGGGTTGTCAGGTGAAATAAAGGATAGGAGTCTTGTCCCTTAAATTTTTGTGTAGAAGAGGGAATTTCAACAACCAACACCTGCTGAATTTCTCTTTAAAACACAATTCTGCATGTCCCTCATTTCAACCTGCAATCCTGATAAGAATGAACAGAAAAGCATAAAGGGCATATGTTGTTCAAATGCATATGCTTGTGCTAATGCCTGAAGCATCAAGTGATAACCTGCCATCTGGGAATGAACCACCTCCAAATGAAAAACTATTGACCTTTAATACCACCTGAGAGCCTGTATTAGCCAATGGTGGATGGTTCACACCTTCAGTGCAGTATAATGAGGTAATGAGATAAAGGAGTATGAATATTCATGTATAAACAAGCCCACAATGAGAAGCCATGAAAGATTAATTTGGACTGAGAAACTCCTTAGATGTCCCTGAGAATTCTAAATTATTTGTTCATTTATTTATTGCGTATCTTTGGTTTGTACACACCTTAATGAAATTTTCACACACAAATTTGAATGTGAAAAAACAATGAAAATAGGCAAAAATTCTTGTAAACCAGCTCAGTGGACAGAAAACTTTTGAAAATTTCCTTTGTTATGTGCAAGAACAAAATGAGTATGGTTTACACCCCTATTTCTAATGTTATATATTTCATTATTAGGGGGAAAGGGGACAGAAGAATCTTTTACAACCTAAATATTTAATTTAGCAAGAAAAGGAAAACAGAAACAAAATCTAAACCAAAGACCATGTCCACCAACACTGCAACACTAAGCACACTTACAATGGACTACATCCTACTGCTTATGCATGAACAGATTTGTAAGGTAAGCTTACTGAGTCTCAAGCAAGACAAATAGTGTACAATGAGGGATTCCCTCGTGATATCAATTCATAGAGATGTTTATATTTAATTATACTGTCCAAAAGAACTAGCCCCCTGGTAAATAAGTATAGGATTGCAACTATATTTACTCAGAAGTAAGCCCCACTGTCTCGTGCACTGATCTCTCCTGTGTTATACTCTGCTTAGTTATGAAACTCTTCATTATACGTGGGGGACTCATGCCCAACTTTGAAGAGTTTATAATGATCTTTGTACTGTTTCTATTCTATTCATGAAAAGAATCTCACATGCCCTGCATTTCTAATCTGTAGCACAGAAACTGTCAATATTTGTTTCCTATTAATCTATGCTGCTATATGGCAGAAATCAGAGGAACCCTGCTGAAGGTAAAGAGACAGAGCAATTTGTTCCACCAGCTAAGAACTAGCCCTTAAAATTATATACATGAGCAAGAAAAACACAAACTAAACTATCAGTTCAAAGAAACTTACCTTATCACTGTACACAGACATTGAAACCCTGCAGAAACATTGGTTTATCAAAGAGCTGACTAAAGCCATTCTTCTGTCATCTTAATTTTAATTTTGCAAGTGAGTTGGAAGAATGATCATGACTCTCACTGTAGCTAGACGGAGCAAGTGTTCATTTCCATGACCTTTAAACTAAGGGAAGGACACATCACATGTACTTTTCTCATGTCCTATCCACTATTGCCCTCTCTTAAGCAACAAAACCTGGAGAACAATTGGAGAGCTTATAATGTGCTGCAATCTACACAAATTACAGTAGCAGAGCTAAAGTACACTCTGTTCCAGATTTGCTGAATAAATGTGTATATTCATTTGATATCTATTTGTTAATTTTAAGTGTTTGATCATGACTTATTGACAGAGCAACTTAAGAGCAAAGAATCAGAAACTCCCCTCAGTTCAAATCTCTATTTGGCCATGAATTTACTAGATGAGTTTAGGGCTTAGGCAAACCATTCCCCACCCACTAAATTCTCTCCTCATCAGATATATGGGCAGAAAACAACACCACTTTTCCTTACAGAGTTTTTGTAAGGATTGCAGCTAGACAGTACATGTGAAATATCTGTCAATGTCTGAAAACATAATTATTACTGTTATTCTAGAAAGAGGCTGGCACTAAGATAATATAGATTTTATTCAACCTGTCTGAATATATGCAATCATATATTATATACAATCTATATCTAATATATATGAACAGACATATACAATCCATTATATAGATAAATACACCTAACATTTCCAGAGAGTAGTTGATTCCAGAGGTGGCTTTAACTAAGTGCCCTGCCTTATTCAAAAACTTTTGTGGGAAGTCCAAATGACACTGTTTTACACTGCAGCCCTCCAGTGATTTTCCATTCCTTCTTCCATTTTTTTTCTGTTCACTACAAAATCTGTTAAGCAGAAAGAGACAGAATAATAGCATAGTATCTTTTGGTTGCTAGTGTTAGCAGCCTACTGCTTGGAAACGCCTGTATGGCCAGGTACTAATGAAACTGAAGCTTCTATATCAACCCATGCTTTTATGACTAAGCAGCCATATATATTTTAAAGGGGCGGGGGGAGCTTGTTAAGGTAGAATCTCTTTTCCTGTAGTTTGCATCCCTAGTTCCAGGTCCTATTTTCTGGAGCAGCAGAAAACAAGCTAGCTCCCTCCTCAATATGACATCCCTTCAAATATTTAAACAGGGCTATCATATCACCTGTCTTCAGAGACATTCCCTGTGTGTGTTCCTCATCCAGGGCAGTCTGCTCCACTCTGCCCAAGAAAATCAAATGCTCCCTAATATGCTGAAGAGTAGATACATGGGCCTCAAGCTGCTGGACCTTCTCTTCCAACAGAGAGACTAACTTGTGAAACTTGCACTTGCTGCAGGTGTAGCTATGTAACCCTCCAGCAAGAACATGAAACATACCACAGCTATTGCAGATGGCTGCAACACCTCTCTCACCATCTATATTTAGTATTCTTTAGTAGGCATTGAAACAGAACTCCAGGCCTCCCCTTCAAAATCCCCCACTAATCCCCAAACAAAATGCATATTAGTGGAGCTCTGTTCACCGAGCCCGAGGGCCTGTCCACAAAAATAAATTGTACATTCTTCTTCTACATTCCCTTTCAAGTAGCTCCTCATAAAAGCATTTTCCCCAAATCTAATGACCATCACCACCAGAACCATTTCACAGATCTTGGTCTCTATCCAGAGCCAAGTCGAATCTCATTATAATAATCAGAGAGAATCCAGCTTTCTGACCCAGGTCAAGTGGATTATAAGAATGCTTATATTTTATCTTTAGCTGGTGACAAAGTTATTTATAATAAATAGTTTTTATTGATCTTGTATTGTGTGTTTCTTATTAAATGCTTTTGAATTTTCTTTAATAGGAGTGTTATTTGTTATTATTCTGTTTTGCTTTGTTGTGAACCACTTCAAGCATATTGTTCATGTAAAGGTTGTACACAAATAAAGAAACTGGTCAACTGAATTTAGACCTGGATCTAATGAGATCTGCAGTAGAGCAGCAAGGATATTTGCCTGCAAGTTATTTAACTACACCAGCAACAGAATGAGTCTCCTCTCATCCTAAATTGTACCAGAAAAATGAAGGTAGCACAGGGTAAACTGGAGTGGAAGTTTGAAGTGTGTTGATTTTTCATTTTGTTTGCCTGAAGGAATTTTTAAGCTCTATTTCTGTTACTGGAATTTCTGAGTTCAAATTCTTAATCCCAACTAGAGCAGACCCTTGAATCAACAGAACATACAAGTGTTGGTTTATTAAGTTCCCACTGATTTAGGGCCTCGGCAGACGGCTTAAAAAGCCATCCTGGAGGCAGGGAAGAGGAGGGGCAGCCTCCGCATGGCCGGCGCTCTGAGGGCAACCTCCTGCCGCAGCGTCCGGACACGCTGCGGCAGAAAAGTCAGCAAAAGTGCGCCGCAAGCTTTTGAGGCGCACTTTTGCTGACTTGTGAAAGGAGCGCTATTTTAGCGCTCCTTTCAGGGGCGGCGAAGGTGCGCCACAGGATCGAGGCGTGGGGATGCCTTGGTCCCGCGGCGCACCTTCCCAGGGCAGCCCACAGCCGCCAGTCTGCTTAGGCCCTTAGTAGATCTACTCTAGCCAGGACTAACAGTCCCAAAGGTGCCACAAGATCCCTTTGCATACTGATTTCCCAGACTGCTGGAAATAATCCAACTTGAGACCACTTTAACAGTCCTGGCTCAGTGCTAGGGAATCATGGGAATTATATTTTTTTCTGATACATTGAGCCTTTTCTGTTAGAGCACTCTGGTGCCACAATAAACTACACCTCCCATGATTCCCTAGCACAGAGCCAGGACAGTTAAAGTCATCTCTAACTAGATTATTTCTGGCAGTCTGTATAGACCCTACTTTGGGCTGAATTAAGGCTAGAGTTCTTAGAATTAAAGGCTCCAGTTGATGGCTCTTGTGGTTATAGAAGAAAACAAAGCAGATCCTGCAATCTTGAACTCCATGCTTTACTGCAGGCTTCTCCCCATCTTTCCAGGCAATTTCAACATAACTGTTACTACTTCCCACACTTGGTGAAGCTTTGTTGTCAGAAGCACATTACAACATATGTTACAAAGCTGCTTTAAATTAGGCCATTAGTTCAGAATTAACTAATTTTGGTTCACGCAGGGATTATAAAAATGGAAGGGGAAGCCTTCTGTATTCTGTATGCTTGCCATCCTTGAACTACCTTCCTAGTTTGCATGTTGAGAAGCAGAACTGTCTTAAAGTCTCAGGCAAAAGTCTTCCTCCATCTGATACTAGAAATGCCTTTAAATAGAGATGCCAAAGTTTGAACCTGGTACAGTGGGCCCTTCACATTCACTTGGGTTAATGGCACAGGACGCCATGAATTTTGAAAAACTGCAAATAATAAAACCAATTTTGTTTTAACCTGACATAACACCTCTCTAGAAATCTCTAGTTTCTCCAGCACAAGTCTATGGTCAATATCTGCCAGAGGCTGACCATAGAATCGTGCTTGAACTATGTTCAAATCCCAGGAGCTATTGGCCAACATGGGACTATTGGCCAACATGGCTGAGGCTTCTGGGAGCTGAAGTCCCTCGGCCCTTAAAGGGGAAATGTTGCCTACCCCTGTACAAAAGACTAGATAGGTGTTTTCTCTGGGAATCTTTAGGTCCTCCAGTGTGACTCTATGGTAAACTTCTGGCACAGTTGTGCTAGAGGACGTAGAGAGGACATATTAATCAAATCCATGGATAATCAAATCCACAAAAGTCAAAGTCACAAATGTAGAAGGCCAACTGTATATGATGCATGATATTAAGTGCTCTTTGTTGCAAATGCTGTCAAGATGCTGAAATTATTCCATAACACATATGCTTGTGTCAATCATCCCTAGTTGTTCAGTTTGCAGGTCAAGTACGTGAGTGTGTAAACCAGTCTTCTGTATCCCTGAAAAGAATTATTTAAAATTCTTCCCTCCGTCACAACAAATCTGAAGGATACTTGACCGAAATGTAGAGGATGCACATCCTAAATTTAAGTCTGCCTATGTCGACTTTTATAATCGCTTTGAATTCACATCATGCTATCATCTGGAATTGGGCAGGAACCTCTGAATGCTATTTTGATTTTGATTTCTACCCATAAAATTGAAAGAAATAATCAGTATATACATGCAGAGTTCTAATTTTTGCTGTTCATAGGCGTACAATAGTTAAATGGAAAATGAAATCCTTCCCTCATTGCTGGACTGTTTAACCTTTTCAATACACTTCCTCCTTTGTACAAAAAGCATCAGAAGTATACCTAGTGTTTTGTATTAATAAAAGGAAATTCCTGCTGAAATCTTCTAAAACTAGAGAAAAAGAACAGCAAGAGACCAAGTAGATAGAAAAGATTTTTAAACAATTAGTCTTGAATACCTATGTAATTACCTACTTGCCTTAAAAACAGAAGTATAGAATTACAGACTATGTTCAAATCAGATTAACTCCTAGCCACCTTCCCAGTGCCAGTCTTCGACATTTTCATATTTGAAGGGAAAGGACAATTTTTCCTGTTGTTTCCCTACACCACATTTGCTGCGGTCTAGAACTATCATTCTCAATCTCCAATCCTCCAAATGTTTTTGGATTTTATCACCTACAAACTTCAGCCCACATGGCCAATGGCCAGGGATTCTGGGAGACTGAAAGGTGTGGATGCCCAAATGCTGAGCATCACTGCAGAGTAGATACAGAGCTGTAGATAGTAGCAAAGAATATGATGCCCATTTGGATTCTGCTATGGACCAACATCTTGATATTACTTTATGAAGTACAGAGTTCATGGCCTTCCAGATGTTAATGAACTATTACTCCCATCATTCCTCCCCAGTGGCTAGGTGGCTGGAACTGATGGGATGCAACTATAGGTGATCATGCTCCTTGAAATTCTACCTGCTACAGTAAGTAGGGAAAAAACAAAACAAACCAATCAGCATTTGCTTAATTATAGTCATGCAGTACCTGCTTTAAGTAGATCCCACCATAAACATTCTATCTGTAACTGGTTAAGACATGACAATTCTTGCAGATATAAACCAAAGTCCTGTTGGCACGTCATGATGGTTTAACTATGCCAGTGTTAGGCAGCAGTGGCAGAACAAAAAGGATCATAGGCACAGAGGTCATGAAGAAAGAAAGACATTGGAGAATCAGCTGTTTTCAGCTGACCATTTCTCCCTGTTTTCTCCTACCATTGCTGAATAACTCCTGAAAAAATGTGTACAGAACCAACAGAATTCTGGTCATAGACTACTGTGACACTCAAACAGAGATCAAACACACAAAAGTATAATTTCCATATTAACCTTACAGACCCATCATCTTTACCTTAAACAGAGCCAACACAAACACCCACACACACACCACATATTATAAATCTTAGCTTAGCCTTATGGGAGGCTGTCTCAGTCAATATCTTGTGTCCATTACCTTGGCAAGGTTTTGTGGTTCAGCAATAGATCTGGTGATTCCTGATTCTGCTAGTCTAAGAACATCAAGTCAAACAAAATTAAAAGTATTTCAGCGTTATCCACCAGAAGATAACCAGAGCCTTCTTCTCTAAGATGCTGTGTCCAGATGTTCTTCATATCCTGTATGCAGCATCAAAATCTTTTATGTGATCCCCTTTAAAGTTAAAAGCACATCCACCAGAGTTTTTCATGGCATACCATTCCTTGGTTCTCTGCATTCTTTTAGACACAGATATTCTCAGGCTAAATCTCGCCACATATTTTTCTCCACTTGGCCTCTCTTAAGCACTTCAAGAATAGGGTTTCCCATATCAGCAGGGATCATCCCACAAGGCCTGTTTCTCTGGGTTTCACTCCTCAAGCCATCCCTTCCTCTGCCAATTTTAATTTCACTTTATGCTCAGTTCTGATTCCCATGTACATTTCATTGTCCTTCCTTGGTTGATGACTGTGCCAAGGAATGCAAAGTTCTTAACATCCAAGCGGGTTACAGCAGAGTGCAGGAAAAGAACAATGCTATCATTAATAGGGCATAGCATTTTTGTTCTTCCTTTTGCTTTGGCTACTTCTCTAATCTCCTGAGACTGGAACACCACCATTAAATTAATTTTCTTAAAGTATCATTTTAGTTAGATGAGAACAAAGAATCAACAGAACGATTTGTAACCCAAGTTGCAGCAGTGGCCTAGCCTCCCATCCTTGAAATGGCTTAAAGCAGTTGTAATGAGAACAGTTGCTTATTATCTGTTCTTAGAAAAATACTCTCAAGAAGCCAGCAAATAATTTGATGTTAGCTGGGTAAATCCCATTCCATTTTTTTACTGCCATGATCAAATAATTATTTTTCCTACCTACATAACTTGGGAATGAAGTCTTAAAGACATTTACTCGGGAATATCACACCCTATATTGAAATGAATGTGACTCATTTCCATACAGATGTGAAGTTTTAAAACTTTTAAATCTGATTGTTAACATAGGTATAACTTTACAATCTGATTTTTACATCTGTATAGATTATTTCCATCTGTATAAAATAGCATATAGATAAAGTGTTAAGGACTTGGGAATATCATATCCTATACTGAAATAAATAGGACTCACGTCTATACAGACATGCATTTTTTTTAATTTTCAGTCTGATTCTTAACATCTATGTAACTTTACAATCTTATTGTAAAGATAGATTAGAATGACACTAATTGCTTAAAGAATTTTGTGAATCGCAAGGAAGATCTAAGAGACTAATACGATTTTAGCATTATCATGAGTCATAATTAAAGAACTTAATGAAAATCACACTTACTGGGAGGGAGGGAGGGAGAGAGATATATCAGTCTCCATGTTACAGAGGAACAGCCTCCTAGAAGACATACTGATGGGATTTTCTAATACTTCAGAAAACAAGGTAAATCACAAAGGCTGAATCTGCACTGCAGAAATAATCCACTTTGACACCACTTTAATTAACATTGAGCATGGCTCAATGCTACTCAATTTTGGGAAACTTTTAGCCTTCTCTGTCAGACATCTCTGGTACCACAATGAACTACAATTTCCAAAATTCCTTTACATGAGCCATGGCAGCTAAAATGGTGTCAAACTGGATTATTACTTTAGTGCAGAAGCAGCCAAAGTAATGTAAATTATTTAGTAGACAGTTGAGGACCAGTCTACTTGAACGAATCACTGCTTCATATATTCCTGTCTGATTATTGTCATCTTTGAAGGGTCTTCTTTTGGTGCTCCCATCCACCCTGGTGTGACAGATGGCTACCAGTGAAAGACCATTTTCTGCAATGTCCTTCCACTCCCCAATCCAAGGAAAGCTTCTCAAGAGAGATCCATTTAGATATCTAGCTAAGGAAGACCTTCTTTTGGCAGTCACTCAATACTAGATAGTTTTTTTCTGTCTCTTTTTGCTATTTAAACTGCCTCTTAATATTCTAATATTTTAATATTTTAACATTTTTACACTGTTTTTGGTTGACTGACATGTTTTTTACTGTAACATTTTTGATTTTCTGGATTTCTTTTAGCTTTATATTTGTAAAGTGTCCCAAGAGTATTGTCAGTCAGGAAGTACATAAAGATTATAAATAGACAAATAAAGCTAATATGTACTTTTAATTCTCAAAATGAAATGTAAGGATTGTTGTATGAGCAAATCCTATCATCCCATGAAAGTGTAATAGGATTCAGAGAAGCTCTTCATAAGTAGCTAGTGCAGGCCTGCACAACATAGGGCCTGGGGGCCACATGCGGCCTGCCAAAGGCTTTTGGGTGGCCCACGAGGATGTGGAACAACATCAAGGCTCCTCTGCTGCTCTGTCTTCTCCTGAGGAGACAGCCGTGCAGAGGAGGAAGGGCAAATGCTCACCCTTACAGGCTCCTCTACTGCCTGGCTTCCTCCTGAGAAGAAGACTGGGCAACAGAGGAGGAAGAGGGGCAAACACTTGCCCCTCAAGGCTCCTCCATTGCTCGGCCTTCTCTCGAAGAAAGAGAAATAATAATAATAATAATAATAATAATAATAATAATAATAATAATAATAATAATAATTATTTATTAAAACGTATCTGTGGCCCAAAGAAGTTTAGCCTATTTTAATTTTGGCTACCTACTGCCATGTTGTGCAGGTCTGAGGTAGTGTGTCCTCCCTTCCTCCACTAGTGGTTGAAAATCCTAGATAAAAGTTCAAGTGTTATTTATCTTCGGCAGAGGGGCGGGATAGAAATAAATTTTATTATTATTATATTATTAAACATTTATACTAATCTTCATCCATACAAACCATAATGTAAACTCTCTCTCTCTCTCTCTGCACACAAAAATGCAGATACACAAACATGTGCATACACTACCATTACCATCATCATCTTTACCACCACGCAATAAGCCTGAGGAAACCATTTTCAAGCTGTCATAATCACTCAGCATTAGAGACATTAGGCCATAACCTGAACTTAATTTGCCTGAACAGTCCACTATCCAGGTGTAACAATGTCTAAATTCCAATCTGTTCACACAATGAACATATATATCAATCTGAAGTTCCAGAAACACAGTCAGCAGTCCCTAACAAAATCACGTATGCTACAGCTGGAATAACAACAGAAGAGTTAGTATGTTTGGTGTATGTTGTGTGCCTTCATTTTGTTTCCAACTTGTGGCCATCTTACCACAGTGTATTCTTGGCAAGATTTATTCAGAGTTCGTTTGCCTTTGCCTTCCTCTGAGGCTGAGATAGTGTGACTTAAATAAGGTCATCTAATACTCAAGCAGAGATTCAAACCCTGGACTTCAGAGTCGCTGAATCAAAACACTCAGTCCCAATTCCCACAGAGAAATAGAGAACCAATATAGATGGGGTGTGAACCAGTCAAAGACTGATAGGTTTTACATTAATTGTTTCATTATCTTCAAATAGCAACAGTGAGAACAGTTGAAGGATGTTTTCCCAAACTAAACTTATATCTCCACCTCTTAAGATGGCATTTACCAGAATTATACAACTACTGTAATGTGGTACATCTGGTGGGACTTCAGAGATGATGACAATATCAACATCATCATAATCTCCTGCAGACATGGCATTTCAAGCTGCTCTAGAAACTTAGGAAAGTTTCACAATTTTTTACACTCTTAATAAGCACAGTGATGCTACTGGATCGAAAAGAGTTTTCTAAACTATTAGTAGATTTTTTAAAAAAGAAAAAAAGACAGTTTGTTCAAATTTTATATATATATATCGTACAAGATTCGTGGGTCAAGGGACCAATTTTCTGCCACTGGGATCACCCAAACTGCCCAAAATGCAAAGAAATAAATAAAGAATAAATGTCAAGTGTCACACCTCTGGTTTTGAAAAAGTTCTTTTAATTAATTAATTAATTAACTAAACAGTGCAGCAGGGGAGCCCTGGTACCTATTTAAAATGTAAATATAAAATGTAAATCACTGTCCTGTCTGGGTTGCTTTAAATCTCCTTAAATATTCACATTTCCTCTCCCTGTAGATCCTTTCTCATTGGCTACCAGTTCAAGCCAGGGCCCATTTCAAACTTTTGGTTCTTGTATCTAGGGCTCTTTACTCTGATCTCCCCCAGTACCTGGCAGCTATGCTATGCACCATCTGGAAAGTTAAGATCTACAGGCAAAGGATTATTGTCTGTTTCACCAATGTGCACAGCTCTATCAAGGCTGCATGATTTTCAAGATCTGGCTCGGTATTTCTGGAAAGGTCTGCTTCCTCCGGACCTCTGGCTGGAGGAGACATTCACCTGTTTTCATAAGGGGCTGAAGTTCTTCCTCTTTGATTCACCAAATTAAGCTGCTGAATTATGTCTGAGCTTGCTGGGGTGGGTAGTGGCTGGTGGGATCTTGAGACTTTTATGTACATTTATAGAGTTATGTTTTATTGCCTTTGTCTCTGACTATATACGTTTGATGTTCCACCCTTTGGTAGAAGGGTTGTTATTGCGCCTGGATATCATTGCTTCTGGAGGCTTCCAGCAGAGTCAGTTCATCCTTCGGTTGCCAAAAAATGGTTGGTCTGGCTGGATGAGATCAGGTGCTTTACTCACCTCTGTAAAATTTGCATGACTTTAGGTTTATCATTTTCTCACCAGTAGATGGCAGCTTGAGAACACAAACTGACAACTGCCAGGCAATTTATTTCCAAAATACCATATCTTGTTTTGTACCTTCAAGTGTTTCTGAGTTATGGCAACCCTAAGGTGAATCTAAAGGTGAATCCATCAAGGGTTTTTCTGGGGCTGAGAGTCTGTGACTCAGCCAAACCTAGTGGGTTTCCACAGCCCAGTAGGGATTTGAACCCTGGTCTCCAGAGTCCTAATCCAGTTCTCGTACCACTATACTACACTGGCTTATCTTTTTTTATTATGTTTTAATTGTATATTATATTGTTTTTAACTAAACCGGCATTTGATTGCTTGTTACCATATGCAACAAAATAAATCCAGAAGTGTTTGGTTTCTATATCCTTCAAAGCATGAATTCACATGTTTGTAAAGTACAGAACAGCTTCAAAGCCAGAAGTTTAAATATCTTGTGTTTCCCAGTGCCTCCAAAGATCATTATTTGCAATTTGCTTCTAAATTGGGAACAGAGAATTAAACAAAGTGTTTCTAGTTCTCATCAAAGCTGAAGATTCAATCCAGATTCCTGGCTTCTCCACCAAATCAAATAACAATGAGTAGCAGTCCAAAAGCAAAGAATACAAACCAGAAAATACTGCAAATTGCAAAAAAGATTACAAAACAGCAGGTTCTGGGTTATAACAACATACAGGCCATGATCCCAGATCAAAATGTAAGGCAGCTGTAAGGCTCTGGGGATGCTTCAACTGTTTACTGGCTTGGAGCTGATACCAGGAGAGGTAACCAGACAACCACCCAGATTGCAAATGTGCGACCGGGGAAGAGGGACAAAGCAGTCTCAGATCCAGGACAGCAACCTCACTTCTTTTTCCCAGCTCCAAAACTATACTTGCCCACCCCTACAGCTCATGAAAAGCAGCCCAGGAGTCTGACAGCTGTGTTGGGAGGGATGGTTTTGAATGCTTCATGACAATCCGAAACAGGCAAACACATGTGCAAGTCTGAAGTTATGTGCATATAGGATTCCAGCCACTTTTTTGACACACAAAGATGTGTTATAAATGAGCCATACTATTCATTATATACCGGCATACCTCAGCAAACAAAGCCTCTGACAAACTCCTTTTTACCAAGCCTTTTTATAACCATCACAATCCTGATTTTTCGTAGTCAAAGGGAGACCTCCATAAGTGACTTAAGGAAACATGGTGTAGCAGTTTGAGTGTTGGACTATGACTCTGGAGACCAGGGTTCAATGGGAGGATGGTGGTAGAAGGCTAGAGAAACACAGACTTTTGGTGTCAGGTTGCCAGAGCATGTCTACAGTAAACAACACAATAAACCTTGAGCTGGGAAAGAATGCAATTCTGTTCTAGATGATCCCACTGTAGTCATGTGCGTGTGTATACAACAGGCAAAGTAAACAACAGCTGCCTTGTGAGCATATGGGAACAACAAAACAGAGAGAAAAGGAGAGTCCAAAGAGGCCTGCCTCACCACCTCCGAAAGTATGTTTAAAAAGCACAGGTCTGTCAGTCTGGCCACTAAAATGGAAACTGTAAGAAAAGTGGAGGCTGGTGAAATAAAAAGGTCATCCTGGATGCATTTTGGACAGTCTTCAGGGCATCCAGAAACTCAAAATGTTCTTGTTTACATATGAAAAGTTTGCCTAACCTGGTTGGTTGTTTCCAATGTGCATATTTTTACTTTTGAATTAAAAACTGTGCTAAAACAAGCTGAACTCTCTTTTTTTTTTTTGGTGGTGGTGCATGAACTTATCCCTAGTCTCTGCATGTTCTTCTTACATCTGGTACCAGATTTTCTGCAGAAACACATCAACCTCGCTAACTGAGGTATACTTGTTGACTATTTTATTTGACTAGTTTAATGCTCACGCTTGGGCAGATTTCCTTCCTAGCTTTTGCATTTCATGCTGGGCTTATTTTCAGAAGAATGGAAATCTCCACTACATGCTGTGATAAATTTGCTGGGAACTTCAAGAAGAAAGTTGCCCATATTCACTCAGAACTTGATGCCACAGTGATCATAATGTCTGGGGAAGTTTCTGATATTCATCAGCCAGGGGTTTAGTACCAAACCTGTCTTTTGGTGCCAAACTAAAATATGGCCTAAGGATCTTATCTTGAATCTGTTAAAGCAAATAGTGATACATTGTTTTACACTATTCTTGTGTATCTTATGAAAAGAAGTACTATATAATAGTTTAATAAATTATTTAATTTGAATCCTGGCAAATGAAGATGTCAGGAACTGAATCAGAGATCATATGAATAAAACAGTTCACAAAAGTTCATGTTCAAATACATGTTAGTATTTAAAGTACCAAAGGACTCTGTGCTCCATCACTGTGCAAAGCTTAAAGGATTATGGGTGTATGTGTGTGTGTAGACATCTGATTCATTTGCACATTTTATTCAAAGGACATAATTTGTATGGGATTCACAGAAACAAAGAAAGTGCAATTTGAAACCAAATTATTCTGCAGTCCTGGCATTCGTTCATCCTTCCACATGGTGAAGCAGATTTTAGGTGTACACAGAAAGACTGTATTTTCATTATGTCATCAACTGATTCCCAAACCCGGGAATTGAGTTATGTCAGCCAGTTCTGGACAGGGTCACACTTCCCCTGAAGGACTCTGTCCGCAGCTTGGGGGTGCTCCTTGACTCGTCGCTCCACTTGATAGCTCAGGTGGATGCGACAGTTAGGAGCTCCTGTTATCAGCTTCGGCTGATACGCCAGCTGCACCCCTTCCTGGAGCAGGGAGACCTTGAAACAGTAGTACATGCACTGGTAGCCTCTCGATTAGACTTCTGCAATGCGCTCTACATGGGGCTCCCCTTGGGCCAAGTTCGGAAACTTCAGCTTGTACAAAATATAGCAGCCAGATTGATTACGGGTACTTCCCATAATGACCATATAACACCGGTCCTGAAGTCCCTTCACTGGCTGCCAATTAGTTTCCGGGCAAGGTACAAGGTGTTGGTTATTACCTTTAAAGCTCTACATGGCTTGGGGCCAGAATACTTAAAGGAGCGCCTTCTTCCGTATTGTCCATCCCGCACACTAAGGTCCTCAGGGAAGAATCTTCTACAGCCAAAAAAATCTAGGCTTACATCGGTTACCCAGAGGGCCTTTTCCACTGCTTCTCCAAAGCTGTGGAATGACCTGCCAGAGGAGATCCGTCACATCTCCACTCTTACAGCCTTCAAAAAGACTCTTAAGACAGATCTCTTCCGGCAGGCCTTCCCAGCTTAGTTCCTCTCCCTGCACAAGGTGATCTACGTCGCTCTGTCTACCAATTATCTCCCTTTTTAAACTTTTGTATTTTTGTTTTTAAATAATGTTTGTTTAATTGTAATTTTAGCATTAGGTTTGGGGGTTGGGAAGGGATTAATTTTTTAATTCTATTGTATGCTAAGTATTTTTATTGTTGTAACCCGCCTGGATTCTTTGTGATTGGGCGGGCTATAAATAAATAATTTATTATTATTATTATTATTATTATTATTATTATTATTATTATTATTATTATTCAGCTGTGGTGTCTGAGACTGCATCCATACTGCAGAAATAATCCACCACTTTAATTGCCATGGCTCAATGCTATGGAATTCTGGATTTGTAGTTCATCATGGCACCTGAGCTCTCTGACAGAAAAGGCTAAATGTCTCAAAAGACTACAATTCCCAGAATTCCATATTATTGAGGCATGATAGTTAAAGCAGTATCAAACTGGATTATTTCTGCAGTGCAGATGCAGCTTGAGACAGATCTTTTCCCATACAATATCTGCATTATAAACTATTTTAGATTTAACATCTTCAATAGAATATAGATGTGCATCCAGTTGCAGCTTATTATTACAAAATACATCAGACCAGTGATGTGGCTAAACAATAAACTCTGTGATCTAAACTGTATTTCCAACTCCAGCTAGAGCAAAACCATTAAATCAATGATTGAATGGTAAGCCAATTTTTACCTAACTCCCACTGATTCAATGGATCTGCAATAGTGGGACAAGCAGCTGGATTCAGGTCTATGAAATTTGTTATAAAATAGTTGAAACAAATGTGATTTGTGTATTTAATGCAACTAGAAATACTATCAAAGATAGCCAGCATGGTGTAGCAGTTTGAGTGTTGGACTATGACTCTGGAGACCAGGGTTCAAATCCCTGTTCCACTGAGTGATCTTGCGCAAAGTGACATTTTTTCAGTCTCAGAGAAAAACAAAGGCAAAACCTTTCTGGACAAATCTTACAAAGGAGACCCCATGATACTGAAAATGACTTGAAAGCCACAACAACAACAACAACAACTGTAGCAAACACTACCAAAACAAATCCTAATAAAATAATCTGTAAACAGAAGAAACAAGAGGGATTATACGCTTCCCTGAGTTTTGTTAATCAGTGCTTTCACAATGCAATAAAGTTCTGAATCTTGTTGATCAACAGAATTTCTACTAGGCAGCACCAGTAAACACTCATACCACATTTCTATCTAGACACTACTTCAATAAAACAACAGAGAAGCAGCAGGCAGAATTTCAGACTTGCAAGATCTATCAAGATCCCACCAGCAGAAAAGGGAGATAAAATGGGGGGGGGGGGGGGGAAACACCCCTAATTCATATAAGGATTTTTTTTAAAAAAACACTTTGCAATAATGCAATGCTATAACTGTTAGTATATGTTGCAAGTTAAGAAAGAGGAAACAAAAGAAAAAGGAGAGTATAACATGGCTTTGAAAACCACAGAAATGGGTAACATTGGTTCCTCTTCCTGCTCTTAAACATGTGTCCTCTGTTATCTTTTCCTAAGGATATAGCACAGGGGTAGGCAACCTTTCCCCTTTAAGGGCTGAGGGACTTCAGCTCCCAGAAGCCTCAACCATGTTGGCCAATAGTCCCATGTTGGCCAATAGCTCCTGGGATTCTGGGAGCTGAAGTCCCTCGGCCTTGGATGGGAGACCGCCAACAAATACCAGGTGTTGTAGGCTATATTTCAGAGGAAGAAACTGGCAACAGCACTTCCAAGTATTGCCTAAGGAATCCCAATTAAATTCATGGGGCTGCCATAAGTCTATAAATAAAAATTACTATTATTATTATTATTATTATTATTAGTCACTTCTGTATCTCAATATCTTTCACAGTCATGCCTATATGCACTTCAGTTCAGAAGGTCTATATACTGCTCTTGGAGTAATCTATGGGAGTTAAACACAGGCCACAGTATTACTTAATACTGTTCTGCTCTCAAGATTCAGGTTTTTTCCCAATATACCTACAGACTTCCTGAAAATGGTATATAGTGTCAAAGGGCAGAGAGAAACCAGAATGAGAAAAGAACGTGCAGGCCTTGCCAAAAAAGAGATATGCAGCCAAATGCTATTGTAGGACACATACATTTCTTTCAGTAAAGTCCAGAATAATCTTGCTTTTGAACTTTCACAATACAAACTTTCAAGCCAACCAAGAGTGCTAGCAAAATAAAATGTGTAAAGCTGGCCATTAACTTTTTTATTTATATGATGAAACACCTGAAGTAAACTGGCTATAGCAGTTTCCATAATTCTGCAATATTTTATGAAGACCTTAAACCAAGATTTTCAGGTACTATATACGCTAAAACTGTTGAAAAAAGTCATGATGAGGAAGGCATTTGAAACAGTTAAATAAGAAAAAGAATCAAACCATAGGAAAATTACTATTTTTGGAACTGAATTTAATCTCCAGGTGCCATTTTATAAACAGATTACAGCAAAACATGGATTTCTTTTGAATGTGACTCCATGTAGTTTTAAATAATTGCCAACACACAATGCCATTCAAACATAATAAAATGCCAACAGTTTGTGACAATTTGTTCATCTGTCATTGTGTAGCCTTATTTTAGCATCTGGGGGAATGAACTGCAAGGTCAATTACCAGTTCACTACCACCATGCAGCTTGCACTAAATGATCCTTGTCAGGGCTCCAGCCCAAAACTCTCCTAGCTGGATCCTGCTCTGTCTTGATCTTCCTGTCACATGGTAGTAAGTTTATGAACTGCCATAAAACTGCCCTTGAAATGTATACAAGCAGTCTCTATTCCAGTATGTGCTTTATTAATGTGAACAGGAATGCAAAATAGTTTGGTATCCAAAACTCAACTTAATTGTTTAAGAGTGAAGTTTTATACACCCTTATTGGGAGTAAGCCCCATCAAATTCAGGAGGAGCACCTTCTGAACAAGTGGGTCTAGCTCTCCAAACAGAGCAAAAATACACACCCGAACACACACACTCATGTTGGCTGAGCCACCTGATACTGTATTTCAGTAGCAGACAGTGCTTACTCTACCCAGAAGTAGTGTAATGCTGCTTGCCTTAAAGACATAGAATGTTCTTTTGTGCTTACCTCTTCCTTCTTTTCATCGGCACTTGGAGCTAAATTGAGACTCAGCTGAGAGTGACTGCTGATGCCACTGTCTTCATTTGTATCATCGTAGTACACAGCTTGCACAGAGTCCTGGAAGTAAACCGGACTCTTCCCCACCTTTGCAGAAGTCCCCTCCCCCCTTTCCTCACTTTCCATTGAGCTGAGCGACAAGGTGCTTTGCCGGTCAGGGCAATGGAAATTCATATTGCACTTGACATTTTCAGTACTAGGGCTCTGAGGCTTGGGGACGGCAGGTCTAGCAGGGATGACAGGATGCACAGTGCTACATGTAAACTGGCTGGAACTTTTGGGTCCTTCAGAGTCTTCGTAAAACACTTCATTAGGAATTGGTCCAATGTCCTTAAGAGGAAGTGACAAACAAACAGAGTCTGAGAGTTCACAGGATGATATCCTATTGCTGCTGGCATCAATAGTTAACACTGTTGTCCCGACATTGTCATTCTCAGAACTCTGGACCCTAGATCTGCAAATAGCCGAGTCTTGATTACATCGGGAAGGTAGACATCTCCGCCTGTCATTCTCAGTGCTGCTAGAAACCCGACGTGAATAATCATCATGCAGCCTGCTATTCGGTCTTGTTCTCTGGTTCTGTTCACTGGAGAATGGAATTTCACTCTTAGGACTGTCTTTCTTCAATGTAACATCAGTAACATTGCTGACAAGTTTTAAAACTCTGTCAAAATCCTTTGCTCTAATTGGGCTTTTCCAGCGTTTTGATCTTCGCTCTGAGTTCCTGTTGGTTTTGTCTGAGTCGGCTGAAGAAGTGCTTGTTGCCCTCTGTGGAGTTTGCTTTTCATTTACAGCTCTGAGGTCAGTGAGGTTTGAGGTTGACTTCCTTTTGAATGAACTTTTTTTCAGAAAGTTCAGGTTATCTGTGCTCTTGCTCCTCCTGTAGATCACTTTGTTGCTTTCAGAATCTTTCACAACAATTTCACAAATCTGGGGTTCCTGGATGATAGGGGCTACCATCCTTGTACTGTCCTGATGATCCTGGATTTTATCAGTGTCTAATAAATTTATACGACCAACCCCATAGGCACGCCTGATGCTGCGCGACCGATGAGTATTCCTTAGGAAGGAATCATCACCTTCCTCTCCATCTGAATTATCAGAAACTAAAGGATTATCTGCTGTACTTTGCAAATCCTGTACAGGTCCTGTATAAGAATACCTGTTTGTCTGAATTCTCATGATTGCACTGTTTGGGACACACTTTCTCATATCGTTGTCTGGCATACTGTCATTTAAGCTGTCTGAATCTTCCTTGCCTGGAATTCCCTGGAGAACTGAAGATTTTAATTTCTTGAAAGATCCCATCTTTCTAATGGAAGACAACGCATTCCAAGTTGAGGAGTTCCCCATAACTATCAGGGAGTGAGGCCTTTCCACATTGGAACCAGACCTTTTTCGAGGCGTGGAAAAAAAGCGCATGATTTTGGAAGGGCTGGTTTTATCATCCTGGCTTTCATTTTCACAGCTGCTGCTCATGTCACATCTCCCATTATGACATAATGAGGTAGCATTATTCCTACATTCTTTATTATCTGTCACTATACAGGCAACAGAGGTGGCATTTCCACAGCCATTCTGGTATGTGGTCATGTTTTCCACGCACACATGAGGATACAAGGAGTTGTTGCTCACATCCAAAGCCTTATCCTCTTCATCCTCTCCAAACTGAAGCTTTTCTTCATTTGTGCATCTTTTGGGGTTACTGTGTTCACATCTATTGTGCGAATTTAGCTGTCCAGTAGTCTGTACTGCCTGCACCAAGAAAACAAAGCTGGCATTTAGCATTTTTCTCTATAGAAAAGAAGGATTCTTTGTATAAAATACAAGGAAAGCTTAAACAAGGCTCCCTCATGGAACCGAGGAAAAACTTTGAGAGTGACATCACATTAACCTAATTATTACAATATAGAAATGATATAAAATTTCATTTTCTCTGCTAATATTCACTCTGTTGGCTATCAATAGTACATAGATTTGAAAGGACCCAAAGACAGATGAAAATGGATATTTTAAATTGATTAGAGCACTGATCAATTTCCCCCATGCTTAAATCATCATATTGATGAACTTTGATTGTACCTTAGTTTCCACCCCAATCAACACAAGAAGTACACTCCACTCTTTCATTCCCTAAGGAGAACAAAAAATCCATTGATCAACCTGAAACAGCTATCAGACTTCCTTTACCATAGGATGGCAGTGTGCCAAAAGTTTGGAGCCACCTTTTAAGAGAACTACATGTGTGAATTCTTTTGGTTTACATAACTTCTTGCTGCATTCTTCCAGAAGGGCTTTTGTGTTTGTGGACGTACAGTGGTCCATCCACATTATCTGGGGCTAGGAGTGAAGGACCCCTGTGAATGTGGAAAAACCACACATAAAAAAAACCACTATTCTTTTTACCTAAGAGAACACCTCTCTAATCTTCAGGTCCCCCAATGCAACTCTATAGTCAATATCTGCCAGAATTTGATCACAGAATCATGCTGGAGGACCTACAAATGCCCAGAGAAGTGTTTTCTCAAGGAACTTCTAGATTTTCCAGCACAACTCTATGGTCAACTTCCGAAAGAGTTTTGCTGGAGGACCTAGAGATTCCTAGAGAGAACATACCGTATTTTCCGGCGTATAAGACGACCCGCGTATAAGACAACCCCCCCCCCATTTTCCAGTCAAAATATAGAGTTTTAGCACCTCTATCCTCATTATCCTTATATCCGGCGTATAAGACGACCCCCCCACTTTAGCCACAGATTTTGCAGGTAAAAAAGTAGTCTTATATGCAGGAAAATAAGGTATTAACCAAAACCGCAAATAATCAAATCTGCAAAAGTCAAATCCGCAAATGTGGAGGGCCAACTGTAATGTTTGGGATGCTACTTAAAGGGTCAAGGCAAGAGGCAAAAAACCAGGGAATGGGCCCAAAATGATCAAATCCAACTGCACTGACCATCTCATGTGTTCATGTCTGATTTGTGGACCTGACCTAGCATATAATCACTGAATGCATAGTGTAAGGCGGATGCAGAAGATTTCACACCAAATGCTTTGTTCATCCTTGTTGGATCTGCTACTCCTTATTGGAAGATCCCCTTTGATCATGTGAACTTTCTGAACTAATTTATAAGCAGGAAGTAAATCCCCCTTAGCAACCGTAGAAGTTGAGAAGAGGCAGCCAGCCTAAAGAAAACAGGACAGAAAGCTCCTCTATTCAAGGCTTTTAATCTCTTGTAAACCACCCTTCAAACTTGCTTAAGGGGGAGGATACAGAGTCCTAAAATCAAAATAATTAATACATTTAAACAACACTTTCAGCACATGGCATAATGTTCTTCTTAGAATCTAAAATTTAACAAATGAAAAAGAGAAAAAGGGCGGCTAACCACTTAAAATTAAGAATCCCTCGTTTACACGGACAAGGAGCAAATCAACTTTCTTCATGGGTTAGTAGAAATGCAAACATTCACGGCATTTTTCAGTCCTGTTTTCATTTTTAGAAGAAAAATATACTCCTCATACCTAGTGCATACTTTATAAAAGCACCTGAAAACTCTAAAGATGGTCCTCGATTAATCTTAGTTCCCCCTTACGGTGGATTTTATTATTTTCCATGTGAAGTCTGCCTTACATGAAACTTTAGCATCTTTTAATGCCCCTCTTGTAATTTCATCTCCCTCTGCTACCTTGGTTAGATGATCACAGCACAATCCACAATACAATCAAACAGAGGAAATTACTCAACAGAGCAATGCATATGCTTATATTTAAACAATCACAAGGAGCTCCTTGAAATTAGTCTGTTAATGTATTTCAGAGAACAATTTGGTAACTCAGGGCCTTTGCAGACTGCTAGAAATAGTGCAAATTGAGTCCACTTTAAGGGTTAGGGTTAGGGTTAGGGAATCATGGGAACTGTATTTTATTGTGGCACCAGAGCTCTCTGACAGAGAAAGCTCAATGTCTCAGGAAAAAAAAAATTCCCATGATTCCCTAGCACTAACCCTAACCCTTAAAGTGGACTCAATTTGCACTATTTCTGGCAGTCTGCAAAGGCCCTCAGATCCAAGTATGGTGGGTCCTTGATATCTGCTGAGGTTTGGCTCCAAGGCTCTTTGGATACCAATATCTGTGGATGCTCAAGTCCTATTATAAACAATGACATAAACCCACTGGGTGACCTTGGGCAAGTCACACTCTCTCAGCCTCAGAAGATGGCAATGGCAAACGCCCTTCTGAAGAAAGCTGCCAAGAAAAAAACTCCATGATAGGGTTGCCTTAGGGTTGCCATAATTTGGAAAAGATTTGAAGGCATACAACAACAACAACAGGAAAATGTATCTCTTATATAAAATGGCAAAATTAAGATTTGCTTTTTGGAATTTTTTGGGGGGGGGAATATTTTCAATATTTTAAAGGTTGAATCGGTGGATGCAGAATCCATGAATATAGAGGGCTGACTGTATTCCTTCCTCAGAATCTTTTCACTTCTAAAATGTACTTATCACATTTTTTAAAAAGTTAAAATAGGGGTGGGAGTGGCAAAGAGGGGTTGGATTGAATAAGTGGCTTTGTTGATGAGAAAATATGAGAACCATTTTAAAAACCAGATTCCTTAAAAATGTCCACTTCATAACTTTTTAAAGTGGGGAGTGGAGTTACATGTGTTCGAATGGATTATGACCCTGGAGACCAGGATTCTAATCCAGACTCGGCCATGTAAACCCACTGGGTGACCTTGGGCAAGTCACACTCTCTCAGCCTCAGGGGATGGCAATGGCAAACCCCCTCTGAAGATACTTGCCAAGAAAACCCCATGATAGGTTCACCTTAGGGGTGCCATACACTGCAAACAACTTGAAGGCACACAACAACAGTTACCAAGTAGGATATTGAATTATAATTGTTGCTCATAGTATCTATAGTGTGGTGTAGTGGTATAAGTGTTGGATACGACTCTGGAGAACAGGCTTTGAATCCCAACTCAGCCATGTAAAAACCCACTGGGTGACCTTGGGCAAGTCACACTCTCTCAGCCTCAGAGGAAGGCAATGGCAAATCTTCTCTGAACAAATCTTGCCAAGAAAAACCTGTGACAGGTTCTCACCTTAGGATCACCATAAGTCAGAAATAAGACACACAACAGTAACAAAAGCACCTACACCTCAGTCTACAACAACATGCAAGTCACACACTCTCAGCCTCAGAAGATGGCAATGGCAAAACTTTCTCTGGACAAATCTTGCCAAGAAAACCCCATGATAGGGTTGCCATAAGGCAGAAACTACTTGAAGGCACACAACAACAACAAAACTATCTGCACCTCAGACTATAACAGCATGCAAGTCACACTCTCTCAACCTCAGAAGGTTGCAATGCAAAACTTCCTCTGAAGAAAGCTTGCCAAGAAACCCGGATAGGGTCACCATCAGTCAGAAACGACTTGAAAGAACACAAACAACAAAATATATCAAATGGCAAAATCAAGGTTTGTTTGGGGGAATATATATATATATATATATATATAGTATATTCCCCCCAAAATAAACTTTAATTCCTTTATCTGAATCTTGTATTCCTTCATCAGAATCTTTTCACTTCTAAATCAAAGGTTTATTGGGGGGAGACTTATATATATGTGTGTATATATATATATATATATATATTCCCAAAAAACAAACCTTGATTCTATATATATATATATATATATACACACATAGTATTTTTTCATCAGAATCTTGCACTCTTTCATTGAATCTTTTCACTTCTAAATCAAGGTTTATTGGGGGGGGGAACTTATCAAAATACAAACCTTGATTCCATATATATATATATATATATATACATAGTATTCCTTCATCAGAATCCCCCCCTAAAAACTTTGATTTAGAAGTAAAAAGATTCTGATATATATACGATATAAGTTCCCCCCAAGAACTTGGGGATATATATGTGTATATATATATATATATATATATATAGTATTCCTCAAATATATATATATATATATATATATATATAAAATATCCCTCCAAAAAATAAACCTTGATATAGAAGTGAAAAGATCCTGATAAATATCTATTAAGTACCCCCCAAAAATAAACCTTGATTTAGAAGTGGAATATGGAATATTTTTAAGCCGTGGATAGAGAATCCGTGGGTATGGAGGGCCGGCTGTAAATAAATAAATGAATAAAAAGGGCCATGTGCTTCCTAAGGCTGAGAAAGCCGGGGAAACCATGCGCCACCCCCCAAAATGCCAGCTGCAGTTGTTACCTCGAAAAGAGTTTAGCGGTGTAAGTGTTCGTCCGCACGCCCCGAGCGGTAGATGCGGGATCGAATCGGGAAAGGCGCAGCGACCCCCTCAACTCTCCTCACACTTGCCCGCCGATAGTGGCCCTTAATAATGTCGCTGAGGAAGCCGCTGCCAGGCTAATGGGAGGCTAATCTGCTTCCCTGCATCACTATGGCAGCGGAGGAGGAGGAGGAAGCCCCGAGGGGGAAATGGAAACCTGAGGAAGCGCGGCGAACAGGAGGGGAGCCTGAGGGGAACAACGGCCCAAAAGTTGGCCGACAACACGTCCTCCTTTTTCCCCCTTCTGTCTCCAGGAGGAATCCCACACTGTCCTCCATTTTGAGCAGGGCTAAGACACACGAATTGATATTTGTACGAGTGTTTTGAGTGTTTTTATTCACATTTCCCGCCTGAAGGTCCTACATTTTGCATTGCCTCGCCTTCAGGTAGACCAGGCCTCCTCTCATTTCCACCTTCTCTCTCTCCAGGAGGAGTCCCACACTGTCCTCCATTTTGAGCAGGGCTAAGACACACAAATTGATATTCCTAGGAGTGTTTTGAGTGTTTTTTATTTGGTCAATGACCTACATTTTCCCTTGGGAGGTCCTACATTTTGCATTGCCTTGCCCTCACCAGACATACTCCTATTTCCACCTTCTGTCTCCAGGAGGAATTCCACACTGTCCTCCATTTTGAGCAAGAATAGGAAGCATGAATTGGCATTTTCTAGGAGTGTTTTAATTTGGTCAGTGTCCTACATTTTTCCTTGAAGCTCCTACATTTTGTCATGCCTTGTCCTCAGGATGACCAGACATCCTCCTTTTCCACGACACATCCTCCATTTCCACCTTTTGGCTCCAGGAGGAATTCAACAGTCCTCCATTTTGAGCAGGACTAAGAGGCATGACTTTATAAGAATGTTTTATGCTTTTACATGTACTCCATTTCAACCTTCTGTCCCAGGAGGGATTTCACACTGTCCTCTATTTTAAGCAGGGTGAAGATGCTTCAGTTGTCATTACTATGAATATTCTGAGCTATTTGGTCAATGCCCTACATTTTCCCTTGAGAGTCCTACATTTTGCAGTGCCTTGCCCTCACCTTTTGTCTCCAGGAGGAATCCCACACTGCCCTCCATTTCGAGCAGGATTAAGAAGCATTAATTTATATCAATGTGAAGTCGTAGGCTTTCATTGCTGGCATCTATAGTTTTTTGTGGGTTTTTCGGGCTGTGTGGCCAACTCTTCTAGAACATGGCCACACGGCCCGAAAAACCCACAAAAAATTAATTTATATGAATGTTCTAAACTTTTCTTTGGTCACCGTCCACCATTTTTCCTTGAAAGCCCTATATTTTGTGGTGCCTTGCCCCAGGATGACTAGGCATCCTCTTTTTTCAGGGCATGTCCTCCATTTCCACCTTCTGTCTCCAGGAGGAATTTCAAAACATGCTCCATTTTAAGCATTTTAGGAGTGTTTTGAGTGATCAATATCCTACATTTTCCCTTGAAGTCCTACATGCCATGCCTTGCCCTCGGGGTGACCAGATGTCCTGCTTTTCCAGGACATGTCACACATTTCAACCTTCTGTCCAGGAGGAATTTCACACTGTCCTCCATTTTGAGCATGACTAAGAAGCAAGAATTGACATTTCTATGTGTTTTTAACTTTTATTTGGTCATGTCCTACGTTTTTCTTTGAACGACTTCCATTTTGCTGTGCCTTGCCCACTTTTTGAAATTCCTCCTGGACAGAAGGTTGAAATTGAGGACATGTCCTGTAAAAGGAGGATGTCTGCTCACTCTGAGGGCAAGGCACCAACTTATTTATTTCAGTTAGAATGCATATGCACTACGGGAATAATCCAGGCTGACACCACTTGAACTGCCATCACTCCATGCTATGGAATCCTGGGATTTGTAGTTTGTGGTGGCACCAGAGCTCTCTGAGAGAGAAGGCTAACTGGCTCACAGAACTACCAATCCCAGAATTCCATAGCATGAGGCCATGGAAGTTAAAGCAGTTCCAAACTGGATTATTTCGGAAATGTGGATGCAGACCGAGTCTCAAAGATTGTACAAGATCCCTTTGCATACTGATTTTCCAGACTAATTCAGCTATGTCTTTGAATCTGAAATCCACAAAACAATGATACCTTTATGGGACCAACCAAAATCAAAAAACATGTTGCAAGTTTTTGAAGCTCCACTGGCTCCTTCATCAGGAAAAGGTGTTTTGAAAAATAAAACATACAGGAGGAAAAATAAAATTATGACTATGGTTAGTCCCAAGCCTGCATTTTGTCAAGGCGGCTGTTCTCAGTTCAAGTGATGTAGAGGGAAATCCATGAAGGCAGGACCCTCCTCTTTCTGGCCATGTGGGGACTGTTGTTGTGTGCCTTCAAGTCTTTCAGACTTACGGTGACCCTAAGGTGAAGCCATTATGGGGTTTTCTTGGCAAGATTTAGAATCATAGAACCATAGATTTGGAAGAGCACTAGGACCATCGAGTCCAACCCCATGCCATGCAGGAACTCACAATCCTAGCACCTCTGACAGATGGCATCAGCCTCTGTTTAAAGACCTCCAAAGAAAGAGACTCCACCACAATCCGATGGAGTGTGTTCCACTGTCGAACAGCTCTTACTGTCAGGAACGTCCTCCTAATGTTTAGGTGGAATCTCTTTTTCTATAGTTTGAATCCATTGCTCTGGGTCTTATTCTCTGTAGCAGCATAAAGCAAGCTTGCTGCATCCTCAATATGACATCCCTTCAAATATTTAAACAGAGTTATCATATCCCCTCTTAACCATCTCCTCTCCAGTCTAAACATATCCAATCCCCTAAGTCATTCCTCATAGGACATGGTTTCCAGACCCTTCACCATTTTAGTTTCCCTCCTCTGGACATGCTCCAGTTTTTCAACATCCTTTTTGAATTGTGGTGCCCAGAACTGGACACAGTATCCCAGGTGAGGCTTGACCAATGCAGAATAGAGAGGCACTATTACCTCCCTCGATCTAGACACTATACTTCTATTGATACAGCCTAGAATCGCATTGGCCTTTTTAGCTGCGGCATCACACTGTTGACCAGGGGTAGGCAACCTAAGGCCCGGGGGCCGGATGCAGCCCCCCGAGGCCTTTGGACCGGCCCCAGGCCAGTCCTGCCGCCGCCGCCACCGCCACTGCCCACTATGATGATATTTGATTATTGTTGTTATTACTTGTTCTTGGGGTTTTCTTGGCAAAATCTCCACAAGGGTTTTGCCATGGCTTTTCTGGGGCTGAGAGAGTGTGCATGCATTTTTTTTATTTAAATTTTTTAAAATTTTTATTTATTTATTTATTCATTTATTTATTTTTGGTGCTTCGGCCCCCCAATTGTCTGAGGGACAGCAACCCGGCCCCCGGCTCAAAAAGGTTGCCTACCCCTGCTGTTGACTCATGTTCAACTTGTAGTCTACTAGGACTCCTAAATCCCTTTCATGTGTAGTCTTGTTCAGAGGAGGTTTTCCATTGCCTTCCCCAGAGGCTGAGAGCATGTGACTTGCTAAGGTCACCCAGTGGATTTCATGGCTGAGCTGGGAATCCAACCCTGGTCTCCAGAGTTGTAATCCAACAATCAAACCACATGGCCACTGGGTACTCCAGGAAATTTTCACAAATTCAAGTTCTGTTAGCAAGACAAAAAGAGATGCTCCTCTTGAGATCCAAATTGCCTTCATCCTTTGTGAAGCCATCTACCAGCTCCTTTGTCAGGCAGCAGAAGAGCACTGAATTTCTAAAGAAGCCCTCCATTTTAGCTTTAGGAAACATTTTTAGGTACTGTTTTGGTAAAACAGGCCAAATCCTGAGAATAGCCCACATATTGGCAAAATGCAGCCTTGGGACTAACATTGTCATAATTTTTCTTTCTCCTGTAAAATTTTTAAACATCTTTGCCTGATGAAGAAGCCAGTGGAGCTTTGAAAGTTTGCAGCATGTATTTTTATGCATTTTGGTAGGTTCCATAAAGGTATCACTGTTTGTGGATTTTGGATGTTATTGTACTTTGTAACATGGCCATCATGGTTACACCAGGATATGTTTACAAGAGTTAGGGGGGGTTGCAGACTGCCAGAAATAGTGCAAATTGAGTCCACTTTTAGGGTTAGGGTTAGTGCTAGGGAATCATGGGAATTGTTGTTTTTTTTCTGAGACATTGAGCCTTCTCTGTCAGAGAGCTCTGGTGCTACAATAAAATACAGTTCCCATGATTCCCTAACCCTAACCCTAACCCTAAAAGTGGACTCAATTTGCACTATTTCTGGCAGTCTGCAACCCCCCTTAGTTAAAAATGTATTGATTAGTCAGTCGGACCTATCAAAACAGTTAACACCAAATATTGAAAAATGCGAAAGAATAAAGTGCATAAAAATACAAAGGGATAGGATAAACTAGACTAAAGATAAAATATAAATAGGATTAAATTGTTGTCTTGTAATACACTGAAAGATGATTTTAAAAAATCCAAAAATGATACAGTGGGCCCTTGGTATCCGCTGAGGTTGGGTTCCAGGACCCCCCCGCAAATACCAAAATTCATGGATGCTCAAGTCTCATTAAATACAATGGCACAATGAAATGGTGTCACTCATATAAAATGGAAAAATAAAACTTTGCTTTGGAGGATTTGTATATATTTAAAATATTTTTCAAGCCATGGATGGCTGAATCTGTGGATATGAAAGGCCAACTGTGTATGTTTAAATAAATTTATCACTTTTACATGCAACCCCAAAGAGTTTCACAAGGGATGTCTCTCTCCACTTTGTATTCTCACCTTAGAGGCACTAGCCATTTTATCAGAAAAGACAACAAATGTTGACCCAGGATGGATGGGATGGGAGGCTACTGAGGTAGAAAATAATCCTCTCTGAGCAGAGTGGTTTGCATTTGGGCAAACAGCCATTAAAGCTTTGATTCCTCTTTCTCTCCCCCACCCCATTTCTTCCTTCTGACACTACTAGAAACAAAAGGAGGCTGTGAGGAGGATTCTGGATTTTATTATCATTTGAACAGCAGGATCACAGCAAGAGCAGCAGCACAGCCAAAGAACAAAAGGAAGTGCCATTGGCCAGTGAATGTCCTTTTTAAAACAGCCCCTGCCCTACACATTCAAGAGATTAGAAAACACACAATAGGATTCAAAGACATAGCTGTGTTAAGTCTGGAAAATCAAAGGGGCAGAAAAGGTACACTTCCTCTCTATTAGTAGTTCAAATTAAAATGCTATTGTTGTATGCAAAGAGTTCTTGCAGCACCTTTGAGACTGAGGGCCTTTGCAGACTGCCAGAAATAGTGCAAATTGAGTCCACTTTAAGTTTTAGGGTTAGTGCTAGGGAATCATGGGAATTGTTTTTTTCTGAGCCATTGAGCCTTCTCTGTCAGAGAGCTCTGGTGCCACAATAAAATACAGTTCCCATGATTCCCTAACCCTAACCCTAACCCTTAAAGTGCACTCAGTTTGCAGCTCATACTACTGTATTTCCCCGAAAATAAGACACTGTCCTATATTTATTTTTCCTCAAGAAGATACACTATGGCTTCTTTTCAGGGGATATCTTAGGAGTGATGCAGACCAGCACAAAGGGCCGACCTGGGGTGGAGTTGGGGCAGGGTGGCCACACGCTGGCCACCTCAACTCCACCCTGACGCCATCCTGATGCTGTGTGCCCGTCCGCATGGCGCACAGTGTCAGGACGCCCTCTTGGCACAGCGTGCACACATGCTGCACCAAAAAGACACAAAGAAGCTGCGGCAGTTGAGTTTCCCGCAATTATGCAGTCGAGTTTCCTGCATTTTGCCACCCTTCAAAAGGAGCAGCATTTTGCTGCTCTTTTGGGGGCGGCAAAAAGGAGGATGAGGGCTACAGCATGTGGTTGCCACGGCCCCGATCCGTGGCCCTGATCCGCGGCTCACAGGGGCGGCCCAGAAAAGCCGCCCCTTCTTGACCGTCTGCATCGGCCCTATGTTTTATTTTCAGGGTATAGCTTATATTGCGCAAATGCTTACAAATCCTGCTATGGCTTATTTTATGGGTATGTCTTATTTTTGGCGAAACACCAACTTCTCTCTCAGTCTCAAAGATGCCGCAAGATCCCTTTGCATACAGCAATAAGATTTTAATTTGAACTAGTCTCAATTACTAAATTAGGGGACGTGTACCTTCTTTTTCTTACTTCAGAGTGTGTGCGTGCCTTCAATTCACCTGTCGATTTATGGTGATCCCATTAATTTCATTGAGATTTCCTAGGCTGCTGCCACATTACAGAATAAATACAGCTTAACATCCCTTTAACTGTCATGGCTTCATCCTGGGATTTGTAGTTTGTTGTGGCACCAGAGTGTTCTGACAGAGAAGGCTAAATATCTCACGAAACTACAAATCCCAGATTTCCATAGCATTGAGCCATGGCAACCTGTGTCAAACTGCACTAATTCTTCCACCCTCCCGATTCCCAGGTGGCCATGGCCTCATGGGACCCAGAAGTCTGCCCCTTGTCCACTGGGTTATACTACCCGACCAGGTGACAGTACTTTAATTTCCGCCCCAAGTCAACACAAAAGGTACGCTCCAGTCTTGATCCCCGAAAGAGAAAAAATGTCAAATCTGAAGCTGCATCCCCCAGCAAAGACAAAGAGACACACACACACACCTCAAATACAGAACAAATCCTAAATATAGGTACAATCAGCCCATGCTTCCACTTAATTAAATAAGAAGCCCCTCTTTGATACTATGAACCATTGCAACTTGGGTCCAAAACACACTGTACCAACAATCCAGTTTGAGACCGCTTTAACTGCCCTGGCTCAGTGTTAGGAAATCCTGGGAATTGTAGTGTAGTATGGCATCAGAGCTCTCTGACAGAGAAGGCTAAATGTCTCACAAACACTACAGTTCCCAGAATTCCCTAACATTGATCCAGGGCAGTTAAAATGGTCTCAGAAGGGATTATTTCTGCAGTCTGTTTTGGACCTTGATGTCAAACAATGGCCTTTGTTTCAGAACTGGGGGAAGTGTGAATATTTAGGGGGGTTGCAGACTGCCAGAAATAGCGCAAATTGAGTCCACTTTTAGGGTTAGGGTTAGTGCTAGGGAATCATGGGGATTGGGTTTTTTTCTGAGACATTGAGCCTTCTCTGTCAAAGAGCTCGGGTGCCACAATAAAATACAGTTCCCATGATTCCTTAACCCTAACCCTAACCCTAAAAGTGGACTCAATTTGCACTTTTATGGCTGGGTAGTACAATATTTATCACAATTTTCATTAGCCTTTCTGAATGTATCTGAACTTCCTTCTTGAGGGAAGGTTTCAATGAGAAGGGAAACCATTTACAGTTAGAAACAGGTGGAACAGGCAGCAAAATTGGCTGAAAACCAGAAATAGATTTCTGATGACTCCTGGTCACATTTTTGGGAAAAAATTTAGCCAAATACATACCAGTAGAGCCTACTGTGGGGTGCTAGAACTAAAACTGGGCTCCCTTGCAGTTGCCATCATTACCATAAATAAAAGTTCAAGTTTGGCTTGTGTTGTGTCATGTTTTTCTGTTCATGTTCTGGTGTGGGTGATGAGGAGGTGTGTTTTGTGCCATAGACCAGCCACTTGTAGCATTCATGTTTATAAAAAGTAATGAAAAGTAAAATGGTTACTTCTGAAAAATAAAGTTAAGAATTATTTTTTCAATTATAACTGATATAAAAGTCACTGATCAATTTGGGACCCTTGCATCTACAATTATAATTACTGTTAAAAGTAAACCAAGTTCTGCTATCACCACAGTTGCCACTTAAAGAGAGTTGGCTTTGAAACCAAAGACTGAAATAAAGACTAGAAGGTTATTTTTATCTCTGGCTAAAAAGCCAGCATTGGTTAAAGGTGATGCTAGTGCAGCCTAACACTGTAAATGTTAAGAAAGAAGGAGAAAGGAAAAGGGAGACAAGAGAAGGAGAGCCCACAACTAACCAAGTTTCTTGTTTTAAAGCAAGGTTCACGTCTCAGCTATGGGAACTCTAATCTAAGCTACAGTTAATATTCATCTAATGCTGGTTGCACTTTGATAGGTTTCTCCCAACTGTATAAGCTTTAGCATGTTTAAGCAATGTCAAGAAAATTATTCAAAAACCTAGGAGTTTATCACAAGGGGGAAAATTGGAAGTTTAAAATGGTAAGAATCTGTTATTAACTCACAATTGTGCAAATAATAATAATAATAATAATTTTTATTTATATCCCGCCCCTCTGCAGAGCAATCGGGGCGGCTTACAACGGGGGGTTGCAGACTGCCAGAAATAGTGTGAATTCAGTCCACTTTTAGGGTTAGGGTTAGAGTTAAGGAACCATGGGAACTGTATTTTATTGTGGCATCAGAGTTGTCTGACAGAGAAGGCTCAAAAATAACAGTTCCCATGATTCCCTAGCACTAACCCTAACCCTAAAAGTGGACTGAATTCACACTATTTCTGGCAGTCTGCAACCCCCCAACATTACAATTTCCATACATTAAACAGAACATAAAATCCCGAATCCCACCCGTCCTTTAAGAAGTAAGGGTTCTTCATATTCTTATTCAAATGGTTTTCACACGCAAAGCAAAAGCTGTTATCCCATGCAGAATCTGAGATTAACCCGCACTTGCGCGCAAATGTGCAAATGGTTTTCACACAATGGGACCAAATGTGCCTTCATCCCAATAATGATTAAAGCGCTCGCATCCCACAAAAGCGAACAAATGTGCAAATTATTTTCACACATAAACCACTACAAAATCTCTCTCTCTCTCTCTCTCTCTCTCTCTCTCTCTCTCTGTCCTTGCCTTCCCTCAGCAGCTGTTCCTTTAAGAGCCCTGGCTATGGGGGAAGGCTAAAGCTGGAGACAGACAGACAGACACAGGAAAGAGCAAGGGGGAACTCAGCCTTTTCTCTATCTTTCTTGCTCTGTCTGTGCCTTTGCCTCAGTAGCTATTTCTTTAAGACAGGGGTTTCAAACTTTTTGAGCCGGGGCCTGGTCCCACGAAGTTGTCCCTTCCGGCGGGCCGAGGGGGGGGGAATGGCGGCACACGCGCTCACGTGCGTGGGCGCAACCCCTGCCACCGCGCACGACACCCCTGCGCGCACTGCCACCGCCGCTGCCGCTGCCGCGGCCGCCGCCGCTGCGCGCGCTGCCGCAGCCACCTCCGCACATGTCGCAGCTGCCATTTTGATTTCCAAAATGGCGGCCATGATGCATTTGTGCATGCGCAGGAGTACTGCGCATGTGCAGATGAGTCGCAGCCGCCATTTTGGAAATCAAAATGGCGGCCGCGGCGCGCATGGCCGTGCGGTGTCCAAAATGTGCGGCGGAGGTGGCGCGCGGCAGCGGCGGCAGGGGTCCACCTGGGCCAGTAAGTGCGGGGCCCTGGGCCGGAATCAGCCCGCGGGCCGTAGGTTGCCGGTCCCTGCTTTAAGAGCTCTGGTTGGGAGAGAAGGCTGAAGAGATCCCCAAACTGTGCCCTTTAAGGGAATTTTGGACTTCAGCTCCCAGAAGCCTTGACCATGTTGGCCAATAGTCTGAAGTCCAAAGTCCCTTAAAGGGGACAGTTTGGGAATCACTGCGCTCCAGCTAGAAGTGAGGGCTGAAGCAGAAGACACACAGAGAGAGAGAGAGAGAGCAGAGTACACAGGGACTCAGACTGGGAAGCAAGCATTCATTCACTCTCCTCTCTCCCCCTCTCTCTGCTCTTGCATCAGTTGTTTGTTTTAAGAGCTCTGGCTACGAAGAAGGGTTGGTACTTATTTTAGGAGCTTTATAAGCAGTATTACAGTATTGCCCCGTATTGCCCTGCAGCACTGGAAGTAAAGTCGCCCCAAAGAACCATGGAAAATCTGGCAATAAACACCAAAACAGGGAGAATCCTGTGAATAAACCACAAGTAGCTTTCACACTACAGCAATTACGGGGGGGAAAAGCGAATTTATGAATGAAACGGAAATGAATTCACGATATTTCCCCGAAAATGCCTATTTGCTGGTTCATGTCACTTTCTTGTCGGATTCTATGTGGTTTGCACAGAACGTCGCGTGAAAACCATTTGCACATTTGCGCCTAATACCCTTGATAATTATGGTTTCTTACCGGTTTAAACTTCCAGTTTTTGCCATGTGATAAACTCCCTAACTGTGTTAGTCTGGAAAGTCAGTATGTAATAACTGAAAGAAAGCATGTGCTTTTGTAGACCTGAGCCTACTTCCTCATGCATCTGCATTCCTTGTGCAAACATGCATCTGAGGAAGAAAATACTCAATGTTTCTTCAGCATGCTCAAGAAAGTTATGTTAGCATAAGGCCTAAGCAACAGAAATACACAAAATTAAACAAGGCCTTCCATAGATAGTTCTAAAAGAAACATTCCACTCTGAGGTTTTTTTGTTTTTGTTTTTGCAAGCTATTAATTTGTCCCCAGATAAAGAATAAAACCTGTAACTCAGTGCCTTTGCTAATATTACAGTGTGGGAGAATCAATTGAAGATATGAAAGTAAAAGGCTCGCACAAGAAATTCCAGACTAGTGAAGGACAAAAGAGCTATTAGTAATTCATGGTGCTAGTCTCAGGTATTTATAGAGGCAGAGGAAAAGTATGTTTTAGAATTTTAAATCTCTGATTTAAAGAAGGTTTAATATGCATGTGACAAGGAATGAAGAGATTACAAACTGAAGCACTGTGTGAAAAGATTACACAAATGTTACAAGAAACAAGTTAAGTTAAAGGTGTATAGAGAGATTGTCTCTGGAAGAAGACAACCAAGAAAAGAAAGTAGTGGTTTATTTAGTCATTAGAGGGTGGTAATTTACATAAAGTACAAATATAATTGTTTTAAAGGTATTGTTCAACATCTTTATAAATTACTTAAATGATGGAGATCTGAGTCAAACCTAACAAAATAAATTTCAGAAGGGATAAATGTAACGTATTATATCTAGGCAGGAAAAATGAAATGTGCAAACATTGGGTTGGTGACAGACGGTTAAAAGCAGGGCATGCAAAAAGGTTCTAGAGATGAGTCAACAGTGTGATATGGTGGCCAAAAAAGTAAAGCAATGCTAGGCTGCACCAACAGGAATATTGTGTTCAGATTAAGGGAAGAAGTAGTCAGACATAACCTGGAATACTACGTCCACTTCTGGGTACCACAATTCAAGGATATGACAAGCTGGACTGCATCCAGAGAAGAGTGACCAAGATGAGCAAAAGTCTTGAAACCAAGCCTTATGAATAACTTAGGGAGTTGGGGATGCTTAGCTTAGAAGAGAAGTCACAGAGGTGCCATGATAGCTGTCTTTTAATACTTGACGGGATGTGCTGTAGAAGATAGAGCAAGCTTGTTTTCTGCTGCTCCAGAGACTACAATATGGACCAATGGATTCAACTTACAATAAAAGATTCCCCTTGAACATTAGGAATGATTACTTTAAGAAATGTTTGACAGTGGAACAGATTGCCTCTGAGTGTGGTGGACTATTCTTCATTGGAGATCTTTAAACAGAGGTTGGATGGGCATCTCTCTGGAGTGCTTTAGTTGTATATTTCTGCATGGCAGGGGATTGGACTGGATGGCCCTTTTGACACCTTCCTACTCAAAGATTCTATTATTGTCATTTTTTTAGTGCTTCTAATTTGCAGAGTGCTTTCCAATTTTTATGTGTTTGCACAACTCCATTTGATGGAGGTGAGGCCAAGAGATGATAATTTACCAAAGGCCTTTGCAGACTGCCAGAAATAGTGCACATTAAATTGAGGCACTGCCCTGGCTCAGTGCTAGGGAGTCATGGGAATTGTATTTTTTTCTGGGACATTGAGCCTTCTCTGTCAGAGAGCTCTGGTGCCACAATAAATTACAGTTCCCATGATTCCCTAGCACTGAGCCAGGGCAGTGCCTCAATTTAATGTGCACTATTTCTGGCAGTCTGCAAAGGCCTCAAAAAGATTATACAATATCTTTGACCAAAGATATCTATACGGTACTTTAGTTTTCCTTGTATGTATGTGTGTGTGTCCATGTGCCTTCTAGACGCCTGTCAACTTATTTATGGTGACCCAATAAATTTCATAGGGTTTTCCTAGGCACAGAATATTCAGAGGTGGCTTTGCCAGTTTCTTCCTCTGAACTATAGCACCTGGTATTTGTTGGCAGACTTCCATCCAAATACTAACCAGGGCTGACTCTGTTTAGCTTCCAAGATAGACAGGATCTGGTACCTTTCTAGTTCCAGAACTGGTATAAAATCCCAGATTTTCACATTCTGCATTGTGCAAAATTTTGCATTCTGGATTACTTCAACTATTGTCCTACTGCCTCCACATTTGCTTTGGATAAATTAGTTGTAGTCTTAAGCAAAGTTTAGAACCAGTTGTATAATAATAGAATCACAGCATTGGAAGGGACCGCAAAAACCACCTAGTCAAATTCCCTGTCTTGCAGGAATATACATTTAATGCACTCCATCCTTGGGAACCTGTATAGGTCAGGTGAGAAGTGGGATCACAGTTTATATCCTAATACCAAACTGGAAGTAGCTAAACTAATGAAGAGATGAATTACTACCTCTAGGTAAAACAAGTAATTTGCAGTCTTCTAAGATTCTAAAATGCAAAGATATACAACTCAGCACAAAAGTTAGAATCATACACACTGTTGTATTCCCTATAACCATGTATGGATGTGAGAGCTGGACAGTTAAGAAAGAAGATAGGAGGAAAATCAACACGTTTGAGATAAAGTGTTGCTGGAAAAGAGTGCTGAGGATCCCATGGACAACCAAAAGGACAAACAAATGGGTCCTAGAGCATTCAAGCCAGAACTCTTCCTGGAAGCCAAGATGACAAAACTTAGGATGGTGTACTTCAGACACATCATGAGCAGGCACGACTCATTGGAAAAAACAATAATGCTAGGAAAGGTGGAGGGAAGCAGAAAGAGAGGAAGGGCACATGCTAGTCAGGGGTAGGCAACCTTTCCCCTTTAAGGGCCGAGGGACTTCAGCTCCCAGAAGCCTCAGCCATGTTGGCCAATAGTCCCATGTTGGCCAATAGCTCCTGGGATTCTGGGAGCTGAAGTCCCTCGGCCCTTAAAGGGGAAAGGTTGCCTACCCCTGTGCTAGATGGATGGACTCTATTAAGGAGGTCATGGGTATGAGTTTACAGGACCTAAACAGAACAGTGGAGGACAGGGAGTCTTGGAGATGTCTCATCCACAGGGTTGCCATGGGTCGAAATCTACTTGAGGGCAGTTAACAACAACAACAACAACAAATACTCTTCAAGGTCCAGAGATTTAAAGAAGGATATGTTTTAGAGAAGAAATCCTCAGTCAAAATTCCAGAATAACTCAGGATTTGCCATCTGTGCTTGGTTTCAGACCAATACTTGAGAATGCCCAGACTCATCAGCCAGCATTCTTGAAACCAAAAACCAGATAATCGAGGAATCCATTCTTATGTCTCAAAGGTAAATGAAATAAAAACAGTCTCAGCTGGACCCATTCTTTTGAAGTTGATCTGCCACAAAGCAGATTTATTCCCTCCTCACTAGTGGATTTACTTCCAAGGAAGACACAGAGTCTGCTGTGAGGATCAACATCCTTCTGCCTTTCCCAAAGATTACATTGTGGAGCTGGAGGGAAAAGGAGAATTGAGATGTTTAGATAAGAGAGAGCGCAGCACAACAGGAGAGACAGTATAACAAAGTAAGCAAAACATAGGGTGGGGAGTGCAATTATGTTGGGTGACACAGTTGGAAGCAGAGAAAACTGGAATGGAAAAAGACAGCAGACAGAGAGAAAACTTCAGGAGAAAAAGGGTGCAAAAGGAAGAAATGATTTGGTGAAGGGTGAGAAAGAGAGGAGGTTCTTTGAGAAATTGGGTAAAACTGGGAGAAAGAGAAAGAAACAGATGTGAGAGTAACTTAGAACATTAGGAGTGTCGGAGCAAGGAGATAAAAGAAGCAAAATGTTTATTGTACATGGAAGATCCCGAAAGTAAAAAGAAGCAGTTTTTTTTCTAATTTCCAATCGGATTAACCTCCTTTTAACAGCGCTGGAGTTTATCACACGGAGAAATCCCGTTGATAAATTGCTCCCGCTTTTGCGGTTTTTTTCTCTCTAAAGTACATTTCTGCACGGGGCTCCACGTGTGATAAACTCTAAAATTTCAAATCAGTAGTGGTTTATAATTCTACATAACTAAACCAAATCATCCTAATTCATTAAGTGGGTTATTTGCTACTTATTCACTTCTAGAGTTTAGTAAATGTGAAGAATGTGTTAGCAACATGCCTGTAATATGTCTGATCTGCTTTCCTAATTTGAAAGAAGCATGCAAAAATAATTCTTTCAATAACCTTGCTAAATATTCTCAAATGTCCTCTCAGTTAACAACATCCATGAAATCAAGAGGAAAAGAAGTTGTCCTTAAGATTTAAGGCTAAAGTGTAAATCAAATAACTGAATACAGACCTCAGTTTTAACAACTACTCCTCTTCAGATTTGCCAAGAGCTTATTACACTTCACTCTGCTTGGCACAGAGTTGTCATTTAGGTTGGGGAACAAAAGCCTTGTGGAATGACGTAATCTGAGAAACAGGACCTCTGTGTACCAGGTTACCATTATACTCCATTAGAGCCATTTTTACACCCACCCACCTACACCACTGCAGCTGCGTGCAACTTAATGATGGATTCAGCCTTTCAGTCTGGAAGAAAGCTATTTATATCCTCATTGAGCCTGTCTGGGATGCCATTATTGTGTTCCCAACCTCAACTGGCATTATTCGAAGAGCATGACATGAAGAGATGCTTCATACTACAGAAGAGCAGTTCCCAATAAATGGGCCATTGTACCAAAATATAATGAAAACTTCCTGTTACCAGTTAAGAAGTCTGAAACTCTACCTTTCTCCAATCTTACAGAAAAATCCTATGCACACACAGAAGAAAGTCTCACTGAATTCAATGGGCCTTAGTTTTGCTTCAGTCGAAACAGGATAGCAGCATTTCTGTTTTTATTATTAAACTGGGCACATAAAGAAAAAGAAAAAGAAGCAAAAGAGGACAAAAATTGTCAAGTTCTTCCCATTTTAATTTCACCATATGCTTTTTCTGTAACCAGAGCTTTAAAGAAATTAGTTAAGACTAAAAGAATGAAATTTGGTTAAATAAAAAACTGTGTTCCAATTATGGGGGATCATTTCAGATGAAAACAAGGTAGATGCAAAGAGCAATGTGAATCTTTTCTTTCTGAGTTCAATGGACTTTTGGTCTAAGTGATTAAGATGTACACTTCCAAGTATGTATTTGGTTCAAACAGGAGTGAGAAAAAGTGAAGCTCCTGGCTGACACTTGGTCTCCAATCTTTATTTTATTTTATTTTATTTGCAGCCTGACTCTCTTCTAAATACATCATAGAATCATAGAGTTGGAAGAGACCACAAGGACCATCCAGTCCAACCCCCTGCCATGCAGGAAATCACAATCAAAGCATCCCCAACAGATGGACATCCAGCCTCTGTTTAAAGACCTCCAAAGAAGGAGACTCCACCACTCTTAGAGGCAGTGTATTCCATTGTCAAACAGCCTTTACTGTCAGGAAATTCCTCCTAATGTTGAAGTGGAATCTCTTTTCCTGTAGCTTGCTTCCATTGTTCCGTGTTCTAGTTTCTGGAGCAGCAGAAAACAAGCTTGCTCCATCCTCAATTGACACCCCTTCAAATACTTAAACAGGGCTATCATATCACCCCTTAACCATCTTTTCTCCAGGCTAACCATACCCATTTCCCTAAGTTGTTTCTCACAGGGCATGGTTTCCAGACCAGAACTGTGGTGCCCACGTGGGGCCTGACCAAAGCTCAGTTAATAACCCAAGTGAACATGCACAAAAATGTTTCCTAAGCAGAATTCTCATAGCGTACAACTTTCCACTGTTATGTGCCTTCAAGTAGATTTATGATGACTATCATAACATTCTTTTTGCACTATTTATTCAGAGGAGTTTTGCCACAGCCTTCCCTTAAATCTGAGAAAGTATGACACACCTATGAACACCCAGATGATTTCCATGGTTAAGCAGGAATTTGACTCTTGATCTCCCTGAATCCATAGTCAAACACTCAAACAACTACACCACACTGGCTCTCACAATTTTACATACAACTATTCTGTTGTGCATATTAAGAATAAAAATGTTGAAGATTCTTTTGTAGAACAGCTACATTTCAAAGAAATCTAAGATTTCTCATCCACATTTATTTAAAAAACAAAACAAAACACTTTTTATGTGCTACTTCCCTTCACTGGTACTACCTTCCTACAGTATTTAAATTTTAAAACAAATACTTTTGCCATATAAGGAGAGAAAAATGCCAGTTGTCCAAGCTGGGTTCAGGAGAGGAAGAAACACTAAGGATCATATTGTAAACATACATTGAATAATGGAGCATACCAAAGAATTTCAGAAGAAAATCAGCCTGTGCTTTATAGATAATAGCAAAGCCTCTGATTGTGTAGATCAGGGGTAGGCAACCTTTTTGAGCCGGGGGCCGGGTTGCTGTCCCTCAGACAATTGGGGGGCTGAAGCATAAAAAATAAAATAAAATAAAATAAATAAAAATATATTTCTTAAGTTTTTTTAAAAAATATGCATGCACACTCTCTCAGCCCCAGAAAAGCCATGGAAAAACCCCTGTGGAGATTTTGCCAAGAAAACCCCAAGAACAATTAATAACAACAATAATCAATATCATCCTGGTGGGTGGCGGCGGCAGCGGCAGGACCAGCCTGGGGCCTGTCCAAAGGCCTCGGGGGGCTGCATCAGCCCCCTGGGCCTTAGGTTACCTACCCCTGGTGTAGATCATGAAAAACTATGGATTGTTCTTAAAGGAATGGGTATGCCACAACATTTGATTGTCCTGATGTGTAACGAGTAGTCAGGGCAAGAGGCTACACTCATGACAGAATAGAGAGAAATGGAATGGTTTCTAATTGGCAAAGGAGTCAGGCAAGGCTACATTTTATCTGTTTCTATCTGTTACTCTTGTACACTAAAAATTTCATACATAAATAAGGCTTAGATTTGAAGGAAAGAAGCATGAAAATTGGAGGAAAGAACATCAATAATTTAAGATATGTAGATGACACTGTACTGCTAACAGAAAATAGCAAAGACTTGAAACAATTATTTAAGAATAATTGTGCGATGCGCGGTGGAGCGCGGTGTCTTCAGTATGCTGACGACACCCAGATATACTTCTCCATGACCAGATCATCGTCTCAGACTTCAGATGGCGTCTCCCCTCTCAATGACTGTCTCAGAGCGGTAATGGATTGGATGAGGAAAAACAGATTGAAGTTGAATCCAGACAAAACGGAGGTACTCACGGTTACAGGCCCGAAACCAGATTTGGGAATACAGTCTCCAGTCCTGGATGGAGTCACACTCTCCTCTAAGGACTGTGTTCGCAGTCTGGGGGTTCTCCTAGATTCGTCGCTTCACATGACTAGTTAGGTGAATGCGGCGGTCAGGAGTGCCTGTTATCAGCTTCGGCTGATACGCCAACTGCGTCCTTATCTGGACATGAGGGATCTGGAAACTGTGGTACATGCTCTGGTAACCTCACGCTTGGACTACTGTAATGCGCTCTACATGGGGCTACCCTTGTGCCTAACCCGGAAACTACAACTGGTACAAAATATGGCAGCCAGGCTAATTACTGGAACATCAAGGAGGGAGCACATAACACCTGTGCTCAAATCCCTCCACTGGCTGCCAATTAGTTTCCGGGCGCAGTACAAGGTGTTGGTTTTGACCTTTAAAGCCCTACATGGCTTAGGTCCATCTTATCTTAGGGACCGCCTCTCCCCATATGATTCCCCCCGCACCCTGCGGTCCTCTGGGAGGAATCTGTTACAGCCAATAAAGACTAGGCTGTCTCAGACCTCCCAGAGGGCCTTTTCTGCCACTGCCCCTAGACTATGGAACGGCCTGCCGGATGAGTTCCGTCTGATTACTACACTTGCTGCTTTTAAAAAAGCGGTAAAGATGGATCTCTTCCGACAGGCCTTCCCAGAATAACACTTGCTATGAGGGGATGAGTTTTAATTTCTCCAGCTGGCACAGCTGATCCTTTGTCTTATTATATTGTTTTAATGTATTGCTTTTTAAACTCTTTTCTGATTTAATCTTGTTTTAAGGGGTGGGAGGGCAGATTATGGGAGGAGGGAATGTTTTAACTTGTTATGTTTTAAATGCTGTAACCCGCCTCGATTGCCATGCAGAGAGGCGGGCTATAAATAAAACTTATTATTATTATTATTATTATTATTATTATTAAGAAAGTCAAGGAAGAAAGTGCAAAGTCAGTTTTACAAGTGAACATTAATAAACCAGAAATAATGACCACATATCATTTACATAATATACAACAACATATACTTTTATAGTACGGTACATTGAAATAAAGATCTTCCATACCTTGGCTCAGTCAGAATGGAGACTGCAGTCAGGAAATTAAAAGAAAACTAGGATTTGAAAGGGCAGCTATGAAGGAACTATACAAGATCCTGAAGTGTAAATATTGAATACTAAAGTTAGGATGGACCGTGCCATCATATTTCCCATTTCTATGCATGGCTGTGAAAGCTGGACAGTGAAGAAAAGAAATAAGAAGAAAAACAACTGAATTGAAATATGGTGCTGGAGAAGAGTTTTACAGATAATGGTGGACTGCTAAAAAGTCAAATAAATGTGTCTTTGAGCAAATCAAATCTGAACTCTCCCTAGAAGCCCAGATGACTAAACTGAGCCTGTTGTCATTTGGCCATATCATGAGAAGACATGACTCACTAGGAAAGGCAATAATGATTGTCCAGTTAAAATGCATTAGGAAAAGGGGAAGACCCATTACAAATATATGGGCTGAATCAAGGAAGACATGGTCCGAAATCTACAGGACCTTAGTAGGACTATTGATGCTTAAAAATCTCTCATTCATGGGCTCACCATAAGTTGAAGTCAACTTGATGGCAGTTAACAGCAACAATAGTGTGCCATCTTCCCAAATAAAGATTACACTACATGCATTTGTCAATCCCCTCTGCACAAGACCAAGATGCCTAAGGGTTTGTTGTCATGTTTTCCATAATCTTCACAAATTTTCACAAATTATTGATTTGCACAAAACTCCTGCAAGTGAGAAGCTGTTTTGTGAAAAGTTAATAACTGGATGCTTCTATAGGATGGCTCCAAGATTTGTATGTGTGTGTGCTTCAAGTTGCCTGTTGGCTTATGGAATGCCTTTACCTTAGAGGCCTGACTGGTGCCAACACTGATTTAATTCCAGTGCCATGCTAAAACATATTTTTAAATTAAAGCTTAATTAATTTCATCCAACTCTGTACACAGGCATAGTTACAAGCTGTTTTTAACAGCTTGTTTAACATGCTTTTATTGTTATTGTGAACATTCATGTCAACTCTGACTTATGGCAATACTATGATTTGGTATGTGTAAATTGCATTTTACTGTTCTATAGTTTATTTTTAAAATCATTTGGATTTTGTAACATCTGGCCTCAGTACCCTATGGCCCCATACTGCAAGTATCACACACAGTCTTCCTGCTGTCAAGTGAAGACTTTTCTGCTCCAGCAGGTGTTTGGGAACTGATTGTTTTATATAATTAATTTTCTATTTTAGTGCTGTACAAGTTTTAATCTATGTTTTTAAATTAATGGTTTGTATGGTTTTAATTCTATAGACATCTTAACATTATAGTAGCCTTAATTTCTTATGTTTTGTGTTTTTACTTGCATCTTTTTATTCTGTGAGTTGCCATGGAGTTCCACTTGGGGGTAAAAACTGGATTAAATAAAGTGATTTACTGACTGAAACCCTGAAAAAGGTTCAAGTCCTGTTGCAGTATCAAAGATTTTATGCTGACGATTTTCATAACACACACATATATTCACACACATAAGCATGGATACAGGTATGTACTGGTGTCTGTATTAAGGCAACAAGTATTTTGCGAGAGAAAAGGAAAATGAGCCACTTGGACATGGAAAGGTACACACGCAACAGCACTCAACTTTGCAGACTTCTTCAGACCAGGAGGGCTGATCTCCTCCCAATTGAATTCTCTCAGTAAAGACATCTGCCAGCCATTAACAGAACAGAAACACATTTGACACAGGCACAGTTTTTATTGCACACTTTCAAAGCTGATGAACATCACAGTAACATCACAGCAAGATGAGGTTGACACTGGTTTATTCTCATAGGATTCCTGTGCATTCCTAAGTGACATGGCAAACAGCAGAGTAACAAGTACTGCTTCTCTCAATCTCACTGCATCCCCATGTTGGGTATTACTGCACTTCCTACACCTCTGTTTGCCATGAACAGAGAGGCAAGAGATAGCAATCCCGCACATGTTGTCCCACTAACTGCTGTTTCCATAGACCTTGCCTATTTACTTTGCAGACTTTGTCTACATGCGTTCTGCATTGATGGTGGTAGGGAACATCCTTTCCCTGTGAGTGTTCAATGGCTACCTGGTTGCCTGTGGAGAGACAAGACAAACATGGTAGTAACAATGATTAACAAGTAACAATTGCACAGACAAATTTTGCAAATGGGTGCTCATTTGTGACTGGCAAATACATGCTCATGAAAGACTGTTAACAGCTACATACTCTTCAATGCCTCTAGCCTCAGTCTTCTTTTTATATATATTCCTAATTTCTATATTCCTATAGCTGAAGGAAGGAAGGTAATGATAGTTGACCTGACACCATTTGGAAATTTGCCTGTTAGGAGAGATAATGCAGTCACTAAGGCAATACTCACCTTTCCACTGATAACTCTGTTTCCAGTGAATGGTGTTTGCTTGTTCCTTTCAAATGTTTGGCTCTGATCCTGCAAGAAAGAATGTGTCACAGGTGGTTGGGCACCAGTTTTGGTAGGGAGAACAGAATGCTCAATGTTTAATAACAAAAGTGGTTGTGTTGCTCACCATTAATAGTGGGATTTTCCCTGGGTTGTACCTAATAGGCCAACGTGCTGTTTGCACAAGTCTATATGTGAAAGAGACTCACATGTTAACTTGTAACTGGGTAAGCAGAGTCTTATCAAACCACTAGATAGTTTTCCCACATCACAGGAAAAGGGCCTAGGAGGAGATATACAGCAACCATGGCAGGTTGAATGCTCTATGGCAGGGGTAGGCAACCTTTCCCCTTTAAGGGCCAAGGGACTTCAGCTCCCAGAAGCCTCAGCCATGTTGGTCAATAGTCCCATGTTGGCCAATAGCTCCTAGGATTCTGGGATCTGAAGTCCCTCGGCCCTTAAAGGGGAAAGGTTGCCTACCCCTGTTCTATGGGGTAGGACAGGGGTAGGCAACCTTTCCCCTTTAAGGGCTGAGGGACTTCAGCTCCCAGAAGCCTCAGCCATATTGGCCAATAGTCCCATGTTGGCCAATAGCTCCTGGGATTCTGGGAGCTGAAGTCCCTCGGCCCTTAAAGGGGAAAGGTTGCCTACCCCTGGGGTAGGAGATGGAGGAAGAGACCCCTTTGCTTACCTGTATGGGTGTATCCAGTTCCAACTGAATAGAAGCATTCTCGCTTGTGTCTGGAGTCCTTTAGCAGCACATCTGTAAGATTTCTGGTAAGAGAATTATTATGCATCCATCCTTTCTATGTTGTTGTTAGCTGCTCATTGTACAGAGTTCACCTGTTTGCAAAAGGCTCCCCTCCACTGTAGTTCCCCATCACCAACAATCTTAGCACATTTTTAGATTTACTTACTTTTTGAACAGTGAAGGGAAATTACTTTATGTTTTACTGTTAGCCTAATAACTGCATACTTGTTACTTTTCTGATACATTTTGGCTCATTATTTTGATATTTTTCTCTCCTTATTTCCCAGTAATAAGAAACAATTTAATGCCTGAAAAGGTTTTACAATGAGCTGAGGTTTCATTTGAAGCTCTGGAGGATTTTGTAGGAAATAAAAGCTGTGGTGTGCAGGCAGACAAGTTTTGCATGGAATAGAATCCCTGGTTTGCAGGTGGGAAAGGTTGCATATAGAACAGTATTGGTGTGCAGACTGCCTATAGTTTCTTTTAAAAGTGATGATTAATGATAACAATTAATGCAGTGAATTAGTTTTTTCTATTACTGTTAATTTTCCCCTTCTCTTACAACTAACAAAAACAGTCGCATATTTTTAATAATAATAATAATAATAATAATAATAATAATAATAATAATAATAATATTTATTTCTAAGCCACCCCTCTACTCAGCAATCGGGGCAGCGTACAGCATAATTTAAAAACAAGAGATAATGTAAAATTCCTATATCCCACACCCTAATCCTCCCACCCTTAAAACTAAATTAAACTATAATAGCAAAATTAAAACGATTCTTAAAAACATAATAAAAATAAAAACAAAACAAATAAAAACAAAGTAAACAATTTGGGCATGTCCATGTACTATGGGGGGTTAAGGGGCATAAAGTAACCCCCGCTAGAGCTGGGGGATTATTCCAGGAAAGCCTGCCGGAAGAGATTCGTCTTTATTGCTTTCAGCAGCCATTCTATAGTCTGGGAGCAGTCGCAGAGAAGGCCCTCTGGGAGGTCTGTGCCAGCCTAGTCTTCATAGGCTTCAACAGATTCCTCCCAGAGGACCGAAGTGCATGGGGGGGATCGTATGGGAAGAGGCGGTCCCTGAGATAAGATGGACCCAAGCCATGTAGGGCTTTAAAGGTTAAAACCAACACCTTGTACTGTGCCCGGAAACTAATCGGCAGCCAGTGGAGGGATTTAAGCACTAGTGTTATGTGCTCCCTCCTTGATGTTCCGGTAATTAGCCTGGCTGCCATGTTTTGCACCAGTTGCAGTTTCCTGGTTAGGCACAAGGGTAGCCCCATGTAGAATGCATTGCAGTAATCCAGACGTGAGGTTGCCAAAGCGTGTATAACAGTTTCCAGATCCCTCATATCCAGATAGGGGCGCAGCTGGCGTATCAGCTGAAGCCGATAGCAGGCACTCCTGACCCCCGCATTCACCTGACAAGTCATGTGAAGTGACGGATCTAAGAGTACCCCCAGACTGCGAACACAGTCCTTGGAGGAGAGTGTGACTCCATCCAGGACTGGAGACTGTATTCCCAAATCTGGTTTTGGGCCTGTTACTGTCAGTACCTCCGTTTTGTATGGATTCAACTTCAATCTGTTTTTCCTCATCCAATCTATTACCACTCTGGGACAGTCATTGAGAGGAGAGACGCCATCTGAAGTCTGAGCCGATGATCTGGTCATGGAGAAGTATATCTGGGTGTCATCAGCGTACTGATGACACCGCGCTCCATGCCTCCAAATGATCTCACCCAGCGGCTTCATATAAATGTTAAATAGCATCAGGGACAGAATGGCGCCCTGAGGGATGCCACAATTAAGCTCTATTTTGGAAGAGCAACTGTCCCTGAGCCTCACCCTCTGGGATCTGCCCGAGAGGAAGGAACGGAACCACTGCAGATCAGTGCCTCCAATTCCTAACTCTCTCAGGCGATCCAAGAGGATGGCATGATCTATTGTATCAAAAGCCGCTGAGAGATCCAAGAGCACCAGCAAGGTCACACTACCCCTGTCGATGCCCAGGCAGAGGTCATCGGTCAGTGCAACCATGGCCATCTCAACTCCATATCCTGTCCTGAAGCAGGTTTGAAATTGATCAAGATAAAAAAACACTAACATCCCAAATTTTTATGGTTCTGCAAATATGTGGGTTCAAGGATGCTGCCCCATGCCATGCATCTCAGTTCTGTATTTCACTACTCTTGCCATTGCAGTACTTGATTCCTGAGCTAGTTAAAACCCTGTGCTCCATTGACTGCGGGACAGAAAATGAAAGAAATAGTTGTTTGAGGCTCTTAATCAAACATGCTTTTTCTTATTCCACCCACTGGCACACTTTCTCCTTTCACTGATGCATCAGAACTAAGTAGTAGTACTAACCCACCAAACAAGTATAAAGTCAAAGATGGGAAAGTAGTGTCAATTCTTCAGTTTTGGAACAGATTTGCAATGTATACCAAGTGCTCCTTATAACAAAGGCACATAAGAAGTATAATGTAAGGCCCAGATGTCTATGTGTGTGTAGTACACACACACACACACACACACACACACACACCTGTCCTATTATATACAGAAGCCTCAATTCAGTTCTTAGTAAGCACTACAAAAGATCTACTGAATCAATGATTTCTTGGTAAGTTAACAATTATATAAATTATATTGATTCAGTGGGTCTGCTTTAGATTTTGGCCATAATCTGAAATTAGGACATGTTTGTGTTGCTGTGGCTTGGGTTGATTACAGATTATATGCATATAAACACTTCAGAATCCTTCTTATGCCTTGCTTCACCTGCAATAAGAACCATGATTAACAGACAGCAGCCTGTATGCATAAGGCAAGCTACGATATATTAGAATAATATCAATTATAATTATATTATTTAATTAAATAGTTAAGGTAAATTAATCATTTAATTTTATCAAAATGATATTAATTTAACTGCAGGAGATAGAATATAGGTTGATCCGTCCAACTGTTGGGGGGCAATGAGCTTACAGTTGTAAACTGCTTAGACATCCCATAGCGTGATATGAAGCAGTATATAAATGAAGCTGCTTTGCTTGCTTTGCTATATTAAAAATGCTTCCTTTTAAAAAAGAATTTCAAATTAGTTACACAACTATTGTGGTTGCTTTACATCCAATACCAGTTGAGACATGGGTATGGAATTGCTTTGTCTATCCATATGCATGTATGTGTGTATGCATACACTAACATGAGGTATAGAAAAAAAATTGGTTTTATTTGTTTCCCTGCAGAGAAAAGACTTCCCCAACACTCAAGAAACCCTGTTGGGATGAATAATGCAGCTGTAAGATTTCTGCACAGTTTTCTCTTGGTATTAAGGCTTTGCGATATGTTCTGCACAAAAATACACATTTTTCCTGTGCAATATTATTTGCACCAAAACCACATTTTCTATGCAGGAAGTAGTGGGTTTCTGTCCTACAAAATACTTAGTTTCTTGTGCAGAAAATGTGATGGGCTTTGTCCAGACACATCTATTCCTGTGCTGGCTAAAGCCTTTATAAGCTGTGAATAATGGAGAAAAAGTCACAAAAATCTTTGTTTTCTCCCACAGTGGGGAGATGCAAAGACAATATAAGTGAAGATCTACATCACTAACAGACATTGCTGTGTGCCTTCAAGACATTTCAGATTTATGGTGACCCTAAAGGGTTTTCTTGGCAAAATTTGTTCAGAGGGGATTTGCCATTGCCTTCCTCTGAGATTGAGATAGTGAAATTTGCCTAGGGTTACTCAGGACGTTATCACACGGGGTCTAAAGCAGTCCCATCCCCGGCGCATCCCCGTCCCATTCCGGATCCTTTGCCCCTGTGTTCAAACGACGTTGCAGCAAACCCCGCCCCATCCAGTGCCATCCCCGGCGCATTGCGGCATCATCCCCGTTCTTTGCAATTCCTCTTTTTTTGAGGAATTACATCTGCCGCGACCAGAACCATACCGGAATGATGCTGCTTTCTTGTCTGAAGCTACGGGGTCTATTCCGGTATGGTTCTGGATTGATTCCATGCCGCTTTCTTGCCGCCGCGTGTGATAACGTCCTCAGTGTGTTTCCATGGTGGAGCAGGAATTTGAACTTGGGGACTCCCAGTGTCCTAGTCCAGCACTTCAATTCTGCAACCACTATGCCACATACTCAGAGTTATATCCTAAAATCCTAATGTCAATTGCCTGGAAAAAACTGTTTTCAGGCAGAAAGGAACATCTGATCCCTTTTTGCAGCCCTGGTTCTTGGAGCAGTGCTTACACACTTTGAATCCCATGCATAGCAGAAATAAGACAAGAGCTTGTTCAGAAGCAACGTTTGGCAGATTGTGCCTCTTGTCAGTAATATATATATATAAAATATAAAAATATATATTACCAAGAGCTGACAAGAGGCACAATCTGCCAAACGTTGCTTCTGAACAAGCTCTTGTCTTATTTCTTTGGACTATGCATGGGATTCAAAGTGCTATAAAATTCATAGCACAAATGAAGCTTGCAAAGAAAAAGAAAAAAGCCTGTTTATAATAACACAATGGAAAGGCCCTTATGGGTCTGGAGAGTTCCCACAAAAAGGGGGAAAATACAGCAAACAGGAGAGTAAAAAACTGGTCTATTGTGACATGGAGTCCTAAATAATTGAGACATTATCACCCCTACCCTCTGCCCCTAAGTATTGAACCAGGAAAATATGCTTAATGTGTTCAAAAGCCCTTTGGAATTCAGAGGATTAGCAATTCCAAGTTAATAGGCAGTCTGAGTTGTCAAATCAACACTTCCAGTCACTTCTACTGCAGCCTGACAACTACATTTAACAATTGCCATAGCACTTTGTCTTTTCTTATTCTGAATACCAACGAGAAACAATTTTTAAAAATACATCCTAAAAAGTCTGTGCTTTGAAAAGTAATTACACTGCAGCATACAGTTGACAGTTTTCCAAAGATCTGTTGCTTAGCTATAGAAATAAACAGACTTTGCACTGTCTTGAAGGATTAGGATGCCATGCAGAGAACTGGCATCTAGTGTTTTGTTTTGTTGTTATTTTTAATTCTCAAATATAGGAGGAAAACAGGCAATAACATTTTTTAAAAAAATAAAACTTCTCTTACGTTGTAAGTCTGGGTTACAACCTAGCAGCCCTGAAAACCATAAAAACATATAAAGTGATTTACTGGCTGGTTGATTAAATGTATAGCCTGCCTTTTTGCTAATAAATCCCTTCATTCAAGATAGTTAACAGTGCTCAAATCATTTCCTAATAAGAAAAGAATCCTAAAAATATTCTTAATCATCAAGAAGAGGCAGGGAGCCAGGAAACATTTTAGTCTGGAAACAAGTAGCGTAAGCATGCAAATACAAGCTGAGTCTATCTTATCCAAAATGTTTGAGATCAGAAGTATTTTGGATTTTAGATTTTTTGGGATTTTGGAATATTTGAAGCACATCTATCTTGCTCACTGATTTTAGCATTTTATTATAAGGGATCAGATGTTCCTTTCTGTCTGAAAACAGGTTTTTGCAGACAATTGGCATTGACACAAGTTAGGATTTTAGGATATAACTCTGGGTATGTGGCATAGTGGTTGCAGAATTGAACTACCTTGGAGATGGGACCCAAGTCTAAACATGAAATTAGTTTGTGTTTTGTATAGACCAGGAGTAGGCACCCTAAGGCCTGGGGGCCGTATGCGGCCCCCGAGGCCTTTGGACCGGCCCCAGGCCAGTCCTGTTGCTGCCGCCACCGCCCCCTGCTGCCACCGCCGCCCGCCATGATGATATTGATTATTATTGTTATTACGGTACTTGTTCTTGGGGTTTTCTTGGCAAAATCTCCACAGGGGTTTTGCCATGACTTTTCTGGGGCTGAGAGAGTGTGCATGCATATATATTTTTTATTTTTTAAAATTGTTTTAAAATTTATTTATTTATTTATTTATTTATTTATTATTTTTGGTGCCTGAGGGACAGCAACCCGGCCCCTGGCTCAAAAAGGTTGCCTACCCCTGGTATAGACCTTAAATGCATAGCCTGAAGGTAATTTTATACACAATATTTTTAATAATTTTGTTCATGAAACAAAGTTTGTGTACATTGAACCATGTATAAGAATGACAGAGGCCATATCATGGGAGATGCCAAATGTCATGGTCAGTCAGTGTGCCAACAGGCCTTAGCTTATGCAACATGTATCACTTGGAGTAGGAAACTGGGGGAAGGAGTCTCTCCTTTGCCAGCTGAAGAAAAGGGCTACTTTGGGTGGTCTTTGAGTTTTTATCATTAATTAGTCATGGTAACTAATTGCTTTTTAAAGTAACTAGTAAGAATGCAAAAAGCAACAACAGCAGTACTGAATCCATCTTCCATATGTATTCAGATGAACTTATGTGTGTACAAAATGTTGCTTAATTTTTTGAGGCAAAACCTGAAAAATGGTACAATCAGTCCTCCATATCCATAGATTCTGCACCCATGGATTCAACCATCCACAGCTTGAAAATATTTTTAAACCAAATCAAAAAAGCAAACCTTGATTTTGCCACTTTATTATATGGGACAGCATTTTGCTATTCATCGTATATAATGGGACTTTAGCATCTATGAATTTTGGTATCCATAGCAAGGGGGGGGGGCTAAAATCAAACCTCAGTGGATACTAAGGGCTGCTGTACTTTCTTGGAGTGAAACTCTCTGATTCCCTTCTTTCAGCACAGCAGTGGCCAGACTGATCAGGGGATTCTGGATGCTTCAGTCCAAAAGAGTCCCTTTTTCAAGCTCTTACTCGGCGGGATCCTTTAATAAGTACAAACACATGCACAACATGTAAAATTTGAATGCATACGAGGTTTTAAAAATACTTCTCTAAGCAAACACATTATCAAGGCAGTGGGCAAAATCTTGGTTTGCTCTATATACAGAATATTGTCTGAATGGCCTCTCTGTGCTCTTAAAGTAATCTGATTCAATATGCAGGTAAAACAAGATGGCGGTCCAATGTGGTGTAGTGGTTTGAGTGTTGGAGTAGGACACTGGGACACCAGGGACTGAATCCCAGCTTGGCCATGAAAACCCAGTAGGTGATCTTGACCAAGTCACACTCTCTCACCCTCAGAGGAAGGCAAATACAAACTGCCTCTGAACAAATCTTGCCAAGAAAACCCCATGATAGGTTTACTTTATGGTTGCCATAAGTCGGAAATGACTTCAAGGCATACAACAAAACAAGATAATGAAAGTTAGTTTTAATAGAAGAAAAATGCAATGGAAGATGTACTGTTAGTCCCACAGAGATGTTTCTGGGTACTCCTCCCTCACTTTATGGTGATCATTTAGTTCCCTCCAAATATAACCACATTAGTCCCAAAATGCCTATGGTGCAGCATGAGGCATATTGGATTTGTTTGGACTTTTACAATTTGTGGCTCCAGATGGATAGAAGGAACAATTCGTACTGAGTTCCTTTTTCTAAAGCTTATTACATAATTGTCCATCTGATCTAACTTGAGTGCTTTGAAGAGAGTACAACCCTGCATTTTAATTTTTACCTGTTTTCACTAAATTCGTTAATATTTATATTTTGCTGTTTCAACTGATATAGATTTTAACTCAGGGACATGCAAAGGCTTTCCCTTTATTTCTGCAGCATTTCCTTTCCTTTTACTTGGATATTCATAGGATAGGGTTACCATACCACCATTCTCCTTCCCCCTTCATCCCCTCTTCATAAGTCCAATCAGTACAAATCAATGATGTTAAATTTGACAGCTATAACCTTGGCCATACCTAGTAGTTCGATATTATATATATATATATATATATAGAGAGAGAGAGAGAGAGAGAGCACTTCATTTTGTCCTTGTTGTTGTTGTTGTGGTGGTGGTGGTGTGCCTTCAAGTTACTTCCCACTTCTCGCGTCCTTAAGCTGAACCTATCACAGTTTTCTGAGGCTGAGAGTGTGTGATTTGCCCAAGGTTACTCTGTGGATTTCCATGACTTCACAGGCATTCGAACCCTGATCTCCAGAATCATAGTCCAGTGCTGAAACAACTACACCAGGCTGGCTCCTCTTTATTTAAACTGACAAAGGGCCTTTGCAGAATGCCAGAAATAGTGCAAATTGAGTCCACTTTTAGGGTTAGGGTTAGTGCTAGGAAGTCATGGGAATTTTTTTTTTTCTGAGACATTGAGCCTTCTCTGTCAGAGAGCTCTGGTGCCACAATAAAATACAGTTCCCATGATTTCCTAGCACTAACCCTAACCCTAAAAGTGGACTCAATTTGCACTATTTCTGGCAGTCTGCAAACCCCCAAAGATTGATCCCTTCCAAGCTACAGAGATAAAGGTACATTGCAAAAAACAAAAAACAAAAAACAAACAAAACAACAACAACAACAACAAAAACCCTGGCATTTTAAAAAGCTCCACAGCCAGAAATTTTAGATCTGGAAAAGAACATGGGAAAAGGAGGATTTCGCTTGTATAAATCAGCAAAATCAAGACTTGCTTGGTGAATCCTTACTTTATTCACTTGGTAAGGTGTGCATGTGTGTGTGTAAAAATAATTAAACGTACTTAATGGCAATGAGCTGGTGTCTTGAAATTTGACATATGCATACTGCAATCCTTCCCAATTAACTGGAAATCTGAGAATGGGATTTTTCATACCTATCCTTTAGAACAGAGATTGTTGCCTTGGATAATCAAGGTACTTTCAGGACACCAGGAAAGTTGAGCTTTGACACACAGATTTAGCCATTTGGCATGCACAGCTCAAAAGCTTCTGGTTGCCAAGAAAGCCTGAAAGGGAGATATTTTTAAACCTCTCCCTAGAAACCCGAGGAAGAATAAAAAATCCCACTACTTGGCTGCTGCCTAGAAAGCTATGAATTAGTGCAGATATACATACACATCCCAAACTCAATGATTAACTGGTTATGTTTGAAAACAGAAATGTTAAACAAAATTTCCCTTCTCAGAGCAAATTAAAAGTAAATATTCAATCTATTCAAAAATATGTAATGTATCCATCTGCTTACGTTTTAAAAGTCTTCAGGCGGCTATGAAATAAGAAATTGGTTCCTTCTTAGAATGAGTCCCATTGAGCACATGGAACTGTCTCACAGCTACATTGGGAACACACGTTTTTTGTTTGCTTGTTTGACTTCTGATCATTAAATGTTTACTGTTACCTGGGTATTAACTGGTTCAGATCTACAAGTTGATGAGAACATAGGAACCGAGCAGCCCTAAACACTACACAGACTTGAAACCTGAGTTAATGTATAACATGGAAGTGTAAATCTGTGTGCCTTTCAGCACCAAGTTAAACATGCACAACATGTACTTGCAAAATCCTAGTATCTAAAACAAAAAGACAGGCATACAGTTAGCGTAATTTATAATTCCATTTCACATTTAATCCAATATTCCAGTGCAAGACGATAGACTTATCGTTTTACACAAACAATTAGTCTACACTGTAGATTCTACAGGAAATAAGAGGAAAAAAAGTCTCTTGTCCAACTGAAGACTATGTTGGCTCAGTAATAGTAAGAAATCCCTAGTTGAACTTTGTGCATGGCATGGCCCAGACAGTGCCATAGGCATAGAAGATCCTAACTAACATGGTATAAAAGGCAGGCAGTAATAGGGAGACTATCCCTATGTGAAGAAGCCCACAAGGAATATGGGGAGATGCCTTATATCTAGTCACTTTGTATTTATCCATTTTTGCTGCAATGGTGCCCAAGGAGAATATCACATATCCTCCAACTGTCCCAGTTTGACAAGGACAGTCCTGATTAATCCTCTATTGTTTGGCTTTTCCAGCTGCTTTTACAATGTCCTGGTTTCTCTCTCCTCCTCCCACTTTCCCCCTTCAGCTTACTTCCATTGCTGCAAACTGAGTTCAAAATGCAAAGATATTTCGGACTCAAAATGAATTAACAGCAGGGAGAGGAGAAGGTAGACAGAATCTTTCCCTTCCCAGGAGCAAACTGCCATAGCCTCTCCTAATCTGTCTGTTCTTCCTTATGAATAACTTTCCTCATCTGGACCACGCTTGATTTTGTTTGGCCGCATGTGTCCCCAGTTTCATCTGTGAAATGTTGGAGGGTACATTGGAGGGTACATTATTGTTGAGCCTACAATAAAATGTCCTCTTTTTTGAAGCACCTAGAATTTTCTCTACTGTTTCCCCCCCATAAATTCATAACCTTACACTTGTTATCGTGCTCAAAAAGAATGAAGAAATAAGTTTTTGCACTAACTGTAGAAAACTGTATCACAATACTGTGAGCCCTCCACATTCGCTGGAGTTAGGGACCCAGGACCCCCATGAGAATGGGGAAAATGCAATTAAAAACAAACACTTTTTTTAACCCAAGAGAACTCATCTCAAGGAACCTTTAGGTCCTCCGGTGCAACTCTATGGTCAACATGCACCAGAAGTTGACCGTAGACTTGTGTTGGAGGACCTATAAATGCCTAGAGAAGTGTTCTATCTAAGAACAGGGTGACCAGATATCATCACTGCAGAAGAGGACAAAGCACCCATAAAATGTAGGACATTGCAAAATAAAAGCTAAAAATACTAATATAAATTCCTCCTTCTTTGTCATGCTCAAAATTGAAGACCTTTTGGAATTCCTCCTGGACAGAAGGTTGGAATGTAGGACATGCCCTGGAAAAGGAGGACACCTGGTCACTCTGATCTATGAATCATTAGGTCTTCCAGTGCAACATCTGGCAAAGGTTAGCCACAGAGATTCCTAAAGAGTACATACAAATTAAATCCACCAATAATCAAATCTGCAAAAGTCAAAGCCACAAATGTGGAGGGCTGACTGTATGCATTACATATTGACAATGAATGAATGTCACAATGGATTAGTTCTTTGCGGGATGTGAAGGCAAATATGTTTACATCTTAGATCTGGCCAAGGGTGTATTATTAAATACGTTTGAAAGAAAAGTCAAAGCATAAAGCTGCCTTTGCTGCATCAAATGATTTAAAGTAATTTATAGCTGTGTTTTTAGGCTTACACGTTTCTGAGATACTAATAAAAAGCAAGCTCTCAATAAATAATTTATTTATTTATAATCCAAACATGTAACTGCAAAATTTTATGAAGTTAAACCACCTCCTTTCCCTACCACAAAATATATCCAGAACTCTTTGTATGCGTGTGCCTTCAAGTTGCCTGTCAAGTTATGGCTGTCTCAGACCGCCCAGAGGACAGCAGGCCTTCCCGGAATAACTTCTGCCTTAGGGAGATGAGTTTTCTTTATTTGTCCCTATTGCCGCGGCTGTATTGCACATGTGCTAGAAGAGCATTTCTAGCACATGTACGGGATTTTCTCACTTGTGTGTGAACGGCAAATACGGTTTCCAGGAGAGCTTTCCTTAATTGCGAAATGATGCTACTTGCGTCTGATAGCCATTTTCGTAATGTAGGGTTTATTTCGGCTTATTTCCGGATTGATTCTTTTTCACTTTCTTTTTGCTTTGTGGCCTGCATGTGATAACGTCCATTCAAAGAGTTCTGGATATATTTTGCGGCAGGGAAAGGCGGTGCTTTAGCCCCATAAAATTTTGCAGTTGCACCGTAGGATTATATGGTGATATATATATTTGAATGGGAAAACCAATGAGAACATTTACATAGTGGGAACGGAGAGAATTTGTAGCAGGAGAGAATTTGTAGCAATTTTTTTATTATTATACCAAGTCACTCTGCTGCTTGAAGCAAAGGAGCAAATGATGCGAATCTGGGTAGACAATAACCAAGCCATCAATGTTATTTTGGCACTTGAGAAAATCCTATAGGCAGCTCCCTCACTCTCCCTGGTAGTAGAAGCGGTGTACAGTAATAACAAAGCAAGTAACAACTTCCTACTTTTTCATGTAGAGCCGCACCATGAAATCCATGGGTCAAGTCACACTCTCTCAGCCTCAGGGAAGGAAATGGCAAACCTCCCCTGAACAAATCTTGCCAAAGAAAGCCTTAGGGTTGTCATAAGTTGGAAATGACTTGAAGGCACACAACACATACACACACCCTTTCATTAAACTCAGAATCTGTTGGCTGGGGCAGTTATCTTACTTTACCTAACGTTATGAACATCCTGTTACCAAAGTAAATTTGACACCAAATCACCGAGAAACTATGTCTCTTGCGGGCAGTGGAAATATACAGCGAGATGTTATCTGGAAACACCATGGACTATAACAAAAAACGGGGGGGGGGGAATCTGTTGGGGTTAACAGGGTAGTATGAATATTTCATGCCAAATTCTCAAAAATAGCTGTTGGGTTTTTTTTAGAGATAAGCCACTGAAATTTATTTGGCTCATACCCTTTACCTAGATTTTATAACATCCATCATATTTAATTCTGATGTTTCTAGGGAAGACCTGGGAGCCATATTAAGAAATGCAGCAAACTGCACCGTAGGCAGTTTTAGAAATGTCTCGGGGCACTCTTGTTTCCTGTAAAGAGACACAATGAATGTGAGATGGCCTGTATTTATACTGCAGCATTCATTGTTTTATTGTCCTTGTAAACACATGTTTGCAGAGTTGGAATCATAGGCAAATTAGTCTGCAACAGACAAAGATGGATGAAAAGCCTGCTTGTTCAGTCCAGTTAGAGGACTGCAAACAGCAAAAAGGAGGAGAGGTAAACAAAGACCGATTGAAAAGGAGAATGCTATTGGAGAGTTCTCTACTGTTTTCCTGGCACTGTTTTGGCACTGAACTTTCTAAGTCAATGAACTTTTCCTTTTCAGAACTGCGATCTGGATGAGCATGCTGCCGATTTAAAAGTCCGGACTCGTAAGTGTAAATGAGTAATCCTGCGGATATGGAATGAGTAATCCTGCGACAAGTATTGCCTCCTATTTCTGCTGTGCTTACTGGAAAAAGTAACTAATGACTGGCAGGTTAAGTAATGCAAACAAATGAGCCACTGACATATTATTACAGATATGACAGGAATAAAAATCCATAATGATGAATTTATACTGTAAACTGGAGCCAGCGGGGTGTAGTAATTTGAGCATTGGACTAGGACTCAAGGAGACCACGGTCTGAATTGTTGCTCAGCCATGTAAACCTACTGGGGGAATCTTGGGCAAGTCACACAGTCTCAGCTTCAGAGGAAGGCAATGGCAAACCCTTTCTGAAGACATCTCATGACGAAAACCCTGTGATCAGCTCACCTTAAGTCAGAGCTGATTTGAAAGCACTTACAATGACATTTACAAACTGGAGGCAGAAAATTGGCTTCGGGATCTGCCAGAGATGCCAGCCTTTGCTGTGAGCCATGCCAACATTTTCCTCTTCAGGGACTTTGGAGAATAATTCTCCCACTGTAAAAATTATAGATGATTCTCTGAATCTACTAATGTTTGTGGTGCTCCGTAGTGATTTTTCATCCTCTTTACATATGTGCCTGTCTTGGGTAGTTTTTCCATGATGCCAGTCTCCATGAGAGTGTATGGCCAAAGTGCAGGATGTACAATGAACAAATGAATGGATGAAATATTTATTTATGGCCAAAGTGTAAATGCTGCTCTTGGAACCTCTCACCATGCAGAAAAGTGAGGAGTACATACAAGTTTTCTTATGCCACTGACACACATTGCAAGTAAGATGTAAATCAAATAGCTGAGAGGCAGCTGTGGATGGCTAAGGAGTCCTTGGAGGGTCACACACCCCACTGCTCCGGGCCAATTTTTTTTTAAAAAATTGCTCCCAAATTTCTTCCAGGGGACATGGTGTGCTCTCACCATGATTTGGGGCCTTCTGGGGCCATTTTAGGCCCAGGAGTGGCCTTTTTTTAAGGGCAAGAAATAAGCAGAAGTCACTTCCCATTCATTTCTTGTTTTGCAAAAGACCTCTCCTGGGCATAAATTGACTTGGGGAGGAAAATGTGACAGAAATGCCCCCCCCCATACCTGCAGGAGGCATTTGGGGGCAAAAAACCCCAAAACCCTTTTGGGGCTAGGAAGCTCTAAACATGATGGAAATTCCCTTCCCCCCAAGGTCATTTGAGGACATTTTAGAGCAAAAAACAATATTCCCATGGAGGGCCCTTAGGGCCACATACATTCCACATCCTACACTTTCCTGCCAAGGGTCAAACAGTATATATACCCCACACACCTCCATGACACCATTCTCTGAAGATGCCAGCCACAGTGCAGGTGAAATGTCAGGAATACATTCTTCTAGATCACGGTCTCACAGCCCAAAAAAACCACAAAAACCTAATAACCAGTATAATTTCCACTACTGGACAAAACAACCACCTCAATAATCTTTTAAATTCATCTCAAAATTGAAGACTTTACTGTGTTAGCTGTAAATATAGATGAGGACTGATGCTGCATATTAACCTTTTCCTTGGTGTGTGTGAAAAATCGCCTACCTAAATGACTGGGAAGCACTTTGAGACTGAGACTGCTGTTTTTTATGGGTCCTTTTACAGTTCTGTCCTGAAGGGGGAACAAAGCATCATGTCTACCATTAACAGAACAAAGAAGCAAAAGGATGTCAAAGGCAATCTCTGATGTCACTATTGACCAATGTGGTTGGATTTCTCCACAAAGGATTTCCTTCCCTTTACAAAGTTCAGATTAATGAGAGTGCAATATATTTTCTCAAGCAGAATAGTGGCACAAACATACATTTTCCATCTTAAATACAAATTGCTGCAGAGTTTGTTCTTCCAGTAAGGGCAGCTAGATGTCCCATTGAAATGAATGAGGGCACAGGACATTTGAATGCAAATTATGCATTTTGTCCCTGTGCTTGGAAATCCCCCCCCCCCCCCCCCGCAAGTTATAATCCACAAAAGTAACTCTGATTGTGCACAAGCTCTGATTGTTTCCAAATTACATCCATTATACTCATGCTCAGCTCTCATTAATTTCAATGGAGCACCTGCACAGAACTTGCCCAAGGATCACACTCAACATTACATAAGAAAGATATATAATTGGTCTTTCTTGACATGTTAAATACCACCAGGATTGGAGTCCAGGAAACAGGAGGGCACCATTCAATGTGCTAGTTATGGCCTATAAAGTGTATGCACCTTGGAGCCAAAGAGGTCACAGGTATGAATTTGAATTAGGAACTTAACAGAGCAGTGAAGGATAAGGAAATGTCTCATCCATAGGGTCACTGTGAGTTGGGATCTACTAGAAGGGGGTTAACAACAAACAAAATCTAGAGAGCCAGCATGGCATAATGGTTTGAGGGTTGGACTATGATTCCTGCCACGGAAACCCATTGAGTGACCTTGGGCAAGTGACACTTTCTCAGCCTCAGAGGAACACATGGGCAAACAAATCTTGCCCACTTCCCCCAAAAATCCATGATAACGTCACCTTAGAGTTGCCATAAGTCGGAAACAACTTCAAAGCACGCACACACACATGCAAAAAATATTGGATCCAAACTATCTGAATCTCCTTGTATAAGCCCTCCCCAAGTTTTAAGATCCTTTGGGAGGGCTTTCGCTTGATCCCATGATTGTCACAGGCTTATATGGTGAAGGCACATGAGAGGGCCTTTTTGGTGGCTACTCCCAGGCAGTGGAGTTCCTTTTCAGAAGAAGCTAGAACAGGTACTTTTATTCTTACTATGCTTTTAAAACACCTTTGTACTATTTTAAATGAGTGATGTTTTATTAAGACCATTTATTCAGCTGTAACCTTGTTATCATTAGGTTTTCAGCTATATTTTATTTTTATGATGTAAGCTATCTTGGGTCCCATGTTGGCTGAAGGGTGGGATATTAAACAAACAAACAAACAGCAGCAAATTTGCAGGGACCTCGAGGTCTACAGAAATACAAACAATTCTACCCCTCTGAACAGCGGCAGGAATTATGTGATGAGAGCCAGTGTAGCATAGTGGTTTGAGCATTGGACTAGGCAAAACTTGCAGTGGATAAGGAACATAGTATTGGCAATCATGGTAGCTTTATTCTAAATCAAGGAAAGTAATAGTGCCACTCTATTCTGCTTTGCTCAGGCCTCACCTAGAATATTGTGTCCAGTTCTGAGCACCACAATTCAAAAAAGATGTTGGCAACCTGTAGCGTGTCCAGAGGAGGATGACCAAAATGATGAAGGGTCTGAAAACCATGCCTTATGAGCGAATTACGGAGTTGGGCAGGTTTAGCCTGGAGAAAAGAAGGTTAAGAGGTGATATGATAGCCCTGGTTAAATACTTGAAGAGATGTCATATTGAGGCTGGAGCAAGCTTGTTTTCTGCTGCTCCAAAGAACAGGACCCAGAGCAATGGAATCAAACTACAAGAAAAGTGATTCCAGCTCAACATTATGAAGAACTTCCTGATAGCAAGAGCTATTTGGCAGTGTAACACACTGCCTCAGAGAGTGGTGGTCTCTCTTTCTTTGGAGGTTTTTAAACAGAGATTGGATGTCCATCTGTCTGGGTGCTTTGATTGTATGTTCCTGCATGGCATGAGATTGGACCGAATGGCCCTTGAGGTCTCTTCCAACTCTAGGATTTTATTATCTATCTATCCCAGGACTGTACAACTCTGCAGGTGGGAGGCAATTTTCTACCCCAAACACTGCATGGGACATCTGGCCATCTGAGTGCATGAAAATACCTTGATTCCTCTCCATTTCTCTTTCATGATGACAACTGGATGTGGCTTGCATCATTTCTTGCCACTATTTCTAAAGAGGAACATAATGTCAGGGATGATGGGAGTTGTAGCTCTTCACCTCTGGCTCTAACTCACCACCTTGTTATGCAGCAGAGCTGACCAGCTTTGATCAGTGGTTGATGCTTCTTTCCCAAGCAGCAGAGTTTCAGAGAATAGGCTGAAGACCCTGACAAACTCTCCAAGCCTTCTCACTCTTCTTCCTGAGATGTCTTCAAACTTCTCCAGGATTCCTCTGGCTCTTGTATCTTCCCTCAAGACACCAGACAACTCAGTAGTCTTATATAAAAGATCTACTTTATTCTACTATATATAAATACTATATGCCCTACAAATCACAATCTCTACACTTCACAATATCTCCCAAAACTACACTACACCATGCATTGGCAAACATTGCACTTATAGCCATTGTTAGTCACCACCCACTAGTCAGTTTCCACCCAGTGGGCGTGTACATTCATTTTGATTGGTTTACATGGATCATCCCATACTTAAGACCAACCCAAGTGTTTCATCACTTTACCTTGACCACTTAATGAGTCTCAGGTGTTTGCAATCTATCACAGGTGTTCTCAATATACCTTCTATAACTTTGTCCTTGGCTCTCAAGGCTTCTTAATTATATTATCTTTTTCACCTGTGTATCTTCCTGGTTGCTCCTGCTTAATCACTGTGACTTTCACATACACATTTTATTTCTATTACTGTAAGTCCCATGTTGCATTTTCCTTAACACATAAGACATTTGAGAAAGGTTTGGGGTTTCTGAAAGGATTGGGATAGGTTAGGGAAGGGTTTTTGTGCAAGAGGTGCCAGGGCCCCTATTGAACAGCACGTTGTTCAAGTCTCCATCAAACCTGGTGCCAGCCCAGGGATATATGGTTTTATGATTTAAGGATGATAGATCTATTCAATTTTATGAATTTATACCTGTTCTATTAACTTGTTATGACCTATTTCTTGAACAATTCACTGAAGTCAATTAATTATTTAGTTTTTCTGTTCTTTCCCATACATGTAATTCCTAGTTTTTATGTCGTGTACCTGTCTGCTGTTGATCAGTACGCTCATAGTTTATGTCAGCTGTTCCCAGATTGGTTACTCCCACATATGTTGGATTACACCTATCATTATGCCAAATTTGTTGTACCCCAACATATCCAGAAGGTACCAGCCTTGGGAAGATTGGTCACCAACTACTTACTCACTTTTGTCTTACCTTTTACATGTGCTGTTTCCCCACCCATTCATATGTTCCTGTGTTCAACTTGCCACTATTCTGTTTTTAATAACATCCTTTACCATCTCATCTTGGCAGCTATGGGATGTAACTGCTGAGATGGATGAAAGATAAACACTTACGAGATGCTGTGGAAATATTTAAACCACACAGTAAAGTGCTAGCCCAAGCCCTTTATATAAAGGCTAAGAATGTAAATGGGACAGCCATATTATGAAACCTTCTACTCCTGTTTTACTAGGGAGGAAATTAATTAAGAAAACTACTTTCAATAACAGAGAAGATTGTTGTCACTTACCGTGTGTAACAACAAGCAGCTGTTAAGAGGTAAGCTTGTCTTCCTTTCTAAAAATTGACCTCTTGAGAAGTTATTTGGTAGCACTACTGACAAGCAAGGTAAAAACAGGGCTACTAAAGCTGGGTCTTGTTTTAACAAAAGGCAGTCTATTTGTGACATGCCACTCCAAGACCATTTTGAGACTATCTCTGCACATACCCGGGTCTGATAACAGACTGCAGAAAATAATCTTTCTTCTTGGAAGTACTTGCAAACATGATTCAGAGAATTGTCTTAGGGAACTGGCCCAGGTTGGGGTGTGTCTTAAAGGTCTCCTCGCACCCCCCCCCCCAAACAATCTGCTATAACTCAAAATAAAGAAGGGCATATTTTATTTAGAGTGGGCCCTTACTATCTGCTGGGTTTTGAGTCCAGGACTGCCCCCTCCCCATGGATACCAAAATCTGTGGATGCTCAATTCCCTTTATATACAATGGTGTGGTAAAATGGTGTCCTTTATATAGTAATTGCAAAAACAAGGTTTGTTTTTTGGATTTGAAAAAAAATTATTTTCAAGCCATGGATGGTGGAATCCATGGATGCAATCAAATGTATTTATATTTGGCATTTCAACACAAGTGTCTAAGAGAGCCAGTGTCCCAAAGACATTTCCACTAAATCCTTTAAAACAACATTCACCAACAAAAATACTGCAAGGCACTGAGAATAGACGGTTCATGTATGAACCATCCATCATTATTAGAAAGAAACCATGGTGGTATCATACATACCAGGTGCTAAATATTAGGATGTCAATATGGCCCACCGAGCTTCCTCAGATGGCTATGCTCCCTTCTCCATACCACAATTATTCAATGGTTTTCCAGTTTTTGTACAGTAAGGAAAGAGATCTTGTATCACCTTTGAGACTAACTGAAAGAAATAAGTTGGTAGCATGAGCTTTCGTAGACTTGAGCCTACTTTCTCAGATGCATTTGGTGGAGTGGAAAGCCCAGAGACAGACCTATATAAGTCATTTGTGTGTGAGAATGTGAATTCAAATTCAATTTCTTGTGAGTATGGAAATGAGATAGCAAGTCCAATTTTAACTTTGATCGTTGGTGGACAAAGGCAGCAAGGAAACTGTTGCCTGCAGGTAAGGAGAGTAGATGAGTGTGAGAAACAGAGAGGGTTTTTGTACAGTTTTCCTGCTGTACTAAAGGGCTGAAATGTCTCTCCTAAGATTTACTTGCTGGCAGTAAATCTTAAGTAAAAAAATATCGTGACATTTTTGTCCCACCCATTTCTCTTTTGGCCCCACCTGCCACTGCATCACAGACTCTGATAACTTATCTGAAAATGAAAAATGAAAAATGAAAATTGAAAACATGAAAATGAAAATGGAAAATGAAAATTAATTTCAAGAAGAATCTTGATATATTATGTACCTGCCACAATATCTCCTTTTCCTCTCCAGTATTCTTCCTTTTTAATTAACAAATCTGAACGTAAAGCCAGTTTCTTCAGTTTAATCTATGGATTGTAATCACCACCATATCATTTGTCTTTCTGTCGTGTGAGCAACTTCGAGAGATGGGGGGGGGGGGGTTTGGCCAAAAATATGTAATTTTTTTTTTTTAAATACCATGGCTGGAATCTTCTTGATGTCATACATGTGTGTTGATGTCTTTTACTTGTTAGGCTAAACAATGGCCATGTTTAGTGGATAGTTGCACAAATTTGAGTTCTGCAAGCATAACTGCTGCACATGGTGTTTTTCATTTCAGACAGTGCATATCTATTTTTAATGCCTTCAACTTACCACTTGATTCATCAAAAATAGCCTGAACTATACCTTCATTACCATCCGATTGCTACTGCACATTTCCCATTCCACCATGGGACAGTAAGCAAGCACACTGACAGGTATACAGCTGGTTGCACAATGCCAGCATTCACAACAAGGATGACATAAACCATCACGTAACAACATAGATGTAGATAGACACTATGCAATCACCATGTAGGATCTCAGCCCATAATTCTTACATCATAAGACAGCAGTCCAAACATATATGGAGGGTCACAGATGGCCACATCTGCAATTGACTATCAGAAAACTAATGTGGCTTGCTCACAAGCTTACATGGATCAGCTACATCAAAATCAGACTATACAAAATAAATAATAATAATAATAATAATAATAATAATAAATGCTTCTGACCTAGGCAACATGGTTGTAATTCCTTCATATCTTTCCTGTTACTACCAGGACCATCATGGAGGCATTTCACTGAAAACACCTCTATATTGTTTTCAAGGCCTAAAATGACTCCAGATTAGATCTCAATTTAGATTGAGGGAACAAAATGGTAACAAGTCTTCTGCCTAAACTCTATCAATGTTAAAGTTAAGCAGGACCTACTCCCAGAAAAGTGTTCACAGGATCATAGCCATACTTTGATGGTGACTTTCTGAACCAACAGTCTGTCTCTCAAATGGTAATATTCTCTGACTCATATATGCTGGAACATTTGTGACTTCTGCTTAACATTCACCCAAAACTGTTTAGAGTACTTGTCACGACAAATGCATGAAATTCAGTTTATGTTCTAAAATGTCTGAATCTGTGTTTGTAAAAGTCTGTAAAAATCCCTAGAGTCCTTTTGCAAAGCGGCAACAGTGGAATAAACAGTAACATTGGAAAGTTCTCAGCAGAGATTATGGTAATAGACAACATTGCACTTTGCTGTAAACCATACAGTTCCATTTATAACAGATAGTGTCTAGCCTTTGTCAATATACTGGTACACCTTAAAATCCAAATAAAGTTTCCCTTCTTATAATTAATGTCACAATTACTTTATATGCCAGTATGCAGTTCAATGGGGAGGGGGGGGAACGACGACAAAAACAAATGTTCTGTACTATTTGGCTTTTCAATGGACCTCTGGGTCTAATAGCCTAATAATTATTTACTTAGTAAACATTAACTACCTTACAATCATGATGCTTCAAAAGAGAAAGAACTTTTAACATTCTCTCACTGAACCCTTTCTTTTCTGTGCTGAGATGTGAGAACAGTTGTGTTTTCCATCACAGTATGGGATGAGCTTGCAGATACTGCAGAACTCATTTCCACTGTGATGAAGGACAGAAGACTGAGATTGAATAGTCTAGGACAGGGGTAGGCAACCTTTCCCCTTTAAGGGCCGAGGGACTTCAGCTCCCAGAATCCCAGGAGCTATTGGCCAACATGGGACTATTGGCCAACATGGCTGAGGCTTCTGGGAGCTGAAGTCCCTCGGCCCTTAAAGGGGAAAGGTTGCCTACTCCTGGTCTAGGAGAATGTCAAGTCTCAACACTCCCAAACTCTCTTTTAGGATCAAGTTACACATTACATGGCAGGCCTGTCTGTTTGTGTTTCCTGTGCGAACACATGCAGAAAAACATGCACATACATTTACACAACTGGCCTAGTTTCACCAGCTAGCTGAATTTTCCAAGGAGATGATGACTGTATTTGCAGCATACAGCAGGTGTGGATATTACAAAAGCAAATACATACTGACTGTGACTAATGAGGCCTACCATGTCTTTGCCATCACTGGGGGTGCAGAACTTGCTAAAAATAACTTTCTGCATTAGTAATCACAAATGGCAAGAGCTTTCTCCCCTAGAGTGTGGACTAGGAGAAGATTCCTGACATGCCCACCAATGAGGGGGGTGACATTGTTTATTGGCATCCATACAAGAAAAGATAGCAGCGGTCAATGCAGAGGTATGGAAAGATATGCAAAAGGTATAAGTCCAGGTTTAATCACTTATATAGGGTGAGGGGTAGAACTGAACATGAATTATTCAAATTCTGGACCAGGTAGCATATAGCATGCAAATTCCCATTCATGTACAACTGCTGAAAATCTGCATGTGCATGAAGCTCTAGGAAGATAAAATTATGCTTACATTGAGTAAGGGCCTTTGCAGACTGCTAGAAATAGTGCAAATTGAGTCCACTTTAAGGGTTAGGGTTAGGGTTAGGGAAACATGGGAGCTGTATTTTATTGTGGCACCAAAGCTCTCTGACAGAGAAGGCTCAATGTCTCAGAAAAAAAACACAATTCCCATGATTCCCTAGCACTAACCCTAAGCCTTAAAGTGGACTCAATTTGCACTATTTCTGGCAGTCTGCAAAGGCCCTAAGATTTGCACAAGCCAATTCCCCCTCCCCTTAAAATGGAACACCTTATGTTGTGTTTTTTTAAAGCAAGACATATAACTCTTGGTAATGATGCATGTATTCTCCTTCCTTAAATTGGCCACTGCTTGTCAGCAGAAACAACTTCATGCAGATAAAGTGGCACTTTTTATATTCCACAGACCATCTGTTCCAATCTGCATTTCATTAACACTCATACTCACTTGTAATTGGCATATCATCAAGTGACAGTCAATTATTATTTTTCCTTTTTGAATCACAGTGGAGCTCATTACTGGAGCTGTGGCCAATGCAAACACCTTTCAAAAGGCAGATAAACAAAGTTGTGTGCTTGAACTTCTGAACAATGAGAAAACTCTGAATACTCATAATGAAAAACCTGTAACTTCATTTTTAATATTTAAAAATATAGACTTTTTGATTAAAATTAAATTTAAAATGTTTTAAAGGCTCAAATCTGGAATGAAATGGGTTTTTGGACCACACCTCCCAAAAAACCTAGTGTCCATGCTGTCTGCATGATTCTGCTAGTTTTAGCTCCCCACCCCACCTCAAAGTAACTTTTCTCAACCTCTGGCAGCAGTCCTATATACAGTTCCCTGGAAAACAATCCACATTTGAGAATTGACTTTTGAGTAATGAGATGATTGATAGATGGATGAAGAGATGAAGAGAGAGAGAGAGAGAGAGATATGAAGAGAGAGATAATAAATAAGTAACAATTTGATTCCCTTTCGTGACTATCAGAGGGCATGTCTATATGGGCCAAATGAAGCCTGATTTGACAGCAGATTGTCTTAATGATATGAGGCCAGTTGTACATTGAATCCAGGCCACCCCTCCATTGAACCAGATTTTAAAAAATTACTTTTGCTCCAGATTTTCCAGGCATCTACCCATATCTACCACTGTGCCACCTGGCAGCAGTGCCATTAGCGTCAGTTGAGTGCCCAGCCACGTGATTGACACTGGGCACCTTATTTTCAACATCGGAGGGAATGATTCATGCCAACAGTGCCAGGCAGCACAGCAGGACATGTTTGTAGACAGTCGCTCAGCATTGCTCCAGAGTGCAGAGAGCACTCTGGACACTGTAGACCTCCCCAAAGTCTGCTATCTTAGCCAGCCACCTAACTCTATCCAACGGCATTTAGCCCTTGGTCTTGTGCAGTTGATGAGTAAAAACTTACAGACTTAAATTAAAAATATTCACACCTAAAGACTCCTTATTCCTTATGCTGGAAACAGATTTCCAGCAATGAGTCAACAAATATACAGTGAGTGTCAATTTTCAATTATACAGTGAGTGTCAATTTTCAATGTATCAAAACAGTGCCAAAAGCAAATGTATAGAAAGATCCATCAGTGGGATGTTGAGGTGCTAGGACTAATGCACCCTAAATTAAAAGAAAAATTAGGGCTGAATCACACAAACACCAGAGGAAGTCCACACCAAAAAAAAAAAAAAAAAAAAGCAAAAGCACTGCAATGCATTGAAAAGTCAGCACAAGGGGACTATAAAAGTCCTCTCCATTTTTACAAGAGTAATGAACTTGTCACACCAACATGTAACATCTGAATCAGCAGACAGCGCTGTAATATGTGAACTTTTTCCCCAACCTTTTTGCTTAACTCCACTTAAACTACATTGCCCAGCTGCGTCAGGTATTTTGTTGAGAACTACAGTAAATTGGACCCTGCTGCCTTTTAATAACACTTTAATGACTCAAGCCATGTATTTCTGGCTCCTTGCAATGATTTAAAGGGTCTTTGCTTAGCTCTGAATGTTTCACCCTTAAGAAACAAAGCACTTGTGCCCATGTGGTTATTTTAAACAATGGGTTTAAAAACTGAATGCAAAATACACATTGATTTCATTAAAAGAAAAAGACACTGGTTGCTTTTCTGTGTTTTTAGATTTATTTATCCTCCGAGTCTGGCAAGAGTTCTAAGGAAAATGTGATGGAAGCAAAAAATACCAACATTTTGCCACCACTTTTCCTTGTGAGATGCATGCCGAGAAAATACCCACAGAACCACAGACCAGATGCTCATTTCCTTTTATCCGAAAGAAATAACCATGGGCCCTTTTTACTGGTCTAGCCATTTCAAAGGATCAGGAAGAAAAGAAGCTTGCAATGAATATATAACTGTTCTGTCTTTTGTTAAAATATTGAGAGACTACCCATGTGCCCAATCATAAACATGCCAAGTCCATCTGAGATTCTGGTATCCTCATCCCCTCCAATTGTCCCAATTTGGCAGGAGCAATCTGATTAAATCTTTGCTATTCCACCTTTTCAACTGTTTTTAAAATGTCCCAGTTTCTTTCTCCTCCTTCCACTTTCCCCTTTTGTCCTCAGCTTGCTTCAGGTGCTGCACACTGAATTCAAAGTGCCAGAGTAGTTTGCACTCAGCAGGAGGAGAGAAGAGAAGGGGGCATAATCTTGCCCTTTCTATTAAGTTCCTAGCTGGTAAGTTCTTCTTCAATATTGTTAACTTTTTGGGCCATCTTCACCACATTCTGATATTGCTTGGCCATATGTATGCCAGTTTTCTTCTGCAGAGTTGCTGTCGGATATAGGCTGCAAATTCACAAACTTCCAGTCCTTTAGGCTTGGTTAATTACTAAGCTGAACAAATACAAGCATCTTCAGGGACATACTTATTTTTATTTATGTTTTAAATATACATTGACTTTATCCATATGAGTATGCAAAGCCTAGTCTCCCACATATCATTCCTTATGGATAGGTCAAGGAGTGAGCAACAGTTTTCATTGCTGCCATTCTCTGGCTCAGGTGCTTCGTAGTGACAATTTTGGGTTGATTTGGAGCCAAAGAAACCATTTCCAGGGTGACCAGATGTCCTCCTTTTCCAGGACCTGTCCAACATTTTAACCTTCTATCCAGGGACAATTCCAAAATGTCCTACATTTGGAGCATGGCTATGAAGTACAAATTTCTATTTTGTTGTTGTGTGCCTTCAACTCATTTCTAACTTATGACAAACCTAAGGTGAACCTATAATGGGTTGTGGTGGTTTTTTTGTTTTGTTTTGTTTTGCATGTTTCTTCAGAGGGGGTTTGCCATTACCAACCTCTGAGGCTGAGAGAGTGTGACTTGCCCAAGGTTATCCAGCTGGTTTATATGGCCAAGCCAGGATTTGAACCCTAATCTCCAGAGTCAAATACTCAAACTACTACACCACTAGATCAGTGTTTCTAGCTTTTATTTTGTAATGTCCTACATTTTTCTTGAATGTCGTACATTTTATGGTGCCTTGTCCTCCTTTGTGGTTATGACATCTGGTCACCCTGACCATTTCTGGTAGGTGGAGAGGTAAAACTGACACATTTATGTGGCCAGAATTCCAGTTTTATTTCTGGGTAATTGTGGATGTTAAATGATACAGGGAGGCCTTGCAACCTATTTAAAAGGGAAATTGCTGAACCTGATGACTTCAAGGGGCAGCAATCTGCCCTCTTTTTTTGGCCAGTGAAAGTTTGGTTTAGGGATTGTAGAAGTGTGAAGGGCCACAAGAGCATCCTCAGGGGCCCCATGTGGCTCCAGGGTCCCTTGTTTTCTACCCTTGGCTTACACCAAGGGCGGGCATCATACCCAGCTAAGGCCACACAGGGCCCTCTGCCCAATTTCATGTAGCCCCAGTGCATGATTTCAAAAGCCCTCTGTTAGCAATCAGTTCAGACCTCTTGCAAGAGCTTGTTGGGCTGGAAGGAAAGCAAGTGCAAATATACACACGTTGGGGTTTCAGAGACAGAGAAAGCCCAGTTTTGGTTCTGGCTTTGCCCACCACTAGCTTCAACTTTGCCCACAGGGGATGTGGCCTTTGTCAGTAGAAAGAGTGTCTACCCCTAATTTAAACCTGAATGACTGCAAAACAAAATCCAGAATGGAATACTTAGCGGACAAATGTAACCCAGCACAGTCCATGGGGAAAGATCATGAATTTTCTATGTAGATGAGTACCGTATGTGTGTGTGTGGGTACAGCATGCCACTTTCTAAAAATCCTGTGCCTACTAGAGCTTCTCAAGGAGCTTGAGCTTGAGCTTGTCAAATTCTACACTTGCAAGTAGCTGCTCTGGAAATGATGAAGCTGAATCAGAAGCCTGAATCAAAATGACAGCAGCAGAGAGATTTACTGGTCAAGCAAGGAGCAAGTTCTTATTTACAGCTTTCTTGGAATTCCGCAGATCTCTTTCTACTCTTCTTATGGAGAGCCAGTGTGGTTCTGGGAGGATTCAAATCCATGCCCAGCTCTGGAAGCCCACTAGGTCACCTTGGACAAATCACTCTCAGCCTCAGAAGCAAGCAATGGCAAACCTCCTCTGAATAAATCTTGTCAAGAAAGTCCCTAGAATAGGGTCGCCATAAGTAGGAGTTGATATGAAGGCATATAACAACAACCAACAACTTTTGTCTTTCCTAGAAGCTGATATTGAGGATCTCTGTTTTCTGTTGGTACTTGATAGCACAGAATCATGGCACTGAGATAATACTTGTATGTCATCTACCCAGTCCCCATGCCCAGGAAATCCAGAACTACAGCAGCCTGAATGGATGGATGATGGCCAAGCTCTCCTTGAAGACCTCTACTATGAGTTTTTCTCACCTCCTACATAATGGGCTCCACTGCTGAACACTTCTTACTAAACAAGATTTCCCTAATGTTCCAGTCAAATTGCTCTCCTGTAATTTAAATCCATCATATGTAGCCTTCTATTCAGAGGTAGCAAAGAATGGTAGCCCCCTGACATACCTGCCTCTAGATCCTTAAGCCTGTCACAACCTTTTTCTGCAAAAAATGAGTAAGCAAATTGATACAGGACAAGCATAAACAATGAATAAAGTCTTAAAAGACAAAAATATCCATTTATGTGTACTCGTGCACAGATGTGCGTGCACATTCTTGCTAGCTCTTTATTCCAGACTCAGATAAAAATTAATGACATTTAAATGACAATTCATTACAGAGAACTGGGCAAGATAAAAAATGCACCTAACCTTAGATGTGGATAGCTGTAGTTCAAGAAAAGAAAATGGATTTTGGAAATTCTGAATATAACCAGCGCATGAATTTATAGTAGTCCCAAACAGCCTAACCTTATAGCCTGCAAAACTTACAGATGATCACTGAAGGTCTAACTGACCTTGGCAGGTTTGTTGGAGTTACATTTTTCACTTGAGTAAACTTTTTGTGAATATTTTTTTCCAATATACTGACCAGAAAGCAAAGTTTTGTTTACATTTATGTGAACGAAAGGCCTTAACTACCAGATGTGCTCTTGGTTTTTGAAACAGTCTTTCCTTCAGCAATTGTTAGGGAACACAAGCACAGTTTGGAAGAAAGCAAGAAAGGTGAGAAAGATTCTTGAATTGTGCCTCTTCAAGAACCCCAACCTGTCTAGTTTAAGAAGGGAAACAGCAGTGGAAATAGCTTCTGCCAATTTCATCGGGCTGTTGGATAATGACAAACCTAGGGCCTAAATCCTAGTTCCAAATATGTAGACCCACTGAGTCATGTTCATAATGGGAAATCATTATTTAAGTAAATCCTATAAATTCAATAGGTTTATTCTATTTAGGACTACCAATTGGACTTAGGTGCTTTTAAGAGTTCCCAGTGACCCATTACTATGAAGGCATCAAACTCCTAAATCTTTCCTTAGCACCATTTCTACACAGTGCTTGGAAAATTTAATATTTGTCTGCCTACTATTCTCTGCCCATGTTGCCCTGGTGATTCTGGGTGTCAAATTAAAAAAAGAGAGAGAGAGAGAGAGTAAAATTTCCTGCTTCTAGAATTAATTGGGCACATTTGCTCATCTTTTCCTGGTCTCTTCAATTGGGAGCCGTACTAATGAAAGATCATGAGAGGCTTAGGTAAAAACATAACCTAGTACTCCCATATTTCTGCATCCCAGGTATCATGAATGTGAGAGATTGATTATCACACCCACTGTTAAATCTTTGAAAATTGGTTGGGGAGTAATGTATTTATTACATGTATATTCCTCACACAGAACTCAGGGCAGCATGCATGGTCCTTTCCTTATTTTATCTGGACTGCATCCACACTACAATATAGACTGCATCCACACTGCAGAAATAATTGAGGTTGACACCACTATAACAGCCATGGCTCAATGCAATGAAATCCTGTGATTTGTAATTTGTTGTGGCTCTCTGGCAGAGAAGCTCTCTGACAGAGAAGGCTAAATGTCTCCCAAAACTACAACTACAATACATGACAGTTAAAGTAGTATCAACCTGGATTATTTCTACAATGCAGATGCAGCCTTAGACTAGCTGGGCAGAGTGGATGAGTGGCACAGAGTCATCAATAAGCTTCATTGCTAAGTAGGGATTTGGACTCAGGTCTCCCACATCCTTGTCCAGTACTCTACTCATTCTAAATCATTTAAATATATGATTGAATTAATGAATACATTTCCACAAATCCACTGTAATCTCTGCATACAGCCTACACAAAAATAAATGTACACATACAGACAGCTTTCTTCTACATGTCACTGGGAATTCTGGAAAATAAGCACTTCCAGTTGCATGGGGAGAACTGGAGCATATACAGAGCTCAGTTTGAACACATGGAAGACAGGAGTTGCAACAGTATGTAGAGCGATCTTGTAGCACCTTTGAGACTAACTGAAAGAAAGAAATTGACAGCATGAGCTTTTGTAGACTTCAGTCTACTTCCTCAGATGCAGGAGTTGCAACCGTATGTGTGAACCTGCTCCATTAAAGTAACATGTTCTTTTCATACCTCTGGGGAAATTCTTGTCCTTCTTGGGCCCAGATCTAAGCCTGCCATTAGGTAGAGTGAAGCAGTCTACCATTTATGAAAGAAGAGCAAACTGATAACCCTCCCATAACATCTGAATTGAGATCAGAAACAGAAAATGCAGGACGAAGACTAACATCTTCATTTTTTCCCTCCTGTGTGACTTTGAAAGCTTGCAACATGTAATTGTGCATTTTGGTTAGCCCAATAAAGGTATCATTGTTTGGATGTTATTGGATTGTTCATTGTAGGTTGGGTATCCCTTATCCAGAATTCTGAAATCCAAAATTCTCCAAAATTCAAAATTGCCCATATGGATGGCTGAGATAGTGACACTTTTGCTTTCTGATGGTTCAGTCAACACACAAACTTTGTTTCATGCACAAAATTATTAAAAATATTATGTATAAAATTACCTTCAGGCTATGTGTATAAGGTGTATACAAAACATAAATGAATTTCATGTTTAGACTTGGGTCCCATTGCCAAGACATTTCATTATGTATAGATAAATATTCCAAAATCCCACCCCCCGAAAAACTGAAATTCAAAATACTTCTGGCTCCAAGCATTTCAGACAAGGGAGACTTAACCTGTATTTAATCTCTTGTTGTACGTTTTACTGCCAGGAATGGGAAGCAGCACTTATGTGATTTTTCTGCATTATTAAAATAATGCACACAGCTAGCTTTGGGTAACAGGTACCTTTGGTGAGTGAGAGGATGCCATATGTGACTTTGCCTCAGGCAGCAAAATTTCTTGGGCCAGCAGTACGTGGGCCATGCCAGCTGTACTGAATGGCTCCCTGAAGAGAGAGAAGGGCTGTAAAAACAACTCAAAAGATTCACAAGCAGACAGGTGGGTGGGAAGTGTCAGAGGAAAAGACTGGATGGGTCTGACATTGTATAACTCAGCAGAGTCTTGACATGATGTTCTTATATTCTCTTTTTTTATTATTAGTTCTGAGTCAATCTGTTCTCCCACATGAGTAATTTGGCACCACGTGAAATATACACATGAATGTTCAAGGAAAAGAAAGGAAAAGAGAGAGAGTGCATTGGAGGCATATACCCATCACACTCCCACTGTGCAGTTTTAAGGAAACAAGTGTGTGTGTGTCTGTGTCTGTGTGTGTATCATGCCTTCAAGTTGCCTGATGACCTATGGTGACCCCATTAATTTCATAGCGTTTTCTTAGGCAAAGGACACTCAGAGGTGGCTTTGCCAGTTTCTTCCTCTGAAATATAGTCTACAACACTTGGTATTTCTTGGCAGTCACCCATCCAAGTACTAACCAGAGCTGACCCTACATAGCTTCCAAGGTAAGATGGGATCTGCTGCCTTCAGGGTATGTAGGCTCAGGTTTGCTCCCACAAAACTGTTGTAGCACAAAAATAAAAATAAAAAATAAAAAAAATTATTAGGCTGCAACCTCATTCTGATCCTAAAGGCACAAGATCCTGTCTGATCTTGGAAGCTAGGCAGGGTCAACTGTGGTTAGTACTTGGCTGGGAGACTGCCAACGAATACCAGCTTCTTGGCAGTCACCCATCCAAGTACTAACCAGAGCTGAACCTGCTTAGCTTCCAAGATCAGACAGGATCTGGTGCCTTTAAGGTATTCAGGTCAAAAAGATTAAATACACAGATATAATAAATATAGTAAATGTTCTCATTAATACAAAGCCTTGGTTGGTCACAATCAGATTTTCAACTTCTGCTTCTCTTATGGTCCTAATGTCAAGGTAACCCTGAGTAAATAATGTTACGTTAGCCTTTGATCATGCCATTTAGATTTTGAAGAAGAAGAAAAAAACACCTGTACAAATTGCACAAAGTGCCTGTTCTCCATACATTAACCAGATACATTTACTGCTCTGTTGGTATTAAAACTGGAGAAAGGGAAGGTTATCAGAAACAAGCAAATAAATATTCACAAGGATTTCATTGCTTCCATAACTCCCAAGTAAGCCAATATAAGACTGAATACAGCACCCAAAACACACAAATCTCTTAGTCTCCATTCCTAACTGTGGGAACCTTCAAGGTCTGAACTCAATCTAATATCAGTGATCAGAACTGAACATTTGGATCTTCACCCTAGATGTTTGGAAAGTTGTTGTTGGTGTTGTTGCTTTGAACTACAAGTCCCAGAATCCTCCAGCCAGTATGGCTATGCTGGTTGAAGGATTTGTAGTCATCATCACCATCATCATAATCACAACAATAATAGCAACTTGTCCAAGGCCAGCTTCATACACCAGATCCATGGCAACTCCAACCTCTTGGAACCTGTTTCCATTTTTAGATTATTCTTATTTTTCCAAACTTGCCTTCCCTTTGAAAGACTGGTCTCATCTCATTTGCAAAAGGTTCTTGTAGCACCTTTGAGACTAAATGAAGGAAAGAAGTTGGATCCCTTTGCATAGTGATTTTCCAGACTAACATGACTATGTCTTTGACTTTTATGCAGGATTTCCTTCTAATTCAGTCATATCAAAATGCATGCAAGTCAGTGACCATGCTTCAAGTTCCAGCTTTTCTCTCTCTTTGTTCCAAGCTGGATGGCACAAGGATGCTAAATCAAATTACATCACTTTAAATTCCCGGCAACTGTGTTTGATTCTCACAACTCTTCAATCGTGTGTACAGTGAGCTTTCAAATCAATGCAACCCCCCCCCCCCAGCCAAAAAAAAAAAATTGCTCTTGAAACTCCCCAGAAAATCCAGGACATGCAAAAAAGAAAATGCAAAATTTACCTGTTTTGGAGACAGCAGAAACTGCAGAGTCCTTCCCCAAGTGGATAGAATTATGGATCCCCAATTGTGATCAGCATAAAACTAAAATGTTACTGTTTCAGCCTTTTTTAGTGTATCCCCAGTTTGGAGCAGCACTATACTAAAAAGTTACTGTTTCAGCCTTTTTTCTGGACTCCCAATTAGGATCAGCACTAAACTAAAAAAAGTTACTGTTTCAGCCTTTTTACTGGATCCACAATTAATATCAGCACTAAACTAAAAAAGTTACTGTTTCAACCTCTTTCCTGGATCCCCAATTGTGATGCTGTAGAAAAAGAAAACGTTGTTTCAGCCTTTTTCCTGGAGCCCCAATGAGGATCAGCAGAAAACGAAAAAGTTACTGTTTCAGCCTCTTTAGTGGATCCCCAGTTTGGATCAGCACTGAACTAAAAAGTTACTATTTCAACCTTTTTTATTGGATCCACAATTAGTATCAGCAGAAGACTAAAAAAGTTAGTGTTTCAGCCTTTTTACTGGATCCACAATTAGGATCAGCAGAAAACTAAGGTTACTATTTCAGCCTTTTCGCTGGATCCCCAATTAGGATCAGCAGAAAACTAAAAAGTTACTGATTCAACCTTCCTCCCCCTATCTTCCTTCCTATCCATCCTCCTCCCCCAGGAAACCTTTCCAGTCCTGCTGCCCTGTGACTAATATTTACCCTGCCAAAGCCTGGGCGAAGTACAGTTGTTGGTACCTCCAGCCTTTTTGTAAGAAAAAAAAATATGGATGATTCGGAACGATCTCAGTATACCTTTGCTGTTTTCAGTAGCAACCTTTCCTACCAATCAGAGTTTCAGAGCCAGCCTCCTCCCCGCCTCTTCTCTTCAAGCCTTTCTTGCCTGGTTGCATTGAAAGAGGCAGAAGGAGGTGGAGGAGGGAAGGAGCTTCCTTTCATCAGACAAGCTGAGGCTGCATCTGCACTGCAGAAATAATCCGGGTTGAAACCACGTTAACTGCCAGGGCTCAGTGCTGTGGGATTTTGGGGACTGGAATTGGTTGTGGCACCAGAGCCCCTCTACCTGTTGTTGTTATTTGTCTTAAAGTGGGCATGATGAGGTGAGCTTCTGTCACTAGTCCCAGTTTCTGCCAACCTAGCAGTTTGAAAGCACGCAAATGCAAGTAGATAAATAGGAACCAGTTCAGTAGGAAGGTAAACAGTGTTCTGTACAATCATTCTGTCCACATGATCACAGAATAGTCTCTGACAACGCTGGCTCTTCGGCTTAGTAATAGAGATGAGCATCGCCCGCTATGGTTGGACACGACTTGACAACCTTGTCAATGGTTACCTTTTCCTTGTCAACCTTTACCTTTACCTAGGCTTCGATCCTAGTAGCATGGACAAGTAGGAAGGGGACTGCAGCCAAGAAACCAGAAGAAGATGAAGAATGGGGAGGGCAGCTATGAAAGAACAAGAAAAGATCCTAAAATGCAAAGATATACAGATGGCCCACCACATTTGTGGATTTGTTTGATTGTGGTTTTGATTAATATGTTCTCTCTAGGAATCTCTGGGTCCTCCAGCACAACTCGGCCTGAAGTTGACCATAGAATTGTGCTGGAGAATCTAGAAGTTGCTACAGAAAACACTTCTCTGGGCATTTATAGGTCTTCCAGCTTGATTCCATGATCAACCTCTGGCAGATATCGACCACAGAGTTGCAACGGAGGACCTGGAGATTCCTAGAGAGGTGTTATCTCAGGTAAAAAGAATAGTGTTTTGTGTTTTTTTTTAAATTTGCAGTTTTTCCACATTCACAGGGGTCCTTCACGCCTAACTCCAGCAAATGTGGAGGGACCACTATACAACTTAGCACAAAAGTTAGACTCATAGAAGCCATTGTATTCCCCATCATCATGTATGGTTGTGAGAGCTGGATAGCTAAGAAAGAAGATAGAAAGAAAATCAATTCATTTGAGATGTGGTGCTGGAGAAGAGTGCTGAGGATTCCATGGACAGCCAAAAAGACAAACAAATGGGTTCAAACCAGAAATCTCCTTGAAGCCAATTCAATTCAATTCAATTCAATTTATTCGGTCCTTGACCAGTACAACCTTGAAGCCAAAATAACTAAATTTAGGCTGTCATACTTTGGCCACATCATGAGAAGGCCAAAGCTGGTGTCACGCCACTCGCTTGCCCAGATGGCAGGCAGTATTGCAAAATGGGAAAAGCCGCAGTGGTGAAAAGGGCATTTTTTTTCCATCCCGAAAAGAAGCAGCATTTTGCCATTCCTTTTTGGGCTGGAAAAATGCCGGATCAGGGCTGTGGCATGTGGTTGATGTGGCCCCAATCCAGCACTCAAAGGGATGGCACAGAGCCGTCCTTTCTGGGCAGTCTGTTTCACCTCCAGGTCTTCAACTGTCCAGCTGAGGTATTACAAACTCATGGCTGCAGCTTCCTTGATTGAATCAAGCCACCTGTAATTTCTCATCCCTGTTTTCCTACTGTCCATCCATCTGGAACGTGGACTTTCTTTTTTCCTTTTTCCTCCATCTTACCAAGCATTTTTCTCTTTTCTAGTGAGTCATGTCTTCTTATGATATGATCAAAGTATGACAGCTTCAATTTAGTCAGCTTCTATGGAGAGTTCAGGCTTGGTTTTCTCTAAGACCCATTGATTGGTCTTTTTAGCAGTCCACAGTATCCAAAGACCTCTTCTCCAGCACCAAATTTAATACGAATTGATTTTCTTCCTATCAGCTTTCTTCATTGTCCAGCATTCATAACCAAACACACAAATGGGAAATACAATGGCACAGGCCATCCTAACATTAAGATTCAATGATATATCTTGACATGGCAAGGTCTTGTCTAGTTCCTTCATAGATGCCTTTTCAACTCCTTGTCTTCTTTTGATTTCTTGACTACAGTCTCCATTCTGGTGCCAAGATATAGAAAATCTTCAGTTTCATTTGTCATCCATTATGGCTTCTTTTTATTTTTGGATACAGATAGTCTTTTTGCATTCTTCCCTGACAGTGTCCCTGGTTTGAATCCATAGGTGCATAGCATAGATCGGGGTAGACAACCTTTTTGAGCCGGGGGCCGGATTGCTGTCCCTCAGACAATGGGGGTGGTGGTGGTGAAGCACCATAAATAAATAAATAAATAAATACAAATTAAACATTAAAAAAAAATTAAAAATATTTTAAAAAATATGCATGCACACTCTCTCAGCCCTAGAAGAGCCATGGCAAAATCCCTGTGGAGATTTTGCCAAGAAACCCCAAGAACAAGTAATAACAACAATAATCAATATCCCCATGGTGGGTGGTGGTGGCGGCGGCGGCAGCAGGACCGGCCTGGGGCCGGTCCAAAGGCCTCGGGGGACCGCACCCGGCCCCCGGGCCTTAGGTTGCCTACCCCTGGCATAGATGCTAAAAGATCTTCAAAGGGAGGTTTACCATACCCCCATCTAACAAGTGTTAGCTATGGTGCCACTGCCATTGTCTTGGAGAGATTCTCCACCAGTGTCACCTCTGACCACCCACCCACACACTACTGCTGCTGCCCAGTAGCTGTTTGGCACATTTAGTCTGGCTCCTCAGCAAAAGCCTGTCTGACATGGGAGATACTGCCAACACTTCTTCTACCATTAGCATAGTCTCTTTGCTCACAAGGAACACACAGTCTCACCACATGCCCATCCCAGAATTCCATAGGATGGAATCATGGCAGTTAAATGCTGCAATTAGTTGGCGCGAAGGGGTAACCACACACTTGTCTTTTTTCTACTCCTCTCTTTCTTTTTCTTTTCCAATAATTTCTATGTAAAAGAACCTACTTTGCAAAATTAGAGGAATAAGAGGAAATCGGAGTGTGGTGGAGTCTCCTTCTTTGGAGGTCTTTATACAGAGACTGGATGGCCATCTATCGGAGATGCTTTGATTGTGTGTTCCTGCATGGCGGGGGGGGGGGTTGGACTGGATGGCCCTTGTGGTCTCTTCCAACTCTATGATTTTATTATTCTATGAAAGCTTGGGGGAAGTTACTTTTGTGGATTACAACTCCCAAAATCTGCCAGCCAACATATTCCAAATTCCATTTAGATTCTTGGGGTGTTCATGTGCACACACAAACCACATTCTAAAGATGAGTGTTTTTTTCATCTTTCTGGTATGGGAGACTAACAGTTATTTTTCTTCCCAATGTTCCAGGAACTGGTACCATAATTGTGCCCACAGGACACAATGGTTTGTTTCCCGGAAGCTCTTCCGGGGCCAGCAGCTGATGGCTAGTAGACTGGCAATACTCCAAGGACCACCACTTTGCTTGGTACTAGCATATATCATATTGCTTACAGCCAAAATTTACCACAATTCTATCCAAAAGAAATAGAGCATTAAACACAAACAGAAACAAATATCTTTTAGGGCTCAGTCTACAGCATAGTGCCTAAATAACCTAAAGGCACCAGTTCTTTTCCAACCTAGGAAGCTAAACAGGGTCACCCCTGGTTAGTACTTGGTTGGGAGACCACCAACAAATACCAGGAGCTATAGATTATATTTCAGAAAAAGGAGCTGGCAAAACCACCTCTGAATATTCCTTTTCTAGCAAAACCCTATGAAATTAATGGGGTTTCCATAAGTCAACAGATAACTGGAAGGAACAAATTTCCTTCAAGTTCAGGTGTTGAACTCACTCCCAACTGAAACCAGGCTAGTTAGATTTTTACAGAGATTCTTCTGGGTAGCAAAAATTATATTGTACCGTATGGCTCTTGTTTGTTAAAAATGGTTTTAAAAGTGGCTTTTAAAATAGTTTTCAACCTGTTATAAGAAAGGGATTTTTAAAGAAAGAAAATTGCTTTGTGAGCCCTGGTAGATAAAAAAGCAATTAATAAATTCTTTTAACTAAATAAATGAATCCTGACAATAACTCCTCAATACTTTCCCTACAAGTAAAGAGCAAATAAAATAAACTCTTTTAAAGCTCTACAAATGCTAAATTTAAAAAACTCAACAAATGTTAAAATAACAACATTAGAAAGAGATGTAGTACAGGAACTGGATGTGAGGAAGCAGAAACAACTAAAACCAAGCTCAACAGCCTGAGTAACTGTGTGGGCAGGAATATATTTCCATTCATGAATGCAGTGTTCAAATAGGCATCAATCATTAAAACCCGTCACTGTACTTTTCCGGAAGTACATATTTAAGATGACTTAAAGAAGATCACTGGTTCCTTAAAACCATCTGACTGTTCTTCTACTTACAGTATAGATGATGTGTGTTATTCCCCACATTTTCCATATGGTTTTCTCTAGGGCAAATTTATGGTTGTACTTATTCCCATGAGATACTGGTTCTTCTGATTCACAGTAGTAATTTTAATCATTGTGTGTGTGTGTGTGTGTGTGTGTGTGTAGTGTCCTTACTGTAAAGATCAAGGTGTGATCTTATATATAAAACATTTTTCACTAATTAGGAAAATGATGTCCCTGTTAACCAACCCGCTTTTGCTTCCCAAATTGGGTTATTTTTCACTCAGGTGCAAAGTAATCTGCAAATCCAAACAGGATAATCCCATGGACATATTTCTAGACCAGATTGAGGAGGTGCTCACACACTCTTGTGGTGACAATGGATGTTAAAAATGTTTGAGCCAGTTCTGGAATCTGGATTATTGCAGCTTCAGCTCACTCATTCAAGGTAATTTCTTCTTACTTTTCTTACAAGACTTATATTGTGTCCTTCTCTATTAAAACAACATGGGGTAGACAGTATATGGGTTCTCATGAAAGAAGGCACTTCCCAAAGTAAAATACACTTTCATGCACTCAAAGTCTGTTTACATACAGCAGCCATTTTAAAGAAATCATCATCAACAAAACACTGTCATCTTAAAATTGTGAAGTCCCCCCCCCAAAAACCCAAACAAAAACAAAACCCTGATTTGTAGTAACATAATTAAGGCCATAGACTCCTGGGCCATACCAGTTATTTAAAATAGTTCTGGAATTGTTGATTTGACTCAAGCAGAACTAGATTTATTATTATATAAAATAAATAAGAATATTATGTTTTAGATCCCCAAAGTGATACTTATCAACTATATCTACCATGTAATATTGATGTACAGCATTATTACAAATCAAACAAACTACTGAAGAAGAGAAAAGATCCTTGAGTGAATACATTAAAGAATGCAAAGGACACATGTTATACATTTTCCATTATTTCCATTCTTCCCAAAAACAATAGATGTTTATAGGAAGAATTTACTAAACATTAAAGAAACAAAAGCCTATAATAGAAATAATGAATTATGTATAGAAAGAAATTTATGAAAAATTGCTTTGAAGCCTGGCAAAACAAACCACTACACATGGTCAGTACATTAAAAGCATAGAAGGAAAAGCTGAGAAGAGGAACATCTGTAAATGGTTACAGAATGGGATGTTGAGAAAAAAGTGTGGTGTGTGTGCACACACATATGCGCCTTCAAAAAACCCACCAACTTATGGTGACCCTGTGAATTTCATAGGGTTTCCTTAGGTGAGAAATCCTCAAAGGTAATTTTGCCAGTTCCTTCATTTGAAAGCTAGCCTACAGCACCTAGTATTCCCTGGTTCTCTCCCATCCAAGTACTAACCAGGGCTGACTCACTGTGCATAGCTTCCAAGATCCAGATGTTGTTGGACTGCTAGGGGCTGCTGCAACAGCTGGACTCAATAACTCCATTGAGTTCAGTGCATTATGCGCTGAAGAGAGCAGGGTAGAGAAAGAGAGAGAATTAGAGCTTGGAAAAGTTTTGGACTACAGCTCCCATAACCTCCCTTCCAGCTATAGGACTTGAAGTCCAAACTGATATCAGCCTGTCTTCTTCACTCTATCTTCCTCATACCAAACTACCTCCTCCTCCTCCCCTTCCCCCTCCCCCTCCCTTGTGTGACATTTTCTGTTTTAGTTTTGACAAACTTGAATCCAGTCATTGCAAAAACAGCAATTTCAACACTTCCTTGGCAAGACAGCTTTCTATGTCACTTGCTAGACTTTTCCAGTGTGAATATGCACACACTCTTGCCTCCCTGTTGTTTTATTGCACTGATGCAGTAAAACAACAAAACTTTTAGAACAACGAATTTCAAAAGCAATTTCCCCCCACCATTCCTCAAAACAGTGTTATTCTGTCATTTTGCATTCAGCAATGGAGGGACTACAGACCAGCTACTGGACAGAAACAGCATTGTGTGATAAGCTATAGCCACTACTATCCTACTCTAATTCCACTTTCCAAGCCTCGTGTGATAACGTTTTGTGAAACTGAGATGCTGCTGCTGCTAGTTGTTGTTCATGTTGTTTTAATTATCTCAGTTTTGAATTGCCTCCAGAGTGCCTATCACTACTGGAATCACCATTGTTTTCTTTATTATTATTACTTGCCTGAGAACATATAAAATGTGTTAAAAATGCAGCATATTGCCTTTAGTAAACACCATTTTTCTGGATTAAAATGAGCAGCTAATTTAATTTTTGCCCATGATAACCTTGGAGAGCCAGTGTGGTATAGTGGCTTGAGCAATGGACTGTGACTCTGGAGACCAGGGTTTCAATCCTGGCTCAGCCATAGAAACCCACTGGGTGACCCTGGGCAAGTCACACTCTCTCAGCCTCAGAGGATGGCAATGGCAAACCCCCTCTGAAGAAACTTGCCAAGAAAACCCGATAGGTTCGCCTTAGGGTTGCCATAAGTTGAAAATGATTTGAAGGCACATAACCACCACCACCACCACCACCTTATTCTCATCTTTTGACTAAAAGGTGACTGGATGTATAAAGGGGATAGTACTTGCACTCCCCATATCTAACAGAAATTGGGATCAAGATTCATGGCCCCATGCACACAAAGAAGCCTGTTCTCAATGGTCAGGGATGGGAGTGTGGGTCACCAGAAGTGCTCCTGCAACCATCCAAAGCTCAGTCTGAAACAATAAGAATAGTCTAGTGCAGGGTTCTGCAATCTAGGGCCATTCAGATCTGTTGGACTACAATTCCTGTTATCACCACCAATCATGACCATTGGGGATGATAGGGTGTACAGTACAAACAGTATCAAGCCTTTCATGATATGGAAGGGTACTTTAGCGATTCTAGCCTCGTTAGGGCCCATGCTCAACAAGCAATGGCAACATTTCTAAAATTCTCTTGCCAACTGTAGCCAACCATATTGGGCTATATGGGAAGATATTTCTGCTCATACAAAGTTGGACTGTGGGTTCAGCCCTACACTTGATTTTTCTGGCATGCACTGAGGTGCTTCATTGGCAAAGGGCCCGTTTGTGCTAAACACACACACACACAATCCAAATAGAGAAAAGTATACTTTTTTTAGTGACACACATCCGGTGCTTGTGTGACATACCTTCAGGTAAGAAAGAGACTACCGGCATGGCACTCACAGTCTGAAGTGTAAAGCAGTAGTTATGCTATTGTGTGCAATTCATTCTGGATGCTCTTGTTTGTGCTTCTAAGCATCTCAGCAAGTCAGAACATTCTGTCCACTTCTCACCATTTCCTTTCCCCCGTTCACTTAATTAAGCCTTTCTCCCTTAAACATAATTATTTGACAGGAAGCCAAGCCCTGCTTGATGTATCCATCTGTCATAAAGATATGCAAGTAGTTCTAATGAATAAAGTACTGCCATTGTACATTAGCAGCACCAGATAATTTTCAGGCTCAGATTAAAACTAGTATCCTCTATGAAAGACCTTGATTATGTCTGACAATAACTGGCACAGTGAATACTTGTGGCTAACATATTTTGGTGGCTAATGGAGGCAGGATCAGTGTTATCTCAATTCAATGGGAGTATCAACTATTCACTGTATCAGGAATAGCATTCACATGGTTTTCCAGATATCCCACTGCAACTCCCCGTAGCCCTTGGCCAGCATAGCAAAGATGAGGCATGCTGGGAGTTGTAATCCAGCAATATCTTGTGGGGCACACTTTGCATTTTATGCACTCCATGTTAGATGAGGGATTCTGTGATTTATGCTACAAAAAACAGCATTTTCAAACTCTGTGCTACAGCACTCCAGATTGCTGGATATGGGGGGGGAGTTACTAAATAGGGAAACCCATTTGTCTCTGATCACTGATCAAAAATAGAAGCAACTTTAAAGGATTTAAAGTTTATACATGCTTGTCTTTAAACTTCAATTGTGTTTAAAGATCAGATTATCTAAATCAAAAATTAAAAATGTGTTTTGCATGCTTGCCAGCTGTTGAACCAGAGCTACCTTCTGGGCAGGTATCCATTGCATGTGAAGCTTTTTAAATATTCTAAATCACTATGTAAACACTTTCGGGAATATCATTAGTACATTTTCATAATCTCATTTTTATCGAGTGTATAACAACTAGACATAATCCTGAACTACTTTTCTAGAAACTGGGAGTCCAAACACTTTTAAGGCCACTGATTCCAGGCAAAATGTCTGAGTACTGTAGTCATGTAGCAAAAGCAAGTTTTGAGTGGTGGATGGTGTCTTCCATATCCATGGGGCAATGAAAGCACTTTGTTTTAATCCAAAATGCTGAGCCTTCTTTGGGATTATGGCTCAGCCTCATGGATAGCTTTTTAAAAGTTGATACTGAAATCCAGAGTGCATCTAGATTGTAGAAAAAATGAGGTTTAACATCACTTTAACTGCCATGACTCCATCCTACAGAATCCTTGTATTTGTAGTTTTGTGTGGCACTACAACTCTTTGGCAGAAATGGCTAAAGATCTTGTAAAACCACAGATCCTAGGATTCCATGGGATGGAGCTAAAGCACTTAAAGTGGTATCAAACTGCATTATTTCTACAGAATAGATAACCACCCTGAGTGGATTCACCACCCCACTGTCATAGGACCTGCCATCTGCCGCTGAGAAGTTCTGGTTTAGTCTTTACCTTCTCCTTGGATTTAGGTCCTGTGGCATTAACCAAATATTTATCAGCCTCCATTTCTCCCTTACATTACATTATGGAAACAATACATACCAATCTTGCAGGTTCATTCCAAAAATGACAAACTAATGTCTGACAGCCTGTGAAAATTCTAAAAGCGATATATAAATCTACATTTAACACTCTAATTATTTTTTAAATCATTCATTTTAATGGGAGAATCAAATTTCTGACATGAAAATCAATGGGGTTTTAAAGTGTTTAACTTAGGCAAAACCATGCCATTTAAAAATGCATAACTTTGTTAGGGATAGTGTCAATTTGTTTTATGATTTCAGCAAAATCAGTGCTTATCTTCTTTACAAAGTTAATATAGTTTTACTGAGCCAACAGAGGCAACCACTCTGCCTTATAAGTATTTTATAAGATATTACTAGGTCTGCTTAACATACCATTCCTAGTGAAAAATACATACCGGGGTTGTGCTCAGTGTTAGTTTTGCTTATCTATAGCAGGTTTCGGCTAAAATATTGTACTTATGACTGTTTACTTTCCTCTTTTAAGCAGCACAGAATATTTGACTTAAAAATTACACAATGAAGCTATTTCATTCCTCATCCTCAGTACTATACTGTATATAAAAATATCTGTAAGAATTTATTGATCAAGTCATGGAAAACCTCCATGTAATTCTAGAAACAAAAGAATCTGTGTGTGTGCACACGCATGCACACACAATTAGATGAGCAATGACAATCCGTAGTTTTGCAATACTGGACTTTATCAAATCACAGGGGCATAAGATATTTACATTCCAAACGTTGCCCTCTTAGCTTCTAGAAAGGTGGTACAACAAGGTAGGACAGGAATGTTACTCCTTAGTGAATCTGGTGGCATCTTAAAGATTAACAAGTTTTATTTTGTAGTTTTTTGTGGGTTTTTCGGGCTGTGTGGCCATGTTCTAGAAGAGTTTCTTTCTGAAGATGCTAGCCACAGATGCTGGCGAAACGTCAGAAAGAAACTCTTCTAGAACATGGCCACACAGCCCGAAAAACCCACAAAAAACTATGGATACCGGCCATGAAAGCCTACGACTTCACAAGTTTTATTTTGCATAATTTTCATTACAACCCACTTCATCAGACATACTAAAGCTTATGGCAAATAAAAATTACTAGTTTTTAAGATACCACAAAACTACCGTATTTTCCAGCGTATAAGACGGCTGGGCATATAAGACGACCCCCCCAACTTTTCCAGTTAAAATATAGAGTTTGGGATATACTCACCGTATAAGACAACCCCTCTTCCAACGCACACCAAATAAAAATTTAAAAAACATCAGATTTGATTTCAATATGGTAATTTTAATTCAAATGCTTACGACATGCAGGTACTTAACAGGAAAACTGTCACTTATAAACAGAACAAACTACAGCTCCCATGTTCCCTAGCATTTATTTCTGCAGTGTGTTTTGGACCTTACTTTAAAAAAATAGTCCAGATTTAAATGCTGCTTTAAAAATTATTTCCATCTCCCAGCTATTAGATGGTTGGGGGGAAATGAGAAAGTGTTGTTGGCGGGAAGGACTTCCAATATACAAGGTAATGCATTCTGGGGTATGTACAATTTGCAGCCAAGTAAGTGACCCTGGGCATGTCCCACACTTTCAGCCTCAGAGGATGGTAATGGCAACCTCCATTTGAAGAAACATGCCAAGAAAACCCCATGATAAGATTGCCTTAGGGTTGCCATAAGTCAGAAAGGACTTGAAGACACACAAGAACAACAAAAAAGTCTGCCATTCTTTCATAGGTAGTACATCGGAATAGGAGCCAGCATGGTGTAGTGGTTTGAGTGTTGGACTACCACTCTGGAGACCTGGGTTTGATTCCCCACTCTGCCATGAAACTCACTGGGTGAACTTGGATAAGTCACACACTCTCAGCCTCAGAGGAAGGCAATGGCAAACCTCCTCTTGAGAGAATCTTGCCAAGAAAACCCCATGATCACCATAAGTCAGGAACAATTTGAAGGCACACAACATACACATATAACCTCCAAGTTAAGGAACTTGGTTCTTCTTTAGATAAATCTTCAAGGGTACACTCTGTTTCTCTCTAATTGTGCAGACTTATTTGTTAAAGAAGCCATGCCCAAGCAACACATCAAATTTGGCTGTGTCAAATTTGCAGAATTTTATTAAAGCAATTTGACACTGCTTTAACTGCCCTGACTCAAGACTATGGAATTCTGGGATTTGCAGTTTTGTGAGATATTTAGCCTTTTCTGTCAGAGAGCTCTAGTACCACAAAGCAAACTGCAGATCCTAGGAGTCCATAGGATGGAGCCATGGCAGTTAAAGCAGTGTCAAACTGCATTATTTCTGCAGTGCAGATTCAGGCTGCATCCATACTGTAGAACTGATGCAGTTTGACACCACTTTAACTGCCATGGCTCCATATTATGAGAGCTCTTGGATTTGTAGTTCAATGAGCTACTTAGCCTTCTCTTTTCCAGGACATGCCCTCCATGTCAACCCTCTCTCTGAGAATGGTTATGAAGCATGGATTTACATTTATATTAGTGGTTTTAGCTTTCTCTACATTTTTTCTTGTATGTCCTACATTTTTTGTAGTGACTTGTCCTCCTTTGCATTGAACACATTTGGTCACCCTATCTGAGTATCAGAGTATGACTCTGGAGGCGATGGTTCGAGTCAGTCTTAGCCATGAAACCCACTGAGTGACCTTGGGCAAGTCACACTCTCTCAGCCTTAGGAGAAGGCAATGGCAAACTTCCTCTGAAGAAACCTTGCCAAGCAAACACCATGATAGGGCCACCTTAGGGTTGTTGTAAGTCGGAAACGACTCAAAGGCATACAACAACAACAACAACAATCTTAGAAGTGGCTTCCTTCTTTTTCTCCCCCCCTTCTCCCCCTCCTCTTTCTCTACCTTGGGACCTTTTTTCTGTCCCCCCCCCTCCATTTGCTTTCTGCTCTTCCTGGGTCCTTCCCCCCCCCCCACCTCCATTTGCTTTCTGCTCTTCCTGGGTCCTTTTTTCTCCCCCCTCCGTTCACATCCTCCTCCTCTTCTACCCGGTGTATAAGACAACCCCCGACTTTTGAGACCCTTTCCCAGGGTTAAAAAGTCATCTTATACGCTGGAAAATATGGTATTTCTTGTTTCTGATGTGACCATCTAACACATCTGCTTTCCTCTTAAAAATTTCTCTGTACTGGCTTCACACTTTTGTTGGTATGAGTCCCCTGGTTTCTTGTCTCTGGTCTTGAGGTTTCCACCTTTAATTTTCTCTAGAAAAAAATTCTAAGGAAAATCTACGGAGCTGGCTCAACTTTATGATTAGGCTGACATTGTTAGGTTCCTCTGCTTGGAAGCCTAGTCATCTCCCTATACCAAGCAAAGGCAATGGCCTTGGAAGAAACTCCTGCTAAGTCTGCAGGAAACTACTTTGGAGACAGAGCTTAGAAGAATTACTCTTTGAACAATAGTTTCCCAAATATCTCATTAAACACTGGTTTAGGGATTATGGGAGGTATAGTCCACAAAGTAATTTCCCCACAGCATACAACCTCAGGAAAACATCTGGGGACAAATGCCCCCCCAATGCCAAAAATCCAAGGCTTCTACCCTCCCCCCCCAAAAAAACCCCTTCACCCAAACCCCATGATCACCACCACTGTTGGAGCAACAGGTGATCACAAGATCAACCTATATGAGGTCATGTTCATGGAGTCTCCTATCCATAGTCACTATTCCCTAAACCAGCACAAAATATAAGATCTAAAGTGACCATACATGTTGGGCAAAGTATAAGCACAGAAAAGTCCATGTTTGTCATGGAAGGCATTAAACAGAAACATAATTCAACCATGCTCTGATCATTGGCAGAAACCTTCATATTAATGACAACTATGATGATTACTTAGTCTTGGCTTTGACACTATTGACATAATCAGAACACCCCCCTAACCTACTTTACCCAAATCTATTTCTCCGTGTCTCGTTCGCCGGCCTCGAATTCTAATGGCATCTCTTCTCTCAATGAATGTCTTCAAGCGGTAATGGGCTGGATGAGGAAAAACAGATTGAAACTGAATCCAGACAAGATGGAGGTGCTCACGGTAGCAGCCCCAAAACCAAGAATTGGGTTGCAACCTCCAGCCCTGGATGGGGTCACACTCTCCTCCAGTGACTGTGTTCGCAGCCTGGGGGTACTCCTTGACTCATTGCTCCTGATGATGTCAGGTAAATGCGACAGTCAAAAGCGCCTGTTATCAGCTTCGGCTGATATGCCAGCTTTTCTGGAAGTAAGGGATCTCGAGACTGTTGTGCACGCACTGGTAACCTCATGCCTTGACTTCTGCAATGAGCTCTACATGGGGCTACCCTTGTGCTTGACTTGGAAATTACAGCTGGTACAAAGTATGGCAGCCAGGCTTGTGTCGGGAACATCTGGGAGGGACCACATTACTCCAGTTTTGAGGTTCCTCCACTGGCTGCCTATCAGCTTCTGGGCCCAGTACAAGGTGTTGGTTACTACCTTTAAAGCCCTAAATGGCTTGGGTCCAAGCTATCTCAGGGACTGCCTCCTCCCATATAATCCTCCCTGCACTCTCCGGTCCTCTGGGAGGAATCTGCTGCAGCCCCAAAAATCGAGGCTTGCGGCTACCTCCTAGAGGGCTTTTTCAATTGTCGCCCCCAAACTATGGAATGGCCTGCCAGACGAGATCTGTCAGTTAACATCGTTAGACAGCTTTAAAAGGAAAGGCTGTCAAGACGGATCTCTTCCGGCAGGCCTTTCCAGATTAATCATCCTGGCCTAGGGTATTCTGATCCGCAATTGTTCCTCACGTGGCCCCATCTTTGGATGGATGAGGAACACTGTTAGAGGCTAAAATTGGGGTGTCATATTGTGTTTTTAAATTTTTTAATTGTCTATATTGTAGTTTTAATTATTGTGGGATTTAATACTGTTTTAAGGGGTGAGGGATTGCTTTTTTGCATATTTGTGATTTTATTTCTGTAAGCCACCTTGATTGGACCCCCAAATAGGTGGGGTATAAGTAAATGTTGTTGTTGTTGTTATTATTATTATTACCAGGCATCAGCTATATAGGGAGAAGGAAGGCCACTCTGAGAACAATCTGTGTGTGATTGATTGATCTTTCTGTCAGTTTTTTTTTGGGGGGGGGCTGTGTCCTGGAGAAGTTACTTAGTTAAATACTTAGTTACGTATAAGCTGTTATAGGATTCCAGCCATATATTACAGAGGTAAATCTAGGACAAGCAGATCAAAACTGTAACTGAAATTTTGCTGGGTCAAATAAAATATAAATTCCACATAATTAATTTTAAAAACCCGGAAGGAAAGAATGATTTATAGCTAGTTAGATCAAGACAACACCAGTACTGACAGTGAAAAAGAGGTGGGAGTAGTATAGGGATGGACTTTAACAGATAATGGCTACAATTTAGACTCCCATATGCTCCCACTGCTGACTTTAGCAGACTTCACTCTGAACCTCCAGGGCACTTTCCTGTTTCCTTTGCCTGCATGTGCAGAAATGCTTTGTTGGATTCTAGCCAATGCCTTTCACATCTGAACATCAGTTCAAGGTACATGATGTGGTTATTAATCAGAACCCGATCAGGATCAGATATATATATATAAAAAATGAATGTACATATTCAAGGTGGTCAGACACATAAATGCTAGAAGAAGGCCTGTGAATGTATGACATTTATCAGTCTTAACATTGTTCTAAATATTCCAACTGCAGTGGCTCAAAACCTATGTTCCTTGGAAATGCAGGGCCATTATCACGTGGTACAGCTCGCCCACCAGATCTATACTGCACCCATCTCTCCAGGCTTGTGGTGAGCCTTCAGTGTAGACCCTCTCAGTGTTCAAGGGTTTCTTCACTGTGGTGGATAATGGGCAGGCCCAGCTTCTGACTATTATTATTTTTGCCCCACCACCTCACAAAAGTCTGCTATGGTGGATAGACAGGTAAAATGGGCTTCCATGTTGAGGAGAATGGAGAGCAGAAGCTGTGCCAGATGTGGAAACTACAATCCCAGTTAGAAAGGAGGAAGAGCACTGGATCCTCTATAACTGGCCAACCATGTAGCTTATTGAGACCAGAACCTTAGTCCCTATTTTCTCTTGGTTTGTTCTTTCCTCAGAGTAATGCCCAAACTGATGAACAAAACAGCTGCTTATTCTGAGTGGTGCCACTATCAGTTTGTAGAGAGACAAAAATGCTGTTGTCCATCTGCAGTTGGACATTCTGCTTCCATAAGATTCCATCACTTCAACATGAGCAATCAGGACCACAACAGTTGGTAAATAATAACAATGGGCTAATATTCTGTCACTGACTTACAAATGAATATGCAGTTGGTCCTCCATATCCACGGATTTTGCATCCACAGATTCCACCATTTAAAATATCCCTCTCCAAAAATTCCTCAAAGCAAACCTTGATTTTGCCATTTGTTATAAGGGACACCATTTTACTATGCCATTGTATATAATGGGACTTGAGCATCCATGGATTTGGGTATCCACCGGATGGGAGGGCTGGAACCAAACCGCAGCAGATACCAAGGGCCCGCAGTTTTCTCTTATGCATGTGGTTTTACTTTCACATGGCCTAAATTCCATATTGTGGAAGCAAAATTTAACATGTGGTGTCACTGCACATGCCATCTCGTTGTGCACTGAGCACCATGACTGGCCATTTCACATTTGGTTTCACATTCAGTTGCACTGCTTTGCAATCCCTAATGCACAATTGTCACATAACTTAATGAGTGTAAAGGCACAATTTGTCTCCTTGAAATAGGATATCAGCTATGAATTGAAGTGGAGATGACAGCAACATGGTGGTTTTGGCTAAGCTGGTCCATACTGGTGTGTGTGTGTGTGTGTCTGTGTGTGTGTCTGTGTATGACAATGTATTTTTTGCACAAGGGAATACATTATTACTAGGCAGAGGTATCAATATTTCAAATGTGGCCTCAGTGAAATATTAGCTGTTGATTTAATTATGGAGTTGAGGAGGTGCACATGCTATTGTAGTACTTTTAATTTGTGATACATTGAGAAAATGACCTTTTCTTTCACATGAAGATGAAAATTCTGCCAACAAAAGCTTGCATGACAAAAACTCACAATGAAGCAGGTATGGGAAACATGTAATCTTCCAGATGTTCCTGGATTGCAGCTACCATTGTCTTTCACTATTGCTATACTGCTAAGACTAATGGAAGTTGCAGTCCAACAACTTCTGAATGGCCACACCTCTAAAGTATTCTGCACCAGTCAGTGAAACACAGCATGCTCTGTTCCTCTGGACCAGGGGTAGGCAAGAGTTAATTTCTATAAGGATACAGCTTTGGCAGCATTCAAGCAACTGACTGTGAAATTGCTGTAGCCCACAATTCTGCAAATGAGAGCATACTCTGATGACATAATGCTTGCAATTTGATAACCTGCTCCCAGGAAAGTTTGTTCCTAGTAAACCTGGGCAAAAAAGGGAGCCAAACCAGTTCCTTCTTAGCTTCCTTGTGTAGTTTCACTTACATGGTTGCATCAGTTTCTGGTCGGGGGCGGGGGGAGGATTATTTGCCTCCAAAATCTTATGTTGCTTAAGGCCAAACCCAGTTCCTATTTTTGTGTGTATTGGCAATACAATGAAAGTAACCATATGAGAGTAATCAAATGCTCACAGAGAATACCTGAGTAGAGGTGAAAAGTGGTTTGTAAGATGGTAGTTGACTTCCAGATTTTGTTGGTTTGCAGCATCTTCACCACTCCGGCTAGTCTGGAAGGGCTGCTGGGGTTTGCAACGCAAAAGCATCTAGAGGACCACATACAGGGGTGTACCTTTTAATGGTTTTAATGGTTTCTAATATCAACAATCCAAAGTTGTTAGACTTTGGGCTCATTCCTTTAAGTCGAATAAGTATTACTCTAATTCGATCATATGGCTTTTTTGGTGTTGATGATGATGGCTAATTGACTGAATTATTAATTGTCATTGCGCCTAAGCTCTGGAACGGCCTGCCGGACGAGATCCGTCTTTTAACATCTTTAGACAGCTTTAAAAAGGCTGTCAAGACGGATCTCTTCCGGCAGGCCTTTCCAGACTAGGTATATTGAACTGATCCTCCGCCCTTGATTAACAATCCTCCATGCGATGATCCTCACGTGGTCCCATCATGTGATGGGAGGATCGTCAAACCAGGCTCACGGAGTCTCTGGGCAGGAGGGCTATATATATTTTAATAGATTTAATTTGATTTATTGTTTTTACATTGTCTTAAATTTAATTCAGTTTTAAGGGGGGGAGGGGTTTTTTTATATTGTGTGTTTTTGTAATCTGTGTTTTTTTTAATTGTAAATGCCGCCCAGATTGGATTACCAATGGGCGGGGTACAAATAAATTTTATTATTATTATTATTATTATTATTAATAATAATGTTGTTATTTTACTGGTTGTATTTTGTATATTGTTTTATAGAATTTTGTATTGATTGTATTTTGTATATTGTATCCGCAGGGAGAAGCGGGAAATATAAATAAAAATTATTATTATTATTACCTATAGGGAAGAGGAGTAAAATGAGGGGATTGCCCTGCCATAAGAATTCTGTTCCATTCCCCAAATTAAATTTTCCTTCAGTTTCCACATATCTAGCTAGCATTGCAATAAATTAAAACTTCAGTTGGGCAATTTAGAAGTACAGTTTCAGCCACCAAAGAAAAGGGGCAGGTAAAGTGACCAAGGGCAGTTGAATACACTGAACGCAAGAGTTCTAGGCATGAACAATTTCAGTGTCTCATTCTCTGTAGTTGTAGAAATTTGGGATGCTTCCCACCCCTGTCACAGGCAGTATGTTTAAATGTCAAAATGAAAATGCTACCATTACAGATGTTGTGTGATTTCATCTCACCTTTTTTGTACCTGCCTCTCCCTATGAACTGAGGTGAGAAACAACATAGATTAAACACTTACCACCAGTTAAAAGCATTGGGATGTGGCTTAGATGTTTTCCTATCTATTCTTGCCCTTACACAGCTCTCATTAATTTCAGTGAGGCTTTGGCAAGAATATGACACCACATGGATAGCAAATTTTTGTAATTTTTGATTTTCCTGATTTACATTTATAGCGTTTCCATTCCTTCATTGTATTACACTCTGGGAGTTTATTTTTATAAAGATGAAGAGTAGCATGAAATTTCCAAAACAAATGCAGTGTGCGTGCACACAACACATATATTTAAATTAAGCTGTACCTGAATCTAGCAAATAGAATGCATGCCTGGTTTGCTATCATATTATAAAACCAATGACTACACTACTGGCAAAATGAGAAAACTGTTGTGTATGCTTAAATTAATGGTGAAGCCCACCATGTTTAATGGGGCTTACCAAACAAGCATATAGAGAAATGCAACCTGAGCTCATTAGGAAGCTGTAGTGGCCTGACAAATTTCTCAGCCTATTTCTGTCTTTTACCCTTCTCCTAAAATAACATAACAATATTAAATAATATTATAATAATAAATGTACTATTACTACTACTACTCCACTAGGAGGCCCTTGATATCTGCTGGGGTTTTGTTCCAGAAACCGCAGTGGAGGCAAAACTTTGTGGATGTTCAAGTCCCATTAACTACAGTAGTATAGTAAAAGGATGTCCCTTATATAAAATGGCAAAATCAAAATTTGCTTTTGGAATATATGTATTGAGTGCAGCTACATGCTGTGGATGGTTGAATCTGTGGATTTTAAAAATCTGTGAATACAGAGGGCCAACTGTAATGTAATAAATAACATAAATAAATAATGTAACAAGTGAATCAAATAATATGTTCCTACTGTGTTGGTGCTAGATAAGCAGGATAGAAGATATCAGCATCCCTAGTTTCTGAGATGTAGCATCTACATTAAGCAGGCCCTGGGGACACCATCCAAACAGCCACACAGAAGTTATGTTTACTTTACCATGTGAAAGGCTTGCAGGACAAAGTCTGAAGGGTGGTTAAAAAACTACCAGTGCAACTCCCTTCCCAGGCAATGCAGCTACGTTAATAATTAAGTAACAGCAACCAGGAGCTAGTATGGGAAGGATTTGTTTTATTTTGCTCTATAAACAGCTTTCTATTTTCATTATTAGCATAAAACCTGCAAAATGTCCCTTGTTCCATGAGGTGGATAGCTCTTTTCACAGGATGGAGGACAGATTTCATATTGGAAGAGATACAAGGGATCACACAGAAAAGAGCCACACAGTTAGAAACACACAAACTCTTCATTTATTGTGTATGCTGAAACAGCATATGAGAGCAGAGTCCTTTAGACTGCCTCTTCTTGTCTCTTGTTCTGCTACTGTCCTCACGTGGAAACCTCCAAATGAGGAGAGCGACAGGACTAGAAATGGGGCAAGGCACAACTCCTTTCTTTGAGTATTGGTTCAAAACCTCTGACAACTGAACAGAGCTTCTCTGTTTCTTCCAAGGACACTCCACTCTCCCACTCTTGCAGTAAGCCTACATCTAATGCACTGTCCACACTGTCATAGCCAGCCCAGGACATTTTGTTGCCTAAGGCAAAGGGCAAGAGGGTGCCTCCTTCCATTTCATGAAGCCGCCTACCCCCTCACAATGGACTCAGTTGAACTTCAGAGTTGCTTCTCAGTATCTCTCCATCAGCTCCAAACGGTGACCAAAAGTGAAGTGATATCACTTCTGGTGAGCTGAGGTAACTCTTTCTGGATTTTATGGAGACAAATGTAATTGAATATCGCAAACACAATCATAGTTTAAGTCCCAACATGTATATTTAACAACAATACAACAAATTGTATATTAAAATGTGACACACATGCAGGGTCTCAAAAGTTCCATGCATCCAGTGAGGTGCCAGTGCAGAATCTGATTGCAGGATTCTTCTGTCTTTGCTACTCACTGGTATGACAATATCTGGATGGTGTCTAAAAACCCTGAATTAAAATAACAAAACAAAAAATAGATGCAAGTGCAATATAGGAGGCTCATTACAAAGAATTTAACCTTTTGTTCCCTCCTAAATACACAACTGAAAATTCCAATTATTTTATTCAAGGTGAAAAGGGCCTACTCCTTAGCCCTGGCAATTGTAGCTCCTGTCCAGCTTCAGCAATCCCTCACTTTCTGAACTGAACTAGCAAGTACAGCCCCGAGTTCCCCTACCCACTGGACCAAACTAATAACATATAGGGATTACACTTGAAGCACCAGTGCTACCTATGTGGTGTCACAGGGCAAACTTTGCCCCTACTTCTCCCAGTTGACCATCATCAATGTACAAAATGATGATAGCTTGAAGCAGAAGACACTAAAAAGCTTGGATTTGCTTTCCAAAGACAAAAGACTAATCTAACCAAAGGTGTCTCCACCTGACTTTTATGGGGAATCTCTTTTTTGCTTCACAACATTGCATTCACTAATGTCCCTCAACCCTTTGGGTATCGTTTTCAGAAAGCTATAGGGTTTGCAGATGGGAGAAGAGGGAAAAAACTCTACTTTTGTCACTCAGAGTAATTTAAACCTAAATCTGGATCCAACTTGTGGAATTTTCATTGTTTTACCTTGTGTAAAACCCTCTCAATGCCATGCAGTTAAATATACACTCGCCCCTCCACATTTGCTGGGGTTAGGGCACAGGACCCTTGTGAATGTGGAAAAACCACAGAGAACATCTCTCTAGGAATCTCTAGGTCCTCCAGTGTAACTCTGTGGCCAATATCTGCTAGACACTGACCCTAGAATTCGCTGCAGGAGCTACAAATGCCTAGTGGAGTGTTCTCTCTAGGAATCTCTAGGTACTTCAGTACAACCCTTGGATAAAGTTGACCATAGAGTTGCACTGGAGGAACCAGAGATTCCTAGAAAGGACATATTAATAACATCCATGAATAATCAAATCCACAAAAGTTAAAGCCGCAAATGTGGAGGGACGAGTGTACTATCCTCTTAGTTTGTTCACAAATGACATATTTTACTAATAAGAACCATAAAAGGTAAAGGTATTCTCCCTTGACAAGGTTGTCAAGTTGTGTCCGACCATAGGGGGCAGTGCTCATCTCTGTTACTAAGCCAAAGAGCCCAGCATTGTCAGAGACTACTCTGTGATCATGTGGCCAGCATGATTGCACAGAACGCTGCTTACCTTCCCACCAAAGTGGTACCTATTTATCTACTTGCATTTGCATGCTTTCAAACTGCTAGGTTGGCAGAAGCTGGGACTAGTGATGGGAGCTCACCCCATCATGTGGCATCTGGGCCTCGAACTGCCAACCTGCTGATCTTACAATCAACAGTCAGCATCTTAGCTACTTAAGCCACCATGTCCCATATAAGAACCATATGTAAGCATAATTCTGGAGATCAACCGAGGAAGCACTGATTACAACCTAGACGCAAAGGTGGGAATCATATAGCCTATCCAATATTCCTGGACTTTCTCACTATTGATTATGCTGATTAGAGCTGCTGAAATTTACAATCTGAAAATATCTGGAGGGCCACACAATTCCCATCTGAGCCTAAATCCAACTGCAAGGACCAGCTAGAGTAGAACTGTTGAATCAATGGGAATTTGCACAAGTGTTGACTTAGCCATTTAGCCAGTTGTTTTAGCCATTTGCTTTTTGGCTCTCGTCATTGTCTTGCTTGTCTTGTATTTTGCTTGTTTTATTATTTTTCTTGTGATTTTTTTATATGTTTTAATTGATACATGATTTAATATTGTTTTAGGGGTATGAGGGTGGGTTTTGGGGTTTTAGACTGTATTTTAGGTTGATTTATATTGTATGGAATTTTTAACTGATGTAAGCTGCCCCGATTGGTTGACAGGGGGGCAGGGTATAAATAAATTTTATTATTATTATTGACTTACCATTTATCAGTTGATTCAGTGGGCCTCCTATACCTGAGACTGGCAGTTGGTTTTAGGCCAACAGGTTGTCTGTGGTACTTCACGAGGAGAAAATCCCTCTTTGTTTTCTAGACCATTAACATTCCCAGGCTCTAGCCCAGTTGGCCTGAGAAGTGGTAAAACCAGTTTGTATTTCATTTTGCTGCTGGTTTTAATTTCTTTTTCACCCAGAAAAAACTTCCCTCCAGGTTGTGCGGTTTCCCAGGAATATCCTGTTGTGGGCCGTTATTACTTGATCAGCTTTCGCATCATCTCTGTAAAAATGTTCTTCATTATTTTTAACCCAGGACTGAACTGCAGTGAACCCTATTGTTTTGGCTCAAGCAGAATGTTCTGGCAATAGTGTGATGGAAGCAAAGCAAACTGTCTTCTTCTAAAAAGCAAGAGTCCATCTGCCATGCGCTCAAAAACAGGGATCCCTAAAGGAATTGGACAGATGTCATGCCAAAGTGTAGTGGTTTGAGTGTTGAGTGTTGGACTCTGGAGACCAGGGTTTGATTTTCTGCTCAGCCATGAAACCCACTGGCTAACCTTAGGCAAGTCACATGCTCTCAACCTCAGGGGAAGGCAATGGCAAATCTTCCCTGAATAAATCGCACAAGAAAACTCCATAATAGATTTGCCTTAGGGTCACCATAAGTTGGAAACGACTTGAAGGCACACACCAACATGCAACATGCTGCTAAGGCTGGCCCTAACATTAAGGTAAGCATGGAAACCACCACATGCGTAAAATTGTGAGTGCCATCATAGAGTGAGAGCCAACACAATCTAGTGGTCTGAGTGTAGGGCTAGGAACTCAAGAGATAAGGGTTTTTTTTTTAATTTTTTTTATTACAAATAAAGTACACATACATAACATGTAACATAACATATAACATAAATCAATAACATTCATCTCTGTTATCCCCTTCCCTCCCCCCTCCCCTAAACTTAAAATATCTTCCATTCTCCATTTCTACATACATTCCCTAGACTAGACAACACAAAACTGACTTCCTTGGTCTGAACCCTTACCGTTTATTTTATTGACTCTAGTTGTCTATCTTTGTAAGTAGTAACTAATTTTCTTCAACTTCACCTATAACACTTTTGCCTTCCCTAATCTTAATTTATTCTCCTTGATTATATTACCATCTTAATCGATTCATTTTCTTTTATTCTGACTTACCTACATAGGTACCTTGTTAGATTTTATATTGTATATTAGGCCATTTCCCCCTTATATAACTATACAGTTTTTCCCAAACCTTCCTATCCTGCTTCCTTTTTTCTTTAGCTTCAGCATTTATGGCTAAATTATCTCTTAGTCCTTCTGAAATTATATCTATTTCCAACATTTCTAACAATTTAAGAATCCATTCTTCCAACATAATGTCTTTCTTTTTTTTCCAATATTTTGCGTACGTTAATCTGGCAGCTGTTAACATATAAAAAATTATTTTGCCGAATCTTCTTTCTATCTCATCCTCCAACATATTTAGGAGCAAAATTTCAGGTTTATGCTTTAACTCTATATCCAAAATTTCTTTAATTCCTTTAACTATCATTTTCCAGAAATTTTCAGCATATACACAATTCCACCATAAATGAAAAAAACGTACCTTTCTCCCTTTGACATTTCCAACGGAGGATTTGACCATTACCATAAATTCTACATAGTTTTTCCGGAGATAAGTGCCATCTATACATGATTTTAACAAAATTTTCCTTTATATCCTGGCTTACAGTATATTTCATTCTTTGACCCCATGATATTTCCCATTGTCTTAACTCCAATGGTTTTTTACAATCTTTTGCCCATTTGATCATGTTTTCTTTAACTAAATCTCCTTCCATCTGGTAATCCAATAATGTCTTATAGAATCTTGATAAAGCGGCTGGTTTCTCTTTCAACATTATTTCTTCTAATTTCGAAAGATTTTCTGTAATTTTCTTTGTATTTTTGTCCATTTTAAATCTAGCTTCCATTTGATAATACAAAAACCAGCTACACTTAAAGCCTTCATCTTTAATCTGTTCTATAGGTTTCATTGCAAATCCATTGCCCGTTTTTTTCAGTACATCTCTATACCTCAACCAATTTTCTTTTTTTTGTGCATCAGTGTTGAACAATGCTTCATGGGGGGATAACCAGAGGGGGATATCTGGACTAATCCATCTTTTATATTTATCCCATGTTTTATACAGAGAAGCTCTTATGAAGTTATTTTTAAAGGCAGCATGTACTTTGACTTTACCATAAAACATATATGCATGGTATCCAAATCTAAGATCATGACCCTCTAATTTTAATAATTTCTTGTCTTCTAATCTAACCCAAGTGCTTAACCATTCTAGAGTACATGCTTCATAGTAAATTTTCACATTGGGAACTGCTAGCCCACCTCTCTTTATTGAATCCTGCATGTAATTTTGTTTGATTCTTGGTTTCTTGCCCTCCCAAATGAAGAGATAAGGGTTTGAATTTCTGCTCAGCCAAAGAAAACCACTGCTCAGCAAGTTACATTCTCTCAGCCTTAGAGAAAGGCAACAGCAAACTTCCCATAAATAAATCTTGCCAAAAAAACTCTAGGATAGGGTTGCAAAACATCAGAGTCTACTTGAAGACACATAACAACACAGTAGAGTAGCAATAGAATAGCAATTTGTTTATGATTGACTGTGTTATTATTATTATTATTATTATTATTATTATTAGTTCCCTCCTTACTCTCTGTTTGTTGACAGGTGAAGCCATTTTTGTTCAGACAGGCCTTTGAATTTTAATTATGGGGCAGCAATGTGTGTGTGAAGTGTTATTGTTGTTGTTGTTGTTGTTGTTGTTGTTGTTGTTGTGTGCCTTCAAGTAGTTTCTGATTTACAGAAGCCATAAGGCAAACCTATCACCATGTTTTCTTAGCAAAATCTGTTCAGAGTGGAATTGTCTTTGCTTTCCTGTGAGGCTGGGAGAATGTGACTTGCCTAAGGTAATTCAGTGGGTTTTCATGGCTTAGTCGACATTCGAACACTGGTCTCCAGAGTCATAGCACAGTGCTCAAACCACTACACCACACTGGCTCTCACTTGCAAAGCAGTGCATTGTATTTTTAATCTTTTACTTGAAATTGTGTTTTAAATATATTTTTAACTTTCAAATCACATTTTAAAAATATTATTATTTAATTCTGTTTTAACTTTTGTAAACTAATGTTTTAGCCAAATCTTTTAAAAAGTATTGTAAACTGGCTTGAATCCATCTCAGGACAAAGGGAGCATATAAAATCAATCAATCAATCAAATCCTTACTGCATTTTTGTTAACGAGAACAAAAAAAACCTCATAATTTTGAGATTATAAACAAGGAGGTATGCAAGATGGTGAGGTGTGTGTGTGCGTGTGCGCGTGCATGCACATTTTCAGAGATTATTAACATTTTCAAAACTCTTTCATCTCCCAAAGTCACATTTTGTAGCAGCATTCACACAGAACTGAAGAAGTTACCAGAAGAAGCATGAGACTGGCTTGGGTCTCATAACAGGAAAAAGTCAGGGAAAAGAGAGAGAGAGAGAATCAGCCTTCTGCATTTCTGGCTTTGACTTTTGCGGATTTGATTATTTAGGGTTTTGATTAATATGTTCTCTATAGAAATCTCTAGGTGCTCCATTGGAACTCTGCCAGAGGTTGGTCATAGAGTTGCATGGGAGGACCTAGTGATTCCTAGAGAAAACACTTCTATAGGCATTTATAGGTCCTCCAGCATGACTCTATGGTCAACATCTGGTGTGTGTTGACCACAGAGTTGTACAGGATGACCTAGACTAGAGATTCCTAGAGAGGTGTTCTCTTAGGTATAAAAAAATAGTGGATTTTTATTTGTGTTTCTTCTGCTTTCACGGGGGTTGTGTGCCCCAACCCCAGCGAAGGTGGAGAGTACACAGAGAGAGAGAGGGTTAGAATCCCTGACTTTCAGCTCCTTGCCATGTACTGTTTTTCTTTTAAAATAACCAAAACAGGTTGAGACAAACACAATCCCAAGAAATCTTTTACTACTGTGCTGTTTACATTTTTATTTTCAAACAAGGAGGGCTGACATCTGCTGAAAACAAGCATTCCAAGTCATGCAAACATGTGTTTTCTGATTCTGGGTGTTAGGGCAGCACAGAATATCCTTGATTCTATTACCACAAAAAATCCTACCGACATGTGGCATTTTTATACCACTTAATACATTGGAATTCTCATTGCGAGGTCAGAGAATACAACAGATTAAGGCTTTCAGTATAAGGTTGTTTGTTAAAATCATCTGAAGGTTATAGACAGAGAAGTACTTTACATAGCTCACATTCTGTGTTTTGCAAATACTTCTCAGATGGTAGTCAGCTGGGGACATGGCATGCTCTAAGGAGAGCTCTCATTTCTGGAATTCATCAGTCCCACTAGTTCAACAGAGACTAAAACAGAGACTAAATTTGTTGTCCATGAAGATTTCAGATACCCCTTTTCAAATCACTGCCTCCTCCTGCTGCTGGGATGGGAGTCTCCTCCATTCTGAACTTGGAAATGTTAGCCATAGCACTATGTTGCTAAAGAAATAAGGTTTATTACTGTTCAAACATTTTTTAAAAAAAATGATGAGAAAGCAGCATTGCTTCATTTGTTAAATTATTAAAATAAAAATATAATTTACAATTGCTAAAAATGAATTAAAGTAACTAGAAACATTGTGATTAAAAAAATCAGCAACATTGCTGCTGAAAGATCAAAATGATGAATTTTAAAGTAATTGTTGTGAATTTTAGCAAAGTAAAGGCTAGATATTATTTTTTTTAAAAAAAACAAATAATAATTAGAGAAGATCTGCTAATCATTGACCCAAGATAGCACAGCAGGAATTCCTTTTCTGCTCTCAGTTGGCATTTTTGGAGCTCTAAATGATATACCCTGGAGACTGGAGACTGTTTTAGGAGATTCCTTTTGGTACAGTGTTCCTGTCACCCTTATACGCATGTTGACTGAGGAAACTGGAGTAGGCAACTTAGGGGTCATTATAAACCAACTATGTTATAAACTGGTTTGCAAAGCAGTATAAAAGTGGGTCGTTCACACTTGCGTAGGTTTTTCTCAACCCAAATTCAGGGGGAGCTGGGGCAAATCACCCTTAACCTGTTTTTTCCAGAAATGTTTTTTCCCCCATGTCTTTTCAAAAGGACCATATTTTATAAGGGAGCAACCAATGGGAACTTGTTCCCGATCACATTCAAGGCATCCAGGAGAGAGAGGTTAATGTGCAGGGGTGGATCATGCCCACCCCTTTGCTCTCCCTTTTCCAGCAAAAGCCATAGCCATGGAGGGGGTTCCCAGAACATCCCATTAGATGGTGTCCTTTTTTTAAAAAATAAAAAATAAAAGTTGACAGATGCACATCTGTGCTATTGCATGGCTACAGTAGACAGTACCTTTAAATATTGGTATCATCGGCATGACAAAGGTGTGTGTGTGGGGGGAACCTCTATCAGTGGGGGTGGGGGTTAGGGGTCTGAAGAACCAAGGGTTCTCCTGAGGGGCTTGCCATTGCCATCCTCCGAGGCCGATGGGGGACTCACCCCAAGGCACCTATCCCAGGATTTCTTGGCAAGGATCCTGCCATTATTTAAAGCTGATAGAGTGTGACTCCCCCTCAAGGCCAAACTATCCCAGGGTTTCTTGCCAAGGGATACTCTGAGGGTTTTGCCATTGCCATCCTCTGAAGCTGAGAGAGTGTGACTCCCCCCAAAGACTAACCTATTCCAGGGTTTCTTGGCAAGGGTTTCTCTGAGGGTCTTGCCATTGCCATCCTCTGAAGCTGAGAGTGTGTGATTCCCCCCTCAAGGCTAACCTATCCCAGGGTTTCTTGGCAAGGGATCCTCTGAGGGTCTTGCCATTGCCATCCTTTTTCCATGTCTGCCATTTTTCTTGAATGTCCTACATTTTGCGGTGCCTCATCTTCTTCCTTTCTTCCTTCCAGAAGGGAAGAGGGAAAACTTTGCACTTACTTTTGCAAAGGAAAACTGCATCCTGACTCTGCCACAATGCCGCTATCACGCCACCTACCCAACCAGATGGCGGACAGCATCTGGGTGCTCCCTTGGCGCAGCATTCACACACACTGTGCCAAAGGAGTGCCAAAAAGCAGCTGCCGCTGTGGCAAGGGTGGCTTTTTGCTGCTCTAAAAAGGAGCAGCATACCACTGGATTGGGGCCATGGCATGCAGTTGCTGCAGCCCTGATCCAGCAAGGAAAGGGATGGTGGGACTCTGCCCTTAGGGGCCGTCTGTTCAGCTCCTTAGTTTTAGGAGTTGCAAACAGAAAGATTCACACCTCAGGAGACAGGAAAGCCAAGAAATTTACAGCCTGGATGAGCTTTGGCTGCAAGACAGATAAGCCCATCTCCTCTCTCTGGGAGCTATCTACTTCAAGGAAACCTCTCTAATGTTAATTTGGCCCTTTGATATACAGCAATCAGCCTTGTCCCTGGGCTATTTGCAGCCTATAAATAGACTACCAAAATTTTGGTTAGGTGTGCCTGGTTAGAATTTCTGGTGACGCTGCATCACACTGAATTCTGATCTAGCTTCGACTTGTTCTGTGTCCTCATCCATTCTCCTAGTCGAGTCTGATTACACATCCATCCATCTGGAGCACCCTTAGAAAGCCTCATCTCTGTCACACGCTTACTTGCTTTATTCCTGAGGTCTTGTATGAATGTGCGTGTGAACGTATGTCTTGTATACTTAAATAAATATACAAATTGATTTGGAAAAACCTTGTCTCTATACATCTATTCCCTTATAAACTGAGTTTGCCTCCTGCTAACTATTTGAGCTATATTAAAATTCCCCTAAGTCAAGTTCATATTACATGTGCGAGAGAGACAGCCAGAAGCCCTGTTTCGGTTTTCAGAAAGGTTAAATCAACAATCGAGGAAGGAAGCATGAAAAAGATGCTCTCCTTCATCATTGTGTGAAAGGCAATCATCCTAAACAGACTTTTGACATGTGGAAGGTCTCTATGCAAGCTAGAACCCAAATTATGTCAAGGTTCTGGCTCTAGAGGATCCCCCTTTCAGAACTGTAATTTTTCAAACAATCAGACCAATGATGGAGGGAGGAAAAGCAAGAGTGCTTATTCCTTTTGTGTTGATTTAACCTGTATTTGAATGCTTGAACAGGTACAGAAAATTCTGTAGTTTGAACGCTACAGAAAAAGGGAGGCAGAGAAGGAGAGGGTGAGAACTATAGGTATTCCTCTGTTAATAAAGCAGATGCATTCCAAGGCATTACTTCTTTAACAGAACATTTGGTACCTGAGGCAGAAATAACATGGAAAAAACAGGAATAGGTCCTACATCATAAAAGAAGAAGAATAAAAGAGTTCAATATGTTTCAGCATATTTACCCCAAACAATATGTACATGTGAAATGTAAAAATAATTTAAAAAAAAATCCTTCTACAGCCCATTTGAAAAAAAAAATTCCAAAATAGATCCAGGGATTTTTTTTCTTTCTTTCACTATATGTTGTTTTTTTTTAGGCATGCTGGTGGCATCTGGTGAGACAGGCTTATCTATTTCCCCATTTCTCTCTAGTTTGCTCTTCATGCATGCTCAGTAAGGGATTCAAGAGGAAGCGGCTGTTTAGTTTTCCTGTTGTAGGTAGGTACATACAGCTACAGTAGGATCAGCTAGAGTAGAATCCCATTCTTTTCTATAGTCTTGTTTAATGCAGACATACTGCTACCACCTGATACTGAAAGTCTGTGTTTCTCCAAACCACCTTCATCACCATCCCAATGCTGATGCTGTTAATGCTGATGCTGTTAAAAATCTTCCAGCTACGCAGAGGACAAGAAGGAGAAGAGAGGCTTGGCTGGTATAAAATGACTTTGTAAAAAGAAGAGGGTTTTTTTGGTCAGAGGCTTTGTTAACTGATGTACGCCTGTATCTCCAGGGTAAAACATCACACATTCCGGACAATAAAAGCACTTGTTAATATTATAAATGCAGTGTAATACTGTTATGGAATCAGTATTAATAGGGTTTCCAGACTGAAAACTGAAGACATTTTCTGTACTTTTAATGGTTTTGTAAAAGGGGGAATTTCAGCACATAACAAGCAAAACCTGTTGAAAATCCCTGTTCTATATCACCATTAAAGGTACATGAAGTATCTTGAGTTTTTACTATGGCAACCCTAAATACTTCATGATCTCATTCATAGAAAGTAAAATCGAGATTAAATGTGCTTATATTGACAAATGGAAAAAAAGGCTTGTTTTGAAAGACAAGTGCAAAAAAAAAAAAGAAATTAAAAACTTTACTGTTTGGTTTATCAGGTTGCTTTCATACATAATTTTGTGAATTTATGCAGAAAAATGCTAGAGAGCTCTCCTTAAGTAAATGAATACAAACAAACAAATGGAATAAAATGTGTTTGGAATGCAGCAGAATATTCCAATTCTTTAGCATTCCTTTATGAAGTCCAAAAGTTTGGTCTGGAATTACTATATGAAGACCTTAGGGATGGGGGAGTCCACCAAAACAAGGAAAAGGGGGTTTCTCCTAATTTTTCTGTTTTTCCTTGAAGCCTTCGCATCTCAAGATATTACCTTAAACCAAATTTACAGTGATAGTGTTATCCAAAGTAAAATGGGAACAAATTCTCACTATATAACATAGCCTTAGACCAAGTTAGGCTGTTTGTCAAGCTAGACAAGTATTTCTACTCTTTGGCTTCAGCTCTCCTGAATCAAAGGTCGAGGTCTTTCATGAGATCTACTGCCTAATAACTTTTAAACTGGAGATGCCAAGAATTTAACCTAGGACCTACACCGATAGCCAGTATAGTGTAGTGGTCTGAGTGTTGGACTAGAACTCTAGAGACCAGGGTTTGAATCCATGGAAACCCACTAGATGACCTTGGGCAAGTCATACTCTCTCAGCCTCAGAGAACGGCACTGGCACACTCCCTCTGAAGAAACTTGCCAAGAAAACCCTGTGATAGATTCGCCTTAGGGTAGCCATAAGGCGGAAACAACTTGAAGACACACAACAATAGCAACTTCTGTATACAAAGCACATGTTTTACTATCAACCTACAGTCCTTCCATTTTGTGGCCTTTTCTAACATGACCACCTGGATGGACAATTCGTTATCAAAGTACTTGTGACTTCAATTGCTATAATTGCTCCTCTAGTTTGGGTTAATTCTGAGACTTTTTATTAATTACTTAAAAAAAAAACTTTCTTTAAACCAAACCCCTCCTCTTTGTGCAGCAGCTTTCCCTGCAAACTGAGTTCAAAGTGAAAAAGTAGTTGGCACTTCATTAACTCAGCAAGGAGAAGAGAACAGGGAAGAATCTTGTCCTTTTCAGGCAAAAGCAAACTACAGCAGCCACTCCCAGCTTGACTGTTCTTTCTCATTAATAACATTTGCCATCTTGAGCACATTCTGAGGTTGTTTAGCTCCACGTGTCCTGGTTTCATCTGTGAAATGTTGGAGGGTATGCTTTTTGTACTGCAAAATGGAACAAGGCATATGCTGCCGGTTTAGGAAAAGATATATTCAGTTCTCTTCCACTTGAATAATTTTGCTTTGCCTAATGGCACATCACCACCCACATAACATCTCAGCAAAATCTGTCTCATGCATTGGGCTTCAGCAACATAATATGTCTTGCCCACCCACCTTCTGCAACTTCCACTGGAGCAACGTTCCAGGTGATCAGATATGAATGTGTGGTGTGCACATAGCTGGCATGCTCTGTTGACAGATAGAGAAAGACCACAAGACATGTACTAGCTAATACCTGCAGCTATCACAAGCAAGGCTAAGCTGAGGGGAGAGATCTCAACAGCTTTAATGAACAGCAACTGAAGTCTGCTTCACTTCCCTTGAGCATCTAATTAGCCAAAAAGTGAACCTTGACTTTGGGGGGAAGCAGACTGGTGGCACGGGGCCACCCTGGGAAGGTGCGCCGCAGGACCGAGGCATCCCCACGCCTCGATCCTGCGGCGCTCCTTCCCCGTCTCTGAAAGAAGCGCTAAAATAGCACTCCTTTCACAAGTCAGTGAAAGTGCGCCGCAAAAGCTTGCGGCGCACTTTTACTGACTTATCCGCTGCAGCATATCCAGACACTGCGGCGGGAGGTTGCCCTCAGAGCGCCAGCTGTGCGGAGGGCCGGCGGCTCCGAGGGCAACCTCGGGAGGAGGAAGGGGCACCGAGCGTGCGGCTGCCCCTCCTCTCCCCTGCCTCGAGGACGGCTCTATTAGCCATCTGCCAAGGCCCTTTGAAGCCCCCAGTCTAGTTTTATTCAAGACTCTCTCTCTCTCTCTCTCTCTCTGTATATATATATATATATATATATATATTGCAAAATAACATCTATGTGTTCTGATGATGTCTCTCAATGGGAAATAGTTCTTAGAAGATTGCTTCTGGATACAGAAGCACTCTGCAATCTTCTGAACAGGAACAGGCAATGGGAGAATTGAGGTAGAGGGTTATGTTCCCATCTTTTGTTATTGCTGTGTGCCTCCAAATCATTTTGACTTATGGTGACCCTAAGGTGAAACCATCATAGGGTTTTCTTGGCAAGTTTCTTCAGAATGGGTTTGCCATTGCCCTCCACTGAGGTCAAGAGAATGTGATTTGCCCAAAGTTACCCAGTGGATTTCCATGGCTGAACCAGGATTCAAACCCATCACCGGAGTCATAGTCCAAAGCTCAAACTATTATACCACACTGGCTCTATCTTCCTATCTAGTGAAATAGAAATGTCAGTTTTGAGTCAGAGAGACACACAGAGAGATCTGAGATGAGATTTTAGCTAGGTATACTGAGGAGGAATTTTTTTCTGTTGCTCTCTGGAGACTTGGGAGCCCTTTCACACCACAGAATTATAATGCTGCTATTCCACCTTAACTGCAGTCGCTCCATCCTATGCAATCCTGGGCTCTGTAGTTTGGTGAGGCACTAGACTAGAGGAACTCTCTGGCTTCAGAGTTCTATATTAACCTCCCTAAGTAGCAAATTCCAAGGTTCTATAGGATGGAATCATGAAAATTAAAGTGGAATAATTGTGCTAGAATTGCATAGTGTGCTCTGGAATTTGCTACTAGAGTGTTAAAGCAGCTTGCCCTCCATCTATGCTCAGCTCACATATTTGTAAATAAAATGTTATGGAACACAATAAGCCTCCAAAAAAGACAAATGAATGGGCCCTAGCAAATCTTGGCTCAATTCAAGTATACCATAGAAAGTAGACTGCAGTTAAGCAACCAAAAGAATACTAGAAATGGGAAGTGCAACCATCAAAAAATTAGACAAGATCCCAAAGAGTAAAGACATACAACTGAGCACTAAAGTCAGAATCATACAAACCATTGTATTCCCCATCACCATGTACGGTTGTGAAAGCTGGACAGTGAAGAAAGCGGATAAGAAGAAAATTAATTAATTTGAAATGTGGTGCTGAAGAAGAGTACTTAGGATACCATGGACAGCCAAAAGGACAAACAAATGAGGTCATGAACAGATCAAGCCTGAAATCTCCCTGGAAGCCAAGATGATCAAGTTGAGGTTGCCTTACTTTGGCCACATCATGAGAAGGTATGGCTCATTAGAAAAGACAATAATGCTAGGAAAGGTAGAAGGAAGTAGAAAAAGAGGAAGTCCACATTCTATGGTTAAACTCAGTTAAGGAGAAAACATTCAGGCGCAGCTGTATTGGCCATTTAACAAATTCAAACAAAAATCCATCAGTGATAGGTTTATTGGCCAACCAAAATGCACAATACAGTTGCCCCTCCCAATTCATGGGGGATCCATTCCGGACTCCCTTCCACAAAAATGGTGACTAGCAGATATTTGAGTCCCATAGGAAATGACCATTTTGTTTATAGCCGCTTGTCCCTCCCGCAAAGAGTGAGACTGCAGATTCCAAGTCCACAAAAAGGGAGGAACAAGTGTATACTTGTTGCAGGCTTTTGAAGCTCCATGGGCTTCTTCATCAGGCAAGATGTTACAAACCAAACAAGAGAAAAACAATTGGAGATGTTAGTCAGATACCTAAATGTTGTTTCAGTCTTTAGTTAAGATGATATGGTGGGGAGGACAGCTTTTGCAGGCAGGCTGAGTTTGCTGGGCTTAAGCAGAGCAGTAGAGGATAGGGGGCCATGGAGATGTCTCAACCACAAGATCACCATGAGTCAAGGTCAACTTGAGAGCAGTTAACAACAACAACAACAACTACTACAAGCAAAACAGGGTCAAACTTGCACTAGAAGCAAAGATGACATTGAGGCTATTATACTTAGGACATCTCATTGTGGCTCATTGGAAAACATGATAACAGAAGACAGTAGTAAAAGGTGAAGTCCACATTACAGGGGGATTGAAAGAATAATAAAAAAAAATGGTCACAGCCTTGAATTTGCAAGACTTGGGCAGGACTCTTGATGACTGGAGCTCTGGAGCTCTCTCATTCATGCTGCCATCATGCTAAGCCAACTTGACAGCAAATGACAGCAACAAAAAGCTTCCAGTCTGCTCCTTTCAATGGAAATCCAGCTAGGTCGGATCTTTATCAACACCCACTATTTCACAGGTAAAAACCAGGATATATGTAGTCAAGCAACATCAGAGTGTGGTCAAAATGGCAAAACTTATTATTGAGAAAGAATAGACAAGCTAGGAGATGTTGCAGCAGTTTACTTTTGCCTGAGCCAACTGGGAAGGGCAAGCTTCTTATCTTTCCTCTCATCTCCCTCCTGCTGAACTAAACACAAACTCCCTTTGCGTGTTCAACACAGGGTGAGTCTACACTGGCCAGAATATATCGGGCTACTCCTGGAGCATTTTGCCCTAATTTTCTCCTGCTACCTCCATATTCCAGAGCAATGCTGGGCAACTGTATACACGTGTCCCACTGAGCCATGATGTTTCTGATGCTGATGCAAGTAATTCCCTCTGACATAAAAAATGAGGTGCCCAAGGTCAATCCCATGGTGGGACACCTCATAACCTCAGAGAGAGGGAGTTGTGGCAGTGGCAGCAGTGGCACCAGATGGCACAGCAGGACATATATGTTAACAGCCACCTGGTTTTGCTCCACAGTTATTTCATAAGATATTTTAAACTGGTTTAAGGTAGGGATGGCCCAGATTTGAGTTGGAACTGCCCTCATGTCATAAAGACAGTCCACAGCCGAATTGGGGCTCTGGCATTGTGTCGTAAAAACAGACCAACATGAGGATGGGAGGAAACTGGTTTATATGCCCCGTGTAGACATGTCCACAGTTTGCAACTGTTGAAGTAAGCTGAAGGCAAAATGAGAAAGTGGGAGAAGGAAAGAGAAACTGAAGCAACTGAAGAAGTGGGACAACAAAGGATTAATAATTGCTGCCAACAAAGGATTAATAATTATTGTTGGTGGGTATACAAAAACTCCCGCACAAAAAGGACTGGCTTGGCTTAAAGAAAGCTGTTTTTAAGAAAACATTGCTTGAAAATTGTTGTAGCGTGAATGGCTCAGATTGGCAGTTTTCTCGATTCTTGTATGGTGGACTTGCTCATGAACTCTCTTAACAGGAATCCCTTATCTGTGGAAGTCAGCAAGCATCGGAAAGCTGTAAGTCAGCATTCTCCTGCACTGAATTAATGTTCTAGTTAGTCTATATGGCATCTTTATATTCCTGTGATTAACAACCAGCCTTCAGATGGCTTTAAGCTGATGCAATTTGTCTGCAATAATTCCAAAACTGAAACTGTCTTATAAATCTAAAGACAGGTGAAAGGTTACGGCAGCACTGGATAAGCTGCATTCTACTATACATGCCAGTGGAAGAAGAGGTGACTACTGGCTCCATGGAGAAAGGAATGAAACTCCCATCCTGACAATCATTTATCCCAGCAGCTGTCCCTGATTCTTCTTATGCATCAGGATGATCTTCCTCCCACTTGCACATACTCAAACAAGAGGTCACTGGAGGAAGAAGGGGAAGCAAACATGATATATGTCTACTAGATTTTATGGGATACCTATCAGTGCCCAAGACCTCTTGCTGCCAAGATGGACCTTCTCTCAATGTATAAAAGCTAATTAGCCAGGCATTTGAAGCTTTCTTCACCACTGGTAATGGGAAAGCTTCTTCCATCATACTTCAAGGCTAGTTAGTTAGTTAGTTAGGTGCAACCCTTGGGACTCCAACTGACCCCCAACCCTAAACCACGTTCCGCATAAGAAATTTGCATCTCAAAACGTTTTAGCCGAACCAACCCCACACTTACAAACATCTCTTCAGTGCTTAAAATGATGTTTTGAGAGCCTCCATCTTGAATCAGTCTCAAGCCCGCTCCAATAAAACTGCCCCAAAGAATGACCAGGAGTGATATGTTGCCACATCTGGCTCCTAAAATGGAGGGTGAGACAGGCACTGTGGCTGTCCAAAGAGGCACAACATGTGCTAAAATGTTCCCCTCCCAGTTTAGCAGGTACAGGATCAGCCTTGTGACACAGAGCTCTCTCCTCTGGCACGGAGGCTCCATCCGCACTGCAGAAATAATCCAGTTTGACACCACTTGAACTGCCATCAATCAATGCTATGGAATTCTGGGAAGTGTAGTTTGTTGCAGCACCAGAGTCCCAGATTTCTATAACATTGAGCCATGGCAGTTCAAGTGGTGTCAAACCAGATTATTTTGTCAGTACGGATGCAGCCCTAGTTGCCCTATCCCAGCATCTGTGGCCTGAGTTGACCATCTCATCCTGCCTAATATCTGCATCCAGCTACATATAAGACAATACAGTATTGTATTAAAAATAACAATGTATTCCTTTCTTTTCTTTTGTGAGTAACAGGGGGCAATGTTGTTACTTTCGAATAGTTTAATAGTAACAGAAATACCAACATTTTTGTATTATTTCACATGGAGCTGGCATTATTATTATTATTATTATTATTATTCCTTGCAAAAAAAGCATGGGTAGAAATGTGTGGAAAGTGCCTTTACTCATTATAAATTAGTAACAAATAATAGGCTCTTGTTAAAAATTAACAACTTTTTTTTAGTAATATTTGCAAGCTCTGTTACTAAAATTCTGTCTAGCCTAATAGCAAGCTGGATGCTTACAGGGAGCAGGGTTGCCATAATTCTCTTCCACAAAACCAGGACAAAATGTGGGACACAATGTAGGACACTGAAGAAAAATGGAGGATATGACCAACTAAAACCTAAAAACATTACTAAAATAAAAAAATAATAATATAACATTAAATGTAAATATAATAAAACATTAATATAAATATAATATATTGGAGCTGGATGTCCTTGGGACTGGGATCTCCTGGATTTTTTGGGGGCTCAGCCAGCCAGTTGAGGCCCCATATAGCCGCAGCAGGAAGGCCTTGCCACCCTGGACCTCCTTGTGGCTCGGCCGGCTGGCCGAGCCCCCCTGTACAGCCGTGCCAGGAAGGACTTGGCGCTCTGGATCTCCTAGTGGCTTGGCTAGCTGGTGAAGGCCCCGCGTAGCCGCACCAGGGAGGCCTCACCCCCAGATGTCTTTGGGGTTTGATTTGGCCAGCCAGCTGAGGCCCCACACAGCTGCGCCAGGGAGGCCTCACCCTGGGTGTCTTGAGGCTTGGTTGGCCAGCTGGCTGAGTCCCCACGCGGCTGTGCCAGAGTCAGGGAGGCCTTGCCAGCCTGGATTGCCAGCCAGGACATGATCCTAAAACTGGGCAGGACATCCCAAAGAGCCTGAAAAACCAGGATTGTCCTGAGGAAAAACGGGATATGGCAACTCTAACAGGAGCCCATAGGCATGACATGAGTGCAGTAGCAGCCTCCTCTTGTTTTGCCATTGCCATTCTCTGAGGATGATAGAGTGTGGGCTTTTATGCTCAAATGTGGAATCAAACCCTGATCTCTGGAGTCATAGTCCGACACTCAAACCACCACATCACAAGTTCTGCACACATACAAAAACAAACAAAAACCACAGTCTGCAGCCCTCTATGGTACCAAAAAATCCTTCTCCAGGGGGCTGCAAGAAGAAAGGAGGATAACAAACCCTTGGCAACTCCAATGGTGGGAGCAGAGGAAATCTAGCAGGAATACACTGTTGTATCTTAGCCATTCTGTCTCTGAGCAATGCAGGCATGTGATTTCAAAACTATCTTGTCTTTCCTCTTATACTTCCATGTCTTTTAAATGTTCAAATTGCTTGTACATTTAAATGGGGGTGGGTGGGTAGCTATTACCAAAAACCTCCATATCTTAACAAGAGCTATTTTTTCTTAAACTGTCAGCACTAAAAGGCAACATGCTTCTTACAAGGTCAGGTTCTTTACAATGTTGCCTTCTTACATTCAGTAATAGACAGGTTTGGATTTCATTCTTGTTTTAGAACAATCTCTTGATGTTTTCATGAAGGAAACATCTAGTATACAGAATAAAATATAATTTATATTAAGCCTCAGGCAATTTTTCTGGGATCACTTTTTAAATGGAATGAGTTATTAGTGTAAGATTTCACTGCTTGTTCTGGACCTGTCAACCTTTATATTTATGGTAGTGAATATATATATATATATATATATATATATATATATATATCCAGCAGGTAATAATGAAGCTTTTAGTTATTTCACAGTTACAAATGTTTACACGGACATTTTAGCAGCACCTCTTATTGGAATGAGGTAGAAGAATATGAAAGCTGAAGACATTCAGGAAAAACAAGTTAATTGGAGGGGTTTGTGTTGTTTTTTGAACCTGAAAAATTTAATCAGGATTTTTTTTAAAAAAATATTCTATTGCTTTCATAGTTTTAGCATGTTTTTTTTTTTAATATGAGATCACGAGCAGAAGTGGGAATGGTCCTTAAACATAATGATAAACAGAAATAGTAGAAATCTTCCAGTAAAATCTACTATTTCAAGAGCAAATATATGCAAGACTATATCTTAAAAAATACAAATCCCACAATCCCATAGGATGCAGCCATGCCAGTAAATCAAACAGTAATTACACACACACACACACACACACACACACACTATTTTAATTCAGCTTAGTTTTATCATTTATAACCTTAGGTCATCATACTGTATAAAAATAACCAATAAATTACAAATAAAATTGATGTCAAATAAATTAAACAGGAATCAGTAAAAATAATTATGCATTAACCCAAGGGTACCAAATTCAATTTCAATTTTAAATTCCATGCTGTGTGTGTATATATATATGCCTTCAAGTCACCTGTAAATATACAGCAACTCCATGAATTTCATTAAGTTTTCTTAGGTAAGGAAGACTCAGAGGTGGTTTTGCCAGTTCCTTCTTCTGAAATGTAGACCAAAGCATCTAGTATCACTTGGAGTGCTCCCATCCAAGTACTAACCTGTCCAGAAACTGCTTAGATTGCAAGATCAGTTCCAAATTTCACTGTCTGTCAGTATTTATTAACCAAGCAAAAGATAAAAACAAAACAAAAAGGATAAATTTTGAATTACTGACAACTGTATATTTCCATTACAGGCTTTTACATTTGCATTATAAAATTTTACCTCCTTGTGATAATCTTTCACCAAAAGGGGCACAGTATGGTCCAAAACACATTGCAGTAATAATCTAAGTTGAGACCACTTTAACTGCCCTGGCTCAGTGCTAGGGAATCCCAGGAATTGTAGTTTATTGTGGCACTGACAGAGAAGGCTAAATGTCTCACAAAACTACCCTCCCCAGAATTCCCTAGCATTGAGCCAGAGCAGTTAAAGTGGTCCCAAACTAGACTATTTCTGCATTGTGTTTTGGACCTCAGAGACAATCCAAAACAGAACAAGAAACAGGGACAGGACACAAACAGAGAGCTAAAATGGCAGAACAATGGGTAAGTACAAATAGAGATATGGTCAAGGGCACAAGAGAACTCAATAAGATGGAAAGCCATGCAGTAGACACATTTAAAAATTAAAAGAAAGTCTGGAGCTGTGCTACACATGTTATGGGTAGATGAAATATGAGAAGCATGAGTCACCGGAAAGCAGACATAGTGAAAAAAGAAATGGAACATATAAACATAGCAATACTAGGAGTGAGTGAGCTAAATTGGATAGGAAAAGGACTATGGAGTTTACCACATGGGGGGAAATTGGGAGTTTAAACAGTGAAATCATGCAATTGAAATTAAAACACGATTAAAATGAGATTAACACAAGAACTATTATCCTGTGAATAAATGCGGAATAATCAGGCAATAAACAGCAAAAAGTCATTCACAGGAAAATTCTATGAATGATTTGCTGCTGTTTCTTGCCTGGTTATTCATGGGATAATGACACTTTAATCACGTTTCATCCTGACGTCATGTGAAAACCATTAGCGCGATTGCGGGATTATCACGGGTTATTCATGGGATAATATGCAGGGGTAGCTGTGTTGGCCATTTAGCAAATTCAAACAAAAGAAAAACAACACACCAAAAAGTGATACCTTTATTGGCCAACCAAAATGCACAATATACTTGTTGCTTCACTGGCCTCTTCATCAGGCAAGATGTTACAAACCAAACAGGAGAAAAAATTGGAGATGTTAGTCAGATGCCTGCATTTTGGTGTTTCTGTCCTTGGTGGAGGGTATCTTTTGCAGGCTGGCTCCTCCTCCTTCTGGCTATGTGGATATTGGAAGATTTGCAAAGACCAGGAAATTTAAAGTCCATTTGCATCTCAACAAGGCCCCCTCTCTTGCAATCCAATCTGCCTCCATTCCTATGAGGTCACAGGCCTCTTTGCAGGCAGTGGTTTAATGGGATAATAACACTTTGAACACAACATCTTGTGAAAACCATTAGCGCAATTGTCGGATTATCACAGGTTAATCACTGTTTATACTTCCAATTGTCCCCCGTGTGATAAACTCCTATGATTCCACTTTAATTCCCATAGCTACATTTTGAGTTAGATAAGTGCATAGTGTTCAACTCAGGAAATGAAAAAAGGAGAAAGCATGGAATAGCATTAATAGTGAGGAAATACACAGCAAAATCAATCAAAGGATATAACATAAAGTCTGACTGAATCATGTCAATAAAATTTCAAAGAAAACCAATAAACATCACCATAATCCAAATATACATGCCAACCACAGAGCCAGTGGAAGAAGAAACTAAGAATTTATATGATGGAGTCCAGAAAGAAGTTGACAATACAGCAAAATAGGACTGCTTATAATCATAGGCAATTGGATTGCCAAAGTTTGAAGCAGAACAGAATCAAAGACAGTAGAGAGATTTGGGCTCGATTCAAGAAATGAAGCATTTGGATTTTAATGTAGTTCTTTTATTTTTGGTTGTAAGCCACCTTGGGAGCCCTTGTGGGACAAGAATTTTGCATAAATAATAAATAATACATTGGGTTGGATCCAGACATACATGTTCAGACTAGACCCTTTGACACTCACTGATGAGGTGAAACTGAACAGGCATTCGTCCTCGGTGCACAAAAAGAGCAGTATAATTGCCTGAGAGTTCAGTCTTGTAGGACAATTTCAAACTCTTGTGTTTGTGTATGTGCCTTCAAGTCATCAGTCAAGTTATGGCGACCCAATGAATTATAGGAAGGAATTTGAAACTGGAGGATTAAACTCATTCCAGGATTGAACACTTCATTTGCTCTGTAGGTTTACTTTAAGAATCACCAGCGTAGTGGGAATGGGTGGGTTTTGAAACATGTTGTGCAGCAGGGGGTGGACATTAACCTTATCTAAGATCAGCAAACATTACATATTCTCTACTATCATGTACATAGTATGTAATTTGTGACTAAGATACATTGTGGCATATAATTTTTTCCCTTGTGTAGAACTGACTGTAGGTGTGAGGAAGTATATCAGCAAGAAAGCAAATATACCAACCCCAATGCTAAATAATGTACTATAATGGGCAAGAGCTGTGTCCTCAGTGGCATTCCTCCTTGTACGTGCCTATTCTCATTCAAATAGTATGCTGGGGGAATTTTTTTAAAAAATTGCTTGCTTTTGTCTGAAAACATTCTTAGGACACTAAAATGGAAACAAGGCACATGCATAAATTCAAAACAAACTCCTGTAATAGACAATCTCTTTTCTCTGTTTTCCCCTCATAAAATTAAAATTGCCAGCTCTTCTCAACCCAACTGCTTATTCAGTTCAGGAAAAGCTAATGAAAACACCAGTCTGACACCTAGAGAGAAAGTAAAAGGGGAGAAAGCAGCACATAAGGAAAAGGTTGCTTATATGTTGCTTCTCCACCGATGTTACACCTGGGATATTATCACACAAGGCTTTTAAACTGCAATTAAAGTTGGAGAATAGTGTCTTTGAAAATAGTTATTGTACGACGTTGTCTCTGTCTTATTGCTGTTGTGCCTGTGAAGTGTTCTTAGAGTATCCCTTTTCATTGACAGGGAGAACCCATCAATTAACTCCCAATCAGACTGCTTTTCCATTACTCAATAGTTGTGAAATGTCACTGCTACACCAGTTCCAATATTTGCAGTCATACTGTGTCATTGTCTCCTCCTCTCCCCCACTGTCCCCCTCTCCCTTGTTATTCCCAAACAGGCTGTTTTCCTCCCTCCCCATTTCTTCTTTTTGTTTTAAAAAATTAAATCGTATTACCATGACTTCAGAATTGTGTTACAAATAGAAATAAAAACGCCCAAAGGCACACTGGGTAGGACATAGGGCAGGAAGACAGGGTTAGGGAGGAGTGCAGAAGAGAGTATGAGGGACCATCGATGGCAAAAACAGCACCTTCACGCTATTTCAGAGATGTGTGATAATGAATGATCCTAAACTGGTATGTTTACATTTTCTTTGACTAACGTGACACCAAGGCTTGTGTGATAATGTCCATGAAATGAACTGTGGAACTTAGAAAAACCCTTCTGAGAGAGGATTTCTCTTCATTTTTCACACCTCAGAAACAGAGCTTGGAAGTACAGGTGAGAACCTGTAACTAGTTCCTTTTGAAGCAATAGAGATAGAGCTTTTGCAGCAACTGGATATTACTTTGCATAATAGCTCAAAAAGTGCCTACACTGGTGTATGCCAAAGTATAGGTCTCTTTCCCATTATACGGTTCTAACCATTTGTTCTCATGGGTATATCCTATGGAATCCTGGGATTTGTAGTTTGATGGTGGGCTATTTGGGATACCTAGCGAGAGAACTCTGGTGCCTCACCAAACTACAAACCCAAGGTTTCTATAGGATGAAACCATGGCAGTTAAAGTGGAATCAGACTGTCATAATTGTGAAATGTGAAAGACAGCTAAGGTTGAATCCGTGGTGCAGAAATAAACCAGTTTGACACTGCTTTAACTGTCATTATTCCATGCTATGGAATCATGGGAACTGTAGTTTGTTGTGGCATCAGAACTTTCTGACAGGGAAGGTTAAATGTTTCACAGAACTACAATTCACAGAATTCCATAGCATTGAGCCATGGCAGTTAAAGTGGTGTCAAAGTGGATTATTTCTGCAGTGGGGATGTAGCCTAGGTCACCAAAGGGATTCACCCTATGCTTCTTACTTTAATAAATAATAATAATAAAATTTATTTATATACCGCCCAATGGTAACCCAATCCGGGCGGTTAACAGCATAAAACACAATATACAATAAACAGAATGCCCTTCCCCTCCTTAAAACGTTATTAAATAGTAACGATTGAAATCCAATAACAATTTAAACCAAAAAATCATAAAAATTAAGATGATTAAAAAAAACACATAACCCTATAATTAGACTGCGCGGGGAACCGGGGTTCAGATGGTCATAGAATCATAGAATCATAGAATCATAGAGTTGGAAGAGACCACAAGGGCCATCCAGTCCAACCCCCTGCCATGCAGGAACTCCCAATCAAAGCATCCCCGACAGATGGCCATCCAGCCTCTGCTTAAAGACCTCCAAGGAAGGAGACTCCACTACTCTCCGAGGGAGTGTGTTCCACTGTTGAACCGCCCTTACTGTCAGGAAGTTCCTCCTAATGTTGAGGTGGAATCTCTTTTCTTGCAGCTTGCATCCATTGTTTCGGGTCCTAGTCTCTGGAGCAGCAGAAAACAAGCTTGTTCCCTCCTCGATATGACATCCCTTCAAATATTTAAACACGGCTATCATATCACCTCTCAGCCTTCTCTTCTCCAGGCTAAACATCCCCAGCTCCCTAAGTCATTCCTCATAGGGCTTACTTTCCAGATCCTTCACCATTTTAGTTGCCCTCCTTTGGACACGCTCCAGTTTCTCCACATCCTTTTTGAATTGTGGTGCCCAGAACTGGACACAGTATTCCAGGTGAGGCCGGACCAAAGCAGAATAGAGTGGCACTATTACTTCCCTTGATCTAGACACTATACTTCTACTGATGCAGCCTAAAATTGCATTGGCCTTTTTAGCTGCTGCATCACACTGTTGACTCATGTTCAACTTGTGGTCCACCTGGATTCCTAGATCCCTTTCACAGGTAGTCTCATTCAGCCAGGCGTCCCCCATCGTATATCTGTACTTTTCGTTTTTCTGCCCTAAGTGCAGTACCTTACATTTCTCTGTGTTGAATTTCATTTTGTTAGCTTTGGCCCAACTTTCTAGTCTGTTCAAGTCATTTTGAATTTTGATCCTGTCCTCTGGGGTATTAGCTACTCCTCCTAATTTGGTGTCATCTGCAAATTTGATAACTATGCCCCCAATACCGTCATCCAAGTCATTAATAAAGATATTGAATAGCACCGGGCCCAGGACAGAGCCCTGTGGCACCCCACTGGTCACTTCCTTCCAAGTTGAAAAGGAGCCATTGTTGAGCACCCTTTGCGTTCGACCAGTTAACCAATTACAAATCCATGTAACAGTTACTTTGTCTAGCCCACATTTTACCAACTTGCTTGCAAGAATGTCATGGGGAACCTTGTCAAAGGCCTTACTGAAATCAAGATATACTATATCCACAGCATTCCCTTCATCTACCAAGCTGGTAATTTTATCAAAAAAAGAGATCAGATTTGTCTGGCATGACCTGTTTCTCCGAAACCCATGTTGACTTTTTGTAATTATGGAATTACTTTCCAGATGTTCACAGACTCTCTGTTTAATGATCTGCTCCAGAATCTTTCCGGGTATTGATGTCAGACTAACTGGACGATAATTGTTGGGATCCTCTTTTTTCCCCTTTTTGAAGATGGGGACAACATTTGCCCTCCTCCAGTCCGCTGGGACCTCTCCTGTTTTCCAGGAATTCTCAAAGATTATTGCCAATGGTTCTGATATTACATTTGCCAGTTCTTTTAATACCCTTGGATGTAATTCATCTGGTCCTGGAGACTTATATTCATCTAGATTAACCAGATGTTTCTGTACTATCTCTTTACTTATTCTGTGCTGAAATTCTCCTATTCTGTCCTCTGCTCCATTATCCTCAAGTTGAGCACCCTTTGCCTTTTCTGAGAAGACTGAAGCAAAGAAGGTGTTGAGTAATTCTGCCTTTTCTCTGTCCCCTGTTAACTTTTTGCCATCTTCTCCACACAGTGGCCCTACCATTTCCTTCTTTTTCCTTTTGCTACTGACATACCCCCAAAAGCCCTTTTTATTGTTCTTAACCTCTCCAGCAAGCCTGATTTCATTCTGCGCTTTAGCTTTTCTGACTTTACCCCTACATGTGCTAGCTATTTGTTTGAATTCCTCTTTGGTGATTTCCCCATTTTTCCATTTCTTATACATGTTCCGTTTAAAACATAGTTCAGTTGCAAGTTCCTTAGTCATCCATCCTGGTTTCTTGAGACATTCCCATTCTTCCTCCTCATTGGCACAGTTTGAAATTGTGCCTTCAGTATCGCCCTTTTGAGAAACTCCCATCCGTCTTGAACTCCCTTCTCTTTTAGTATTCCTGTCCATGGGATCACCCTCAGTATTTCTCTAAGTTTAGTAAAATCAGCTTTCCTAAAGTCTAGAATGCGTGTCTGACTATGCCTGGCTTCTCCTTTCCACTGTATAATAAACTCCAGGAGGACGTGCTCACTCCCGCCTAAGGATCCAATCACTTGCACCCCATTAACTAGGTCTTCCCTGTTAGTTAGGATCAGATCCAAAATAGCTGACTCCCTCGTTGCCTCTTCCACCTTTTGAACAATGAAATTGTCTTCGAGGCAAGTGAGGAATTTGCTAGACCTTGAGGATTTTGCCGAGTTTGACTTCCAGCAAATATCCGGATAGTTGAAGTCACCCATCACTACTATATTTCTCCTTTCTGAGTGTGTGGTCATCTGTTCTAGAAAGGCTTCATCCAATTCTTCTGCTTGAGTTGGGGGTCTGTAGTAGACTCCCACACTAACATCCCTGTTGTTTCCTTCCCCTTTAATTTTTATCCAGATGCTCTCCACTTGGTTTCCAGGATTGATGTCCTGGATTTCTTCACTGGTGTAAATATCCCTGACATATAATGCTATTCCTCCTCCTTTCCTGTTTGTCCTGTTTCTCTTGAAAAGGTTATACCCCTTTATTTCTACATTCCAGTCATGAGACTCATCCCACCAGGTTTCAGTGATGCCTATTATATCATATTTGCTTTGTTGTGCTAGGAGTTCAAGTTCATCTTGCTTATTTCCCATGCTCTGTGCATTAGTGTAGAGACATCTAAGACCATGTGTCCCCTTTACTTGCTGCCTGTGCACATTTTTTTGCCTCCCACTGTTGGGTCCCTGTACTGTTTGCCTTGTTTCCTCTATGACAGTTTGACTATTTTCTCCAGTCCTTTTGTCTTCCAGGACGTTGTCTCCCTTCCCCACACAGTTCAGTTTAAAGCCCTCCTGATCAAATTCTTCAGACCGTTGGCAAAAACATTTCTTCCAACTGGTGTGAGATGCAGCCCATCCCTTGCCAGGAGTCCGCCCTCATGGAACCGCAGCCCATGATCCAAGAATCCAAATCGTTCTCGACGACACCATCTGCGGAGCCAATTGTTGACATCTGCTATCTTCCTCTCTCTTCCTGGACCATGCCCTTGAACTGGCAGAAGAGACGAGATGACAATCTGTGCCTCCATTTCTTTCAGCTTCTTTCCTAGAGCTTCGTAATCCCTTTTGATGTTCTGAAGGCTGTGTCTTGCTGTGTCGTTCGTTCCCACGTGGACCAAAAGGAAGGGGTATTGGTCGGTAGGCCTGACCAGTCTTGTCAGCCTCTCTGTCACATCTCTGATCTTTGCCCCAGGAAGACAACACACCTCTCGAGACATCTTGTCAGGCCCACAAATTACTGCTTCTGTCCCCCTCAGCAAGGAGTCCCCCACCACGACCACACGCCTCCTCCAAGGCTTAGCAGCGACTGTTCCCTGTGGTGGAACTGCCAGGGTCGCCTGCTCTGTCTCTGAAATCTGTCCATGCTGCTCTTCTGCATCCTCCTTGCTAAGAGTAAGAGCTTGAAATCGATTCTGTAGCCGCAAGCTCCCAGTACGATCCCTGGTCTCCTTACTTCTGCGTGTGACCTTCCTCCAGCTTTCTACCTCCTGTGTGTGTGATGTGACCTTGTCTTCCCCAGCGACTTCCTCTGTGTGTTCCCCATCCAAGACTGTTTGTTCTGTTCTGTCAAGGAAAGCCTCTTGTTCCCTAATATGTTGAAGTGTAGCTACCCGCGCCTCCAGCTGCTGTACTTTGTCCTCCAACAGGGCTACCAACTTGCACTTTGAGCATGTGTAGTTCCCCACATCTGTAGGTAAGAATACAAACATCCCACAGGTATTGCAGGTGACGGCAGCAGTTCCTTCAGTGTCCATACTAAGTCTTAATTAGTACCTGAAAGTGGACTACGACTTTCCTCCTCAAAGAAAATCCCTTGCTAACAGTATTTAAGTCTGTTGGTTATAAAATTCGCGCGCCGCTAGGCTCTGGCAGCAGTTGTATAGAGCTAACTGCCGAGCCCACCCCCTATTGACTTGCAAATGCCACTCAACAAAGCCCCACCCGCTGAGTCACAGTCACACTCCCCCCAAGTGTTTTTAAAAAGAATTTAAAAATTTACCCACTCAAGATGGCTGTCTGGAAACTGCTTTCTCCTCTTTCCTAGCAGAAACTGGCCTTCTTCTCTGTCTCCTTTCCTAGCAGAACTGCCTAGAAAGTCTCTTTCTCTTTTTCCTTTCTGTTAGAAACTGGCCTGGAGAGCCTCCTCCTCCTCCTCCTTCCCCTGTCCTGGCCGAAACTGACCTGAAACTGGCCTCTGGCAGCAGTTGTATAGAGCTAACTGCCGAGCCCACCCCCTATTGACTTGCAAGTGCCACTCAACAAAGCCCCACCCACTGAGTCACAGTCACACTCCCCCCAAGTGTTTTTAAAAAGAATTTAAAAACTTACCCACTCAAGATGGCTGTCTGGAAACTGCTTTCTCCTCTTTCCTAGCAGGAACTGGCCTTCTTCTTTGTCTCCATTCCTAGCAGAACTGCCTAGAAAGTCTCTTTCTCTTTTTCCTTTCTGTTAGAAACTGGCCTGGAGAGCCTCCTCCTCCTCCTCCTTCCCCTGTCCTGGCCGAAACTGGTAATGCTGAAGTAGGAGGGGACAGCCCGGGGCCGGGGGATTTAGTCTGGAAAGGCCTGCCGGAAGAGATCGGTCTTGACAGCCTTTTTGAAACTGTCCAGAGATGTTAATTGACGGATCTCGTCCGGCAGGTCGTTCCAGAGCTTGGGGGCGACAATAGAAAAGGCCCTCTGGGAGGTCGCCACCAGCCTAGATCTTTGAGGCTGCAGCAGATTCTTCCCAGAGGACCGGAGTGCGCGGGGAGGATTGTACGGGAGGAGGCGGTCTCTGATATACTTTCTCTGTCACATGATGAGGAAACAGCCATTAAAAGGATCGGGGCAATGATATTTCTAATTTATAGTTTTTTATGGGTTTTTCGGGCTAATTTATAGTTTTTTATGGTTTTTTCTGGTGAAATGTCAGAAAGAAACTCTTCTAGAACATGGCCACACAGCCTGAAAAACCCACAAAAAATTATGGATGCTGGTCATGAAAGCCTACAACAGGGGTAGGCAACCTAAGGCCCGGGGGCCGGATGCACCCCCCCAAGGCCTTTGGACTGGCCCCAGGCCAGTCCTGCCGCCGCCGCCGCCCGCCATGATGATATTGATTATTGTTCTTATTACTTGTTCTTGGGGTTTTCTTGGCAAAATCTCCACAGGGGTTTTGCCATGGCTTTTCTGGGGCTGAGAGAGTGTGCATGCATATTTTTTAAATTTTAATTTTTAAATTTTTTTTTAAATTTTATTTATTTATTTATTTATTTATTTATTTTTGGTGCTTCGGCCCCCAATTGTCTGAGGGACAGCAACCCGGCCCCCGGCTCAAAAAGATTTCCTACCCCTGGCCTACAACTTCATATCTCTAATTAAAAACAACAACAACAAACTACATAAAATCCTATACTTTACCTTATTTATTCAATTTAAATCCTGTCTGCAATTGCCTTGTTTCACTAAACATTATTGAAGGGGGACTGAGCATTGTGACTAGAAAATGTGTTCACGTTTTTCAAAGAAAAGCAAGAAAGAAACAGGCACAAGATAAGAAGGAAAAGATGAAACATGGGAACAAAGAGGGACTGATGTGCCAGCTCTCTGAGGGAGAATTTAGAGGGGCCCTTTCCTCCCACAGAAAACAAATTTCCCACTTTGTACTTTGAATGCTGAATGACCTCCACAGCTCTTTTCTTTCTTTCTTTTTCTTTTAACAAACTCCTAGCGAAAGAGAGAGAACGTACTCCTCATCTCAAAAGATTTTATCTACATACACTCATCTCAGCTGTTGTCACCCATAACTTCAAATGCCAAATACCAGTCCCTGTACAACAAAGGCCTTGTATTTCTAGTGAGTATTTAAAGTCTGTTTTATCTTTTGCATTAAAAGATCCTTTGTGTTCCTAAGGCAAATTTTAAAAGGTATAATGAAAAGATGTAACATACATGTAGGTTAAAGATGATTTATATATTCCCAAAACATACAGGATAGGTTCATTGAAATATATTTATTTAACTAATCTATTTACCCGCTTTCAATAAAAATTTATAAGATGTTTCAAAGGGAAAAAAGCTTTATAAACCTCTCCAGGAACTCCAGAATAAAATGGTTTATCTGGCTGGGTTCGTGGTGCCTGGCTGGGCTTAGGACATACAGTTGGCCCTCCATATCCACAGCTTCTTTATCCAAGGATTCAACCATTCATGGCTTGAAAATATTCCAAAAGATTTACATTCCCAAAATCAAACCTTGATCTTGCCATTGTATATAAGGGGCACCATTTTACTATGCCATTGCATTTAATGAGACTTGAGCATCCACGGATTTTGGTATCCATGGGGGGTTCTGGAACCAAACTCGAGTGGATACTAAGATCCACTGTAAGTCACTTTGGTTGCTCTGAATGACAGTCGTTCTTTGGTTGACAAGGGGATTGTGCTAGACAGGGTAGACTCAAGATATTTTTGCTGCTTGTAGCAATGCAGCAAATGTTTCTCTCCCATCCTCCATTGCTCAATAAAAATCATATAATTTTGCATCTGAGACAGGAGGGGCACTACTGCATGAGTCCCGTTCTCACCACAATTGTGCTTGTTAAAGAAAATGGAATTATACCTATTTGTGAGTAGCCATTATTGCATGTCTTCTCAATCATGCAACTGGGGCTGCTTCTGCCATCGCACAATCTTTCTGACTCCCTCTTAACTCTACCTCCTTGTCCTATGCTTTATCCAGCATGCCTTGTGGGTTCCCCCTACTTTTTCATCCAATTCAGGAGCTCTTCTACAGTGATTCCTTTTTAAATTTTTAAGAAAAGAAATATTTTTTCCTGCGACTTTTCAAGAATGGCATTTTCCCATTTTTGAAAAGCTGCAGGATAAGCTTGGCTGGCACTCGGTCTATATATGGGTTGCATTTGCCCGGCCACTGTTGAATGCAATATTTTGAAAATTAAATGCACCTCTTTCCCATCAGGGATAAGGCGTTTTAAAGCCAATGTGCTAATCTGCACCAACACCACATAACTGTCAATATCACAATTACCCTGGCAGTGAAGTTTCAGACATGGGGACTAGCACAATTGTGAGCTCATTGATTTCCCCCATCAGTAAAAAGAGACACCCTAACCACACTTTGGAGACAAAACAGCTACAGGTCAGAGGCATCATCATATGATAAGTATCTCCAAAGGCACTTTTTTCTGGTTCTAATTGAGGTTTAAAATCTATGTGTGATAAAGTCTAAAATACCACAAGTTCCACTTGCCACTTCTGGCAGATTAAAAAAAGCAGTGAGAAATTAAATGCATTTGCTGCCTTTTCATGATACTCAAACTCTTTTGCTTGAGGTAGTTTTCTCAGTCTACCCAGATTTAGGGCTGGCTCTGTTCCTTGGTCTCTCGCTGCTTTTCCTTCCACAAACTCCACTCCAATCAGGGCAGTTCCTACCAGTGGTGCTGGAAGGTTACTACTGCCTCTGTTCTTGAAATTTTGCTGTGGATTTTACTTGAGAAACCAGATAGACTCTCCATATGGTACTGATTTCCCTATGACAATGCAGCACACTATACTTGATTACACATCCCTTTCTCTGCAGACTGAGGGATCCCATGTTGGCACAGATGATTTCTGTAACTTTAAAGTGGATGATGAAGACACCAAAATAAATTTTCTATATCTTGGCTGAGTCATTAATCAAAATGGAGACAGTAGTCAAGAAATCAGAAGACAATTAATGGTCCTCCTACACTAAACAATTATATCACTTTATGATACCACTTTAATTGCCATAACTGCATTCTATAAAATCCAGTGATATGTAGTTTGGTGAGATACTAGAACCCTCTAACTGAGAATTCTAAATACTCCTACCTAATTGCAAACCAGAGAACTCCATAGGATGTTGCCATATCAGTTAAAGTGGAATAATTGCTCTATAATTGCATAGTGTAACATAGGAGTTTATCACATGGGGAAAAATTGGAAGTTTAAAATGGTAAGAACCTGTGATTAACTCACAAATATGCATCTGAGGAAGTAGACTTTAGTCTACGAAAGCTCATGCTGCCAACTTCTTTCTTTTAGTCTCAAAACTGCTACAAGATCTCTCTTTATACTGATTCTACCGACTAATGCAGCTATATCTTTGAATTCAACAGCAACAGAGTAAATAAAGCCTGGTCTGAATAAATTACATAAACTGAGGCTATCATATTTGGGACACACATGTCTTGAGACATCATGATTAATCGAAAAAGCTAACAATGCTCTGTAAATATGAAAAAAGGAATATCACATTACAGGTGGATTGACTCATTCAAGGAAGCCCCAGTCCTGGGTTTGGAAGACCTGAACAGGCCTGTTATATCCAGGTCTCATGAAGGTCTCTAATTTATATGGTTGCCATAAGTCAAAGCCAGCCTGCCAGCAAACAACAATACCAGTTACAGTCACTGTCACTACTACAGTAAGTAGTGCTGTCATGGAAACTCTACTTAGCAAGTGGAACTAGCAGCACCGTGGAGAATCCACCACATAAATGCCATTTCCCAGCTTCTCCTGCCTAACTGAGGAAATAGATATTTATATGCAGCCACATTATACAGCTCTATCCCACAGGGTAAGAATTTCTTGGGCTTTGCTGAAGCACTGAATGTGAGGGCTTGTTGTATTTTCTGCTTGAGAAAAGCAGGCCCAATAATACAAAGTCAAGCCCACTTGATCCGCTTGCTGCAAACTAGTATGGCCTTCAAATGCAGTGTGTTTACTTTACTTTTAGGTTTAAGCATACAGGAAAAGAAAGCATAAGAGCTTCAAAAGTATGTTTTGTCATGAAGAAGCATTCTATTAAATTCCCCAGTCCCCTTTTAATTTTTACGAAACAAGGCATCATACCTGGGAAAAATCCACCCGTGGTTACACTTCAAATCATATCAGTTCCATCATCCATGGCTTTCTCCTCCATCTGTCTCATTTGTTTTACTGTCCAGAGCTCCCACACACTTAAGCTTGCTCTCCTTCAGTACTAAGAAAGGATAATCTCAGTGAGGAAGGGGCAATTGTGATGTCACTTGTAAATCATCAGTGAACTATGCTGACTGTGAGGTCTTTGGCCACCATTTTATGTTAATATTGAGAGTTCATTTCTTACCATCTGCTCTGCATTAGGATGGAGGGCTGGTTCGTGTATTACTTGGCAGAGGACTGCACCATGTTGACCTGTGTGTCTGTATGAACTATTGGGAATCAAACTCTGCAGACAGAATTTGCAATCTTATTTCAAATGCAGTGCTTTTAAGTAGCACCTGTACACACATAGGGCCTTATCACACGGGGTCCCAAGCAGAAGGTATCCAAAGGCAATCCAAAGCTAAAACGTTTTTCCTTTCCTTGTGTCCACACAATATCCAAAGGCAATCCAAAGCTGAAACGTTTTTCCTTTCCTTGTGTCCACACATATCCAAAGGCAATCCAAAGCTAAAACGTTTTTCCTTTCCTTGTGTCCACACAATATCCAAAGGCAATCCAAAGCTGAAACGTATTTCACCCACTTGATCCGAAGTCAAAGGGGATCTTTTGACATTCGGATTTTTGTGGATGTACCAAGCGAGGCGCGAAAGGGGGCCTCCGCCGCCGCCTCCTCCGCAGCCAGAGCCGCCTCTCCGCCGGTGCCTTGGGCCAGCTGGAGGGCTGGCAAGTGCGGAGGGAGGGCGAGGCGTGGGAAGGGGCCTCCGCCGCCGCCGCCGCCGCCTCCTCCGCGGCCAGAGCCGCCTCGCGGGAAGGAGCCTCCTCCGCCGCCTCCTGTGCCTGAGGGAGGGCGAGGCGTGGGAAGGAGCCTCCGCCGCCGCCTCCTCCGCGGCCAGAGCCGCCTCTCCGCCAGTGCTGGCTGGAGGGCTGGCAAGTGCGGAGGGAGGGCGAGGCGTGGGAGGGAGCCTCCACCGCCACCCCCTCCGAGGCCCCAAACATTGCACAATGGCCGCGCCACCGCCTTCTCGAGGAGGCAGAAACATTGCGCTATGGCCGTGCAAGCGAAACGGAATCTGTCTAGTTCACTTTAACTTCGCTTATACTTCGCTTGCTGGCCAGCATTTGATAAGGTCCATATGGAAGGTACAAGAGAAGTGTGAACTCCTCAAGTGATGTACTTGCCTATGGGAACTGGCTCTATTGCTTCAAGCCCTGCTGGAACTCCAGTTAGTCTAAGGACATTATCACACATGGGCCAGAAAGCGATAATAAAGTGGAAATGAGGCATTCTGAAAATAAACCGAAAATAAACCGAAAATAAACCTTGATTCCGCAAATGGCTTTCACACGTAATTACCTTAATTGCGAAATTACAGTAAGCGCATTTAACGTTCACACACAAGTGAGAAAAGCCCATAAATGAACTAGAAATGATCTTCTTGCACATGCGCAGATAGAGGAATGCTCGCTGTGGAACCATGGGAAAAGCAGAGAAATGCTCCCAAATGCGCATTTGCTTTTCACATTACGGTAAATGCAAAATTACTGTAATTTCGCAAATGCATTTTCTCAAAACTACCGAATTTCAAAAGATCTCGGATAACACCAGTTTCTGTCCAGTTTCTGTGCGACGTCGTGTGAAATCGTGAGGCACAAATCCAGTTTCTGTTTGGGATTTGTGTGGATTAACCAGCAGATTTCCCCCGTGTGATAAAGTCTCTTAAGGCAGTGATGGGCAAAATGCAGCCCTTCAAGGCTGTTCATGAGACTCCCCAAGGACCACCACATCTTAGTTTGGGGGAGATTTTTTTTTTTACTTAAAATGCGCCTTGTAATCTCTAAGGTTTTCAGGGGGAAGTGCAGGCTGCTGTGGGGCCATGTTTTAAGACCAGGAAATGCTTTCTTTTAAAAATAGGAAGTAAAGCAGACGTCATTTCTAATTTATGTCCCTCCTACTGAAAATGGCAATCTGTACTGAATCTTGTATATGATGAAGGTTTTCATAACCACTGTTGTTGGAGGTCAGCATGGCCCAGTTGCCTCAGGCTGAAATGGTATTAGGGGAAGACATCCAGAGATTGATTACTAAAACTGAAGCTACTCTTTAGGTTTATGTTTTTTTTACAATTCAAAGGTTCTCACTACAATCCTGTGGGAATAGTTGTTGAAACATAGCAACAGGTCCAGAAGGTTTCATGTCAAAATAGTGATTGAAGAGTCTGGTTACTGTTGTGGTGGGGAACCAGAGTCAGGGATTAGATGGCTGTCTGAGGAGTTTATCGTATTGGCTTGGCTCCTGTGAAAAATGCAGGATGTAACTTCAAGAAAGCAAATCTTACCACATTTCCCCATCGCCGGGGAGTATGCAGCCCGTCTGCAACCCAGGCTTTTCCCGCATCTTTTCAAGAACGGGATTTTTTTCTTGAAAAGATGTGGCAGAAGCCCAGGTTGCATATGGGCTGCATAATCCCTCATGACAGGGAAATGCAATAAGATCCACCTTCTTAAAGTTACATCCCACATCTATCACGGGAGCAAAGCCAATGCGATAAACTCCCTTATCACCTGCATAAAAGACAACACTGGGAACGAACATGTCACTGCTGTCACTGGAAGCAAAGGATGTTGTTTTGGCCATCTTCTGACCTGCTCAAAGAACTGGACCCACCAGGCAGAATGATGGGAGATAGTAGTGAGATTTCTCTGGACATCTCTTGCCTTCTTAATTGGGAAAGCCAGCAGCAGTCAAAACACATCTCTCTGCATCAGAGATGTGAATCTTGTGGGGGAAGAACTCCCTAAGAACTCTGCATGGACTGGATGAGGAACTATCATGGACCAGATTAGATCTCTGGCTTGGAGGCTCCTTCCTCCCCATGTGGTGCTGTTAAAACAACAGGACCTGCATTGTATTGGTTAGTCCCAGCTAGAGTAGACCCACTGAACCAATTGTTGAATGGTGAGTCAACGTTTGGAAATCCCATTGATTCAATGAGTCTTCTCTACTTGGGACTAACAATAGGATCCAGGCCTTGGTATGCAAGTAATCTGTAGTTGCGTTGAACAATCCAAACAACACATATACCATAGTCACAGTGTTATCATGGCTGTATGAAAAGCACCTGACTGAACACACATACAGGGCTCATTCCCACTATGATTTAAACTGATTTGCTGATCAGTTTATATGTGCCTCGTTCACACTGGAAGCGGTTTCAGACTCAATTGTGTTTGGTCTCAATCGCAGTGAAGTGAGGCATGATCATACAAAAGAAATCACTCTTTTCAAAGACAGGTGTTTTGCTGGTTCTTTTGAAAAGATTAACTTTCCAAGTGTGTCCTACAAGTGTGAACAAGGTTCGGATCTGATTCGCATAGCGCTGGAGGGGAGGGACTAATGGCAGAAAGTTGGGAGAGGGATGTAACACATCCCGTCCCATTTTTTTGGGGTAAATCTGCCATTCTCCCCCCTCCTCCCCGCACTGTGAATGACTGTGGTGGCTTTATTTTTCATTTTTAATTAACACTCCCTGTGAATCTCACTGGTCATAACCTGCTCTGAGGGTCTTTTTGTTTCTAAGAGTAGGGTATAAATACAATGCAATAAATATGTGTGCGAGAGCTCTGTTTGCACCATCCTGGGAGCAGAGTCTGTTGTGGTTTCACTGAAAAAAGAGGAAAAAATGACCCCTAACCATGAACCCTCCACCCCTACTGGTAGGGTTGTAGTTCTTAATTTAGACAGAGAGACAAAAACTTATAGGTACTGTAGTTTAGTTTGGTTTTAAAAAGAGAGCAAATAACAAGTGTGTGTGTGTGTACTTTTCAGAGTTCAGAGGGGGTGCTAGGGTGACTCGAAGTCTTCACCACAAAGGAGGACAAGGCACCGCAAAATGTATGACCTTTAAAAAATGGAGGAAATTTCCAAACAAAAGCTAAAAACACCCCTCTAAATAATAATTTCAAGCTTCTTAGTCAGACTCCAAATGGAACTCCCTCCCAGAGGGAAGATAAAACGGAGGACATGCCCTGGAAAAAGGAGGATGCCTGGCCAGCCTGCCCTCTCCCTCTCCTTCCAGGACCTGAGCAAAGGGGCACTTCAGGCTCCTCCGCAGAGTCCCAACGGCAGGTCCCAGGGCAAGGCATCCCCTACCAGCTGTGTCAGAGAGAGGTGAGGCTGGTGGTAGAGGAGGAAGGGGCTTTGTGGGGACAGCAGAGGAGGAGGAGGCAGCAGTGGCTTGCAGAGGCATTTCCACTCTGAGCCAGTCAGCTCTCCCTAGTCCACCCCGTCCATCCCTTTGCACGCTCTATGGTGGTGGCAGTGGAGGGAAAGCCCTGCTGGGAGTTGAGGGGCTCACAGAACCCTCCACCTAGTTCTCCCCCTCCCCCTCTTCATCCTCCCCCTCCTTTTAATATTAAAGCCAATTAAAACCAATTAAAGGAGGCCGTCTGATGTGGGGCCTCTGGGTCATTCTTCTCTCTGAGGCCCTCAGGGGACCCCCTTGCTGACACTTAAAGGGGGGCGAGCTGCATTGTGATGTCCACCTCCTTCAGCATTTAAACTTTTCCATTGGTGTTTTTGCCAATGGAAAAACACCAGGTCCTCTTTTTCCAGGACCTGTCCTCCATTTTAATTGTCATCAATGAGGCAAAGATGCACATGATTGACTTTTTTAAAAAAAAAAAAAAGTGGGACAGATCAATCGCAATCGATACTGAGCATGCTTTCTGTAGCAGCACCAATCTAGTGGGAATGACAATTGTGTCAAAAAAGACACAAATGCATGGAATAAGTAAATAATCCGCTTCCATAGTGGGAACTACGCATTGGCCCGAATCGAATCTGCGACCCGGTGTCAATGCGACTCACAAACCGGTTTAAATGCAAGTGGGAATGAGCCCACAGAAAGGGAGATGGAGGCAGGGAGAAATTGGGAGTTAATGCTAAATACTTCAGTGTTGGTGGCAGAATCAGATCATTTGAAAAGATATATTTTTACAGCACATTTTAAAATTCAGAAATAATGTGCATGCCCTGGGGTAGGGTTCTCAAAATCTTTTGAAAGGAGGCAGGCTCAAACACATCAGTTTCAGTGCTTGAAATGGAAATGTGTTTGCCTGCTATTTAAATATGAAAAAGTCAATTATATTCTTTCTGTCTGACAGTAAGATTTCCCTTGTTCTTCTTGGAAGGGAGCCTACAAAAATGTTACCAATATTAATCCACATTTAATGAAGCAGCATGATAGTTATATAACCAATGGTGGTTTCATAAAGGTTCTAATTTAGAAACACATGGAACTTTATGATCATGTTCAGCTTCAAACAGTCTGAACAGATAGTGTCAGTGGCAAATGACAACTACTGCAAAACACCAGGCATTGCTATTCCTGTCTGTGCTGCAACGATAGATATAAAAACAACACCAGGTCCACAAAGGAATCCAATCTTTGCACGTGTTCTGGTTTTCATCTGCGAAATGTTGTAGGTTATATGCTTGCTAGAATCCAAAGTTTGGAACAAGCAAGCCATAGTAACACCACAGGTAGGGAGGTTATACTTGCAGTCCCAGTTAATCTTCAGTTTTCATTAATGCAAATACAATAAAGATTTTCCTAATGTCACAATAAAAGAGACAATAAAGAAGAACATGTGTTCAACTTCCCCTGAGCCTCAAGGGCACATTCAATCAGAGAAAGGGATTTTTTGAAATCCCCCCCCCCCCCCAGGAAATCTGAGGGGAGAGAATTGAATTGTGCTAGCATGAAGGCCCCTTGATACACATGAAATGTTCTGTTAATAAGTGTGGAATTAGTAATTTGTCCAAGGATATTCATTGTTGCTTAAATGTTGCTCTGGCTGTCTCTAAACCCAGTGAGATGCATTATGAAAATAGGGGCTGTAGAATGCTACACTGAATAAGGGAGCACAGCAGTGAGACAACAAAAATTGGAAAACATATAAATGTATATAGGACTTCTAGATTGCATCCTGTTTTGAAGTTTCTTCTTTGGGATCTTTAGGATTTAATTCCTAACCAATTTTCTCCACAGTGTTTTAAGGCAGATGGAAAGGGTTTTTGGTTTTGTTTTACAATTAGAAGTGATTAGGACTATGGGGGGTTGCAGACTGCCAGAAATAGTGCAAATTGAGTCCACTTTTAGGGTTAGGGTTAGGGAATCATGGGAACTGTATTTTATTGTGGCACCAGAGCTCTCTGACAGAGAAGGCTCAATGGGCCTCGGCAGACGACTAATTAAGTCGTCTCCGAGGCAAGGAAGAGGAGGGGCAGCCGCACGAGTGGCGCCCCTTCCTCCTCCTGAGGTTGCCCTCGGAGCTGCCAGCCCTCCGCACAGCCGGCGCTCCGGGGGCAACCTCCCGTCGCAGCGTCCTCACACGCTGCGGTGGAAAAGTCAGGGAAAGTGCACCCAACGCGTTTAGGGTGCACTTTCCCTGACTTCTGAAAGGAGCGCCAATTTAGCGCTCCTTTCAGGGACACCGCCGGTGCACCGTGGTGCGGCTGCCGTGGTCCTGCGGTGCACTGTCCCAGGGTGTCCCGGACGCCCTGGTCTGCTTCCCCCCAACGTCTCAGAAAAAAAATTCCCATGATTCCCTAGCACTAACCCTAACCCTAAAAGTGGACTCAATTTGCACTATTTCTGGCAGTCTGCAACCCCCCCATGTTTATATTTGATTCTCTGTGGCTTTGGGTTTCTGTTTACTGATTGTTGTTTTTTCTTCATGCTTTAGTAATTTATTCTACATCTTTGTGCAATCATGTGCTGTTATCAGTGGCATTTCTGAACTGGGTGACACCCGGTGTGGGGGGTGGGACTTCCAGGGGTTTCTGGGGTGGGAAGCACTGAAAAAGCCCCAGGTGGCCTGGAAAAGGCCCCAGGTGGACTGGGGGAGGGACTGGGAAGCCCAGAAAAGGCCCTGTGTGGGCTTTGGAGGCCCTGAGTGGCCCAGGAAAGGTCCTGCATGGGCTTTGGAAGCCCTGGGCAGCCCAGAAAAGGCCCCGGGCAGTTCCAAAAAGGCCCGGGGTGGTGGTGAAAAAGCACACTCGGGGCGCCAAGAGCCAAGCTGTGTGACCCCCCTTCTTTGGTGTTAACCCCCCTTCTGGGGTGTCACTCAGGGCAGTCCCCCCCGCCCCCCAATGATGCTACTGGGTTTAATAGCATTTTGGTTTGGTAGTGATTGCTGCCTCCTTTTTTTATTTGTCCCAAAGGGCCTGTGGAGAGACACTTGTAGATTCGATTGTTCAGAGCAGTCAGTCAGAGTCAGGCTAGCAAAAAGATGGGGGCCTGCCTGCGGAACGACTATAAAAAGGAGAAGGAATGGTTATGAGGAGATGAGAGTGTCTCAGAACTGCCAAGAGTACATTTGGAACTAAGGATTTAAGAGGGATTCAGATTCCCATATAGGGAGGAGGGATTTTGGAAGGACAGAAGAAGTCCTGTAAAATCAGTTTACTATATATACTCGACTATAAGTCGACCTCACATATAAGTCAAGGGCAAGTTTTGGGGCCAAAATTATGGATTTTGATATGACCCTTGGATAAGTTGAGGGTAAAACTTAGGGACATGCAACAAAAGATCTAAAGAATGAGGCAAAGAAAAACAATGCTAAAGAACTTACAAAATTCCAGCAGACTTAATCATAGAATCATAGAATCATAGAGTTGGAAGAGACCATAAAGGCCATCCAGTCCAACCCCCTGCCATGCAGGAACTCAAAATCAAAGCATCCCCGACAGGTGGCCATCCAGCCTCTGTTTAAAGACCTCCAAAGGAGGAGAATCCACCACTTTCCAAGGGAGTGTGTTCCACTGTCAAACAGCTCTCACTGTCAAGAAGTTCCTCCTAATATTGAGGTGGAATCTCTTTTCCTGTAGCTTGCATCTGTTGTTCCGGGTCCTATTCTCTGGAGCAGCAGAAAATAAGCTAGCTCCCTCCTCAATATGACATCCCTTCAAATATTTAAACAGGGCTATTATATCACCCTTTAACCATCTCTTCTCCAGGCTAAACATACCCAGTTCCCTAAGTCTCTCCTCATAAGGCTTGGTTTCCAGACCCTTCACCATTTTAGTTGCCCTTCTCTGGACATGCTCCAGTTTTTCAACATCCTTTTTGAATTGTGGTGCCCAGAACTGGACACAGTATTCTAGGTGGGGCTTGACCAAAGCAGAATAGAGTGGCACTATTACTTCCCTTGATGTTTGTGTTCCCCCTAAAGGCTGGATGGATGAGAGAATAAAAGGGGGTCAGTACTTCCAGGACAGATGTGCTTGCCTATCACCAGGGGGATGGTTCCCTTTTTTATAAGAGTCAAGGTACATGACTTACAGTGACCCATGGATAAGATGATCCAGGTTTTTGGAGTCCTTTTTTTTGACTAAAATTTCATGTTTATGCATGAGTATATACAGTACTGTAAATTGGTAAGTTCTTTGAGCATTGGAGAGCCAGTGAAGGGAAGGCTCAGATCCACATTATTCTGTAGAATTATAATTTATGAATAAAGCTAGAGATCCATAGGATTTATAATCCTACTGAATAAACTTTAGTGGAAGGTCTGTGGAAAGAACCAAAACACAGTTGAACAGTAACTGAAGTCCTTGAGTGAACTGAAACATGGTCAATTTGTAACCAGCGAAGTAATATACACTTTGTAACCATAAGCTTTGAGAATGTACTACCAAAAGAGATACCATCATAAGCTCCTTCTGTAAATAAAAGTTATTTCATTTTTGTTCACAAAGGAGTGGCCTGAAGTGATTTATGTTTAACATCAAAACACGCTACTAAGAATAGTAAAAACACTTAATAATAAAGAGACTTAAGTCAGTGGGAGGACCAAGGGTTAGACAGATAGTTCTGAGGTAAAAGAAGTCTCAAACTATTTGTCATAAGACAGGAGAAGAATCTTGTGTAACCCTGTGAAGGTCACATCATTTGGTGTCAGTCGGTGGAATCTGAAAGACACAGTGTGGTGGGATTCGAGAGATCCAGTGTGATGGGGTCTGAAAGAGCTAGTGTGAGAGATCTAAGAGATCCAGCCGCCACAGGATCATATAAACATCTGCAGTCTTGGCTGCTGGAATATGAAGCTTGAAAGGAAGGGAATCAGGCAACTGTTTCATTGCCAGTACTGTAGTAAGATTAGACTGCCAGTCAGTTCATCTTTTATATAGGAAATGAGGCAGGCACCATCTTGTCCTTTGCTTCATGCAGCAACTTCCTTGGATAAGTCATGCTTTGGACACCCCTTTCTTATTTGCCATACTCTTTATTCGAAGCTCTTTCTTTTTGATCTGTAATGAATATTTTAAGCATATAACATCATTTGTAGTGGTTATGATGTGAAAATCACACAGGTGAACTCTCGCCAAGCATAATAATAATAGTACAAAACCGAGGTATATCAATGCAAACCAAGGTGTATCAGCACAAAAGGGAACTCTGTGTTGCTATAAACAAAACAAACCACTCCTTCTGCCCCACAGTCAAATACACTAGAAAATCTAAACAAGACAAAGTTTAATTACACACAACATGGGCTCCCTCTCTCACACAGGCACAGCAAGGTTTAGATCCACAGGGCCAACTAACCCTATTAGAGAATTAAATCCAACTGAGTTAATGCCTTGAAGAAGAAAATGGATCAGCTTGTGACGGAAAATTAGATTTCCTTTTCCAGAAGATGTAACTATGCTTCAGCTTTGGCCGAACAGTCCATTCTTCCTTTCCCATTATTATACCTATAACATTCAATATTAATTTCCTCTCAAGATAGAGGACATTCCTGTATAGAAAATGTCCCAGGTTCTGCTAACAGTGGCCAAAATCTTGCAGGTGACATATGTTGGTATAATCCCCAGGTATGCTGCCAGGTACAAGAGTGAGTGTTCATGTCATGAATTTTGACTGTCCCTTATTGCTATTTTTGAAAACCCAATAACAGGTGGCCAGTAATTATTTGTAAGCTAAGTTCTGAATTGTGATCCATTTGTATGTGTGAAAATCATCCATTCCACCTACTCATGGGATAGAGTTTGTGTTAATCATTGCAAAAAAGTCCCCTAAAATGCAGAAGTGACAAGGTTAAAATACTTCTTAGACCAGGTGTGGGAAATGGACAGCTACCCAGGTGTTGTTGGACAACAATTCCTAGGCAACATAGCTAATAGTGAGGAATGCTGGGAGTTGCAATTTAGAAAAATCTTCAGGACTACACAATTTCAATCCCGCCTTTTACATTTATATCTCAGATTGTGCTCAGGCTTGAACATGGATCTGGAAAAAACCTTGGCTAACAAAGATTAAAGATTTCCCTGGAGAAAAGGAGAGAAGTGGCTACATTTGGACAAACAAGCTAGATATAGATGCTCCTTTTGCCCACATGCACACTTTGTTCCTCCTGTTGTATCATGCAGTCAAACTAGAAATTTAATTACTCCATTTTTCATTTTGTCCAAACTAAGAAACAATGGTTCTCAGCTTCAAAACAATGCAAGATATTAAATTTTGTTAATTAGTTAGATCAACATCCCAGTTTGCTTTGATGCTGGAAATCAGCATTTCCTAGTATGGACAAAGTGGGAAAGTGTAGTTCTTTGTGGTCTCTGTGCATCACACATGTAGGTTTCTGCCTATACAGAGCAACTCTTTGAAACCTTCTAATTAATGGTATTTGTGTGGTAGATCTGTCCTTCCTCTTTCAATGGGCCTTCCTTAAGCAGTCTGTCCACAATTCTGCTTCATCCACCAGAGGCTGTAGTACCTAAACCTGTCTGAGATTTTCAGCAGCATGTTTTCTTTTCCTCCCTTTTTCTGTTCTTAAATGTTTCCTTCTTTTCTGCAGTTCTTCAGCCTTTGCTGGGAGATGCTTTCTCCTGTTTTGATAAAATACCAGTTCAGAGGCCTATGGTCTCATGCATTCTCTTCAATCACATTTTTGACTACAAATGGAAGATTGCCTCTTACAGAAGGCCACTATAAAAATCTTCTTGAGTAAAGAACACAACAAAGATTCCTGTCAGGTTTGTCTAGGCCAGGGGTAGGCAACCTTTCCCCTTTAAGGGCCGAGGGACTTCAGCTCCCAGAAGCCTCAGCCATGTTGGCCAATAGTCCCATGTTGGCCAATAGCTCCTGGGATTCTGGGAGCTGAAGTCCCTTGGCCCTTAAAGAGGAAAGGTTGCCTACCCCTGGTCTAGGCAGTTGTGATGAAACAAGACTACTAGGTTCTAGCTTCTTGTTCAAGAACTAACAGGTATTTGTTTCCAGAAAGAGGAGTTGTCCAACTGGCATACCCACCAATTATCACAATTTGTCAGGGACAATTGTGATTAAACCTCTGTTGTCCCATTTTTTTCAGCTGCTTTTAAAATGTCACAGTTTCTCTCTCCTTCTCTTTCTCTCCTTCTTCCTCCTCAGTTTACTTCAGTTGCTTCAAAGTGCAAAAGCAGTTGGCACTCAAATAACTCAACTAGCAGGGAGGAGAGGAGAGAAGGGGCAGAATATTGTCCAGTAGGCTCAGACAAAAGCTTTTCCTAGCTTTCATGTTTTTCCTTGATAATACCTTTTGCCTTCTTGACCACATTCTGATGTTGCTTGGCCATATGGGCTCTGGTTTTCATCTGTGAAACGTTGAGAGGGCATGCAGTAGGAACATATGGTATTGGTATCTTCTGTGCATATTTGAAAAGGAACAAAAATCAGCCCAGTACTGACACATTCCTACCAGGTTTAGAGTGAATATTGCTCCACATGATTAAAACTTAATTCCGTTCAAATACCCAGTAAATCCCACAAAATCCATTGCTAGGCATAACAAGCATACTTCTGCATCATTTTATAAATAATCCCCCCCAACCTGCTGGGAATTGGAAGCCCTATGGGGAATATGCATACACATGCATGCACTACATTATAAAACTTGTAAGAGCCAGATACTGGTATTCAATTCCCTGCTTCTGTTCTCTTGGAATATGCAATCTGTCAATATTAAAACAAAACAAGAAGTGTCAGTTGCCAAAACATAATGTAGGTGGGCCATGTTATCTCTCTAAGGGAGGATAATTAATGAAGCAATGAAGAATGAACTACAAAAACTTTTTGGAATGCTTGTTAAAAGAGACTGTTGGAGAGGGGGAGGAAGGTATCTCATTTGGGCTCACTTAAGGAGAGTTGAGGGCAAGAAGTCTAATGAGGTAAAGTCCACAAGGGGAAAGATTTTTGAGAAATGAAAAGGGAGTAACAATTTGTCACTCACAACAGATTAGCCTCATAAAATCTTGGGCAGGATCTCAAGATCCAGAATGTTTACTATTCCTAGTTTTCCAGAATTTCTAGTTAACTGCCATCAAATTGACTTCCATCAACAGCTTGCTCAGGTCCTTCAGACTCAGGTCTCTGGCTTCCTTGATTGAATCTATCCATCTGGAATGTGTTCGTCCTCTTTTCCTGATGTCTTCTATCTTACCAAGCATTATTGTCTTTTCTAGTGGGATATGTTTTCTCATGATATGTCCAAAGTATAACAGGCTCAGTTTGGTCATCTTGGCTTCTAGAGAGAGTTCAAGCTTGGTTTGCTCTAGGACCCATTTACTACTCTTTTTAGCAGTCCATGACATCCATAGAACTCTTCTGCAGCACCTCATCTCAAATGAGTTAATTTTCTTCCTATCAGCTTTCTTCAGTGCCCATCTATCACAACTATGCATAGAAATGGGAAATACAATGGCATGGACAATCCTAATTTTAGTGTTCAATGATATATCTTTACACTTCAAGATTATGTCTAGCTGTCCTTGTCTAGCTGCCCTAGTTTTCTTCTGATTTCTTGACTGCAGTCTCCATTCTGATTAATGATTAATGACTGAGCCAAGGTATGGAAAATCTTGAACTAAAAGGGGCCAGCAGTCATGCGAGCTTGAGCATTCTAGGAATTGTCATCCCACAAACTTCTATTTCCAAGCTCTGCTAGAGATGTTGAATCTCATGGGAAACATGCAAGAGCTTGTAGGTTACAACATGAGGCACGTGCAATGTGGTTGTTGTTTTTTACCATCCAAAGCTAGTGGGCACTTCTGTTACCAATAAGCCTCTTCCCTCCCACAGTTATCCATACTCTGTGTTGACAAAAGAGGGTAACTCTGCAGCCTTGTAATGAGATATGGTCCAGGATTACCAGATACTGACTTTGACACTGTGTTTTCACCATGTGATCCATGACCTCACTGACTTGGAATCTGTCAGTATCCAACATTTGGCATTGACTGAAATCACATCTCTTATGGTGATATGGAAATAGACATCAAACTATGTCCAAGTGCACTTTTACTAAGAAGAATCTTAATAGCAGATAGAAAGATAAACAGGTAAAGAGTGCATAAAGACTCTTAAGGCCCACAGTGACCTCTCAATCGGAAGGTGTAAAAGTCATTTTGGATGACAACTCTGAGAATCCCCTGCCAGCATGGTCATTTTGCTGCCTTTCATCCTATCTTGATTTAGATACTGCAATAAATAAAATGAAGCTGCTTTAAAACAATTTTCTGCATCCTTGTGAGTTAATTTTCTGTTTGCCATCTAATAAAAACTGAATCACACATTTAATTTCAAGATTGGTGATCACCAATCTGTTGCCCAACAGATGGGTTGAACTCTAGCATCTATAATCACACAGGTAGCTATGGTTTATGAGATTATGACCCTTGTAGCCCAACAAAAGTGTCTAAATGCCCTAAAGACACCAGATCCTGCCTGATCTTGGAAACTAAGCAGTGTCAGCCATGGTTAGTACTTGGATGGGAAACAGCCAATGAATATCAGATGCTGTAGGCTATATTTCAGGGAAGGAACTTGCAAAAACTACCTCTGAGTATTCCTTGCCTAAGAAAACCCAGTGAAATTCATGAGATTGCCATAAATTCACAGGCAACATGAAGGCACATGCAGCCTAACAAATCTAGAGAGCACTAGGCTGAGGAAGGTTGTTCTTAATTTTGCTTAATTTTTAATTGCTTAGTTTTATACATTAGGTTCTCCCTGACCCTCTTCCCCCATACATATGCAGACATTCTTCCAGCCCATTCTTCAGTAGGCTGAAACCAGTTTTCTCAACCATCAACTGTGGGATATTTGGGGATGTGTTTGAAACAACATGGACTCAGATTCCAACTGAATCCTCCTCAGGTACCTCCCAGCCCCAGCTCCTAAAATTAACAAACACTGTTTATTTATGGAGAGATGTTTCTTTTTCCAGGGTGCTGAGTTTGCTCTCAAGTGTTTGCATGTTTTTTCCTCATGGCAATGTATCTAAAACACAGCTTCTCTAATGCGAACACAAGAGAATTTTTATTATTTCTTTTGTTTATATAACCATACTTTTGAGGGAATGTAGGTTGCCAAAAAAGGAAATCTGCATAAAATTAAGGTAAATGTATATGTACACATATAAATCTAGAAACAGTGCCTATACTTTAACCAGAAACACAGAGCACCTCATCATAGTGGGAAAGGGTATGAGCAGGTGACTAGGGTCTAATCTGCATTGCAGAAATAGAGCAGTTTAACACTCCTTTAACTGCCATAGCCCATTGCTATGGAATCCTGAAATTTGTAGTATTTTTGTGGCACCAGAGCATTCTGAGAAATGTTAAATATCTCACAAAACTACAGATTCCAGAATTTCATAGCACTGAGCCATGACAGTTAAAGTGGTGTCCAACTGCATTAATTCAGCAGTACAGATTAGAGTAGTGTAGCTGACCAGGTGCTACTGTAGATGTGCAGCTTCAAGGCCCTTGCCATCCCAGTTCCTTATGGTTCTTCATCTTTAAAGTGGGTTTGGAATGAATACAGCTGTTCAGCCAGAGGACTCTTTCTAAGGGTGGGTTGTTTTCTAACAGCCCTACAAATACAGGGCAGTCCTCAGCGAAGTACAGTAGATCCTTGGTATTCGCTGGGTTCCCCCCTCCGGACCCCCCATGATACAAAAATTCATGGATGCTCAAATCCTGTTAAATACAATGGGATAGTAAAATGGTATCCCTGATACAAAATGGCAAAATCAAGATTTCCCTTTGGAATATATATTTTTTTGAATATTTTCAAACTGTGGATAGGTGAATCCATTGATATGAGAGAGCCGATTGTAGGACAACTGGCTTCCCTATTCTGAAGGCATTCCATATCTGCCATAATGTAACACAGGGACAGGCAACCTTTTGGAGACCTGGGCCGGTCTCCCGTAGCCCAGGTCTCGGCTGGGCCAAGGGGGGGGGGGAATGGCGGCGCGTGACCCCCCCCGCCGTGCGCGACCCCCGTGCACGCTGCCACTGCAGCCACCGCCATAGCTTGCGCGGCCGCAGCCGCCACGGCGCATGTCACGGCCGCCATTTTGATAGTCCAAATCGCAGCCGCGCATACCGCGTATGCGCAAGAATACCGCGTATTCACAAACGCGTTGCGGCCACCATTTTGACTTCCAAAATGGCGGCCGCAGCGAGCGCGGCCGAAAACGCGCCCCGACGGCGGTGCACGGCGGCGGCGGCAACCTTCCGCCTGGGCCAGTAAGTCCGGGGGCCGGGGCCTTAACCAGCCCCCGAGCCGTAGGTTGCCAGTCCCTGATGTAACAGATGGAAACAAGGAAATGTATGTAACACCCCAATTGTTATAACATGGATCACTTCCTGAGCCCAAACCCTACTGTAATTATACATCTGATGTACATGTGAACAGGCACTAACAGACGAACCTGAGTTACCTGTGAAAAGACACATGATTAAACAATGCAATATGGCTGGCAGTGTTATAGGACTCCTTTGACCCTCATCCCTTGAATTTTCTCATGGGTACCACAGATAATCTCTTTAATATGGAAAGGGCAATCTGCATTCAACTCCTCATTCAGAAAGCAAGCTCACTGGATAACCCTGGGAAATTTATTGGCCAGGATTATATGGCAATACATTGCTCGCATTGATGGTGCATTAAGTGGGCAGTGTTACTTTCTTACCTGTTGTGAAAAATGGTGGGAGGAAGAGAAAGAGAGATTGTTGGCTCTAAGCCACCCCTGGAAGCCAGGCAGTTAAGAAATAGGTGCTCAGAGCTTGCTATGACCACTCCTTTCCCTCTCTTTTCCTTACCACTGGTTCTACTCAGGCCTTTTCCTCTGCCATGGATGTAGCTATGCCAGGAGGGGTATAAGACCTTGGCCACTATCTCTTAAAACAGGATAAACTATCTTTGCTGTGGAGTGGAAGCTCACTTTTTCATTACTCAGTCCCCAAGAATCCAAGGAGCTAACATGAAGTCTGGACATAGAATTCTGTCATTTCTATCTGAAAAAAGCTGACATTTCCATAGAGGCAGACTTTACAGAATAAGGCTGCATCTGAAAACTGGGTGAAATTTCCAGAACTCTTCATTGTCGAGTGTGTGAATGAGACACACTGTGTGTGAGAGAGTGTCAGTATCTATAACCTCATGGAGAGAGGAAAGTCAGACAGCTGAATTGCATTTTTAAACTAGAAAACAGCCTGTTTTCACTCCCCCCTCTGAATGTTGTTTGTCACAGTGTTAAAAGGTCAACACAGCCAATAAATATCCCCTGAGTAGGCACTGTGTCCCTTTGTAATCATGACAGTATTTAGAAAATGTGTGAATAGCTGGAGAGCACTCTCCGGGTCACTGGAAGGTGGTATCTCATGAAAGTGAAAAGGATACACAACATAAAATCTCTTGCCCCTTGGATACTGAGGGACATTTGCAAAATCCTTGGTGGGCAATTGGCTTGTTGGTATAACTTTACACTGATTTGTAATTTGTATGGGATAAAGTAAAAGGTATGCAACAAGACCTTAGAAAAGCAAGTCCCTGAATTCTGGGAATTGTTGTTAATACAATTCTGGGAGTTGTAGTCCCAAAGAGTATCCTTTCCAAGCTTTGGCATGCAGTTACGATAACCTTGAAGGAGCATAATATCCATCCAGACTCTGAGACTAGGAGAACTGCCTCTGTTGAAAGTATACCATCCTGAATACACCACTGTCCCATCCTAGACATACCCAATCTTGCTTGATTTCTGATGTTAATCAGGGTTGGGCCTAGTTAATACTTGGGTAGGAGATCACTAGGGAATATGAGGGGGTCTCCAGGTGGGGCTAAGAAAGGATCCAGCTTGAAACCCTGGAGAACCATTACTACTCAGAATCAGCAACACTGGCTTAAATGGACCAGTGCTCTGACTCTGTTTAAGGTAACTTGACAAGCTCCTAAGGTGTCTGATTTTGGTCCCAACTCAAAGCAGTTTCTGACAGCAAGCCTTTTTCTTGCATCCCGGGTGACATTTTGTACCTGAGGTGAATAATATAGTTCCCCCCACCACCACTTTCAGATGACCAGTCTGGTAGTTCAATCTTCATAACTGGAAAAGTGATAACATCCTCCACTACATCTAAGCAGTGGTGGTTAGTCTGTCTCATGAGAAGAAAAGGTTTGGGGGTGATATGAAAGTCATGTTTAAATATTTGAAGAGATGTCATGTTGAGGATGGAGCAACTTAGTTTTCTGCTGCTCCAAAGAACAGGGCACGGAGCAATGGATTCAAGCTACACAAAAAAAGAGATTCCACCTAAACATTAGGGAAAGTTTCCTGATGGTCAGAGCTGTTTGACAGTGGAACATGCTGCCTTGGAGTATGGTGGAGTCTCTTTCTTTGGAGGTTTTGAAACAGAGGCTGGATGGCCATCTGCCAGGAGTGCTTTGATTGTATCTTCCTGCATGACAAGGGGTTGGACTGGATGGCCCTTGAGGTCTCTTCCAACTCTATGATTCTAAGTCAGCGAGACTATGGTTCAAAACACACAGCAGAAATAATTCAGTTTGAGACCACTTTCACTGCGCTGGCTCAACACTAGAGAATTATGGGAATTGTAGTTTTGTGAGACATTTAGTCTTCTCTGTCAGAGCTCTGCTGCCACAATAAACTACAGTTCCCAGGAATCCCTAGCACTGAGCCAGGACAGTTAAACAGTCTCAAATTGGATTATTTCTGCAGTGTGTTTTAGACCTGTGAATCTACGCTGGGTTTTAGCCTAAATTTAAAGGAGCTATCTAAGGTGATGAACCTATTTGGAGGATAGGTTCGGTGTCTTGGATATGTCATATAGAGTGCAAACTAAAATCTGAATTGGATTTACCATCCCACTAACATGGGAGTCATCAGCAGCTACCATTCCTGAAGGCATCTAGCCATCTTGGAGAGCACAAGGCAGACTACCTTGCTCAAGGTCACCCAGTGGGTTTTGTGGTCAAACTGGGAATTATACCCTGGTCTCCAGAATTGTAGTCCAATGCTCAAACTACTACATCAAGTTGCCCCTCTGTTATTTTTTAGTCTCACTGATTAAAATGGTCTCTCACCAGCTGAACCAAGCTTTATTTTGGTAAATTTTGCCTAAAGTTTAAAATCCTTGATCAAAGTTGAAAAGTGTAATTGTGAATCATGGGTATCTTGATAGGAATTTCTTATTCCACACTTTAAAAACCTTATACTTTACATACAATTTGGAGAGAAATTTGGATGTCTTCATCTGATAAGAACTTCCATTTTCAGTATATTGGTTGTGTCTTTCCTCTGATTACTTAAATCTTGATTTCTAAGAAATTCTGCAATTAAGCAGGAAATAGCCATAACATATAAGATATCACATCAACAAAGTAGGTTCCTGAACATTAAAGGAGATAAAATAGCCTAAAATAAAAACAAAAACAAAAATGCATACACTGAGAGGATTTCTGCTTGGGAACTGTAGCACGCCAATTAAAGTACCTTCCTGCCCCCAAAAGATAGACCAATCACTGTTTATAGCAGCCCACTGATAAAACACTGGACAAAGAGCCCCTTGGGAGCATGAGAGCCACTGGGATGTGTCCCTCCCATGCTGCTCAATCAATGTAAGGATTTATTGTACACAGAGGAGGAGTGACTGGCACATCTCTTTCCAACACCGGGGACAAAGCTGGTGTGAGGGAAAAGCCACATCATTCATGTAGCCATTTATGCATTGCCTAAAACAGGGGTAGGCAACCTTTCCCCTTTAAGGGCCAAAGGACTTCAGCTCCCAGAATCCCAGGAGCTATTGGCCAACATGGGACTATTGGCCAACATGGCTGAGGCTTCTGGGAGCTGAAGTCCCTCGGCCCTTAAAGGGGAAAGGTTGCCTACCCCTGGCCTAAAACAAGAAGAAATGTGCCACCAAAAACGGGGGGGGGGGGGGGGGGGGGGAGACAGAAGAGATCATAGATTTGCATAACATTTTCATATGTTAATTCATATAAAAAAAGCCAAGTTTACAACGATTACAATTTAGGGTGGTGATATGGTCAAAAGCATTATAATTTATATAGTAATTATATTTACAGTTTAATTTTTTTTTATATCATAGTGGGCAAGAGTGCCCAGGTAACCTAAGCATCTGCTCAGCTTGTTTTCCAATTGTTGATGGTCAACTTCAAGGTCCTTGATCCCCTGGTTTGCTTTCCTTTTTTTTTTTTTAATCTTGCAACTGGACGTAGAATGGACAGCTCTTCAAAGAGAGGGTGGCTTCAAACAAAGGGTTTTCATGTGTCAGCCATTAAAAGAGAAGTCTGTTCTTTGTAGAATAGGAAACATGGCCTTAGGCTTTTCTTGAATAACTCTCCTCTTAAGAAAGTCACTTTCTACATGAGGATAAGGGTGGAAACATCCAAGAAGAGGGTATTCTCCTTTTACATATGTTTATTTTCCCTATAGTAGTAATGCCTGAATGTGCTAGAAGAACACAGGAGACAGCTTTACATTTGTTAGAGCTAGAAACCTTTTTATGCCTATACTCACATATTGCCGGTTTGAACATACGCAGGCTTCTTGTTTGTTTATTTTGCCATGCCCACTGTCATCCTGCATCACTTTATCCTACAGCCATTTCCCACCTAGCTCTCCCTTCCCTATGAATACACCAGAAAATAGCAGCTAAAATCAGAAATTACTTGATGGCACACAACAACAATTATCAGATGCTTGGGTTTAAATGCTAGCAAGATATATTCCTTCATAACTAGGGAAGCAATAAACACCTGGAATACTGGAGACAGAGAACAAGCAAGCAGTGTGTGTATATGTGTGTGTGTGTTGTAGAGCAGGGAATCTTGCAAGCCTTCAAATGCAACTTCAGTGGGTATGGTGGACAGGGCTGCTGAAATTTGCAGTTCAACCACATTTGAGATCTGGATGGCTGTATAATCCCCAACTTGGTCTAGTTAAGTTCCCAAAATGAGAAGCATTTTAGACCCTGGAGCTACCGTAGCAGGTTGTGGCATGGAACTGGCTTTTCAGGAGCACTCAGTTCCCAAGGACCAGGAGGTTTCCAATCTATAATATCTATATCTTTGATAAAATTGTCTGCAGGTTTCTTATCCAGGCAGTGACTATGATGGTACAGGGAGGAGAGAGTCAGTGTCTTATCTGTTGGGTTTTGTATCTTGTGGTGCTCCAAACCATAGGAATTACAGTTATATGAATAATTCTGATACTAGCCACACATATACATTAGTATATCTACCTTACTTGTCAACTGGAAAATATCACACATATGGTAGGCCTATACTTATTTTAACCCTGCTCATAAAACTAGTTTGTGGCATTTTAAAAATTCTACTCTAAACACCCACTACAGTGCTTCCCCTTGCCCTACAATGTTATTTCCTAACCAGAACATACTGCAAAGTACTTTTCCTGCTAGAGAAATAATTTTCTATTTTTCCATCCCTCATGGACATGCACACAATCTGTGTTAGGAAGACACTGTGTTTGTTTCAGAGACCCAATCCCACTCTGTTTCTTTTTCTTTTTCTTTTCTCTCTCTGATGAGAGGAAAGAAGAAAAGCACAATTCAAAGGAGAAGCCAAGAAAAACTTCTGTTTTAGGGAACATTATACCAATGTCATGTATGTGGGGGTGAATTTGTTCATAGCATGCATGAAGAAGCTCTGTGGTTGCCCATTACCAATTGCTGCTGAACATTCAAAGTGGACAAGTTGGCTGGGATCTTAATTGGGGCTCCGAACTCTTGCAACCACCATCACCTGCATGTACCCAGATTACTTAACCCAGTTATATTATAAACAGAGGAGGCAGAAGTACATGAGGGACTGGGCTCCAGCGTGCTTTTAGGCACAACATAACTAATGTGTCACTCCAATAAATGTTTGAATGGGTACAGAATTTCAAAGCCAACAGAGCAGCCATTGGGTCTGGGAGGAAGTCTCTTTAATGCAGTGCTAGCAGGGTAGCCTTGATGGAGCTAAATCTAATCCACTTTGATTAATGCCACCAAATGAGTTTTCCTGACATCTCTCATTTAGCTCTATGGGGCAAATGATTGAAGAGGGCATGGTTAAGATCCCATCACAGCAAACACCTCGAAGACTCTTAAAATAAAATGCTAATATCTTCTACAAATAATGAGGTGGAAACCCCTAACACATTCCCCCACCCCTTTCTTTAATTAACTCCTCCCCAGGTTGCTTCTGTCCCATTTATTCCCCTCTGGTACAAAACAAAAGACATGCTTATTGTCTGGTTTGGGCTTACATAACTCTGCTTCATGTGAGGCAGGTCACAGCTTTCTCACAGTGGCTGGGAGTTATTTGGAGAGTGATTGATTGGGAAATTGGAAGCTTCTTCTACCAAATCAGTCTCACCTAATCTCACATGGTTTGTTCTTGACAGCCAGTGAATCACAGTGAGCTAACCCCCATTAGGCGGAACAAGGCAGCCATCTCAACTAGCAGATGCTAGGGGGCAGGTAGGAGGGCAGCAGCTAGATGGAGGGAGGGGCTTTGCATGTCAAGCAGCCTCCCCTGCATTGTCTAACCTAGCCAGCTCCCTTCTCAGGTGTGTTAGAAAACAGTATTCCTCCTCACCATTGTCAAAGAAAGATTCGTCTATGCATGGAACCAAGGGTGCCACCAGTGCCATCACTGGAGGTTGAAGGGGGTGCAGACCACAGCAGGTGACACCCCAGAGGAGGGGTGACACCAGATGGAGCCCTCCTTCTGCTGCAGCAGAGGGGCAAGTGCACCCCTTGTGGCTTAATCTCTGCCCCATCTCTATCCCTGAAGAGGGACCCAAGATGGTAGCAAGGACAGCGAAAGGGTGAGCATGCCCCTGGTGTTTTCATCACTGTCCTGGCTCTCTCCCCAGGGAGGGAGCAGAGGCCATGGTGAGGGGGGCAGGTGAGCAAGACAGCGGGAGGGGAAGGTGGGGTAGGGTGAGGCCACTGTGTTTGAGCCTCTTATTCTTTCCTTCAGGCTGCAAAATGTCTTGGTTCAGTTCTGTCTCAAATCTCCTTTAAACCAGAAATCTCAGGGGCTGAACCTGGACAGTCTGCTCACTGCTGCTGAAGTAACCCAAAGCTGAATGAATATACAGTCAGCTCTCCACATTTGTGGCTTTGACTTTTGTGGATTTGATTATGCATGGAATTGAGTAATATGTTCTCTCTGGGAATCTCTAGGTCCTCCAGTGACTCTATGGTCAGCATCTAGCAGAATTGTGCTGGAGGTCCTAGAGATTCTTAGATAAAACACTTCTCTAGGCATTTTGTAGGTCCATCAGCACAATTCTATGGTCAACGTCCAGTGGATGTTGACCACAGAGATTCCTAGATAGGGGTTCTCTTAACTTAAAAAAAGTGGTTTTTTTAATTTGCGGTTTTCCACTTTCACAGGAGTCCTACAACCCTAACCCCAGTGAATGTGGAGGGCCCACTGTACCTGAAGTCCTCCAACAAAGTATGGAAATGGTATTAGGCAATGTTTTTGGACTATAACTGCCAGAATAACTGCAGAATGGCTACTTGACATGATGGCTTGGCCGTTCTGGGAACTGAAGTCTAAAATGTAACACTTTCCAACTGAGTAGATTAATTTAAGAATGAGTATGACCAGTGAATAATGTTCCGAGCTATAGGGCTAACCCAAGACATTTCACTGCCTAAGGAGGACAAGATGATGCCATCTCCCCAATTCCATACACAAAAGCCTGCTGGCTTAGCAGATGGATATTATTTCAGCAGTGGTGATGAGCTAAGGCAGCCATTGCAAGTAGCAGATTCTGGAGGGCAGAGAAAGAGAGCTCCCCAAACATGTGGGCTTTTGCTGTACCTAAAGCACTATTCACTGCACCTGCATTTACTGTACTTGAGGCAGGAGGCTACTTCTGGGGCACAAGTCATACATAGCTCTGTTTTGAAAGGAGGAGGAATTCATGAAGAATATTCAGAAGGCTGCCCCGTTGCCCTCCATCACCTGCCCCCGAGGTACTTGAGGCATTTCATTCACACAGATGTACTGATCATTATTCGCTTCCTAGAGCACATGTTATATTAGCATGTTTTGCAAAGGCTAGTTCCTACCAAGCTGCATCACACTATTCCATCTGTATCATATCTTCCTAGACTGGATCATGTGGAAAGCCTTTGCATCCTCAATAGACTTTTCTGGCAACTGATGCTGGGCATGTTGACAGTCTGAATGGGTGGAATAATTTATTAAGGGGCAGCATACCCTTAGAAGCATCATGTACAGTCTGAGGTCTTTCCCAACTGGCCCATGGCACAAAACCACCTAAATAGTGTGGTGTAGTAGCTTGAGCATTTGACTATGGGGGGGTTGCAGACTGCCAGAAATAGTGTGAATTCAGTCCACTTTTAGGGTTAGGGTTAGTGCTAGGGAATCATGGGAACTGTTATTTTTCTGAGACATTGAGCCTTCTCTGTCAGACACCTCTGATGCCACAATAAAATACAGTTCCCATGGTTCCCTAACTCTAACCCTAACCCTAAAAGTGGACTGAATTCACACTATTTCTGGCAGTCTGCAACCCCCCTATGTCTCTGGAGACTAGGGTTCAAATCATGACTTGTAAGGACACAAGGTCCTTGGGCAAATTACACTTTCTCAGTCTCAGAGGATGGCAATGGCAAACCCTCTCTGCCATTGCCAATAAAACCCTGTGATAGGGTAACCTTAGGGTCACTATAGGCCTAAGCAGACTGCCAGAAATAGTGCACATTAAATTGAGGCACTGCCCTGGCTCAGTGCTAGGGAATCATGGGAACTGTATTTTTTTCTGAGACATTGAGCCTTCTCTGTCAGAGAGCTCTGGTGCCACAATAAACTACAGATCCCATGATTCCCTAGCACTGAGCCAGGGCGGTGCCTCAATTTAATGTGCACTATTTCTGGCAGTCTGCTTAGGCCCTATAAGTTGGAAGTGACTTGAAGGCACACAACAACAACAGTGAGGATAAAACCATGAAAATTATTTATCCTTACTTACAAGGATAAAATATTCATATACGTATATCCTTAAATTATACTGTAACAAAAATGGACTATTATTGGGGGAAAGGAATTATTTGCAAGGAACTAGTTACTTCCTTTAATACTGCTCAGTGATAGCCCTTCAAATAACAGACTTCATTCTCCCAAGTCTGCAATCTCATTTATCACCATACATGTAGGAAACATCTTTCATTCCAAATTCTTTTTTGAAAGTAAAGAAACCAGGAAGAAAACCCCTACCACCACTGCCCTTTGCAAATGCAGCAGGGCCAGTTATAAACTTGACAGTTGTCCTGTTGTGCCTCTGGTAAAATGTTGTGATTTTATTGCTTCCTGTAATAAGCTGCTAAACTAGCCTAGCAAGGACTTCAATGTGCTCCTGAGTTTCGATACTAGAGATAGTGAAAGGAATCAACACCTGAGATATACTGACTTTCCTGAAACATTAATCAGGAAACAAGTTTCACTTATCTCACAACCTTGTGCCTCACAATGCACTTCAACTTAATGTTAACATTGTGTTTAATGCTTATGAGGGTACTGTTGTGAATTTTAAACATAATTTCAATTTTAAATATTTCCACAAATGTTGGACAGGTTTAATATGTTCAGGGCTGGAGAGCGAATTCCCATTAGTACTAGTAGCATATGAAGCAAGCTTGTTTTCTGCTGCTCTAGAGAATAGGGGCCCATTCACACTATAGAATTATAGTGCTGTTATTCCATTTTAACTTCCATAGTTTTGTCCTATGGAATCCTGGGATTTGCCGTTTAGGCAGGGACATTTAGAATTATTAGTCTAACTCCAGTGCCTCACCAAACTACAAACCTCAGAATTCCATAGGATGGAACCATTAAAGTGGCATCATAATTCTATAATCCAGTAGTGTGAATGAGCTAAAGGACATGAATCAGAGGATTTAATTTACAAGAAGAAGGATCCTATCTAAACATAAGAAGAACATCCTGATGGCGGGAGCTGTTCAAGAGTAGAGTGGACTGCCTCAGAGAGTGATATACCTCTTTCCATGGAGGTCTTTAAAGAGATGCTGGATGGATATCTTTCAGTAGTTCCTTAGTTGTGTATTACTCCAGAGCAGATGGTTGGACTAAATTTCCCTTGTGGTCTCTTCCAACTCTATGATTCCACGACCAATATTAAGGGATTGTAGGGGCTGAAGTACAAAAGTTCTATGATGCAAAAAAATTCTCCAACTGTTGAAGAAATCCTCCAACCATTCCTCAAATTACATTCTTCTCATTTCGCATGACAACCAACTGCCCATGTCCTGAACCTGTCCAGTAAGCTGTAGACTAAAACCCAATTCCTATTGGAACTCTCATTTAAACTAAATCCATTGAATCAATTGTTGAGTGGTGAACCAACTCTTATCAAACCACATTGATTCTAGTTAGGATTACTAATAAGATTGATGTGAGCATTGTTTATAACTCAGTGACAAGATAACACATATACATTGGCTATAGGAGGCTCCAGGTTCACTCTCCAGGGGTCAAGCATCAAATTGTACAGCTTCACATGCTGTGGCTTTTTCTTACAGTGGAGATATTCCAATCCCTTAAGCATACTGGCTGCCCTTTTTGCCCATTTTCCAGCCTGAAAATATCCTTTTCCAGGTAGAGTATGGACACAGTATTCTGTATGTTATTTCACAAAATCATTATCATACTTGCAATCCCCCCCCCCCCAATTTATTTTGTAAACTAGGCACATTGGTATTTGACCATGAAAAATATGGGTTCTGTAGAGATATGCCAAAAATAAGGTATTCTTGTCCTTCAGATGTTGTCAAACATCAGCTCCCATCATCCCTCACTGTTGGGGGCGCTGTCTGAAGCTGATTATAAGTTGCAGACCACAACTTCTGGTGGCTGGACCACATGTCCTCCACCCTTGAGATAAGACATGACAGAAGTGCTTTGAAGGTCCAGCTGCTAAATTTTATACACTTTTCAAGGACCAAGTAATCAGAATAGTTAAATTCACTGCATACACTGCAGTTCCAACCAGAATGAAAATATACTGTTCAATCAACATTTATACATAGTTGCACTTAACTGCATTGGCACCACCTTGCATCAAAGAAAGGTATTTGAGAAAACCACCACTAGTAACTGATATAATTTATTGATCTTGGGTAAACAGAACATGTTTGGATCTGTCAGACCTCATTGCAAGTATTGATCTGCAATTGTGATGGCTGTGCTTTGCACTGAAACCTTGATTCCCATCAGCCAAGATCAATGACACAATTGGTTTCTTAATAAAGCAAACCAAGCATCCTGGGGAATAAAGATGGGACATGGGATTCAGAGCTGGAGGTGACCTTTTACTTAAGCCCCTTGCAAGAGCTTGGAAAAGGTATTTTTAGCATTACAGCTCCCAGACTCCCAGAATTTTGCGATAGAGTGCTCACAATTGGGAAACTCTGGAATTTGCAGTCCAGAAAGGACATGATTCTAAATTCTACGTCAGTGGGTATATGCTGTTTGTTATTAAGTGCCCTTGAGTCAGCCCTAACTTATGGTGATCACGTGGATGAGACATCTCCAATACCTGCTTTCCTGCACTATTCTCCTTAGTTCTCGCAAGCCCATGCCTGTGACCTCTCTGATCGAGTCTATCCATCTGGTATGCAATTTTTCTCTCTTCTACCCTGTACCTTTTCTAGCATTATTGTCTTTTCTAATGTCAGGCTTCTTCATGATCTTCAAATATGATAGCCTCAGTTTGATAATCTTGGCTTCCAGTGAGATTTTGGGCTTGATCTATTCAGAACCTATTTGTTTCCCTTTTGGGCTATCCATGGGATCCTTAGCAGTCTTCTCCAGCAACCGCATCCCAAATAAGTTTGATATTTTTTTTTGCCTATCCACTTTTTTCACTGTCCAGCTCCCATATACGTGCATGGTGATGGGGAATACAATAGTTTGGACGTTTCTAACTTTAGTGCTCAGTTTATGTCTTTGCTCTTTAGAATCTTTTCTCGTTCTTCCATAGCTTCCCTTCCCATCCCTGGTCTTCTTATTTCTTGACTGCAGTCACCATTCTGATCAATGTTTGATCCTAGGTATGGGAACACTTTAACTATTTTGATTTCTCCATTGTCTAGGCTGAATTTATATATTTACATAATATATATACATATTAGATAGATAGATAGATAGATAGAATGTATGTACATATCAAAATATGCTTTAGCCTACATTCTGCATGAAGGTTTGGTTGGAGGATTCTGGGAGCTGTATTCCTAAAGGTAATTTCCCCATGCTGTGCACCCTGCCATCAGCACCCCAGAAGATCAACTTGCATAATTTTAGTTTGTGTGTCAAAGGCACATATTGAAGAAGGCTGAAAAAGAGTATCAGTTCAGACCCCCCTGGTGTCCTCAAAGACTGTTTCCCAGTTCCCTTAGATCCAAAGTTTACTTTGATGCAATGAAGCAACAACAAAACACAAAGCAGCAGCCTCAGATGAATTTTTTTAAAGCTTGAGAGAGGGGATTAGAACAAATCTTTCAACTAAATTGTGCCACTATTGCTCACAATTATTTTTCCCCCAGACACAAAGTCACTGAGACATCTATTTTTTTTTCTTTCTCTGCCCCATGTGTTTTCTTGTTGACCCCTGACTGTTTGTAACTTCCCCCCCCCCACTTCTTGCCCCTGATATTTGTGATTTGTCTGATTCCTGTTCCTTTTCCCTGCACCGATGTTTTTAACCTTTATATTGTAGCAATTTTAACTTTTTTATTGTTTTAACTCTTTGTAAGCTGCTTTGATCATATCCATGGAAAGGCGGGGTAAAAATAAAATTTATTATTATTATATTATTATTATCAGCAGTGAATCCATGTACATGACAGTCATTTCTGATGGTTTTCTACAATGACTTTAGATTTCATGATACAGGAAGAAGAATGAGTCTACTGGAAGAAATGTGTGTGTGTGTACCTCCACATTGCCTGTCAACTTATGGCAACCCCATAAATTTCACAGGGTTTTCTTAGGCAAGAAATACTCAGAGGTGGTTTTGCCAGTTCCTTCCTCTGAAATATAGGTTACAGCACCAGGTATTCATTAGCTGTGTCCCATCCAAGTACTAACCAGACCTGAACCTGCTTAGCTTCCAAGATCAGACAGGTCCTGGTGCCTTTAGAGCAGGGGTAGGCAACCTTTCCCCTTTAAGGGCCGAGGGACTTCAGCTCCCAGAAGCCTCAGCCATGTTGGCCAATAGTCCCATGTTGGCCAATAGCTCCTGGAATTCTGGGAGCTGAAGTCCCTCGGCCCTTAAAGGGGAAAGGTTGCCTACCCCTGCTTTAGAGTAACATATGAAGCTGTTTCATCCTAAATGGTATAAATCAGCATTCCCTACTCTGACTGGCAGAAGCCCTTTAAATTCTCCATCAGATGTCTTTGACACCACTTGATCCTTTTTATCCTCTCCAGAGGTACAACATGAAGCTTTCTCCATGCAAAGTATGTGTCCTACCATTGCATTGAAAAACATTCCCCCATGTTTTGGCCAACACATTACCCAGATTGGCCAATGGTAAGAGGTCATGAGAGTTGTAGTCCAAAATATCTGGATAGTCAAAGGTTACCCATAAGCCTAGGGAGTTTAATTTTCAACACATGACAGAGTGGGATGGAGCCTGAAGACAGATATGACCCAGTTTCTCTAATGTAGCCATGATTATTCTCATGGTTTAAGAAATAATGTTAGTTTTGAAAAGAAATGTTGTGGTAGCCCATCCAACACTAGTTTGAGCTGAATTGTCCTGCAGATACCTATGGGATACAAATAAAATTCTCTTGCTACATCGTGGTGCACATGGACTTTTGTATGGCCTAGTAGCAGCAAACTGTTCAACATTTCACAGATGAAAACCAAGCAGTAACAGAGAGTGATCCAGATGGCAAAAGATATTAATGAGGCAGAACAGACAAGCTAGGAGAGGCTGCAGCAATTTGCTTTTGCCTGAGTCTACTGGAAAAATCAAGGTTCTGCCTCATCCTCTCCTTTTTTCCCTGCTGAGTTAAATGAGTTACATCTGCACTGGGAATTCAACTTGCAGCAATTGAAGTAAGCTAAAGGGAAAGGGGGAGGAGAGAGAAAGTGGGACATTTCAAAAGCAGCTGAAAAAGTGGGACAACAGTGGATTAATCAGGACTGCTGGAAGGTATGTAGTAATAGCTGTTGTCGTTGTTGTTTTCATTTGTCATGAACTATCATACTCAACAGAGTAGGCCTTTAGTTTTACAGTATGAACTAAGAAGAGGGAAAGGACAAATTCTTCCTTCTCAGAATATGACTAATCTTGGTGATGTGTGCTGAAGCTCATAATGGCTATTCAAAGGAAAGAGTATTACTGACAACTTGTGAAATTCCAATAGTCCCATTCATATGGGCACTTGGCAGTTGACACCCATTGATTCCTTCTAAACCTTTTCACACACACAAAAAAAATTCATCAATACTAATATGGCTAAATGCCAGTATATGTCAGTGTTTGCCAGAATTAAAGCCTTGTCTCAAAAGGGGACAAATTGACTTGAATGTCAAGGTTTATTATTTTCGTAGGAGGAAAGTATTTGCAACAAAGAAGAGCTATTCTGGATCAACCTCCTCCAAGCCACAGTTGAGAACAATAACAATTCCAATTCAGTGAGTCACTTTTTCTCCCCTTTAAATACAGAGGGATAGTTTTAAAAAGTAGTTTCATCCCTAGATTCATGCCAAAAAAAATGCCCTGCTTGGCAACTGTGAGGCAATTTAAACTCCCAGTCTCTCTTAACATCTGCAACTGGTGCTTTCAATGCTGTTGTTGTTATGTGCCTTAAGAGCATCTAACTTATGGTAACTCTATGTTGTTGATGTGTTGATGTGTGCCTTCAAGTTGTTTCCAACATATGGTGACCAATCACAGGATTTTCTTGGCATATTTCTTCAGCAGGGGTTTGTCATTGCCATCCTCTGAGGCTGAGAGTGTGTGACTTGCCCAAGGTCACCCACTGGGTTTACATGACTGAGCCAGGATTTGAACCCTGGTCTCCAGAATCATACTGCTGTGGACAAACCACTACACCATGCTGGCTTACATGGTAACGCTATCCTAGGTTTGTTTTTGTTTTAGCAAGTTTTATTCAAAGGAGGTTTAGCATTGCCTTTCTTTGGAAACCCAGCCTTATGAGGAATGACTTACAGAGTTGGGTATGTTTAGCTTGAAGAACAGAAGACTGAAGCTGCACCTGCACTGCAAAAATAATGCAGTTTGATACCACTGTGACTACCATGGCTAAATGCCATGGAATTCTGGGATGTGAAGTTTGTTGTGGCACCGGAGCTCTCTGACAGAGAGGGCTAAATATCTCACAAAACTACAAATCCTAGAATTCCATAGCAATCAGCCATGACAGTTAAAGTGGTGTCAAACTGCATTAGTTTGTGCACTGCAGATGCTGCCTGAGAGGTGATCCAATAGCTATCTTTAAATATCTGAAGCGATGTAACGTGGAAGATGGAGTAAACTTGTTTTCTGCTGCTCTGGAGAATACAACCCAAATCAAATTAGAAGAAAAGAGATTCAACCAAAACATTAGGAAGAATTTATTGTAAAAACTGTTCAACAGTGGAATGGATGGCCTTGGAAGGTGGTGAACTCTCTTTCTTTGGAGTTCTTTTATATAGGGGTTGGATGGTCATCTTTCAGGATTGCTGTACTGTTGATACTGTTGATACTGTACTGGCAGGCATCATTGATAAGGTTGAGAGTGTGTGATTTGTGACATGTCTAAGGTCACCTAGTGACCATCCATGATGGAGCGAAGATACGAACCTTGTTTCTCAGAGTCCTAGTTCAACACTTAAACCACTACACCATGCTGTTTCTATGTAGTTTCTGTGCTGCAGTCTTATTATTTAACAAATTTGATAAATACATAAATACATCCATGTGTGGGGCAGTTTTTATAGTATGAGGAGACAAGGACAGCTTACAGTGTGTAATTCAGTATAAGAGAAACAGGAATTTAGGAAGGAAGTGGAAACTGGAATAAGTTGGACAGTGATATATCATCTCCCCCCACCCCAGTATTACACTATTAAACTTTAGTAGGACGGGTTTGTAGTAAAGGTTCCACAGAATCCCCAAGCTGTAAATCAGGTCCTTGTGGGCAATAACCAGAACTGGATTTCTGATGAAGCAAGAGCTGAATCCAACATAAGGGTGTATGTGTATGTGCAATCTCTTCTTTCCACTGCCACTTCCCTGGGTTCCTTGAAAACTGTTCTGGAGGATTGGAACCCACACTAGAGTGTATTTTTAGCATTGGAGAGGGTATTAGAGGAAGTGGGAGGTGAAAATATCTTGCTGCAACTCTGAGTGCCATGTTCAGTTTGGGTCTATGTTTCTCTTACATATCTTAATTCCAAAGATGTGCCATAAGAGAATGATAGGTGCTGGGGGAACTCCATTCAGGCCATCCATCTTTGGTAAGATAATATAGGTATTCCCAATATGTTCTTATCATTATCTGTGAAGTACCTGAGGACAATCCTATGGTAAATGTTAATGTTTCTGTTGCTTCTAAAACTAGGATGTTATCACCTTCTATCTTTGGGGGGGAACGTCAAACGATTCTCTACAATTGCATTATATCACATCACTTGCAATTTTCCTTCTTCCCATGGTCAGCCTCTACTAAAGCAAACACTAAAGTTTGTGTGACATCTTCTGTTCTTCTGAACAGTCATCTACAGATGCAGTCCATCACATTCAGTTTCCACAAAAACAAAGATAAAACCTTCTATAAACTTTTTCTTTATTATGCTCCCTGCACCACAATGCATGGGCACAACCCAGCACAGTTTGACCTCAGGATTTTTTCCAAATACTAACCCTTAGCACTGATTTGTATAGTCTAGTAAGGAAATAGATGTCTTTGGAAATGCCACCTTTATCATCAAATAATCATAGCCTTCTTGTTGCGTGTTTCCAAATAATGTCTGATGTATGATGAAGCTATCATGGGGTTTTCTTGGCTTTGGCTTCCTCTGAGGCTTTGAGCATGTAACTTGCCCAAGATCACCTACACTTGGGCATTTGGGAATGCAGAATGGGAATTCCAGGTCAGAGGCTGTTTCTTCCAGCATTGGATTATTTAGACCAGTGGTTCTTAACCTGTGTTGTTGTTGTTTTTACCAGGGACCTCTGTGAAAAGTCTTTTGTTGCTAACAGACACCAAGACATAACTCAAGATTTAAAATCCTAAAATGCATCAAATACTGTACTTACTATACACCTCAACATGGGAAGGATGGGGTTGCCTTTTGATGCTCTGTATCAGGCAGCAGCTGCATCAACAATAACAAGTCTTAGGTTGCCCTGGACAACTGACAAGACACTGCAACTCCCTTTGACAATTACACCATCTGTAATTGCCTTCCCTCAGAGACACTGGAGCCAGGGGAAGACTTTTCTCCTGCTTCTTTCTGCAAGTTTTTTGCTGGAGTGGATTAAAAGGCAATGTGTAGGCCCAAGTAGCCAGCCAGCCTGCCTTTGCTTTGGCTCCTGCCAAATGGATGCTCTGCTGTGGCTCAGCTGCTCAGCTTGCTTCATAGAATAGAATCATAGAATCATAAAGTTGGAAGAGACCACAAGGGCCATCCAGTCCAACCTCCTGCCATGCAGGAAATCACAATCAAAGCACCCCTGACAGATGGCCATCCAGCCTCTGTTTAAAGACCTCCAAAGAAGGAGAATCCACCACTCTCCGAGGGAGTGACTTCCACTGTCAAACAGCTCTTACTGTCAGGATGTTTCTCCTAATGATTAGGTGGAATCTCTTTTCCTGTAGTTTGAATCCATTGCTCCAGGTCCTATTCCTTCCAAGGCTGGAAGGCTGGCTGTGCCTGTTCATTACTTGTCATGTGGCTAGTCCACTGCGAGGAGGAGACAAGCTGAGTAACTGAATGACATAACACAGCTGCCTGCCTGCCTGCCAGCCAGCCAGCCAGCCAGCCAGCCAGCCAGCCAGCCAGCCAGCCTTTGTCCTTCTCTCTCTCCCTTTCTCTTTCTCCCCCATCCTTTCCAAGCAAGAGCAGTCCAGTTTCCTATCAACTCCTCCTTTTTTTTGCATTCTTCATCAGAAGGGAGGGAGATAGGGAATTAAGGGAAGGAAGGAAGCAATGGCAATAGCATTTCCTTTTCAATATACTACTTAATAGTGACCTCAGCACTCTCTAAGCAGTTTACAATCTGTAAACCAGTTGCCCCCAACAAGCTGGGTACTTGTTTTACAGACCTACGGAAGGATGGAAGGCTGAGTCGACCTTGGAGCCCTGGGATCAAACTCACAACATTGTGGCTGCAGTACCTGCATTTAAATACTGTGCCACCAGGGCTCCTAGTGGACTAGCAAGCAAGCAAGCAAGCAAGCAAAGGGTCTGGCACCCAGTGGTATCATTAGGTTTGGTGTAACCCCCGTGTGATAACATGGTGCCACCCCATGGACCTCCTCCTATAGCACAATCCCTGAACTGTGACTTCCCTTCGGGGCCACTCAGAGTGAAAAGGGGGCAGTTTACTCATGAATAAGCAAGTAGAAGATCACTCTTCCCCAAACTCTTTCCACAGGTTGTCTCCTGTCTCAGCCATTGCTGCTTCTGCAGCCAGTGCCACCATCCCCTCGGCCAGTGAGGCCCATGCTTACAATCCTGTTCTGACTCCTTCTCTAGCTCTGAAAGCAGCGATAAAGCTGTCAGACACTATGGGTTGCAGTTGCTGCCACCAGCTTGGGCTCGCTGTGGTTATCCTGCCACATGAGAGCCAGAGAAGTGGAGCGTGCCGTTGCTGCCAGAGTCAGACCTGGGGTGCAAGTGTGGGGCCTTGCTAGCTGAGGAAAGGATGACAGCAGTGACCTTGGCTTTGCCTTGACTCTTGCCATGTGGCTGATCTGCTGCAGGGAGAAGGTGAGTTGAGCAGCCTTCAATCCTTCATGGACTCCCCTCCAGGATATTGTGGCCTCCTAGGGGTCTGCAGACCACAAATTAAGAACCATTGGTTTAGACAATAATGTCTGGCTCCTCCTGACATTTTTTATATTGAAAATATGAAAATAGGGCAAATTAAGGTTGGGATGTATGTGCTTGAGGTAGACATACCACCTATGTCTGTGGAGTTTATCACACAGGGGAAATCCCATGCAGAAACGGGTTTTTAAATTGAAAAAAACCTGCAAAAGCGGGCAGATTTTCAGACGACATCGCTGTTAAAATGGGGTTGACCCGAACGGAAAGTAGTCATAAACTGCTTCTTTTTACTTTTGGAAAATCCCAAAAGTAAAAAGAAGCAGTTTCTGACTACTTTCCGTTCGGGTTAACCCCATTTTAACAGCAATGTGTGTGAAAATCTGCCCGTTTTTGCAGGTTTCCCCCACCTTTTAAATCCCGTTTCTGCACGGGATTTCCCCCGTGTGATAAACTCCTATGTTTGTCAGTGTAGGCATAAATAATATATTCTGTGGTGCAGCTTAATTTTTAATTCTTCCACAGTTGTGGTTATATGTCATGCTAATTCCATGTGCCAGATAAGCTTTCATTCAGTGATGAGTAATGCCTCCAAGTTTAATACTCAGCTGCAAACATTATGTTGCCGAAAATAAAATAAAAAATCCATTGTGGTTTTCAGAAATCTTTCTTCCTATCTGCCAAATGGCTTTGAGGTGACATACTGAAGTATGTCACCCATGTGTTATGTCCTCTAAACACATGATTATGCTGTTGGGTTGTGGTGGTGGTTGTAGATGTAATTCATGGCCTTAATTCTTTATAGTAGAGTAATGGTTCTTTATAGTATCAGTGATTAAAATTACATGGAAATTCAACAAGAATCAAGACAAAATGCTGTTCAGTTTCAAGAAGAAAGGCTACTCATACAGAAAAATCCTAAAATGTGAGATTAATGTTAAATAAATCAATAAATCTCACACTTCAGGACTTCCGTGTGTTAGTCACTTTTCTTAAATGAAGTCAGACAGCATTTCATTTTTTTTATTCCTGTTGGATTTTATAATTTTATATTATAATTTTATGAATAGCTTTTTACGTTATGTTCTCTCAAGGAGGCAAATTTATCTCAGAACATGAACTAACTAAGGACATTATCACACGGGGAGTTGCGGGGAGAAAGTGGAAATAAACGGGACTAGCGGAAGACTTTAATTTACGGGATTTGTCCCGTTCTGCCTCGTCTGATAACTAAATTCGAATTTAAAAGGGGGTTAATTCGAACAAAAACCTGATCTTTTCAAATCCTCAAAAATCCCGAAAATGAAAAGATCAGGTTTTTGTTTGAATTAACCCCCTTTTAAATTCGAATTTAGTTATCAGACGAGGCGGAACGGGACAAATCCCGTAAATTAAAGACTTCCGCTCGTGCCCGTTTATTTCCACTTTCTCCCCGCGACTCCCCGTGTGATAACATCCTAATACTTGCCTACCTATTCCATTTCAATTTTCATTGGCAGCCTTCTCTAATATAGTGCTCCCTGGATATGGTGGAATACAGTACCCATCTCCCAGCTATGATGGCCAAGGTTGGCAAGAATATAGATTCTCGATATATACAAGATTCTTGAGAGATGAATTTCAAACAGAACCTCATTTGTTTGGCAGCAAAATGCTGTTGAGCTCACTGAAACATAGTGATTGCCCTTACTGTGTGCCTTCAAGTCACTTCTGACTTATAGTGACCCTATGGTGAGCCTTTCATGGGTTTTCTTGGCAAGATTTCTTTAGAGGGAATATGCCAATGCCTTCCTCTAAGGCGGAGAGAATGTGACTTGCTCAATGTCATCCAGTGAGTTTCAATGGCCAAGCAGGGATCTGAATCCTGGTTTCCCAGAGTCCTAGCCCAATAGTGAAACCACTGCAGGGAGAGGCAGGAAATAATAATAATAATAATAATAATAATAATAATAATAATAATAATAAGCCTTCTGCAATCTGGTACTCCCTAGATATGTTGGACTATAATACCCATCCCGGTCATCATAGCCAAGGTTGAGATATACAAAATTTTGCATGATCGTTGTTGAAAGCTTGACATCTAGGAAAAGGACTTTGGCAATGTGTGTGGAAGGAGTAGACACTGCAGCCTGCCCTGTGATTATGGTCCTTTGATTGCCAGGTGAGTTTATTTCCTTAAAATCTTGATTGTGAGCAAGAGAAAGAAGAATACAGATAATAGCTTCTTTTGTTAAAGTATTTTATAGAGAACAGGCTAGATATTCCTAAACTGAAAAGAAAGCTGCAGTACATGGTGATCTGGAAGCGAATAAAATATCCTTCCCCTTGCCACCACTTCTTGGGTTTGCAAAGCAGAAGATGGAGGGTCTGGTTCATTCCATGTTCCTGCTTCTCTCTTTAAGCTGCTAACGCTTCATAGTGAGAGAGAAAATGCAGTGAAGATCCAAATCAGCTGGCTTTTCCATATTTTATATAGGTGCAGTTTGCAAGACCAAAGCTCACCTGGTGTTTTGCATTTTGACAAACTTATAACTAACATTTCATATAACTAACTTCTAGAACATGGCCACACAGCCCGAAAAACCCACAAAAAACTATGGATGCCGGCCATGAAAGCCTACGACTTCACATTATAACTAACATGTTATCAGGTTTGTTCTTCTGACAAGAGGACTTTTTGCAAGCATGAGGAAGTGCATCAAAAAAAAGCTGGCATATAATATGCATTGTTTAGAAAATGTCTTTCTTTGTTGCTAAGCAAAGGAGATGTAATATTATTTTTAAACAATTAAAACATGCTGTCTTGTTCATTGAGAACATAAGTTGGAAAGCTGAAATACCAAACAGGATTTCTTCCATTTCTTCTTTGCCCATAATTTTCCTGTCGTTCTGTTGTCTTCTGACCTCTAGTGGTATGAACAATAACTGCAATCTCAACTATCAAGTCAATGGGACAGCTTTCAAGCTAGAATGGTTTTAATGGTTTCAGCATTGGACTATAACTCTGGAGACCAGGGTTTGAATCCCTACTCAGCCATGGAAACCCACTGGGTGACCTTGGGCAAGTCACATTCTTTCAGCCCCAGAGGGTCACCAAAAATCATAAAGGACTGGAAGGCAAAACCACTACCATCACCACCACAGCTTTCAGTTGAACCATTGGTGTATCTACTTCAGGGTTACTTAAGTAATCTGATGTGTTGTTGTGTGCCTTCAAGTTGTTTCCAACCTATGACAACCCTGAGGCGAACCTATCATGGAATTTTCTTGGCAGGTTTTGTTCAGGGGGGTTGTGTTTGCCTTCTTCTGGGGCTGAAAGCTGAAAGCCCAAGGTCACCCAGTGGGTTTTCATGGCTGAGTTTCTTCAGAGGGGATATGCCATTGCCATCCTCTGAGGTTGAGACAGTGTGACTTGCGCAAGGTCACCCAGTGGGTTTTCATGACTGAACTGGGAATTGAACCCTGGTCTCTAGAGTCACAGTCCAACACACAAACCACAACGCTACACTGGCTGACAGCACTTTCCCCCACCATGTACTGATACAATATTTGGGCCCATTGACCACAATTGTTTCTTTCCCTTCTGAAAGCTCTCCAAAAACAGCCACCTTGGCTTGGAGACTGATGCTGGTCCACGAACCACCACTTTGAGTAGCACTGAACAACACTACAGATTTACAGTGGCTTGTTACCACTTTAACCACCATAGCTCTATACTAAGTAGTCTGTGACCTGCAGTTTGGAGAGGTACAGAGTACCCAGATCTTCATGTCTGAATTTCTCCCTTCCTGGTAAAAAGGAGAAGCAACAACAGCCCTACTGTGGCTTAACAGCTGCTGGGTGCAGGAGGGTTTTGGATGGAGTGCAGACAAGGGAATAGGTCTCTGACCCCTGTTCAAAAAGGGATGTATGCACATGTAAGCTGCACTAATGCTTAAGTCACTAACACAGGGGTAGGCAACCTTTTTGAGCTGGGGGCTGGGTTGCTGTCCCTCAGACAATTGGGGGGGCCGAAGCACCAAAAATAAATAAATAAATAAATAAATAAATAAATAAATATTTTAAAAATAATATATATATATATATATATATATATATATATATGCATGCACACTCTATCAACCCCAGAAAAGCCATGGCAAAACCCCTGTGGAGATGTTGCCAAGAAAACCCCAAGAACAAGTAATAACAACAATAATCAATATCATCATGGCGGGTGGCGGCGGCGGCAGGACCGGCCTGGGGTAGGTCCAAAGGCCTCGGGGGGGGGGGCGCATCCGGCCCCCTGGCCTTAGGTTGCCTACCCCTGCACAAACAGAATGCCAGATAATTTATTTTTTGGGCTTCCTGATCACCAGAGGGTGATCCTCTCATCGCAGAAATTCAGGAACCTTGAAATTCAGTGATCTTGAGTTTTTCTCCTTTCCATCCCTCTGGGCCAGTTATGTGTGATCTGAGAGAGGAACAAACTAATGGATGCAAGCTGTCCTTTGTCACTCTAGCAGATGATTAATCATCTCAGATGCAAGCATATTGGATGCATCCATATTAATTGGGCTGTGATGTTTCTGTTGGCTACAAGTGGCAGAAAACTGATAATATCTATGTCTTGATTCAACAACACCCAAACACCTATTTGCATGGTTCATTATCCTCAGATAATAGCCCCCTTTGCTCACTTCAGTCTCAGACCTGTTCACACAACCTACAATCAAAAACTGAAGCAACAAAATAAAAAGAAGTGAGGGGGGGGGGGGAACACACTGAATAATGAGGCATTCATGACTTCTCTGTACCCCTTGGTGTTGCAAAAACAGTCATAATCTCAGGTGTTATTTAGATTTATAGCCCATCAGATAGGAAAATGGGCATAGGTCAATGGATAAATCACACTCTCAGAGGATGGCAATGGCAAACCCCCTTCAAAGAAACTTGCCAAGAAAACCCTATGATAGGGTCGACTTAGGGTTGCCATAAATTAAAAATGACTTGGAGGTACACAATAACAGCAATAACGAGTTAGATCCAGACTTGTCCATACATAGAAAAGATCCATTAAAATCAATGGGACTCATTCCTAACACTAACTGAATGCATCTTTAGTAATTATAGCTTGTTCCATGCAAAACTGATCTTTCTGCTAATTTCATTGGCATATTTGTCTGCTGCACTAGTATATATTATACATCCCATCCCAAAACAAGCACTTTTGAGTTCCTTTGATTGCAGCTGGGGAGATTTTTAAGATATGCTTAATTCACCCAGTGAACTAAATGACACTTCAGTTACTATCGTCACAATCTTTTATGCCATCACCACAATCTATGTAGCCATTCTCACTCAGTTTCTAGTGCTGTGCATCTCTGGATTGTTCCATAAGAAGTTAATTTTGCACCATCTGACATTCTTTGCGGTGTCTTTTGTACTGCGAGTAATTTAATTTGTTTGATTCTCTGTTCTTCCCACACTTCTTAAGCAAGCTATTTGCTTCAGAATTTCAAAGTGAAACAACGCATCTGTAACAATTTATGAAACATTGCTGTGCAGAACTGACCTTCTCGGAATTTTATATTAGGAGTGGGTTACTCAACAAGTCTTTCTATTAGGCAAATATATTGCTTTTGAAGTTACTTGTGCATACTTTTTGAAATGTAAAGCAACAATTCTTCAGTTTATGTTATGTAATAGCTACCCAACTCAGCAATATGGGCTGATATAGGCTAACTAGGAACTGCAGTTGGTAAATTATCCAGAGCAATTGAGATGATGCATTTATCTTCTGAGTCAGAGTTCTTCAGTCTCACATCCTCCAAATGTCATCTGCATCTACCGTAATCTCCAATCAGCATGGATGATGGGGATTGTAGTCTCCCACATCTAGGGTGTACTAGGTTGAGGAATGCATTGTTTAACTGTTCCCTAAGAGTTTGGGCATTTTAACAGGAGCTACCGTACCTTGGAAGACTTCGGCTGAATGGTATGGTCACAGTACGGTTATAGTTGAAAGACCAAAATTCGAAACTATTTCAAGGCAGGAGCAGAAAGTGAAATGTATTAAAAGTTCCTAAAAGGATGCTCCTAGAAAAGCAATTTCCTACGTACATATGCTGCTCTAAAACCATGCAGTAGTATGATAATATAATACAAATGTAAGAGGGTCAAATACAAATGTTAAAAAATGCATGAAATACAAGATGCTCTGCTCTATAAATACCAATAATGGATTCTCACCTTTTCCTGGGTCTAGTAAAAAACACTTGTAGTCCTTTCTTTGAAAGCTTGTAAATATCTCAACAGCCTTGTTCGCTTTTGTTACCTGAACATTTTACCACATTCATACTGTTGTAAATTGCAAACTCAGTTTGTGTTTGCAGAGCCAGGAGAGCCTGAGAGACAGAGTGACCACCTCAGATTTCCCTTGTTTATTCTAACCTATATTAACAATTCTTGCAATCCTACACTGATAAATGGCATTAGGAGTTTATCATAACCAGAATTTGATATCCTTATTGCATTTGAAAAGAAATCCGAAATGACAAATGCTTATGCAAAGAGCCAATAAGAGTGACAGTATCAGGAATGGTCGAGGGACCAGCTGCTATAGGGGCAGTGAATTCATGATGAATTTTACTATCGCTACTCCCACAGCTTCTCCAAGTCAAACAGGAACTCTTCTGGAGGTCAACCCCATCCCATCAGAGGTTTGGCACTGGCAGAGCTCCTGGACAACTCAAAACAGCAATGGCAAAGGTGGCAGTAAAATCAAGTGTATTGCTATGCAGAGGGGCGGGGTATAAATAAATAAATAAATAAATAAATAAATAAATAATACACTGCCCCTGTGATGGTGGATTTATTGGCCACCCCCAAATAGGGGCAATACAGAACAGTCAGTTTAACTGCACATCACTGATAAATTTGTCCCCAGCCCATACGTTGCTAAAAACAGAAGAGAAAAATCCCATGTGCCGCAGCAAAAGGGATGTTTGGTACCTATCCCTTCTTCAGTTCACTCTGTTTCCCAGGATAACATGGAGAGCATGCCAACCATTCCACAGACCCTTAATCTGCTCCTCTGTAATGCCAGGTCGGTCAAAAATAAGACTCATCTTATCCACGATCTCTTGGTGGATGAGATGGCCGACCTGGCAAGTTTCACTGAGACCTGGCTGGGGGACGCTAGCGCTGCAACATGGGCGCAGATCCTGCCAGCTGGGTACTCAGTCAATGAGCAGATAAGGGAAAGTGGACGGGGGGCGTGGGTGTCGTAGCCTTGGTCCATAGAAACACCCTAACCTTGATCAGGAAGCCTATCTGGAATATGACCTACATCGAGTGTATGTACCTTAGCCTGAAAACCAGGGATAGTTTGGGGATTCTGTTGGTATACCGGCCACCCCATTGTTTAACAGACTCTCTGTATATATGAAGCCACTGGATGAGATCATTCGGAGGCATGGAGCACGGTGTCTTCAGTACGCTGACGACACCCAGATATATCTCTCCATGACCAGATCATCGACTCAGACTTCAGATGGCATCTCTCCTCTCAATGATTGTGTCAGAGCGATAATGGATTGGATGAGGAAAAACAGACTGAAGTTGAATCCAGACAAAACGGAGGTACTCACGGTCACAGGCCCGAAACCAGATTTGGGAATACAGTCTCCAGTCCTGGATGGAGTCACACTCTCCTCTAAGGACTGTGTTCGCAGTTTGGGGGTGCTCCTAGATTCGTCGCTTCACATGACTAGTCAGGTGAATGTGACGGTCAGGAGTGGCTGTTACCAGCTTCAGCTGATACGCCAACTGTGCCCTTATCTGGACATGAGGGACCTGGAAACTGTGGTACATGCTCTGGTAACCTCACATCTGGATTACTGCAACACACTCTACATGGGGCTACCCTTGTACCTAACCCGGAAACTGCAACTGGTACAGAACATGGCAGCCAGATTAATTACGGGAACATCTAGGAGGGAGCACATAACACCTGTGCTTAAATCCCTCCACTGGCTGCCAATTAGTTTCCAGGCTCAGTACAAGGTGTTGGTTTTAACCTTTAAAGCCCTACATGGCTTGGGTCCATCTTATCTTAGGGACCGCCTCTCCCCGTATGATCCCCCCTGCGCCCTCCGGTCCTCTGGGAGGAATCTGCTACAGCCAATAAAAACTAGGCTGTCTCAGACCTCCCAGAGGCCTTCTCTGCTACCGCTCCCAGACTATGGAATGGCCTGCCGGACGAGATCCGTCTTATTACCACTCTTGCTGCTTTTAAAAAAGCAGTAAAGATGGATCTCTTCCGGCAGGCCTTCCCAGAATAATCCTCCGGCGTGAGGGGAGATGCTACTACCGTCCCTCTCCTGTGGCTCGCTTCATTGTCGTTTCTTATTGTTGTTTGTTTGTTGCGTGTTATTATATTGTATTATGTTTTAAATTTTCAATAGTTTAATTCTGTTTTAAGGGGTGTGAGGGCTGGATATGGGATAAGGAATGTTTTAAATTGTATGTTTTAGATGTTGTAAGCCGCCCCGATTGTTGTGCAGAGGGGCGGGCTATAAATAAAATTTATTATTATTATTATTAGCATTGTGCTAATCTAGTCTAATAGATGCTGTGCAGTGCTAGATCACAGATTAGAGGTAACAAGTGAAAAGGAATCTGTAACAACCTATTGTATTTTGTTTATTTTTTTCCCCCTTCTGCAATGAGGGTATAAGGAAGTTAACATCTCAAAAGCAAAGTCAGGAGTAGAAATAAAGTCACTCCACTGGTATAATCAATAATATTTTCTAGTTATTTGTTAAAAGTTCTGTTAAAGGGATTTGGGAGCAGTTTAAGAGATTCCTTGAAATAATTTCTTTCAGGCTGTATGGCATTCTCTTGTTGATCCTGAACAATTTTTTTTAAAGCAGTGAAAAATAACAACAAAAAGAAAGATACAATGAATAACACAAGTTACTTTTTAGAAGAGTGCAACAAGTAAGGGCAGGGAGCTACATTATAATAAACAATAGGAATGAATTGCATGTTAAAAGCAACTTTACAAGCTAGATAGCTTGAAGGAACAGAACTGGCCTGAAAAAGAGGCATTACTGGGGAAACTGGCAATATGAAAGATATCCACCACAAGGTGGAGCATTTCCCATCATTCTGCTGAAGAACATGAATTCCAAAATAGTAATGCTATGTTTTCAGCACAATCCACAGACTCTGAACAACAGATCTCTAGTAAGAGTTATTGCTTTATTGTGGTACAATGATATTTCACCGATCCAACCACATTCATATTCAACACATATAGACTGTTTTACATGATCCATTCTGGGGTTTATATGCATTTTAGAATTGTTATCCCTGGACATGTCCTTGCTGTCGTGTGCCTTAAAGTTGTTTCTGACTTATGGTGAACCTAAGGCAAAGTTATCATAGGATTTTCTTGGTATGATTTGTTTAGAGGGGTTTGCCTTCATCTGAGGCTGAGAGCATGTGGCTTTCCCAAGGTCACTGAGTAGTTTTCATGGCTGAGTGGAGATTCGAACCCTGATCTCCAGTCCTAGTCAAAGGCTCAAACCACTACACCATGCTGGCTCTCTTCTTTGGACATACACTTTTTTACTTGATGTACGCCGCCCCGATTGCTGAGCAGAGGGGCGGGTTACAAATAAAATTTATTATTATTATTATTATTATTATTATTATTTAACTCTCAGTCTTTATAAGAACCATAAAGGGGCCAGATCTTAATAATCAGCTTTACTATATGCCCTTCTAGAAGCAGAGCTTGGAAATGTTATTTTGGACTACAGCTCCCAGAATCCCCAAGACAACATGGAGGAACAACAATCAGGGCAGGGCCCAGAGAAGCATGTTATAAATTGTCTGAATGCATACTCTGCCTGTATGTATTTCATCCCCTAAAGATAATTTTGGCTGCCCCAAAAAGCATGAGTTAAGTGAGTTGAAATAGTTCATCATATTTACCAATGGCACCTGTGGTAAGCTTACTTACTGAAAGTCAGTGGTGGACTGGAGCCAAGATTTTTAGGGTTAATGCACCACTGTTTATAAGGATGACAATGTAATCTTCCACATCCTTAAACTTAATTCTCCCCAATCCATCACAGCAAGCAAGAGGTAAAACTGATTTTCCCTAACAGCAATATATTGCTATCCCTTTTGTAATGCAAAGCATTTTGGAGTTGCTGGTCTTGAATGAACAATTAAGATCCATTAGATGGACATAAAAACCTTCTCCTGGTAGAGGAGAAAATTGGTAGAACTGATCATGCCTGGTACAGGTTGAGTCTCCCTTATTGGAAATGCTTAGGATTTTGGAATTTGTTTTTGGATTTTGGAATACCTGTATTTGTATATTTGTATATATGCAGACAATGAGATATTTTGGAGATGGGACACAAGTCTAAATACAATATAAATTTATGTCTCATATATACCTTATATACATAGCCTGAAGGTACTTTTATACAATATTTTCAAAATAATTTTGTACAATGAACCATCAGACAGCAAAGGTGTCACTATTCCAGCCCTCCATGAAAAAAATCTTTTGGATTTTGGAATTCTGGATGAGAGAGACTCAACTTGTAATATGAATAATTTCCTCTTGGGGAAAGGTTATTTGTCAAATTAATTAGTTTCTCAGCAAACCTTGCATTTTGCTCTTACATGTGCTCTAGAAAGGCTTATGCATGTCTTGCAAATCAATGTTTAGTTGACAGAAATAGATTTTCTATGCCCTTTCATGGGTTAAAAAACACATTGAAGAAACAGAAAGGCAAACTCCCAGACTATATTACTCTGTTGGACAGAGGACATCACAGTCTTTTCAGACTTTGAACTTATAGCATATAGATGTCAACTTCACACCTTCAAAATGCTTAAAGGATTTAAACTGTGTCTATAGGCATAGAGAGAGCCATGTGGTGTAGTAGTTTGACTTGGACTCAGGGAGAACAGCCTTTGAATCTCCACCTGGCCATAGAAACCACACTGAGTGACCTTGGAGAAGTCACATGTTCTCAGCCTAAGAGGAAGAAAATAGCAAACCTCCTCTGAATAACTCTTTCCAAGAAAATCCTAAGAGAGGGTCACCATAAGTAAGAGTCAACTTGAAGGCACAATAGGCACATATATTTATCATTACAAATACAGTATCTAAATCAAAGGAAACTCACTGAAACATGTCTTCCTTCCTTCCTTCCTTCCCACCTTTTAAATGGAACTGATTCTTCAATAAGCTCTTTATTCAGTCCCTTCGATCCTATCTCCCTCCCAAAAATGCATACCAGGTTTCGGTTTTCTCTACATAAAATCAGTTTTCTTTAAGAAGCGTTCTTAAAGCATCCCACATATCTTTGGCTGTGTAACAGAATCATGTCATTTCACATCTATCCCACACAGTTATGCAACAAGTACTGCAAACAGAGTGAAATAAAGGTCCAAAACACACAATAAAAATAATCCAGTTTGTGAGTGCTTTAATTGCCCTGGCTCAATGTTAAGGAATCCTAGGAAATGTAATTTTGTGAGACATTTAGCCTTCTCTGTCAGAGAGCTCTAGTGCCACAATAAACTACAATTTCCAGGATTCCCTAGCACTGAATCAGGGCAGTTAAAGCAGTCTAAAACTGGTTTATTTCTGCAGTGAGTTTTGGACCATAGTCACCAAAATATAAGACTGACATTTTTCAGATTCTATCAGATTAGAGAAAGATATACAAGGGAGAATGCAGGTTCTGGCTCCTTTAAATTCCAGCTTGATCCCCAACTATTTTAGACCTTGGCCATTCACTTGCTTTATTACAGATGCTTCTCAAAAGCCAAGACATCCATTTTATCTGGCAACTGTCCTATGTTCTGCACAATCTGACTTTACTTTGCCTACCAGGAAACTACATTTCAAGGGTGGGAAACCTCAGATCCTGTGGCTGAATCTAGCTCTCCTTGGGTTGCAACCTAGTTCTCTACTTTCCTATAGATTGCCACATCCCCCTTCTCCATGATATATGATGGTCTCTGAGGTTTTGTACCTATTCACCAACTCCTGAATAAAGCCAGCATAGTGTAGTGATTTGAGTGTTGCACTAATATTCTGGAGACCAGGGTTCGAAACTCTGCTTGACCATGGAAACCCACTGGGTCACCTTTAGGCAAGCCGCACTCTCTCAGCCTCAGAGGAAAGCAAAGGCAACCCACTTCTGAACAAAACCTGCCAAGAAAACCCCTTTATAAGCCTTAAGGTCACCATAAGTCAGAAATTACTTAGAGAAACACACAAGAACAAATGGCTGAAATACCTCTCTTAGGTATCATGTTATGGTAATAATTAGGTAAAATATGTTAGTATTTTTGGTCTCACTATTTGGTCTCACACACCACCAGAATACAGTTCGCAAGAAAACATCTCCCAAACTGAATGTGGTATGACAAAGCTTTGCCATCTTTACTGCATTTGCTATATGGGTTTCACTAGAATAAAAGAATCATAAAGTTGGAAGAGACCACAAAGGCCATCCAGTCCAACCCGCTGCCAGGCAGGAACTCTCAATCAAAGCATACCTGATAGATGGCCATCCAGCCTCTGTTTAAAGACCTCCAAAGAAGGAGACCCCAACACTCTCCGAGGGAGTGTCTTCCACTGTTGAACAGCCCTTACTGTCAGGAAATTCCTCTTAATGTTGGGGTGGAATCTCTTTTCCTGTAGTTGGAAACAATTGTTCCATGTCTCTGGAGTAGTAGAAAACATGTTTGCTCCTTCCTCAATATGACATCCCTTCAAATATTTCAACATGGCTATCATGTCACCTCTTAACCTTCTTTTCTCCAGGCTAAACATACTCAGCCCCCTAAACCATTTCTCACAGGGCATGGCTTTTAAACCTTTCACTATTTTACTCCAGCTTCTCAGCATCTTCTTAAATTGTGGTGCCTAGAACTGGACACAGTATTCCAAGTGAGGTCTGACCAAAGCAGAATAGAGTGGAACTATTACATCCTTCGATCTAGAGACTATACTCTTATTGATGTAGCCTAGAATCATATTTATGTTTTTAGCTGCCTCATCACACTGCTACCTCATGTTCAACTTGTGTCTTACTAAGACTGCTAGATTCCTCTCACATGTACTGTTTTCCACATAGGTGTCACTCATCCTGTCTGGAAAGACAAACACCCAGCCTATATCACTGTTGATTGCTCACACAAAAACCCAATCATACTATACCACTCATGCAAGAACCTGGCATCCAAAGTGGTGTAGTCCAGGGACCAGAGGTGTCCCATTTGTAGTTCCCCATTTGGCCTGCAGAAGGTTCTAGGAAAACCCCTTTCCCTACGTAAAGCCCTTCCTTCTTGGTGTGGGGAGATTCACCCATCTGCCATTGGCCTTCCCAACTAGGAGAGCAAGAGACGCATGGGGGAATCCTGCAGTTACCTATGCTCACTGATCAGAGAGATCAATGGGATTTTCCCCATACCCACTTGCCTTACTAATTGGGAAGACCAGTAGCATGCACAGGAATCCCTCCTCTTAGCTCTCATCACTAATCAGAAGTAGCATCAGACTCCTCTTGCTGGTGCATCCGCCCCAATGAAGAAAGCAAAGCAAAGCAACCTGGTGAGGACACCAAGTAGGGGGAGGGACCTTGTTCTGTGCATCAGAGCCAGCTTCCCAGCCCAAGCACCAGCTGCAGAACTGTCCTTACATCCACCACCCTGACAGGTGCAACCTCACAGCCCAATTCACTTTCCCCAATTCATTTTGAATAGTGAAGCCAACTACCCAAATGAACTGGGGACTAAGGGATGTTAGTGGGCATGGGCATATCCCACAAAACTATTAGGCTGGGTGGAGTTAGTATGTTGGTTGGAGGAACTCATCTGCCTCCTATCTCCAACCAAATAAAATTCCTTACCCCTGTATATAGACATTGATAGGAGATCATCATTACATCTCTGCACAGAATCGACTGCTGGGAGAGAATACAAAATCTTGTTTCTCTTGCTTTTCTGTGATTTATTCTCCAAAGAAACTATACTTTCTCTAGAAACTCCATTGTGAATCATAGACATTTGAAGAAAGCACACAAAAACAATTAAAGAAAAGCTTTGATAAAAAAAAAATCTCCCTGACACTCTCCCGGTACTTATTTCTTGTGCCTGCGTAGAATCACTTTGTAAGACATACTGAGCTCTCTAACCTGAGACTTTTCCAAAGAGATAGCATTAAAAGGCAAAATGGGGAAAGGCAATCTAGTGGCACCTGTAAGACTAACTGATTTGTTTCAGAATGAGCTTTCATGGATATCAATTCACTTGTTCAGATGCACTGTTGCAGCAGTCGTGACAGCTCACAATGAAATAATTTTCCCTTTCCCTTCTTCCTCTCCTTGTTTTTGTAAAGACATGCACCATATAAACTGTCAGGGTGAGGGTTTTTGGAAGGGAGAGAAGACACCAAGCTGCACTTTCTTTTCACCATGAGTCCCTTCCACTGCATCACTGAGTACGATAGAAAAGGTGCTATTACTTAATGATCATTTAATGAGAAGCAGTGAGAGGAGCATAGCAAAACACTGCATGCACTAAAGGTGCTATAAAAATCACTGCTATTCTTACAGGACTAGGTATTTGTCCAAACTACACAACTGTATAATGCCGAATACAGTATTAAAGGAAGGGAATTAGAAAGCTAATGACAAGTGAGGGCTTGACAAAGAAAAGAACAGAAACATTTGACATAAGTACAGTATAAATCTTATAATTAAGAACTTACACTTTTGGCCCCTTTTCTTTAATGCAACTGCTTTTGATTTCAAGTTTTTGATTCAAACCTTTTCACCCTTAAAAAAACCCCTAACTCTCACACTACACAATAGGCTTCAAGATGATAAGTTCTTGCTCATAATGGTTCTATCAGTCAAGAGAGATGGAGGGAAGGAACAGAAGAGGGGATGGGGGGGGGGGGTTTCAGAGAGAGAGAGAGAGAGAGAGAAAAGGCAGATGCTACAACACCAGACACTGCTTATATTTAAAAGGTAGCCACTAATTTTTATTATATTCATCTGTCTAATAGGCAAATTATAGTCCAGTTTCTACTTTATTTCATAGGAACAGAATGTTATCTCATTCTGGCAGATACTTCATGTATGTATCATATTGTGTGTATTTTAATCTTCATTTTTAATTGACTTGCTCTTATTTTACAGACTCTAGGACCTTTAGCCAAAGTGAGGTGACCATCTCAGGTAGCAAATTCTGAATGTCATGAAAAAGCAGCCAATGGTTAGTCATGTATGTAGCTGTTACTGTGTTTTACTCCCAGTAAGGGAAAAAGAGATGCAGTGGCTTAGTGGTTAAGATGCCAATTCTGATGATCAGAAGATGGGAAGGTTGGCAGTTCAAGGCCCGAGTTCTGGATGATGGGGTGAGCTCCCATCACTAGTCCCAGCTTCTGCCAACCTAGCAGTATGAAAGCATGTAAATGCAAGTAGATAAAAAGGTACCACTTTGGTGGGAATGTAACAGCGTTCAGTGCAATCATTCTGGCCACATGACCACTAGAGCAGTCTTCGGACAACACTGATTCTTTGGCTTAGTAACAGAGATGAGCAGCCCCCCTACAGTCAGTTCCAACTGGACATTCATGTCAAGGGACTACTTTTACCTCTAAGGGGGAAAGCACTATGGAGATTTCCTGCCTTGAGTATCAAAATAATTTGGCTGCCTAGGATATTATGTACCATGGCTATGGGAAGAGGGATACCCTTTTTTAAGGGGGTGGGTCGGTACTGGGTCTTTTTGGATTTATATTGTATGTATTTTTAATTGTTGTTAGCTACCCCAATTGTGTACAGAGGAGCAGGGTACAAATAATTTTTTTAAATTATTATTATTATTATTTCTTCTTCTTCCCTGGGATGATTTCACTGCCACTATTTGAGAAATGACTGCAGCCAATGTAAACTGTACTGATGCTCCCACACATGTTAACAGAGTTTTTGCTGCACTGCTTCATATATAAGGCTTTGATAGTTTATGAAGTTGTAAGGGTATAACCTCTTTATGATTTTAATAAAACCTTCCAGAATCATTTATGGGAGTTTAGAAATGGGGAGTTACTTGTTTATGAACTTCATAGATGGATCACTAGGCTGAAATCCACTTGGGGCATTATGCACTGTAACTCCTGGTTGCACTTTTTAGATACTTGTGTATAGGAATATCCAAATGACCTTATGCAAGTAATTCCTCATATAGGACAATGGCCAGCTTGCTTAAAAACTTATCAGTGTGAGGAGAGAGCTTCACCCCCATGACCTGCAATGGCTTCAGAAACTGCCATCTGTCTACTCTTATGCTGTATCACAAGGGCCCGCCAAAGGATCTCAGCTTTAGGCTTTAACACTGGGATGCAGCTGACCTGACCTAGCAGCAATATATTTTGTGTTCTGTTGGAATAACATGGCTTGTGACACATCCTATAGCCCCTCAGTTGGCACAACTTGAGCATATGGTTACTCTGCAAACTTTCCTTCTATGTCCCAAATGTTGTTGTTGTGAAGTGGAAGGCTTGCACAGCTGGCATCCCTATGTTTTTGTGGGTTTTTCAGGCTGTGAGGCCATGTTCTAGAAGAATTTATTCCTGACGTTTTGCTTGCATCTGTGGCTGGCATCTTTAGACAATGGTGGCATGGAGGTGTGTGGGGTATATATACTGTGTGACCTTGTTGATGTTGATAACTGCCCTTGAGTACACCTTGACTCATGGTAACTCTCCAAGACCCCCTATCCTTCACTGCTCTGCTTAGATCCTGTAGATTCAGGCTCATGTCCTCCCTGATTGAGTCTATCCCTCTGGCATGTGGTCTTCCTCCCTTTCTACTGCCTTCTACCTTCCCTCTCCTTATTGTTTTTTCTAGTGATCATGCCTTCTCATGATGTAGCCAAAGTACGACAGCCTCAGTTTTGTCATCTTAGCTTCCAGGGAGAGTTCAAATTTAATTTATTCAAAGATCTCCAGCACCGCATCTTAAATAAGTTGATTTTTTTTTTCTGTTGGCTTTCTTCACTGTCCAGCTCTCACATCTATACATGGTCACAGGGAACATAATGACATGGATGATTCTGACTTGCCTGCTCAGTTGTATATCTTTACTCTTTAGCATCTTATCTAGTTTTTAAAGGGCTGCCCGTCCCATTCTTCTTATTTCTTGACTGCAGTCTGTGTTTTGAGCAATGTTTGATCCAAAGTACAGGAAAGTTTTAACTATTTTGACTTCCTCATTATCTAGATTGAATTTATGTAGTTCCTGTATGGTCATTATTTTTGTTTTCTTTATGTTCAGCAGTAAGCCTGCCTTTGAACCAGTGGGGTCACTAGGGGGATGTGGTGGTGTGCCCACACCAAGTGACACCCCGGGGGGGGGTGACATCCAGTCAGGCCCTACCTCTGCATTTCCCCTTGCACCATCCCCATGAGCTCTCCCAACCTCTCTGCACCATTCTGCACTCCCCACACACTCTCCCACCCTCCCTGCACCTTTCCGCATGCACTCCTACCCTCCTTGCACCTCCCACCCTCCCTGTGCCTCCTCACACTCCCCCGTGTGCACTGCCCCTTGCACCATCTCAGACGGGTCAGCATGGGGAGGGGAAGGGAGCATGCTTTCCCTGGAAGCCCTGACCCAAAGCCCCACCCCCCACACTGGCTGACACCCAATCCAGGGATGCTACTGCTTTGCACTTTCTTACTTGACCTTACTTAGCAATTGTTCCAACTCTATGATGTTTTCCCCTAGTAGTATGGTGTCATCTGATGTCTTACGTTGTTGATGTTCATTCCTCTGAATCTATCACATACACTAAAGACACTTTATCATCATATTGCAAAGTGTTCCAAATTAAAGGAGAAAATAAGGCATTCCCTTTTGACAAGGTTGTGAAGTCATGTCTGACTGTAGGGGGTGCTGCTCATCACCATAACTAAGCTGAAGAGCCAGCGTTGTCAAATACGACTCTGTAGTCATGTGGCCAGCATGACTGCACAGAATGTTATTACCTTCCCACCAGAGTGGTACCTATTTATCTACTTGCATTTTTAGATGCTTTCAAACTGTTAGGTTGGAAGAAGCTGGGACAAGTGATGGGAGCTCACTCTGTCATGCGGCACTTTGGGTCTCGAACTGCCAACCTACCAATCTTGCAATCAACAGAGTTAGCATCTTAATCAGTGAGCCACCACTGCACACATATCTTGTCTACTCATAAAGGAAGTTTCTTAATCATTTGTAAACAAGCAAATCTTTGTTTAAAACATAATTATTTCAATGAAGTAATGGGGAGGAAGGAGGAAATGATGATTTTAAAAAATGAAAATCAGTTGATTGTTTTCAGAATAAATAAATAATTTCCCAGCACATTTTTTTTAATGTTAGCTTTGATGTTATAAAATCATTCAATTAGATTTATAATATACTTCAAATGTGCTTCTTTTTCTTTCTTTTTTTAAGGCCAAAAACAAGTCAAGAAAACAAGTGATGTGTTCTTCATGCTGCACACAATTAAAGTCTGATTTACAGGAAATGATGTGATAGAACAGCCTTCCTCAGCCCCACATTGTCCAGGTATATTGGATCCAACCTACACTCTACATAATCTCCAGACATCACAGACACAATGTGAGTTGTAGTCTAGCATAGCAGAATGGCTTGTGCATTCAATTTCCTTCACTGTTTCAATTTGCATAGAATCTGCCTCATGATAGGTAGGATATAGTTGAAAGAATACCATGGTGTGCTGGAAATAATATCCAGCTGCTTCTATGAATCTACAGCTCTTCTTGCTGACATGTCCTTGCTGTTGTTAACTGTGGTCACGTTGACTTTGACTTATGGCAACCCCAGAAATGAGAGAACTCCAAGTCACCTTATCATCAACAGCCCTGTCCAGGTCTTGCAAACTGGATTCCTATCCATTTGCAATGCAGTCTTCCTCTTTTTCTACTGCCTTCCGTCTTGCCAAGCATTATTGTCTTTTTGAATGAGGCATGTCTTCTCGTGGTTACATTCAAAATATGACATCCTGGCTTCTGGGAAGAGCTCAGGCCTGTTTTGTTCTTTGTTGTTGTTAACTGACTTCGAGTAAAACTTGACTCATGGTGACCACAGCTTGAGCATATGGTTACCCTGCAAACTTTTCTTCTGTATCCCAAATGTTGTTGTTGTTGTTACCGGCCCTTGAGTAGGCCCTCATGGCAACTCTGTGGGTGAGACATCTCCAAGACCCTCTATCTTCCACTGCTCTGCTTAGCTCTTGTAGATTCAGGCCCATGACCTCCCTAATTGAGTCTAGCCATCTGGTGTGTGGTCTCCCTTTCTTTTTACTGCCTTCTACCTTTTCTAGCATTATTTTTGTTTCCAGAGTATGATAGCCTCAATTTGATCACCTTGGCTTTCAGGTTGATTTCAGGCTTGATCTGTTCAAGGACCCATTTGCTTGCCCAAGTAATACACAGACAGGAAGAGGCAGTCTTTTGCTCTCAGCAGGAATTTACAAGGGTGTATAACAGTGCAGATGGGCTTTGGTATACCGTCTATTAATTTTACTGGAATCAAAAGACATGGCTGTTAATTATTCTTTTGCAGTAGATAAGCAGTAGGTCATGCTACTTAAGGGAGTCCAGGCTTATTTTAATATTTATATAGCCATATATGTAGAGCTTGAAAAAGTTACCTCTTGAATTAGAGTTTCCAGAATCATCAAACAATATGACCACTGATCATGTTGCCTTAGGGTTCTAGGAACTCTCACGCAAAAAATAGCTTTTCCAAGTTCTGCATAGATACATAAATATAGGGAGCCAGCGTGGTGCAGTGGTTTGAGTGCTGGACTATGGCTTTGCAGGGTTCAAATCTCTGCTCAACCATGTATGTGGTGGCTCAGTGATTAAGATGCTGACTCTGTTGAGTGACCTTGGGCAAGTTACACATTCTCAACCTCAGAGGAAGGCAAAGGCAAACCCTTTCTGAACAATTTTTGCCAAAATGATTTGAAGGCATACAACAACAACAACAACAGCAATAAGAGCAACACATGAATAGATCAATTTCTTACTATCAAGAACATCCTACAACATGAGAGCTGCCTGGCTATGTACAGTTGTGTACAGAGTAGTGATTTTTAAAATGTACATGGCTTATGCCCCTACATCCTGCATTGATCAGTTTCAGAAAGGCATAATATATATATATATATATATATATATATATATATATACACACACACACACACAAACACACACACACACACCTTAAATAAAGACATGAATATGATCTGTTCAGTGTCAACTATGCTGACTTCTATTACATTTTAAAACTTTTTTTTCCAGTTAGAAACTGTTGGTGATAATAAAGAGCCCTTTTGAACATTTGAAGAGGAAAGCTGGTAATTAAAAAAATGAAATAAAACAAAGAATTGATTTTAAATGTGTAATTTTGCAGTGTTAGACCAGAGTACTTATATATTGCATAGAACCCATGTGCACAACTGGAGTCCAAATGGCAGCCTGTATTCTTCTCCTCCTTTTCTCCTTGCACAAATAAAACTCCTTTTCTGATCATTATTATTATTACAACACAAAATGACAACTTGCCCAATATGCAATCTCAGCAAAAACAGACAGACCAATGAATCGAAAAATAGATAGACAGATGATAGACAGAATTTTTAAAAATCACACTAGGAGCTTAAAAGGTGCTGCCAGTATCTTAAGCAGAAGAATGTTGGGGCACTATTGACATTTCTGACTATTGAACATTTGGGATTCTTTTCATTCTCCCTTCTCTATGAAGATGGTTACAGATAAAAAGTAAAAATAATAATAAGCAGACCACAGTCCACATTCCACATTCCAAGGCAAATAATCTTTTACTCCAAGCCATACGATAATTCTGAAACTGCAACTCTCCATCACAATGAATCTCTATCTACCTCGGAATATTTACACTAAAAGTTTCTTGCCCTTGAGTTTGCTCACCTCCCTCTGCACTCTACCTATATTTTTGTGCTTACCTTCCATGTGATGGAGGGGCAGGCCGCCAAGGTGAAGGTAACTTTCTCTGTCACTACGTTGAATGTGACGTGAAACATGATGGCTCATATCCATGCGATCCCAAGGCCTGGTTAGAAAGGAAAGGACTTGAGGCTTGCTCCACACTCGGGTCACACTGCTCTTATACACTCAACAAACTGCCAAACCTATTGATCCAGGCCAAAGCCTCAGAGTGTCGAGAAGGCCATACTTTTTCCAATAGCCTTCCTTTGTGTGTGTGTGTATGTGTGAGCAAGAGAGAGAACTAATCAGCTTAGCTGGTTTTACCAGTCTGAGTTGAGACTAACAGGTTAGCCAAACAGTTTGCATGGGGGAAGGGAGCTGAGATCTGAATAAACAAATCAAATTGGCGCATTTATGAAAGCAGAGGAAACAGACCTCCTTTGAGAATTGTTCCTTTGTCTCTCCTCTCGACACTGACACAGAGCCATGACATGCATTGTACATTTAGACATGCTCCACGGGGAGCTGGGCTTCTGTGTGTCTGTCTTAACTTTGAACCGCTGTTCAGCGCTAGCAAGAGGTGACCTTTCCTACGGGGTCAAAAAAATCTCTACCATACACAGGGAATGATAATTCCATTCTCCTTGCAACAATAGCAGCACTGCCATATGATTAGCTTTGTTTGGGGCTATTCAGCATTATTTACAGTTGGCTTAAATGTACATGTGCACTCGTTTCAAGGACTGATTCCTCTTCAAATATCCTTAGAGGAAAAGTAACCGTTCTTTAGAAAACATGTTGGCATATAATAATCTTATTATAATAAACACATCATGTTAAAGTGTTATTGCTCCCATTAGATAATCCAATAAGGCTTTGAAAGGTTTAATATATTCTATTGTGGATTGCTATGCTGATTTTCCTATTCTTTGTAAACCAGCACATTTACATTCACTAGAAATGTGGGCAATCATAAAGTATCTGGTTGAAAACCTTCTTCTGCTGTGTGTCTGTTTTTGGTTGCAAAGGAGCACAGATACTAGAATATCATAATTTTAACATGAATTCACTGGCTGTGTTTGGATGCAATGATGAAGCAGAACTTCTGATAATTTGGCTTATTGTTCATGAGCATTTGCTCTCCCTTGGCTCCTTCCACCAATGGGAATGCTAAACTAAACAAGGAAACAAAGGCCTGAATTCTCCTGTTAGTCCCAACTAAAAAAGACCCATTATATTAACAGGATTGACTGATGACCATTCAGCAATGGATTCACTGGGTCTGCTCTAGTTGAAATGAACCAATAGGATACAGACTAAAAACTTCCCGTTACAACACAGCCCAGCCTCCCAGCTTGTAGTTGTGTGATGGTCACTTTTGAAGTACAAGTGATATGACATCCCTCATAGCCATGTCTCCAAGAAGTCTGAAAATGCAAGCTGGTATATTGATCCATATTGTTAGCCATTTTCATCATGAACAAAAGGAAGAAATAGTTTTTGTGGGTTTTTCGGGCTCTGTGGCCATGTTCTAGAAGAGTTTCTTTCTGACGTTTCGCCGGCATCTATGGCTGGAAAACTGGAATGGAAGAGAATGGGTCTATATATACTGTGAGACCCTGGGTAGGGAGGAGTGGTTCCCAGGTGAACTGTGTGTTGTTCTGTGTTGAATAGGTATTGTTCTGTTGTTAATGGCAGGCTCCAGGGTGGGAGGAAATGCACTCAAGGTTATTGTCTGCTAATCCCATGTAAACTATGTATTGTTCTGTGTTGAATAGGTATTGTTCTGTTGTTAATGGCATGGCTTCCAGATGAGGATATGCAATCAAGGAGATTGTCTGCTATTATCTGCTGGGAAAGCCCCTGACCCTGGTTGGTTTCCCATTTGCATTTGCTGAGTGCTGATTTTCTTGTTTTGTAGGACTGGTAGCCATATCTTGTTTACTTTAAGGGTTTCTTCTTTCCTGTTGAAGTTATCCAAGTGTTTGTGGATTTCGATGGCTTCCCTGTGCATTCTGACCTGATAGTTGTTGGCATGGTCCAGAATTTCAGTGTTGTACACTGTGAGAGGGTCTCTCCTGTCCTTCGCTGAGCGCAGCATTTGTTGGATTTTCTTGGTTGGTTTGTAAACCATTTGGAGGTTGTGTTTCCTCACCACTTTCCCTACAGGAAGGACAGGAAAGACCCTCTCACAGCCGCAGGAGTTTACCGCATACCATGCAGCTGCAGACAAGTCTACATAGGGACCACCAAAACGCAGTGTACAAACATGAGTCAAGGAACATGAGAGACACTGCAGACTGGGCCAGTCAGAAAAATCAGCAGTAGCAGAACACATGATAAACCATCCTGGGCATAAAATGCTGTTTGAAAACACTGAAATTCTGGACTATGCCAACAACTATCAGGTCAGAATGCACAAGGAAGACATTGAAATCCACAAACACTTGGATAACTTCAATAGGAAAGAAGAAACCCTTAAAGTAAACAAGATATGGCTACCAGTCCTACAAAATAAGAAAATCAGCACTCAGCAAATGCTGGAGAAGTAGAGATTTCTAGACAGAACACTTCTCTAGGCATTTGTAGGTCCTCCAGCACAATTCTATGGCCAACTTCTGATAGGTGTTGACCATAGAGTTGTGCTGGATGACCTAAAGATTCCCAGAGATGTGTTCTCTTAGGTAAAAATAAATAAATAAATAAATAGTGCTTTTGTATTTGCATTTTTCCATTTTCACGGGGATCATGTGTCCCTAACCTCAGTGATTGTGGAAGGCCCACTGAACATAGAAAGCTTAGATCAGGTCAAACCCTTGGTTCTAGACCATGTATGCTAGAACTCTGGTAAGCATGGAACTGTAGCATGAGGCTTTCACAGTATCTGCTCCTTGATTATTATTTTATATATAACAAAAACTTGAGACAAACCTCCAACTGACCTGATATGTCAGGGGCTGCCTGTTTAATCCTCTTTGCCCTACTTTTTCAGCTGCTTTTAAAATATCTCAGTTTCTTTCTTTCTTTCTTTCTTCTCCTCCTCCTATACGTCTTTGCTCTCAGTTTACTCTAGTTGCTTCAAACTGGGTTCAAAGTGCAAAAATAGTTTGAGCTTGACTCAGCAGGAAGCAGAAGAGAGGAAGGGGTGGAATCCTTCCCAGTGATTCAGGCAAAAGCAAACTACTGCAGCCTCTTCTAGTTTTTCTTTTATTCCTTGTGAGTACCTTTTGCCAACTTGACCATGCTCTGATGTTTCTTGGTCACACCTATCCCAGGTTTCATTTATTACATGTTGGAGGTTATGTGAATATTCATACAAACCATAAGACCTACAGGTTTTTGTGGGTTTTTCAGGCTGTGAGGCCGTGCTCTAGAAGAATGTATTCCTGACGTTTTGCCTGCATCTGTGGCTGGCATGATGCATACATTCTTCTAGAACATGGCCTCACAGCCCGAAAAACCCACAAAAACTTATGGATGCTGGCCGTGAAAGCCTTCAACTTCACATGAGACCTATGCCTGAACTAGTGGGCCCTTCCCAATCTCTGAATCAATGAGACCAGTCTTCACCTGTGGTTTCTATTTATTTGTGCTGATTTATATCCTACCTTTCTCCAAAGGTTGGGACTCTCTACTAATGTAATTTTTCAGAGAGGAAGAAATGGCACAGACATAACCAATAAATATCAAGACTCTAGCTCTATGATATTAAAGTAAATATCCAAGGGTAATGTATTGATTTCTAGGTTCAAAAGCTAATCTTGTTCAATTAATCATTACACATCCTGATTTAGCTGCTGGAACTGCTAAATCCATTTTCCTTATATGTAATCACAAGATGGTCTAAATACCAAGCAGGGTCAGCCCTGGTATGTACTCAAATGGGAGACCACCAATAAATACCTGGTGCTATAAGCTGTATTTCAGAAGAAGAAACTTACAAAACCACCCTTGAGTATTCCTTGCCTAAGAAAACCCTATGAAATTAATGGGATCATCATAAGTTTACAGGTGATTTGAAGGCACACACACACACACACACAATCACAAGACACTTTTTATGAGCATTGTTTGTGTCTAGATTCCAACAGTGGCAATCAGTTGCAGCAATATTTCATTGTAAATCAGGCAGTAATTAATAAAATATATTTGACAAATTAAGTCACTAGTTTCATTTGAATTTGCAGCAGTGGTGTACTGGCACATTGAGAAATTCTGAAGATTGTCATCATGATATGGTGTGTGTGTGTGTGTGTGCATCTATTATATGTGTATATGTATTACGTGTGTATATTATGTGTGTGTGTACATCAAGTGGTGCAGGTTCTACAGGTTTCACTCCAGTTTGAAACCAGAACTTGCCAGGTGAACATAAAATGCTTTGCAGATTGCTTTGCTCTGTTTGAAAAGATTCCAGATTCTTACAAACCTGCATACACAGTAAACTGAAGAGCTGCAGTACCTGGCATAACATTCAATTTATTTGAATCATGACTGAAATTCTAAGCAGTTACCTTGGAGTAAGCACCACTGAACTTTGTGGTTTGTGTGCATAATAAATGAGCATCTTACTTAAATGTCATTCCTTCATGGACAGAATTTGCTGAAGTCTAACTGTATTTTAGTTTGTTGGAGGTCCTGTTGCACAGACAGGAACATTTTTTAACTTCAGTTCCATGCATCAAGAATCTGGAATATTTTCAAACAAAGCAAAGCAATCTGCAAAATGTTCACCTAACAAGTTCTGGTTTCAAACTAGAGTGAAACCTGTAGAACCTGCACCACTTAATTAAAATAGAACTCTTTATAAGACTTTAGCTATCTAAATCTTGCAAAATAACCATTCTGCAATTTGGAAATCAGAGATACATACATTAGTAGGGTTGTATTTAGTTAATGAGAGCCAGTGTGATATAGTGGTTTGAGCTAGGACTCTGGAGATTGGGGTTCAATTTCCTGCATGGCCATGGAAACTTACTGGATGATCTTGGGTGAGTCACACCCTCTCAGCCCCAGAAACCCCATTATAGGTTCACCTTAGGGTCGCTATAAGTAGAAAATGACTTGAAGGCACACAACAACATTTAGTTAATAAGCTTAAAAAACTCAGAAGTAGAAGGAGAAAAATTAATAATCAAATTTTATGCTGGCTATGTGCCGTAATAATAAAATGTCAAATGTCAATCATAAAGATTCTATTAAATTATAATTTAAATTTCAGTACTGCTTGCACTAAAAAGCCTTAACAATATGGAGCTGAAAAAATGCTGTGCTGATTTTTCTACTTGCTTTCATGTAATTGTGCGTGCGTGCGTGTGTGTAATATTTAAATAAATAAAAACTAAAAATGCCATCTATGATTTTTATAGCATCTCTTACTGTCCCCAGCTCAAACTTGGGAGAGAAGGAGGCTACTACATGAGTTTCTGAAACCTCCATTTCTCATCTACCCCAACAAAAACTCTTCTCTTGAATTCTTGATTTCCCTCTCTTATAATCCCATTTAATTTCTAAGACGCTCCGGCATATAAGACGCACCCTATTTTAAAGCAGGAAAATCTAGGAAAAAAAGATTCTTAACCAAATACAGTGGTACCTCTACTTAGCAGGTGGAAGGAGGCCTCCCTTTAGCCACGGCCTCGGTGGTTCCTTAGATGTATATATGTATATTCACCTTATAAGACGCACCAACTTCCCCACACCCATTTTGGGGGAGAAAAAGTGCATCTTATATGGCGAAAAATATGGTATCTCATGCCATTTCTTTAACTTATTGATTCCCAACAGGAGTCTTAGGGTTAAGAACGTCCAATTTTCCTGGGACAGAGGAGGAGCCTGTGTATCCACTGCAGACTACTGGAAAACCATTTGGATGCAAAGAAGACCACCCCTTTCCAAGCTGCTCTTCCAAGTTGTTGGCTTAATTCCTTTAACTTTGAAATTAACTAAAGCAGTGCTACCCAAACAAGCAGCCCCTGAACCAGTGCTGATCTATGAGCCATTGGCTGTCAATCCCCAGAGATGTATCAAGAAAGAAAGAAACTATTGTAGTCGATAGTTATAAATATGTTACTGGGTGCTGGCACATCAGGAAAAATAAATGCTGGTTTTCTACATCAATAGCCTAAGTAGTGATGAATTAAAATATTGTACTCTCCTCATGAACTAAAGCATGCTGTTTGGATCCTGTGACAGACACCGGAGTTCCACAACCCTGAAAGTAAAACAACAATAAGATTATGCAAAATCCAAGAGAACTAGGGATTGGGTAAAGAATCAGGCAGGGGGATGTAAAATTTGTCCATTCTTTAGTACTGTCTTCTGTCTATCCAATTAATTTATAACTTAATTCTGGAATAAGGTTCACACTGAAATGTCAAATTAAATACATCTCTTTAGTTAAAAATAAATTCAATTACATTGCCCCTTTTTGTTAGAAAAATTCCAACTTTGTAACTTCACTCATTTTAGCTAGTTAGTTCATATCACTATTGCACACATATCTAGCAGAAGATGCTGATCTCACAACAGATATAGAATACTTTGCATTTTTGAAAATAACCCCCCCCCCCATGCATTGCAATGGTATGACCATGTGGAAGGGCCATAGCTTAGTGGTGGCAACCTTTTGGTTCTCCAGGTGTTCTGGACTAAAGTGCATTAATATTGGGCATGCTGGGTGTAGCTGGTTAGGTCCAGCATCTGATGAAAAGTCCTCTCTCCATCCCAACTGCCAATGCTATGACTTCTGATGAAGAAAGCAACAGCCAACATTTGCTTGACTTCATCCCCTCCCCTACTCTATTGCCATCCCCTTTTCCTTGTATTTCAGGTCTTTTCAAATTTTAAGCCTGTGGGCAGGGAATTTTCAAGTTAACAATTTGTAAGCTGCTCTGAGAGAGCCAGCATGGCATAATGGTTTGAGTGTTGGACTACGACTCTGGAGACCAGGGATTGATTCCCAGCTCAGCCATAAAACCCACTGGGTGACCTTGGGCAAGTCACATGCTCTCAGCCTCAGAGGAAGGCAATAGCAAACCTCTTCTGAACAAATCTTGCCAAGAGAATCCATGATAACTTTGCTTTAGGGTCACCATAAATTGGAAATGACTTGAAGGCATACTACGACAACAACAAGAGGCCACTCTGGGAGCCTTTTTTGCTAAAGGGCAGGGTATAAATGCTCTAAATAAATAAATGGAAGCTGTTGTTCAAAACATCTGGAGAGTCCAAGGTTGCCTATCCTCCTATTCAAGGGATCCTCTGTAACTAGGCTGTGAAAATTCTTCACTTGGACACCTGGAAAGCTACAGATAGATAAAAACAGACAGGACTAGTCTATATGTCCAACAGCCAGATCCAGTATAATGTTGACAAAAGCACCTTCCTACTCAGTTGTTTAACATTAGGATTTCTAGCAGAGTATATAATAGGGTTACCTTAGGGTCACCATAAGTCAGAAATGACTTGAAGACACATGACAACAACATAAAAATGTTGATGAACACTTTTTAAAAAATTCAACAGGGCTTTGGAATCTGAATCTTTAAATTTTATTCTTCATTGCTTGCAAAGGAAGGGATTTTAACAGTTCAATTGGTATTCCTTGCCTTTTAATTAAAAAACCCCCACACTTTATATCCTATCAATATATTTATCAATATTTTAACTTTTTGTATGTTTCGACTAGAATGTGGTTGGTTCTCTCTCTCTCTCTCTGTCTGATATAGTGCAGGGTATAAATATTTTAACAACAACAACAACAGGACTTGAAGTTTAATGTATCTGGAAGGCAGCAGGTTGAGGAAGACAAGTCTTAGCTAACTGACAGAATTAGTGATCCTATTACCATCCCCACCAGCCTTTTATCCTCTCCCTACTCTTGTGTCCTCCACCCACCTATCCTACCTTATCCTTTCTAAGGTGGTAGAATAAGACTTGAAGAGTTCTCATCCAACAATTTTCTATTTCTAGCTGTTTTCATCCTTGTGGGGACCACCTGTTCAATTTTCAACAGTTCTGGTTTTCAAGTGCTGCATTTTCCAGTGAAACAAGACAGGCAGCTAAACAATGTGGAACTCCCCATTCATAGCTGAAACTGCCTTGCTGAATATCCTTTATGCATCTGTATGGATTAAGCCACTGCTTTGTCATTGCATGATTAGGAATGGCTCCCAATGGCTCTCTCAAGCAGTTTAATCTTTGAGAAATCAATTTGGATTAGCACAGAAAAGAAGAATGGAGTTGCCAGGTGGGAAACCTGCTACCCTGTTTTCAAAGCAAAGCAAAGATATATCAGCAAACAAGGCAGTCTTTTTGCAAGGCTTCAGTCCTATACACACTCACCTAAGTCCCACTGAATTTAATGAGGCTTATTTGTGAATAGATATATAAAAGATTGCATTCTTGATGCTATATTGTGGGCAGATCCTCTACAGAATGAATTTCTTGTACATCTTTTCCTTTCCATTTGCCTTTCAAACTGATCAGCAGACCAGGGGTGCAGTAGAACCTGGGTTCATAGGATCAAAGCATTGGGTCAAAGAATTTTGGAAAATGGCATCACTTGCCATCTGCCTCTGACTGCAGTCCTGCAACTGCAATATGCACAGATGTGTGTAGGTGTGATGAATTTTCCAAGCAACAATTTTTTGTGATGTCATCTCTGTTATTATGCAAAGCATTTGTATTTTAGTCTTGAATGATCACCTAAGTCCCATTAGCTTTAGAAATTATCTCTCCTGGTGGTAGAGGCAACATTTTTGTTGATCTGAATGCTGGATAGCTGCCTGGACTTTTTTGGAGGATGCAGCTGCAGCAGGAATGGGAACTGGGCAGCCTTTTAGCTATTGTTGGACTGCAACTCCCTGCAGCCTTATCCACCAAAGCCAAACATGACCAATGCTGACGCTGCCATTCAGCAACATCTGGAGAGCTGCTGAGACTGCTGCCATGAATGTCTGTACTTCAAAATGCTCTACTGCATAACTCCTGTAGACTTTTTGTTATTTTTGCACCCCAAATAAATGTATAATATTTTCTTTGGTGGTAAAAGCCACAGGCAATCAACACGTTCAAGTGAAATCTTACTTTTTGCTGACTTTGACTGGGGGGGTGGGTGTGCAAACTAAGACTACTGCCACACGGCAGAATTAATGCAGTTTGATGCTACTTTAACTCTCATAGCTCCATCCTATGGAATACTTGGATTTGTAATTTGTTACAAACTAAAAATGCCATCCGTGATTTTAATACCATCTCCTGTTGTCCCTATCTTGGGCTTGTGAGAGAAGGAAACAACTATGAGTGCACCCACACTGCAGAAATAATCCAGGTTGACACTGCTTTAACAGTCATGGCTCAATGCTTTGGAATCCTGAGATTTGTAGTTTGTTGTGGCACCAGAGCTCTCTGACAGAGAGGGCTAAATAATTCATAAAACTACAACCCCCACAATCCCATAGTTTTCCCCCCTATGTCACCTTTCTCCCAATAAGGGACCCAAGGTGGCTCACAAATAAAAACTCTTTAAAAGCCTATAAAACAAAATATCACATAAAAATAATATAAAATTACAGTCATCCCTCCTATTTTGCAGGCTTCCCATTCGCGTCCCTCCTATTTCATGGACGGTAAGCTAGGAGGGATAAAATGGCACATGTGGCACATTTGGCCATTAAAAACAATGGGGCTTGGATATTTGCGATATTTCCAATTCACTGGTGTGTGTGTGTGTGTGTCCAGAATGGATCCTCCATGATGTTGATGATAATAATAATAATAATAATAATAATAATAATAATAATTTTTATTTTTATCCTGCCCCTCTGCAGCACAATTGGGGCGGCGTACATCAAATTAAAAACATCACAAGAAATTAACAAATCCAAGAACCCATTCCCTAACCCACCAACCCCTTAAAAATATATTAAACTAATACAGAGTTAAAATATCAATGGATAAAAACATACAATACATAAATTAGTAGCACAAATAAACATGAGTCCATGAGTCATGTTTCCATGAGTTGGAAGGGACGACTGTACATACATTAACATTACAAATAATACTGAACCATGGCACTTAAAGTGGTGTCAAACTGCATCAATTCTGCAGTATAGATACAGCCTATGTCTCCTTGTCCATTTATGTAAATATGCAACTGGATAAATGACTTGTGTGTGTGTGTGTGTGTGTGTGTGTGTGTGTGTGTAAATTGCAGGTGTGGATTTGGGTCAAGACTGCCAGGGGCCCAGTCCAGATCTCCCTTCCGCTGAAATTTCCTTTTAGAAAAACCCTCATTGCTCTTTCTAATTTCATTGACACCAAAGTGGATAGTTAAGACTTTTTGCTCTAGGAACCAAAGAACCAGTACTCACTCTTTTCTTTGTACACTACAGCAACTTTTAAATGAGGCTAGAGATTGCACTATCCACCACGGCTTCCAATAATATGGTACTAGATACCTCCTGGACTCTACTGAAGCCCACTACTCTCAAAAATGGGGAACTTTGTCCCCAAAAGTTTATGGCAGATATGATTCTCTATTTTAAAGCCATTTGAGGTTCTCTTCGCTTTTCTGGGCCACTAACAGCTTTCCTGCACAACTCTAAAGATGGCCATTTGGTCACTTCCAGATTTGGAAAAACGAATTGCCCACTGCAATGGTGACAGTGGAGGAAAATGGGTTTGGTGCGCTTCCCTTGCAGCTGCCCAATCAGCCTTAAAGTCCAGAAATAATGCTAGAGGGAGAAGGTTGGCAGCCTTAAGCTGCCAATAGCTCTGATACCTTGGTAGATATCTCCAAGCATGCCAATCAAGTCAGTGCACAGAGAAGACTGTGTCCAGTCACACTTACTTTGTTTGTACTGCACATAATGTGTTTTGAATAATTAAGGAGCCACTTTTCTGGATGTGAGGGGCTACAACTCCCATACTGGCAGGGGTAGGCAACCTAAGGCCCGGGGGCTGGATGCGGTCCCCCGAGGCCTTTGGACTGGCCCCAGGCCGATCCTGCCGCCACCACCGCCCCCAGCCGCTGCCCACCATGATGATATTGATTATTGTTGTTATTACTTGTTCTTGGGGTTTTCTTGGCAAAATCTCCACAAGGGTTTTGCCATGGCTTTTCTGGGGCTGAGAGAGTGTGCATGCATATTTTTTAATTTTTTTAAAAAAATTAATTTTTAAATATTTATTTATTTATTTATTTATGGTGCTTCCCCCCCCCCCCCCCCCAATTGTCTGAGGGACAGCAACCCGATCCCCAGCTCAAAAAGGTTGCCTACCCCTGGGCTAGGGTAACACATGTTATATTCCAACATATCTGGCGGTTTGCAGACTGGGAAAAACTGATGTGGACTCTAACAATGGGTAATTTATTAAGCATTATTTCTTTAGATATTTCCTGGAGTTTTCTTAGTGTACAAAATCTAATTCTGAAGAATCCCCCCATTGAAAGCTTTTATTATTTAGGACTGTTTTCTATTCAGGAGAACAAAAATACTGTAGCACTATTTGTCCATAAATGAAATCCTTAATATTATCTATCTATCTATCTATCTATCTATCATCTATCTATCTATCCATCCTTCCTTCTTCCTTCCCTTTGTCTTTCTTTATTTCTGATTAGTAGAATCAGCTGCATCCTTCTCTCCAAGAGACTAACAAGTAAGCCAGTTAATTATCAGCAACAAAAGAGGGAGCAAGGTGAAGTACACATCTGTGGGCTCAGAAGGTCATGGCTGATACCCTGTCATCCTCTGGACGTTTTCACAAGGGGCTTTAGGCAGAGGCAATCCTACCTCCCGCCGGCCCCACTCCGGCTCCTCTTCCAGCTTGTTCAAACGCACGCCGCAGAAAACCCCGCCCCTTCCGGTGTCATCCCTGCGTACGTCCGGCTTCTAGCTCCGTGTGTTCAAACGCATGGAGCCTTAAGTCCGGCATCCTTCCGGCGTCCCTCCGGCCTCAGCACGTCCAACTCCGGCTTCAGCGGCGGAAAGGTAATTCCGACTTTTAAAAGGAATTAGCCTGCCGCCGCCGGAGCCATTCCGGAGTGGCGCCGGCGGGAGGTAGGATTGCCTCCACCAAAGCCCCGTGTGAAAATGTCCTCTGTCTTGGCTCCTGCAAACACACCCACCAATACAAGCATTATAGATTTCAATCAGGAGGTGAAATGTCTAGCAAAAACGAATCTTAGAAATATTCAAAGCTGAACTCACCCACCCACCCCATATTGTTGTGATTGTCTCAGAGTCCTCTTGTTCTCCATCTTCCCCTCTCACAGGTTGCTTTATTTTCAGTCTGCCAGTTCAGGTATCACAGTACACCTGAACTGGCAAACTATAGTTAGCATTTGCCTTCCAAACCAAATTGGAAACCATTGGAGAGCAAGCACTAACTTTACAGATTCAAGCATATTATGTGTGGTACTCATTCATGAACAACTAATGAAGTCATAGCTCATTTCCAGTTCTTCAAACTATGGTTTCTGAGGAATAACCTCATGTTTGATCAGGAGGGGGATGCCCCTGTTGTCATAAAAAACCCATAGACAATTCAAACCAAGCTTTCCAGCTATAGTCCATTGTTTATTTAATTTTAGATGTCCATAACATCATTGTCATTGCTTATTTCCCTAATTTCCTAGAACAGGATGGGATATACTGTTCTATTGTTTGATATTGGTTGGGTTTTAGTTTTGTACTACCTGGATAGGATAGGCAATAATGTACTCAGTGAAAAACCATTCATTTGTGGTAGAATTTGGTTGTTGTATGCTTGCGAGTCATAACTGGCTTATGCAACCCTAAGGTAAACCTATTATAGGGTTTTCTTGGCAAGTTTCTTCAGAGGGGGTTTGCCATTGCCATCCTCTGAGATTGAGATAATGTGACCAAGGTCACCCAATGAGTTTTTATGCTTGAGCAAGGAAATGAACTCTGATCTCCAGATTTGTAGTCCAACGCTCAAACTACTGCAGTGTTCTATTTTTTAAAAAAATATATTAATTAAAAAACAAGCATCACAATATGTCAAGAAAAAAAAAGAAAAACATTCACTCAATAACACCTACAAGACAAAGACAAAAAACTAATTTCAATTAATACTAACTCTCTAAAAACATTAACTAAGACACAGACAATAATAACTAACATTTATCTCTAACATTTCATATTGACCTCCTTCTACAGATTACTGATTCTTTCTCATCTTTTTTCCTTATTAAATTGTTTTCTCCTTCTCAAATTCATACATTATCTTCCTCCATATTCTTAGTATATCAAAATTCCCTATATTCTGACCATATAGAGATTCTATGTAATCAACAGTACGAATTGAACATCCTTAGAACTCTTTTTTCCTTAAATTAATTTATATTGATATTTAAATTAATATTTCTTTTCCTAAACAAATTACCCATATCTGATCCCATTCTTTTTTCACATATTCAATAAAAGGATTCCAAGTTTTCAGAAATATCTTAGAATCTTTTTTCTGCAGAATTTGTGTAAGTCTATCATTTCCCATCAACTCATATAATTTCCAAATCCAGTCTTTAATCTCTGGGATGACATTTTGTTTCCATTTCGAAGCATATATTATCATAGCTGCTGTGGTCATGTAAAATATCATTCTGCCATAATTGCTTTCTAAGGCATCTTCATTGTTTATATTTAACAAAAATCTCTCTGGATCTTTTATAATCTTGAGATTCAAAATATTTTCCATTTCTAGATGTATGCCATTCCAAAAAGTTTTAGCATATTTACAATCCCACTATATAGGATAATATGTGCCCAATTCTTTTTTACATTTCCAACATTTGCTTTTTTCATTTTTGTAAATTTTGGATAATTTAAATGGAGTAAGATGCCATAGATATAACATCTTGTAATAATTTTATTTTAAATAATACCTTAATGTATATTTCAACCTTTTAAGAAACTATATAAACTTATATTGTTATTGGATATGGAAGAGGAAACCATAAAACCTCAGAAGATAAAATGGGCCCAAAACATAGGTCGTCCCATAAATCTAGATCAATGGGAAAAGACGTGGTCCAAAAGGTTGAACTACTGCAGTGTTCTAAAATCAGCTTAGAATAGGAAATCAGGCAGTCACATAATTAATTACTACTTTGACCCATTCATTAGGCAGAAAATGTTCCAAAAATTATATACCGTAGTCTTTTGCTAGTGGCCAAAGCAAAGCAATTGTGTTCCAATTAGCCAAGATTTTTCCCTACTGTATCAGTAAACACTTCTCATTTCAGTACTCTGCACTATCAATAAACTACTTCAAATGGCTTTAATAATAAAAGTGAGAGAAAAACTCAGCCTGAATTATTAGAATTAATATTTTACCAGTTTCTGTTGTAACTCCAATGCTTGCCAATTCTAAAGCAACAAAAGCTGGTCAATTAAAAATATTGCTTCATCCTCTTATTGTAGTCTCTCCATGATCAACAACTGCCTTTCAAACAATTGTGCTATACTGAGCCCACTTAGATTCTAAAAGAATGTTCCAATTAATGATATTACCCAGTCTGTAGTCTTAATCCCTTGGAAATCAACAGATGTACAGCCATCGATTTAGATGGATAAGAGCAAGAGCTATCAATTACCAAGTACCTGGATCAGCATGTCCCAGCTGCTGAAATACAATGGGGCCTTGTTATCCATGGGCTTGCCATCCGTGGTTTTAAGTATACATAGATAGCAAGCCCCGTTATCTCCAATGGCGGTGCATGCATGCAGCCGTGCTAGCAGACGCATGCATGTTGCTCCGCCATTAGGGACAATGGAATGAGGTCCTGCATTTTTTGGTATTCATGGAGACTGTACATGATTTCTGGTTTGGAATGGAGCCTTCAAAATAAAGAGCACAGTGACCCATCATTGCAAACTCATAAACACTCCACCCTCAGCATCCTGTTAGTGACCGATGCAAGCATAATTCCACCTTGATTCTCTACATATTTTGTTATTGTGGAGGTTGATGTTCCCTTTCTTCCTCTACAATGACCAAATCCTCCAGGACTCATTGAGGTCCTGTCTGCACTGGACAGGTTATTTCAGGGGCAGATTAGAGTATCTTGGTCCTGGCCTTAGCTTTATGTTCTCACACACCAAGCAGTAGTTCCCCACAGACAGCACAATGTGCTGCCCTACGCGGTGGTCACCATGTCACCTGCTTCTGAGTCACCTGCTTCTGAGGTCAGAACAAGATATCCACCCTTGATTACATGGCTGGTCGTTTTGTTCTACCTCAGAATGAAATGACCCATGTTGGCGGCTGCTGCACAGAGCAACATAGTGGGCTGTCCCCAGCATTAAAACAGAGAGCTCTGGATCTTCTGAGAAGATCTAGAACAACTGAGGACTTTAAAAAAATCTGTGGTAGGACAGGTATATACCCTGGTTTTGGTACTGAATGGGCCAGATGTTGTCCAGCCTGTTTGCGCCAGACTCAAGGATTAGGCCCTGTGTTAACCAGTCTCCCTGCAGAGAGGCTGGAGGGAAGACAGTTTCTTTGGCCCATTCAGACAGGGCAGGGTGACCAGATGTTCTAACTGCAAAGGAAAACAAGGCACCCTAAAATGTAGCATATTCAAGAAAAATGGAGTACATTTCAAAATAAAAACTAAAAACACTCATAGAAATGTAAATTCATGCTTCTTAACTATTGTAGGACATGTCTGGGAAAAAGAGGAGGTGTGGTCACCCTGAGACAGGGCCAATGTCACTGTGATGGCCCTCCCATGGTCATTCTGTTGCTGGTGGAGAGCAGAGGGGGTCAGAAAAGCATTTGTCTGATTGTGTCATCTGCTGAGACCTCTAGAGGACCCTGGCAGATTGTGGTGGAAGGTGACCTACATCTTTGTCTGGCTAAGAGAACATATAGCCCATTGCTTTCCCAGTCTCCCTCATTCCACCATGTGGTGGCAGGGAGGCTATTGAAGAGATACAGTGAGTAGTCCTGGGGGGAGGTTGACATAGGAGCCACAGCAGAGTTCCACATTCAGAATTTTTACGCTGTATGCTCTTGGCCAATATAAATTAAGTTGATGGCAGGCGACATCTCTTGAGCCAATTTGTGAGAGAAAAATTATGTTTCCCTTTGAGCCACTTTTGGTCAATCAATTCATATTTTCAGAGAATCTGTGTTAATGCAAGCTTCACTGACAAATCAGCAGTCATCTTCCCTGGCCCTTTAAGTGTTGAGGAAAGCCAGCATTGCAATATTTCTGATTAAACATCAAAGAGATTAAATACCTTATTTTCCTGCGTATAAGACTACTTTTTTACCTGCAAAATCTGTGGCTAAAGTGGGGGGGTCGTCTTATACGCCGGATATAAGGATAATGAGGATAGAGGTGCTAAAACTCTATATTTTGACTGGAAAAATGGGGGTTGTCTTATACGTGGGTCGTCTTATACGCCGGAAAATACGGTATGTATATTTGGGTGAATGCTACATTTTGCATAACTTTGAAGTGCAGAGGAATAGTCAATATTCTTTACAACATTCACTCAGCAATTCCTACAAACATCCCTGTAAGGTAGGTTAGTATTAGTGTTTTCATGTCACAGAGACAAGCACTGAGGTTGATAGACAGAAGCTTTCTTAAGGTCAAAATAGTCAGTGCAGTCATGGCTAGAATCCTGTTGGTGACCTAGAACCTGGCGATTTTCTTGCTTATCTTGTCACTATGTTTTGAAAATCAACCAGCCACATGGAAATGTAGGAGGTAAACATTTTCCTATTATTTCTCTGCTTTCAGGTGGACCAGCTAAAGATATTTTACTACTCAGGACAAAAAACAAACAAACCAAGATGGCACTCCTTCCCATGCCATGTACAGGAGCCAGCTCAATTGGCAGCTGCATCAGTTACAGTTCATAGAATGCTATTGGGTCAGGGAGGCTGTGGGGGAAATGATATACCCTAGAGCAGGGATTCCCAACCTTTTTGACTCACTGAGCCCTTATGTCTATGGTGGAGCCCCTAAGAGACCTACCCTATGTCTTACAAGTTAATGGTGTTTAGGAGTATATATAAGAATATATTCTTATTCTTCAATTGTGGCTGCAGAACATCTAAGAAGTGCATGTAGAACACAGATTGGGAACCCCTGGCCTAGAGGCTAGTCTGTTAAGGGGTTAGATGGGGGGCAGTCAGAGCTAAAGACTGGGACATTTACAAATAAACATTGGATAGGGTGAGTTAGGAAGAAAAGAATGGAGGAGATCTGAATAGGGTTTTGAGAACTTAGAGGGGTTGCAGACTGCCAGAAATAGTGCAAATTGAGTCCACTTTTAGGGTTAGGGTTAGTGCTAGGGAATCATGGGAATTGTGTTTTTTTCTGAGACATTAAGCCTTCTCTGTCAGAGAGCTCTGGTGCCACAATAAAATACAGTTCCCATGATTCCCTAACCCTAACCCTAACCCTAAAAGTGGATTCAATTTGCACTATTTCTGGCAGTCTGCAACCCCCCTTAGAGGATGGAAAGAGTTCAGGAAGATGAGTTCTTTGTTTGAAACTAGTGCACTGTGTGTTGAAGCAACATAAGGCTCAATGTTTATTTTAGTTTTAGCTTTACTAGTTTTATGTTTTATTTTTTGCAACTCTGTTTTCATTGTAGAATTGTTAAGAGGGATTCAGTCACACATTACTGCAGTGAACTCACTGATCAATACATCCACTTGTTGAGTATAGGGATCACCTTGAGGCCCAAGTACCAGATCCCAAGAGGGATCCTAAGTGTAAAAGGGCATGGTGAGGGATACATGCTCAAGGGTTAGCAGTGTAGAGCCAAACTGGATATAGGTTCCATCAGTGTTCAACACTGAGAGTATTCTCTGTCTGAAGGCAGCAGGCTGACTTGAGCAGACCCCTCTCCTACAACATCTTATTGCTACTTTTTGGGATCTGGTGCCTGAGGCAACCATTTCATTCAGCCCAGTGGTGGGTCAGCCCTGGCTTCTCTTAAACACAGAGGAGCAGGTTTAGTAAAAAGCTGGTTGTGTAGTTGTTACATGTTTTCATGTTGACACCAATTTATGGCAACCTTATCATAGGGTTTTCTTGGCAAGTGTTTTTCAGAGGCAGTTTGGTGTTGCCTTTCTTTTGTTCTAAGGAACCCAAAGTCACCCAGTGGGTTTCCACAGCTGAGCAGGGATCCATACCATGGTTTTCTGGAGTTTTAATCCAACACTCAAGGAACTATATCACACTGGTTCTTTGAAAGCTGGTGAAGCATCCTGAAATGTGGACTATCTAGTAGGCTCCTGACAGAAAATAAATTTTATTCAGCATGTTTCTAGTTTTCAACTCAGCCGCCCAGCTGCTACATTTCCAACAACTGTAATTCATAAAAGCATATGTAATTTAAGGTAAATTAGCCTGGTGCATCTAGACATGCTTTCTTGTTCAGCAAATAGACTCTTTCCTGCTGCCTCAGCAGGGAGGTATTTAATGAGCTTCCTAATAGAAACAGATATGGCAATTGGGAACAGTACCTCTTACATGGTTTCTTGATTTTCATTACCTTTCAGAGTTACCTGTTCTACTCTATTGTTGCATTTATTTCTTCCTTCCCTAACAATAGTAAGCTGCCTGCAGAAACAAATGTGGGATTCAAATTCAGAGTGACAAAAGTGTGGGTAGGTGTATGGAGGTTGTGCCCACCTGATGTGTCAAAATGTGACTGAACGGGAAGAGTCAGTCTTTGGATCACAACCAATTTGCTCTGTACTGCAAAAGTGCATAAGCCAGACTGGCAAAAACACATGCCGTTGCTTTCTTACTCCACTCAGAGAGATAAGAGTGTCACTAAATCTGGACGGCTTGCCCAGAGGCATTATGGGAGTCATTAAAAAGGACCTTGTGGAGCTTGCACAGGCCTTGGAAAATCTATCCCAACATCCATCGCTGAACTGTGCACCTTAATATCAGAGTCTGAAGTGTGCCTTGGAATGATGATTGTCTTGTGGGCATCCACCAGTCTGTATGGTAGCAGGTAACATGATACTCCTACAACTTTCTATCAATATTTGGCTAGAACCATTTTTTGCCATTTTAGGGGGTTATTCAGATGGTGAAAATAACCCAGGTAGAATCTGGGTTGAACCTTTGTTGTTCACATGCATTCCTAATGCATCCAATTAAGTTTTTGGAGGACTACCAGCCCCTCCCCCCTAACCCAGGTTAATCGACCTTGGGTTTCCTCCCACGTTTTCCTAAAAGATTTGCATTCTCGGCTGTGTGAATAACTGATGTGAATAGACCCAGGATAAAGCAGGGTAAAGCTGTGCATGCCTGGAATCTGTTTCGAATACATCCACATAACGGACTCCATCTTTATTCAAGTGTTAGCATGTGTGAGCAACAGAACTCACAGGGATGCACAGAGATGCAGTTCTGTTGTGTGAGCAACAAACCCAGAATGCATGAGTGAGATTATTTGCATAGTCGCACTAAAAAAACCAATGTCTGAATGACCCCCTAGCATACTGCAACTTTGGCTGAATCTGTTTCACCTCTCCCTCACTTTCCCTGATTAAGGAGGATAGAGAAAAACACTTAATGCCATCTCTCTTGGTGGTGTGGGAGCCTTTTCTGTCTCCATGTCAGTATCTTCAATCTCCTGTTCTTGGGGAGAGGGATCTCTGTTGGAGGGTCTAGTCTTGGATTCAGTCTCCAATGGACTCGGAAGGTAGCTGGCAACAGGAGGGCCCAGCTTCTCTTCTGAATCCTCCTTCAAAGATCTCTTGTTTTGGCTCCTCTCCTTACCTGAGATCTCCCCAATGTATGCCATAACTATCAAAATTCTGGAAATATTGGCTTATTAAATAGAAAGAGTCCAGTCATAGCCTTGACTACTTCATTTACAAAATCCATGGAACACACCTAAAAGGAAATATAATGCATAGCTTTGCTGCAATAAAATGCCACAGCATCACGCATCACACACACACACACACACCTACATACACACACACCCCACAATTGTGTTGCAATTGTTCTGTGATTGTTTTCTTGTTGTTGTTTATATATACCGGTATATATGTTTGTTTTTGTCTATTTTAATTTTATATGAAACTCAATAAAGATTATATTATAAAAAATAAAAATAAAATGCCACAGCATTTTGAGATTAGTTAGCTCTGTCTGTTTTTCTTTATCTTGATGTAATATCAAGAGTTTGTGCTGTCTTAATTGTTTTATTGTTTTAGCTGTGTTTGCACTCCACGCTGGCATCCGTAAGCGTGAAAGTTGGCTTAGAAACATCATAATTTCCAATAAATAAATATAACACTAGCTATCCCATTTGTTAACTTCTAAATCCTTAGAACAAGTAGATGGATTATTTCTAATTTTTCTACTATGTTCACTGCTTTTAGTGAGAAATACTCAAATATTTTAGTGGGATATACTCAACTGCATGAGATTTAGCCAATACTAACAAACATACCACATTAGAGTATGATATGCATAGACAAAAAATGAAATCCTTTCTATGAATTCTTTGTATTTATCTTACTGTACTCCCTTTGCACTCTCTTATCCTTCACTACCTTGTTTGAATATGAAAGCCAATCAAAGCCCATATGCTAGGGTTTAACAGCTAAATGAAGTGAGAAAAATCTCCAATTAGCTGAAGATGATGTCTTCTCAGTGGATGATATAAAATTTCTTGCCTGAGTCTAAAACTAGCAAAAGCTAATTCAACAGCCACTTCACTTTCCAATTAAACTTTAGATGAATATTATCATGAGCAAAATTAATTTTAAAAACTAATTGAATTGGTAAAATTAATGGCAAAAGAAAAAACACAGGAAGATAGCCAGCAATGCAATTATTTTTTTCAAAATGACTAAGCCGATAAATGGCCTGGCCCCATTTATAGAAGAATAAATAGCTTCTATTAAGTCTTCTGCTTTATTCGTTATTCAAGCATGCAGATAAAATATAGGAAACCAAGGTTAAGCAAGGCTGGTGAGGGTGTCTGTCCAAGATAAGAGGCATCCCAAACTCCTACAGACCTCTAAAACTGCAGTGCACGGAAAATCTCTTTTAGCAAAAAGCAATGAATAAACACATCCCTTGACTTCTTTCAACTAAAGTTCACCCTGCTAAATGAAAACAAGGTGCTATATCATGTAGTACCAGCAATAGCCTGTAACAGGATGACAAGGCTTGTCATATGGTGCAGCATCTGGAATAGCTCCAACTCCAAGTAAATACTCGCGTCCAGCAAGGTCTAAAGTTCAATTGAGCCCTTCTATTCTTTTGGCCAAGATCCTTGGCCAGGGTCCATTCTTTACCATAAAGTGGCAAGTGAAAGGAATAACCATTTGGCTTGTAACCTAGCATCACCTCACTGATACACCAGTTCTGCTTCACTTTTGCAACCAAGGATTCAAGCAAGGTTGTTGATTCAAGGTTTGGATTTTATTCTGCATCAGAAGAGGGCTAACAAACAGTATTTCAATCCAGGAAAGTGGAGGTTCTGGGGCCAGCAGGTCTGGATGGTGATGTGCAACTGGTCTTGGATAGGATTGTACTTTTTTTTAAGGGCTGAGCTAACAATTCTTGGAGTCTACACTGTGTGAGGAGGCATAGGTGGGACATTATGGACTTGTAAATCAGCTGTAGCCTTATCTGGAACAGTCAGGCCATACCCATCCTCCAGCTACCTCCAGACAAGGCTATGGGTTTTATATGGAGATGCTCATGAAGACAGACAACAAACTACAGATGCTGAAGTACTGTGCCCTGTTGCAATTTTATTGTAAAACTGGGCTTTGGTCATGAAAAAGCTTTTGGAATGCTAAGTTCTGCACAATGTTGAGCATTTGCAGGAGTTAAGGACTATTATTTAAGTCTCTAGGGCAGGGGAAGGCAACCTAAGGCCCGGGGGTCAGATGCAGCCCCCTGAGGCCTTTGGACCGGCCCCAGGCCGGTCCTGCCACCACCACCGCCACCCCCCGCCATGATGTTATTGATTATTGTTGTTATTACTTGTTCTTGGGGTTTTCTTGGCAAAATCTTCACTGGGGTTTTGCCATGGCTTTTCTGGGCCTGAGAGAGTGTGCATGCATATTTTTTAATTTTTTAAAAATATATATATATTTATTTTTGGTGCTTCCCCCCCCCCCCTTTGTCTGAGGGACAGCAACCCAGCCCCGGATCAAAAAGGTTGCCTACCCCCTGCTCTAGGGTGTGGTTTTAACCCTTGTACCTGATGATGATTTTGATTTTTAAGGGCCTAAATATCTTAAAGGCACTAGATCCTGTCTGATCTTGGAAGCTAAGCAGGGTCAGCTCTGGTTAATACTTGGATGGGATACCTCCAATGAATGCCAGGTGCTGTGGGCTATATTCCAGAGGAGGAACTGGCAGACCACCTCTGAGTAGTCCTTGCCTAAGAAAATCGTGTGAAATTCAACCACAAGTTGATGGGTGACTTGAAGGCACACGTGCATGCACACACACAGAGACACCCACCCACATGTTTCATATCATTTCAAGATATATTCCTTTATTTTATGCAGTGTTGGATGTTATTTAACTGTGATTTCATGTAACTTTTCTTGTGGTATTATTACATTATTCTGAACAGTATAATGCTTAGGGAAATCTATTTTAAGAGATGCTTAATAGTTATAGTAAGTAAATGCATTTTGAAACATGCAAATTTTACACATATTTTAAAGCTTTAGCATCAATGTATCTGAACAAAAAGGATGTAAAGCTTTATGGAGATCCATCCCTACAACCATCTACATGTCCTTATAATTTGTTTTGTTTTTGTTTTCATTGTTTGGTCTCATGTTCACCAAGGGCTAAGCCCCTTTGTTCTTCAACCCTCTGAGCATTGTGCTGACACATGTGAGGTGTTTTGTCTGCAAATATTTAATCAGGCACAGGCTTTAATTCAGCTTTCCTATCCCTAAGCATCTGTGCACTGAGCCATCTGCCTTCGTGTACATAGGAAGAGGTTCTGTGGTGTGCCAATTATCAGAGTTAACAGAGGCAGGCATGTTTTGAAAATTGTTACTCATTATATTCTATCTTGTCAATTAACTGTATATCCAATAAAATTAAAATAGTCAAAAATGGTAAAATACTTTGTGAATCGTCATCTGATTAATGGCAAAAATGAAGAAAAGTTAACAAACATTGGACAGGAAACAGAACCAATCAACTCAAATTTTACTTAACTTTTCTCCCACATAGGAAACAGTGTTCATAACCAAGCAAAATTAGAACAAATTATAAAGAGAGGCACTACCATCCAAGTTAGAAAAAGAGGTTAATATAGGAGCACCTAACACTCTATACAGCTCTTCAAGTCCTGATGAGTCACATCCTAGAAGAGTAAAGGAACTTGCAAGTGCAGCACCTAAATCACTCCTTATAATTTTTGAAATTTCTTGGAGTACAAGTGAATTTTTAAATATGCAGCAATCATAAAGAATCATCATGGATTTCTGAACAACATGGCATGTGAAGAAGGCTTTTGACAAGGTTTCCCATTTTGTTGTTATGGTAAGCATGTAAAATGTTACCTAGAGAATACTACTATACTTCTAGATGAATTTGTAAATGATTGATGGACCTTAGAATTAGTCTTCTGAACTCAGGAATTTGTTCTGAGTTTCAGAAATGATTGGAGGCTATAACATTCCATATACAACTCCACTCTGCACTAGTTTTTGTCATTTTTCAAAGCAATATTTTAAGGTGGGGTAGCAGTATGGTGTAGTGGTTTGAGCATTGGACTAAGACTCTGGAGACCAGGGTTTGATATAAACATGGCCATGGTAATCTCCTGGGTTTCCCAGAAAATCCGCTGGGTTTCTCTGTGGTAGGTTCCTTAACATCACCATAAATCAGAAATGACTTGAAGGCACACAACAACCAAAAACAACAATAACAATAAATCATTTTTTCTGCTATTGTTAAAAAACTGAGAGTTGGAATTCCTTTCAAACTTATCCAAAAATCTACTAAGAAGATGTAGATCAATCTGCCACTCATCCCTACTCTAACAGAGCAATAATTGTATATACATAGAGAACATGTGATCTTTCAGATATTGGTGAACTGCAACTTCCACCATCCCTTTGGCTATGTAGTAGTAAGGGTGAATGCATTTACAGCCAACATCTGGAGGGCCTCACATTCCCCATCCTTGATGTACATGAACACTAAGGTATCAGGCAGTTCCTAGCCTGTCATTTCCTACACTGTACTCTTTTATGCACTATAATGTTGTATTATTGGGTATTTATAGGAAATTGTTAACAGAATTAACAGGAGGATTGTAGACTTTACTTTACCTGGAAAATTACAGGTAAATGCTCCACAAAGTACTAAATTAGTAGATACTCTTATGAAAGATCTAGGGCCATTTTGGCTAAAGTGTCATTCTTTCATATCCCCATCAGTGGCTACTGATGGCTCCCATGTTAGTGCAGTGGTAAACCCACTCTAGGCTTCAATCTGAGTTTTAAGGAGCTATCCAAGGTGCTAAGCCTAGTTGGCTGATCCAGTTCAGTACCTTGGATAACACCTGTAAAGTTCTGTCTAAAATCCAGAGCAAATTCATCATCCCACTAGCATAGATATAACAAGATATGCCCCACTCCTCAGACACAAAAGTTTTGGACTCTGCATGTTTTGGAGGGATGCTAGTTTCCTCCCTAGCAACCAGATGTAGCACCAGTGGACTTGGGCTTTCTGTTAAAGGCTTTAAGCTATGTCTCCCACAGAAACATACTGGGGTCTGAGCATGCAAACACCTGCCTAGTACAGGGCCTGGCTGAGAGCCAGACAGGAGCGAAGTCTCCAGTTTCTATGCAAACTCTGTATGAGCTGATTCCCTCCTGAGGCAACAGCTCCCTTAGGACTCAATGAGTTACTGCAAAGGCTTCTAGGGAAATGAACATGTACAAGAGAGAGGGACTGTTCTGTGAGATCTGTCTGCAATCCAGCACATGCAAGTTATATTCAAATTTAGGAGAAATCATACACAATTTAAACATACGTTGTGGATGTGTTTTGTACAACATAGTATCTGTTCTTCTGAGTAGGAAACAATTTTATAAAAAACATGCTTGTAGATCATACAATTTGCAATTGTCACTGTTCTGGAGGTGGGGAAAAACCTGTCAAAGAGCCAAAATATAGCAATTAGCATTGAAAGAAAGTTTTTAACAGGCTAACAAAGGTCTTATTTCACAACGAAGCTCCAGGCCCTGAAGCAGCAGAAAGTGACTTTAAGGATATCAAACAAAAGCCTACATATTAATAGCCATCTAACTAAAAGAGGCGTTTGTGTGCGCTCATTTTTGTGGCTAAAAAAGTCCTGATGCAAACAGTGAGCTAACAAAATAAACAATAAAAATAAAAACCAAGCTAGTGAAAAATGCTTTGCAGTATTGTGGCTGTATATATGTATGTTGCAATTAAAACTTTAAAACAACAGTATTATGTTTTTTTGTGGGTTTTTTCGGGCTGTGTGGCCATGTTCTGAAAGAGTTTCTTTCTGATGTTTCGCCAGCATCTGTGGCTAGCATCTTCAGAGAAAACTCTTTCAGAACATGGCCACACAGCCCGAAAAAAACCCACAAAAAAAACTATGGATGCCGGCCATGAAAGCCTACGACTTCACAACAGTATTATGCTTGTTTACTTGGAAGTAAATCCCAACATCTTCAGAATCACAAATTCTTTTTGTAGCATTCTTGCAATAGTTATTGTTGTTTGTTTTGTTAACTGCCCTTGAGTTGACTTCAACTCATGGTGACCCTGTGGATGAAACTCCTCCACGACCCCCTTTTCTCCATGGGTCTGTTCAGATCCTGCAGGTTCAGGCTCATGGCCTCTTTGACTGAGTCCATCCATCTGGCATGTGGTTTCCCTCTTTTTCTGCTGCCTTCTACTTTTCCAAGAATTATTGTCTTTTCTGATAATTTATGCCTTCTCATGATGAGTATGATAGTCAATTTAGTCACCCTGGCTTCCAGGGGAAGTTCAAATTTGATCTGTTGTAGGACCCATTTGTTTGTCTGCACCCTTCTCCAGCACCACATCTCAAATGAGTTGATTTTCTTCCCATCTACTTTTTCCACTATCCAGCTCTCACATCCATACATGGTGGCGGGGAATACGATGGCTTGGACAATCCTCGCTTTATTGTTCAGAGTAATATCTTTGCTCTTTCAGATTTTATCCAGTTCTTTCACAGCTGCCCTTTCCATTCCTAGTCATCTTCTAATTTCTTGACTGCAGTCTCCATTCTGATTAATGTTTGATCCAAGGTATGGGAACTCTTTGACTATTTCAATTTTCTCATTATCTAGGATTAATTCTTGTAGATCTTCAGTGGTCATTATTTTGTTTTTTTGATGTTAAACATCAAGCCTACTTGGCACTTTCCTTCTTGACCGTCTTTAATAAATGTTTCAGGTCTTTGTTGGTTTCTGCTAGTAATATTATGTTGTATGTGTATCTTAGGTTGTTAATGCTCCTACGATGATGATGATGATGATGATGATGATGATGATGATGATGATGATTAGGGCTGCTGCTGCTGATACTACTACTACTATTAGTAGGGCCGCAAAATTTATTCAATTAATTGATCCATTATATATATGGGAACATTACCAGTTAAACATCACATAGTAGTGAAATCACTCCCCCCTCAACAAATAAAATAAAATAAAATAAAAGGTGGGGAAGCATAAGTTCATCTGAAAGGCCCACAAACATAGAAAAATGTTGGCTTAACAAACCACAAAATGAATTATCAATATGTTCATGGCTGCATCCCATTTACATCCCATTCATTCCCCCTTTGCTTGAGCAGGTAAACAAATTAGCATATTAATTTTGTGTTAGAAAAATCTCTGATATTTGTAGATGCTTCTTCAGCTGGCTCACACTTCCAGATGCACAGCACAGAGCCACACCTGTGGAAGGGTGAGTACACAAGAAGCAAGCTGACAGTGGTGATGGCAAACAATGGAGGTAGGAGACCACAGGGAATCAAATGTTTTTAGAAAGCCACAAAGCTCAACATCCAAGCATCACAAAAACAAAATGCACAACATTTATGTTCTCAGAGATTCCTAAAGTCCCCCAAATTTCCCTCAAGGTGATGGAGCAACAACACACCTGAGAAACTTCAGCATTACTAATGCAAACAGAAATGGAGACTCATAAACAAGGGGGACCTATCAGAAAAGTTGAAAATGGATGGGAATTCAAGACAACAAAGGTCAGTATACTTCTTATCACCAGCCCTCCCTTCAGTTTATGCAATACAACTAAGGTGAGTTTGGCTTTTCTGGAGGGGAAAAATACATTTGCTTCTACATATAAAAATGTAACTCTTAAGACAATTGGAGCATATGTATCTACTTAACAGACTTTCCAAAAAGTCCAAACACTAAAGAATTGGAGGGTGAGGGAATTACAATTGTTCAGCAACAGGGGGAAAATACATAATCTATTCAGATTATAACTAGAAAGTACTATACACTCTCCTTGACAACCTAAAGACTTTGAATCTAATCCCTCTTGATATTCTTCTAAAAGACATGAATGCACAGACAAGTACATGTGTGCGTGGGCACACACAAATGCACAGAGAGCAACATTAGAACTCTTCATTCTACCATATAACTTTGTCCAAACTTGCTTTGTTTCCCTGAGAATTAACAAAGGATTTTCTCCATTCCCTACAGAAATTTCTTACCTGATGTCCATTGATTCTTGTGTTTTGTTTTATCAATTCCCACAATAGAGATACTTCAACTGTTTATCCTGTTGCAGAGATAGAAGGCAACCACATCCTAATGAGCTTGTAATATGAAAAGCAGGGAGGAGCAGGTGCTTTGGGCTGGCTGACCTGGGGATACCATAATTAAACACCCTTTTCGAAGCCTAACCCCCTGCTCTCCACATAAACAACCCCAGTGGGGTGCAAGTAGATTAAAAGCCTTTGTCAGGCCATTTCATAGACAAATAACATGTACGTATTTCCTCTACAAATTACCAACTTCATACAATTTACATCTTGCCTCTTCAGATTTTCTTCCTTCACACAACTGGTGATTGTACTGTTTTAAAGAGAGCAATCTATTCTATCTCACCTTAAAAACACAAACAACAACCAGATGTCAATAGGTATCAATAGGTATATGGGGTGGGATAATGTGTTGGAAACAACTGCAAGGTACACAGCAACAACAACAATGATGAGCAGAGATTGGATTTGTATGAAAAATAACCTTTTCCCATTATTGGTTATCATTTTCCGTGCTGGTGGGTAACTCATTATCATTATTCATTATTTTCATTACTTTATGTTGTTGTTTTTAAAAACCCTTAGCATTGGTAAGGGAATGGCATAAAACCTGGAAAAGTTCACTCAAGACACATCTAAAATGCTGTTTAAAAGAATCTTTAAAAAGCAAGGGTGATGGTGGAGAGATGCCAGTACAAACTACTACTAGGACTCATCATTCCAAAAGGGACCCAGGGACCAACTGTGTCACTCGTCCTTTTGTCTTTCTTGATAGCATCATAATTTGTCTGTCTCTCCCCCCCCCCATCCATTGTAAAATCAATGAATTAAAAAAAAACAACCAATAATGTAGCAATGGATTCATGGAGCAATGGATGCAAACTACAGGAAAAGAGATTCCGCCTCAACATTAGGAAGAACTTCCTGTAGTAAGAGCTGTTTTACAGTGGAACACACTTCCTCTGAGAGTGGGGGTCTCCTTCTTTGGAGGTTTTTAAAATGAGGGTTATTTGTGTGTGTGTGTGTGTGTGCTTTGTGTGTTTTGTGCATGGCAGAGGATTGGACTGGGTAGCCCTTGTGGTCTTTTCTAACTCTATGATTCTATTATTCTATTCTATGATTTTATATATAATATTATGTATTACAAAGTACAAAAGACTTTTAGCCAGTTTGCTAAAAGGAGAGAGATAGCAGGATTGCAGCCTAAATGATGGAAAGGAAACCATGGGTGAACAAAGAGATGCAGGAGCATCAGTGATTGGGAGGACGGGAACAAGTTGGGAGTCATGCAGCACTGGAATAATTCCTTTCTTGTTTTCTTCTTTGAATTCACATCTCACCTTTCTCTTGAATAGAACCCAAGGCAGCTCATGCATGATGTAAAACAAGATACACAAATTAAAGATTAGTAGTAAAAAAGTTAAATCCATGGGATCACCAGAGGTCAATAGGCATTAAGGTATGCACACACAGACACACACACAGTAAAAAAAAAAAAAAAAAGTTAAAGCATAGTTAAATAAGATACCATATTAAAACATTATAAAAACATTTATAACTACAAGAAAAACAATTTTTAAAAATGCAACAGATGTTGTTGTTGTTAACTGCCCTTGAGTTGGCCTCACTTTGTGGTGACCCTGTGGATGGGACAGCTACAAGACCCCCTGCTTTCAACTGCTCTGCTTAAGTCTTGTAGATTCGTGTCCTTGACCTCCCTAAATGAGTCTAGCCATCTGGCGTGTGGTCTTCCTCTCTTTCTACTACCATCTGCTTTTCCTATCATTATTGTCTTTTTTAATGAGTCATGTCTTCCCATGATGTGGTCAAAGTACAACAGCCTCAATTTGATTATCTTGGCTTCTAGGGGGTTTTCAGGCTTGATTTGTTCTAGGACCCATTTCTTTGTCATTTTGGTCATCCACAGTAACCTCAGCACTCTTTTCCAGCACCACATCTCAAATGAGTTGATTTTCTTCTCATCCACTTTCTTCACTGTCCAGCCTTCACATCTATACATGGTGATGGGGAATACCATAACTTGGATGACTAACTTTAGTGCTCAGTTGTCTATGATTGTTCTTTAGGATCTTGTCTAGTTCTTTCATTGCTCCCCTTCTCATTCCTAGTCCTCTTCTTATTTCTTGACTTCCATCTCCATTCTGATCGATTTGATCCAAGGTATGAGAAATCTTAATTATTTTTATTTTGTCATTGTATAGGCAGCAAGCCTGTCTTTGCACTTTCTTTCTTGACCTTCCTTAATAATTGATTCAAGTCTACGATGCTTTCCACTAGTAATATGGTGTCAGCCACATATTTTAGATTATTGATGTTCCTTCCTCCTATTTTCATGCCTCCTTCCTCTAAGTCTAAGCCTGCTCTTCATATGAGTAAATTGGGTGATAAAATGCACCCTTGCCTGACTCCTCCTTGCCAATTGGGAACCATTCTGTTTCTCCATATTCTGTTCTGACAGTGGCCTCTTGTCCTGAGCACAGATTTCTCATCAGGACCATCAAATGTAGTGACACTCCCATGTCTTTAACAGCATTCCATAGCTTTTTATGATCTATGCAGTGAAAGGCTTTGCTATAGTCTATAAAGCACATGCTGATTTTCTTTTGGAATTCTTTGGTGCACTCCATTAACCACTGTATGTTTGCAATGTGGTCCCTAGTGCTTCTACCTTTCCTGAAATTATGCAGCACAATAGACTCCACCAAAGACCTTCCCACATAACCACTCAGTCTCTAAACACTGGTTCAACAAGAACAACAACAGTAGCAACAACAACAACAAAACCCTTCACATTGAGGGAAAGATAGCAGGGAAGGGGCCAGCCTGGTCTTCCAGGGCAGAGAGTTTCAAAGCCTGGGGGCAGCTACCATGAAGGCTCTCTCCCATGTCTTCACCAAACTTGCCTGTGAAGCTGGTGGGACCAAGAGAAAGCTTTCTCCAAAGGATCTTAAATTCAGGCAGGTTCATATAGGGAGGTACAGTCTGACAGTCTGTACTCAAGCCATATAGGTCATGACTAGCACTTTGAATTAGGCCTGGAAATGAATCAATAGTCAGCAAAGTGGTTTCAATACAGGAGTTATATGTTCCCTGTCACCAGTCACAGGTAAAACACAAGACCTCTGAAGACTGTAACAGTGGTTAGAAAAAGAGACCTGGAGGCAACTGGGGCATATGACACAGAGGGGAAGCAGTCTCTGGAGGCAGGTAGATGGTGGGGAGGATGCTGGCTGTGGGTGGCAGTGATTGTTGTCTCCTCTCCACAAAGACACGAGGGACCTTGAAGCAAAATTCTGGAACTCAGTTTTTCCCCCCTACTGGAGACTTACTACTGGAGACTTAAACTGTGAACCACAGACCATTTCATGAAATCACACAGCATGACATTTCAAGTATCTGGATTCCATCAATAATACTAAGACTTAAATTTTGATAAATGCATATAGGAGTTATTACGTCCGTACATACACCATTTCCAGTATCTAACATGTTTTCTAAAGCAAATTGACAACATGTGTAGCTGTTAATTGCTGTCAAGTCAGCTTCAATTTATGAAGACCCTGTGAATGAGAGATTTCAAAGAGCTTTGTCTCTGAACCACCAACAGCCCTGCTCAGGTCTTGAAAATTCAGGGCAGCTGTGTGACTTCCTTGGTGGACTCAATCCATTTGTAATGCAGGGTTATACCTGGGTTATATGAGTACCCAGATTGTTGGGGGCAATTAGCTTACACATTGTAAACTGCTTAGGGAGTGCTTAAGTGCACTGATAAGCAGTATAGAAAAGCACTTGCTATTATACACACTGTGAAAATAATCCAGGATGAATCCTGGTTAAATCTCAATTGTTCACATGCATCCCAAATGCACCCAATTAAATTGGGGGGGGGCCTGCCAAAAACTTACTTAATCCAGGATAATTGATGTTGATCCTCCGCCCGAGCTTTTTTTAAAGATCTGCATCATTGGTAGTGTGAATAAAAGATGTGAATAAACCCAAATAGATCCAGGATAAAATGCTGCATATCAAAAAATGAGTTCCGAATGTATTCACATTGTTGGCTCCATCTTTATTCAAATGCTGGTACATGTGAACAACCAAACTCGCAGAGATGCACATCGATATGCATTGATGCAGTTCCATAGTGTGAATAACAAATCCGGAATGCATAGTGAGATGATTCACATTGTGCTAAAAACCCCGACATGTGAATGACCTCACAGTCTTCCTCTTCTACTGCCTTCCATGTTATCCAGCATTACTGAGGAGATATCCCAAGAGGGATAAATTGCTAAATAAATTTAAAAGTTATAGAAAATTTAACAGGCAAAGTCCCACTCCCATGCAAAAGCATATATAAATATTGTATAAAATTCTGATTGTTTTCTGTTTTTAACCTTCATTCTAAGCAGACTGCCATGGTTTCTTTGGCCAATGACCTGCGTCTGAGCATCGACAGGGGTAGTGTGACCCTGTCAGTGCTTCTAGACCTCTCAGTGGCTTTTGATACGATAGACCATAGCATCCTCTTGGATTGGAATTGTTCCATTCCTTCCTCTCAGGTAGGTCCCAGAGGGTGCTGCTCGGGGACAGTTGTTTGGCAAAAAAAGACCTGACACGTGGCATCCCTCAAGGTGCCATTCTGTCCCCGATGCTGTTTAACATCTATATGAAGCTGCTGGGTGAGATCATCCAAAGACATGGGGCTGGGTGTTATCAGTACACCAATGACACCCAGATCTATTTCTCCATGTCTTGATTGTCAGCCTCGACTCCTGATGGCATCTCTCCTCTCAATGACTGTCTTAAGGCAGTAATGAGCTGGATGAGGAAAAAACAGATTGAGACTGAATCCAGACAAAATGGAGGTGCTCACAGTAGCGGCTCCGAAACCAGGCATTGGGTTGCAACCTCCAGTCCTGGACAGGGTCACAGTCTGGGAGTGCTCCTGGACTCATCACTCTGGATGACTAATCAGGTAAATGCGACAGTCAGGAGTGCCTGTTATCAGCTTCGGCTGATACACCAGCTGTGCCCTTTCCTGGAAGTAAGGGACCTTGAGACTGTGGTGCACATGCTGGTAACCTCTCATCTGGATTTCTGTAATGCGCTCTACATGGAGCTACCCTTGTGCTTGGTCCGGAAACTTCAGTTAGTGAAAAATATGGCAGCCAGACTGGTCTCGGGAACAGCAAGGAGAGACCATATAACACTGGTATTAAAGTCCCTTCACTGGCTGCCTATTAGTTTCCAGATCCAGTATAAGGTGTTGGTTATTACCTTTAAAGCTCTATATGGCTTAGGTCCAACCTACCTTTGGGACTGCCTCCTCCCATACAATCTTCCTCGAGCACTTCGGTCCCCTGGGAGGAATTTGCTGCAGCCAAGGAAAACAAGGCTGTTTACAACCTCCCAGAGGGCATTCTCGGTATTTGCCCCCAGACTCTGGAATGGCCTGCTGGACGAGATCTGTCAGATTACGACCTTAGCAGCTTTAAAAAGGCGGTTAAGACGGATGTCTTTCAGTAGGCCTTACTAGATTCCCGGCCTCAGGAGTTCACCCATCTCTACCTCCCCCAATTTTGGCTCTCATTACTGCTTTTGTTGGTTTGGGGTTTCTTCAGTTATAGATTTTATCTTGTGATGTTTTATTCTATGATCTTTTATTGGATGTGTAGTTTAATACTTTTTTAGGGGTGGGGTGGGATTTTTACTTGGTATTTCTGTATGGAATTTTAATTGTAAGTTACAGAGAGGCGGGATAGAAATTATTATTATTATTATTATTATTATTATTATTATTAATCCCTCTAATAAAAATTTGACAAAAGAAATACAACTCTTTCAAAAATAGCTGAATGCACAAACTACTGAAGAACTTACAAAAAAATTAAAGAAGGTAAGGCAATCATATTTCAAACATCCAAGTTGCAAGATGGCTGGCATACAAACTGAAAAAGGAAAAAGAAAGACAAACAATTATGGAAATCTATTATAAAGAGATAAAAAAAAGCTTTCAAATATTATTATACCAACTTCTTCCAAGAACAAGAAAGACCAGATAATATTTAAGAAAATATACCAAAACACTTGAAAAACAAGACTATATTTAAAATATCCCAGCAGCAAAATTATGCTCCTAATGTTCCTATCTGTGCCTGAAATAACAGAAGCAATTAAAAAATTAAAGGATAACAAAACACCTGGTCTGGGAGGCTTTTCATCTAAATATTATAAAGTGTTTGCAGAAGAATTAATCTTACCACTTCAACAGACATTTAACTGGATACCCATGGAAGGTATTCCTGAGACATGGATTAAGGCAAATATTGCACTTATACCAAAGGAAGGAAAGAACATCAAGAATATAGCGAACTATAGAACAATAGCATTACTTAATGTTGATTACAAGATTTACACTGATAGATTAGCAACCAGAATAAAAAAATCTTAGTACACAAAATTCAAGAAGATCAAAATGGCTTCCTTTCTGGTAGATATATAAGGAACAACACAAGAACTCTGTTGGACCTAATCGAATATTATCATATCCACAATGATAAACAGATGGTCATGGTATTCATCAATGTTGAGAAGGCTTTTGATAACTTGAGATGGGACTTTATGTTTCAATGTTTGAAGGAAACCGGGATCAATGAGAATTTTGTAAAAAGCCTTCAGCAGATATATAATATCCAGTCTGCTCTGTTGATAATAAATCGCGAACATTGGAATTCAAACAAAATAAAGGTACAAGTCAAAGATGTCCCATCTCCCCTTTGCTATTTATCTTTACACTTGAGATATTAATTAATAGGATTAAATAGAACAATAAGATCAAAGGTATAAAAATTAAAAGTCATGAATTCAAAATAAAAGCCTTTGCCGATGACATTGCAATAATATTGGAAGAGCCTCTAGAGCAGGGGTAGGCAACCTTTCCCCTTTAAGGGCCGAGGGACTTCAGCTCCCAGAAGCCTCAGCCATGTTGGCCAATAGTCCCATGTTGGCCAATAGCTCCTGGGATTCTGGGAGCTGAAGTCCCTCGGCCCTTAAAGGGGAAAGGTTGCTTACCCCTGCTCTAGAGGATATCCAAAAACTTCTACAAGAAATCAAAACATTCAGAGAATATTCTGATTTCAAAATTAACAAGGAAAAAAAAACAGATTCTAAGCAAAAATATATCAAAAATATGAAGACAAACTAAAAGAAATATCTGGATGTAGTATAGCTAAGAAGGTCAGGTATCTTGGAATCTGGATAATGAATAAAAATGCCGATTTGTATGACAATAATTACAAACAAATTTGGAGAGACATTCAATCAGATTTACAGCATTGGGAGATTTTTTTTAAAAAAAAATCACTTCTAGGAGGAATAGTTGCCATTAAGATGAACATTCTATCTAAGTTGTTATTCTTATTTTTTAACCTACCAATAATAACTAAAAAACTTTTTTAGATTGGGATAAAGAGCTGAAAATAATTGTGTCAAAAGGTTGAAAGCCTAGAATAAGATGGAAAATTCTCCAGGATATTAAACAAAGGGAAGGTTGTACACTACCTAATTTGAAACTTTACCAATAAGTGTCAGCTCTCATTTGGATACAAGAATGGCTACAACTGGAAAATTAAAAACTCTTATATCTTGAAGGAACCCAACTGAGATCTGGCTGGCACACATACGTCTAGTATAATAAATGTTCAGTCAACAGAGATTTCAATAGTCACTATATCAGGAAAGCACTTATCACCATATGGTCTAATATTAAAGCTAAATTCTATGACAAGATACCAACATGGATTTCAACTCAGGAAGCCTTCTGTGGTAGATGGAGAAGAAAAGGCTGGATAAAATATAAAGATTTAATAGTAAAAGACGCCTTAGGAAATTTCACCTTCGACAGAGGCCAGATCTGGAAAATGATCAACATTTGAAACTTGACTGGTTCAATTATTTACAAATAGAAAAAAGATTTAAGGAGGAGTCAATAAAAGAAGGATTTGAAATGACCCAAAATCAAATAGATAAAATCTTGTGGACTGGAGATAAAGGGAAATATCCAAATTGTATTCTGTGCTCATAGAGAGAAACACAGAACAAGAACTGATTAAAAAATCAATTATCAGATGGGCAAAGGACATGGGACATAATATACCACTTGGAGGTCGAGAGTCTGCATGGAAGAAAGCACAAATCTTCTCAGCTTCTCAGGACTTTAAGGAGAATTTTATCAAAATGGCCATTAGATGGTATGACACCCCAGTTAGATTGAACAAAATTTATAAAACGGGGAAGGAAAGGTGCTGGAAATGTCATAAAGAAGCTGGCACATTATACCACGTATGGTGATTCTGTCCATTCATTTTTTTAAAAATCTGTATTAAAGTACACACAATTCAAAACAAATTGAACATACAATATCCATTTTCACCAGAACTTTATTTACTCAATGTGACTTCAATACTTTAAAAAGATGATGAGAGATCATTCTGGAGAATTTTGATTTATTTGGACACCACTGCAAGACTAACCATAGCCAAAAAAATGGAAGCTCAGAGATTTACCAAAAATAGATTAATGAAAACTGAAAATCATTGATATGAAAGAACTAGATATATTGACTTTCTTAATAAATAACAGGACTATAAAAAAGTAGAAGAAGAATGGCTTCCTTTTGAGGACTTTGGGAAACTTTCATGAAAGGCATTATTGGAAGCTGACAAGTTGATATAAATTACATAAATTCTAAAAAGATAGGGATATTGTAGAAAATAGTAATTTATTTATCAATTATATGAAAAGAAAAATACCAGAAAATGAATTAAGATATTAATAATTATTAAGATTATGATTAAGACACACAGGATGTCACTTTTTTTGTTAATAATGTAATAATATCATTTAGGTTTTTTAATGGAAAGTAATTAAAGAAGAGCGATATAGATAATAGTAAGTTTTTTCAAATCATGAGAATAATAGAAATAATTTAATGAAGTACGGATACCAGAATTCAATTACCACTCTCAACTAATGAGGAACTATGGGAAGTACATATTTTTACAATTTAGAAATATTTGTATACTGTAATAATGCACAACAGTTTCAAACTATTATTTGCTTTTATATTTCTATTTGAAAGGTGTAAAAAAAAAAAATCAAGGGCACTCCACAATACACAAACAATCAGAATCAGAAAACTCATATTCATATGTGGTGGGCCATTTCTTTGAGTAGCTTTCAGTTGTCCTTGCTTGCAAAGAATGTAGCCCATACACAAGTAAGAAATTTGAATTTACTGAAATAAATATGTTCTAATTTGAACAATATTATTTCCTTATAAAATTTTAAAATATAAATATATATGAATGTGTGAATGAAAATAGGTACACTAAATAAACAAATGAGAGCTAGCATGGTGTAGCACTGGACTATGACTCTGGAGGCCAGGGTTCAAATCCTGGCTTAGCCATGGAAACCCACTGGGTGACTGTGGGCATATCACGTTCTCTCAGCCTCAGAGGATGGCAATGGCAAGCCCCTTCTAAAGAAATTTGCCAAGAAAACCCCATGATTGGGTCACCATAGGGTTGCCATAGTAAGAAATGACTTCAAGGCACACAGCAGCAACAAATAAACAAAATATTTTTATTCATATACTATGTCAAATGAAGGGGGTGATGACATCCACATGTAGATGTAAAGAGTCATCACAAGGGTAAAACGTTTTGAGTGCCACTGGTCTAATGTGTTAATTATAGCATAGGCTATAGGCACATTCAGTTCATAAATAATAGTAAAAATACATTTGCAACAGTTGTTACGGTGTCACAGGATTCTTCTGTTCTTCTTGTAACAAATTCTTTGTGCTTTTATTTTTTCATGTTACCCAAGAATATAGTTCCCTGAACAGAGGACCAGTTGCTAAAACTTAAATTAGGGGAAACGGTGCCAAAATTCAAGTCATCCTCATATTTTGTAATTATCAAATAGGAGAGTTGAGCTGAAGGTCAAAAGATATGATGACTCTTAACTGACTAATCAAATCAGACTTTGGGGGATCTGAGTTGAATCTGGGTTGAATCTTTGTTGTTCACATGCATTTCAAATGCATCCAATTAAGTTGGGGGGAGCTGCCAAAAATGAAATTAACTTGGGATAATCAATATTGGACACACACCCACCGAATTTTCTTTTTAAAAAAAAAGATTTGCATCATCGGCAGGGATGTGACTAGACCTAGAATAAATCAGGATTAAACTCTGCACGCCTTGAATGTGTTTCAAATACATTCGCATCATCAACTCCATCTTTATTTGAGTCCTGACATGTGTGAGCAACTGAACTCGCAGAGATGCACATCGATGCAGTTCCATAGTGTGAACAACAAACCCAAAATGCATTAGTGAGATTATTTGCATAGTTGTGCTTTAAAAAAAAATGTCTGAATGACCCCTGACATCCTCAGAAAACAAGATGACATATATATCTCTGGCAGTAATCTGAAGACAACAAAGCTGGTCCTTGAAGCAACAGAGCCATTCTGCCTGGAAAAAATCTGATGAGACCATCAATATGTGAAGGAAAGCCACAGAATACAGCTTCTGGCTGATCTGTCTTTAAAAATCACCATCCTTTGAATGCTACAAAAACTTCCAGAGGGATCTGTCATCTTCAAGATGCTAGTTCCCTTTCCACTGCCATATTTGTCATCACTTCTCTAACTGAAGGAGATTCAAAGTGCCCACATGCCAGATTCAGACATTCCTAACTGCTCTGCAGTAAGGAACCAGGTAGTCCTGCATGCTCAAAGATACAGAGAGGAGAGTTAAAGAAAAAGATTTATTACATTTTAAATTCTGATCTGTTCCCTCCCATTTTCTCTTGCCCTTTTATCACCCGTTGATGTATATATTAAAAAAGTGGAACTTTTATTCCCATTCATTCCACAATAATTACCCCAGGGAAGGGTCTTTTCAAAACCCTAGAAGTTTTGGACAAGAACAGCCTATGTTTATACTCAATAGAGAAGATGTTGGTCCTATGTGACCAGTAGCAGTGGGCAGGACAAGAAATGCAGTTTTGAGATGTTTAATTTCTACTTATGCTCAATGTTTGCAAGTTTTTCCCATTTATAATAATATTCAAAGGCCAAAGATAATTTTTAGTGCTTTGCTTTGGACCCTGATGATATCACACAGACACAGAATGACATCTCCTCTGTTGTTTAACCGTAACACTTGTTATTCAAAGATAAAAAGCATCTGTATATGGATGTTCTGCTTGGCTATAGGTGGGAATCATGTAACCTCCAGATGTTGGACTGCAAGTCCCAGCATTCTTCAACATTTCTTATGCTGGACAGGGCTGAAGTCCAACAACATATGGAAGACTACATGATTCCCATTCCTGCATTTAACTATTTTGTTATTTGTGTGCCTTCAAGTTGTTTCCAACTTATGACAACTCTAAGGGAAACCTAACCTGGGATTTTCCTGGCAAGTTTCTTCAGAGGAGATTTGCCATTGTCATCCTCTGAGGCTGAAAGGGTAATTTGCCCAAGGTCACCCAGTGGGTTTACATGACTGAGCCAGGATTTGAACCCTGGTCTTTAGTTCAATGCTCAAACCACTACACCATGCTGGTCTATTGAGATTCCTATTATCCATGAATTTGTATAGCTTATGTCATGTCAGCTTCTAGTTTCTCCATTAAAGCAATACCTAGTTCACTGACCACTATTCCTGATTATCAGTTACTGGAGGTTTGTTCCGACAGTTTGCAAAGTTTAGGATTTTATTAAAACTTTCTTGATGGTTTGAACATGTAATCTGTGTTCCGTTCATGAAACTGAAGTGTCTTTGTTTTAGTTTGGTAAGCCTAGTTAGTTACATTTACAGTTGGCCCTCCATTTTCGTGGAGGATCCGTCCCAGACGCACACCCCGCTTGAATTGGACACGCGCCATAGGCGCACCCCATTGAAATTAAAGGAGGTCGCCCCTCCATGAGTATTTGAATCCGCGGATCTCAAGCCCATGAGAACGGAGGGGCAACTGTATAGCTTACCTTTTCTTCAGACCGAAGGTAGCATACATGACTTCTTCCTCTTGTTTCTTGCTTCATCTTCCCTGCAACCCTGTGAAGCAGAATAGCTTGAAAGAGAGGAAGAAACTGGCCCAAGTTTTCCAATGAGTTTCATGACAGAGCTGAGAATTTGTCTAACACTTCACCACCCTTAATTTCAGTACAAGATGGGACCTAGAATAGTTGTAACTGGGGCAGAGAGGAGGCAGTGGTTCAAGGATAGGTTAGAATATCAGTCAGTTGTATTCCACTTGAAGAGTAGAAGTGACCCTAACCCTAACCCTTACACTTTCAGCAGAAGGAACTGGCAAAACTACCTCTGAGTATTCCTTGCCTAGGAAAGCCCTGTGAAAAGTATGTGGTTGCCAGTGGCATCACTAGAATTGGTGTCACCCGATACAGTAATTCATGGTGTCAGCCGCTCCACTGACCACCTCCCCTACCACACCATACAGAATCCTTAGTAATGTTTTTTGTACTAATTTTACTCATAAATCATAATTCCTGAATGTCACTGAATGTAATGGCAATAGTTGTGACATAAGCAACTAGCAAAATTAAAATCATACCTTTAAATTACAATATCATATGCACAGCCTAAATGTATTTACCTGTACATTGTTTCATATAGTTAAAGTGAACATTTGGTAAGTTAAGATGTTATTAAAGAAAATTTTAAAAGAATAATAATTTTTAATTTTTTTTAAAAAAAATTAAATTTAAAATTTATTTAAAACTTGGGACTTTTCCTTTCTCCCCCCACTGGGACTCACCCCACTCAGCCCATCTCTTCAGCATTTTAAAGCAACACAGTGGAATGCCACAGCCTATTTCTGAAGACAGATGTTTGGGGAGCAGTGGTCTCACCCTGTGTAGGGTGTCACCTGGTGCAGATCGCACCTACTGCACCTCCCTAATGACACCTCTGGTGGTCACCATAAGTTGAGAGGCTACTTGAAGGTGCACATGCATACACATACCCCCCCCCCCCAAAAAAAAACATACCTTTTGACTTGTACAATCAGCTGGCAAGTCAAAGTTTGATCCAAATATGCCTCCTTGGCTGATCTTGGAATCCTTTTTCTTTAGATTTAAAATTTGCTTATATCTGCCACATTTGAAGTTTCAGGTAAACTGAAGTCACTCTCTGTTTAAAAAGAAACTGGCTAGTTCTGCTAAATGTCAGCAATGCAATACATATAATGTTTCATCATGGCTTGTAATGGGCTTGCCGTAGTGTCATTCCTTTCTGGCTGGACGTATTGCAACATCTCAATTTTGTAATATATATATATATATATATATATATATGCGCATATGTAGAGCTAGAGACTTAAAAATGAGTAGGAGTATCACAGGGCATCTGTGTAAGTCCTCAGGGAGTAGAGTGACAGGCAGAGGTTGGCAAGTTACTTTTAAGAGGAATGAATGCCATGGCGTGGTGAAGCTGTCCCAAACTGATCCGTTTCTAGCTCCCACAGCATCATTTTACAATTGCTCAGTTATGGATGGCTTCAGCATGCCATTATGTTCACTTATCTTAAAAATAACTCTCCAATCTCTGGGCAATGTGGTCACGAGTCTGGTAGGATGGATTTTAAAAATGCTGGAAACAGCCTGGTGGAAATGGATTGAAGGCAGGCACAGAGACTGCAAAATCTTAGATAAGGCATTTGAATTACCTGCTACTAACACTGTGATTGTCAATGAGGAAAATGGGGGGGGGGGGGGGCAGAAATTGGCTACTTGTGTGTGTATATGTGTGTGTGTGTGTATTCTGGAAACAGAGCCAGTGCAATGTAGTGGTTTGAGCATTGGAGTCTGACTCTGGAGACCAGGATTTAAATCCTTTCTTGGGACGTTATCACACGGGGCTCAATCCAAACAGAATCCAAACGAAATGGCGAAAGAATCCAGATTATTTGCCCGTGTTTCCACATGACATCGCACAGAACCCCGACAGAAAGTGGACAGAAAGCGGGAAGAACCGAGATCTTTTGAATTTCGGTTTCTTGAGGAATTGCAAATGCGCGACGGGAATCATTTCGCATTTACTGCGGGTCTGATAACCAAATACGTATTGTTGTGCATTTCCCTGTCATTACCCATGGTTCCCGCGAGCATTCCTCTATCTGCGCATGTGCAAGAGGCTCATTTCTACTACATTTACGGGATATTTTCGCTTGTGTGTGGACGTTCAATGCACTTACTGTAAATTCGCAATTAAGGTAATGACGTTTGCGGAAACAAGGTTTATTTCCCGTTTATTTTTGGGATGCCTCATTTCCACTTTATTTTTGCTTTCTGGGCCACGTGTGATAACGTCCTTGGCCATGGAAACCCACTAGGTGACCTTAGGCAAGTTACATTCTCTCCACCTCAGAAGAAGGCAAAAGCAACCCCTTTCAGAACAAATCTCGCTACAAGCTACAATGAATTACAATGTGATGGAATCATGTGAATGATATTATCAGAGAGGAAATAAGGTATAAGCAAATAAGCATAAATAAAGTGTAAAGTGTAATAAGAATAGAACTAAGGGCCAATGTTGAAAGAGATAAATAGGAAAAAGAAGAGGAGGAGGAAGATGAAATTGAAGGTTGAAGATGAAGGAAGAAAGGAGGAAAGAAGAAAAAAGAGGGGCAATATAGAAAATATACAACTAGGATAAAAGAAGAGTAATAATTGAGAGTTACAATATGTATAAGTGCTCAAATTGCTGTAAAAATGGTTGAATAAAGATATATAAAAAAGAACAAATCTCGCCACTAAACCCCCGTGATAGGTTTGTCTTAGGGTCACCATAAGTTGAAAATGACTTGAAGGCACACAATAACAACGTAGTCTGAGCTTATGCAAACCTGACTCTTGTATCCAAAAGAGTGCAGGAAACACTGCCACCTGCTTTGGACACACAAAAAGCCACCTGCTTTGGACAACTGAATGGTTGTAAGGGGGAAGGAAAAGAAATCAGCAAGTTGTTTCGTGGTTTTTTTTTTAGTACCCTTTGGACTACTCCCCCTTCTTGAGCAAGCAATGGGTTACTCATTATCGAAGCTTTGGTGCCTGGTCTGCTTATTGTGTTTCTGCTTGTGTTGGGGGAGAGCATGTGTGTTCATGGAGTGGGAGAAGGGAGGACAGACAATGCAAGAGGCCTTGGAGAAGAGGTCAAGCATTCTTAATCAGCTGAAGCCGGAGAGATTTTCTCTTTGAATCCCAAATGGGGCACTAAAGATGGAGACTCCCCCCTCCACTGGCCCTTTTACACTCCACTAAACAAAGCCAAGGGAAGAAAAGTTTCATTTATGTACAGTACTGACTCTCATCCTTCCCTGTCTCAAAGGGATGGGAAGTTCCAGGGTCTCCCCAGGTACAGTCTCCTTTGTCTTACAGCATCTTGTAACGTTTGTCTTTATTTACAAACACAGAGGGTTAGAACCACGGTGTGTAAAAATTACTTTTTGGGACTACCGCTTCCAGCAGCTGCCAACCAAGATGTCGGTCCAATAACTGGCCATCCTGGCTGAGAACCTGTAGGCCAAACAAGTAATTTCCGAGATTCAGGGAGTTAAAGTCCAAAAAGAAACTTTACCGAGCTCTGCTAAAATCTCAAGGATTGGTACCTAAAACTGTTCTTTGCCTACAGAATCGCACAACTCCTCTCTCATCTATGTGTGTAGGGACTGTGTGCTTTCAAGTTGTTTCCGACTTACGGCAACCCTAAGGTGACCCTATCATGTTTTTTTCTTGGCAAGATTTGTTCAGAGGAAGTTTGCCCTTGTTTTCCCTTGAGGCTGAGAGAATGTGATCTGCCCAGGGTCGCCCAGTGAGTTTTGTGGCCAAGCTGGGAATCAAACCCTGGTCTCCCGAGATGTAGTTCAACACTCAAACTACTTTACCACACTGGCTCTCCTCTCTCATCTACTACCTCTACATAAAAATGATTTCTATATTCTTGCTTTTTTAAAAGGACTACTTAAATTGCTCCACTTTCATATACTTATTTCAATATTTCTGTCCTGTACTATATTGTAAGAGCTCGGAGCAGCATACAACAAACAATAACGGCAGTTCAATATAGAGTTGCCAGTGTAGAGGGTCCTTTATTCTTAATGGTTGTGTAGAAGAGGAAATCTCAGCAGAGGCTACTTGTCACTCAACCAGGTAACAAGCAACACCTGTTGACATTCTCTTTTTTACACAGTCATTAAAGGTATAGGTACCCTCTCCAGTTTTCAGTGTGGCAACCTTAGGGTTTTTTTAAAAAAAATTTTTTTAAAGGAACTTTAAAATTTAAAACAGTAAAAAGGCAAACAATTTAATTGTTTTAAGTCATCTGTGAATGTACTGATTTGGATAAAATAATTAGGTGTCTAGAGAGAATACACATGTGAGATTTGCACCAGATTAGTCAATGAAATGGTTGTTTTAATATAAGGTGGGTTTTTTTTAAAAAAAATCACATGATAGGTGCAGTTTCTGGTACAGCTGCAATTTAAAATGAAGATAGAGAGACTCAAATAAATTTCAGCTTTGTACAACTTTTCTTCCTAGTCACATGGAGTTTTGTTTTGTCTTTTAAATCCATCACATATTATTAAGGAAATGATAGGTGCATCTGGACTGTAGAAATAAGGCAGTTTGACACCACTTTAACTTGTATTAAAACAACCATTACATTGACTAATCTGATGCAAAGCTTCTGCCTCACACACACATATGCACATATCCTCCTCTGGCTTGGTTCAGCTGCAAAGTTTTGCCTCACTCACTCACTTACTCACGTACACACTTGCTCTCTCACTGGGTTCTGATGCAAAGCCTCTGCCATGCACACGCACGCACACATGCACACACAAACCTTCCTCCTGGGGGGGGGGGGAGACTGGGGATTTTATAAAAAGTTATATCTCCCAAGCAAAATTAAAAGTGAAGAGGTTAGTGCCAAATGACACATCAGAACCAAGAGGGAGGGATTTCTGAGTGTCTGTGAATGTGAGAGAATGAGGCAGAGGCTTTGCATCAGTATTAAGTGAGTGAAAGAGAGGGGCTATTTGTGTGCATGTATGAGTGTGCGTGTGTGTGTGTGTGAGAGAGAGAGAGAGAGAGAGAGAGAGGTGGAGGCTTGGCATTGGAACAGAATGAGCGAGCAAGTGAGGGGAGATAAGCATTGAAACACTCTGCCATGGCAGCATTGGAACAACTGGATACTATATGTTTCCCTACTGAAAGCTACCTTCTGACTACCCAAACCAAAATCAGCAGAAAAGCCCCACTGAACATCAGCACTGGCATTCATAGCACAACAGAAGCATTAATGGAGACAATGACTGGATTATTTCTGTAAGTGAGAAGAAATGCTTTTACAATTGTCTCCCATTCTAGAACCTACAACACGTCTGTGTCCATAGCAAGAGGAGACGAAATAGAAAATTAGATAAGCAGAAATAAGATTTATTTGATATTAATTCGGCTAGGTATTTATTATTTACTATTTTAAAACTTTAAGACAGGAAAGTGGTTAATCGAAATAGCAGAAAGGGGAAAAAAAAAAAGAATGAGGAATAATAGAAACACAAATAAGAAGAAGATATAGTAGTTACCAGAAGAATTTAAGAAGATATGGAGACATAAGATTTGTGAGAAAACTAAGGGATATTTCATACTGGGAAGAAAGGAATAATCAATCCAATTTCTTAATAGAAATGTGATGTTTTGAATGTTATTTTAATGTGAGTTAGTGGTATGAGTGATTTATGTCTGGAGGGGTGGTCTATGTTGGGTGGAGGGTAAGAGTCAGAGATGGTATTTTGTATTGTATATGATATTGTATTGTATTGTTTATGTTTATATGTTATATCTTAGAGTATGTATGTCTTTATTGTTGATTATTGGTATATTTTAATCTGTAAAATTAATAAAAAATTTCAAAAACCAACTGTCTTCCATTCTATAATGACAAAACAGCAACGGCATCATGGAAGAGGTGCCAAGTGAAGGCACTCTTTTCTTGGTGCTATTCCACTTTACTGCCCCCATGCGATAAACCAGGGGTAGGCAACCTAAGGCCTGGGGGCCGGATGTGGCCCCTTGAGGCCTTTGGACTGGCCCCAGGCCGGTCCTGCCGCCGCCGCCGCCAACCATGATGATATTGATTGTTTTATTACTTGTTCTTGGGTTTTTCTTGGCAAAATCTCCACAGAGGTTTTGCCATGGCTTTTCTGGGGCTGAGAGAGTGTGCATGCATATTTATTTATTTATTTTTTATTTTATTTTTTAAAAACATATTTATTTATTTATTTTTGGTGCTTGGCCCCCCCCCCCCCCAATGTCTGAGCGACAGCAACCCAGCCCCCGGCTCAAAAAAGTTGCCTACCCCTGCGATAAACCTTTGAGTGAGTGCTTTATTTTGTCAAACATACACTTCCCAAAATGGTATTGTCATTGCAATCCTACACACCTTTGCATGGGGGTAAGGTCCAGTGATCACAATCTGGACTGCTTCAAAACAGAGATGTATGGGACTGCACTGTTAGTGAGTGTGAAAAATTCAGTAAATACTGTTGTTTTTTTTAAAATGTTAGTGAAGTCTATATAGTAACTTTATTTATTCTTCCAGTAAGCTGAAAGTGGGCATACATAGTTCTCCTTCTCCCTGTATCAGGCCTGTGATGTTTTCAAAGTAGTACCCATATTAGTCTCTTGCAGCATAAAAAGGAGGAAGGAAATGCAAGGAAGGGAAAGAAGGAATGTAGCAGCATTTTTAAGACTAACTAGTTTTTATTTTAGCATTTCTTAATATGCAATACAGAGAGATATCCAGGCCTCAGGACAAATAGCATATTTACAGATGTGGGAGTGCAGATGGGATGGAATGGAATAGAATCCAAAAATATCCAAATTATGGTCCCTCGCTCTAAATTTTCAAAGTGTTGCATAAGGTGATACAGGTCTTTCAGAGCTTAGCAGTGGTAAGTTAGTGTTGATGTGTAAAAGCAATATATCTGCTTATCATAAGGCAGTTTACTTGGGTTTAAAACCCTCTCTAAGAAGATTCCTTTTGTTACATATACAGTAGTGAAGACTCTTGTATTAATACATGTAGTGTGCCATCATAGACTTGGAACAATTACTTTGTTGTTAACTGCCCTCAAGTCGATCTTGACTCATGGTAACACTATGGATGAGACATCTCCAAGATCCTCTGTCCTCCACTGCTCTGCTTAAATCCTGCAACCTCTTAATACCCGCAACCTCCTTAATAGAGTCCATCCATTGGCATGTGGCCTTCCTCTCTTCCTTCTTCCCTTAACCTTTCCCAGCATTATTGTACTTTCCAATGAGTCTTCTCTTCTCATGATGTGTCCAAAGTACGGAAGCCTCAATTTGGTCATCTTGGCTTTCAGGGAGGTTTCCGGTTTGATCTGCTCTATGGCCCACTTGTTTGTCCTTTTGGCTGTCCATGGGAACCTCAGCACTCTTCTCCAGCACCACACCTCAAATGAATTGATTTTCTTCCTATCATCTTTCTTAACTGTCCAGCTCTCACATCCATTCAGGGCAAAAGGGAATACAATGGCTTGTATGATTCTAACTTTTGTGCTGAGTTGTATATCTTTGCATTTTAGAATCTCTCTAGTTCTTTCATAGCCATCCTCCCTATTCTTAGGGCCATTGCAGACCGGTCCAAAGGGCTGGCCTGGGGGTAGAGTTGGGGCGGGGCAGCCACACGCTGGCCACCCCAACCCCACCCCAGCACTGTTCTGAGGCAGCGTGCAGACACGCTGCACCAAAAGGGCATGGAAGAGCCGCAGCTCTGGCTCTTAGGGTGGCCTTTTGCCTCCCCTAAAAGGAGTGGGATTTTGCTGCTCTTTTAGGGGGAGCAAAAGGGAGGATGGGGCCGCAGCATGGGGTTGTTGTGGCTCCGATCTGCCACTCCCCGGGGCGGCTGTCTGCCACCCCAAATGGGCTGTTTGCATCAGCCCTTAGTCTTCTTCTGATTTCCTGACTGCAGTCCCCATTTCTATCAATGTTTGATCCCAGGTATGGGAATTCTTTTACTATTTCTATTTCTTCATTGTCTAGGCTGAACTTGTGAAGGTCCTCAGTGGTCATTATTTTTGTTTTCTTTATGTCCAGTATTAAGCCTGCCTTTGCACTTTCTTCTTTGATCTTCTGCAGTAGGTGTTTCAGGTCTGTGAGGTTTTCTACTAGTATTATGGTGTCATCTGCATATCTTAGATTGTTGATATTTCTTCCTCCTATTTTCAGTCCTCCTTCTTCCAGCATTATTGTTTTTTCCAAAGAGTCCTCCCTTCTCATGATGTGTCTGAGGTACGACAGTCTCAGTTTGGTCATCTTGGCTTCCAGGGAGGTTTCTGATTTGATCTGCTCTAGGACCTACTTGTTTGTCCTTTTGGCTGTCCACACATCAGATGCATAGACTCAATCAGAGAGGTCACGTGCATGGATTTGCAGGAACCAAACAGAACAGTGGAGAATAGGAGGTCTTGGAGGTGTTTCATCTATAGCAGGGGTAGGCAACCTTTCCCCTTTAAGGGCTGAGGGACTTCAGCTCCCAGAAGCCTCAGCCATGTTGGCCAATAGTCCCATGTTGGCCAATAGCTCCTGGGATTCTGGGAGCTGAAGTCCCTCGGCCCTTAAAGGGGAAAGGTTGCCTACCCCTGAGCTATAGGGTCGCCATGAGCTTGGCCTACTCAAACAACAACAAAGTGTTGTCTTTGTTCATGCCTCTGCTAATGTATTGTAATTTATGAATCTAATTCAATCTAGGTGTTTCTCTTTCTAATCTTCATTTGTAATTTCCTTGTTTCCTTGACATACCCTGTGAAGTATTCAGTCTGAGAGAGAGTGATTGACCTAATGCGACCCTATTGAGTTTTATTGCTCAGTGGAGACCAAAACCCAAGCCTTCCAAGTCCAGTGTTCTAATCCTTGTACCACACTGGCTATCAAAAGCAAAAACAAAAAACAAAACCTGAAAAGATATGTAAAGAAACAAAAAGTAAAAGTTTGATTTATAAAATGTAGTTCAACCTAATTTGTTTTACAGGTGAAAACAGTTCCTTAAAAAACACGCAGAACTGACTTTGTCATGCTTGACAGCCCCTGGGCACACAACCATCCTATTCATCCACAGCAAAACCAACACTCAGGCAGCTGATTCACTCCTTTCCTCTTTAAAGTAAGGAAAGGCTTTGAAGCCGCCTTCACCTGTCCATGATGTTGACAACCATTCATCCAAGCCCACAGAACTACTTTGAAGTCTTCTTACGCCTCCACTCATAAAAAAGCCTTGAAAACAACTATATTAAAAGAAAAGGACTCACAAAGTATGTTTTCTGTGATTGTCCATGTAAATATTTAAGAGCACTGCTCATTATTATTATTTTTAACCCTCATTTTTTTCTTTTTACCATTACATCTTTTAAGAATAGAAGATTCTTGACAGCTTGTTGTTCATGTTTTGCTGCTGCTGAATGTTCCACTGGGGGTGATGTTTGTTTTCAAGTAGGTGATGTCGTCACACCTCGCTATCCTATAAATACGCACAACCCAAATACATATTTATATTTTTAAGCAAATAGATGTTTAGATAATAACATCTGAGATGAAAACAAGACTTGCCAAAATCCTAGTTTAAAGAAAACTCAAAGCTTCCCCAAATATTTTGATGCCTAAGGCAGAGCATCAAATGGTGCCAAATGCTGCCACTCCCCCACTCAGGTCCAGGAGAACAATACCATAGCTAGACAGACTATTTTAGCACATAAAGTAGAAAATCCAATACACACCGTTTTCCCATTAGTAAAATATTAAATTAAATTAACTAACAATTTGTGGCCTTTTCATGACACCAAAGATCTGCTGCCTGTAGTGGTTGTGTATCTCTTTTTGGGTACTATGGGTCCAACCATCATTGAATATTGCAAACACAATCAAAATTTAAGTCCCAGTATTTAGAGCCTGCATGGTATAGTGATTTCAGCATTCGACTATGACTCTGGAGATCAGGGTTTGATTCAAAACTTAGCCATGGAAACCCACTAGGTCACCTTGGGTGAGTCATATACTCCCAGCCCCAGAAAACCCCGTAATAGTTTCACCTTAGGGAAGCAACTTGAAGGCACACAACAACAACAACAACACATATATTTAATAACAATACAACAATCTGTATATTAAAGTTAAGACATATGCACTATCCTAAAAGTTCCAAGGATCTAGTTAAGACCCTGCAAGCCCTGGCTCCCTTATAGCACAAACTGCCATCTAACTAGAAGGCTTTCCTTAAATGTGAGCTACCACTCCAGGCAAACCAGGCAGGAATTTGAAGACGGGCTATCATTAGGGTAGATCTGTACACCCCTGGCAAGTGTGTTTAGGGAGAGGGGTAAGCATATCCTCCAATTGTCCCGATTTGGCAGGGACAGTCTCAATCTTCAGTATTGCACTTTTTCATCTGCTTTTAAAATATCCCAGTTACATTATTCTCCTGCTTCCCTCCTTTGTCCTTATCTTACATCAACTGCTACATACTTAGGCTCCATCTGTACTGCAGGAATAATCCACCATTTTAGCTGCCATGGCTCAATGCTATGGAATTCTGGGATTTGTAGTTATTTAGCTTTCTCTGTCAGGGAGCTCTGTCAGAGAATAACAGTTCCCAGGATTCCATCCTGCTGAGCCATGGTAGTTAAAAGTGGTGTCAACTTGGATCATTTCTATAGTACAGATGCAGCCTGAGTTCAAAGTACAGAAGTAGTTTGCAGTAAATTAATTTAGCAGGTGGAGAAAACAGAAAAGGAGAGGGTATTGACTCATGCAAAAGTAAACTGTTGCAGCCTCTCCCAGCTTGTCTGTTCTTCCTCATTACCGGTAGTTACTTTTGCCATCTCGACCATACTCTGACATTGTTTGATCACTTATGTCCTGCTTTTCCTCTTTGAAAAACAAGTAGGGCGGATGGTGTCCCAACTGTCTCACCATGCTTACAATGTTGCTGTAATTCTGTGAACTAGATCTTACCCATGAAGAAGAAATGATGTTCTGAGATGCATTTGAAAGCGAGGCAGCTATAAAGCATATGCAAATGGTGCAACAAAACTTGCATGTACACACACAAATCCACATGTGCCTCTCCCCCCCCCCCCCAAATCCTTCCTTTGCCTTATGGAAAAATCAAAGGAAACCCTCCTAACTTTTGTTTTTTCTGGCCTGGTTAAACAAAATGTGATTAGACACATCTATTCAGCAGCCCCTAACTGGACTGACAAGACTCTGATGAATGGGAATGGCCTGAAGCATGGTAGCCTTTCTTTTCATTGTCTGTGACTTCCCACATAAGCTGTCTTTCATGCCCTAATTCTCTATGCTGGCCCACAAGCATTTTGGACTGGAGTGTTTTGACAAGTTAATGAAATTTGCTGTGCGCTGGGGAAGTTTGAACCTAGATGACACCATTCCCGAAATTATACAATGCCACCAATGTAGCCTCTCTGACAGAGTCGCAGAAACATGGCTGTTTCCACACTTTGATTAAATTTCTGGGACTCCTTTCTGTTAGCCTTTCATTTTCTTTTTTCCCAGGACATGAATGACCTGTGTCATTTAACAAACTGTAAGACACAATCCACATCAGGTTTAGCAAGATCACATCTTTGCTATGAGAAGGAGCTACTAGGAAGGCCCTTGTGTTCAGTTAAAAACAATCATACTGCAGTACAATTGTCCTTAGAAGAGCTGGCCCAAGACATTTTGCTGCCTGAGACAGAGCTGCCAATAATGCCCACTCTTCACAGGACACAGAGTACTCAGAATGAACCTTTATTTTGGCATATGAGGCAGAAAATCTTAGAAAGCACTTTTCTCAATCCTTGAGTTTTAAAATATAGTAATAACTAAGGACTTTATCACACGGGGGAAATCCCATGCAGAAACGATAAAAACTGGGGAAAACCTGCAAAAGCGGGTTGTTTTTCACACATATCGTTGTTAAACTGTTGTTAACCCGAATGGAAAGTAGTCAAAAGCCACTCCTTTTTACTTTCGAGATTTTCTGAAAGTTAAAAGAAGTAGCTTTTGACTACTTTCCGTTCAGGTTAACAACAGTTTAACAATGTCGTCATGTGAAAATCTACCTGCTTTTGCAGGTTTTTTCCTGATTTAAAACCCCGTTTCTGCACGGGATTTCCCCCATGTGATAAAAGTCCTAAGTAAATAACAGTTTGTCAGAGCTTGGAAGCACTACTTCTTTTTAACTGAAACCTCCATACCCCCCTTCCATAAACATTCTGGGAGTTGTACTCCAAATATATAACTGCCCAAAGTTCTATAATTGCATGTAATTGTTCTGGCATGACTGCATGAGGGGAAGTGTGCTGCCTAAATTATACACCAAATCTGCTCCCTAATGGCAGGGCCAACTCTGAGTGCAAGATGATATGCCCTCCAACTGTCCCAGTTTGGTGGGGACAGTCCCAATTAATTCTCTGTTATGCCAGTTCTTCAGATGCTTTAAAAATGCCTCAGTTTATCTCTTTCCCCCCTAGTGAATGCATAGCTGTTGGTTACATACTCACAATTGCTCAACAGCTGCTATTATTACTTGTATCATGTTCTTCTCAAGCTCTGACAACATGCTGCACACATACGTGATATCTTCTTCCTGACAGGGTGTCTGACTGTGGTCAAAAGTCTACCCATTTACTGTTTTGCCAAGAGAAGCTGTCTCTCAGATAGATGGTCTCCTTCACAAGATGCCAATTATTATGTGTTGCATCTCACACAACCAATAGTTTGCACACAAGAGGTAAAGGAGATGTTAAGTTCCATTCCCAGCATCAAGCCAGCCCAGCATGTGGAGGAATGTGAAATAATGAATATGCTTAATGACAGAATACTTTGCATCCAGCGCCAATCACCTTTCTCTTTTTTTCCCCCTGTCTTGCTTCTTTTTTTTTAAATTTTATTTATATTAATCAACTTTCCATACATTTTTATATACTTTTACATCTTAGCCTTTTTTTTTTTTAAACAAAACCCCCTAAATATCCCCTCCGTGCACCCCACCCCCGGAGCCATTTCCATCTTTATACTCCATCCAAAATCTTAACTCCTCCCATGGAGGCAGTTTCCCATCTTCCATTCTTAATACATTTTCAATAAATTTTTTCCATATTTCATCAAAATCATTTCTTTTCAATAATCCTTTTTTCACTTTCAATCTACATGTTAATTTATCATTAATTGCTATCTTCCAAACTTCCTTATACCAATCCTCCAATTTCACACTTATTTTTGTTTTCCAACTTCTTGCTATAATTAATCTCGCAGCAGTAAACAAATTTGTTACAAGGTTTTTTTACTTCTTCCATTCTACTTCATTATATATTGATAACAATGCTATATTCGGTTTTCTATCTATCTTTATATTCATAACCCTTTCTATCTCTAATATTACTATTTCCCAGAATTTTTGTACATATTTACATTGCCACCACATATGTAGATATGACCCTACTTCCTGACAACCTCTCCAACAATATTTTGAATTTTCTTTATTTATATTATGTAATCTCAGTGGTGTCAAATACCACTTCCAAATCAATTTATAATTTTCCTTAATTCGCACCGATAAATTTTTCAAATGTCTTTGTTCCCAAATCTTATTCCATTCATTGTCAGAGATTTTGTATTTCAATTCATCTTCCCATATTTCTTTTAAAATAATTTGATCTAGTTTTTCCCTTTTATTGTCCATTAATATTTTATAAATTTTGCTAGTTATGCCTTTCATATTTTCATTTTCCTCCATTCCTTTTCCTTTCTGAACTATTTGTTCAAATTGTGTATATTTCCCTCTTTCTATATTTTTTTCTTCCAATTCTTAAACCATTGTTCTATTTGCATAAAATGTAACCAAGACATGTTTATCCCCCTAAATTTTTCTTTTATATTTTCTTTTCCTATCTTTAATTCTATCCAATTTTCTATTTTATCTATTTTCCTTTCCTTTAATTCTTTATCTAATAAATCTTTTAAATTTTGGGGGAAAGATTTTTCCATTATTATTGGTGTTATTATTGAATTTTCATTCATTAATCCTTTTTTATATTTATTCCAAATTTCTAATATATTTTCCATAAATGGATTTCCAATTTCTTTAATTTCTTTCCTACTAATTTCTTTAAAAAAATTTTTTCTCTATTTTCATATCTATCTCTTTTTTCCCCATTTCTAACCAATCTAAATCTGGTACGTCCAGCATTCCTTCTATTACATATCTTAAGTGGTTAGCTTCATAATATCCTTTTATATTAGGGAGGCCTAGCCCTCCTTTCTTCTGAGACTCATACCAAAATTGTTTATTTAATCTACATCTTTTCCCTCCATTACAATATACGTTTAGTAACTGTTGCCATTTACTTAATTCTACTTCTGATATTTTTAGTGGTATCATTCTAAATAGGAAATTTAATTTTGGTAAAATTTTCATTTTAACTAACGCTATTCTTCCAAACCATGATAATCGAATTTTCTTATATTCTACTATTTTTTTTTCAACTTCTCTCTGTAATACTAAGACATTTTTCTCTTCCATTTCTTTTAAATCTTTTGTTATATTAATTCCTAAATATTTTATATTACTTTTTATTCTTATCCCTAATTCTTTTTGCTTCATAAGCTCTGATTCTTCCTTTTTTGTATAATCAAATAGCATCATTTCTGTTTTATTCCAATTAATCTGAAGTCCTGTTATCTCACCAAATAAATTCAAATGTTCCTTAATTTCTCCTATTTTATCCTTTAAGTCTTTAATAGTTAATAATGTATCATCAGCAAATAAACTAATTTTATGTTGTTTTTTTCCAATCCTATTCCTTCCAAACTACTATCCTCCCTTATAACATTTGCTAACATTTCTATAACCATTGCAAATAATATTGGTGACAACGGGCATCCTTGCTTTGTACCTCTCGTTACTTTTATTTCCTTTGTAATTCCTCCAATCACCTTTCTCTTCTTGGCATTGCTGTGGTGCATCCAGTCATCATCCATTATAATGAGCCTAGTTGTTGTGGCCCTTATCATACAACTGAAAATATATCCCAAAGGCTATAATGAAAAAATGTCAGTTTGAACAATGCCAACAGCCATTCTGCCTCCCTTCTTCACCCCACACATGGAGTCTTTGGCTTCAACAGAATGGAATCTGCACATGAAAGTGTAAAGTATGTGCAATTAATTTTTACCAAGATACCGGATGCTTCCAAACAGACATTTTCTAGTGTTTACAGATCAAAATAGTAACTCATGCTGGCACAGTTCTACTATTTTGATCTATAAACACTAGAAAATGTCTGTTTGGAAGCATCCAGTATCTTGGTAAAAATTAATTGCACACCACATAAAAGGAGACACAAAAGACTGCAGCATATAGAACCATAGCACTAATCTCCCATGCAAGCAAAAGTATGCTGAAAATACTGCAACATAGACTACAACCACACATGGAGAGAGAAATCCCAGAGGTCCAAGCAGGGTTCAGCAAAGGAAAAGGCACCAGGGATCAAATTGCAAATATACGATGGCTAATGTAGCATAGCAGGGAGTTCCAAAATAAAATCAACATGAGCTTTATATAGTAAAGCCTTTGACTACATAGATCATGAAAGGCTATGGAACACCCTTACAGACATGGGAGTGCCAACACATCTGATAGTCCTGATGAGGAATCTGTACTCAGAACTAGAGGCTACTGTCAGGACAGAACACAGAGAAACAGAATGGTTCCCAGTTGGCAAAGGAGTCAGACAAGGCTGCATCCTCTCACCCTACCTATTCAACTTATATACAGAACATATTGTAAGGAAAGAAGGCTTGGACATGGGAGAGGGAGGAGTGAAAATAGGAAGAAGAAATATCAACAATCTGAGATATGCTGATGACACGATAATACTACATGCTCCAAGTGCAAGTTGGTAGCCCTCTTGGAGGAGAAAGTACAGCTGCTGGAGGCGCGGGTAGCTAGACTTCAGCATATTAGGGAGCAAGAGGCTTTCCTAGACAGAACGGAATGAACGGTCTTGGACGGGAACCACACAGAGGAAGTTGCTGGGGAAGAGAAGGTCACACCACATACACAGGAGGTAGACAGCTGGAGGAATGTCACACGCAGAAGTAGGGAGACCAGGGATCGTTCTGGGAGCTTGCAGCTACAGATTCGATTTCAAGCTCTTTCCTTTATCAAGGAGGATGAGGAAGAGCAGCATGGACAGACTTCAGGGACAGAGCAGGGGACCCTGGGAGTTCCACCAAAGCGAACAGTCGCTGCTAAGCCTCGGAGGAGGCATGCGGTCATGGTGGGGGACTCCTTGCTGAGGGGGACAGAAGCAGTGATTTGTGGTCCTGACAAGATGTCTCGGGAGGTATGTTGTCTCCCTGGGGCAAAGATCCGAGATGTGACAGAGAGGCTGACAAGACTGGTCAGGCCTACTGACCAATACCCCTTCCTTTTGGTCCACGTGGGAACGAACGACACAGCAAGACACAGCCTTCAGAACCTCAAAAGGGATTACGAGGCTCTAGGAAAGAAGCTGAAAGAAATGGAGGCACAGATTGTCATCTCGTCTCTACTGCCAGCTGAAGGACACGGTCCAGGAAGAGAGAGGAAAATAGCAGATGTCAACAATTGGCTCCACAGATGGTGTCTTCGAGAACGATTTGGATTCTTAGATCATGGGCTGCGGTTCCATGAGGGCGGATTCCTGGCAAGGGATGGGCTGCATCTCACACCAGTTGGAACAAACGTCTTTGCCAACAGTCTCAAGAATTTGATCAGGAGGGCTTTAAACTGAGTTATGTGGGGAAGGGAGACAGCACCCTCAAAGACAAAAGGACTGGAAAAAATAGTAAAACTGTCATAGAGGAAACAAGGCAAACAGTAGGGGGACCCAACAGTGGGAGGCAAAAAAACATGCACAGGCAGCAAGTAAAGGAGACATATGGTCTTAGATGTCTCTACACTTATGCACAGAGCATGGGAAATAAGCAAGATGAACTCGAACTCCTAGCACAACAAAGCAAATATGATATAATAGGCATCACTGAAACCTGGTGGGATGAGTCTCATGACTGGAATGTAGAAATACAGGGGTATAACCTCTTCAAGAAAAACAGGCCAAACAGGAGAGGAGGAGGAATAGCGTTATATATCAGGGATATTTATACCAGTGAAGAAATCCAGGACAACAATCCTGGAAGCCAGGTGGATAAAATTTGGATAAAAATTAAAGGGGAAGGAAACAATAGGGATGTTATTGTGGGAGTCTACTACAGACCCCCGACTCAGGCAGAGGAATTGGATGATGCCTTTCTAGAACAGATGACTACACACTCAGAAAGGAGAAATATAGTAGTGATGGGTGACTTCAACTATCCTGATATTTGCTGGAAGTCAAACTCAGCAAAATCATCAAGGTCTAGCAAATTCCTCACTTCCCTCGAAGACAATTTCATTGTCCAAAAGGTGGAAGAGGCAACAAGGAAGTCAGCTATTTTGGATCTGATCCTAACTAACAGGGAAGACCTAGTTAATGGGGTGCAAGTGGTTGGATCCTTAGGCAGGAGTGATCATGTCCTCCTGGGGTTTATTATACAGTGGAAAGGAGAAGCCAGGCATAGTCAGACACGCATTCTAGACTTTAGGAAAGCTGATTTTACTAAACTTAGAGAAATACTGGGGGTGATCCCATGGACAGGAATACTAAAAGAGAAGGGAGTTCAAGACAGATGGGAGTTTCTCAAAAGGGAGATACTGAAGGCACAATTTCAAACCATGCCAACGAGGAGGAAAAATGGGAGGTGTCTCAAGAAACCAGGATGGATGACTAAGGAACTTGCAACTGAACTATGTTTTAAACGGAACATGTATAAGAAATGGAAAAATGGGGAAATCACCAAAGAGGAATTCAAACAAATAGCTAGCACATGTAGGGGTAAAGTCAGAAAAGCTAAAGCGCAGAATGAACTTAGGCTTGCTAGAGAGATTAAGAACAATAAAAAGGGCTTTTTTGGGTATGTCAGCAGCAAAAGGAAAAAGAAGGAAATGGTAGGGCCACTGTGTGGAGAAGATGGCAAAAAGTTAACAGGGGACAGAGAAAAGGCAGAATTACTCAACACCTTTTTTGCTTCAGTCTTCTCAGAAAAGGCAAAGGGTGCTCAACCTGAGGATAATGGAGCAGAGGACAGAATAGGAGAATTTCAGCACAGAATAAGTAAAGAGATAGTACAGAAATATCTGGTTAATCTAAATGAATATAAGTCTCCAGGACCAGATGAATTACATCCAAGGGTATTAAAAGAACTGGAAAATGTAATATCGGAACCATTGGCAATAATCTTTGAGAACTCCTGGAAAAGAGGAGAAGTCCTAGCGGACTGGAGGAGGGCAAATGCTGTCCCCATCTTCAAAAAGGGGAAAAAAGAGGATCCCAACAATTATCGTCCAGTTAGTCTGACATCAATACCAGGAAAGATTCTGGAGCAGATCATTAAACAGAGAGTCTGTGAACATCTGGAAGGTAATTTCATAATCACAAAAAGTCAACATGGGTTTCAGAGAAACAGGTCATGCCAGACAAATCTGATCTCTTTTTTTGATAAAATTACCAGCTTGGTAGATGAAGGGAATGCTGTGGATATAGTATATCTTTATTTCAGTAAGGCCTTTGACAAGGTTCCCCATGACATTCTTGCAAACAAGCTGGTAAAATGTGGGCTAGACAAAGTAACTGTTACGTGGATTTGTAATTGGTTGACTGGCCGAACCCAAAGGGTGCTCAACAATGGCTCCTTTTCAACCTGGAAAGAAATGACCAGTGGGGTGCCACAGGGCTCTGTCCTGGGCCCAGTGCTATTCAATATCTTTATTAATGATTTGGATGACGGTATTGGTGGCATAGTTATCAAATTTTCAGACGACACCAAATTAGGAGGAGTAGCTAATACCCCAGAGGACAGGATCAAAATTCAAAACGACTTGAACAGACTAGAAAGCTGGGCCAAAGCTAACAAAATGAAATTCAACACGGAGAAATGTAAGGTACTGCACTTAGGGCGGAAAAACGAAAAGTACAGATATACGATGGGGGACACCTGGCTGAATGAGACTACGTGTGAAAGGGATCTAGGAATCCAGGTGGACCATAAGTTGAACATGAGTCAACAGTGCAATGCAGCAGCTAAAAAGGCCAATGCAATTTTAGGCTGCATCAGTAGAAGTATAGTGTCTAGATCAAGAGAAGTAATAGTGCCACTCTATTCTGCTTTGGTCAGGCCTCACCTGGAATACTGTGTCCAGTTCTGGGCACCACAATTTAAAAAGGATGTGGAGAAACTGGAGCGTGTCCAAAGGAGGGCAACTAAAATGGTGAAGGGTCTGGAAACTAAGCCCTATGAGGAACAACTTAGGGAGCTGGGGATGTTTAGTCTGGAGAAGAGAAGGTTAAGAGGTGATATGATAGCCGTGTTTAAATATTTGAAGGGATGTCATATTGAGGAGGGAACAAACTTCTTTTCTGCTGCTCCAGAGACTAGGACCCGAAACAATGGATGTAAGCTGCAAGAAAAGAGATTCCACCTCAACATTAGGAGGAACTTCCTGACAGTAAGGGCGGTTCGAGAGTGGAACACACTCCCTCGGAGAGTAGTGGAGTCTCCTTCCTTGGAGGTCTTTAAGCAGAGGCTGGATGGCCATCTGTCAGGGATGCTTTGATTGGGAGTTCCTGCATAGCAGGGGGTTGGACTGGATGCCCCTTGTGGCCTCTTCCAATTCTATGATTCTATGATTCTATGATTCTACTAGCAGAAAACCTAACAGACCTAGAACAACTACTAAGGAAGATCAAAGAAGAAAGTGCAAAGGCAGGCTTAATGCTGAACATAAAGAAAACAAAAATAATGACCACAGAGAACTTACACACATTCACACTAGACAATGAGGAAATAGAAATAGTCAAGGAGTTCTCATATCTGGGATCAAACATTGATTGGAGCAGGGACTGCAGCAGATTAAGAATGGGGAGGGCAGCTATGAAAGAACTAGAAAAGATCCTAAAATGCAAAGACATACAACTCATCACAAAAGTCAGAATCATAAAAGCCATCATATTTCCTATTACCATGTATGGATGTGAGAGCTGGACAGTCAAGAAAGAAGATAGGAGGAAAACCAACGCATTTAAGATAATGTGGTGCTGGAGAAGAGTGCTGAGGATTCCATGGACAAACAAATAGGTCCTAGAACAAATCAAGACAGAGATATCCCTAGAAGCCAAGATGACAAGACTTAGAACTGTCATACTTTGGACACATCATGAGAAGGCATGAATCACTGGAAAAGACAAGAATGTTAGGAAAGGTGGAGGGAAGTAGAGAGAGAGGAAGGCCACATGCTAGCTACACCATGAATATGAGTCTGCAGGAGCTGGGCAAAGAGTAGAGGACAGGGGGGCCTGGAGATGTCTCATCCATAGGTTCGTCATGGGTTGAGATCGATGCGAAAGCAGTTAACAAACTAACAATGGAAAACAATCTTGAATCAGCTCAGCTACAGCTCTGGGCAGACCTTTGGGAAAGTTATTTTGTTAGACTATGCCTCCCAAAATCCCAAGCCGCCTGATGAATTATAGGAGCTGTAGTTCCCCCAAACTACCTGCCCAAGTGGTCATCGCATGCCTTTGGCAGTAAGGATCTTAGTTCTTTGAAGAATTTGGCTTGAGTCTAGCCCCCCTGGAATTATCTGTTCCCTCCTAGGTGGGACTAATTATTGTTATTTTATTTATTAGTTACATTTCTATCCCAGATTAATGCAACAGTAAATATTATTTTTAAGATATATATTAGTGCAGGACTAGGACTCTGGAGATCTGGGTTCGATTCCATGGCTTGGTCATGGAAATTCACTTGGTGACCTTGAGAGAGTCACACACTCTCCGCCCCAGAAAACCCCATGATAGCCTTATATCAGCCAACATCAGACATGTTGTAAAGGCACACAACAGCAGCAACAAGACATTTATAACGTAATTGAAAATTTAAGCAAGCTGAAGGAGATATGCATGGCTCAACTCCTCCTTTCCTTCCGTTGTACTCCCAACAACACTGTAAAGTAGGTCAGGTTGGGAAAGAGTGATTGACCCAAGGTCATCCAGGTGAATTTGAACCTGGATCTCCCAAATCTCCTGCCCAGCATTATAACCACTATATCCCATCTTTGTCCCAATATATCGCTCCATTTCTGAATATTGCAGAACGTTATAATTGGATGGCACAATTCATCTTGCCTTGTAATTTAAGAAGAGCTCCTCATTAAGAAGCTTTGCTCCCCCAAGACCCCTTGCTTACAGCTAGCTGGCAAAACTAAGCACACGTTGTGTCTTGTTGCTGCCATCTTCTGGAAATATCAATATTTACAGTTTAATGCTATTAAAACCAGCCACAAGCTTAATAAAAGAAGAGCACATCCTTGTGATGCTTATCGGGGACCAGCTGGGCTCAGGAAACCACACGGTACAATCCCCAAGGGCCAAATGTAGAGGAGACTTCAGTCTGCATTAGTCCCCTGCCTGTCTGATCGATGGGGATATAACTGCAGGACCAGCACGGACAATTTGTGCACTTGGGTTCCTGCTGTTACTACTACCCAGGGATAACAAACTTGTGCTTGCTTCTCCATGGGCAGTTTCACTTCTTCAGATTGCCAAAAGAGGGCCACCAGTCACTTGCTTCAAGAGCTTAAGATCTATTGAAAGCATGCTCAACCATAGCTCAGGAAAATTACCGTACTTTTCTCGACTACAAGTCACTGAATCTTCTACTCAGTGGTCATACTGTCTGGGGAATTTATGAGTTGTAGTCCAAAAAAGTAACATTTCCAAACTTCACAGCCAACTAACTTCCATTTCTACTTACTGAGCAGTTTTAAATCCAGGGGAAATAAGTAGAGTTTAGCATGGTTAATACTGTGAAATCCCTGTGAAATTTCACCTCAGTCATGAACTTTCTTAAGTCACTTTAAGGCCATATGCTGTCTTTCAGTTCCACTCCCACCTGGAAATGCTACTGCTTCTGGGTTCAGAGGCAGAATATCTCTGAACACTAGCCACAGGGAAACAAGAGTGCTTTTCCTCCCAGAATCTTGCTTGTGGCCTTCCCAAAAGCATACAGATGGTCATAGTGGAAAAACAGAATGTTGGATTAGATAACTTCCAGTCTGCTGCCATGGGAGTTGAAGGCACCTATGGAGCAAGATGATGATGATGTGCCTTACATCAGTGCTACTCAAAGTGTGGTCCATGGACCAGTGGCAGTTCTCCAGTCATTGGCTTATGGTGCCTTGTGAGTTTCCAAAAAGAGAGAAACAATTGTAGGCAAGGGGCTCAAATATGGTGCTGGTTCCTGGCACACTGGGGGGGGGGGAATTGCCAGTCCCAGACTTCAAATAGCCCAAGAAGCACTGCCTTAAAGCATGCACATGGAAGATGGGGCACACCTACCAAATAAAGCAAAGCAGCTTCATTTATATACCGCTTCATATCGCACATGGGATGTCTAAGTGGTTTACAACTGTGAGCTAGTTTATGAAATAAACTACCCAAACTCTGGAATGTGGTGGGAATTATGCAGCTCTCCAGATGTTGGACTGTGGTTCCCAGCATTCCTTGCCATAGGCTATGGGGGCTAGGGCTTCTGAGTGTTGGAGCTCAGCAACACCTGGAGGGCCACATGGCTCCCAACCTTACTTTAGAAAATTCTGAAATGAGATGCTACAAAAGAACTCAAACTACTCATATGTAAATTGCACAAAGACCATGAGGAAAAAAAGATTGCCTGCTGTTCTAAGGACATGGCACTCATTTAAGCACTCCAAAGCACTAGTTGTAAAGATGGGAAGCATGAATGTCTAGGACAGGGGTGGGAATTGTGCAACCTTTCAGAAGTTGTTGGATGGCAACTTCCAGCATTCTTCTCCAGTAGCTATGCAAGCTAAGGCTGCTCAAAGTTGCAATCCAAGAAAATCTAGACAACCACAGAATTACTACTTCTTGTCTAAGGACACAGAAAGCTGACTTGTACTATCTAACTCAGTACATACTGAAACAATGTCTGAGATCTTGCATGGGAACTATAGTTATGATCCACTTCTCAATCCACACCCACACACCTAAATTAAAAATCAGGCAGCTGCATCAGTCAAATGAGTTCTGCAGTGCTGGTGAGTAGGGAACTGAAGGATGGCATGTCCAGCTCCTTTCTATCAGTGAAGTAGAAGACAATGAGAAGTTGCAGGGACTCTGGGGGTCCTGTCATAAATTACTGTTGTACCACATTGATGGTGGTGATGGAGGCATCATCTTTCAGTGCTCTGCTTGTCAATGCTGCAGAATTCCTTTGGTTGGTGTGGCTTTTTCCCATTGCTGGAAAATTTATTGTATTGCAATTCAGGGGTTATATGAAATGTCAGCATTTAAAAACAGTAATAATCATCTTAACAGTTATTAATAATGAAATAACTAATCAATAATGACATGGATATGATAAGGTAGAAAAAAGGTATTGAGGAAACTTTAAAAGGTTCATAGTGTTAATGAGGTTCTAACATTAATCAGGTCCTGGCACAGTTGAGTCTTCATGTAGAATGTCTCTCCAGAAAGCTGGAAGGTGTGGTGGAAGTTGTATCTGACGCTGATTATTGTTGAGGTACTCTATGAAAAGGAACCATTTTTCAGCAAATGTTTTTCCAATTTGTCCTTTTAACTTTCTTATATCATCTGTCAGTTTCTCCATCAGCCATATGTCCCAGGTTTTCCTCCATCAATTTTCTATTAAAAGTTCGATTGGTATCGCTTTTAAGGTGGGTTTTAGGAGGCATTTGTGATTGTGGCAATGATACTACAACGGGGTAGGCAACCTTTCCCCTTTAAGGGCCGAGGGACTTCAGCTCCCAGAATCCCAGGAGCTATTGGCCAACATGGGACTATTGGCCAACATGGCTGAGGCTTCTGGGAGCTGAAGTCCCTCGGCCCTTAAAGGGGAAAGGTTGCCTACCGTAACTACAATATTAAATATGAATAGTAAATTTACAAGATCCCCAGTCTAGCTTATGATATTGTAAATACTGAACAGGATGCCAGCCAATATGTTTAGCAACATCCAATTCCAGACGTTGATGGACTGCAGCTCCCATAGACCCTGGCAATGGACAATGCTGGCTAGGGCTGATGGGAATCACAGTCCAAAACCATCTTGTTCCCCCACCCCCAGTCTACAGTGAATGGAAACAATCTCACCCAGACCTAATTGGAGAGGCCAGAAATTGAACTTGGAACCTTCTGTATGGAAAACATGTTCTGTAGCACAGAGCTGTAGGCCTTCCCTATTCATTGCATGCAGTGCCATAATCACAAGCTGTGGCTTGTTTCTTTGGGGATAATTGAAATTACCCAACAAACTGATGTAGTTTCTAATATGTGCTGGTACAGATTTGACTCTCTATGTTTGTTCTCATCACACTATCCCCTATGGGAGAGGTTTGCTGTCCCTCAAAATTGACCGCTTTTGATTAAATTTAAGCTTGCCTTCCAGCTGTAACTCTTTCAGGCTAACCATCCCTAATCAGTTTGGACAGGAACCATCTGTTAAACCCCCTGGTTACAGAGAAAATGCTAAAATCAAAGCACTAAGACCCAGTAGCAATGTTGCCTGTGAAGCGTTCTGTGAGGGCATAACACTCCACCATGATAGCTCATTTCCCAAATGCTGGTTCAAAAGGACAGTGCAGTACCCAACTACAAGTCCAAGGATGGGTTTTAAGGGATCTGTGTTCTCTTTTGCACTCTCTCTCTTTTAAACCTGAGCTGTGAATGTGGAACTCTCTAAGCTGTTTATCTAACTTCTCCACCTAAACAAATGATAATAAAATTGACATCTTTCTTAGCCTCCAAAAGCTTAAGAAAACAGGCATTATTTGCTTTGAGAAAGATGCAGTGGAGAGGGTTGGTGGATCTGTACTTTGAAGTGTGTAAAATGCTGATATTACAGAAGGAAACAGAACATTTGGTTATATTTTCAGGGCTGGAAAAGATACCTTGAGTATCAGAAGCTGGTAGCCTCCAACTGTCCCAATTTGGCAAAGACAATCCTGATTGATCCATTGTCATCCCACTTTTCAGATATTTTTTAAATGCCCCAGTTTCTCTCTCCTCCTCCTACTTACCCTTTTATCCTCTGTTTATTTCAATTACTGCAAATGAGTTCAAAGTGCAAAAGTAGTCTGCACTCAGTTACTCTTGCAGTTCTTTGCTGCAGCCCTCCCTAGTTTGTGTGTTCTTCCGCATTAATAATGAATGCTTGTCATCTTGGCCATGCTTGAATGTTGATTGGCCACACACATTTTCATCTGTGAAATGTTGGAGGGTCTGGTAGTAATCACAGACAGTTTGAGAGCCAGCTCTCTTGAATACTGCTCTGTCTGTCTAGCAGTGTATTGCTTTTCTTCCATAGAGCTAGGACTGGCCAAAGTAATCTTGCTGCCTGAAGCAAAGAGCAAGATGATTCTTGTCTTGTTCTGGAATTGGATATAGTCCCATGGGTTCTTCCAGTTCTGGACACTGACACACTTTATTGTTGTAGCATAAACTACGTATATTGATGGCAAATGATGCAGTAAATGGCACATAGCAGAAAGCATTCCAGCCCTTTTGCTGATAGGGTCCACTATGCCTCAAGTCACAGCCAATGGTAGAATTGTGCTCCAAATAAATTTGATTTGATTGCTTTTGGCTGGCAATCAAATCAAATCCCCACTGCTGGACATAAGAACAATGGAAGATAAGGCTCCCAAGGTTTATATAGCAAAGAGGCAAACAAAGAAATCCAAAGTGTGCAATTGTGACCCATTTCCTCTCAACAGGTATGAGAACTGTACAAGTAGGTTAACAACAGGAAAAAAAATTAACTCCTCCACTTGGTTCTCAGCCTTCATATGTTTTCCCAGCCTAAAATTGTGAATTCCAAAAGTATGTAAGAAGCTCACTAATACAAGTTAATCCTTCATATCACTGGACAGTTATTAACATTTGGCCATGATGCAAATAAGGACTCTAAAATCCATGTGCCTAGTAGGAGAGGGCCAATTCACTACAGTGCTCTTGTTCATTTTCTAGAAGATGACTGAACTAAGAGTAAACCTTCTGTTCAAGTGCAGAATTCCTTTCCTTTCCAAGGTCAAAGTAGCCTTTCTTATTGCTGAATCAGTTCTTGTATGTTTGCATGCTTCTGTTCTAAATAAAACATCTTATTTACTTCAAACTGGGGTATTTTACAGTGAGTGCTGGTACAAACAGGTGTAAAAAAATTCTAGTAAGTTACCTACCTCTCGTATGCCTCCTTTTGACCTAATTAATTCCCCAACATTCAAAGGAGACACTGACACTGCTGGCAGGGACCCCCCACTTTTTCAGGTAACACCAGGAACACATCTATTTCATTAACAGTAGTATACTTGTATCGGAAACAGCTTTACACACAAATGTTTTCAACTAACATTATTCATTAATTTCTTCTGAAACACAGGACATCTAACTTTAAAGCAAGGATGGTGCAGGAATCATGCTGCCCTCCCCAAGTTGTTGAGTTGGACTCCCATCAGCCTTAGCAGCAAAGCCAATGGTGAGGAATGCTGGGGGTTACAATCCAATCACCTCGGATTCTCAGTCCTGATTTGGAGAAACAAAACATTGCTGAAAAGGTCCCAGATTATTCTTGCCTTGTCAGAGGTGACACAAACCCCACACTGTTCCTTCTATCGTCTTCCCCAAACTGAAAGCATTCTTTCCCTCACAAAAAAACTTCATCATGCCCCTTTAAAGATACAGCACACAACAATTTCAAAATGAAACAGTCTAAGGCTACATCTGCACTTCAGAAATAATGTTGTTTGATACTGCTTTAACTGCCATGGCTCAATGCTTGGACTTGTAGTTTTGTAAGATATTTAGCCTTCTCTATCAGAGAGCTCTGGTTCCACAACAAACTACAAATCCCAGGCTTCCATTGCATTGAGCTGTGGCAGTTAAAGCATTGTCAACCTGCATTATTTCTGCAGTGCAATTGCAGCCTAAAGCCCAGTTATGGAGTGATGTATGAAACAGAGCTTGGACTAGAGCTCCCATGTTGGCCATTCTGGGAGTTGTAGTTTACAGACAGTAACAATTCCCAGCTGAGAAAAAAAGTAATGTCAAGATTGGGCCATGTGGTAAACATTTAACATTTATACAGACCCTAAAACAAATGTCACCTGCAAGGTGGGAAAACAAGTACAGTATATTTCAAGAATGCCAAGGGTTCTACTGCATCTCTATCACTGAGTATTACAGAGCACTTGACTAAATTATGCTCATATTATCTGGCATAAGTTGAATATCCAGGCCTGCAGTCAGATTTCAAAGCAGGGAGGCAGATGGGTTACGTAAATATGAAAAAATCAAATGCAACAGCTCTACAGAGAAGAGTAGACAGAATTCCCCCCTAGTGCTTTTGGAATTAATGTAGCAATGACATATACTTAGTATTTCAAACTGCACAGAAGGGGAAAAAAGAAGCACCGAGGATGAAAGCAAGCAAAGGCTGGTTTAATAGGGGCACATGGATTCTTAAGTCTGCTTCATTTGTATTTTAGGCAAATTATCTAGCTCTATGGAAACATTCATCAATGAAACATTACTGAGAAGGGAGACATTATGGCAACAATACACAAATAGCCTGTTGTTTTTTTTGGGGGGGGGGGGACGGGGACATGGGATCAGTAATCAAACATGAAGCACAAACTTTACTCTATTGGCCCAAACCAATAACTTGAAGAACTGACCCAATGCTGCACATATGCGCATATGTAAGTAGTTCAGGTATGGATGTTCTACTAGATAGCAACCATAAATGATCCCACTCCCACAAATACTCAGAAAACCTGAGTGTTTGCTTGCTTGCTTCTTTTGTTGACGTTTCCCCTTATGAGCATGCCCAGGTTTTGAAATTCTCAGGCTAGACCCATCTTTCTAACTCACCATTCTTGGATAATTGCTTAGCAGGGCACAAGAGAAAGCCTTCTCGGTGCATGTTCCCAGGCTCTGGCCCTCTCTCATTTCCTATTGTGCTTCTACCACCAGTCAAGCATATTTTTATACAGCCAAACATATTTCTAATTCAATAGTATTTTAACATTCTCATTTGTTTAACCCAGTGATTCCCAAACTTTGGCCTTCTAGGCTTCTGGACTTCACCTCCCAGAATCCCACACCGTTGGCCAACATGACTGAGGCTTCAAGGTGCTGCAGTCCAGAAACATATGGAGGATGTGAGTTTGGGAATCACTGGCATAATTGATAGTTTAATGATTTTAACATGATACCTTTTGCATTTACTGTTGTGTGCCTTCAAGTCATTTCCAACATATGGCGACCCTATGGCAAACCTATCATGGGATTTTCTTGGCAAGATTTGTTCAGAGGAGGTTTGCCATTGCCTTTCCCTGAGGCTGAAAGAGGGCGAGTTGCCCAAGGTCACCCAGTGGGTTTCATGGCCAACCTGGGAATCGAACCCTCATCTCCAGAGTTGCAATCCAACATACAAGCCGCTATGCCTTAGATGGTTTAATCTCACTGTGAGGAGTTTTTGAGTTCCAGTTTGGGGAGAAAGGTCAGAGTAGAAACACACACACACACACCCAACCCCTTTGTTATAGGCCTTGGTCTTTTGTGGGAAATCAGGGGTCATTCAGACATCAGTTTTTTAATGCGATGATGCAAATCATCCCACTCATGCATTCCAAGTTTGTTATTCACACCATGGAACCACATTGATGCACAGCTGTTCGGTTGCTCACACATGCAAGCATTTGAATAAATATGGAGTCAATGATGTGAATGCATTTGGAACCCCTTTTGGGGTATGCAGTGTTTTATCCTGGGCCTATTTGCATTGGTTATTCATACTACTGACAATGTAGATCTTTTTTAAAAACTCAGGGGAAAAACTGGTATAGATTATTCTGGATCAAGAGGGATTTTTGGCAGCCCCCCCAAAAAAACTTAATCAGGTGCATTTGAGATGTGTGTGAACAATGAAGATTTAAGCCGGATTCATCCTGGACTATTTTCACAGTGTGAATAACCCCTATGCCTATTCCCATGCCTCCTGCTCGCGCATCCAGCACTTTGCTCCTCTCCAAACCTCTGAACATTGGACCACACATGGAAGGACAATTTGTTGGCATCAAGGAGGCTTATGATACCCTTGAGATGCCCTCACAGACATTATGAGTTCCTAGTGCACCCATCTACGTATAGAATTCCCTGCACTTGCATATAATCCTTCTACAACCCCAGTCAACACTTCAACTGTCTAGGGATAATAGGAATTGTAGTCTTTCACATATGGCGGGTGGTAGAAAGGGAGGCTGGACAGCCCAATGACAAAGTAGTCAGTGACATGTCCTGTGAAATGTACTTTTATATGTTGTCTTTGTTTTTACTAGATGTCTAAGATCCACATCTGGATCCTGATACAACAGGCCTATAGCCTTCCCTCCCATATTTCTAGACAAAAATAAGTCTTAACAAAAAAAAAAATTGGAGCCTTTATGATTCCATGTCTCTCCCCTCTTTCTGGTAACATCTGCAAAACATATGATGTAACCATGTCATTGCTCTGTATGTTTCTCCCTTGCTCACCATCCCTTCACCACCAACAGCCAATTAACAGAGGCAAGGAAATGCATAAGGCAATAGCATCATCACATCTTACACTGTGTTGTTCTCCATATTATCAGTGAGAAGGGGGAGAGGCATGAAGACAGTCACCTCCCGTATGCCTAACTTCCTTTGGATGTGGGAAAATCTAGTAAGTTTAGAGAAAGGCCATCAATATATACTGTCCAGTCATTTATGGGTTCATTGACATCTGTGAGAAAATGCACAATGAGAGAGAAGGTTCTCTCTCTCACACACAAACACACACACACACACACAGAGGAAATTGTCATCTTGTGGTGCCTGACTGCTTTTTCTTCATGGTTGACAGAGCATGTGATGGTGTAGTGAACTGACAAGAGAAGAGTACATGCGAAATTAATTACTTCTAATAAGCAGCACAGCCGTCTTTGTGGAAAAAAGATTCTGCAGCTTGGTCATAAAATGAGAGATATTTCAGCCCTGAGTTTTTCTGAATTTGATCCTCCACAAAATCTATCCAGATTCACTTTTGTCCCTCTCTCTCTTTCTCTCTCTCTCTGTGTCACACATATATGTATATTTGTAGTGTTAAAGAATTTTATCCAGCTGATTACCTAAAAGATTTGACAGTATCCCAAAATCCTATTGAAATTGGCTATTGCTATATAGATGCTTTTGTTTTCTTTTTAGATTCATCTTCCTGATTTATATGAATTAAGCAGATCTCCTCTGTGTTCCTTAACTCTCACACTGCAATGTAAATCTAAGACTTTGGTGGATCAGATTAGCAGTTCTTTTACCCCAGCATCCTGTCTTTGGCAGCAAACACTTATGAATTCATTGAAGGAAATAGAAAACATCCCAGAATATGAAATACTCCATTATGCTGTATTGTACCTTTTAATCACTAGTGGGCATTACTCCTTTTCATTTTCATGAGTTTCTTCCAGTTTTTCCCCCCTTTGTCCTGACATTAGAGATGAATAGCAGATTTTGCTCCCTCTTTTATTTTTTTGCTTTCTGCTAAACTCAGAAATACTATTCTGAGTTCTGAAGAATGTTGTATGGAAGCTCTATGACCAGATTTACAGCCAGATTTACTTTCATTTAAAAACAGTCACAGTGTGAGTGTGTGTGTTGTGTTTGAGGGACTGGGTAGCAAGAGAACTGTTGTGGGACAAAGTAGTTAAATGTAGCCTTCTTCAGCCTAGTGTTCTTCACGTGTGTTAAACTACAACTTTCATCATCCTCAACCAGCACCTTCCTTAGACATATTGGCTCGGAATGATGAAAGATTAAATGGAAACTTAAACAGTACAAAGAATCAGGAAAAAAAGAAGCTGTGTCCCCTTGTTGCTCTTGGCTCCCTTCTCCCTCATTTTCAAACCTCCAATGTGAGGTAGGGTCCTATCAATCTACACTGTTACAACACTATTATTCCACTTTAACTGCTATGGATGCATCCTGTGAAATTGTAGTCTGGTGAGGCACTACAGCACTCTATGTGCAAATTCCAAATGCCCCTCACTAAATTGCAAATCCCAGGATTACATACAAAGTTGCCATGGCAGGTAAAGTGGAATAATCATCCTAGAATAGTATAGTGTGATAGAACTGAAATGAATGCACCTGCCAGCAAACCAGCCCTGCCCTGCTTTCCCCTGGCTCTCCTCTTCTCTGTGCTCTCACATACTATTTCCTGCATCTGGAGAGCTGACACTCTCTTCTCCCTTCTCAGTAACAGCTGGAACCTGGAGGGAAGGGCATGAAAAAAAGCACTTTCTTCAGGTGGCAGTTGTGTTGCTAATGATGGAGATACTGGCAGGAGGTCATCCATGGGGGTGCCACCATGAGTTAGTGCACTGGGTGACACCAATCTTAGTCATGATTCCATGCCATGATTCCATTACAAACAGACACAATGGCCTGTTGTCAGTCTTAACAAGAATTTACCACATGTGTTGATTTTGTTGTTGTTGTTAGCTGCTCTAGAGTTGGCCACAAATCATGGCAACCCTATAGATGAGACATCCCTAAGATCCTCTGTCCTCAACTGCTTTGCTCAGGTCCTGCAAATTCATCTCTGTGGTTGAGTCCATTCACCTGGCACCTTATCTTCCTCTCTTTCTGCTACCCTCTACCTTCCCTCTATATTATTGTCTTTTCTAGTGACTCATGCCTTCTCATGATGTGATCAAAGAATGACAGCCTCAGTTTTGTCATTTTCCCTTCCAGGGAGAATTCAGGCTTCATCTGTTCCAAAACCCACTTGTTTATCTTTTTGGCCATCCATGGTATCCTGAGCACTCTTCTCCAGCACCACATCTCAAATGAGTTGATTTATCTCTCTATCAGCTTTCTTAACTGTCCAGCTCTCTTATCTGTACATGGTAGTGGGAAATACGATGGCTTGAACAATTTTAACTTTAGTACTCAGTTGTATATCTTTACTCTTCAGGATCTTGTCTATTTCTTTCATGGCAGTCCTCCCAAATCCCAGTCTTCTTCAGACTTCTTGACAGCAATCTCCATTGTTATCAATGTTTGATCCATTCAATCATTGATTCAACTCTGGCTGGATCTCAGCCAGAGGATACAGGCCTATGTTCAATCCCCTGCAATTCAATGCCTGATGTCAATGTCTTTGCATTCTTGGAGAATCTGATATGCCCCTGTCCACCATAAAACAAAAAAGTGCCACCCGTCAGAGATGAGTAAATACATCTGTGGGGAGGAGGTGGTAAGGAAGTGTCACTTCCACACTGAGTGTGGCAGGAAGGTACTGTTACATGATGGTTCGGATGACAGCAACATCAAGATGACCATAAGTAGCAACCCATCAAGGGTCAGGTTGGCTCTATATAGCAACACAGTAATGCTGAAGGCCCACAAAAATCTGGCACCAGCTCTGGCCCAAGATATTCCTATCATGTGTCTCAATGAAAAGAAGTTACAGTTGGCCCTCTGCATCCACGGATTCTTTATTCACAGATTCAGCCATCCATAGCTTCAAAATATTTTTAAAAAACTGTATCAATTCCATAAAGCAAACTGATTTTATATAAGGGACACCATTTTACTATATCACTGTATTTAATGGGATTTGAGCATCCATGGATTTTAGTATCTATCTATTTAGTATTTAGTGGATGTCATGGAACCAAACCTCAGTAGATACCAATGGCCCACTGTATTAGAAGATCTTGTTAGAAGATCTATTCTGAAAGACTGCTTTATCCCCTATACTGCTGCTTGATCTTGTCAGTCTTTAGGGGATGTCTTTCTAGTGGTGCCACATATGCTTATGAGTGCACCTTTACACCATGGAACTGACAAAAGTATACCAGAATGGCCAATGGCTTTAACTCCAGATTGATAAATTATTGATTAAATTTGAGACAACCTTTGTATAGTCAGATAGGAAGGGACAACAGGAAAAACAGCTTGAGGTGAGGTGGAAGGTGTGGTCTTTAACTACTTTGTAATGGGACTCACGTTAGTCTCCATCATGAGAGGAAATGAAAAAGCTGGGGGGGGGAGGGTTGGGGTTGATCAGCAAACTCATTCAACATTTAGTTTAACCCTATTTAAATTTCCTACATATCCTTAGGTTAGCGTGACTCCCTTACCTAGTTTTCACAAATCAGCATGACCTCTCAAAAACATGGCAGTTGCTAGATTTTAGTTATGATAACCCCATATCTAGCTGGAGGGGTATAGGGTATGCTAACAACATTGATCATTATAAAAGTATGAGAAGATTTATGGAGCCAACATGCTGTAGTGATTTGAGCATTTGACTAGGACACTGGGAGACCAGGGTTCAATTCTTTGCTTGACAATGGAAATCCAATTGCTGACCATGGGCAAGTTACACTTTCTCAGTCTTAGTAGATTATCACACACCTCTTTTCAGCCCATTCAGGTGCTGGCTGGGCACAGGCTGAAACTGGTCAAAATGGATCTTATTGCATGCCTTCATGCTCAACTCGGATGCATCGCATACCCAATCCAGATTCTTGGCATACTTTGCAAAGAATGGAAAATACAGTTCTTTGCAAAGTATGCTAGGAGTCTGCCAGGAGTCCAGATCGGGTATGTCATGTGTCCAAGTTGGACACAGAGGTGTGCGATAAAATCCATTTTGACCAGTTTAAGCCCATGCCTGGATCGGCCGAAAAGAGGCATGCGATAATCTCCTAAAAGGAAGGTAAGAGCAAACCCCGTCTGAACAAATTCTGCCAAGGAAATGCTGTGATAGGTTCACCTAAGTAAAAAATGACTTGAAGGCATGTAGCAACAACAAATGAGAAAATTTATCTTTCTGTTCAAAATCTAGGATATGGTACTCTGGTGGCTGGTGATTGCAGTAGCATGAGTGGTGAATATGCTCTGAGTTTTACCTTGAACATTAAAGGAGACATCCAAGGTGCTGAGTTTTATCCCTCACAATAGGTTTAACACATTGGATATTTACTTAAAGCTTAGTCTAAAGCCCCAAGATAATTCACATTGGAAGCAACAAACCATCACTGATGTGAAGTCTGCCTCATAAGAACGCTGATCCCAGGGCCCAGGTTGTGGGATTTCTATGTAATTCAATCAGCTTCAAATGTTTAGGTGGGAATTTTGGTCAGCAACCAGAAATCTTACTATGCCTAAAAATGCAAACTGCAGTAAAAGTATAATATTTCCTGAATGGTGGAGAGGGACAATAAATACAGAAGCTAGGCAACAAAGGTTAAAATATAAGCTTCAGTTATTCTTCACTAGCATTCAATTATTTATCACATCATTCTTGTGAAATATTTAAACCCATTTCTTCAGCGATTAAAAAAAATCAGAGCTCCGTTGCAGCTAATGGATGTTATCCTTGTGTGGGACACAGATGGAAGTCATTCATTCTTACATTTGTTTTATTAGATGGAAGACAGGAGGCAGGGAGAACTGTTGCATTGAAACAAGGAAATGTTATAAATAGCTTATGATGGAACTGCCAACCCAAATTTTAAAAATAAAAAAAATACCTCTTAACTGGAAGACAGTTAGCCTAACTTAATTACCATTTATTCTATTTCATCTTCCATTATGTTTGGAAACATCAAGTCCCTACATGCTTGCTACATTTCCAGAACCTTCTATATAATATATAGCTGTTCCTAAAAGCAGCACTTTTCAATTATATAAGTACATAATGAAGAATGCAAAATATAGATAATCTTGTTTAGATCAGCCAGAATCATTGTCAGAGCCTAATTTGGGCTAAAATATCCTCGGCCCAAATGTTTTCACTGTAGGAAAAGGTACAAGCAGAGCTTGGGAATGTTTCTTTTGGGATGACAGCTCCCCAAATCCCCAGCCAGCAGTGGTAGCAGCCACTGTTCTAGACACAGGATAGTAGGATCTTGTGACAACACTGATTTGAATCTTGGGAAAAAGGAATACCTTACAGTGAAGTTTGTCATTCATTTTAACACAGAGAATACTGTGTTTTCTAAGGATGGTTGGTGGCTGCATTAGTCATGATAAGAGGAACACAGATTCTGAATCTTGTTGGTACACTAGCTAGTAATTGCATTTCCTCTGAGGTTGCATGCTGGTGGCAGTAAAAGGCAGATGGAGAGCAGAATCCTGTTAGTAGCTTGTTGTTGTTAGCTGCCTTCAAGTCAATGTCAATCCATAGCAACCCCCTGTATAAGAGACCTCAAAGTTACCTCAGCAGTCCTGCTGAGGTCCTGCAGACTCATAACTATGTCTTCCCTGGCGAGTCTATCCATCTAGAGCAGAGGTAGGCAACCTTTTTTAGCTTGGGGCCGGTCCCGCGAAGTCTCTCCTGCTGCTGGGCCGAGGGGGGGGAATGGCAGTGGCCGCCGTCTCTGCCGCTGCGCAGCCACCTTTGCGCGTGCCACCACCGCCATTTTGGAAATCAAAATGGCGGTTGTGACATGTTTGCGCATGCGCAGTACTCCTGCGCATCCGCAAACGAGTGGCGGCCGCTATTTTAATTTTCAAAATGGCGGCCATGACTCGTTTGCGCATGCTCAGGAGTGCTGCACATGCATAAACACATTGCGACCGCCATTTTGATTTCCAAAATGGTGGTTGTGGTGCGCGCGGCTGCACAGCGGCAAAAACGCGTGGCGGCGGCGGTGGCAACCTTCTGCTGGGCCGGTAAGTCCAGGGACCTGGGCCTTAACCGGCCCCTGGGCCGTAGGTTGCCGGTCCCTGATCTAGAGTGTAGTCTTCCTCTCTTCCTACTGTCCTCACCTTACCAAGCACTTGAGTATGTTTATCCTGGACAAGAGACAGTTAAGAGGTGATATGATAGCCCTGTTTAAGTATTTGAAGAAATGTCACATTGAGGATGGAGTGAGCTTATCTTCTGCTGCTTCAGAGACTAGGACATGGAGCAGTGGATTCAAACTAAAAGAAAAGAGATCCCATTGCAACTTTAGGAAGAATGTCCTGACAGTAAGAGCTGTTCAACAGTGGAACACACTCCTTTGTGGGTTTTAAAAAAGAGGCTGGATGGCCATCTGCCAGCGGTGCTTTGATTCTGTGTTCCTGCATAGCATGGGGTTGGACTGGATGGCCCTTGTGGTCTCTTCCAACTGTGATTCTATGATCCTGTGATTCTTGGACTATTTTGATATCTACTTTAAAATTATCTAAATCCTCTGTGGTCATTATTATTTTTGTTTTTAATATTCAAGTGTAGGCCTGCCTTTTTTACTTTCTTCCTTCAATTTCTTCAATAATCATTTCACGTAAGTGTAGTGTAAGGGTGTTTTGTGTGTATGTGTGTGTATTTCCCTTTTGTGGATGGCCACAAGAAAGGTGTCCTCTTCCCCTTTCTGCCCTCTCCATACCCCACCCCTCCATAATTGTCAAACCTTGTGAGGATCTCTTGCTACTCCTTACCAGTGAGAAAAGTATAGAGGAAAAGTCAGAAAGTGACCATAAGGCCTAAACAAGGTAGAGTCATGCTCAACAGTTTGCATAGACATCGAAAATTTTCTAAGTTCATAGTAATTTCAAGTTAAGTTAAATGGGTGTGCAAAACATTCTGAGCCATGTTTCAAAACATCTTCATGTGTTCTGTTGATAACAGCTAGAACACTGGACTAAGAGAACAAAGAATAAGTATGACATATATAGCTTGGATAGCATACCTTGCAACATTTCTGTGATGAAAACCAGGACACATATAGCCAAGCAGCATCAGTGTATGGTCAAATGGCAAAAGTTATTGATGAGGAAGAACACACAAGCTAGATGAGGCTTTTGCATGACTCCACAGGGAAGAGCAGGATTCCACCACGTTCCTTTCTCCCCTACTGAGAAAATTAATTGAGTGCAACCTACCTTGTACTTCAGCTGGGGACAAAGGGGGAATCTGGGAGGGAGAGAGAAACTGGGACATTTTAAAAGAAGCTGGAAAAGTGGGACAACAGACAATCTCTGCCAAATCAGGACAATTGAAGGGCATGAAATACTGCTTGTTGGTTATTGATGAGTTTGTATGACTGTCAGTATTTTATTGTTCCACTGCTGCCACTGTAATTGTTATAAGAATTCTAATTCATTTGTTAGCATACCCAGCATTGGGAGGGAAAGGGAAAACAGGAACTGAGAGCACATCCTTTATTTCTTCCCCAACCAACTGCATCTTCCTCCTCTGAATTGCTTCTCCCTCCCTCCCTTCTCATTCACATGGCATCCCCTCCCAGTGTATGACAAATATGGGGTGTAGAAGGCATGGAACTACGTGGGCAGAGCATTACGCTGCACCCTCGTGATGTAGGATGTTGCCCTAAATCAGCCAAATCTTAGCAGCCAATTTTTCTAATGCTATACTTCCTCTGGGGCCACTGTGACTGCAGGCTTTCAACTCGTGCTACCTCTACCTCTGTTGGTATTGTTATTGGTACCTCTGTGGGTATCCTGGCATAGTGCACCAGCAATTCTAGTGTCGTGCACCAGGGATTCCAACCCATTTTCCACTTGTGATACAAGGATTTGTGCTAGGCAGCATTTTGTCATAAAAAGGAAGCTTGCACGGCTTTTCTCCAAATCCTCACCTGGAAATCTCTCCTTTGCCCTAGATTGTTCTTGAAGCAGTTTCTGCAGCTAGTGGCTATTTAAAACAGATGGGTATCCTTCTGGGAGATAAATTACAAGGATGACCACATCCCCAGTGGTAGCTGATGTCCATCTGAATTGGAAAAGCAGAGTGCTGAAGTCAAAGTCCAGAGTAGTCAGAATGAGCTAATTCTGCTTTTTCCTTCTTTCTCCTCCTTTGCAATAATGCTGAAGTGCAGCTCCTTAATATTTCACATGTAACAGAGTAGTCTTTGCTCTGCTGTCTACCTATGTGGCTTTGTTGGGAGGTACTTCCTTGCTGAGCTGTACAGAAACAAAACTGAGAAACTGACAGAGGAAGAAGCTAAGAGCAAATGCCACCCTATGGACTGGTTAACAGTAAGGGAGCAGAAATGGGTTGGTGCAGGAAATCTGAGCTTGGAGGTCCACTGCCCTATTAGTACAACTGCATACTTCACTATAAATCAGAGTATGCCTTCACTGCATACTCTGCTTTATAGAAGATAGCCAGGGTTGTGGTTGAAAGGGACAGATGATGAAAGCATTGATCTCCGAGAGAACAATTCTGTCCACCCCCATGAAATTTTCCTTCATTTCCCAAATTTCTAGCACTGCAAAAAATGAGACGTTGGAAATGATTCACACCTGGAACTTTTGCATTTGCTCTGCTTGCATTCCCTTGGTACCTTTGCCTATCTCCTTTTCTTGGATGCACACACTATATTTCTAATTACAGAATTGAGGTTTTAAATTATTGTAATATTAGAAATTTGGGGGCTGAAGGAAAATTTCATGGCGGAGGCGGAATTCTTATTTGGAGGTGAGCAAAGCCCTCATTTCCCCCCTCCCCATAATGACATCTCTGAAGACATTTATTTGGAGGGCTATCAGAGGAGGATTGTCAAAGGAACATTCAATTTGAAAGGCAATCGAATCCAAGTTCAATGTACTGTAAAGATTGCAAAGACAAAACCATAGGTAGGAAGAACAGAGGCCTTGAAATTGCCCATCAGCAGTTAGCACCTGGTCCACAGACAGCAAGCACACATGGGTGACCTGGGCATAGTCATTGCTATTGTAATATCTCCATTTAAAATACAGTAATTTCTAAATTTGCATCTTTAACATAAAAAATTAGCATATGCAAATTATATGTAGATTGTACACTTTTTGTTCTCTTTTTTGGCAACACATAAGTGGTCATCATAGAAGCTTCAAAGGGGGTTAAATTCTGTTTTCTCCTTCTTTCTAATCATCCCATCTAAAGGGTTATTCAGACACTGAAAATAATCCAGGTAGAATCTAGGCTGAATATTTGTCATTCACATGCATTTCAAATGCATCTAATTAAGTTGGGGGGGGGCTGCCAAAAACCCACCTAACCTGGGATGATCAATGTCAGACTTCCCTCCGAGTTTTTCTAAAAGATTCAGATTCTCAGCAGTGTGAATAGACCCAAGATAAACCAAGATAAAACTCTGCATGCTATTACTATTGCATGCCTTGAACATGCTCAGAATATATTCACATCATCGGCTCCATCTTTATTTGAGTGCTGACACGTGTGAGCAACCAAACATGTAGAAATGTGAACAGATGTGTTTCTGATAAAAAAGTAGTGTGAACAAAAAAACTGGAATGCATGAGTGAAATTATTCACATAGTTGTGCTAAAAATAATAATATCTGAATAACCCCCTAGTCTTCCTTCTTTGATTTTTTTTTTTTTACCAATGTGGGGCAGAGATCTAGCTTGGATTTTATTATGCCTCTTTTGAGAACAGAAAAAAAAATACCATGAGCAGATGTTACATTATAAAATGGTCTTTTGGAAAGATTGCAAATTACTGCATTCAGGAAATTGCTCATCAACAATCATTTTCCCAAGCTCTGGGTGTTTTTAAATATGATGTGTGGATATTTTTTTTTAAAAAAAGAATATTTCCTGCACTCTGTGGTGTAGTCTCATTCTTTGAAGGTTTTTAAACAGAGGCTGGATGGCCATCTGTCGGGGATGCTTTGACTGTGAGTTCCTGCATGGCAGAAGGGTTGGACTGGGTGGCCCTTGTGGTCTTTTCCAACTCTATGAATCTGTTCAAAACTTTGTCAAAAGTTTTTGGCCAAGATCCTATTTTGGAAATGTGCCCACACAATGGCTATGCTCTGTCTCCCTTGAAACCCACCTTAAAATCTTGGCAGCTCTACAGAATGATGGTGTCCTGTGATGCTGCAGAAGGATGACGTGTCCAGCCTACTCCTACCAGTGACTGGCAGTGCAACCAGCAGAAGCAGGGACCCCGTCGGTCCAGTCATAACTCCTTGTCACACCACTACTTGTTGGCTGGAGGGATCTCATGCTCTACTGTTCAGCATCTCAGAATACTATCCATCAGTAGAGCTGCCTAGATTTTAAGGTGGGTTCTAGGGACATTTCTGATCATGACAGTGGTGCCATGTTCTTAAAGGTGAATAAGTAAAACTTACAAGATCATAAGCTAGCTAACAACATTGTACCTGGCTAATAGGGTGTCATTCTTTTCTTTTTTTTAGAGTTTAGAAGCCCTGACTGGAAGAATGCTGGAACAAAGATAATCTTCACAGTTGATAACCGCCTTTACAGACTGCTAGAAATAGTGCAAATTGAGTCCACTTTAACTGCCCTGGCTCAGTGCTAGGGAATCATGGGAATTGTATTTTTTTCTGAGACATTGAGCCTTCTCTGTCAAAGAGCTCTGGTGCCACAATAAACTACAGTTCCCATGATTCCCTAGCACTGAGTCAGGGCAGTTAAAGTGGACTCAATTTGCACTATTTTTGGCAGTCTGCAAAGGCCGTGAGTCTGCGCAAAATTTACATGTGGTTGATTTGCAGAGAAAACAGCAGTTTCTGTGCAATATTTCTAAATAGAAACAATTTTTTTCTGTCCAGGGAATGTTGTTTCCTGTGTAGAAAGTGTTGGCTGCTGCCCAGAAAATGCTGTTTTCTGTGTAAAACACTGTTTTCTGTGCAAAACAAGCATGTGTGAATTTTGTGCAGAATAAGTCCTGATTTGTGAGTTGGCTCTGAAAACTGTGGGACTTTCAAAGTATTACTTTCAGTGTGAAGAATATTGCTAAAAATTTCTGGTTGCTTCCTTTGAGGAGAAAGTTAGCAAAGAATTACATCCCTAATCTGTAAATCATCATACATGTATGATGACAACATTTGATTTTAATATCACTCCTTTGCAATATTAATAACATGTACAAGCAAGTCATGACAATGTAAGATGGCAATTCTTAGTAGCATATTTTATAGCAAATAAATCACATTCAAAATAATGGGATTTATTTATGAGTAAAAGTGCACAGAACTAAGCTACAAAGTGTGTTTTTAATGGGTTGGGGATTTGAAAACATAAAGTTGTTTTTTATAATAGAAGTACTGGTTTTACATAACCACTTTTTTTAAAAAAATGTTTTTATGAGTTAAAAAGGCAGTAATAAAAAAACCCTTTTTCTTAGAAATGAAAAGAATGTGTTTTTTAAGAATCTGCAAGCTAATTCCTGAACGAAGGGAAAATCTCCCTTTCGAATGCATGTAAATTTCTTATTAACAAGCTGAGCGCTACCATCAAGACACGACAGCAGCTGGCATCAAATCTGAGAATAGATTTATTCATTGCCATGGTTACTGGTTCTGGAAATATTACCCTCTGCTATCAGTGTAAACAAAGATCCTTTCAAGACAGTCTAAAAATTAGAGCACTTTAAACAATTAATGAAAATTATACATTGTATAGGAGTGAAATTCACACACACTGTTAAGCTCTGCTGCTTTTCAAGAAGGGAAGGGAAGGACTCATCTATAACCATGTCCTTTAGGGAAGCCAATTTTGGGGAAATGGAAGATCAGAACACGTTATTTTTATGATCAGTTAATTAGAATCAATCCTTTGAAAAATATTAAGACACTTGTAGTTGAAAGGAGACATTCCACAAACAGCAACAACCTTGGCAAACATCTTCAGACAAACAAAGTACGGTGAAAGGAGCATATTTCTCGATGTATAATTAAGTATGGCTCAATGGCAATGCAACTTTATAAAATGAGATAGGATTGTTATTATTCTTGTTTTCCTTTAGATATGAAAACCTTGCATATCTGAATGGATTGCATATGTAAGTGGATTGATTTTGGCAAACCAGTAGTAGGATCACCCTTCATTTCCTCTATCTCCACTACCATTTGGCAGAAATAGCAACTGCAGGTTAAATTATTAATAAAATTGTTCAGCTCTTGTCCCTCCAGTGAGAATCTCTGGCACCATCTGAAATCAGTTTCCAAACTTGTAATATTTTGAAAGATGAACCATTAAAATTAGGAGTTTGCATTAGTTGTGATGACCCTGCACTGGTGTTAGACCATTCACTTTCACATTGTAGATATGCTTTGTTATCCATGGGTGCTTCCTTGATCTAGAAGGTGTTCATTTTTGTCTCTTATTAATCCTGACATTATGCATGATCTATGCTGAAACAATAGCTTTTCCAAGAAAATAAGAATTGAATTAAATTTTATCTGTCTACCTATCTATCTAGACAGCCAGTGTGGTGTAGTGGTTTGAGTATTAGACTGTGACTAAGGAGACCAGGGATCAAATCTCCACTTAGCCATGGAAACCCACTGGGTGACCTTGAGCAAATCACACACTCTCAGCCTCTGAAGAAGGCAATGACAAATCCCCTCTGAACAAATCTTGCCAAGAAAACACTGCAATAGGTTCATTTTAGGGTCACTATAAGTTGGAAACAACTTGAAGGCACACAACAACTCTATCCATCCATCCATCATCTAATTTCTTAGCTGCCCTGCAATAAATATGTCTTCCCAAAGTGGTTTCCCATATAAAACATACAATCCCACATACATATAGCAGGTTCATAGAATCATAAATCAGTTGAATGTAAACAAGAGCAGAATTTATAATAAAAATCTTTCAGCTACGTGCCAAAGCAAACTAATATGTTCTCAACACTCTTATAAACTACAGATAGACCCAGCTGTATATCTCTTTGGAGAGAATCCTATGGGATAGCAACCACTACCAAGAAGGCCCTGTTTCAGTGCCAGACACCCTGCATATCTTATTGGTAGGCCAGTGAATTAAGCCTCTGATGGTGATTTTATCGTACAAACAGGTTTCTAAGAGTGTCAGCCAGAGTAAACAACCTTGTGCCCTCCAAATGTTTTGGAGTATGACTCCTATAAACCCCAGCTAGCATGACTAATGATAAATGATAATGGAAGTTGTAATCCAATAACATCTGGAGGGCACCAGATTGTCTACCCTTGTTATAGTCAGTTCTCCAAATAAAAGTGAATCCAAGGTTAATACCAGGATTTGGAACTGATCCCAGAAATGCACCAACGACTATTGTAGCTGGTACAGAACTGATACAAAATGATCCATCTGTTAAATTACAACAAGGACTTGAAGAGCCACATTCTACACCAGCTGAAGTTTCTGTGCCATCTTCAAAAATAGCCTCCACACTGAGTATGGATGAAGCCACACTGCAGAATTCAAGCACTTCAACACCACTTTAACTGCCATGATTGTATCCTACAGAATCCTGGGATTTGTTGTTTGGTGAGGCACCAGAGCTCTCTGACAGACCAGGCTGAACACCAAACAAGAAATACTAGGGTTCTATAGGATAAGTCATGGCAATTAAAGTGGTGTCAAACTGCTTTAATTCTGCAGTGTGGCTACACCCTACATTACAGTAGTTGAGACTGATCCCATTCTGAGCTGTGATTATAGTCCTGCCTGTCTATTCTTAGTTAAAGTCAAGTCAGCCAGTCTTTGACAGCAATACAGTTTCATTTCTCACATGAATAATAACAGTTAGCTTGAAAGCAGATTGAAAGTCAATCCCCAAAAAACTGAGAACGCCTTGCAGAAATGGACAATGTTCCTGAGTCTTTGAACCATGTCCACAAATCATTATGCACCTGAGTGCTTCAAGATGATTGAATCACTGTCTTCAAAACTGGTAAAATGCCATCCCTCCAAAAAACAAAAGATGCACAATGTGCACAGATTTTGCATGGATTCAGAGAAGACATTCAGATACAGACACACAGCCCACCTGTCAACTCATCCATTGATCAGTTCAGCAACACCTTCTCACTTATTTTGTACCTTTGCCTCACACTAGAAGTTCTGCTGAGAGTGTTTCAAAGGATGATGGAGTTGGATGGGAAGAATACAGCCTAAGGTGGTGAACATGTATGCATCTTTTTTTCTCGACAAGAATAAATGCTTAGGTCCAGACTACCTGAAAGATTGTGTCTCCCCATATGAACCTGCCAGAGCTGTAAGATCATCAGGGGAAGGCTTTCTCTTGGTCTTACCACCATCACAGGCTTGCTTGGTGAGGACACGAGAGACAGCCTTCTTGGTGGCTGCTCCCACTCTCTGGAACTCCCTTTTGTGGGTGGCTAGACTGGTCCCTTCCCTGCTTTCCTTTTGCCAGCAAGCAAAAACATTTTTATTTAAGCAAGATTTTAATGCTTAAGCAGGGAAGATTCTTAATATAAATGTATGTTTTATATGCTTTTAACTTTTGTATGATTTTAAATCAGTTTTATAGTGTTTTACAATGGGCCCTTGGTATCCGCTGGGGTTTGGTTCCTGGACCCCCTATGGATACCAAAATCTGTGCATGCTCAAGTCCCATTACATACAATGACATAATAAAATGGCGACCCTTATATAAAATAGCAAAGTCAAGATTTGCTTTTTGGAATGTATATATTTTTAGAATATTTTCAAGCCTTGGATATGTAGATGGATAGTAGTAGATGGATAAAGAATCTGTAGATATGGAGGGCTGATTGTAATGTGGTGTTTTTAAATTGGTTTTAGAACTTTTTGTAAGTGTTTTTAATTTGTTCTTATGGAAGCCACCTTAGGTCCCAGCCTGGGAGAAAGGTGGCATATAAATAAAGTAAATAAAATAAATAAATAAATAAAAATGCATGACTTAAGGAGAGAACAAAAGAGGACACAAATTTGGACAACATTTGTATATGCTAGTTTAGGTGTAAAGATGCAATTTAGAAATAATTATTATGATTGAAGTAGAAATACAACTTGGGGAAGACTGACCAGCTAACTTGGTTGCCTGTTCCATCCGCTGTCAGGATAATAAGTTTGGACATGCAACCTTGAGGTCTTTGCTCTCCCCTTGTATTTTTTAAAAATCTTTTGACCAGACCTTGACTGGGGTAATGAGATGGCTTTGAGGAAGATTGGTGAAGAGTTTAGTAACTGGGCTTCTCCTCTGTCATACACAGATAACTACACGTATATATCTACAAGTGTCCTTTAAAACCCATGTTTCATAACTTCAGTTTATTCTGCTCAAGTTAATCAGTAAAAAGGTTTAAGCCTAAAGGTAAACAGAGATGCAGCCAGGTTGATTGTTTTGTCTTGGTGCTGATAAGAGACTCCTTTGCTGATAGCAAGAGCCTTACCTCTCTCCAAGTCTCAGGGGTTAGGAGGAGGGGGATTGCATCCCCTCCCAGATCTGTGAGTATCATATCATAACTTCCAGAAGGCTTATCTTGTTAAGATATATAACTTCCACATGACAGATTTCTTTTTTCCTGGTCTTGGGAAGGAGAATGCCAGTGCCTTGCCCAAGAAGCAGAAGGCACATATAGAACTAAAAGAACAAGGCAGCATCTAGCAATTCAGAGCTGAGGACCATCTGTAAGGACACTGTGTCAGCATTCAGGAGGAACATGAAAATACTTTCTTTGTTTATTTCCTTGTTTGGTATATCTTTTGTCATGTTTATTTGGAGGGTCAGAAATAGACCATAGATAAGTAGTACGATCAGAAGAAGGTGTATCAAGAGATGCCCAGAATACCTCACAAAAAATTCATATATGTGCTAGGGCCTGACATAAAGGTCAACCTTAGGATCAATATAACACAGCCATTAGGCTTATAAATGATTATGGATATTGACAGTGTCATCTGCCAAATGTGTACACTAATAAATGTACACAGGTGGAAACAGAATGCTGAACTAGATAAGCCCTTGATGGAGTCCAGTATACCAATTTGGTTCTTATGTTCACATGACCATTGATAACTTGGTACATTGTTTTTCATAAGCAATCATCTTACAACCAAAAACATAGCAATAAAAGCAGCAATGCTACTCTTGAGCAGGAGGGCATAGCTTAGTGTCATTGCACATGTTTGCCTTGCAGAAAGTTCTGGGTTGCATCCCCGGCATCTGCAGCCAAGGTTGACTTGCAAAAGATCTACCTGGAAGAACCATTGCCTGTCAGATTAGACAAAACTGACCTGGCTGGGCCAGCTATCCCTGTCTGTGTTGAAGAGTCTTCTGTTACAGAAACAGAGCTTACAAAAAGAGACCCAGCATGGTGCAGTGGTTTGAGTGTTGGACTATGATTCTGGAGATCAGAGTTGATATCCCCTCTCAACCATGGAAATCCACTGGGTGACCTTGGGCAAGTCACACTTTCTCAGTCTTAGAGAAAAGCAGTGGCAAACCCCATCTGAACAAATCTTGTCAGGAAAACCCTGTGATATTTTTGCCTTTGGGTCACCGTAAGTCAGAAACTACCTGAAGGCACACAACAACAAGAACTTTAAAAAGTTAGTTTTTGGACGATAAATCCACAGCCATCATGGCCACTAGGAGTTATAACCCCCCAAAGTTACTTTTCCAAGGTTTCAAACAGTTCACTGTGGTTTCAAAAAAATCTTGTTGGGAAAGAACTACCTACCATAACCCTGACTGCAATCCACAACACTGACTGGGTTAGGGGCCTCAACCTTTCTTTTTGGATTATCCTTTATAACTAATATTAAAAGCAATCACATTCCTGCCCACACAGAAGTAAGTCCCATTGAGTTTGATAGACCTGCATGCTAGTAAGATTTGAACTGCTCTCTAAAGTTTAATAAGCATTAATGCTTTATTCATAGTAATAGCAGGAACTATATATACAGTGGATCCTTGGTATCTGCTAAGGTTTGATTCCAGGACCTCCTGTGGATACCCAAATACTTGGATGCTCACGTCTTATTAGATACAATGACATAATAAAATGGTGCTCCTTATATAAAATGGCAAAATCAAGATTTGCTTTTTGGAATATATACCTATATATGTCTCTTCAAGCCATGGATGGTTGAATCAGCGGATAAAGAATCCATGGATATGGAGGGCCAACTATATAACACACTGATCATCTGATCCATCAACTGAATGAAATAGAGAAGTGCAGGAGAAAATATTTAAACATAATTTCATTCCCTATTTGCCTTCTCATGACATTAATTTCAGAACTGTGTATTCTTTCTTGCATATATTGAAAACAGGAAATAAGAAGAATACAAAACAACCACTACCATACATCATGTTTGAAAAAAGACAAGCAACCAAGTACTGGGATTTCAGATTGTTTCACTTAAATCACGTTTTCTGTACTGGGTGGCCTGTATGGAGATCAGGCTGAAAAAGATTGATGGAGGAAAGTTTTTGGGCTTTTATATAAATTAGAACAGTCTACTTTAAATGAGTAGAGGAATTTAGAAGTTCAAATCTCTGCTCTGGAAAGGACTCACTGGCAACGCTGGCCTTCCCAATAGGCTGAGTGTGATGCTGATTTGCTAATCTGGGTTAGAGCTAATGACTGTAGCCTATTTTAAACTACAATAAAGCTATTCAGCAATCTGTTCTAAAGACTGTCACTCCTCTCCCATTGAGCTACAAGTACTTCTGAAGGCACCCCAAATAAAATCTGTATAATGTGAAGGCCCTTGGCTCATGGCCCTTCCGTTAGCAATCAGTTCCAAAAGCTTTGAAATTCCTCATTGCCAACAGGATGGTAGCCAGGAGCCTTGGTGTTCCCACTGGTTTCTGCTAAGGCTCATGATACTGGGGGATGTGCTCCCTCTTAATGTTAGTAAAGTGGGATTCTTGCATATGGATGCAATAGACACCAAAATGGGTCAAGGGAGAGGAATTAGGAGTGACTTCCTCTTGTGGGCTCCTCTAGATAGGCAAGCAAATCTTCATTGGTGGGGTGAGGGGAGCAAGCTCTCATCCGTTCTTACCCCAAAAGCCAAAATTGCAGGGCCTCACACTTTTTGGGGGGAGAAGGGGCTCCACTAGGGATTTAGGACTGCATGTGTGCTGCCTTCATGATGCTCCTTATAGTTCACATTAGAGTCCAATGTGTTGGCACCCCCTCTTCACCAGCTAAGACATGCTTGTAGCATCTAGGTGATTTTAAATGAATGAAAACCTTAGAAACAAGAAAGGTCTGGAAACCATGCCCTAAGGGAGCTGGGTATGTTTAGCTTGGAGAAGAGAAGGTTAAGGGATGACATGATAGCCATGTTTAAATATTTGAAGAGATGTCATATTGATGATGGAGCAAGCTTGTTTTCTGCTAACTGAATGTCTATGTAGTCTTATTGGAAGGCTACATAAATGCTATCCCAGTCCACTTTAAATGACAGTAGTAAGATCGGGTGAAGAAGGAACATTCAGCTTCCAATGGGGCATAAAAAGGATAATGTTGCTACATACCTGCAACAATCAGAAGCAGGCCCCTGGCACAGGTCTTTGTTAAAGCTTCATTAGCTGGCACAAGGATGGTGGTGGTGGAAATGTCATATTCCTTGTGCACTGATAGGACATCTTCTTTCGCCAGAACCAGCTGCTGGCTAAGGTGAACTGGAGGTGATGGGCCAGGACGTCTTACTTAGTTACATCTCTGTAGGTAAGTAGCTGATCTAGGCTACTAATGCATATCACCTTGTATGAGCCTTTGCTGCTGTGTGCCTTCAAGTCATTTCTGACTTATTACAATCCTAAGGCAACCCTATCATGGGATTTTCTTGGCAAGATTTGTTCAGAGGAGGTTTTCTTTTGCTTTTCCCAGAGGCTGAGAGCATGTGACTTATCCAAGGTCACCCAGTGGGTTTCATGGTTGAGCTGGGAATCAATCCTTGGTTTCCAGAGTCATAGTCCAACATTCAAACCACTGTGCCACACTGGCTCTCCACTCTTCTCAACTCTTAAGATCCTCAGGGGAAGCCTTTGCTTGGTTCCACCATTGTCCCAGGCCCATTCCATGAGGATACATGAGAGGGTCTTCTCTGTGGCTGCCACCAAGCACTGGAAGCTAGGCTAGCCCCTTTTTTGCTTTTCTTTTGCCAGAGGGAAAGCCATTTTTATTTAAACAGACATTTGATGATTAACCAGTTATACAGAAGGGTCTTTTAATGGGGTGTCTACTATACTTTAATCCTTATCATTGTGTTTTTAAACACTACTGCTCTAAATTGGTGTTTTAAAAGCAGGGTAGCTTATTTGTTTTTCAACTTTTTATCATCAGGCTGTTTTAACATATGTTGTAAGCCACCTTTGATCCCATGTCATGAGAAAGGTACAATAGTAGATAGACAGGCCATAGAAAGTCACACACTGTGAATACATTGCAACATATTTAGGCATGCATCTGATTTATGCCTGGGATTTCTGATCCAGCATGCATCTAAGCAATCTTTGACACATAGATTTCTTCATTTCAGTTATGATGGCAGTTTAGGGTTGTCAGCTCAATAGTGTCCCATTCATTGAGATTCCTGGTTCAAAACCTGAAACACCTGTGAAATCACAGGGGGCAGGCTTTGTATAACATTTGTTAAATAGTGTGCATAAGTGCATGTTTGCATGTGCATGTGTGCAAAACAGATATAGCATGTGGAGTTCCTGCACTATATCTAATACAAATATTCATTGGAATCCTATGTGATATGACTTTTTATATAACTTAACTTTGCATATGCCTAGCTAGGCAGCAGAGGCACTAAGAAATCCAGTTATTGAATTGTGAAAATGTGAAAATGTCAGGGTCTGAGTGCCTCAGATTTCCTGCCATAACTGTTTAGAGACTTTTTATGCATATAATATTATTAATAATGGATAATAGGATGTGCTTTGCTGTATTAATAATGATGTTGGCTGCTTACATTCCTGGGGTGGTTAACAAGCAGATGTGCGGGATGTTGAGATCATGCTGGGAGCTTCAAGGCTGGTCCCATAAAATGGCTTGTATGGGGTTGAAAGAAGGGGCCACCCTGGGAGAGGGAAAGTACAAGTGTGTTTTTGGTCTGTGGGTGAGTGGGATTCAAGCCTGGTCAATGTTTGAACGGCTATGTGCTTTTATTATGCTGTATATCTACCATTACTTTATTCCTCACAACATAAATCTGCTGTGAACATCTTTCGTTTCTGAATAAAGTTTTTCTTGATTTACTATGGAAGCTTGGATTTCTGAACTGAAGTGATCCTGTACATGACAGTAACAGGACACCAGCAAGAGTGCCTGATGTATAATTATACCCAATGCACATCAGGACCAATGCGATGTATATCAGGACCAATGCACATCATGCACCCCTCCAGATGTTGTTGAACTACAACTTCCAGCCTTCCTCACCCATGCTATGTTGGCTAGGGCTGCTGGGAGTTCCAATCCCACAACAACTGGAGGGCCACACTGTTTCCATTCCTGTTGCATAGGTTAATGAGACTAATAATATGAACATTCTAATTTTAGTATGCCCAAAGAGCTAGTCATTTCTTACTATCTTCACTTGAAAATAGTTAACTACTACTTAGGGTCTATCCACATTACACAATTAATAACTACTGAAGAAAAGATTGGAAGTCACTTTTATCTCTCTTATTTTCTTTTTCATATTTTTCTATTTTGTATCTACTTCCTCTTTCTTGTCTTTTTTTTTCTGGGGGGGATTTCTGTTCTCTATATATTGTTATCTTTTTGTTTTATATATTTGGAAAATCTTAAATAAAAATATGTGACCTTAGGCAAGTCGCACACTCTCAGTTTCAAAGTATTGAGAAGGACAAGAGCCATTCATGGTGCCTTAGGCTTATCAGTGGAAGGAAGGGATATAACTCTAAGTAAAAAATAAATAATAAACAATGAGCTATAGGGATCCATGAAGGTCCAAGAAAGCAGTAGAACGTAGGAAAAGGGGAATTAACAGAATATGATCCAGAGGAATGGGAGGAGCAGCATGTGGTGTTGGTTGAAAGCTAAATTGCTGAAAGCAAGAGGAAGGAGCCTGAAGAATTGGCAGAAAATGGAGCAGGGAGAAGGAGGTGCATAGCCAAAAGCTGCAAGTGTGCAGAAGGTTAATCTTTACACTCTGCCATCTCCTTGATAGCCAGCTTCTAGCAAGAGGCTGATTTCAATTCTGTAAGCACCATACACTTGATCTACCTACACATGAAACTGTAAGTTTAAAAGACTTGTTCCAAAGCCTTCTGGCAAAGCTTGCAAATCCACGCCCATTCCTACATGCCATTGATTTAACCTTTCTTCTCCTGGGAATCCTCTTAATTCATTTTAGGCACTGTAATGGAAGCAATTGGAAGGCCATGAAAAGCTGCACCTTCTGAGCTGAAAGACTCCAGAGACCATAGAGAGAGCCTCCGTGATGTGCATTAATGGACTTTTAGGACAAAACAAAGATGCTCCCATTTTTCACTGCAACATAATTGAAGTTTTTGGCACATGAAGGAGCCGTCTGCAGTGCATGAACAGTGTGTGTGTGTGTGTGTGTGTGCACGCGCACAAGATGGGGCAGAAGTAATGTATTGTTAAATGAAACTATTCAGTTTCAAACAGACCTTGATAATTGGTAAAATCTTGGAGAAGCAGTATCTGATGTGCCTAATTCAAATCACCAGCTTGGAGAAAACCAGATGTGACAAGATAAGGGTGAAATGAAGTCCCAAAGGGAAAAGGAAGATTAGAAAGCTTGTTAAGAAACCTGCTGCCATCTGGAAGGCAGGAAGAGACATAGTTCAAAGAAATTAGTCTTCCCAGGGGACAAACAAAGGTGATAGCAGCTGCCCTAGCAGGATCAAATAGTTGTGAATGCTACAGATACCTGCTGACTGAAGATACCTGCTGGTTGCAATATGGGTTAATTTGGGATTCATGTAGTTGTAAATGACTAACAGCAATAGGATAATATCCAAGGGTGGCTTTAAATCTGAACCTTAAATGATCTGTCCAAGGTCCTGACCCCTTTCCTCAAGAAAGCTCCTTCAGATTTAAACTAAGAACTGAAGCTGATTTCCCACCCCAGTGACATTGGAGCTGCCCTCTGCACTGGTAAAATCCCTCTTTTAACAGGAAAGTGCCAACAGAATTATGTAAAAACAGCATCACCTGCTCTGTTTTGCTCCCAGCCTCTTCTTAATGTCTAGAGGAGGTTGTTGCTACAACAGAGTTCAACACACACTGTGTGCAACAGTACATTTTCAGCTGCCTTGGATCCCAAGCATAGCACATGTCAGGATACTTCCTCGGCAGAGCAATTCTTGCACCCGAGTCTGTACATGTATCTGCCAACAAGCTCTTTCTTGAGCTATAAAAATGTAGTCTAGTGTCTATTTCAGACCACGAAAACTGTGCCAAACTACTCCTAATTCCCTGGAAAATTTGGCTCTTTTCTCTTTGCCCACCATCCCTCTCTGTTTCGTTTATTTTTAATCATGCATTAGTTCTCATATCTAGCTACAGTTTGCCCTCCATATTTGTGGTGATGATGATGATGATGATGATAATGATGATAGCAGATTTGATTATTTGCTGTTTTGGTTAATGTGTTCTCTCTAAGAATCTCTAGGTCCTCTAGCAGAACTCTGACCATAGTGTTGTGCTGGAAAACCTATAAGTTCCTAGAAAAAACACTTCTCTAGGCATTTGAAGGTCCTCCAGCATGATTCTATGATCAACCTCTGGCAGATGTTGACCACAGAGTTGCACTGGAGGACCTGGAGATTCCTAGAGAGGTGTCCTCTCAGGTAAAGAGAATAGTGTTTTGTTTTTTTATTTACAGTTTTTGCATATTTATGGGGAATCCTTCACCCCTAACCCCAGCGAATGTGGAGGGACCACTGTATGATATGTTTTTGTGGCATGCTTTTGCTTGTGATTGTAGATGGGTTTTAGACTTACCATTCCTAAGTAAAAGAAAGACTTCTGTTCTTCAGTGGAGGGTCCATGAAGCGTTCCCAGCTGGCCTGTTCATTCTCAGCCTCTTCCCCTCCCTCTTATCAATATCTTTGCATCTTCATTAGCACTGCTCACAATGGCTGTTGGCACCTTGTTCCCAGCTGAAGCATCACACAGATACACAGACACACAAAAGGCAGCTGGGACTTGAATGTCAAGCAACAATCTGTTGGGACTACAGGCCAGAAAGGAAGCCAGTCCATCCCATTGTTTAGTCATGCCCTCCAACATTTCACAGATGAAAACTAGGGCACATATGGGCATGCAACATCAGAGTGTGGTCAAGATGGCAAAAAGTATTAATGAAGAAGAACGCACAAGTCAAGAGAGATTACAGCAGTTTGCTTTTCCCTGGATCTACTGAGAAGGACAAGATTCCATCTCTTCCTTGCCTCTGGCAAGGACTTGAGTACAAATCACTTTTGAATTCAGTTCTGTTATAAGTGAACCGAGGACAAAGGGGGAAAGCGAAAGGAAAAGAAAGATGCTGGGACATTTTAAAAACAGCTGAAAAAGTGGGAGAACGGAGGATTAATTGGGACTGCTCCAGCCAAACTGAGACAGTTGGTGGGTATGTTTAACTAAAGAGCACTAGGGAACCTTTTTGGCTATTATGCTTGTAGACGAATAGCATCTTGTAGGCCTCCTTTTTTCTTTTTCTTTTTTTGGATGTAACCATATCACATTGGAAGTTGGCTGTTCATTCCAATGAATTATAAACTATAACACTCTTCTCCAGTATGGCTGGTTTTATGCAGGCCCTGCTGCACAGAACCAAATAGGCAAGACTTTACGCTTGGGTTAGTCATGTAGATCCTCAGAGGGAAGATATGCTAATAGAACTGTAAAGCAGTGTTCTATAAATAGTGCCAACAGAATCGCTTGAACTGATGCAGAAATGGAAGGCTTCATAACTTGGACTCAAATCACAGCTCTTGCTGATTCAGGGAGCTGACAGTCACCTTTTTGAATGGGCTGCATTGTCACCTTCTCTTACCTGTAAAGCAATTTTTTGGGTATATAAGATAGTTTATTTATAGCAAGACTATATCAGCATATATCATTATAATATTTAAAAAACAAAAAAAATGCCATCTATGTAAAGAGAGAGATATCAAAAGAAAGAAGAAGAAAAGGGGGAATTTTCTTAGCCAATATTACTGTATACTCATCCCTCATAGAATTTTAGAAAAAATGAAAACAGTAAATAAATAGAGTAACTACAGTGAACATTTGTACCTTGCAGGGGCAGTCAAGCTGTATTTACAGAACAATCCAATCTATTAGGCACAGGCAGAAATTAGATCAAAAGCTAGTGGTAAATCCCTGACCAGTCTGAAGCCAAAGGATTTCTCACTCCAAATCAATTAAGAATAGAAGGAAACAGAGAAGCTTTTTCTTTTCTTTTTCTTTTTTGTAATTAGGTTGCTGAAATCAAGAAAGACCAGGAAGAAACCAAAGCTCAAGGAAAAAAAAACTTTTTGGATTACAATTCCCACGTAACCCTAACAGTGTAGCTGCTGGGGCTTACCAACTAGGGCTGTGGTGGCAAATCCATGGCACGTGTGCCAGAGATAGCACGCAAAGCCATTTTTCCTGGCACGCCTATTCCTCCTCCTCCCCTGGCACCCTCCAGGGCCTTTCCCCCCCAGAAGGCAGAAGTCCCACCCAAGAAATCCAGTCCCCCCAGAAGTCCCTCCCCCCGGCACCAGGTAACACCCGATGCCAGGACACCTTTTAGTTTGGGCACTCAGCCCTTAAAAGCTTCACCATCACTGGACTAGGGAATTTGGGGAGTTGTAGCCCAAAGAAGAGGAAGGAAGGAAGGAAGGAAGGAAGGAAGGAAGGAAGGAAGGAAGGAAGGATAAGTAGACAGATAGATTTCCAAGTGCTGGAAGAAAGCTGGAGTAGAAACTTGTATATTGGTCTTGAAAACATATTCCTGGACTGAGGGTGTGGTGCTCAGAGGAACCCTATTTGCTATTCCTATGCCCCCCTGTCTGCATTTTACACTTAGCATGTTGCAGTTTTAATAAAATATCAAAGTGCACCTGACAGGCCTGAAGACTGCCCTTCACTGCTACCTGTCTACTTCTGCAGGTAAGTCCTGTGGAGTTCAGTGTGGCTTACTCACAATTAAGTAAGGCAATTTTGATTTCAAGAGAAGCATCTCTTTTTGTCTTGCTAATGGAACTTTAAAATTTTAAATACCCCCACCCCGGATTAGCCACAAGGCCAGTAGGAGGAGAGGCTGGCCTGCATGAATGCCCCCCCCCCCAACATCTGAACTGAGAACACAAACATTTGACTATATGCAGGCTGAACTAACACCGTCTTAATTTCCCCCCTCCTGTATGATTTTTAACATCTTTGCCTGATGAAGAAGCCTGTGGAGCTTCAAAAGCTTGCAACATGTATTTTGTGCATTTTGGTTGACAATTAAGGTATCACTGTTTTGTAGATTTTGAATGTTATTGTACTTTACTACATGGCCAACACAACTACTTCTGGATATGGTTTCACAGTTAAATGGTTACAGGATCACAACTTTATCAACAGCAAGTACATTTCTATAATGTATACTGATGTACTAAGTGGTTTACAAAGTGTAAGCTAATTGCCCCCAACAAGCCACATCAACAGATTTTATCGACTTTATAAAAAGGGCTAGGAGGATAAAATACATTGCAGTTTTTCTGAGAAAAGCTAGTATCACATGTCACATCAAACCTGGTGATATACCAATGAAATATTAAATGCCTGAAAGGAAAAGGAAGGGATTGAGCAGCCTAAAAGACTCAGGGCCTAATTACGCTGCAGATACTCTCCTAGGATTTCTATGGGAAATGTTTGAAGCTGATAGCTTTTAGGAGGGAACAACCCAGCACATGCAAAATGTCTACAGAAGAGTTGATCCTGGCTGTGAAGTGGAACAAAGAAACCACTTTGCACAGGGGTGTGTGTATATGCATATCAGAAGATATATGGAATACCAGGGAAAAGGCAGAATAGCTCTGTCTTGCATTCATCTCGATAAAATGGGTATAAATAACACATTGTTGTGAGTCATATTCTCTCAGAAAGTTAACTACTTTAGCACAATCTACTAATCTGTAAATCCTCTAAACTTGAGTGGGAGACTGTATGGGCAACATCTAAGCTGTCTTGAGCTCTTGTCTTTCCTGTCATGCCATTGAAATCAGCTAAAGTTACCTAAAAATGATGCTTAGTGGATTTCATGTTAGCTGATTACAACTTGGGTTTGTTTGTTTTAAATACAAGCAGCACTGATGGATTCCCATCCTACACAATTTCAAGCATGTAAATTCAATTAAATGTGTTGAATTATGGTACTTTCACTTTCTACTGCTGGAGGAGACTATTTGGGTTTCTGGGTGCAATATTAGGATTGCAATTTAGCTGCCACTGGTGTTTAGATTTTGCATTTGGAATGTTGTTGCTTTTTTATACACTGTTGATTTGTGCCTGCTGCTTTTATATACAGCTAATTTTTGGCTCTACATTATTGTATTGTAGATAGCTCAGCATAACTGGAGGGGAAGGGATCCTTGTAGTTAAAAACAAACTGCCAGTTACAATGTGCCATATGCAGTGCATCAAATCAATCTTTTATAACAATACAAATCCATCTCAATCAGCTTACATCTAGCCTAGTCCAGCTTTTTGAGAAGTAAGCTTGACACTCTTAAAAGTATTTTGCCCTTAAAGTTAGTAGAAAACATGGAAAGGACAATAGCAGATTGTTGCTATTACCTAGTTAGAACACTAGTTCATTTGGGTCATTCTGGTCCAGTTTGACTGGCTTTGCCCCTCCAGGCTTTCAGTCAGAAGTTTTTCCTGCTTTACCTGAATATGCTAGCAGCAAAAACGAGTATGTTCTTCCTGCAAAGAGGTTGGTACTATTGATATAGTTTGGATCATGATTTCTTTCATACCTTTTCCATTCATTGCTAAAAAAAAATCTATTCATTGGTTACTACTAAATATAGCTCTATTTTCACAGACTCATGGCATCTTAAAAGAGTTGGAAGGGACCACAAGGACCATCTATTCTAACTCCTTGTCATGCAAGAATGCACAACTAAAGCACTCCTGAAAGATACCCATCCAACCTCTATTTCAGGGGTAGGCAACCTTTCCCCTTTAAGAGCCGAGGGACTTCAGCTCCCAGAAACCTCAGCCATGTTGGCCAATAGTCCCATGTTGGCCAATAGCTCCTGGGATTCTGGGAGCTGAAGTCCCTCGGCCCTTAAAGGGGAAAGGTTGCCTACCCCTGCTCTATTTAAAGACCTCCATGGATGGAGAGTACACCACCTTCGAAGGCAATCTATTCCACTATTGAACAGCTCTTACAGGAAAAAAGTTATTCCTAATACTTAGGGGGGACAGCTTTTTTTTATAATTTGAATCCACTAGTTTGTGTTCTAGTCTCTGGAGCAGCAGAAAACTAATTTGTTCTGCCATCTACATGGCATCCCTTCAGATATTTAAAGAACATTATGACATCTCTTAGTTTTCTCTTCTTTAATCTGAATGTATCCAGCTCATAAGGCTTGGTTTCAAACGCTTTGCATAATGTTTTATGGCAATCTTAACACAAGACTGTTAAAGTAGGTCTGGATGATTGGCCCAGGAGATGTTAGTTATATATTCATAACTAAGAATGCAAGGTAAGATCTTGGCCACAATTCTAGCTATATCTTTGTATCTGCATCAGTTCTACATTCAAGGTGTGGATCTGATTTGCCAGAACAGTGGGAATGTTTGTGGTTATGGAACACAGGTATTTGCCTTTCCAGTTATTGTATGCACCCTGCGATAGCGCTGCCTCTAGGATCCTTGGCTACTCAGTTGATAACTGTAACTAGGACTGCATCTACACCGCAGAAATAATGGAGTTTGACAGTGCTTGAACATCCATGGCTCAATGCTATGGAATTTGGGGGTTTGTCATTTTGTGCGGTATTTAGCCTTTTCTGTCAAGAGTGTTTTGATGCCACAACAAACTAAGATTCCATAGTATTGAGCCATGCAGTTAAAGTGGTGTCAAACTGCACTATTTTTGCAGTGTAGATGCAGCCTAGGATAAATGTTTGAAGGCCATAACATTGGCTAGAGAGTTGTAGCCCTTTCTGTATAGTTAAGTATTTGTTCAAAGCAGATATAACCTTATTTTTTCTTCAGTGTGTCTGTATGAAAACATAAGACAGTACTACTTTGATACTTCAGTGGTGATTTCTTTAATGTAACACAGACCAAAATAATAATAATAATAATAATAATAATAATAATAATAATAATAATAATATGACCACGACGATGATTTTGTTTACAGTCTTAAACCAACACCATCAATTGGCTAAAGAATATTTTTACTTGAAACAGTAAAGTTTAAAAAACATACATTTTAACAAATTATAAAATGAGGGTAGGCAGTGGCACAGTTGAGAGCACATAGGATTCACTGTACTTCTAAGGATCAGATCCCATTTCTGCCATCACAAGCTAAATTAAGAATGACAATTATTGTGTTAGCTTCAAATTGCACATGCTAAACACCAGGGTCAAGTCCTGGAGTGGGGTTGCTTGTTAAAATGGGGGGGAAAAAACATCACGAAGAAAAGGAAAAAAATACATGATTTGCATTTTGAGCAGGAGGAAAAAATATTATCACAACAACATACAAAACAGTGTAAATGTCTGCATAACAGTGAAACAAATATTTAAACCCAAGTGGAACTGTGGATTATAAGAGTGTAAATTCTATTTTCATTAGTGTCAAGATCATTTTTCTTAAAATATGAAAGTGTCTGTATTGCAGCTTCTGTGACACATATGCAAAACCATCAGCATAGTTACCAGTTCCTGGCATTATATCACCAGTTGGCTCAAACGTATATCATACATACACAGATAGTGAAAGCTGGAGGTGGGGAGATCTTTTACTATTCACCAAGTACCTTGTTGCTGTACACAAAAGCATGACTAAAGTAGATTAAGGTGATAACCATTTTGTATTAAGTGATGCTGAGAGTGTGCCCTAAAGCTCTGACTGCATTAGTGTCAGTCAGAACAATTAGTGCATTAAAGGACAAATTCTATCTTCCCTATTCCCTGACAGCAACTGTAATTTGTACACTTTGGGTTTTTATGTACTGAGATAAATCAAACACAACCCAGCAGCCCTTTCTCCCATATATTGCAAAAAATGGGCTTTCCACAATATGCAGTGACATCTCATCCTAAACAAAAGGGTTTCTTCTAAAAATAGCATTATTTGCTAGTAAACTCTACAATAAAAAAAAAAAAAACACCAATACATCATTCATGGAAGGTAAATAGATTTCAGCTGTTTTGAAGAAAGAAGTGAGGAGCCTTTTTTCCAACAATGAGGTAGCAAAATGGAGTCAGTTGCTCATAAAAATGCATGGGTGAGGATGCTCATGGAAAGAAACACTACTGATGCAGTGTGGCATGCGCATAGCCAATGCATGTATAGCCTGCAGTGTGCTTAGGCTGCAGAAAGAAAGCACATATTTGGCAGGAGGAAGGAAGGAAGGGAGGGGAAAACGCTCCTGGAAAATACACTTCCCATAGGGTGAACAGGGGTGGCATGGAGAAAACACTGCTGGCTGCAAACAAATTGGATGAAGGATAAGCGGGATGTAATCACTGCTGGCAGGGCAGCAAGAGGGATATGCATGGAGGATACACTGCAGGCAATGAGAAAATAGACAGTGGCAGAATGGGAGACACTTTACAAAATGCTCAGTTGGTGCAAGAAGAAGACTAAAGGAAAACTACAAGCAGATAGATGTCTGCTTGAAGAAGGCACCAACACAGAATGCTGAAAGGTTACTATATATAGGACGTGGGAAGAAGTTTGTGCTAATGGAATACAAACAACCAGTGGTTCGCTTTACAAACTCTACTCCAGGCAAGCAACACTAGCTAGTGCTGTTCAGTTTATGGTGGGGGGGGGGGGAACACGCATAGGTCAGAAATTTCACAGGCACAGATGTATGGATGGGTACGGACACCGTATTTTTGATGGTAAGTCATAAGCTATTGCCTGGCTTTGCCCATTCAAACAGATTGAGTCACAGGCTGTGCAAAGCAGATTGGCACCATCACTAGTGTCATCTCAATCTATGGCATTAAGAGTTGGCACCATTGACAAAAAAAATGGTAACTTGTCTTATTGGGATTCCCATGTGGTTCTTCCGCCGCCCCGCCCCCCCCCCCCCCAGTACTCTGAACTCCACTTTTACCACCACTTTTATAACATTTAAATATTGGGCATAAAAGATATTCACCAGCTGGTTTTTGTCTATGCTCAAAGATGAATATGAGCAAAATCTTATACCAGATTTCCAATGTCCCATGACCCATTACTCTGCACTTGCTTCTTTTCACTTCTACTACCAGTTAGCCTGGTTTTCTTATGGCATAATGTTCTTGACTTCAGGGATTTAAAAATAGCTTGTGTCCCTTCCTTTTGCTTGATGTTGTCTTATCTAGATGAATTAGGAACAAATAGAGTTTCTTTTGTGGTTCTGTGAAAATGTTAAGTAACATGGTATGAAGACTTTCAAGCTGAAGCAGAGGGAGAGGCAAAAAAGGAACAAAGGTCCAAAACACAATACAGAAATAATCCAGTTTGAGACCACTTTAACTGACCTGGCCCAATGCTAGGGAACTCTAGGAACTGTAGTTCTGTGAGACATTTAGCCCTCTCTGTTAGAGAGCTCTGGTGCCACAATAAACTACAGTTCCCAGGATTACTTAGCACTGAGCCAGGGCAGTTAAAGTGGCCTCCAACTGGATTATTTCTGCAGTGTGTTTTGGACCAAGACAACTTAACCCTAGCACAAAAGGGATGTCTACAAAATCATCAGGTCCAGATTCAAGCTTACTATTCCTGTACTGAGGCCAGAACACTTAAGTACTCTATTAGTACACACTACATTACAACTTCCATTAGAGCTGTAATACAGGGGTATGCTCGCACACATTTATGTGATAAGATCACCTTTGACACCAAGTGAGTCATAGCCAGCCCTGGCTGTCTGTTATCTATACCATGATAGATGTACTTTTTTAATATGTAAGTCTAGAAGGTATAAACCAAAGCAACGTGGTATTTGAAGTGACCCTCAGACTGGATTCTTTGGAAAGAATGGAAGTTTTCCCAGTCTATTTCAGTCAGGAGTCAAGCGACAAGGTTCTTTTGTTTCACACCCACACAACGGTACATACAACTACCAGGATCAAACTACACATGATGTGAAAGAGTTGTATATTTTGAAGGCAGCTGGGGGAGGGGAAGGGGTTGGATTGTACTGTGAAGTTCCAATCTTTGAACCCACACCAATTCTCAGATTCAAATGCCTCCCAGTGAAATAGACTGCTTGTTGTAAATGGGATAATTTATGGATTTAAGCAGCTCATCCCCTCAACAGTGAATCAGTTTTAGGGTAGATTGTGTTGGTGGCAAAGAAGCAAAGAGTTACTCTCTTCCATGCCGTTGCCCTGATCAGCTTCCCACATGCATATATGCTTGGTTTTAGTTTAATATGAAATGGTTATATCTTAGGATACATGTGTCTACCAATTCAGATTTCAAATGATGGCATTTCACTATAGTGAGTAGCAATAAAATGAGCATAATCCATCCCAAATTATTCTAAAATGCACTACCATTTTACTCCGCTACTCAAAATGGTAATGATGTTATTATAATTGTATGTGGACAAATGAATGTTTTTCGTCCAACAGGTATGGGGCATATTGTTGCTATGCTCTGCAGAAAATATGTCAATCCACAACTGTCCTACAGCTTTCATATAGTATCTTTTGACTCATAGAAAAAAGCAATAGAATTTCATAGAAATAGCAATAAAATTTTACTTATAGTCCCAGTTCCTTTAAAACACACATTTTTGCTGTTTAATAAATATCTAATTTCTAAATCTGCTGTAAGATCAAATTGCCTCATTCAAGCCATCATCCAAACAAAATGTTTTTCTTGGAAAACATGCTATTTAAAAAGACAAAAAGCTTCCACGTAAGCTCAGGAACCACATCAATAGCTTCCTTTGAGCCTGGGTGTCCCATAAATTTTCAGAACAACTAACAGTTTTGCTTGTGAAAGCACAACATGGCAATTCAGCTTCTCTGGAATTGAAGCACTATGCTGAAATTGCCCTTAGAATCAGACATTTCAAAGACTTTGGTGCAATATCATTTTAGTCTAGATAAATAATTCAGTAGAGGCCATGAAAAATTAACCAGAGAAGGAATTTCCATAGGATGAGTTTATAATCAGAAAAGTATAGATTCTGTCCATTGCTAAGCTAAGGATATTGGTGCTGGGATGTTTGCAGGGGCAATCAGTTCACCTCTTGAGTAACACTGATCATGTGTTTACCTCATAACAGCAAAGCTTGTCTTAAATCTTCTGCATGTGCTTTTTCCCTTATGATTCCTAATGGCTGAAGTCCACATGCCATTTATCCCAGGCTAAAGTAATCTGAATTGCAGCAGAGTATGTGGGCTGTGGACTTCTGCCAATAGGAAAAATGCATGTGCACTGAGAAGAGAACAAAGTCTTTGTTTCAGAGGCAGGCCACACCTATGGTGCAACAAACTTTACATCTATGGGAGCAAAGTACCGCAAAGAGCAGTTCATAGCATCAGAAAGGGAAGAAATGTGTCTTTAAAAAAATCATATGCCACACAAAATATTTGAACTATACATTATTACATAATAGATTCCAACAACATATAAAATGTACAAGGTGACCTGCAAATGCAAAGAGTACAAAATGCTAAATACCTGACCTAACATGGGGGGTTGCAGACTACCAGAAATAGTGCAAATTGAGTCCACTTTGAGGGTTAGGGTTAGGGAATCATGGGAACTGTATTTTATTGTCGCACCAGAGCTCTCTGACAGAAAATGCTCAATGTCTCAGAAAAAAATCAATTCCCATGATTCCCTAGCACTAACCCTAACCCTAAAAGTGGGCTCAATTTGCACTATTTCTGGCAGTCTGCAACCTCCCATACTCTTTGTTTGTTATGTACAAGATAACAAATGTACAAGCAATCATCCCAAGCAGAATGCTACATAAATAAAGCCTTCTTTAAAGAATAAAAATAATGACTTCATTATTAAAGAATACAGCATCTTTGGGACCTGGAAGATCATTTCTGCCTATCAAGGCTGCAGAAATACAGAAATCTCTAGGGATTAAAATGCACAGCTCTATAGAATGCAATCAGGATGGTAACGTTTTCATGTTTCATTCCTTTAATTCCAGCACTTTACCATTTTTCTCAATCTTACCATTTACTATTTTTCTCAATCTTAACTTATCGGAGTGTTCATAAGGTTGTTGAACATCCTTTTCAGTGCATTGTCTTAGGCACTGTTTATATTTTCTAACATACAAATATAATATTCGTATTAAAAATAAAAACATCCTGGCAACAATTAAATGCAGTGTATATGCTGCAGAATTTAAGAATTTCAAAATCGGCTACAATCCTGTGCACGACTGCCTGGGAGTAAGAGCCCTGAGGAATAGGACTTGTTTTTGAATAAATAGGTAATATCTTTGTGCTGCATGAAATAAATGCTTTGTGAATTATTAAGGGCCATTTCTGAAAACACTGGTCTGTGGTAGCATGCAGCTTGTACATAACTATGCTGACAGGCATGGCAAAATGTGGGCATGCAATGAAAGGCTGGCATATCAATGATGGGGAAAACACAAAGAGGCAGCACTGATGTGTCACTAGAATAATGCATTTCCACATATTGTATTTTGCAGCAGTGAGAAGAACTTTCCAGTGCTTATTTTAGGCCAAAGTAACATTGTAAGAATTGGGTTTCACCCATCTTTGGCACCTGAAAGTGCCTCAGACTTCTAGCTCTGGCAACAGCCCAGTGAATTCAGAGGTTTGGGACTGAGACAGATCTGTGTGAAACCCATTTCTCACCAAGCTTGTCTTGATTCACACAGAACCCCTGTGAATGTACTCTGAGTGCCCAACATTTCAACTATGTCTTCAAAATACAGAATCATCCTTCTCTACAAAGTCTTTGACAAGATCAAAGGCAATCAGCCAATTCCTGTGTTTTTGTGGTTAAATAAATCACAAAAGTTGACAAAGCATATTACTTTTAGTTGCTTTCTCCTTTGTCTTTGTAAGATATGATTGTCAACAACATATTAACAGTACCAGCAGACAAATGAACTGCTACTGTACTAGGTGGTACCAATGGAAATATCTAAACTGCTTGCTTCCTACTTCCTTAACATCTCGCAGTCGCAGACCAACTCCTTCCTTAATTCGTCACAGGTATCAGCCATCTCACATATACAATAGCATGTGTTATGAATGTAGCAATCTTGGTATCGCCCCCCCCCCCATTTTTTATCATGAGTACATTTCCAAAGGCATAAATTAGGGAAATTTAACTCCATTGTTATATCACAAAATTAATACTATTGGCACACTGTCAGTGTGAAAGGCTGAAGTCAATGTACACAGTTCTCTAACAAGACATAACTGTTACTGCTAGTTAGTTGTGTACATAGTCGTACTCCCTTATCAGCAAAATCACGTGAACATTGTTGATCACAAAAACACTGTATCATGCAAAACAGTTGCTAAATAACTACTGAAGGCATTGACAGAAGTTAACATTGGTCCTATTATTTGTGAAAAGGATGGCTGTATGTAATTCACCTTAGACTGCATTTTCCAGCCTTCAGAAGTTGAACAAGATGTTAACTGAAAGAGCAAATAAATACAAGAAAAAAATGTGGTAGCTTAGTCACAAATAAAAAGGAAACTATGATTAGCTCTAGTGTTTCTGCATACATGCAGCTTACACGTAAGCAAAATGCATGTGATGAAAAACTGCAATGATATTATGGTGTTTCTTGGTAGTTTCAATGACCCAACTATTTTGGATTTAATTCAGTCTCAGACCATCACAACATCCTCTTTCCTACACAACTTTCAACACCCTTTATTACTCCTTTATATCCTTCAAAACAAAATAAGCAATATTTTAATAGTTCTGCATATATAGCATGCACACGGAGAACATGACCTTCACTGATGTGAAACTGAAAATAGTTGTTATGTGCTTAGGATTAAAATCATTATCTGCCCTCTACATTCTTTCCTTTCAGAGTATTATAGCTACGAAATGAAAACCATTTTGCCTGATGCAGTCTCACAATTCTCAAAGGGAGAGACTGTAAGAGCAGGAGCCAATCACTTTCTACATCCTAAATCTTTTAGAAAACAAAATCCAAGCAAAATCAGGTCAAAAGTGAATCCCTTTGTTTGGCAAAGATTAGTAACATGTCAAAATGATTTGACAAGATTTGCTGTATGTACCCTGGATCTTTTAGTCTGTCCATGGAAGTGTACACACCCTTTGCCATATTACCAGAGTGTGTCATGTAAAATATCTGCTGTCTGTAGGAATATGAATGCATATGTACAATATGTTTGTGTGAAAGGGTGCACCTGCAACCATTGACAAATACATTCTGAGAAAGTACACAAAATAAACCATTGATGTGGTTGTGTTAACACTGATTCTAAATATGAGGTGTACTTGGGAGACCGACTGATTAAATAGAATTTATTGCCAATGAAGCATCCTAGAACTCAAATTTCTGGCTCTAAATAGAGGAGAAAAGAATACATGGAGTGAAAGGCTAAGATTTGATTCTTGTTTCCCTCCTCTTGGACAATGGAAGACATGACCCGTCCAAATTACAAGTAGATTGCATATAACCTACAAAACATTAAAAGCAGTATTCCACTATACACTAGGATCAAATGGTTTGATTATCATAACCTGTATCTGCATGACCCCAAGTAAGATATATTATTGATTGAAATCCAAATTAGCTACTTATGTTCTTGGAAGAGACACGGTCTAGCCTAGTTAGCTTTTGTTTTGAACAGCCATATCACAACATGCTTTTGAAATGACTTCAACCTAATTGCTACACTTTCAAAAGCAGTTTTTAACTATGTGACACGCAGGGTGCCGTCTGAGAAAATAAGTGTAAAGATCCCTTAGGATCACAGAACTAGTTCCAAAATTCTTTAGAACTTGACCACTGTGAATAGCATCTTTGGCTGCATTCCCAAAAGCCACTTAACTAGTCCGGTATGCCCAAGGGTGTGGTGTTGGTTGTGTTTCTCGCCCCCACACAAGCAAGCCACTTAAGAAATGAACCTTCTTTAAAAAGCAATTTATGATAGCCTTTTTTTGGGGGGGGGCAGGATTGTCAGCTGTTTGTAGTTTTACAAAAGAAGTGGGGAAATCCTGTGGCAAGTTCCTGCATGTACCTAAAGTTGCTGTTTGGGAACGTGGCCTTAGTAAATAAACATGCTGGTTCTTCTCTGAAATCCTAAATACCATTTAAATCAATGAGATAAAAGCAACCTAGCTGTGAGCAGGTTTACAGGTTTCACATTTTCTACGTTTCCTCCTTAACATGCAGCCATAATACTCTTACATTTCTATTTTGTATACTTGCATTTACTTTATGTAAAAAAGGGCAATGTAAACAGTTAACTAGATTAAATTTAGCTGACTTAAGTAAATTTAAGATTTTCTAGTTCATGTAATAAATGGTTTTTCAGACAAAGTTTTAATTTTTTAAAAGAAATATGCATTGTCTTCCAGATGTACTGAAACAGCACTCTAATGTTGTTCTATTTTTATTTTTAAAGCACAGTCATTCCATTACATCTCAATGAGGCTTTTTCAATCTAAATTGAAAATAGGTCTTTAGGCACATCATGTGATGCTGTTACACTGAAAAGATGTCAATACAGTAACCACATTTTAGGAGCACTGCTCCTATTCAGGGGCCATTATGATGTCTGTAACCTCCAAGATGATAAAACTGTTTAATAGATTAACAGTTTGCCAGTTTCCCTCTCTTTTTAAAAGTCAAATAATATTTAAGTCTTAATTCAGAGGAGGAACTCAGCTTTGTTTAATGCCCCAAATTCATTTCATTACCTCTTGAAATATACAGTATGTGTTTATGTGTGTGTTTACACACATATATATTAAATGGATGTGGAACCTTAGGCGGTAACCCTGCAAGTGACTAAACCAGTGTTCTGTCTTATGCTTGAAAACATGGGATTTGCAAAAGAATATGAAAATGTTGGTATTGTGCATGCATCACTTTTGTAAGATTAACAGAATTGTTTTTCCTGGGGTGTTAAAGCCCATATAAAATTTTCCTCTACTTTTAAAGGTCCATACGTTTAGAATTGTAAAATTATCCATCTATAAAAACTAACTTTGCTTCAACTCTAGTAAATACAGAAAGACATTTTAATATAAAAAACAGTAGCACTAAATTTAACATATGCACCTATTTATACATGAAGAACAATTTAATGTATAAATTTTGTAGTTGTCTCTATAGTGGCATTTAGGAAAGTTATTCCCTTGAACCTGATTATTTTATGCATCAGAAAAACATTGGTGTAAACATCTGAGTTCACTAGATGTCTTCATTATCCACTTACATTAGGACGGATCCAACACAAACAGACAAACAAACAAAAATATCTCTTATTAAACTCATTAATCAGCTACCTTTCACCAGTTGAAGCTCTTGCTGGTTGACAGTACTGTACTCTCTAAATCTCAGGTTAAATACCTGGAGTTGCTTTTATTATTATTATCATTATTATTATTTTGCTTGACATTTTTGCACAGTATTAGAGCAAGCATCATTTTTCAGTATAGGCAAAAATATTTAAAACCAAACTATTACAAAACTAAAACCATCATATACATTGGAAAGCTTCTTTTGGTCCTCTCTCTCTTATAGCTCCATCCGTGTTGAAGAATTCATGGCACGTGTTTGTATTATTGATTATATTCCCAAAGTCCTGCTTTCACAAAAGGCATGGAAAAGTGGTCTCCCAAATGGTTTAGTGCTTCAGAAATCAGATACAAATGTTTAAAAAGTGCTCAAAAAGAACCTAATATAACATATACACTTTATATATGTGGATGGAATTCAGAAGCACATGTCCCTTGTATTCATAGAAGAGACACATGTAAGATGTCTTCCTTTAGGTGATGCCAAACCACTTACTAATGAGTTTCTGTAAAAGACTTACATGCTCAACTTTACTTTCTCCTATTTTTTGGCACTTTCATGATATGTGGCTGCTTTACCTGTTGTCCCTGCTAAGCTCCGGTAACTGGCCCGGTGTACAAGCACTTTAGAAACGGGGATTTTTGTTCTTGGGACCTCACTTTTGATAGGCTGATGGTGTGCAATGTGATGGCTGTTACTGGCATCTGGACCATGGCTGCTATGTGGTGATGTAAAATGCTTGATACTGATGGGTATCTTGGAGTCCTTGAGCGAAGTTGTATGGGTTTTGACTGGACATGTGGTCATTACCGGAGAAAGTGGCTTGCCACAAGTCACAGAGGTGACGTCTTCTGCAGAAGTCATGGTGGCTGTGTTTTCATCAGGATCAGTATATAGATCATAGAGAGCATCACCACTGTAGCTGTCCCTTGGAATCACCTCTTTCTGGATATTGTTGGTATGGTCCTCCTCGGGTCCAGGTGTGGTAGAATCCCAATAGCCTTCATCACTGCTGGGGATAGCTTCCTGTTGCTCCTTTTCTCTGCTTTTTTGCTCTTCTTTGTGGCTGTGGTTGAAACCAATATGCTGCCCAACCTTGGATTCATCCTGTACCCCTTTGGCACAGCCGCCATCTTTGGAGGCCCTGGGGGATTCCTTCCCTCTCAGCATCTCCGGAGGCTTCCCTTCTGTCTGTGACAACAGATCCCAGAATTCTGGGGCGCATGTGTCCCCCACCTGTTCGGGGCTGGCCATCTCCTCTCCTCCACCTTGGTAGGTCACCACACCTGGAGGCTTTTTGGAGGCCCCCACTTTGTTGATCCCAGGAGCGCCCTTGTCACTTCTGAGACCTCCACCGCCGTTGCCGCCACTGCCCACATCATCCTCCGGGTCAGCGATAATGTCCCCACATCCTGTAAGAGAGTCAAAGCTTTTCAGTGAAGTCACGTCAGCAAACATCAAACAAATACGGTCAACGGATGGCTCAGAGGGTGGATCAAGAGAGGAAGGGTCGGGGGCCGCCGTCTCTTGGCTGGGTTCAAGAGGGGGGGAAGGCTTGGTGGGGATGTCACCTGTTATGGCCGGGTCCTCCTGGGTCGCTTGACCGTCCTTGTCATCGTCGGTGGTGGTGGTGGTCTCCAGTGGCTTGGCGTGGCTCTCCTTCGCCTGGGACAGGATCCTGGGTGGCTCCTCTCCTTGGCTGGCGGGCAATGGCAACTCCTGGGCATCCTGAGGGGCCACGGCTTGAGGGTCCTGAGGGTCTGGTATAGAGTCCTTAATGGATGTCACTGGGGGGCTCCTGGGACTTGGGGGTCGAGGTGGTACCTCCTCCTTGATGCACTCCAGGCTGGCAGTGAGGGAGCCTGGCATGAGGATGGCGGCTGGACCCTCGGAGCTCTCTTCTCCAGCCTCTTCTTCCTTCTCTCTCCCTCCTCCTCCTCCTCCTCCTGGCTTGTCCCTTCGGGGCCACCTCATGCTGCTGAAGAGCCCCTTCAGCCCCCCGCGGCCCTTGGGCCTCTCGCCCCCTTTGCCGTTCTTCCTCAAGAGGGAGAAGAAGCTGTGAGACTTTCCCACTGAAGGGGAAGAGGAAGGAGGAGGAGGAGGAGGAGGAGAACAGGAGGCGGCGGCGGCGGCGGTGGCTGAGGAAGAGGAGGAAGGCGCCTTGCCCTCCTCCTCCTCCTCCTCTTCCTCCTCCTTCTTCTTCTTGCCGCCCTCCTGCACCAGCTCGGCCAAGCCGTCGTGGGTCCTGCTCCTCACCAGGCCCCCCGTCGCCTGCCCCACAACACCAACACCGCCGCCGCCGCCATCGCCGCTTCTGCCTTTGGTGCTCCTCACGCCGAAGATGCTTGGCATGGCGCCGCCGCCGCCGCCGGATTTCCTCCTCTTGAAGAGCTTGAAGGCGGTTTTGTTGAGCTTCCCTGATGGCGGCTGCTCGCCCACCGCGGCGGTGGGCTCGGCACAGTCGCAGTGCCCGTCCATGGCGGCGGAGGCTGAGGCGGCGGCGGCGGCCTCCTTCTCCTCCTCCCTCAGCCCCCCAACTGGCGATGCCGCCTGGCTGACAGCCTCTTCACTACTGCTATTGCTGCCGCCGCCGCCGCCGCGGCCAAGGCCTCCCTCCCGTCGCCATGGCAACCCCAGGCCTAGTTAAGCCGCTTTTCCTCAGGCCTGGGCCTGCGCCAAGGCCCCGCCACTGCCGCCGCCGTCGTCCACTCCCGACCAACCTGAGCTCCGCCACAATCAAAGCCCGAGAGAAGGAGAGAACTAGAGACGAGGCTCCCCTCCTTTCTAAAAGAGGGGAGCGGGAGGGCTTATATAACTTAATCCATTTGGGGCTGCTGTTCCTGCGGCTGCTCAGTCGCGTAGCATATGGCCCTAAAGGGGGAGGGAGGCAAGGAGGAGAGAGAAAACAGTTTGTGTGTGTGTGTGTGTGGGGAGTATTAAAAGTGTTTTATAAATAATTTTATAAAGTGTATAATAATAGGGGTTTATTTGGTTCACACCAGCAGGGCCCTCAAGGCCAAGGAGGTCAAGGCACCACAAAATGGAGGACGGTCCAGGAAAAGGTGTGATGACCACAAAGGAGGACTAGGCATCACAAAGTGGAGGACGGTCCAGGAAAAGATGGGATAAAGCACAAAGGAGGACCAGGCGTTATAAGGTGGAGGACGTTCCAGAAAAGGTGTGATGACCACGAAGGAGGAGAAGGGGCCATGAAATGGAGGATGTTCTAGGAAAATCTAGGAAAAGGTGTGATGACCACAAAGGAGGATGAGGCACTACAAAATGATGATACAGGAGAAGGTGTGATAACTGCAAAGGAGGAAGAGGTGCCACTAAATGAAGGACGTTCCAGGAAAAGGTGTAAGAACCACAAGAGAAGACCAGGCATTACAAGCAGGAGGACGTTCCAGGAAAAGGATTTTGTGATTACCACAAAGGAGGACGAAGTGTCATAAAATGGAGGATGGTCCAGGAAAAGGTGTGATGACTGCTAAGGAGGACAAGGTGCCACAAAATGGAGGATGTTCTAAGAAAAGGACCACCAAGTAGAACCAGCCGCCACAAAAGGAGGGCATTCCAGAAAAAGATGTGATGACCACAAAGGAGGACCAGGTGCCACAAAGTGGATGGTGTTCCAAGAAAAGGTGTGATAACTGCAGAGGAGGATGAGATGCCACAAAATGGAGGACGTTCCAAGAAAAGGTGTGATGACCACCAAGTAGGACAAGGCACCACAAAATGGAGGACATTCCAGGAAAAATGGAGGACTTGAGCAAAAGAAAAGCTTAAAAACCATTAATCTATAAACACAAATTCTTAGTCCTGCTCAAACTGGAGGACATTTTGGAATTCCTGCTGGACAGAAGGTTGAAATGGAGGACATTCTTTGGAAAAGCAGGATGTCTAGTCACTCTGCACACAAGGCTGTTCCTCACACACTGGAGAGAATCTGGAGCACACATTGTTTTGAATCTCACCAGTTTTTCTGAATACAAATGGAACAGATAGGGTTAAAGGATGCACCCTTATCTGACCCCTTTGCCAACTGGGAACCATTCTGTTTCTCCGTGTTCTGTTCTGACAGTGGCCTCTTGTCCTGAGCACAGGACTATCAGATGTGTTGGGTCTCCCATGTCTTTAAGGGCATTCCATAGCCTTTCATGATCTATGCAGTCAAAGCCTTTGCTATAGTAAGCACATGCTGATTTTCTTTTGGAATTCCCTGGTGCACTCCATTAGCCATTGTATGTTTGCAGTGTGGTCCCTTGGGCCTTTTTCCTTTGCTGAACCCCGCTTGGACCTCTGGGATTTGTCTGTCCATGTATGGTTCAAGTCTATGTTGCAGAATTTTGAGCCTTCTTTAATCGTGATGTATGTGAAAATCTTTACCATGATCTTGGGGAAAAGCCAGGGAAATGCCTTTTTTAAAATACTGGTTTAAATCCCAGCTTTTCCCCATGTGAAAGTGTCTTATGTGTTGAGTGCCTTCAAATTGTTTCTGACTTATGGTGATCCTAAGGTGAATCTATCACAGGGTTTTCTTGGCATATTTCTTCAGAGGAGGTTTGCCATTGCCATCTTCTGCAGCTGAGAGAATTTGACAACAACAAATCCCAGGAAGAACCAGGAATGCTCCAGCAACAAAATATTCATGGGGAAATCCCATGAATGGTTTGTTGCTGGAACATTCCTGGTTCTTGGGATAAGTCTTCTTTAATCGCAACATTATCTGAAAATCTTTGCCATGATCTCGGGAAAATGCCTTTTTAATACCAGCTTTTCCCCCGTGTGAAAGTGTCTATATACACATACACTCTGCACATGCTTAAAAGCATTTTCCCTAAAAGTGGAGCTGTAACATTGGAAATGCTGACCCCCCTGCTCAGGTTCTTTATTGTACTCCCTGCTGAAAACCTAATGTTGGAGCAAGTGTGCATTTCATATTGTTAGAAGAATGTAGATACCACAAACTTCTTTTTTACATTGGTTCACAGCAAGCCAAAAACAACAACAACAACAACAACAACTAAGCAGCTTCCATAAGGTCTGGTGGCATTATTTGCCAACAATTTTTTACAAATAAAATCCAAAAAAACAAGAATAACTTCAGAATAGTTTTGCGTCTGAAGTGGACCAAGTTGGCAAAAGCTTATGCTACAACTTCTTTCATACAATTAGTCTCCAGGGTGCTACAAGATCCCTTTGCATACTTCTTTCATACCATCTCAAAGGTGCTACAAGATCCTTTTGCGTACTGATATTCCAGACTAAAACGACTGTTTCTGAATTCAATATAGTTGTTTCTCTACAGCTCAATGCATTTCGCAGTGTCATAATAGGTCTCAGCCTTGGAATGTGAAAAGATTCAGAATTTTAAACCCCTGCCTGTGCTGCTAGCAATGAGGTGAACACAATTAGAGACTTCAAGGCTAATTAAAAACCGTTCTAACTTTACAGAAGTATTCTGGTATTCAGCCTGGTACAAGCTCCATTTACAACATCAGCTGATAAGAGGATGCGAAAAGCAACTGTTTGATGCAAGCCCAGTGCTCTTACCCTTCAGAATTTACAATAGCTGAGGGGTGAGATAGGATAGAACAAGAAAACGGTGCAAGAAAAAGGGTTAAAAATCTGCTCCCCAAAAAGGCACTACTAAATCAAATTCCAGCACCCTCTTTCTCCCATGACTGCTTTGGGATGAAAACAAAAATAATCAGGTGATGCCTCTTGCAACATGTTTGTCCTGACATTGGTAAGTCCTTTCGTAGTGGCAGCTGATGCCCACCCAGGCTTTTAGGGCAGAGAATGGGGTCATCAGAGGTGAAACCAAGAATTTACCAGAAGCAGAGCCAACCAGCTACATCTGGGGGGAGGGGATGTGTTGGGGATTAGGTGGGTGGCAATCCATCTGTCTAAACAGTACAAACATCCTTGCTGATCCTGAACAGTTTTCTTAGGTGCCTGCTTTTGTCAGAATATTTTGCATCCACAGGATGTATTGGCATGAATGATTTCCATGTGTGTGTGTGTGTGTGTGTGTGTGTGTGTGTGTGTATATATATATATATATATATATATACACACACACACACACATATACATACACATACATACATATATATATATATACACACAGACACTTGTCCCTCCACATTTACTGGGGTTAGAGGCACAGGACCCCTGTAGATGTGGAAAAACTGCAAATAACAAAACACTGTTTTTCCCTGAGAGAACACCTCTCTAGGAATCTAGGTCTTCCAGTGCAACTCTGTAGTCAGCATCTGCCAGACATTGACCATAGAACTGCACTAGAAGAGCTACAAATGCCTAGTGGAGTGTTCTCTCTAGGAATCTCTAGGTCCTTCAGTGCGACATTTGGTTAAAGTTGACCATAGAGTTGCACTGGAGGACCTAGATATTTCTAGAGAGAACATATTAATCAAAGCCACAAAAGTCAAAGCTGCAAATGTGGAGGGACAAGTGTATACGCATACACACACACACACATGAAAATGTATCCAGAAACATGCCACATGTACCTTTCAATAATTATTCTGAACTCAAGGGTTGGTTTCAGGATAGATCCAACATCTGGATCAATCTGGAGAGCTGCTGCCAGTCAGAACAGAGGATACTGACCTAGTTGGAAAAATATTTGCAGCCTGTGTATAAAATATAATTAGCAGAGCATATTCTATCTATTCAGATTTTCACAAAATCTTTTAATGCAAACGTTGCTGATCCTGAACAGTTTTGTTAGGTGCCTGCTTTTGTCAGAATATTTTGCATCCACAGGGTGTGTTGGCTTGAATGATTTCCCTGTGTGTGTGTGTGGAAAAAGTGTCCAGAACAAAATGTTTATCACATGTAACTTTCAAAAATGATTCTAAACTCAGGGGTTGGTTTCAGGATAGACCCAACATCTGGATCAATCTGGAAAGCTGCTGCCAGTCAGAATAGAAGATACTGACCTAGATGGAAAAAATATTTGCAGTATGTGTACTAAATATAATTAGCAGAGTATATTTTATCTTTCCAGACTTTCACAAAATCTTTTAATGTTGATTGCTTTTGTTCACATCATGAAGAGTACTGCCAGAGTGGTATTGTTCTTTATTATTATTAATGGTGGACTACTATATATATCTGGAATCTAGGTCAGAGAATGTGCTATGTGAATTTGCTATAGGGCTTTGTGGTGGGTTGGGGTTTTTTCCTTTACTCTCAGGAAGAAAAAGCTTCAGATGTTACTGCCAGAGGTCTTGCGTTTAGTGCTCATTGCCAACAACCCACCCACAGCTGCCACATTACATAATGCAGATATTCACACAAAACTATTCTTTCAGAGCCCAAGTAAACAGAAGCCCATGCTGGGAAAGTGAACAACAACAACAACAACCCTACACACAAATCCAGCTGAAAGCAACTGCTGAATATAATAAGTCAAAGTTTAGACATGACAAAAAGGCATTGTGAAGCATTTCCATCTGACAGTGCAATTTCTTCAAAATTTTGAAGAAATAAATGTTACCTTTTGCCATGTTGTGCACAACAGGACTGGCTCCAGGTCTGAGGGGAAACCTTTAAAAGTGTCTTTCTATTCTGCCTCCTCCATCATCACAAATTGACCTCGGAAATGGCAATATTCCAAAACCTGTGATAGCATATTTCAGTCTCCCAAGAGGCAAGTTCCAGTCTACTATGAGAGGCTGGAATCTGATAATGTTTCTTATCACACTAAAGGTGTTGATTGTTGTGTTATTGCAACAGTTTTTGCATACAGCCAGTGTTAATAATGTAATTGTTACTGTCTATACTTAGTGCATTGGATTTGCTTTTGATCTCATTGTTTACAGTTCCAACACGAACTACTATATTATAATGTAATGTGTAATATATAGATCACACATTATTATATATATGAGAATAATGGATAACATTTTATACAAATGTTGAAGTTGGTTATAGTTCCTGAAAGCCACATGTTGATAACCAATTTGGCTGATTTACTCATTTTAGCTGATTTTAGTGTGTGAGAAAACCAAAACACACTGTAGAAATAATCCACTTTGAGACCATTTTAACTGCCCTTGCTCAATGCTAGGGAAGTCTGGGAACTGTAGTTTTGTGAGGCATTTAGTCTTCTCTGTTAGAGAGCTCTGGTGCCACAATAAACTACAATTTTCAGGATTCCCAAGCACTGAGCCAGGACAGTTAAAGCGGTCTCAAAGTGGATTATTTCCAGTTTCTGCCTGAGTGTACTATTTATAAACTACCCACGGGCTTTTGGCAGCTAGATGATATTTAAATAAAATAAATGCTCATGGTGTAATACATTTGTTAATCTTTAAGGTATAACAGGACTTCATTATTTATAGTGCAGCGGTTCCCAAATTTTGGTCCTCCAGATGTTTTGGACTTCAACTCCCAGAAGCCCCAGCCAGCTTGGCCAACTGTCAGGAATTCTGGGAACTGAAGTCCCAAATATCTGGGTGACCAAAGTTTGGGAATCACTGTTATAGTGGATGGCACTCTTGTGGGAAATTAAAATTATAAGTAGTTCCCCAGCTGAACTATCTAGTATGGTTAGTTCAGGGACAGCTTCCTTTGGATGTCAGCAGTTGTCCTAGGAATCCAGGTGCTGATGCTGGTCATGAGATACAGAAACACCGGTGCCATATTATAAATAATGGTGCTGAGATGCACACAGTAAGCCAGCAAGGGCAGCTTTCAGCTACACAAATATAGAAGGTTTGTGGGCAGTTTGGTTGTGGGTATCATCTGCTTGGGCAAGTCACACACTCTCAACCTAAGGGGAAAGCAATGGCAAACCTCCTCTGAACAAATCATGCCAAGAAAACCCATGGTGATAGGATCACCTAAGGGTTGCCATAATTTGGAAACAACTTGAAGGCACACAACACACATTATCTGCTGTTACCCATTTGTTCATGACATATTATTGCTATCCATGTGGATATCTATTATGATTTGAAGGATTGACAATATAGCACCTTTAATATATATACACACAAAAGCCTTCTTTATTATCTTTTATCTCCTGTTCGAATTGTCTATGGATGACAGCAATTCCAAGATGCAATGTGACCACCCTTGAGATAGAGTAAAAGAAAACAAAGAGGGGATTGTTCTGGGCAGAAGGGTAACGTGGCTCAGATGATAGAGTCAAGAGACTTGAGAGCCAAGTGTAGGCAACCTTTCCCCTTTAAGGGCCGAGGGACTTCAGCTCCCAGAATCCCAGGAGCTATTGGCCAACATGGGACTATTGGCCAACATGGCTGAGGCTTCTGGGAGCTGAAGTCCCTCGGCCCTTAAAGGGGAAAGGTTGCCTACCCATGCTTGAGACTGTCCTATTTCTTTGCCTCTTGATAAATCAAGACTATTACTAACCACCTTACAGAATTGTTGAGAGGTATGCAATAAAGAGGCTAATTTTCTCTTCTAAAAAGTGCTGTAATGAGCCAGAAATAAAGACAGATGAAAAATTATTACCAAAAAACACAATTTACTATATGAACTGTCATCTAGTGGTGGTGGTTGGAGCAAGAAATGAATAGACAGAACAGGTACAAGCCTTTTTCTTTAGCTTTACAGCAATTCCCAGTAGGCTCTGAGCAAAAAGAGATTGAAGTCACGTAACAAGAGGCAGGGGACCAGCTCAGTGAAGACTTTTTTTTCTTCTGAGGTCAGTTGTTAGACTGTTGAATAAAACAAATCTCCCTCCAGGAATAGAGAGAAGTTTTGTTTGTTTTTTAAAAAATAGCTACAGTATAGTACAGTTATAATTTAGCTTACATTAATATAAATAGTCACTTGTGGTACAAATCACATTCTACACCTTTGTATATCTTTGTTGCCTCGACACACAACAGAATGAAAAATAGGGTGAGCCATAATTTTGTCATTTCTCTACCTATAAAAGTAACTTAAAAGTTATCATTGTTCTAGAAAAGTAATGACACTATCCTCACTTAAATTACAATCTTAATGTAATGTAGTCATACCTGTGTTATTAAGAAAATGAATTAATTGCAAGCAAGTATTTGTAACAGTAACATCTGTTCCCAGATCCTTCTACAGTATGGTTTCTCATCCCCTGCTCCAGCAAAATTTTGGCTTTTTCAGCTCTTTATTTCTCCCTCGGATGCATATGTTAAGGGTGCATTCACATTTTTTAAAAGACCGGATTTGATTTGCTTGCTTTGAAAGACTGGATCCATTGCTCCCTTGGGAAGAGTAGCTTCATGATTCTCACAGGAACTAGCCAAAACTGCATCACAGTCTTCTCTTGGAAAACAGGTTGCTCATTGGCTCTGATTGATTTCTATATATCTACTTAAAAAAGAAGTAACCATAAATCCACAGCAAAATCTCTATTCAAGGCATGTAAGTCTGTCTTGGCCCTGAAAGCAAATGTGGTGCAATGGTTAGAGTGTCCAACTATGGCAGGAATATCCAGATTTAACTCCAGAATATGGAAAAGGGAGACTCCAAAATATGGAAGATGTGGACTAAGCTTCTCAGAAGAGGGATTTAAAAAAAAAAAAAATGAAATAAATAGTGACCTTGGGCAGTCACATGCTCTCAGCCTCAGGGGAAGGCAATGGCAAACCTCCTCTGAACAATCTTGCTAAGAAAACCCCATGATAGAGTCGCTTAGAGTCACCATGTTGGAAACTGTAAGAACTGAGTTGCTCATCTGCACAGTCACCTGGCCTGATTCACAACCTAAAGCAAGGTTAGGCAATTTGTGACCCTCCAAATACTGTTGGAATGCAACTCCCATCAACCCTAGCCAGCACTGTCAGTGATGACAAATCTTTGGAGCTGAAGACCACCAAGTCCTGGAGAGCTGCAAGTTGCCCACCCTGACCCAAAGGGAAATATTGTCATAGAAATAATGGGAAGTCATTCTTTTGAATATCTCCCTCTAAACAGGGATTGTATTCAATATGGATTGTTTTAAAACTAGATGTAAACATAGTTTGTTCATGTTGTTCTTGAATAGGGGGATTTACTTTTAATTAATAATATGCTGTGCATTGACCTACTGCATTTCATTTAAACCCTCTCTGGTTAATCCCTCCTTAGCATTGTATATACTGTGACTGGGCTCTCTAAGAATTGCAGTACTCAATCCGAGATTTATTTCCACAAGGATTATTGCCAATGTTGGGATTTTAATTTCTTAGATGGAAAAGACAAATGGCTGACCCAAACAAGTAAACAAATAAACATCATGTAAAAGCAATCTTTTTTACTCTCCATGGTTACAACTCAGAAGAGTTATGTAAGGTTAAAACACTGTATTGCAAATGAATCTCCGGTAAATAACGTCACCAGAAACACTGAAATAAAATTACTAGGGCTCCTACCATTATATTGTATTGTTCTACACATTAAGTTACCAGGGCTCCTAGCATCATATTGCTCTAACCTACACATTAAATTGCCATGGCTCCTAGCATTATATCATGGAACCATAGAATCATAGAGTTGGAAGAGACCTCAAGGGCCATCCAGTCCAAATCCCTGCCATGCAGGAACTCAAAATCAAACTATCCCCGACAGATGGCCATCCAGCCACTGTTTAAAAATCTCCAAAGAAGGAGACTCCACCATGCTTTGAGGGAGTGTGTTCCACTGTCAAACAGCTCTTACTGTCATGAAGTTCTTCCTAATGTTGAAGTGGAATCTCTTTTCCTGTAGTTTGCATCCATTGCTCCATGTCCTGTTCTCTGGAGCAGCAGGAAACAAGCTTGCTCCATCCTCAACATGACATCCCTTCAAATATTTAAACAGGGCTATCATATCACCTCTTAGCCTTCTCTCCTCCAGGCTAAACATACCCAGTTCCCTACATCTCTCCTCATAGTACATATTGTACTATACAGAGGTAAAATAAGTACTTTTTTGTGACTACGAATGGCTGTGCAAGTTGGGGAATTCTGAGAGCTGTTGTTCCCAGCTCTCATACCTTTTCCAGGGTCTAGTACTATCATGTACATTAGATTACCCTGCTTGCTAGCATCATATTGTATTGGCATACACATTAAGGCCATGTTCTTAATGGCTCTTTCTCATAACCACTTTATCACAAGAACTCTGCACTTGTATATAAGAATATATATTCTTATGTTCACCTTCCCTTAAGTGGTACAACTCCTACTCTGGGCTTTTTAAAATATATATTTTTATTAAATAAACCACACAAATACAACAAATAATTATATGCTCATATATCCATATCCTCATATTTCAACACATTATCTATACTTCATTGTATAACAAATACAACAAATAATTACATGCATACATATATATATATATATATATATAAAATATTTCAATGTGTTATCTCTCCTTCATTGTATAACATCTTATATCATTTATCTTAATCTTCTTGTTTAATCTTAGATCTTATGTATTTTCTCAAACTTTATTTTTTCCTTTCACATGCATTTCTTTGCTTCGCTTGCTTCCATTCATTACCTTTCACAACATTCATTGTCCTTATCCTTTTTCCTTACCCTTTCTTCCTCATCTTTTCCTCATTTAGATCTCTTCCTTTCAACTTTCTGACCATTCTATCCTCTCACTTTTGCTAACCCTTGTAACACTTATTCCAAACTTCAAATTACTTCTTTTTAGCCCTTACTCACGTGTAACTTCCTCTGAATGGAGGTTACACAGGGTTGCTCACAGGTAGAGAACAGCGCTTAAACTCTCTATCAGGGAGCCAAAGTCTACAGTTCTCATATTAGTTCAGTGAGGACACAGCCAGACCCTTCAATGCTTATAGACCCCAAACCCAGGGGACGCACTCATATTACAATGTCTTTCTCTTCACAAGTAGACACCTAGGACCCTTTCACACTACGCAGTTATGAAACTATGATTTCACTATAACTGCCACAGAAATTTCCTATGGAAATGCAGCTTAAGATGGAATATTCAGTATTCTCAGCCAAAGAGTTTTAGTGCCTGCCCAAACTACAAATGCCAGGATTTTGTAAGATATAGCCTTGGCAGTTAAAGTGGAATTATAGTGCTACAGTTGTGTGGTGTGAATGGACTCTTAGATGACATCATCCTTGCCTGCCTTGCCAATACCATTAAGACAATCCAAACAAAGTATCCTGGCTCCTTTGAATCAATTTTGCAATGATTATCTTTTGTAATGTGAAAATGTACATGCCAATTAACATGTGAAGCTGCTTTATAAGGTTATTGGTCCTTTTAACTCAGTATCTTCCTCAGCCTAGTGACCTCTAAATATGTTGGAACATAGTGCTCATCATTTCCAGTCAGCTTGCCAAGAACATCAGATTAGGAGAGGTAGACTGGTCTATTGCAATAGGTAGGTGTTTTCTGGTGTTATAGGTCCAAAACACACTGCAGAAATAATCCAGTTTGAGACTGTTTTAATTGCCTTGACTCAGTGTTAGGGAATTCTGGGAATTGTAGTTTATTGTGGCACCAGAGCTCTCTGACACAGATGGCTTTACATCCACAAAGCTACAGTTCCCAGAATTCCCTAGCATTGAGTCAGGGCAGTTAAGGAAGACTCAAACTGGATTATTTCTGCAGTGTTTTGGACCATAGTCAGAGGTACCAACTACTCAAGATCCTTTTAACTAGAGATGCCAGGAGTTAAATGTGGAATCTTCTGCATGCAATGTATGTACTTAGCCCACTGAGTCATGTGTTGCTGAATATATGCATAAGGGAGTAAATGTGGTAGAATGGAATTGGGGGAGGCAAAGGCACTATGCTATAGTTAATTGTGCATTTTGAACTTTACAGTAGAGGCAAAGTCTTGGAGAGGTACAGTTTAGAGCATACCACCAGAACTGCCCCATACCCTCCAACTGTCCCGATTTAGCAGGGACAGTCCTGATTAATCTTCTGTCATTCTATTTTTAAGCTGCTTTTAAAATGTTCCAGTTTCTCTCAGCTCCTCCCACTTTTCCTCTTATTCCTCACCTTACTATGATTGCTCTAAACTGAGTTGAAAGTGCAAAAATAGGTTGTACTCAACTTGCAAGAGGAAAGGGTGGAATCTTCCCCTTCCCAGTATACTCAGCAAAAGGAAACTGCTACAGTCACTTCTAGCTAATTAATAACTTTTGCCATCTTGACCACACTCTGATTTTGCTTGGCCACACATGTCCCAGTTTTCGTCTATCGAATGTGTTTCTATGTTTTCCATTCTAAATTTCCCCCAGCCCCCTCCCCCCCGAGGCTTTTTAAAAATATTGGCTTGTAAATCAAACAAAATGGTAACATGGAAAAGACATGGGCCTTATCGCTCTAGGTTCATCTCCCACTAAAATAGTTGGGAAGAGAACTTCTTGATTTGGGATAGACTTAATTAATCGCTGGCAGATTAAAGCCATCAGCGAATGTAGCAATGTCAGTACTTAGGGCCTTTGCAGACTGCTAGAAATAGTGCAAATTGAGTCCACTTTAACTGCCCTAGCTCAGTGCTAGGGGATCATGAGAATTGTATTTTTTCTGAGGCATTGAGCCTTCTCTGTCAGAGAGCTCTGGTGCCACAATAAACTCCAGTTCCCATGATTTTGGACTGAATGTGCACTATTTCTGGCAGTCTGCAAAGGCTCTTAGTCTGTCAGTAATTAATCAAGTCAGGGACAGGGACAGGAAGAAAAATGAAATACATGGTGTTTTAACTGCAAGACTCTTTTCTGCTTACATTTATGTACGTGTGTGTGTGTGTGTGTGTGAGAGAGAGAGAGAGAGTCTACTCTGCTGGAAAAGAAGGTGGGGTGGAGAAGCCTTGGTGGCTTCCACCCCTTCTCCTCCCCGAGGACTGGTAAGCAAAAGGCACCTAAGTCACACCTAAAGCATACCCACTGACAACACAAAATTAGCATAAAAGCACAACTGAACTTTTGCACTGGAAATCGTAGCACAACAGAAGCAGGAAAGGAGGTCATTAACGGATTCTTTATGTTAATAAAAAGAAATGGCTTCCAAACAATCTCCCATTGGAGAATAAGAGAAGAGCAATGGTGTCATGCAATGAGACTGAGGCAATAGCGGAACTAATGTGTCACTGTGTTGCTATAGTGTCAGGGTGCAATAAGGTTCTTAGTAACCAAGGGCCTTTGCAGACTGCCAGAAATAGTGCACATTAAATTGAGGCACTGCCCTGGCTCAGTGCTAGGGAATCATGGGAACTGTAATTTATTGTGGCACCAGAGCTCTCTGACAGAGAAGGCTCAATGTCCCAGAAAAAAAATACAATTCCCATGACTCCCTAGCACTGAGCCAGGGCAGTGCCTCAATTTAATGTGCAGTATTTCTGGCAGTCTGCAAAGGCCCCAAGTTACCTACTGTTTTTCAATCAACAACTTTCATAGCCATTTTAGATTGTCACTGCAAAAAATCCAGTGTGTTGTGTAGGTGCATTTATTCAGAATAACAGTTGTGCTATGTTTCCTTATGAGGTAAGCTTTCATCAGACTAAAGAACGGTCCCCTGTCATTAAACTCGTTGTTGTTGTTAACTGCCCTTGAGTCGATCTCAACTCATGGTGACCCTATGGATGAGACATCTCCAAGACTCCCTGTCCTCCACTGCTCTGCCCAGCTCCTGCAGACCCATACCTGTGATCTCCTTAATAGAGTCAATCCATCTGACATGTGGCCTTCCTCTCTTCCTACTTCCCTCCACCTTCCCCAGCATTATTGCCTTTTCCAATGAGTCCTCTCTTCTCATGATGTGTCCAAAGTATGACAGTCTCTGTTTGGTCATCTTGGCTTCCAGGGAGGTTTCCGGCTTGATCTGCTTTAGGACCCATTTGTTTGTCCTTTTGGCTATCCATGGGACCCTCAGCACTTTTCTCTAGCACCACATCTCAAATGAATTGATTTTCTTCCTATTTTCTTTCTTAACTGTCAAGCTTTCACATCCATACATGGTAATAGGGAATATGATGGCTTGTATGATTCTAACTTTTGTGATGAGTTGTATATCTTTGCATTTTAGAATCTTTTCTAGTTCTTTCATAGCCACCCTCCCCATTCTTAGTCTTCTTCTGATTTCCTGACTGCATTAAACTCATGCTGTGTTTTATTTAGTTGACCTATATATATGTTTTCATTAAATGTGTGCATATCTCTCTGTATCTAGTTTTGCTAAATATATATTGCAGAAGGTCATGTTGGTCTGATAACCCCCACCCACCCCTCTCTCTGGTGAACTTGAACACAATGAGGCCCCAAGCAGGGCTAAGAATACAATGTTTAAGCTCACAATTTAAACAGCAGTAGTTGCAGTTGTTGCCACAATGTGTATCTGTTAGGCTAGGCTTCTCCAACTTGGCATCTTCCACATATGTCTCTCATCTCCATCAACCCACACAGCCATGCTGGTTTGGGATGATGGGGGCCATAGTCCTGCAAAGACAGATGGTGCTGGGTTGCTGAAACCTATGTTAGTCTAATACAGTACTTCTCAAATAGTGGGGCGCGCCCCCAAGGGGGGGGGGTGCGAGGCTCCGTAAAGGGTGGTGCAAGGCTCCGTAAAGCTCTACGCTGGAGAGAGGGAGCAGCGCGGCACGAACACTGGAGATTGTCCCAGCGCAGCCCCAGTAGCAGCCCGATGCGGAGGACCACGTGACTGCCAACGTACGTGACACATGCAAAGGACCCGACTGGATAGACATGATGCTCTATCCTGATTGGCCAAACCTGCCCATGTGACTTTTAGACCCGGAAATCGGTCCTCTGTCGGGGGGCGTGAAATGTTTTCTTCTTCCGAGGGGGGGCATGACAGAAAATAATTGAGAAGCACTGGTCTAATATGACTTTATTGCTTTTTCAACAAACAGCAAGAAACCCCAATGATGGTTTGGAATACTCCACATAATTGTTTAAAAGCAGCCATCCATTCTCATAATCCGTTTACATGGCAGTGCTAAGTTTATCAAGGGAAATGTCATAAATGCAGCTTGGAGACTTTCCAGCCAGGTTAGTGATTTTTTTTTAAGTTACACACTTTGCGTTTGGAAATGCACAAGATCCAACAGGTGGGCTAACAGGGGTAGAATTTAAGCTGGAAATGGAAGCTTAATCAAAATGGTTTAAGGTAGTTTTAAGGTAATGGTGCTGCCTCCATCTGCAGGATACAAAATTATGCATGCTGCCATATTAGAAATCCTTAATATCTTAATGAACTATGGAGGTCTGTTTTTTATAGGGTCATCATAAGCCAAAGTTAACTTGACAGCATGTAACAACAACTAGTGTATTTATTTTGACTGCCAACATGTTGCTTTCCTGTAAAATGATAGGTATAGACATAAAAATCCAGTAGTTTTCATCACTCCCAACCATCCAATACTGCAGAAGCAGGGAGCCTTTGGCTTTCCTGATGTTTTGGACATGCACAATCAGTTTGATAAGGAAAGATGGAAGTAGTAAGCCGAAACATCTCAGGCTGCATCTGCACTGCAGAAGTAATGCAATTTGGCACCACCTGAACTACCATGGCTTAATGCTATGGAATTTGGGGGTCTGTAGTTTTGTGAGATATTTAGCCTTCTCTGTCAGAGAGCTCTGGTGTTGCAACAAACTACAAATCACAGGATTCCATAGCATTAAGTTATGGAAGTTAAAGCAGTGTCAAATTGCATTATTTATGCAGTGCAGATGCAGCCTGAATGGTTCCACTCTTGCAATACTGTCTTGCTAATAAATTCATTTGTACTGCAAAGAGACTAGCCAGCATACCCAGCCCAAGATGTTTTGCTACCCAAAGCAAAGGCTAGCGTGTCTGCTTCATTCTATAAACAGAAGTCAATTGTGTACTTGAATTCTATTTCAATGTGGACAACAAGATGGTATCTTCTACTGTGCTTGAGAGAGTGGGCTAGCTGCAAAATGATGAATGACTAGTGGAATCAGGAAGAATAACTGGGGGAGCGGGTGTCAGTCCCCAACGTTGTGTTTGGTGGCCAGCATTCAAAATCATCTGTCAGTCATGAACCTGCCCACTCCCATGCAATGCTAATAGCAAATAATTTGTGAGAGACCTATTATAGGAAAGAATTCAAAGACATAGCTGTGTTACTCTGGAAAATCAGTATGCAAAGGGATCTTGTAGCACCTTTGAGACTCACTGAAAGAAAGAAGTCAGTAGCATGAGCTTTCATAGATTTGAGCCTATTTCCAAGGAAGCTCATACTACCAACTTCTTTCTTTCAGTGAGTTTCAAAGGTGCTACAAGATCCCTTTGCATACTATTATAGGGGGAAAATAATTACATAGTAATGATGTTTATCATTATATTGTGCATTGCTGTTATTGGAAGAGTTTCATACATATTATCTCAGCCTTATGAAAGACTTACAAGGCATACCAGGCACAGGCTACCCAAACCATTGGCTATTGTCTCTTTTAAACCAGATTTGAACAGCAATAGAAAATGCTGGACTCCCCCAATTAAAACCAATTCCAGTGCCATTTAGTGACTATATTATACACAGTAATGATGAGAACACCTGCACCCCCCATGTTGTTATCACCAGATGGTGAGCAGAGACTGAAAAAAACAATGGTTTGCTAAAGAATACCTAATACGTTTCCGGTTGGGATCATACTTGAACCAGAGATGTCAAAACCATGACTAAGCTACATCAGCTCTTAATAATGAGGTTCTTCACTGTGGGCGGGGGTGAAAAATCCCAAGATAACTGAACCATAGTAATTTTGCCTGGGGTTCTGCTCTGTATAGAACACATAGCATAATGATTAATCCAGTCCTGACCTTAATGCTCAAGTCATGTGGTTAACTTTGCCTTCTGTTACAAGGGCCATTAAAACAAGTAAAATAAACATGAATGGCTTCCTGCTTTTCTGTTGTTGATTTTTAAGGCAATACCCTGTTCTTTTTTGCTGCCCTTTTGGCCTTCATATCACTTTGGCCATTCTTATTGGAGGCCTGCAGTTCATTTTACATAGAAAATTAGAGCATGGTAGAATTTGCATAAATATAAACACTGTTCTCCTTGCCATAGGGTGTTGTGAATGTGGCAGTTAGCATAGAAGGATTATATGGAATTGTTCTGTGGGCTCCAAGCCATGAGAATCAAAAGTGGAGCCTCTGTTTTAAAACATTGTATATCTTAAGTGTAGAATAATAGCAGGAGGAGATAGTCATCACAACAAGGTTTTGCAAATTTCCTTGACTTCTGTGGCTAAGGCAAGGAACTGAGCTAGACAGATTATTGCTCTGACCCAGTTCTTACATATATATACTTTAAAAGTTATTTTAGGGGATTACATTTCCAAGAATACCCAAGACAACATGGTGCACCGAGAAATCAGACTATAATTCTGGGAGATACAGTCATCATCATCATCATCATCATCATCATCATCATCATCATCATCCAGTTGCCCCTCTGTTCTTGCGGGGGATCCATTCCAGACCCACCCACCCCCGAAAACTGAAAATCTGGATATTCAAGCTCCATTGATTTGAATGGAGGTGTGCATCCATGGGCGTGTGCCCCATTTTGTCCCCCTCTGTTTGCCACTCACGAACAGATGAGGGACACGGACTTGAAGTCTGTGAAAACGGAGAAACAACTGTAATAATAATAATAATTACAAACTGTTTTTAGTTGGAACAGCATGAATTCTAATGAGAACGAGGGTGGACAAAGACATTTTACTTCCTAATGCAAATGATCCCACTTGATTTATTTTACTGATTAATTGCTTTACTTAACTATTCATATTCCAGCTTATATAATGAATTTTCAACATGTCATACATAAAATCAATTAAACAATTTCAAACCATGACACTTCAACAAGTTAAAAGAGGTTTAAAAGATTAAAACAATTTAAAAATACCTGATCACTGACATTTTGGACATAAAGAAGCAACTTGGACTGGCAGTTCAATCTAACTTTGACACTGGCTATTGGGTAGTGTTCGCCATCACCCATGAGGGCAGCAGTGCAGTTTATAGGGTGCAGGACACACACCACTCTTTCTTTTAAAAAAGGAGACTATCCAGGGAACTCAGGAGTAATGATTAAATGACTCCACCTGCCCACCATCTACCACCTGAGGCAGCTGCTGAACTTGGCATAATGGTAGAGCCAGTTCTTGTATGTTGGGAGAGACAGACATATGCCTGTGTGTGACAAAATGCATGGTGTAGATATAGTGCAGGCATCCTGACTGTCAGGTCTATGTCAGGTTAGAAGGGTTGCGATTTTCAGGTTCAGCTGGTTTTTCTTTTGCTTCCTATGTTTGATCAGCTACATAATGCAATGAGTGTTTCCAGTGAGACAAACTCATTAATCTGATGCCATCAATTGGGCTCTCGGTGCTTGTGAAATACACTGACTCACATTGTGGAGATGCAACGGATCACCTAGTCCAACTCATTAGCCCAAAATATAAGATCCAGTACCTAAAGCATTCCTGACAATGTCTGTCCAAGCTTCTCTTGATATGAGCACAGATTTCATGTCAAATTATCTGTCTGCTGAGCTGCTCTTACAACAAATTTTATTGTTGTTTTTCAGCCTGGCAAGGAAGAATTAAATGAAGCCTGCCAAAGGCACATCCTTGGACTGCACATTACTTATTCTTGATGTAGGACTTTGAGATCTACTACTCTCAAATGAGGAAGTTGTTGTTTTTGTTGTGTTTATTTGTATCCCGCTCTTTTCCCAGAACTCAGAGTGGCTTCACAATATTAAAAAAATACAATTAAAAACACAGAAAAGAGGTGCATTAAAAAGGAATGAAATTATCACAACGTTAAAATAAATACGGTAGCTATTAAAAATACATTTTAAAAAGATAAAACTGTATAAAACTTTAAAATGAAACAACATCCCAAGCCAGTCTTTTACAAACATTTCGTTTGAAAAGCCTGTCTAAACAGGTAGGTCTTAGCCTGCCGACAGAAGTCCAACAAGGAGGAAGCCATTCTGGTCTCCCTGGGAAGGGAGTTTCAGAGTCTAGGGGCAGCCACCGAGAAGGCTTTCTCTTGTGTCCCCACCAACCGTGCTTGTGATGGTGGTGGGATGGAGAGAAGGGCCTCTCCAGAGGATCTCAGAGCCTGGGCCAGTTCATACAGGGAGATACGGTCTGCCAAATAGCATTGACCTGAGCCATATAGGACTTTATAGGTCATAACCAGCACTTTGAATTGTGCCCAGAAACAAACTGGCAGATAACAGAGCTGTTTCAACAGGGGCATTGTGTGGTCTCTGTAACCTGCCCCTGTTAACAGCCTGGCTGCAGCTCTTTGGACCAGCTGAAAATTCCAAACACACTTCAAAGGCGGCCCACATAGAGCCCATTACAGTAGTCCAAACAGGATGTAACCAAGGTATGTACCACCATGGCCAGCTCTGGCATCTCAAGCACTCCTGGTCACTGCAGAGACCTGGGCCTCTAGGTTCCAATAGTACCCCCAAACTGTGAACCTGTGTGTTCAGGGGGAGTGTACCCCATCTAACACAGCTGGATCCCTATTCCCTGATCTGCCTTCCGACTGACCAGGAGCACCTCTGTCTTGTCTGGATTAAGTTTCAATTTGTTTGCCCTCATCCAGTCCATTACTGATAACAGACAGCCTCCTTGGATTGAGGTGGAAAGGAGTAGTAGAGTTGAGTGTCATCTGCATATTGATGACACCGCACCCCAAAACTCCAGACAACCTCTCCCAGTGGTTTCATGTATATGTTAAATAGCATAGGGGACAACACAGAACCTTGAGGAACCCCATAGGCCAATGGCCAGGGGGTTTAGCAGGAGTCCCTCAGCACCACCTTCTGGGTTCACCCCTCCAGGAAGGAAAGTAGTCACTGTAAAACAGTACCTCCACGTCCTATTTCAGAGAGGTGGCCCAGAATGATACCATGGTCAATGGTATCAAAAGCCACTGAGAGGTACAGTGGAACCAACAGGGACACACTCCCCCTGTCCAGTTTCCTGTGTAGGTCATCCACCAAGATGACCAAGGCTGTCTCTGTTCCATAGCCAGGTCTGAAACCAGATTGAAATGGATCTAGATAGTCTGTTTCATCCAGAAACCCCTGGAATCGGGAAGCCACCACACATTCCAGTACCTTGCCCAAAAATGGTAGGTTGGACACTGGTCGATAACTAGCCATTATAGTGGGATTCAGGGGTCGCTTTTTTAACAAAGTTCTCATAACAGCCTCTTTTAGGCAAGTTTGGACTTTGCCTTGTTGTAGGGAGGCACTGACCACCTCCTTCACCCACTCAGCCAGTCCCCCTTTGGCCTGTTTAGTCAGCCAAGGAGGACAAGGATCTAAGACACATGTGGTGGCTTTCACCTCTCCAAGGATCCTGTCCATATCATCATTGACCATAGTTGTTAGCTGCTGAGAAGAGTGTTTTCTTGACTCATCTCATTATCCATGTACAAAATGGATCCTGCTTATCCCTACACTTGCACTTAATCCTATATTTGCAGTCAATCAGTGTCTTCTAGTTGAAAGTAACACATCATTCTCTACTAACTTTTAACTTCAAGCCTTTAACCAAACTTGGAAATGATTAATTAATTATCTCACTATGTTATTGAAATGTTCAGATTTTCTACTAATATGGCCTAACTCACTAGATTTCCTTATCAGCAGTGACATTAATTGTATACTTTAACAAGTTAATTATTTTTAGAATATTGGAATGCATTAGAGTGGATGGTTCTTTGTCTGGTAGAAAGGCCTAAGAAGGAGGATTGGAAGAAATGCTTCACGTGGCTCTGTTGCTAGTGGGTTAACCTGTGTGCTGTATCATGTTTGGGGTGAGTGAGAGAAGGATAAGTTCTGAAACCAAACAGAAGACTGGCTAGGGAGCAAATGAAGAACAGCTGGGATACAATTGGAGAAGAAGAGAAAGGCAGGCCAAAAGAAAAGAGGAATGGAATAGAATGGGATGGAGTGGGGAGTGATTTGTTTCCTTAGTGCTCATGCAGCCATAGCCTTTACAGAATGTCAGGTTCTTTAAGACAGAAAAGGTAGTATCCTCATCATCAGCATCAGCACATGTGTCTGTGCATGTGTGAATGTGCATATGTGCATGTTGTGACTCTCTTTAATTCTCTTCTTGTATTGATTTTATCCTGCTTTTTCTATTGTAATGTGTCTTTACTTTTGCTCAAACAGCACTAGAGAACCTGCATAACTATTTTAAGTGAAAAGTTTTCCTCCACCAGACACACATTTCTTCTTCTCTTGACTTCTCCCTCCCCCTACTCCTGCTTTCCATCCACCCATTACTTCAGTGGATCACATGCTTTGTAGAGTTTAGTAAGACTGGAGTTTTTAGTGTGAAGCTGAAAGATTCATTTAGCTAAACCCATGTGCTCCGTATGTCTATTCAGACATAAATCCCATTGAACACTTGTCTTCATTATTTATTACTGCTTGCACAATAATAAATTGCTCTCGATTCTTCTGTCTTGGATAATTATGTATAAAGTTTTATTCACCTCCCATTTCCTTATTTTTGATTTCTCTCTCCATTCTGCCCTTCACCTACCTCCTTCTTCAATGGATTACAATATTTTGAGAGGGTTGATAAAGATGGCACTTGGAATCAGAAGTTATAAATAATTAAATTCATGCCCTGCCATCTGTATCAGGTGTGTTCTACTATTGATCCTTGCACATCATGATATGGAATAGGGAGGCAGAGAAGATGCAGTGATTCAGTTTTGTGGATAAATGTAATGCCTTTGCCCAGAGGAATTCAGAATAATTCTGATCAAGAATTCTTCAGCCTTGATGAACCAACTGATCTTTGTAGCCAGTCACTTATCCCTACACTTGCAGTCGATTAGTATCTTCTAGTTGAAAGTAACACATCATTCCCTACTAATTTTTAACTTCACTCCTTATTACCCTTTAACAAACAAGGCATTTGAAGAGCTTGTGAACAGTGTACATGTTGGCAAGGGTGGAAAATGGGAGAAAATGTGAGGCAGATCAGTAAAAACTGGTAGATCTTTCTTACCAGACAGCTTCCAGATGTTCTTAATCCCCACCATTTTCAGGCAACAATTGTATTATGGGCACTGTAGTCCATTGGGGTGAAATCCAAGAGAATTTTTTAAAACCAACCCTTTCAAAGGTGCCAATAACAAAATGTCCCCTTAGTATTAATGGTAACAACTCTACCACCATCCCCTGTACATCCCATGGTCTGTTCTGGAAACAAAATCTTGAATAACTGACTAACTAGTGCTAATCCAATGAATTAAACTAGATCAGTTATTAGTGGCAATGAATTAATCTCACAATGTCTATCATTTAATGTTATCAAGTCAATTTTCGAATTAACACTTAAGGTTCTGGGCCTTAATAAATATCTTGATTCTTCCACCTATCTGAAACTGTAGATGGGCTTGGATGGGCTAATAGATTTTATCTATTCATAGAATCATAGAGTTGGAAGGGGTCTCATCATGGGCCTTTAAGTCCTTCTCTCTGCTCAGAGCAGGATCTCCACCTAAAGCATCCCCAGCAGATGGCCAGCCTCTTTCTGAAGAAATCCAGAGCAGGAGACCTATTTCTCTAGGCAATTGGCTCCATTGCTAAACTGCACTCAAGACATTCCTTCTAATGTTCAGTCAAAATCTACTCACTTGCAATTTCAGACCATTAGACCTGGTCCTACCTTCTGAAGCAGCAGAGAACAGGCCTGCCCACTCCTCTCTCTGACAGCTCTTGAGGTATTTAAGGAGTGACCACCCCTCAGTCTGCTCTTCACAAAGCTGAACATGCCCAGCTCCTTCAACCTTTTCTCATATTTCGTCTCAATGAAAATCTGAGCAACTCTGCCTTAGTATATCCAAAATAAGAATGGGGAATGCACAGTTAACTCACATCACTCATCACTGGCTATGCCAGCTAGGGCTGAATGGAGTTGCAGTTCAACAATATTGGAGGGCTTTCTCTGATAACAGGGAAGCTCTCTACACTGTAGTTCATTTTCCTCTGGAGACCAAGGTTTAATTCCCCAGTTGGCCATGAAATCCACTGGGTGACTTTGGACAAGTCACACACTTTCAGCCTCAGGGGAATGTAATGGCAAGCCTCCTCTGAAGAAATGTTGCCAAGAAAACCCCATGATAGGGTTGCCTTAGGGTTGCCATAAGTCAGAAATGACTTGAAGGCATGCAAGAACAATGGTCCTGATTAATTCACTATCATCCCACTTTTTCAGAAGCTTTTAAAATGTCTCAGTTTCCTTCTCCTCCTCCCACTTTCCTCCTTTGTCCTCAGCTTACTTCAATTGCTGCAAACTGAGTTCAAAGTGCAAAAGGAGTTGGTACTTAATTAACTCAGGATGGACCAGAGCAGAGGGAGGTGAAAATCTTGTCCTTTCTAGTCAGCTCAGGAAAAAGCAAACCACCACTGCTGCTCCTAGCTGGTGCATTCTTCTTCATTAATGACTTTTGACATCTTGAACACACTCTGATGTTGCTTGGCCTCATGCATCCCACTTTTCATCTGCAAAATGTTGGTGGAAATAAATATAAACATTGGAGAGTGGGCAACTGTGGTGGGTCAGGAATACAATTCCCCCTTCAAAAAAAAACAAACCATAGTGGGGTACCTGCCCTGCCAAAAAGTGATTTTTAAAATATTTTTTTAATGTTCCCTTCCAGTTGAGAGGAGGAAGGCACATTTACACTAAAGCAAGGCACTTTGCCATGCTTTACAGGAGAATTGCTCTTGGAGGAAATTATTTTTGCTTTCAAGCATTTCTTCTCCTGCTGCACTGATAAGGGTGATGAGAGGTATCTGCATTCATCCCAGATATTACTTATTGTCCACCTCTGATGTACATGAAGTAAATGTATTTTTATCTCTGCTTCTGACACAAATCTAAAAATGACAATTAGAAAAATGGCTTGCTTTTCTCTCCCTGTTCCTGTACTTCAATCGTTTTCTCTTCTATAGGGACTGATGCCCTAGAAATCTTTTGACTGAGATAGATGCTTAGGTTGGGATTTGAAAATCTAGATCTATGCACTCCCTCTAAGAAAGAGATTTTCTGAAAAGCCAATTCTTTCTTATAGAGTGGACAGCTCCAGCATTATGGGTAATTTTTTGTCAGGATGATTGCCATCAAAATCAAGACAGGTGTAGATATTTGTCATCCCTACCCTCACAGCTGTCATCTTTTCTTGTTAGTCCGGTTAAGCAAAAGCAAAAGAAGGGCACTGTGTCAAAGCCAGTGTGCCTTAGGGTGGGAATTGTTGGGTTCTGTAGATCTCTACAGAGAGATTCAAATGCACATCAATAAGAACAATCATTTCAGAATATTTGGAATACCATACATGAAATACTTCTTTCTTGCCTTCCAAAAAATACAATTGAAAGGGATAATAATAACTCTGTGTCCTATGTTGACAGTGATGGCCACATGGCAGATAGTTTATAGAGATTACATCTAGAGGCCTACCTAGAACGAAGAAGTGCATGGAGCGAAAAAGAAAGATTGTGGTCACAGCACAGAACACAATAATAACACTTTGAGACCATTTTAACTGCCATGCCTGTAGCCTGCAGAATCCTGGAAATTTGGAGTTGATGAGGCACTAGAATGTTCTTGCAGAGAATTCTAAGACCCCATAAAACTACAAATCACCTGAAATGCAGGGGTAGCTGTGCTGACCATTAAACAAAACCCAAAATCCACATTGTTTATTGAATTTATATTTATATTAGTGCTTTTTTTTCTTGAACACCCTACATTTTGTAGTGCCTTGTCCTCCTTTGTGGTTAAGACATCTGGTCACTCATAGAACAGATCAAACGTGAACTCTTCCTAGAAGCCAAGATGGTGAAACTGAGGCTATCGTACTTTGGCCACATCATGAGAAGGCATGACATTAGAAGAGACAATAATACTAGGAAAGGGAGAAGTCAGTAGAAAGAGAGGAAGACCTCATGCTAGATGGATAGACTCAATCAGAGACACCATGGGCCAGAACCTGCAGGACTTGAGTCGAGCAGCAGAGAACAAGGGGTCTTGGAGATGTCTCATTCACACAGTTGCCATGGATCAAAGTCAACTTGAAGGCAGTTAACAACAAGGATTGGGAAGGTGCAGCTTTAGATTTTGGCCCAGGGATGGATGGTTTGAATCCAAATGATCACAAGGAGGGCAATCTCTGTCCCTGAAGCCCCACTCCATTGAGAGGGAATGATGACCCTGCACACCTCTAGGCTCTGAAGTCAGGCAAGCATGTTACAGGGGAATCCAAGAGTTAGCTCTCAGCAGCAATTGACAATGACAGGATCACCCCTGCTCACCCTTCCAATTTGAAATGGGATTATAGGGGATAAAGAATAACTCATCTTCCAGACACATGGATAAATCTTTCACATGCCTGTACTCAGTAGTTGCTAATTTGTATGTCTTTTTTAGTAATAGTTTGTACTCATGTCATTTCCAGGCTGTTGGGAACCCAGTGGCATCACTAGGGGGTGCGGACCACACCAGGTGACACCCTAAGGAGGGTGACACCACTGCTCCTCAAACACCTACATTTTGGCAGAGACAGGCTGTGGCATTCATCTGCTTCCCTTTAAAATGCTTTAAGAGATGGTGGGAGTGGGGTGAAGCCCAATGGGAGGAGAAATGAGAGGCTCAGAATTTTTTTAAAAAATGAATTCTTTAAAAATTTCTATTCTTCTTAAAATGTTCTTTAAAAACATCACATTTTAACAAAAATTTCACTATGTATATGTAAATACATTTAGGTTGTGCATATGCTATTGTAATTTGAAGGTATAATTTTAATTTTGCTAGTTGTTTATATCACAACTATTAGCATTACATTCAGTGGCATATGGGAATTACAATTTACAAGTAATATTAGTGCAAAAAAGCATTACTAATGATTCTGTAAGGTGTATAATGGGAGGATGTTGATGTGGGGGTGACACCATGAGGTACCGCACTGGGTGACACCAAACCTGGTGACACCACTGAGGTAACCACACCCTTTCTCTTCCTATATCAGTTAGTGAGGTTGTTCATCCTCCATTTTGTAAATCACATTTCTCTCTTTTATTCTCCCATCCATGTTTAAAGGGTACGTGTTACTGAGCCTGTCACTACATGATGTTATTTCTAAGTATTTGCAAATAACTCTGTATGTTTTTACAAAGAAGACTACCTGCTTTATTTCTCTGCCAGAACCTGTGGATGGGTGTGATGCAGGACTGGTTGTTGCTCACCTTCTGCTTGCAACTACTAATTACTCTGCTTGTGAGATATACGAATGCCTCACCTTTCCCAACAAAATAAATTGATGGCAGTTGTTGCATTTCCCTTGCATTTCAGACAGCAATGTTGTTTAGTGTTGACACAGTGAAAACTGGAGATGGCTCCTGTACATTTAATGGTTGTGTAAAACAGAAAATTTAAACAGGTGTTGCTTGTCACCTGCTTCCCTGACAAAAACTCTTTGCTGAAATACCCTCTTCTACACAACCATTAAAGGTACAAGAATCATACTGTTTTCAGTCTAGCAACCCTAAGGCTGATTTCTGTGCCATAGAAATCGAATTCAGATATCTTGAGTTCAATAAAACAACATTTCTTTTTAAAAAGGCGTTTATTCTGTCTGCAACAGATGACTATCCAGTGCTTATTTGAAGTCTTTATTTGTAAAAATTCAATTTAGGATTTCCCTAAAGTAACACAGCCTGAGTAGTTTAATCCCCACTTGGTTTATCTGTGTTTCTGAGCCTCTGAATGATTTAACTGGTAACCCATATTTTAGCACATGTGGATTACTGACCCATTAACCCAAAGATGTTTTTAATCTGATTTGAATTAATGATTTGAATACCAGTTTGCTTTGGCCATAGGCAAGTATTTGTTTAAAATGTTGAAAAATTATTTTCCAAGATTGCTTCTTAATGGTCATATGCCGAAGACATATTTTTGTTGGATGATTTATTGTATAAAATTCTTTGAAATATTTTTAGTACCAGAAATATAAACTGCCATTAACTACATTCAAATAGAAGTATTCTTTTAAAATATGGCCCCTGTTCCAGCAATAATTGTATGCACTGAGGTATTACACATAACTAATTGCACACAAGTGAACAATGAGTGCAATAGTTCCAGATGGGTATTTCCAGCTATGCTTTATTGTGTCAGAGCTTGGAAAATCCATTGGTTTTGGAGTATAACTCCCAGAATCCCTAGACACCATGGAACTTGCAGTCCAGAAAGAACTTTTCATATGCACGTCTGTATCCTATATTCACATTTTGGATGTTGCACTTACAGTCCTTTAACAAAGGACTGTAAACTTCCTATGTCTTTCTAGTAAGTACTAGTACAGTGAGCCCTTGGTATCCACTGGGGCTTGGTTGCAAGACCCCTGTGGACATAAAAATATGTAGATGCTGGAATCCCATTAGATACAATGGTGTAGTAAAATGGAGTCCCTTACATATAATTGCAAAATCAAGATTTACTTTTTGGAATGTATTCATTTTTTTTTCCATTTGGGTGGTTGAATCCATGGATAAGAAATCTGTAGATATGGAGGGCTGACTCCATACTTCTGTGTCAGCTTTTTTGCCTCACTCTGGAATCAATCACATTACAGGCAAGCAGATACACCTATTTATTTATTGCAAAGATTTTTATATTACTCTTCAGCAAAGCTTTCAGGATGATTTTAAAAGACAAGACAGAAATATAAGTATGGACCCCATGCTAGATTGAAATTTCCATGCTCAATGGTATAGTGGTCTGGAGAATTCTTTGGCTGGAATATGCACATTAAATTTTGAATCATGACCCTTACATGTAGTTTCAAATAAGTTCTGAATATGGGTCAAAGCTTGGAAAGTTACTTTTAAGAAGATCTTGAAAAATTTCAGAAGCGCACAACTTCCAGAAATCTTCCAACCAAAATAGGCAATAGGTTTATTTTCAGGAAGAATGAAAGGGACCCTAGAGCATCATCCATTTAGTTATGGGGGGCTTCAGTGTGTCATTGTATATACTCATCTCAAAAGCAGCTTTCCAAGTTCTGCATCCAGGAGTAAATTCACACTATCATGCACAGCTAATTATGTGACTTTCATCAGAATAATGGACTAGTTCGTGATAAAATGACTATGCATGGGTCCTTTCTCTTGTTAAAAATAGTATTGTTTCCAAAAGGACTATGCAATTGGGACTGCTCTTTTCTTATCGCACCTGACGCATTATAGAGTTATAGTGCTGTAGAAACAGGGCTGGAAAAGCAGGCAGGAGGGCAATGAGCAAAATTTTGGCTTCTCTAGCAAATCCAAGTTGAGGGGTGGGAGACAATGGATTTGACAATGGATTTTTTTTTCTATAAAGGAAATAAAAGTCTTAAAGTTTAGGTAACCACTGCAGCCCCGACTAGCTTGTCTGTTTTTCTTCATTCCTAACTTTTGCCGTCTTGACCAAACTCTGATGTTGCCTGACTGCACATGGCCTGGTTATCATCTGTCAAGTATTGGAGAGTATGATATTTGGTTTATAAGATAAGGTATCTGAACTTTGTGTTACAGTCCTTCCATGTTGGAAGCAGGGAAAACAGAGGGGAAACTGGGTTTAGAAGAGAGAGCTTCCAATTACCTGGCAAATCAAATTCAAATTGTCAACCCTTCTCCTTCTTCCCTGATCATTGGAGGTGGACTGAAGTTTACCCATTCATAGCATGCCCACTGACCATACAATCACCATACAAGTACAACTGAACCTTCACACTGGAAATCATAGTACAACAGAAGCAGGAAAGGGTGACAGCAAGAAAGGCTGACTATAATAGTAAGATCACTTCTGTGTCAGCTTGTTGCCTCAATGGATTAATGGATCCTTAATGGATATTTTTTATGTGTTATTAAAAAGAAGCACATTTCAAACAATCTCCAATGGGTGAAGAACTAAACAATACTGGCAGCATGCGGTAAGTCCCTTCCAGAGGTGCAATTATCCTGATATATCCTGTTTTACTTGTCTAGTGTGATAAAGTCCTAAATATAATATGAAAATGTGTTCCTATTACTAGGTGTCTGCCATTTTATCTCTTATATTAATAATACCTGTTATGAGATCTGTTATGTTAATTAGGTTTAATTTTTGCAGATGAGTAGTCTGCTTCCTATGTATTCATTCATTGAAAGCATTTCTACCCACTGCTTAGTACACACACACACACACACACACACACACAAGGTAATGGTAGTGATGATGGCTTCTACCCCCTACTTTCCATTAAAAAAGGAGGGTGGGGATGGAGGGAAATAAAAGATAGCACTCAAGAAAGCTATTAAAGCCATCAAAACAAACTGAACAATAACATCATAAAAATCATGAATACAAAACAATCTAAACAATAATACCGTTAACATCAGTGAGCAATGAGATACCTGTTTACACACCTTTCCTAAGAGTGGAACGTATGTGTAGTGATTGCAAACCTGAGGGGGTGAGTGCATTTCACAATCTAAGAAAGAAATAAGGCAGCAACACATCTGGTAGCAACAAAAAGTCTATGAAAAACAGCCTCTCCTGGTAGGATTGCAATTTTAAAAGGCAGAACAGAAAAAGAAAAGGGAAAGGGGAGGAAAGAAGAAGAAAGCAATTAGATTTTCAGGAGAGCTGATGGAATAATAAACTTTTTCACAAGTCGTCTGTCCCTGCTGCAGTCTGCTGGAATGGGCACAGTGAGGAGCATGATAGAGATGGCCTTTCAGAAGTAAAGTAATTGTGGACACATTTGACAAATTTTGAATTTGCTGTACACACCCCAGATAATAGTGTGAACTGTGAATCATAAATGTCAGTTCCAAAATGCCCATCTGTCCAAGATCCAGTTTTCCTGATGTCATTACCTGTTCTAGGCCATATTATTGGTCATAATTTGAAATTTTGCACCATGAGATGAACTTGGTCACAAATTTTTTTAAAGAAAAAGACATAGAAACTTGTATTCAAGAGCAAATATCATTGTAACTTAAGGTGCTAAATCTGGGCCAAGGAAATCTGGGATGAAATCTTCATTCTACCTTGGATTCACCCAAAGCCTGTTTACATGGCGTTGTGAAACTAGTTTCAAACTTATTTACCTATTATATCAAGAGATGCAGGAGATGTAAGCTGGTTAGGAATTATTATTGGCAATCTTTCAAGGCTATGGTTTCTGGGGTTCATTACTGGTAAGCCATGAGAGTTAAACTGGTTGCAAAGAAATATCAATGGTTTACATCTGCAATGTTTATTGACATGAGTTGCACTTGACAAGCTGCTACATCTCAGTTTTAGTTAGTTCCAGATGTTTAAAATGGATGTAACATTGGCTGGCACCTTAGGCTTATTGTAGGAATGGAGAGGACTCTTGCCTGCTAAACATAGTGCTGAAATGAATTGCAGTGGTTTGTTTCTTCTTAAATTATCTCAAACCATATGAGGCAGGTAAAAGTAGGTAGACCTCTTACACTTACGTTCTCTAAAAAGAGAGGAAATCCCTCACTGGGGAAAAAACTGACAAGGAATTGTATATGCTAATGTCTAAGTATGGGTGTACATTTGGAAATAATTACTATAATTTAAATAGAAAAACACAGAACAAGTCATCATAGTGGGAAAAAAGGCTGATTAAGTGACCTGTAACAATTTCCAAGTTAATCCATAGCAGGAGAAACCTAGAATTTCAGGCACATATGAAGTAGAGGGTTGGAGTAGAATGGTAGGTGGTAAGGCCAGAAGGAAATTAAATGCAGAAGTATGACAAGGACAAGGACGTTGTTAACATGAATGGCCATTCACAAAATTGTTGTTGACAAAACAAACATCCTGTCACTGAGTAACTCAATTAACACATGTAATGTGATAAGAATCCATTATCCAGTTGAAAGCTCAGGTGATAGACAGGAACTTCATAATAATTTGTAGCTCAGTTGTCTCCCTTTGAAGTTGCTTTTCTCCACAACAGCTACTTTAAGAATCAAATTTTATTGCTATGATGGGATTCCTTTCCTTTCTCCTTTCCCCCCCCCCAGAAGACCTGAGATACTTCCCGGGATACTTTTGGGGGCCTGGGAACCCCAAATGTTTTTCTTGCTACCTGTAAGCCTAAGGTATTTGATGTAGTGCTTTGAGTGTTGGACTATGGAGGCATTCACACTCAGTTTTTTGTTCTAAGGAAAAGCGGATCACCACACTGATACATATCAGGATCGTTGTTCCCATTACATTTTGGGTTATTCAGACATGCCATCGTTTTGGGATAAAATGGAGCCACCTCCATTCTCTTGAATGATACAGAGTGATCCGAATCATATTGCCAATGATGCGGATCAATGCAGATCTTTCAGGAAAACAGAAAAAACTCCAGTATCGAATATCCTGGGTTAAGTGGGGTTTTTGGTAGCCCCCTCCAAAAGTGCACCAAGTGCATTCAGGTTAAGTGTGAACACCAAGAAAATAACCTGATCCAGGATTATTTTCATAGTTTTAATGGGGCTTATGACTCTGAAGATCAGGATTTAATTTTCAGCTTGCTTTTCATACCCACTGGGTGACCTTAGGCAAGTCCCATGCTCTCAGCCTCAGGAGAAGGCAATGGCAAATCTCCTCTGAACAAATATTGCCAAGAAAGCCCCATGATAGGTTCACCTTAGGGTTGCCATAAGTCGGAAATGACTTGAAGGCATACAACAACAACAACCAGTAAGCATAATGCTACTGGGGATATAGCCTAGGATTGTCAATTTAGGATAATCTCAGACCCAAAAGTGTTTGGGCCAAAGCTTGTGTCCTAGAGATGGTCTTGGTGATGTTATTAAGCATTATGCATTAAGTACCAACCACCGTTGCTGACAGCTTGTCATTCAAACACACAGACATATTTTCCTGTTTCAAAATTAAGACAGAAATTAGGGAAACAAATTTGTAGTTTTGCAAGATATTTAGCCATCCCTATCAGAGAGTTCTAGTGCCACAACAAACTACAATTCCCAGAATTCTACAGCACTGAGCCAGAGCAGTTAAAGTGGTGTCAAACTGCATTATTTAGTGGTACTTCAAACTGTGGATGCAGCAGACATTGTCATCTGGACCTTCCCTCCCAGTAGCATCACTGGGGGGTGCGTGGGGTGCGGACTGCACTGGGTGACACCCCGGGGGGGTTGACACCTGAATGCCCCTCCACCCCACTCCCAGTGCTTCTGGCCGGAAGGAACAGGGACTTCCACCCAGGAGGGGTGGGATTTCCAGCCAGAAGGGGCGTACCCCTACCCCTCCTTGTTGCAGCTCAGTATTCTGCAGGAGAATCAGGTCCCAGGAAGGAGCAGGGCCAGCCACATGTGCCTCTATGCCCCTCCTTGCCGCGGCCCAGTTCTCTCTTGAGAGCTGGGCCTGGCAAGAAGGGCATGGAGGAAGAACCAGGCCATGGCAAGTAGAGGCATGGAGGCACGCATGGCCGGCCCTGCTCTATCCTGTGGCCCCATTCTCCCCAGAGGAAGAGCCAGGCCATGGCAAGGAGGGGCAGGGCATGCCCCTTCTGGCCAGAAGTCCCGCCCCTTCCAGCCGGAAGCACCACTGCCCCTGCACTAGGTGACACTAAGACTCGGTATACCACTGCTCCTTCCCACCTTTTCAGACCAAGGATTGCCTTTTTTAAATAGGATACATATGTCTACTACATCAAACCTGGATTTTAACTACAAGATTCAGTTTTCAAAGTTGCAAAACTGTGTGCCACTGAACCCAGAACTGTGAAATGATTTTTAATTTTTATTTTACTTTTTTAAAAAGATTCATCTTTTGAAGACCACAATCCTGTGGAAAATTTTCTCAGACAATTCCTACTAAAATAAACACGGCTGTATATACAAGAATTTCTTCTGGACTGAACCAAAGGAATTTTACAGTGCAGTCCTACAATATCTATTAAGAAACGAGTCTCATGTTTTTAGTTAAGATTTCTCTGAAATGAGTTTGGATCGGATTGCAGTCTTGATGTCGCGGGTGGAAACATGATATATGAATTATTAATAAAGGATCAATAAATTAATTATTAAGTTATAATTTAAAAGTTAACTGACATAAGGAGAAAGGGGACAAAATACAATTAAGTCATTTGATGGCACCATATGGACAACATGTGAAAGCAGCCATGCTAGGAAGAGTCCTCCAGGCAAAGGGAAGAACTATTTCAAAAGATCTAATGAAAGGCATAAGTAGATAACTGGAGCTGCTAAAAAAACCAGATGGAAAGCCAGAGTTTGAAGCTAAAAATAAACAAAACTGGTCAGACCTAAATCCTAATCCCCTCCCTTAAAAGATATGGGTACCTTAGATGACCCACAGATTGTGGATGGGGTTAATAAAGGCTCAGCTAGATAGATACATTGTTGGAGATAGCCTTTGTTAGATCCTTGGTGTCAAATGTGCAGCCACTGGAATCAGAAGAAGGAGAAAGAGAGAGAAAGAGGGAGGGTGACAGAACAACCAGAGAGTAGACAAGATGAGAGAAGTCAGCAAAGCGAACACAGTCACAGAGAAACCACTGGTGCTGATAAGTCACTTACAAAGGCTGTATGGAAGAGTATAATATTCTATCAAAATTATAGAAATGTCAAACATGGAAGGACATTGGCTTAGATCCAACATAAAACTAGCAGCACAATAAATGAATAAATAATTTGCTAGTTTAAAGACACTGGATGTATATGTCCCAATACTATCCCCAAAAACCCACCTTTGAAGCCATGCAGCCCCCCAACAGAGATATTCCAAAGGTGTTGGAAGAAAAAATAGTGAATGACAATGCACCCAGCAAGGTATAATGCTACAGGGAGCAGCAGCTACCTACCAGGAGAGAGCTGGAGGCATCATCATTGGGTCCTAGCTATATCAGAGACCGCCTCCTCCCGTATAATCCCCCCCCGTGCGCTCCATTCTTCTGGGAGAAATCTCCTAGAGCCTCAGAGAGTGAGGCTCTCTACGGCCTCCCAGAGGGCCTTTTCTATCGTTGCCCCCAGACTCTGGAACGGCCTGCCGGACGAGATCCGTCAATTAACATCTTTGGACAGTTTCAAAAAAGCTGTCAAGAAGGATCTCTTCCGGCAGGCCTTTCCAGACTAAATGACCCGGCCTGGCCAGCTCCCTCCTTCCTTTCAATCCTGGCTCCTATTCAATACTAGCAACGAGTTTGCTTGCTACAATTGCTAACTGCTCATTGTTAGTTTTTACATTTATTCTTTTATATTCTTGATGTTTTAATTGTATTACTGTTTAATATTGTTTTAAGGGGGGGAGGGATATCTTATTACTGTAATTTGTTTTTAACTTGTAAACCGCCCGGATTGGGTAACCATTGGGCGGTATAGAAATAAATTTTATTTATTATTATTATTATTATTATTATTATTCACCACCTCTCTTTCCAGTGCCATAGGAATTTCTTGGTGGTGGTGGGGACTTACGACTTTAAAGGTAGGGCTTGTGGGGGGAGCATTGGGAGACATAGATATATAATTGCAGCTAGTCTTCTGATGCAGGATTTCAGCCTGCATGTATATGTGGGTCTTGTGCTACCATTTGCACAATAGTTATAACTATGCTAGCAAAAGGTTTTGCTTTGCTTGTATCATGTTGGATCTAAGCCAACTTCTTCCCCTGACAGTCCTATAAATATGATAGAATAATATGTGGGGGGTTTTGGGAGGTGGGGGGACACACACTTTCAGGTGTTGCAATGGGGCAACAACTATAAAGGTGAATTTGTATAATTATGATGTTGTAAGTCAGACTTACAACATTGTAATTGCTGAACAGAATGCTAGCTGCTATCTCTTGTGCAGCCAAGTACACAATGGAAAACTGAGCTAGAGCCTTCTCCAACTCTGGAAATTCATTTCAACTAATGCAACATGTTTTCTGGTTACCCAGTGATGCAGCTGGAGGGACCTGATGCATGTCTGCTTCAGTTCACAATGAAACAAGATGCTTCATAGGTTGATGTTCCTGGGATTTGCCCAAACTATTTTGCTGTTCCAGGTGGGTCATATTACAGTTGTTGCATTAAGACCATCTTCCAAATTTTTTCTGACTCAAAGAGGATTATCATTTAAACAAAAAGAAGCTGGAGGGCTAATGCAAGTGTATGGATAAAGAGGGGGGGGATCAAAATGGGGGTATTGGCCCCACCAAATAGGAATTCTACCTCCCAAATGAAATTTTCCTTCAGTCCTCAAATTTCTAGCATTGCAGAGAATGAGACATTGAAAATCATTCAATCAATGTTGGGTTAGTGGACTCATTTCTGCTTTTTGTTTTTAAGCCATCGATCCCTAACTTTTGCTACAGCACTTTATTGTTGTTGTTGTTGTTGTTGTTAATTCAATTACATCTCGCCTGTTCCCCAATACTGGGACTCCAGGCAATGTGCAAAAGTTAAAACAAATATTGTAAAAAGCAACAACACCCAAAGTCATACCTAAATACAAAATATTATTATTTCATTTAAATTACCCATAAAATTAATCTAATTTAACACAAATCCATTTAAAATGGGAGTTGGGACAGAGAGACAGCAAAACAGCATACTATCAAAAACCCTAGTAGTTACTTTCTTAAAATCTTATCAGAACAGAAGAGTTACTAACAGAAGTGCAGCAAATAGAAAGATCTCATTGCTTCCCTAGGTTTCAATGCTTCTTAGGAGCAGCCACTGAGAAGGCACTCTCCTATGTCCTCACAAAATGTTTCTGGGAAGGTGGTGGGATTCAGAGAAGGACCTGCTTCAAAGATCTTCAAGTAGTGTTGCCATATCACCTAAATAGACTTTACATTAGGATTCTAGGCCTGCCATCCAGTACCTGTTTGGACCATCATTTGGTCCAGAGGCCAAGCTTTCACGTTTTAACAAAGTAAGTCCTTATAGAACTGAGATATGAGGCAAAAAGTGGAAGCATTCTTCTGTAAAATTATTCTGCAAGAAATAATTATATCAAGGAATTTCAGACATGACAGAAGAGAGAGAAACTAGTGCATGCACCTGAGTGCAAGAAACAAGGGAGGGGGGCACTGTGAAGGCATTAGGTGAGGCAAGGGAGTACAAGAGGCTGGATGGCCATCTGTTAGGATTGCTTTGATTGCATGTTGCAGCATGACAGAGGGTTGGTCTGGATGGCCTTTGTGGTCTCTACCAACTCTATGATTCTATGATTCTGTAAGTGAGGGAGGGAATGCATTGTGAAGGCTTGAGGTGAGATGAAGGAGAGTTGGGAGAGCGAGTTGTGCAGGTGGAAGAAGCAAGGGAGGGATGCATTATGAGGCCATGAAGTCAGGAAAGGCAGGGAGTGGGAGAGATGAGAGAGTGAGTGGCTGGGCTCAATAGCAATAGAATAGCATTTACATTTCTATACCACTTCATACTGAACTGAGCAATCTCTAAGTGGTTTACAACATGTAAGCCAATTGCCCCCCAAAAGCTGGGTACTCATTTTACCTACTTACAAAAGAATGAAAGGCTGAGTTGACCTTAGAGCCCCTCAGAATCAAACTCACAGTGCTGTGGCTGCACCACTGCACCACCAGGGCTCAAGAAGTAATGGAGGCAGTGGCATCTTCACACCAAGTGTGGGGGCCAAAAGGGTACACTAGCCCTTCTCCTGTGGAGGGAGCTGATGCAATGGCAAAGCCAGGAGGGGTGCGCTTCCCCCTTCTCATCCCATGGCAGGAGGCAGAACTGACTGGGTGTCACCACATTTCTGAGGTGTAACCCAGTGTGGACCACACACCCCGCACTCCCTTAGTGATGCCACTGAATAGAAGAGTGCATTGAGAAGATGCAAGATCAGATGAAGGCAGGAGTAGGAGAGACAGGGAAGTGATGGTACAAGGAGCAGAATCAAAGAAGCAAGGGGGGGGGTACAGCACAAGAATATGAAGTGAGGCAATGGAAAGACTAAGAGACATGAGAGACTGAGCAGTATGGGTGCAAGAAGGAAGGAAGAAGCACATTGTTAGGGTATGAGGTGAGGTAAGGGAGACTGAGTGGTGGGACCAGTGGAGAGCAAGAAGAAAGGAAGAGGTGCCTTTCTAGAGACTGACTAGGAAAAATAGGAGTGGGGAGAGACAGAGGGGAAAGAAGGAAAAGGAGGTTGAGAAGTTCTGTAGTTAGGTGAAAAGAGCAAGTTGTATTTGGTGTAAGCTTTTGCAGACAGCAGCCCATTTCATCAAATGCATAGAAAGTTGCCTCAATTGGCAGATATTTATACCCTTCTTTGGGCTGGGAGGATGTAATTAGTGAGCAAAGAGAGAATGAAAATATAAAAATATAAACATTTATCATTACCTTAACTGGCATTAACAAACAACAGTTGGAGGATGTAAGAATAGACATCCTAGCACAGATGAGCTGCATAGCATGTAGATTTGGATGAAAAGTCAAATAAATGAAAGAAGGTTAAAACAGTTTTTTAGTTATAATAAAATATTGATTCTGCATCCCTCATGGAAATAGATCTGAAATTAGAGAAAGGTTATCTGATGAGAAATACCATCTGAAGTGTCCGTGCATGACATAATATTAATATTATTATGATTGTTGCTTTCTTAGGTTTTTGTGGGTTTTTCGGGCTGTGTGGCCATGTTCTAGAAGAGTTTTTTTCTGACGTTTCGCCAGCATCTGTGGCTGGCATCTTCAGAGATGCTGGCGAAACGTCAGAAAAAAACTCTTCTAGAACATGGCCACACAGCCCGAAAAACCCACAAAAACCTATGAATGCCGGCCATGAAAGCCTACGACTGTTGCTTTCTTATTGGTACTGCACTAGTAATATGTGCAATACATTCTTGAAGGTTGCCTATAGTGTAGTATGGGAATCTTAGAGGTCTGTTATTCAGATGGTTGCCATAAGTCAAAGCCAACGTGAAGATGATTAACAACAAGGAGTGCATGTGTCAATCTTGTAAGGTTTCACTCTCTCTGTAAGGTAGGTTTGCTATGAGGTAAGGATGGCCCCACAGTTATTTGGTTAACTGCATGATCAAGCAGAGATTTGAATTTACCTTCTAAATCCAGCATTTTAGACATTACTGACTCTCTCAGATAAGTTGTAACTGTAAAAAATGTTGTGAAGGTTGAAACATGGAAAGAAAATATAACTATTACTGTAGATAATTTTCATAACATGCACATAATTTGAATATGTAGAGTCCTAGCGTGATGTAATAGTTTGACCAGGGTTCGATTCCCAGCTCAGCCATGGAAAGCATGTCACATGCTCTCAGCCTCAGGCGAAGGCAATGGCAAACCTCCTCTGAACAAATCTTGCCAAGAAAACCCCATGATAGGTTCACTTTAGGGTTGCCATAAGTAAAAAATGACACAAAGACACACAACAACAACAAAAGAATAACTTGCATGATTTGCAAATTGGATCCTGAATTTGGGGAAATGGAATATGACACCTATCTTAGAGGCCATGTAGTCTCATACTGGAAGATTAAGTCCATGATAGATTGAATCTAAACTGTTTTTCTTTATGATCTTACTTTTTTTCTGCTTAAACATTGAAAAAATGAGTTCATTCATATTATAACTTTGTCTTCCGCACTCTTCTCCATTGGTCTTCCATCTGTTTCTGTGGAAAAATGCTGGACAAGGTGCAAGATAGCTCTGTCAGAACCATCAGGAGAATAGATGGCATCTCCCTCCTGTGTCGCCTACCATCTGGGTTGCTTCGCTCAAACTTTTGCCTCTGCCAGGGAGGCCTCCTCAATGCCCTTCATTTCTAAGGAAGCAAAGGCAAATTCTGCATGACTGCTCCATTGCAAGCTTCCCACTTTTGACTCCAGCTCCCAGTTTTAGTCTGCTTTGTCTGGGCTGCTTCCTTTGATGTCGAATTAAAGCATTTCTAATACAGTAACTTGAATAGTGTTTAAAGTCAACCAAGAGTGAAAGCTCACTGCAGGTACAGGAGTTGTGCATGACGGTTCATAGCAACTGTTCAAGAATCTTCACCAAATGGCTGCCCTGGGAGGTGGTGGGGCAGGGGAGTAGAAAATTGGCATTCAAAGTGAGGAGGAGGTATTTCTGCTCCTTGGTTTACGAAGGGAGTAAACTTTTTTTAAAAAAAGATTTGAGAGTATGGTCTAGATCCAGAGAATCATGCAGTGGGTTCTACTGCTCACCCAAGGAAAATGTCAGCTTGTGTATCTTGTACAGCAGCCTCTCATCCAAGCCATATGAGCAAACCTAAATTGAAATCAAAAGGAGTTTCATAAGCAGTTTGTGCTTATTGCCTGGGGGTCTGCTATCCAAAGGAAAATGTCAAAAATCCCAGTGGACATGCCAAAGGCTATGGGTGCACTGAAAATAAGGCTTTGGATTCTGGCCAGTGAGACTAATTATATTGATAAAGCAAATAGGACTTGGCTTGAAATGTTATAATGGTTTTAAATGCACAGTGTCTTGTGATTTTCTGGAGCCTAACTCTCACTAGAAGTTAGAGTTTAATGAAATATTCATGCAGACACTAGAGTCTTTCCCACTGCTCTTTTGCTGTTATCATCATCTTGCCTATTCCTTGAAATCTGGGTTTATTTTGGTTCACTAAAGCAGAGCTGAAGCTAATTATACAGAAATGTTTCTCATTAATTTCCAGTTTGAAAACAGAAAAAAACCCTCTGTCTTAAATAAGTCCCATTCTTGAGAGAAAGGCAGGATAGAAATCAGTCAAATAAATTAATACAATACCTGAGATGAAAAATTCAGATTCCAGAAAAATATTGAGGTTATTTCCAAAATTACATGCTGTAGCTTGATTTTGAAAATAGGTATAAACACTGCAATACTTGGGGTGAGTGAGTTAAAATGGACCAAAATGGGGCCTTTGGGGTTAGATAATGTTTTACTTGGCAAATGAAAACCTAAGAAGAAATGGGGTGGCATTCTTAGCGAAAAGAGATGTAGCAAAAGCTGTCAAAGGATATAATGCAAAGTATGGCCAAATCATATCAATAAGACTTGAGGGTAAACCCATCAATGTAACCATAATCCAAGTTAATTTTCCAACTACAGAGGCAGAAGAAGAAAAAGAACCTGAAAGATTTTGTGCTTTTAATCCAGGAGAAAATTGATCACACACCAAAACTGGAGTTCTTGTTAATCATAGATAATTGGAATGCAAAAATAGGAAACAGATCAGAAACAAAGATTGTAGGAAAAATTGGCCTAGGATCAATGAATGAAGCAGAAGACCAACTGACTGAATTTTGCAAGGCCAACAGTTTGTTCATAGCAAACACATTTTTCAGTCAACCCAAGAAGCAACTGTATACTTTGACATCACCGGATGGCCTATACAGAAATCAAATAGATTACGTAATTGGAAGTAGAAGATGGAGAAGCTCAATTCTCTTTGCAAAAACAAGACCAGGAGCAGATTGTGGCACAGAGCATTAACTACTGATATCAAAAATTACAATAAAGCTAAAGAAGAACACTAAACCAACCATCATGCCAAAATACAACCTGAAGAACACTTCTGTAGAACTAAAGAGAATGTGAAACTAGATTTACACTATTAAACCTAACTAACCAAGAGCCAGAAGAACTCTGGACTGAAATCAGGGACATTGTCAGGGAAGAATTCAAAAAGACACCATCTGTAGCCGAAAAGAAAGAGAAACAGATGAAACTTTTCAAGCAGTTAAGGACAGATGACAAGCAAAAGTAAAAGGTGACAGAAGAAAAGTTAGAACCCAGAATACAACTGTTCAATGACTTGTGCACAGGGACAAGGAGCACTACTATAATAATACAGAGAAATAGATGACAAGACAAATGACACATTACATGACCAAGCAGAAATAAAAAGATGATGGAAACAATAAATGGAAGAACTATATAAAACAGATGAAAAAGTGACAGATTCATTCAAGGATAACCATATGAAGATGAACCTCCAGTTTTAGAAGGTGAAGTGGAAGCTGCACTCAGAGCATTTGGGAGAAGTAAATCATCAGGAACAAATGGCATACCAATAGAGTTGTTTCACTCTAGAGATACAGAATCTACTCTAGTTCTCACTAAAATCTGTCAACAAATATGGAAAACAAAACAATAGGCCACAGATGAAACATTTAATATACATTTCAGTCCCCAAGAAAGGGGCCACCAGGGATTGCAGTAACCACAGGACCATTGCACTAATTTCCCATGCAAGCAAAGTGATGCTCAAAATTCTACAACAAAGATTTTTTACCATATATGAATGGAGAAATGCCAGATGTTCAAGCTGGATTCAGAAAAGGAGGAAGCACTAGGGATCATATTGTAAACATAATGGTGGATAATGGAATGCACCAAAGAATTTCAGAAGGCAATCAGCTTGTGCTTTAAGCTGATTATAGCAAAGCCTTTGATTGTGTAGATCATGAAAAACTATGGATTGTTAAAGAAATGGGTGTACCACAGCATTTGATTGTCCTGATGTAACCTGTGCTCAGAACAAGAGGCTATTGTCAGGACAGAATATGGAAAAAAGGAATGATTTTCAATTGGCAAGCGGGGATGAGTCAACACTGCATTTTATTACTTTATCTGTTTAACTTGTATGCTGAACATATCATATGTGAAGCAAGATTAGACTTAGAGGAAGGAAGCGTGAAGATTGGAGGAAAGACCAACAACAATTTAAGATATGCAGATGACACCATATTACTACCAGAAAATAGCAAAGGCTTGGAACGATTACTGAAAAAAAGTCAAGGGAGCAAGTGCAAAGGCAGGTTAACAGTTGAACATGAAGAAAACAAAAATAATGATCACATATGATTTACATAACTTTAAAGTAGATGAAGAAGACTTTGAAATAGTTCAAGATTTTCCATTATCTCAGTCATAATCTGAATGGACTGCAATCAGCAGACTAGGACTTAGAAGGGCAGCTATGAAGGAACTAGACAAAATCCTGACGTATAAAGATACATCCCTGAATACTAAAGTTAGGATTTTCCATATCATTGTATTTCCCATTTCTATGTGTGGTTGTGAAAGATGGACAGTGAAGAAAATGGATAGGAAGAAAATAAACTCATTTGAAATATTTTGCTGGAGAGGAGTTCTACAGATACCAGGGACTGCTAAAAAGACAAATGAATGGGTCATAGAGCAAATCAAACCCAAACGCTTCCTAGAAGCCAAGATGACAAAACTGAGAATGTTGTACTTTGGCCATATCATGAGAAGACATGACTCACTATAAAAGACAATGATGCTGGGTAAGGCAAAAGGAAGTAGGAAATGAGGAAGACCACATTCCAGATGGTTAGACTCAAACAAGGATGTCACAGCACTGAGTCTGCAAGATCTGAGCAGGACAGTTGATGAGAGGGTGACTTGGAGGTCTCTCATTCATTGGGTCACCATAAATTGAAGAAGTCTGGACAGCAGTTAATGACAACAACAAATTGGGAATGACTTCTACCTAAAACTTTAGACTGAGGCCAGTCTGAAACTGCTGTGGCCAGTCAGAAGGAAAATTACCTGGCAAGAAGGAGCTATGATTTGACTCATATGTGTTCTGTACAAACTATTATTTACAAATATTTTTCTAGAAAGAGAAAAATTGAGATGTGGTTTATTAAGTACATAATCTGCTTCATTAGATAGGCCATATCTCATGCCACATAAAGTGGAAATATACTGTTGTCTACCATGCGTGCATTATTGCTCAGTTATTTTTGCAGCATGTTTCTCCCACAATGCCAACAAATTAGGCTGAAGTGAATGCAAAACAAGTTAAGAGCAGTCATGTATGTTGTATTATTGCCCACCAAAGAGAGATTGATTTATACCTGTATGAAGGGGAGATGTTTCTTTTTGTGCCAAGAAAAAAACTCATTTTATGCAAAGTGACTGGAATGACTAGCTGTGAGAGAAGACATCAGCTCCTCGTTACTTATTCTAATATACATAGTGTGTCTCTTGAATCTGATTTACCTGCCCCATTACTGAAACAATGCCCTGCTTTTCTTCTTTCATGGAACTTCTGCTAGAGACAATTCCTCAGTCCTGGATGCTGTTCATGTTAGCAGTGTGATGAAAATACTAATGATATGATCTCATGGCCACAGATCACATGAAAGTCTGCCCAGACTGATTCTGAGAGGGTGCCCCGGTTTATTTGCAAGCGTGATTGTATGTTTATTTTACAGAGATTGTGCAGAATGGGCCTCCAGTTATTGCTTGCTATAGGGACAGTCCAAAGGAACTGAGTCCTAGTGTTTCACTGAAATAAATAGCGCTTAGCGATACTAAAAATTTGACTTGGCTGTGTGAGTTGGTTTTTATGGGCAGCATGTGACACTTTTTATCATGTAATTCCCCTGCCCCATTCACAGAATTTTAAGGTGTGTATGTGTGGGAAGGGCAGTAATGAAAGAACTAGATAAGAGTAAGGACATACAACTGATCACCAATCAGAATAATCCAAGCCATGTATGAATGTGGGGGCTGGACAGTGAAGAAAGCAGATAAGAAAAAAGTAAATTAATTTGAGATGTGGTGTTGTAGAAGGGTGCTGAGGATATTGTGGACAGCCAAAAAAACAAACAAATGGGTCCTCGAACAGATCAAACCAGAACTCTCCTTGGAAGCCAAAATGACAAAAATTGAGGCTGTCGTACTTTGGACTCATCATTAGAAGACATGACTCACTCGAAAAAATAATGATGCTATGAAAGGTTGAAGGCAGTAGAAAGAGAGGAAGACCACACACCAGATGGCTAGACTCAATTAAGGAGATCACAAACATGAATCTACAAGACTTAAGCAGAGCAGTGGAGGATAGGGAGGCTTGGAGATGTCTCATCCACAGGGTCACCATGAGTTGGGGCCAACTTGAGTGCAGTTTACAACAGTAGTGTGTGTCTATGTGCCTTTACGTTGCCTGTCAATGTGACCTCATTAATTTCATAAAGGTCTCTTAGGTAAGGAATACTCAGAAATGCATTTGCCAGTTCCTTCCTCTGAAATATAACCTACAGTACCTATTATTTGTTGAGGGTCTCCCATCCAAATTCTGACAAGGGATGACCCTGCTTAGCTTCCAAGATCAGACAGGATCTGGTGCTTTTAGGATATTTAAGCTCCAAGAGGGACAGAACAGATAGGGGTATTGTTCTCCAATTTTTAAAAACCTAAGCCAGATATGAAGAACTATATGGATTTTTGGTAAGCTATGTATGCCAGCTAAATTCAATAAGTACAAAAAATTAAAGATGTGACAGCCTTAATAGCTCAGCTGAAACTCTGGTTGATTTTACCCTGTGGTGACATCCCTAATATCTCAGTGCAAACTCTAGTCATGTATATCCCTCCTACCTCAGTGGTCCAGACAACTACCAAGGTATAAGAATTCCAAAAGTCACCAAGAACAGGGAAAATTAGCAGAGCGGTGTGACTGCTTCACATTTTCATCTCCCTGTAGAGGTCATCTATCAGGTTGACTTGGGTCCAAATCACACTGCAGAGATAATCCAGTTTGAGACCAGTTTAACTGCCTTGGGAATTGTAATTTACTATGGCACCAGAGCTCTCTAACAGAGAAGGCTAAATGTCTCACAAAACTACCATTCCCAGAATTTCCTAGCTAGGATCCAAAAGCAGCCTCAAACTGGATTATTTCTGCACTGTGTTTTGGACCTAAGGCAGCTTCTGTTACAAAATTAAACCTCAAATCAGACTGGAATGAATTTTTAAAAATCTGTTTTATTCAGAAAACCCCATTTATCTTATTAATGTATGAATGCAGGATGATAATTATTCATGTCAGCTGGGTTCAGACCTTGGGGCATCACTTTAAAAAAAAGCAATTAGTTACCTCCAATGTCTTCAGATCAGTTACATGCAATAGATAGTTTAAAAAACAACAACGTAACCAGTTCTCATTTTTCAAAAGAATCTAAAATGATATAAAACATTCATTTACTTCAGATTTTTTTTTGTTTTGTTACTTAAAAACACATCTGGATGCTACAACACATTGGAAAGTGGTACAAAACATACCCTTGTCTATTTTGTCATTGCCACAACATCCACAACAGAACATGTGGCAGTATCGTGAAATGCTGCATGAACCAGCACTTGAAGCAGATTATACTGTTCCTTCTAATGTCAGGACTAAAGTCGCTGCACAACTTTAGAATTAGAATAGTTGGAATACTATAAAGTCCTCCCATGACTATGCAAATAGGTAAACATTACAATGACCTGCTGCAAAAAAGGTTGAGGTTGTCCCTTGTGAAGTTACTACTGTAATACTATGTAATGTCACATTTATTACAGCCCACAAACCAGATAAATGTAGTGAAAACAAGACATTATAAATCAAGGAAGATGAAAATACATTAAGAATTGCATATTGCAGTGGAAAGGTGGGGGGAAGCATCGCAAGGAATGACCACAATACACCCAATTGGAAGAAAAACAGGCCACAACTTTATTGAATACAGCTGACAGGTAAGGTTGTCCCAAAATGCATGAGGTCTGGATCTGGTATTGACCAACCCTCTGTTCATTGATGAACCAAGTTGCATGGTCTCGGCCAAGCTTTGGGATGACAAAAGGGGGAACTGGCTGATCGTATTTCTCATCTCAGGGAGCCAGTTGTGTGCATATTCACATCTCTATGCCCTTGTCACTGGGGAACACTGATCCAGTGTTTCCCCTGCAATGGCAACACCACAAGGCACCCACGGGTCCCTGGTGGACTCCTGATCCAGTGCTCTACAACACAGGAAACCATACCCACCAGATCCAAGACCCATGCTACTGCCACTGGAAAAGTTGTGACAGCACATCCCTATCCCTGAAAAGAGGGAAGGAGGTTGAGAAGAGCTGAGTGAAAATGGCGCTGGCCACCAGTGCCACGTGGCCTTAAATAGGTCCATCAGCCAATCACCATTGTGGAGGCCCAGAAGTCCCACCCCCTCCAGCCTCCCCCACCAATCTCAGCGCCTCTCTGCCTCAGCACCAACCAATGAGGTGGCACTTCCACTCTCAGGGTGAGCTGGGAGTTGTAGTCCAGTCCCTGGGCAGGAAGCAGCCAATGATGGTCCCTGAATCCCAGCTCTAGCCTGCCAGGGGAATGCCAGGGCAGGGATGACCAGCCCAGGTTGACACCTCTCCCCGCCATTTGGGTGTGTACTTCAAATACTCAGAATTTTAAAAAATTACTACAGATTTGATGAAAGAGAAAATTTGTATCTTCAAGAAAATGAGCAGCGTCAGCCATTGAGATCTAGAGGAAAGTAGCTAATTAAAAGTAGATGTATTTTAAGTAGTACTTCCAAGTCTTTCTGAGCAGATTTCCTTACTATGAGCTTAACCCTAGCCTTCTTCAGAAACAGTGGGAACCACCTGTTATCTAAGGGGGGTTGCAGACTGCCAGAAATAGTGCAAATTGAGCCCACTTTTAGGGTTAGGGAATCATGGGGACTATAGTTTATTGTGGCACCAGACCTCTCTGACAAAGAAGGCTCAATGTCTCGGGGGGGGGGACAATTCCCATGATTCCCTAGCACTAACCCTAACCCTAAAAGTGGATTCAATTTGCACTATTTCTGGCAGTCTGCAACCCCCCTTAGTAAGTGATGGAACTGACTATATGTAAAGCCCAATTAGATATACCTGATCTTTCCCTTTTAATAAGCCAAGATGAATCTGGGTCAAACAAAGATGATGAACCAGCTCTCACTTCTATAAGGAGTCTGTCTGTATCCTGAGGGTCAACAATCTGAATTGTATCTATGAAGGCTGACCAGATGGCATCCTAGAAGCCCGCATCTCTGATTTCTTCCTTTGAGCAATTTAGTCTGGTGTGCATTTGAATTCTCTGAATCTAGTTACACTGTAATCCTAGTCCGACTGAGCAATATATATCTGGAAAATAATTACTTGAAGCAGAGAAGTGAAAATGGGAGAACCTGCCAAGACTTTTTAATATCCATCTGGCATTTCTATTCATCTAGGACTGACGTTGGCCATTACACTACTGTCTGTCATTCTTTCACAAGGCCCATTTTTGGCTACAACCTTGTAATTTTGTTCCAGTTCTGTAAAGACATACAAAGTAAAGAGCAAAGGGCCACCATTTAGTTTATTTTTACCAACTTACTTTATTTTTACATATTTTATTTAAATTTTAAATTTTTATTTAAATTTTTACTTAAATATTTATTCATCTTAAAATATTCTAAACTGCATTTATTTTATTTTTTTGTTTATTTATTCAAATATTCATATCTCATCCAATATCTAAAGATCTCAGGGCAACATGCAATAAAAATAATGTAACTAATTTAAACAGATTTTAAAAAATTGACTTCATAGAATCATAGAGTTGGCAGAAACCAAAAGGGCCATCCAGTTCAACTCCAAGCCATGCAGGAACTCACAATCAAAACACTCTCAACAGATGTCCATCTAGCCTCTGATTAAAGACCTCCAAAGAAGGAGACTCCATCATATTCCAAGGCAGCTTTTACCATGAGGAAGTTCTTCCTAATATTTAGGTGAAATCTCTTTTCCTATAGTTTGAATCCTTTACTCGGTATCCTAATCTCTGGAGCAGCAGAAAACAAGCTTCTTCCATCTTCAATATGATATCTTTTCAGATATTTAAATATGGCTATCGTGTCCCTCTTAACCTTCTCTTCTCCAAGCTAAACCTACCCAGCTCCCTAATTCTCTCCTCATAGGGCATGCTTTCCAGACTTTTCACCATTTTGATCACCCTCCTCTGGACACGCTCCAACTTCTCAAGATCCTTTTTGAATTGTGGCACCCAGAACTGGACACAATATTCCAAGTGAGGCCTGACCAAAGCAGAATGGAGTGGCACTATTACTTTCCTCAATCTAGACACTGTATTTCTATTGATGCAGCCTAGAATCACATTGGCTTTTTTAGCTGGTACATCACACTGTTGACTCATATTCAGTCTGTGGTCTACTAGGACTCCTAGATCCCTTTCACATGTAGTCTTGTTAAGCCAGGGGTCACCTGTCCTATAGCTGTGCATTTCATTTTTTCTGGCTAAGTGCTGAACCTTACATATCTCCTTACTGAAATTCATTTTGTTAGTTCTGGCCCAGCTTTCCATTCCGTTAAGAAACCTGATGGCAAGTCTTAGCCCAGATTTTTACCTTTTTTTAAAAAGCCACTTTCTGGGGTTTGATGGAAGGAGATGAGTTTGGTGAAAGCATTGCACCAGATGTTTGAGTGTTTGTATATACACTGACTGGTATTCACACTGATGCTTGTTCATTTTATGAAATGCACTTCCCAAAGAGCAAGGCAGTCCCAAAAGGTTATTAAGCTTGTTTCATTTGACTAACATTTCTGGGTTTTCAACAAACTGTTGATGGTTCCCTCTGGAATATTTCTCCACACACATCAAGAATTAGTCATAAACAATACAAATATTTGTGGTAATATCTCCTAGATGAAGGAATGGATGAATTTTATGGTAATAGTTTCAAAGGAACCAAATTTACCATTCCCCCCCCCCTTAATTTTGGGATTCTGCTGTTGTCACTGCTACATGCAGTTTCTCTTTTACCTATCCTCTTCAACAGCCTATGTCCACGCTTTACCACTGGCGATAAATTGACAGTTAATATTAACAATCACTTTTGTTAAATTATGTTAATTACTTTGTTATTTAGTATGCAAAGGGATCTTGTAGTATCTTTGAGACTAACAGAAGCTACATCCGCACTGCAGGAATAATCCAGTTCGACAGCTTTTTAACTGCCATGGCTCCACGCTATGGAATTCTGGGGATTGTAGTTTTGTGACTTTCTCAGTTGGAGAGCTCTGGTGCTACAACAAATTACAGTTCCCAGATTTCCATAGCATAGAGCCATGACAGTTAAAGTGGTGTCAAACTGGATTATTTTTGCAGTACGGATGCAGCCTGCAAGAAAGAAGTTGGTAGCATAATCTTCTGTAGACAAGAGACTAGGGGCAGCCACTGGGAAGACCCTGACCTTCATCCCTAGCATATGAAAGTGGTAGGATGGAGAGAAAACCTCTTTTGAGGGTCTCCAGACCTCAGCAGGTTTATATTGGGCAATATGATCTGTCAGATAACTTGGATCTGAGCCATATAGGGCTATTTGGGTTTTGTGAGAGCACAATGGCAACCAGTGGAGCTGTCATAGCGAGGCAATTGTATTGTCCCTGTATTTGGCCACAGTTAACTATCTGGCTGCAGTAAAATATTTTGTGAAACTGCTTTTGAACCCCCAGATGTGGGGGGAAAGGGGGCTGTTTATATCTCTAGCTGTTTTCTCCCAGGAAATTCAACCTCCATTTTCACAGATTTTAAAAAATCTGGAGAGCATTTCCATTTAGGCCAATGGATATTTTCCCCCTCTTAATCTCTGTTTGTGGGAGTGATTTTGCAAGAGGAGACAGACAGAGGGAAAAGATGACTTTTCTCCTACTGGCATATGGGTCTCAATCCAGAACACCCACATGCTTATTTTTGAGTAGAGAAAAAAACAACCCTTCAGCTACATGCTACAAATTGATGTTGTGTATTTAAATATAAGGCAGCCTTACAAAAATGAGAACAATGCTGACCTTTTCAACATGTTTTTAGGCAGGATCATTATATGCTTAACAAAGATTAGCTACATCTTTTACAAACACCTTAAAACGTGCAAAATTTTTTTTGCTGTGAACAAAATGTCCAAGGTGTTCTCAGAGACAAAACCAGTTTTAGTGTGTAACTAAAATTTCCAAATTTCATCAGTGACACAAATAAATAATTGCACAGCCATATTAGTATCTTACTTCTCATAAATCATACACATCTGAGCTTAAAAAATGATGCGGACGCTGGCTACAAACTGGCAGGCTGCAGCTGACCATTTTTAATGGAAGGACGGCTTCTCTTTTCCAAACTGTGTCAACAGAGCAAGTCCACAAAACCAATTAATCCTGTGTTCTACTTACAAGTGAATTAAATTCTGTGACTATTGAAGAGACTGAGGGATGCAATGTTTTTGCCTACAGAAAAAGGATAGTGGGCATGTGGCAGTTCTCCAGCACTTGCCAAACAAGCTCATTTACTTTATGCACCAGTTAGTAATCCAGTGGGAAGAACAAATTAATACCTGTGGCATGTTTCATAAACTAGAAACCATTTCAGATTTGTCATTTGTTTATAAGAGGAAGCCATAGGAATGGCTAAGTGGAAATTAAGAAAAAGAATTGCCCTGGATAGATGATAACACCATACTTTCCAAATGTTTGGCAAGGATGCTCCCATTTAATCATTTACCATCCCATTCTCAGTTCTTTTTAAATGTCTCAGTTTCTCTCTCTTCCCTTCACTTTTCTCCTTCATCATTGGCTTTCTTCGTCTGAATAGTGCAAAGTGCAAAAGTAGTTTGTATTCAGCTAACTTGGCAGGAGGATGAAGAGGGTTGGAGTATTGCCCTTCTCAGTAAGTTCATTAGGGTTTTTTAAAATTTCAGGGCTTCCCTACACGCAATACATAGACTTTAGGGGTTCTCTGCTTAAAATAGTAGGTTTTGTGTTGGCCCGTTTGTTTATATCTCCTCACAGATAGTGTGTCAGTGATCTTTTTTCCCATTACAGTTGGCTCTCCATGTCCACATATTTTTTTTTCTCCATGGATTCAACCATCCATGGCTTGAAAATATTAAACAAAAATATAAATTCCCAAAACCAAACCTTGATTTTGCCATTTGATATAAGGGACTCCATTTCACCATGCCACTGTATATAATGGGACTTGAGCATCCATAGACTTGTTATCCATGGGGGATCCTGGAACCAAACCCCAGTGGATACCAAGGACCCTGCTGTATATCTCAGAATCTATTTTCAAGGCAGCACTCTTGTCCTGAGATTCCTCCCCCTCTTTCTCAGGACCAGAAAATACTATCCAGGCCTGACATCTCAGAACTCTACATGGGATATGAGCATTAATGTTTCCTTGACCATATGTATGGTGGGGTCCTTTGGGTAAGTGTAGGATCGGAGCCCAAACTGTTAGACCAGAGGTAGGCAACCTATGGTAGGCAACCGAATGCGGCCCCCCAAAGCCTTTGGACCGGCCCCAGGCCTGTACTGCCACCGCCGCTGCCTGCCATGATGATATTGATTATTGTTGTTATTACTTGTTCTTGGGGTTTTCTTTGCAAAATCTCCACAGGGGTTTTGCCATGGCTTTTCTGGTGCTGAGAGAGTGTGCATGCATATTTTTTTATTTTATTTTTTTAATATTTATTTATTTATTTATTTATTTATGGTGCTTCGGCCCCCCAGTTGTCTGAGGGACAGCAACCCGGCCCCCGGCTCAAAAAGGTTGCCTACCCCTGCGTTAGACAATTATGATGAGTAGAGTTTTTGGAAAACACAAATCCAATGACCTAGATTTATCTACAATGAGAGAAACCTAGGGCAGCAGGCAGTGACAAATTAATTATCTACTGCCCTGTGAGCATATCGCTCAAAAGGCAATGTTAATTTCTTTCCACCACCACCCCTTGCTGCTGACACTCACTCCACCTAGGTATCTGTGTAATTTGAGATGCTGAGCACTGAAGGATGGCTTCCTTGACAATCAGGAGCCATGAAAGGGCTTTTTCAAGTTCACTAGCTCATGAAAAAGCTCTGAGAACTACAAAAGGGGTGCACTAAATCAGTAATCCTCAATGGCAGCAGGGTTCTCAATGGAGCTTACAGTAATAGACTGAAATGGTTTGCAAAAACAACTGTCAATGAACAAAGCATCTTTCAGAATGCAAATGCGGTTGCAAGCAACACACACACACACACACACACATACACACACGCACGCACCCCAGTTTCTATCCTTATCAGAGTGGGAAGGTAGGCATAAATATACCACACACATTTGGCAAAGAGTGCTTTCAAAATGCCAAAGGGTAAAATAAAAATCCTGCACTAGTTGAAGAGTTACGCATTCTTTTTTAAAAAGTGGTGGTGGTGGTGGTGGTGGTGGTGGTGGTGGTGGGGAGAAGCCAATGTTGGTGGAGGGTTATTAAACTTGTAACCACAACAGTGATGCCTGCATTTCAGAAAGCACCACAGAGCTGTTGGGATTTTGGGTTTTGGGTTTTTTGGTAGCGGTTGTTGCCTTTTTAAATCACTATGTTGGAAACCACCACTAAAGGATTTAAAACTACCTTTTAGATGCAGGCAGATATATTGGGAGAAGGGGGAGGCAAGGGTATAACAGAATTATGCAGAAACAAACATGGATTGTGGAGCATCAAAGGTAATTTGGATAACCGCAGATGCACTCAGATCACTAACAGAGATTCAGAGAAACAATTCTTGGAAAGGCTTCTGACTGGAAAGAGAGATTCAATCAAACCTTTTAAACTGAACCATTTTAAAGACCCTTGGGAGTTTTCAGTTGCTATTCTGTTATTCAAATTACATTTTTAGCACTCTGTCACATCATTTTTGGTAGCGCACAAGTCCCAACCTGTATTTTTCCCTTTCGGATGAGCTCCACATTTCTCAGGCTGTGGTGCTAATGTGTGATTTCCAATGTATCCTATGGCATGCAGATATGCCAGTTCTCCTTAAATCAGGCAGCAGCCTACATCCAGCAAGCCTTGAGTAACTCTCTCTTCAACAAGAGATCAGACAGCTATAGCAGAACCATCCTAACTATCTTAAGCAGTGGTTTTCAACCTTTGGTCTTCCAGATGTTTTAGATATCAAGTCCCAAAATTCCTTGCCTTTATTCCTTGCTAGGAATTATGGGAGTTGATGTCAAAGTCATCTCGAAGACCAGAGGTTGAGAACCATTATTCTAAACTGAGCCCAGTTGTACACATCTATATCTGGACTTGTCCTCAGGTGTTGTTCACTGTCTTGCTTCCTCAGATATAAACCCCACTGAATTGAGAACATGTCTTTGAGTAAGAGCCACTGTGGTGTAGTGGTTTGAATATTTGACTAGGACTTTGGGAGGCTAGGGTTCGAATCCCCACCCTGTTATGGAAACCCACAACGGGACTTTAGGCAAGTCACACACTCTCAGCTTTGGAGGGAGGCAAAGGCAAACAGCCTCTGAACAAACCTTGCCAAGAAAACCTCATTGTTGCTCTCTTGCCAAGAAAGCCCCATATGCTGCTCTCAGTTATATTAACAGGTTTACATTTGTGATTGTGTCAGTGGTCTTTTTTTACACAACAAGGAGTCTGTGTAAACATGAGTAAGATCAGGCTCGTAAAATTCCTTGAGTGCGACTGTGGAGTTAAACATGATACAGAAATAAAAACAGGCAGAACACTGGGATGGATAACTAAAATGTGATGGAGGGTTGGATGCTTCCGGCCTCAAAGGGAGAGGCAGGCCAGCTCCATTGGGTCTAGCCTAGACTAAGAAGGAGAGCCCCCCCTCCAGTCCATCTGCCACGGTCCAGGCCTCAGAGGGAAAGAACCACTGGATCTGATCCCCTTCCCTACTGCCATTCCTTTCTCCTTTTGAGTCATGTCTTTTAAGATTGTAAGCCTCAGGGAAGGGAAACGTCTAACTAACCATTTGTAAGCTGCTCTGTGAGCCTTTGTGGTTGAAGAGCAGGGTATAAATACTCCAAATAAATAAATAAAAACCCTTCCCCAACAGTTTTTTGCAGGCCAGATGATGCCCTGACTAAAGCCCAAGAGGTAAACTTTCCACTTGGCACTTAAGTTTTGTTTCTTCTCTTTTTCCTTTTGAGCTGGGCAAGATGGGGTGGGGTGGCTGGTCAGAGTCTAATACCGTTTGGACTGGAGGATCTCCTCACTTGCCGTCATACCTTGAACACAAGTCCCAACTGCCTCTGCTAAACAACTCCTAGACAAGCCAGATGAAAATGAACAGGAGCTGAAGTAGAATATTTATATTTGTAGCTGTTGCCGTTGTTGTGCACCTTCGGGTATTTTCTGACTTATGACGACACTCGAGCGAGGTTGCCATTGCCTTCCTTTGAGGCGGAGTGTGTGACCTGCCCAAAGTTATCCAGTGGGTTTTCCTGGCCAAGCAGGGATTCAAACTCTGTTCTCCCGGAGTCCTGGTCAGACCACTACACAACACTGGCTCCCATCAGAACACACAATTTCCATATGCACTTGATTTCCAGCACCTTATTATGTTCAGGGGAGAAATACACAGTCTGCAACAGCCTTTCATGCTGGTGTGTGGCTTTGATCAAGATTGTATCATTTGAATCCACTGTGAATCATTATGAACTATAAAGTTAAATTAAAACACTTAAGTGAGCAAGGGGAAAGAAACAGCAATAGCAACAATCTGAAGAAATTCCTTGACTGTTTGTAACAAGGGCAGCAGCTACGTTTTTGTCATGCTGGCTTCGTTCCCTCTCTTGATAAAGCAGCTGTGGGAGTCTTTGTTGAGCACAGAATAGATGGATAGGCTTCCCTTTTATACTGCTTGACTTCTGGAGTATTGTGTTATCTCAGCACTTGCCAGATGTGCTGTATTACTGCAGGAGTCTGATAAAAAGGTCTTTGGAAAAGGAGGGGGGAAAGATAACTGCAACAGAAGAGAATACACAGGGCCAATTCCTAGATCTTTCTCCTATACTAATGCAAAAGCAGGATGCTATCCTTTCTCATTTCAGCCTGTTCATAAAGCATCCTGTTAACAGGATTGCTTTTGTTTCCAGCTGGCAAAGGTGGGCAAGACTGGGCAGCGGTAGGGATGCTCCTGCCCATCTCTGCAGTTAGATGCTTTTAGGTTGCTGCATTCCTAGATGTAGGTCACTAGTAATTGGATATGTATGGAAAATGCACAAGCTCTGCAGAGCTCAGCTGCATTTGCTCATATGCCCATTTGGCAGATGTCCTACAAAACTGAACGGCTGGAAATTTAAAGCTCCAATTAAACAGGAAGGATCCCACTACACAATTAACTCTCACCCATAAGGCTCTTAACAGAATGGTACCTATATGCACCTATGGGAACACTTTAAAAATAGGCTGAGTTTTTCTTAGCAAAGGTATTACTTCCACCACATTTTAAAAAGAGCTTTTGAGAGGCAGTTTCATCCATAGGATGGCTCTGACCAAATACAATTCTATTTTTAGATTCAATTTTGTGTTGCAGATCTATTATAGGTGTGGAAGATAATTCCAAACTGAAACAAGAGCTTACTATGTAATACTTCACAGGGGAATCAATCTGAATAACCTGGGAAAGAGATCCCAATCAGAAAAGCAAAGTAGAATCTTCTTCTGAGCAATTTTATTTTATACACTTTGAAAAAGTGATCATGCTGGCTTGGGATTCTGGGAACTGCAGCCCAAAAAAGTCCGGTTTCCAAATTCTAGTTTTATGGCCACTTCTTGATCGAAAACCTAGGCCCCTCAGTCTTGTGTGCTTCTTTACTAATTTTTCCTAAATGATACTAACCGGAGGACTCTTTCCTCCTCTATCACCAAATTGTGTGTACAGAATGAGTAGCAGCAGATTATGTGCTCCTGGGAAGACTGCAGCACAGTATTCAGGAATCTTCTTTATCAGAATGGAGTATTTGGGAAGAAAGTCTGGCCGGCAAGATGCAACCGAGAACAGAACACTTAAGAGGAGGATATATTATACACTCTTGTGCTGCAGGTCCTATTTTTATGTGTTATACATGTATGTAACAATTATTTTTAAAAATGCATTACAACCCCCAGAATCGTCCAGTCAGTGTGGGCACTTTCCCATGTTTTGGTATGCTCACGCATTCATTCCATGCATCTGCAGATAGCTAGGAGAAGATAATTTTAAGATGTGCATGCAGCCATTTATGTACATGTACAGACATTTCAGTCACTAGTAGATTTTTGCTTCGGGGGAAAAAACAAATCTGCATTCATGTCCAGGTCCTAGCTTTTACATAGTTGCAACTAACAGTGGATTTCAGTCTTAGGGCCTTTGCAGACTGCCAGAAATAGTGCAAATTGAGTCCACTTTTAGGGTTAGGGTTAGTGCTAGGGAATCATGGGAACTGTATTTTATTGTGGCACCAGAGCTCTCTAACAGAGAAGGCTCAATGTCTCAGAAAAAAACCAATTCCCATGATTCCCTAGCACTAACCCTAACCCTTAAAGTGGACTCAATTTGCACTATTTCTGGCAGTCTGCAAAGGCCCTTAGAGAAAAAGCTTAATAGGCTAATTTACATACCAACATAGGAATAAAACTGATATTGTATTCTCTGATGATAGAGAAAACATTCTCACAGTTATTGTGATTTATCCCATAGCCTGACTGTGGCTTAGTAACCGGAACACAATGGTATAGCAAGCCAAGTGTTAACCAGCTTTATTCCTGGCCTTCCCCTCATGTTTAAGATAACTGTGTTCTTTAATTAAAAATAAAAGACCTTAAAGTAATGTTTTGTGCACATTTGTATTATGTACACATGTGTCTGTATGAGTATCCCCCCCCCCCCATTCATGTGGATGCTTACATGGAAATATGTTCAAACAGGCATCATCAAGAGCTATTTTTGCTGTGGTTTTAAATAAATCATACAAAAAATCTACATAGTAAGGTTTTCAGAGCTTGTTAGAAGTGCTCATCTACTTCAAGCTGCTCCTGCTTGTTCCAACCATTTTGCTTAAATTTATATGGACTTATCAATGAACATCTATCTACCTGAGTTACATGAGCAGTTCCGTCTAAATTGAAAATTAAAAGATTAAAGCACATATTATAAATATTCATAGAATCATAGAATCATAGAATTATAGAGTTGGAAGAGACCATAAGGGCCATCCAGTCCACCCCTGCCATGCAGGAACTCCCAATTAAAGCATACCCGATAGATGTCCATCCAGCCTCTGCTTAAAGACCTCCAAAGAAAGAGACTCCACCACCCTCCAAAGGAGAGTGTTCCACTGCCAAACAGCCCTTACTGTCAGGAAGTTCCTCCTGATGTTGAGGTGGAATCTCTTTTCCTGGAGCTCGCACCCATTGTTCCGGGTCCTAGTCTCTGGAGCAGCAGAAAACAAACTTGTTCCCTCCTCAATATGGCATCCCTTCAAATATTTAAACATGGCTATCATATCACCTCTCAACCTTCTCTTCTCCAGGCTAAACATCCCTAGCTCCCTAAGTCGTTCCTCATAGGGCTTGGTTTCCAGACCCTTCACCATTTTAGTTGCCCTCCTTTGGACACGCTCCAGTTTCTCCACATCCTTTTTGAATTGTGGTGCCCAGAACTGGACACAGTATTCCAGGTGAGGCCTGACCAAAGCAGAATAGAGTGGCACTATTACTTCTCTTGATCTAGACACTATACTTCTATTGATGCAGCCTAAAATTGCATTGGCCTTTTTAGCTACTGCATCATACTGTCGACTCATGTTCAACTTGTGGTCTACTTGGACTCCTAGATCCCCTTTCACACATAGCCTCGTTCAGCCAGGTGTCCCCCATTGTATATCTGCGCTTTTCATTTTTCCGCCCTAAGTTCAGTACTTTACATTTCTCCGTGTTGAATTTCATTTTGTTAGCTTTGGCCCAACTTTCTAGTCTGTTCAAGTCATTTTGAATTTTGATCCTGTCTTCTGGGGTATTAGCAACTCCTCCTAATTTGGTGTTGTCTGCAAATTTGATAACTATGCCCCCAATACTGTCATCCAAGTCATTAATAAATATATTGAATAGCACTGGGCCCAGGACAGAGCCCTGTGGCACCCCACTGGTCACTTCTTTCCAGGTTGAAAAGGAGCCATTGTTGAGCACCCTTTGGGTTCGGCCAGTCAACCAATTACAAATCCATTTAACAGTTACTTTGTCTAGCCCATATTTTACCAGCTTGTTTGCAAGAATGTCATGGGGAACCTTGTCAAAGGCCTTACTGAAATCAAGATATACTATATCTACCGCATTCCCTTCATCTACCAAGCTGGTAATTTTATCAAAAAAAGAGATCAGATTTGTCTGGCATGACTTGTTTCTCTGAAACCCATGTTGACTTTTTGTGATTATGGAATTACCTTCCAGGTGTTCACAGACTGTTTAATGATCTGCTCCAGAATCTTTCCGTGTATTGATGTCAGACTAACTGGACGATAATTGTTGGGATCCTCTTTTTTCCCTTTTTGAAGATGGGGACAACATTTGCCCTCCTCCAGTCCGCTGGGACTTCTCCTGTTCTCCAGGAGTTCTCAAAGATTATTGCCAATGGTTCCGATATTACATTTGCCAGTTCTTTTAATACCCTTGGATGTAATTCATCTGGTCCTGGAGACTTATATTCATGTAGATTAACCAGATATTCCTGTACTATCTCTTTACTTATTCTGTGCTGAAATTCTCCTATTCTGTCCTCTGCTCCATTATCCTCAGGTTGAGCACCCTTTGCCTTTTCTGAGAAGACTGAAGCAAAGGTGTTCAGTAATTCTGCCTTTTTTCTGTCCCCCGTTAACTTTTTGCCATCTTCTCCACACAGTGGCCCTACCATTTGCCTCTTCCTTTTGCTGCGGACATACCCAAAAAAGCCCTTTTTATTGTTCTTAACCTCTCTAGCAAGCCTGAGTTCATTCTGCGCTTTAGCTTTTCTGACTTTACCCCTACATGTGCTAGCTATTTGTTTGAATTCCTCTGGTGATCTCCCCATTTTTCTATTTCTTATACATGTTCCATTTAAAACTTAGTTCAGCTGAAAGTTCCTTATTCGTCCATCCTGGTTTCTTGAGGCACCTCCCATTTTTCTTCCTCATTGGAACTGTTTGAAATTGTGCCTTCAGTATCTCCCTTTTGAGAAACTCCCATCCATCTTGAACTCCCTTCTCTTTTAGTTTTCCTGACCATGGGATCACCCCCAGTATTTCTCTAAGTTTACTAAAATCAGCTTTCCTAAAGTCTAGAATGTGTGTCTGACTATGCCTGGCTTCTCCTTTCCACTGTAATAAATTCCAGGAGAACGTGATCACTCCCACCTAAAGATCCAACCACTTGCACCCCATTAACTAGGTCTTCCCTGTTAGTTAGGATCAGATCCAAAATAGCTGACTCCCTTGTTGCCTCTTCCACCTTTTGGACAATGAAATTGTCTTCAAGGCAAGTGAGGAATTTGCTAGACCTTGAGGATTTTGCTGAGTTTGAATTCCAGCAAATATCAGGATAGTTGAAGTCACCCATCACTACTATATTTCTCCTTTCTGAGTGCGTGGTCATCTGTTCTAGAAAGGCACCATCCAATTCCTCTGCCTGAGTCGGGGGGTCTGTCGTAAACTCCCACAATAGCATCCCTGCTGTTTCCCTCCCCTTTACGTTTTATCCAGATGCTCTCCACCTGGCTTCCAGGATTGATGTCCTGGATTTCTTCACTGGTGTAAATATCCCTGACATATAATGCTATTCCTCCTCCTTTCCTGTTTGGCCTGTTTCTCTTGAAAAGGTTATACCCCTATATTTCTACATTCCAGTCATGAGACTCATCCCACCAGGTTTCAGTGATGCCTATTATATCATATTTGTTTTGTTGTGCTAGGAGTTCAAGTTCATCTTGCTTGTTTCCCATGCTCTGTGCATTAGTATAGAGCAGGGATAGGCAACCTTTCCCCTTTAAGGGCCGAGGGACTTCAGCTCCCAGAATCCCAGGAGCTATTGGCCAACATGGGACTATTGGCCAACATGGCTGAGGCTTCTGGGAGCTGAAGTCCCTCGGCTCTTAAAGGGGAAAGGTTGACTACCCCTGGTGTAGAGACATCGAAGACCATATGTCCCTTTTAGTTGCTGCTTGTGCATATTTTCTTGCCTCCCACTGCTGGCTCCTTGCACTGTTTGCCTATTGTCTGAATCTACATCTTTAACTTCTTTTAGTTAATAGCTACTGCAAGCCTAACAGCTTTTGCTATGACTGTTGTGCACAGGAATACATGGTTTAACCTCTTCCTTCCCCCCAATGACAGTTCCTCCCTTGTAGATGCTCATAAGCTTCCTCACTAAAGCTGTGGTTTATTTTTATCAGAGAATTTGGGAAGGAAAGGGTTAGATCTCCTCATGTTCCACTGCTACAGTACTGACTACCCCCACCTTCCCCATGGCTACTGTTTTTAAAACACATACTCAGACACAACTTCAGGCAGTAAGTTCAACATCACATCTGTTTTGCCCCAAATCATCTATATGAGAATGTTTTCATTCCTATTACTGCTGAAAGGACTTGTTTCAAACATTAATTTTGTGGCTTTTACAAAAAGCCTTATACACATGGTTTATTATAATTATTATTACTATAAAAAAGATTACAAGAAACAAGCGATACAACATTTAGTCTTGTATTTTCAGTGTTTCATGTAACATAGGATATTATTCACCTTTAGCTGAAGATTAAAGGGAGAAAGAGGCCAAAGGCACATTCTTCTCTTTGTTCTTCCCAAAAATCAGAGTTAATGCAAAATCTACAACATGATTAAAAATGGCACAAAACGTTACACAGGAATTACTACACTGAAAGCCAGGTCCCTCATTCTCATGAAAGCAAGATTTCAACTTACACCTTTTCTAAACACATTATAATACTAAGTAGATAACCTCTTAAAATGTTCACACCAAGGTTCCTCTCCAACCACACAACACTGCCAGCTCCATTTGATTATGATCTGTGTTGCCCTTGTTACTGAAGCTGAGATCCCACTAGGACAGAGAGACATGGCCAACTGTGTCAAGTTTCACGTGGCACATTGACAGTTTTGACCAAACAGCCTTCAGGGATTACAGCAAGTCTAAACTAATTTTCACTGTTAGCCAAATAAGAATTTGATCCCTCAGGTACAAATTAGCCCACCCTACCACCCAGGGAGCCTAATACCTCAGGGCATAGATGTTTATAATCTCAGGTCTCAAACTCATTTCCTTTCCTTCATTTGGACAATAAAAATAAATTAGAAAAAGCAAACAAGAGGCAGGATCGCACACTGGCAGCAAATCCATTCTTTTTTCTGGTGATGTAGAAATGAAGACATTAGGGGCACTTGATTTTCCTATGTAAGATGCAACGTATAACTCTCCTAATACAAGCCATTGTTAACTAGAAATCATTTTGATTCCCAGGTGGTAAAACTGAATTCTTAGGATGTGAACATTAGCAGGTTTTCAAAGCAAGTGGCTTTACAGAACTTGAAGCCAGTCTGCCTGTAAATGTGATGTTTATTTCTTCCTCAGTTGCCAATCAAGTGTGGCGGCCCCCTTAGTATTTTATAGAACCTGTTTGCATATTTTTAGTACTGTGTTTCTGCTGGTTAAAAATGTGTGTGTGTGTGTGGGGGGGGGGGGGGTTAAACACAGATACTTTTGTTAAAAACAGATGTGCAAAATGAACCCAAACCCTGTGGACAGCCAGCAGTGCATCCAGTTCTATATAAATATCGAATATTTATTTTTGTTTGATGCCCAAACTCTTTCCTGGGCAGTTGCCAAATCTGCTAAACATCTGAAAGCTTGACCAGTCTCAAAAAATAAGCTCTGTTTACTACCCGTTCTGTTTTCACCAAAAGGAACTGCACACACATAGTGGGTAAGCATAGATTATATGTCTCATTGTAACACCTGTCTTTTAACTACCCAAGTAAGAATTGTGCAGAAGATTTACAAACCCACAGTGCAGTTTCAATTCATTAACCATCTAGGCAAACAATTTTGATTTTTTTTAAATAAAAGGGTATTTAAACAAAAGAGAACAGAACTCTATTGTTATAGATGAAAACTAACATGTCTACAGGCAGAATCTACTAAGCATCTCTTTCTATTTTAAAACCACATGGCATTATTCTGGAGAAGCAGACTAATTTCAGAAAGTCTCTGTGCACACTCTGGGGTATCTCAAAATACTGCTCTTAAATAAAAGAAGCCAGATTTTTTTTGGGGGGGGGGGGAAATGGAAGGATAGTTTTTTCCTCATTTAACATACAGTTACTTTCACTGGCAGCTGAGATATCAAAAATCAGTAACAAGTAACACATTAAATAGGAGTACACATACACTGTAAACACACACACACACACACTTATGTCCTGCTATCCAAATAAGAAGGCTGCTTTGTCTGAGAAGTAGCTCATCAGAGATCATCTTAACCATTTGGCAATATACACATTAAATAACATTCTGAGTTACCTAGTGCAAAGTTTAGCCTGTTTTTCATACCAGCTCCATTCCTCAGTTCTTATAAGCCACAAAAGGTTTACTATGTTCTCCATGTTTCTTTCAGCAATGTTAAATTCAATTACTTCTCACAATAGTATTTCTTTAACTAGTGCGCTGTTTTAGTTCTACATTCATGCGATTCTCCATTACACCAGAGTTTTTGGTCATGCTCCAGGAGACCAGCCTCACACAATGCCCTGTCTTGAACTTGAGTCTTTTCAGAAACAGACAGCAGTATTCCACATGACATTTAACATGTCATTCGTGCTACTCCATACTCCAGGCTCACAACACCAGGTTCTGTCTTGGAGAGCTCTTCCATATACTCGCTGTACCGATTATCTGCTGCATTGGAGCCCTCTATCGTTCTAATACAGTCATTTTCCTGTATGAGAGGCTGTTCCTTCTTAAAACACTGCAATGTTTTAAGGACCGGTGAAACAGGACGAATGAATCGCAAAGGCTCCTTGGTGAAGACATCATCCAACTCCTTTTTTACATGGTGCTCTAGTTTCTGGAATGAAGGGGAATAATTCAAGTTTTTAGTTAATTCTCTATTTTTCCACTTGTCTAGATGCGGTATATAAATAAATTTTATTATTATTATTATTAATGAACCATTGCTCATACTCAGTACCTTACCCATCAGACTCCTCCCCTATGAACAGACAAAGATGCCCTATACCAAGCCCAATAATTTATTCAAGTAGTATAGTATTGTCTTATTATGATCAACTGTGGATTTTCTGTCTCAGCTAGATGTCCTTCCCAATGCTGCTACTTGGGATAATTTTATTTGGAAATAGGAGGAAACGTACTGGTGGTCTTCAGTATGCAAATAATGTGCTCTACTCCTGAGCTATGTTCCCTTTATCCATCCCATTGCTAGAGGCACTTCTTTACTCTCTTTAGAGCTTGAGAAATTATTTTTAAGACGATCAAGCGTAATGGAAATTATTCATTACTGAGCAGTGGCAGAATGATGCTCTGGAACAGCATTTTAACACGATTTACTTACGAGTGGCTTCATCATGTCTATATTAATTTGTCTTCAAACTAACTATCTAATCTAACCTTCACTCTTCCTGTTTTTTCTGCACCCTATTGCTCTTGAGCAACAATAATACATACAGCAATACTTGTAAGGGTAGTCTTTTGCCTATCTGCTGATGCAAACAGCATGCCTGGAAAACCATCCAGGCATAGTCCATTAACAATGCCAGCTATACACATTAATCTTTCAAGCAAGATGTTAAACCTGGATACCATGTTATATACTATACAAGAGATTGACATACATGGCAAGGACTGAAAGCTGAACTAATGTCTTCTAAAGTTCTTCAGCAGGGCAGGATCTAATTTCCAAATATGTTGGGCTGAACTCCCAGCATCCCTCTCTCCTGACTATGCTGTCTTGGACTTATGGGAAGTTCAACACTATCAACATTACATGTTCCTTACAAGTCTGCCTCCTGATTTGCTCCAGTCCATCTGTTTATTTTATCAAATGAGATAACAGAATGCTAGCAAGTTACCAAGGACAAGAAAATCCCAATGGCTGCAAAAGCAATACAAAGAAAATGCCATTTTAAAAGGCAACATTTGGGGATGAGACTTTGAAAGTACTAAATTATGTAACAAAGGAATGACCTCTTAGAAGGAAAGCAGCTTGGTGTCAAGAGTCTGAAAGAAAAACAGTTATTTGCATTTACTCACAGCTTCCAATTCTTTAATGTCTTTCTCTAGCAGTTTATTTTGCTCATTCATGCTCATGACATGGCTGAATACAGACTGCCTGGGATGCATTGTATGATCAAACTGATGATACATGTTTCTCCAAAGCCTGTAAGAAACAACCATGTTATTGTTTCAATACATCAATCTGATTGCTTGAACATGAAAAATAAACATATTTTAAAACTTACTTAAAATTAAAGGATATGGTGTCAGGCTCCAGAACTGTGAAGGACTGAGAAAAAGTCTCACTGTAGATAGGGTTTAGATATTTTCCACGTTCTTCCAGGAGGAAAGGCCACAGTGAGTAAGTCTTCTCTTTTAATCTGGTGATAAATAGACAGCTGAATCAGTTGCTCTCAGCAGCTGAAGAACTTATACATCCTATCTCAATAATAATAATAATAATAATAATAATAATAATAATTTTTATTTATATCCCGCCCCTCTGCCAAGCAATCGGGGCAGCGCACAACATATCAAAAACATCTCTGTGGAAGGGTATACATGATGTGGGAGATCTATAAACTGGAAAGCAGCCACAAAGGGGACATACAACAGAACTGGGCTGCAGTGCAGTGTTAAGTGATTTTCTTTAAATCTACCCACCCCCACCCCCATTGTATATCCAATTTACAAGTGTAGAAGAGGAACAAGTGACTACTTAGCTCTCCTCTATTCCTGCTGGAGAGAAGCCATTTGGAGGCAGGAGATTTAAATCAGTGAAATTGGATGCAGAAGGGAGCAAGTGAGATCACATGATCTCTCTTCCTGAATTGGGGTGTGATACATGTGGCTCTCAAATATTAGTAGACTGCAGCTCCCATTAGCCATGGTCAGCACAGTCACGGTCAGCACAAAGGAAGATGGGAGCTGTAGTCCACCCTTCTCCTAAAGAAATTTATTCTCCCAGGAAGACTTTGAACCACTTTCTCCTGTTCAATCCAGCAAAGCTTGGTTCCCACCAGAGATATTACAGTGGGCCCTTCCCATGCACGACGGATCCATTCTGGACCCCACCACATGAGGCAAAAATCATGTACACTTAAGCCCCATTGAAAATAATGGGGGTGAGCTCCCACATGTGCGCCATTGTTCCTGCCATGGCTTGCCTTCCGCGTAAGGTTAAAGCCACGTATGGCGTGGGCTTTATCTGATAGCTTAATATTTAAGCCCCTGTGGGGAGACTCTCTTATTGCTCTTCCTGGAGAAGAGCAAGAGGCTGAGGTGCTGTGTGCAACATACTGCTAGTAAAAAGCCCTACTTGAGCTCCTCTCGTTCTTTCTGGCAGTTTCCGATGAAGTTTCCAAACTGGCATGAATGGATGTGTTCATGGATCTGAAGGAGAAAAGCCTCATTGTACTCAAAGGCTCGTGGAAACTGTTCTGTCAGGTGCCAGACGCTTTCTAAAAACTGGGTAAACACTGGTGAGATTTCCTTCGGGTCACCATCCAGCTGGCCACATCTATAAAACATATTCCAAAATAATGAGAGACAGAATACAGTGCTTGGGACCTCCCAACCCTTGCTATATAAGGATAATGAGGAAAGCACTCTCTCACTACATGAATGTAGTGATCCATTAAATGTATTAAATTTATTAAATTCATTAATTAAATTACAAGTTCTGCTTTTCATTACAAATAAGTATTACAAGAGCACTTTAGGATAAAAGAGGGAAATACTAGACAACTAATCCTGGATAACCACAGGAATGTAGTAAGCTCAAGATAACATGCTTCCACTTTCCATTTGTTTGGTATCAAACATTAGTGGACAGAAATAAAACAAAACATCTCAGGTTTGCACAATCATATTTCTAACTGCTCTGTTTTAAACAGTACATGCCATTCCAAATCACAAATTATTTTCTGGAAGGCCAAGCTCATTTCAAAAGCTTCACATCATGTGGCAAGGAATAGGATGGTGGTGCTTGTTGAAGTAAAAGCACAAGTTTCTTTTGGCAAATGGAACTTTTCAGAACATAGAAAAGTTAGCTTTTTGGATTACAACTCTCAGAATCACACAGCTAGCAGTCTATGTTGGGTGTGGGATTTTGGAAGTTGTAGTCCAATAAGCTTAACTTTTCTGATATTACATAATGAAATAAAATACAATGGAAACATCAAGTTGGGGCCTTGGAGCAGGGATGGTGGTGGATTTTAATAAGCATTTATATACATATAAGACAAGCAAATAATTATTCCAGAGAAAAAGATCATCTCCAGGTAGAAGTCCTAAATTAACTAATGTCATTACAAAATGAAGCACAAATTCCAAGAGCTAGAAGAAAGCCCTGCAAACAGCAAGGGCTAGAACCCAAGGGTTGTGTCAGCTCTTTGATCATTTCCTGCACCTTAGTAACATCTTCTGAAGAGTGCTCCATCCAAAGAAGAATTATAAAAAAGCAGGCTAAAATCCATATTTGGGCTAAAGTCATGCAAGATTAAAAATTATAATATTTCGATGTTACTAAAGTGCAGATTACAAATAAATATGCAAGTATATATTAGAAATATGCAGGCATACAAATGAAATATTAATTAAGCATTATGAATTGCAACATACAAAGAATGAAAACATAGCATCTTGAAGCAAATTGCCTTACCTGTCTGAAAATTTGTGTCCAAAAGCAATCCAATCTTTTTCTATCAAAACCTAGAAGAAAACATGTCATATATATTTTTATGCCGAGTTGATCTTCCTTCTGTGTTTCAGGTAATATTGAAATTAATCATTATTTTAAAAGTACAGGAACATGTTATATCCTGTGTCCTTCTGATGTAATTTTCATCTGAACTGCATTATTTTCTATATGAAGCTTAATATGCGTGTGGGCAGGTAATTTTTTAATAAAGATGAGCAAACTCTAATCCAGGGCACAGGAATCACATTACATTCCAGATGTTGAACTGCAATTTCCATCAGCCCTACTTAGCATAGCCAATGTGAAGCATGTTGTTAGTGGCACGATTCCCACCCCTGTTCGAGTTCATTCCAAAAATATTACTCTGCAAGTGCAAGTTCAAAGTAAGACTATTTTATCATGTTTCAACTGCTAACAAATCAGTCTGTCTCAAGTACTCACCATGAATCCTTTAATTGTTCTATAAAATGGATCCAACAACAGAGAACCCAGGGAACAAACTTGAGAGGTCCGGTCCCAGCCATCAGAGCAATGTACCAAGACACTTGCACTCTCAAAAGCTATCGCCTGTGAAATGGATAACAAAACTTACTCATGTGTTTGTCACAAGGAAAAAATGGTGCAGTTTGATTAAAACTTACACCTACTCCAATTTTAACAATAGTGTCTGAACATCTTCTCTTGGTGCATGCAGGCACATTGATAGAGCAAGAGCTATCCTTGCTTGGATCTGTTCTAACAGTGCTAAACCTTTACAGTCAACTGCATGAAGATGTAAATGTTTCCCTTCCTAATGTCAAAAGGTCATCAGACTGCTGAAGCTGACAGTATCAGCCACATTAGGAAAAGAAGGGACAACTGCAGATTGCATAGGGTCCAGTTTTGACCACTAGTGTCTCTCTAATGAGCTACATCTGCCTATAAATGGGCTGCTGCATGGCCAGAAACAAAATCAGAAATAACTTCTGGTTCTGGCTCTTTCCAACTGACTTATATACTTGGAGGGGAGGGACTGCAAGGAATGGTATGTGCTATTCCTGGAGTCCTCTAGTGTGTGGCTTTGGGGCGGGGGGCAGGTTAACCCATCCACAACTGGTGTGGTTTAGTGGTAGCTTCAAAAGGCCTCTGGGGGGGCCACATGTGGCCTGCAGGTCACAATTTCCCCACATTTACCTTAGGAACACAGGAGGCGCTTACAACATGCCTGACAATCATCCATCTAGCCACCACTGTTTTTTCTGATTCAGAGCAGAAATCCAAGACCAGTGATGTGACTTGCTACTGATCTTTTTAAAATGAACATACCAGGGATTGAACCTATGCCTTTTTGCATGAAATATATGTTCTCTATTACTGAGCTACTATCCCAACCCACACTGAGAGACGGAGAACCCCCTCAGTGTAACAGCAGATTACAGTGCCTTGTGCAACATATCCAAGTTCACTGGATCTGGAGCCAGAGATTATTACTTTAGTAAGATAACATGCTTATTTGACATTAGATGGAATATTGATTTTTTGGGTGACACAGCCGGGAATATAAATGAAAGAATGTTCATTACTTTGGCTAAGAAGACTGCAGCATCCAACACTGCTTTGATGTGGCGCAGCCATCCAGAGTTCTCCAAACCAGACAGAAAGTCATTGACTGACAGGCCTCTTGTTCCACAGACTAAGAAGGGAAAAAATTATGCTGTTAATCTTGAATATGAACTACTCTTTTTATAGAGATATCCAAAGATTCCTTCCCTTATTTCATCTAGATCCCATGAGCATATGAAAAGAGAGGATGTTCAATCACCTGGGACACTGAAATCTTGAAAATTTTTCATGAAATAAAAATGAGGATCTCAGTTATTATGTAGAAAGTAGTATGTTCAGGAACTATTCACACAATTTACACAGAAAGCAGCAATCACACACAAGTGCATATGAGTATCCATCCCCACCCTGCTCCACTCCACTCTCAGTCATAGGGCTTCCTATGTAATTGCTATGTGGTGTCAAACTGATAAAAACTGGTCCTCCCTACAAACAGTTTATTTCTGTAATTACAACCTCACTTTAAAGGGGTACGCTGCTGATCATGGAAAGTGGCATTTTCCCAGGTACTGAAGGATGTAAACCTGCCCTTTACACTGTAGGTGCTTACTGTTAAGGAAAATGCAACATGGGACATACAGTAATAGAAATAAAATATGTATGTGATAGTCACAGTGACTAAGCAGGAACAATCATGAAGCTACACAGGTGAAAAGGATAATGTAATTTGGAAGCCTTGAGAGCCAAGGACAAAGTTATAGAGTGTATATTGAAAACACCTGTTATAGATTGCAAACACCTGAGATTCGTTAAGTAGTCAAGGTAAAATGATGAAATACTTGGGTTGGTCTTAAGTATGGGATGATCTATGTAAACCAATCAAAATGAATGTACACGCCCACTGGGTGGAAACTGACTAGTGGGTGGTGACTAACAATGGCTATAAGTGCAATGTTTGCCAATGCATATTGTGGTGGTGTAGTATTTTGGTGGAGTAGAGATTGTGATTTGTAGGGCATATAGTATTTATATATAGTAGAATAAAGTAGATCTTTTATATAAGACTACTGAGTTGTCTGGTGTCTTGAGGGAAGATACAAGAACCAGAAGAATCCTGGAGAAGTTTGGAGACATCTCAGGAAGAAGAGAGAGAAGGCTTGGAGAGTTTGTCAGGGTCTTCAGCCTATTCTCTGAAACTCTGCTGCTTGGGAAAGAAGCATCAACCACTGATCAAAGCTGGTCAGCTCTGCTGCATAACAAGGTGGTGAGTTAGAGCCAGAGGTGAAGAGCTACAACTCCCATCATCCCTGACACTTACTCCTGGAAACATCAATGTAGTTACTGTAGACATCCAAAGTGGTTCTCATTTTGGGTAGCACACAGGTAACAAACAGTGTTAAAAAGTTCACAAGCAAGGTTAAGCATGCGCTTTAAGTTCAAAGGAAATGCACATCAGGTTCCAGTTAACTTAAATCAGGTTTCTCATGGGTAACATGTAAGTGATGGAAACAAGACACAATTACTAGGAGGCCAAATAAGATTGCAAGAGGTTAGTTTCTAAATATATGAACACAATGAAATCAAAACAAACACTTTGTGTACATGAAAAAAGCAACTGCTTTCACTGAAACTGATGTATACAGTACGACTCCCATATCCATAATATAGTAACTGTGGTTTCACTTACCCACATCCAGAAAAAAAGTCTCTCCAGTCATTTGAAAGTTCTCTAGCATTACTCTATGGTCAGCTTCCAGCAGAAATTGACCATAGCATCATGGTGGAGGACCTCCAAATGCCTAGAGAAACCATGGAGATTATCACACGGGGGCTATTACAGTTTAAAAACTGTTATTCTATCATTATTTAGCAAGAACGATACAATGTTGATATTAAAACACTTGCTTTGACACTGGTCGGAAAAACGGGCCATAAATGATTCACAAGCAGTAAGAAAGTGCTTTTGCATTCCACATGTCAGGTTGTTTAGCACTGAGAAAATGGGTTTCTCTCTCCCCACAGAGGAACTCCTGTGATACAGGAAGTGATTCCCAGACTGGGAGATTCAATTTAGGAGATTATCTTCCTGTTGCATTCTGGTACTTGTAGTTTAGGAAGGGCCATTTAGAATATTCAGCCAGAGAGCTCTTAAGCCTCACAGAACTACAAATTCCAAAATGCAGCAGGAGGCAGCCAGAGCAGCGAGAGTTTTTGACCCCTGTTTTTAGAGTGTAGAAGAAATCTCAATAGCGCTATTGAAATGTGATTACCTTTCACACATTTGCAATAGCATAAATGAATCGTGATCAACAAGTCATTTACAGTTTTCTATCATCAATGAGTTATTCCACTAGCAGGACATTTCAAGGACTTCATAAGAACGATAGAAAGACAACATCATGCGAAAATCTTTTCCCCCGATCTTACAAGAATGAAAGTAACAATGCTCTTCTCTAACGCTTTTTACTCCGTGTGATAATCTTCCATATCTCTAGGCATCTAGAGGTCCTCCAGCATGACTCTATGGTCAACTTCCACTGGAAATATAGGGTTCTCAATAATCTGCAATTTTTGCTAACTGTGGTAAGTCTGGTAACATATCCCCCATGGACATTGGTCAAGCTGTATTTCAAGCAGCCAATCAATTCCATCAGTTTCAAAAGATGCCTAACAGTTGCAGCAACAAAAGGTATAGCTCACAACTGTTTTCTACTCTTCAGTATCTACAACATAAAACAATTAATGAATTCAGAGCTTTATACAACAAGGTCACTGTATGAACTGGATTTTGTAATCAAGTCTTGTAATCTAATATTTTAAAGCTCTTAGAAGTGCATGTATACATACCTTCTAAAAGTTTCTGCAGACTGGATCTCATTACATGGATATTTTCAATACCAACAAACTGGAATCTAATATTGGAATAATTGTCTTCATTTTCATAGCCTTTACCTGCTGCCCTGTTTGCCATTGCATTCAACTTGAAGAAAAAGAAGGTAAAGCAGGAAAGGAACAGTCATTAAATATCATATTCATAACATGCACTGTGACTAGCATATGCTTGAGAGTGAGGAAAATTATATCCATTTGAATGTATGGTTCCAAGTCATACAACAGATCTGTTTGTCTTCATTACCTCCTCCCAGGAAAGCTAAACATGTGTAACACCAATTGTCTACACTACATAATATGCAGCATAATGTTAGGTGGCAAGGGAGGAGTGCCTGAAGTCTCCTCAGACTATAAAGTCATGACCTGCTGTAATTTATTATTATGTTTTGTTACATTATTTATCTCTTGATTCTTCATAGTCTTGCAACTCAAGCAACAAAAATTAAAAACAGATACAGATAAAAGCTCACATCACTAAAAATCTACAAAAGTTAAAATATAATTACATTATCAATAGTTAAAAGCAATTTTAAAACATTTCCATTAAAAAGTAACGTGTGTGTGTGTGTGTGTACACACGCACACACACATTATTAAAAGCCCTTTTTCCGTAGTCAGTTCTGAAAGCCTGTCAAAACAAAAAAGTCTTCCTCCGCATCCAGCAAGACTTGATGAAGGGAGCCTCTCTAGCCTCTCTAGGAAAAGTGTTCTAGAATCTGGGAGCAGCCACCAAGGAGGTCATCTCCCATGTTCTCACCAAATGTACCTGTGAGAGTGGTGGAGCAGAGGGGTCTCATCTGACATTCTCAAACTTCAGTCAGGCTCACATGAGAGAACCTGGTTGTACAACTAAGATTGACATGAGCTGTAAAGTGCTTTATAGTTCACAGCCAGTACTAAGATACAAAAAGAATTAGTATAGAACCATTTAACACAGGCACCTATGCTGGATAATTGGAAATAAGCATTGCCCAGACCTAATATACTATGCCTGGGATTCAACTACCTAATTTGATTCTCCCCTGAAAGTTCTGGCATATCAGAAAGTTGGTTTGTTTTTGTTTTAAACTAAACCCTCCCTATAAACAATTCCCAATCACTATTTGCTTTTGAAAATATTGTCAGTTTCCAAATTGGTTTACTTAATATGGCCTGGACCCATCTTACCTAAGGAGTCGCCTATCTCCATATAATCTGCCCCATGCCCTCAGATCCTCTGGGAGGAAGTTGCTTTAACCAATAAGAACTAGGTTGGCAGCAACCTCCCAGAGGACTTTCTCTGCCATGGCTCCTAGACTGTGTGGAATGCCCTGCCGGAGGAGATCCATCAGATAAACAACTTAGATGGCTTCCGGCAGGAGTTCCCAGAATGACATTTCCCATATTCTTCCCCACCATTAGATCACTCCTTTATAATCAGAGCGCCCTGTTTAATCGTATTGAATTTGTAATTTTGTTTTAATATATTTAGGGTGTGTGTGTGTGTGAATGTTCTTTGTATTGCATGGGATTGTGCTTTTAGATTGTAAGCCACCTTGATAGCCTCAGCTAAAGGCGGGATATAAATAAATTATTATTATTATTATTATTATTATTATTATTATAGCAAGGTACAATTCTGAGAAACACCACACAAAAATCCTCTTGGGGGAAAGTAATTAGTTGGATAGGTCTTTGGATCCTGGTCAGGAACTTCAATCAACAGAGTCCTTCAAAAGTGGTAAATATACGTATCTATAGGAAATAATTCTATAAGGGTACAATAACTACATAGACAGGACATTCTATCGCTCTTCTCAGGAAACTGATGATTAAGTCTTAAGAGAAACTGTCCTTTAACAAAAAACAAACATACTTTCTCATTCCTTCTCAGTTTTCAGAACTATAGTATCTTCTAACAGTGAAACAAAATTGAGATATACATACTTTAGGCCTGGTATCTACAACATACATGTAGTGATTTGTTGGATTGGCTTTACTGATTGCTTGCAACATATGCTCATCTTCCAGACATCTGGCACTGAATCCTGAAAGAGGCTGACTACATCTGCAAATAGCAGCCTAGTGAGAAGACAGAAAAGGTAAACAGAAATAATATAGGTCAAAATGAGCATTTTAAAGGACATAAATAGCAGGCTGAATACTTAGTTTAGTGTTTAATTTTCTTGTCAGTATAGCAAAAGGTGAAACAGGATGCTCTGGACTCTTAACATTCAATGACTTCAGAAGAAAACTGAAATGTTTCACAGAGTTTATGGTTTCCACTGGTACAAGCAGAGAGGATACACCCAGATTTTATGATGAAGCTGAAGAGCTAAGAGGACATATTAGTTTTTAAAAGAGATACAGTTTGCATTATATACAGAAGTATATTTGCAAGTGTATTCAAGACTCATTAGTTTCCCCAAGACTCACTGGCTTTCTAATAAAACAGCAAGCATAATTCCATGTTCATCATACCTCCTAAAAGTGACCCCCCAATTCTTTGTTTTTCTGAATAGCATGACAAATCGCTACCAAAAAAAAAAAAAAAGCTGTAAACATCCTAATTCTGGAACTTTCACAACTTTAGTATACCAAAGTGATACCTAGATAAGGTGTACTTAGTACACTGTTACATAGCACTAGCATCCATTTTTGCTCAATTACAATAGATCTAGGCACCTATGTTACTATACTTACCCCTTGTCTTTTCCTGTGTTGGAAAATGGCCTTTAGCCCACTTGCACTGAAAGGAAATCAGACTATACCTCATTATCTTTATGGTAATATGACAGCACAGGGAATCTTCCTTTGCTTCGGAACTTAGAACTGCCAACAATTATGGGCTTGCTTGCACTCCTGGGAACATAAAGTTCTCTGGGATATGTTTCACAAATCTAAACAGAAAAAGAAAGGAACTATAAGAAAATTCACACAGTTTAGATCCAATACACAAGCATTTACTGAAATCACAAGCAGAGTTGAACCTGCATAAAGATTTCATTTTTGCCAGAAAAAGCTGGAATGAGATCACGATCTAGAAGAGCTTGGATACCAGAGCACTGGAAGTGGGTTCTGGGGCAAATTTAATGGCAGACTAGAATGTAGCTTCAAGTACAAGGAGGACCATAACTTTAACCATGTCTCTTAGAGTAACCAAGAACTATTGAAGTATTGATTGGCAGAGTTTCAAAAAATTACTTTTCTGCTGCACTCCCAAGAATCCTCCAATCAACAGCAATAGCTACTGATATGCTGGCTATGAGATTCTGGGAATTACATTCCAAAGTAACTTTTCCATGCTCTGCAGAAATACCAAGAATCTATCTGCTATAATGGCAATGGGATTTGGAGAGTTTAGTCCAAAAAAGTAACCATTTTCAGCTTTGTGAGAACAGCAAACAACTATAAACAGGCTGAAAGTTCAGTAGATTACTGTGAGGCAGTGTTTGCCCAACAAGTCAAATTCAAGGCTACCCTTAAAGTGCTTTCATTCAGAAACAAGCAAAAATATAGGTAATGAAGCAGCATCAAGTGTGGTGTTAACTTCCACTTCAATAATCCCAATGCTTTATTGGTCTGGATTTCCATAATGGTATTCAACATGTTTTCAGGATATTTTCAAATGAAAGGTTTATGTATGTTTTAAAAAGTTAAGAAACATACATACAAGTGTGCAATTGTTCTTAAGTGGCATTTTTCATAAAAAAAAAATTAACATGAAGGAGATGGTAAAAGTTCATGAAAAACTGTAAATGTTTCTCATCTAAGGAATCCTATCAATTACAGCTCTGAAATTAATAGACATCAAAATGAAGCCAATGACAAACAATTTGTGGAGGATCTTCACATCAAAGTACACTAAATTCCTCCTAGAGAAAAACTGTTCCATCAAGAACTTTGATCAAGTCATAGAAAAAATAATCTGAGTGTAGAACACACTGAGAATAATCTATGTCAAGAAAATGCAATGGAATTCATGAATCACAATTTAGTTACAATGCTTTTATTAAAATACTGAGATAGAAGAAATGACAATTAACCTTATATGGAAGTCAACTCCTGGCATTAACTCTATCTAAGATCTGAGAGGCACGGGCCAAAAGCAGCAGCTTCTTGATGATTTGGGGCCATAGCATTTAGAGGATGCACACCCCCAAAATGGCTGGAAGCAGCATCAAGATCACACTCTGGTCCAAAGGAATGAATCAAAAAGAAGTTGGTAAACCAACTCCTGGCCTGTGCGGCTTGGGACCTGCAGCAGTGGTCCACTTTGGCAGTGGGCCATGTGGTCACCACAGTCCTGGCCTGATTGTGACCATCTGCTTCACCTCTAACTCTTCTCCAGAGACTTCTTGAGAGAGAATTATTACATGGACAAGGAAAAGGCTGCACACTCCACATACCTTTATTTCAGTATCAAAAACCAATAGTGGAATTTCAGTTCAAAGAAATCTGAGGCATGCTTATAGGCTCACCTGAAAGCTATTCATCTCATAGGTGATGAAACTCATCCTAGCTTCAATGCCAACAAGGTCTACACAGCACTGTAAATGAGACAGAACTAGAAACATAACACATAACATTGTAAGTCATGATGTTTTGCCACTTATTACCTTATAATCACGATTTGCATCTGATAATTGCCAGTCCGAGTTTGGCACACCCATCCGATTGTACTCAGCTGTGAGGTCAATGAGCTGCCAGCCTTGTACTCGCTGTGTCTCCTTTTGTTTTGGATTGTACGAGAAGGCATACAGTTCATCGTATCTTGCTAAAAAAAAATCAGAAAGAGGGAGAAGAAAGGAATTTGACCCCTGCCATCTAATTTTTGTGAGAAGAAGCAGAGCACACCCAAATCCATCCCAGTGTTATGAAGAAGGCAGTCACCCTACCTGGTCTTGAGAGCTGAAGCAGGGAGTTATAGATATCATGACAATCTCTTTCTCTGGGAACAATGAAGTGAACTGTCCTGAAATTCTTGCACTGGATCACCAGGGGGCAGCCTGAAGTAGTCAAGGCAAGCTTCTCCACTGCAGCAATGTGATGGTGCAATATCTGGAGCATGCAAGAATCCATAAAAGGTGCTTGAATCAAACAGCAATACTCAGTGACACTTGCATAATCACTGATAGTCATGCAATAACTACCAAGTCTATAATATATACTGGAATGGCTTTGACAGCTGTGTCAAAGAACATAGCACACCCAGTAGAATTTTGACCTTTACAGACATATAAACGCTAACATATTGAAGTTGAAAGTCCTCTCTCAATTTCAAAAGAAATTCATCAGGTAGGCAGTGTGTGTGCTGTTTGAGAACGCAAGGCAAAAACTCTTTCGGGTAATTAGAACATCTTCCATGAATTCTACACTGGATTTAAATCAGCTCTGACACTGAGAGAGATGTCAAGAGGCCAGAAAGGGCAGACATGGCACAAGCTCAACAATATTCTTGTTTCGGTATGAAGGGAAGAGAAAGGAGGAGAGAAGTACTTAATGTGACTAGCTGTACATAAACTTAGATTTGTCAATGGGGTTCCTGAAATCTTTCTTTTTAAAGAATGCATTTAAGAATAGTTGGGAAAGGCCAATTATTCAATAAAATTATGGACTTTTATTAGTTTGACTATTACGCTTTATTCAGAATACTTTAAAATTAGCCTAAATCAGTTTGCAATGCTATGAATAGAGGGAAACAATTGTGCATCTTGCACTGGAGACAGTAATGTGGTGTGGGTGTCACTCTTTATAAGCTTCACAGTGCTTATCAGCACAGACACTGGAAAGACACCTGGGCACCTCTAGTGGGTGAAGTAGAGCCTATAAGTCTTTTAATGAGTATGCTGTGGTGATGCTCAAACAAAACAAGCTCACTGAAAGATAGTATTAAGCATTCATTTCTAATAATTACCCTTCACATTCCCCATACCTAAGTCAGCTAACAGCTATAAGCCACTTACCACAATCCAGAATAATTATTTTGGGGACTCACTTATTTTGTCCTGCTTGACACTTAGAAGATGCACAACGGAAAAAGCAAAATGTAATCAAAGAAGAACACTGTGAAAGAGTGCACATAGAATCCTCACCCATATCTCTTTCTGGTTAGAGTCAATAAATAACAGATGAGTTGCTGTGAGGTAAAGAGTTCCTGTTTGTGACTTGATGCTTGTGCTGAATCGGTCTAATAATTTCACCTGTTCAACCTGTGCATGGGAGGGGGAAAAGGCAGTAAGTCCTCATGAGCTACAGCTATGAAATATAAACCTGACATAGCTTGAGCACTCAATAAAGTTGCTATATTTAAATTAAACATATTCAATGAAGAAGTCAAAGATGACATTGCAGTGCATTTCATATTTACAGTATTTTCTAGAAATGAGCCTGAAAATTACCATCCCTAAATATCTACAGAGTATCTTTCAGTTTATACTTCTAGTAAAAGCAATCTGTCCTCTTCACCCCAAAGGGACAGCATCCAAAGGAAAAGGAGTTGCCCCTTGACTCACCTACTAATTTCAACTTTACCCATCACAAGCATATGATCATTGACAAATTACCCTCAACGAAAAGCGAAAAGTTGCTCTTGACAGAAATACTGGTTTTCCAACCCACCCTATACAGTGGCAAAAGCCACATTCATTATATTCTCCTGCTAAGAGGAATACATGAGCATGGTAACACTGTAATATTTACTCACTATTTTTGTGTGTTGCATTAACACATGGGAAAGCATAGCTCAACTGCCTCTGGTCATGGTCTCTGCTACCCTTCTATATGTGGAGAGTGCTGAATTTCTAGTGGACATTCCCCACTATCTGGAAGGTCCCTTCATGTTCTGACTTAAGTGGAGAGTATGCTTGAAATGGCAAATATGACTGGATAGGAATGAATCTCCACTTCAACTTGTTGCCATCCACACATAAGAGCAATGAACCCAGAGATAGAGGGTGTTAATACAACACATTAAAATAATTAGAGAACATGGCCTTGTGTGCATGATATATTTGTAAGTCTGTACCTTTGCCTACAATAAAATGCTGCTATCAGCCATATGACTGACACCGCTGGCATCTACATCAACAACTCACACATGCATACTAATGGCAAGGATAACTCCATTAGAATATTTCTGGCTTTGCATTTTCTAATTCAGATAGCTGACCAACTGGACAACATTCTTATCATCTCAGCAAGATTCTGGTTGACTGGTAGGTCTAAGTCAGGGTTGAGTTACATGCAGCCTCAGCCCTGCCTTTTTTGTGCCCTTCTGGTGGAAAATAAATTTTTAAAAACTCCAAGAAGAATCCCAATGATCAATTCAAGCAAAGTAGTGGGTCTTGCGCAAATAAAAGGGTGTTTTTCTTTGTTTTTTTTTTAAACTGGAGATGCACTTCCCTTTACTTGTGATTTGGGGGAGGAAAATGATTTTTGGTGGAAATGTGTTACACAGTGTATCTCCTAAAAGGTCAAAACTGTCCCCCCTAGCTTGGCAAAGTTGTCCACTCCCACTTTTAAATAACCACTCTAGATGCTTCATTTGCACAGGGTGTTTCTACATGTACTTGGTAAGGCCTACAGCAGGGGTCGGCAATGTTACCTTACCTGGGGCCAGTCGCTGGTCCCCAGGTCTTCCAGTGGGCCGGGGGGGGGGATGGCAGTGCGTGTGCTCACGCGCACGCACGCGGGCCCTGCCACTGTGTGCTGCCGCCTCTGCACGCGTCGCGGCCGCCATTTGGTTTGCCAAAATGGTGGCCGCAACTCGTTTGCGCATGTGCAGCAGTACTGCACATGCTCAAACGAGTCGCGGCCGCCATTTTGGCAAACAAAATGGCAGCCGTGATGTGCGTGGTGGCAGCGGCGGGGTGCGGTGGGCCGGGTGCAGCCCGCCGACCATAGGTTGCCGACCCCTGGCCTACAGTGACACTGGAGCAAACAAGTCTGTCAGATCCTAGTAAAGCCTTTGAGCTAGTTCCAGAGTTGACAAAAACCACCAAAATTCTTATTCTCTCCTACAATTTTCTTCTCAAGGAGCACTAACCAATTATATTCTAAAAAAATATTTGTCTGGTGGCACATGTGTTGGATTGTGCTCATTCTGAATTCCTCAATCTTTAATTAAAAACTACGTGAGCATCAATATATTTGGTTTATCTACCAACCCGAAGAAACATAAAGAAGAAAGCAAGTTAAACCCCAAACCAAATGATATCAGAAATTAACAGATTCTGTTGAAAGTTCTTGCCTTATGTTTCCTGCTCAATTGTCTCTACTAACGCACAGAAAAATATATGATATAATATTACCTATCTATCCCAGTCTCACTTCACTGTCTGGTCCTTACAGGGACAGGAAACTCAATGTGTAATGTTGTTTTGTATATGCTACGATTGAAGAAAATACAGTACAGGAATGGCAGCTTGTGGAGGTACAAGTCATGCGTCTCCAATGCCTATCCGAGGGAAATCTATCCTTCACATCAACTCAAAAACTATTCCAAACACAACACATGTAAGAACTTGAATATTTTGTAATGTTCAGAAGTTCATCAATTTTTCAAGTTGTCTATAGTTTGCTTTATTCAAATATCAACAGTATTACCGAGAAATTACCAACAAAGCTAAAATTAAAGATTTGGCAAAAAAATATTTTCATAGTTTCTTGGCAAGGCTGCCCCATCAGCGTACTGCTAGACATCTAACAATGGGTTTGGCACAAGTTGAAGTGGTCTCAAGATGGATTATTTCCGGCAGTCTGTTCAGGCCCTAAATGAATAAATATAAGTGTTCTCAGAAATGGGCTAGCTGTACTAAAAACTATTAAAAAAAACTAGGACAGGAGGGGGGGAATTAAGAAGACAAACCTTTTTGTATTATTGTTGTTGTTGTTGTTGTTGTTGTTGTCGTCTATCCTGCCCCTCTGCAGCACAATCGGGGCGACTTAGAACAAATAAGCATAATGTGGCATAATTCCTTTTCTCCATAACTTATTTATGGATAAACTGTAAGAGTGCAGCTTTGAGGATAATAATGTGTGAAAGAATAGTAGGTGAATAGGCAGCTCAGTTCTATGACCTGTTGGATTATCTGCATTTGTCAACAGAGGAATAGGCAACTCATAAAAATATAGGCTTAAGGCAGCGGTTCTCAAATAGTGGGGCGGGCCCCACAGGGGGGGCGCGAGGCTTCATAAAGGGGGGCCCATTACGGCTGGAGAGAGGGAGATTGTCCCAGCACAGCCCCAGTAGCTCTATCCTGATTGGCCAAACCCGCCCATGTGATCGCGTGGGGGGGCGCGAAATGTTTTCTTCTTTCCTGGGGGGGCGTGACAGAAAATAATGGAGAAACACTGGCTTAAGGAGTGGCAACTGAAGATCTATCTGATATAGAGGTCATTCCTAATGATGTAGGTAAGAATAAAGGAAGCCTTGTACCTATTTTGTTTCCTTTTTTGAACTCCTAGAACAAGATCAACCTCAGCCATGTTACATATTATATGTGCTTGTGCTGAAGGCGGCATATAAATGAAATAAATAAATAAATAAAATATTGAACTGGCCACTACACATAGTTTGATGTTTTAACAGCTGCTTCCATTTTCCTACACATTACTATTTAAAGCTATATTACACATAGTTTGATGTTTTAACAGCTGCTTCCATTTTCCTACACATTACCATTTAAAGCTATATTCAACAGATTTCAAAACCCTCTTCAGGTGCACATTCTTTTCATTGTATCATTATGCAATTATTTTTGTGACAATTGCTAGTTCCAAGATGTAAGAGTTTTTTCGTCAATTGTACCACCCACCACACCAGCATCAGAATAGTAACTCTTTTAAAACAAGGGTGAACAACCTGTGGCCTCTCCAGATGTTGTCGGACTACAACTCCCATTATGCTCATCCTTCACAGTTTTAGCTAACGCTGATGGGAGTTTGAGAATAATACCATCTCACGGGCCATGTCCCAGACCAACTCCTGTTTTAAACTTTGGTTGTCTGAAAAAGAATCAGTGCCTATTCCCTCTTTCCATCACATATAATTTTGATCAAAGAATTTAAAAGATATTGAAGAACACCACTCAGCATGAGAAAGCATTGGTTGTTGATTCAGATCTGTTGTGTTGACAGAGCATGCTACAATGGCAAACAGCCTGTATGACTTAAGAGATCCCAGTCAAGGTCAGTGACTTAAAATTAAGTAATAAATATTTGTAGGTGAAGACTCTTCTCATATCTAAAGACTTCAACCATAATCTTATTTTGAGTGTTGTTGTTACCCCATCAATTTAAACTCACATCTAAGGAAGAAAAAGTTAATACTACAGGTTTAAGTCTAAAGAGCAGATGAAGTAGAAACTAGAAACTTTCTATTTGCTTAAAGCAGGGGTAGGCAACCTTTTTGAGCCGGGGGCCGGGTTGCTGTCCCTCAGACAATTGGGGGCCCGAAGCACAATAAATAAATAAATATTTTTTAAAAAAAAATATAAAAAAATATGCATGCACACTCTCTCAGGCCCAGAAAAGTCATGGCAAAACCCCTCTGGAGATTTTGCCAAGAAAACCCCAAGAACAAGTAATAACAACAATAATCAATATCATCATGGCGGGCGGTGGTGGCGGCAGGGGGCGGCAGCCGCAGGGTCGGCCTAGGGCCGGGCCAAAGGCCTTGGGGGGCTGCATCCGGTCCCCAGGCCTTAGGTTGCCTACCCCTGGCTTAAAGGATCTGTTTACAAATTAATAGCATGGAATGTAACACAACCCTACAGAAATGCATTTCTTTTAAAAACCTAATGCTGAATTCACACTGAGAAAGAAATGCCTTTAATCTGGCAAGCATCTTTAGATGTTTTCTACTAAACAAAAAGAAGTTGAGGAAATGAAAAAGGATTCCAGAAAGTGTTTTGCATCTCCAAATCTTATCTCATAGAGGGAAGAAACTCAGAGCCTCTCTTGGCTGGCAGCCTAATAAGAAAATATCATGAAGAAGAACATGGGAAACGCCCAACTAAGAGACACAAGTGCAGCTATTTAACTATCCCCGATTACAGCGGTGAATAGGAATAACAGGTATGACTTGATGCAGATAAAAAAACAACAACAATCCTGATATGTGAAGTAAGGATAATATCTGCACCTTCAAGCAATTCACATCTGCTTACCCTTCCCACCAGGAAAACAGCACAGCTTAGGAATGGGGGAAACAAATTACTGGGACGTCCTTGGCCTTCTGCCTATATACAGTATTTTAATTTTACAGCAGCATGCTGTACAGAGTTCAGAGGGACATGCTTGCAAGTTAAATACTTACATGGTCAACCCTTTTGTTTATAAAATTATTCCATCAGGAAGCCATGAAGAATTGTTTTCTTTCTCACAATCCTGGGGCATAGCTGCAATCCTATATGTACATATTTATGTATACGTGCTAGCAGACTTAGGGCCTTTGCAGACTGCCAGAAATAGTGCAAATTGAGTCCACTTTAAGGGTTAGGGTTAGTGCTAGGGAATCATGGGAATTGTTTTTTTTTTCTGAGACATTGAGCCTTCTCTGTCAGAGAGCTCTGGTACCACAATAAACTACTGTTCCCATGATTCCCTAAAGTGCACTCAATTTGCACTATTTCTGGCAGTCTGCAAAGGCCCTTAGAGAGACCAAATTTGTCTTCTTTCTTTCTTTCTTTCTTTCTTTCTTTCCTTCCTTCTAAGCCTTCCTCTCCCTGTATGGTTTCCTTATCACCATCCACCCCTTTGAACTTGCATATTGCCTTGGTTTTATCTTTTGCATTCTCTTCCTCCATGACTGCTCAAATTCAGTTTGTTAGCCAGTCATATCACATCTTCGACACTGCAAAATGAAGACCCTTTTTCATTCTCTCCTTACCCCAGTCTAAAATGTAGTCCATGAATTTCTTCTTCTCTGGTGTTCTGTTGCCTTACCCTGGTGCTCTCATATCTAGCCAGCATCCCACTGCCCTAATCATCTACCATCTCTAAAATCACCAAACATTCTCCTCCCAGATTCTGCACAAACCCCTTGTCATTCTTAGTTTCAAAGACCTCCATGGCTTCTTTCCATCTCTATACTCTATATTGCAATATATCCAGACTAGTAACCTTCACTCCTTCATACCCACCATCCTCCACTCCCTGAAGCTCACCTGCCTCCTTAAAAAAACCTCTACCTTTCCTCTATATTCTTTGAAACTACTTTCAAGAATGGCTGATGATAGCTTTCTTACTTTGTTCACATGCCTCCACAACTACACCTTTCCCATGAAGCATTTAGCAAACACCTGTAGACACAACCTACTTCCTACACCTGCTAAAATGTAAGGAAACAGTAATACGTATTGATGCTTAGCTGCATGTTGCTCATATATATCCTTTGCAGTTCCCGTTTTGGGCTGTGAACCTCCCTAGAATAGGAATTTATCTCCTCATAATCTAGAAAATTTTATGAACCCATTACAGACAGTAAACTGTACTGTAACTAGTAGAATTTACTTCTGAATAAACACACAGAGGATCAATCTGATTACATTTGTGGACTAGAACCTACTTTCTCCAGCCTCTGATATAATGGATTCTACCACTCAGAAGCTTACACTGCAATGACAAGATCTAAATCTATTACAAGAGTGCTTCTTAAACCATCAGATGTGGGGCACTGGGAACCTATTTTCTCCCAATAAAATAGGGAATAAAAACCAGTAACTCCAGACACTGGTGATAGATAGCACAGAGACCTGCACCAGCCCACAGACCACCATTTTGAGTAGCACTGTACAATATTACAATACACTGTCACAAAAGCATACATCAGCTCTATCAAGCTAACATGGCTATGACTTTGAATTGATTTATCAGGGTATAAATCACTACAGACAACAAACTGCTTTATTAGATGCTGGTTAAACATGATGCTCAGACCATACTGTATGAGATTCTGTCACCTCTACTAAATATCTACCTTAAAAGGAGGCAAAGAAACCAAGAGCCTATTTTGTAGGTGCTGTGCTTTTGGGGTGACAGACTTAACACTGCAGTTTTATAAACACTGACCTGGAAATATGTCCCACCCAATGCAGCGCAGTTTACTGCTGAGTTAACATGATGGGAGGGGGTTTTCCTAAATATCGTAAAGGTATCAGATCCTGTTTGATCTTAGAAGCTAAGCAAGGTCAGCTCTGATTAGTACTTGGATGAAAGATCACTATTTGACTACCAAGTGCTATAGGCTATATTTCAGTTAATAATAATAATAATAATAATAATAATAATATCCCGCCCCTCTGCAGAGCAATCGGGGCGGCTTACAACATTACAATTTCCATACAGATATATTAAACAGAACATAAAATCCCGAATCCCACCCATCCTTTAAGAAGTAAGGGTTCTTCAGGAACTGGGGAAAAAAACCACTTAAGAAAACCCTAAGAAATTAAGGGGGTTGCCCTAAGTTGGCAGGGACCTGAAGGCAGATATACACACAAACATGCTTGGAACTGTGCAGCAAATTCACAGTTCTATCTATTCTTAATAGGCAATGAGCCAAATTGAGCAAAATAGGGTTTACTTTTGAGTATACTGTAATGGTTTTAGCATTGGACTCTGGAGTCCAGGGTGCAATTTCCTGCTCAGCCGTGGAAACCCACTGGATGACCTTCGGTAAGTCACACACTCTCAGCCCCAGAAAACCCTGTGATGGGTTTGCCTTAGGGGTGCCATAACACACACACACACACACAGTAATGTTGTGAGTGTGCCTTAGCGTCATTAACAACTTAGGGTGACCCTAAGGCAGTGAGCCTATCATGGGGTTTTCTTGGCAATTTTTTCCAGAGGGGGTTTGCCATTGCCATCTTCTGAGGCTGAGAGAGTGTGACTTGCCCTAGGTCACCCAGTGGATTTTCCATGCCAAGCAGGGATTCAAACCTTGGTCTTCAGTATCATACTCCAACACTCAAACCACTACACCACGTTGGTTCTACACACAATACAGTAAACAAATAACATGTCAGCACGAGCAGGGCAGCCATGAGGGCGTGCCCAAAAACAATTAAATTAATTTAAATTCAACCCCAACCCTTTCACAGGATGTGCCTGCCCTGGCGTAGCGGTTTGAGTATTGGACTATGACTCTGGAGTCCATGCTTCAATTCCCTGCTCAGCTATTAAACCCACTGGGAAAGTCACACTCTCTCAGCCTCAGAGGACGACAACTCTGAAGAAACCTGTCAAGAAACCCCATGATAGGTTCACCACCTTAGGGTCGCCATAAGTTGGAAACGACTTGAAGGCACGCAACAACAAAAGTATCTACCCCTCAGCAAGTCACACTCTCTCAGCCTCAGAGGATGGCCATGACAAACCCTTTCTGAAGAAACTTGCCAGGAAAACCATGATAGGGTCGCCATAAATGGGAAACGACTTGAAGGCACACAACACACACAAACTCGCCAGCCAGCCAGCCTCTGGTTAACGCTTATGGCTATTTCACGACCCTGTTTCTCGCCCAAGCCAGGCGAGGAGGAGGAAGAGAAGGCCCTGCCTCCGCCTGAGGGGCTGCCAGGCGGGCGGGAGGCCCCGATCGACTACCTTCGTGGTGCGGATGTGCTCCATGGTGCTGCTGGTGCCGCGCCCAAAACAGTCTCCTCAGCCCGACCGCCGACCGGCATCTCCTGGAGACACTTCCGGATAAGAGAGTCCGGGCGGCCAGAGAAGCGGCGAGGGAAGGCCGAAGCGCTCCGCCACAGCGACCCCTGCAGGCCGGAAGACCCACTCAATAAAAGTGGCTTGTTGGAGTTGGCTGCATCCACACTGCAGAGTCAGTCCATTTGTATGCCGCCTTGTATAACCTCCCCCAATGTTTTAAACTCGCCTTGAATCCCATAATGGGAGAAAGCCGGGATATAAATCCTGGAAATAATAAATAAATAAATAAATTTAAATCTGTGAGCCGGCTTGGGTCCCTCCTGGGAGAAAGGCTGCATACAAATGAGATATATTGTAACCTATATATATTGTAACCCGCCTTGAATCCCATTATATAATTATACTATATAGAGAGAGAGAGAGAGAGAGAGTAACCCAGCTTGAATCCCATTATATATAATTATATTATAGAGAGAGAGAGAGAGAGAGAGAGAGAGGAACCCACCTTGAAACCCATTATATATAATTATACAATATATATATATATATATATATATATATAGTAACCCGCCTTGAATCCCATTATATATAAAATTACACAATATTTATAGATATAGATAGATAGATATTGTAACCTGTGTTGAATCCCATTATATATAATTACACAATATATATATATATATATAGTAACCTGCCTTGAATCCCATTATATATAATTATACAATCTATATATATAGAGAGAGTAATTTGCCTTGAATCCCATTATTTATAATGATATATATATATATATATATATAGTAAGGTAAAGGTATTCCCCATTGACAAGGTTGTCGAGTCGTGTCCAACTGTAGGGGCCGTTGCTCATCCTTGTTACTAAGCCGAAAAGCCAACGTTGTCAGAGACTACTCTGTGATCGTGTGGCCAGCGTGATTGCACAGAATGATTGTTTTTATGATGCAAGCCGCCTTGATTGCTTTGGCAAAAGGTGGGATATAAAAATAAAATGTATTATTAATTATTATTTATTATTATAAAATATACAAAAATAAAAAAAATAAAAAGCATAATTAAAGCCCACCTGCTCCATAAAAGCCCTAACAAACTACAGTTCCCAGAATTTCATAGCACTGAGCCATGGCCTTTAAAGTGGGGTCAAACCGGATTATTTCTGGAGTGTGGATGCCCCCCTGCGTGCCTTCAAGTTGTTTTCGACTTTAGGGGACCCTAAGGCCAACCTATCATGGGCTTTTCTTGGCAAGTTTCTTCAGAGGGGTTTGCCATGGCCATCAGTAAAACCTGGACTTTAGCTAAGGTTCCTGAAGCTTGCACAATCTTTGATGATTTTGATTGCCCTTAATAAAAAAAATTGCCCTAATGTGAATATGGAATTTATTAGTCTGTCTTGCCCACAGCAGGATGCTCTTTCACGTTACTGATGTTACATTAGTATAGCAAAGCTAGGAAAACTGTAGTATTGCCAGTTATTGCTGTTGGTCGCTGCACTTCTCTGGTGCATATGCAGAAATAAGGGGTGAAGCATGCTTACTGTATATATTCATGTATATGTCTAGAAATTTTAGTCAAATAATAATAATAATAATAATAATAAAAACCTGAGTCAACTTATCCATGGGTCAATATAAGTACAATTAGATTAACTTTTATTTAAAAAAGGAACCATCCCCTAGTGAAAGGCAAGAGCATAACCAGCAACATTCATCTCCATTCTCTTATCCATCTAGCGGCCTTTAAGGAGAGCACAAACAGTTATGCCTGCTGGAATTTGTAAGTTCTTTGGCATAGTTTTCCTTGCTCTCTTCCTTTAGTTCTTTTGTTATGTGCCCCAATGTTTTACCCTCGACTTATCCACAGGTCATATCAAAATCCATAATTTTGGCCCCAAAACCTGCCCTCGACTTATACATGAAGTTGAATTATAATCGAGTATATACAGTAGATGCATGTAATTTTCAAGCTAATGTTCTCACCCTGAGATTTCTCCCATTGCCTTCAGGATGGGATTGCCAGATCTCCAGTTTCCAGTTTTTGTGGCTCATCTACAGGTGAGAGAAGAGGATGTAGATTCTTCAGTTTTGGTGAGATCATCTCTGGGAGACAACAAAGGGCTGTGTGCAAATCTCCACCTCAGATCACAGTTTCCAAGGATTAACTGGTTTATTGTGGCAATTTATAAAAAGTGTCCCCAGGCACTGCAAAATGTAAGGCACTCAAGAAAAATGCAGGATGTTACCAAATAAAAGCTAAAAGCACTAACATAAATAGAAATTCATGTTTCTCAGTCAGGCTCAAAATGGAGGACATTCTGGAACTCTTCCTGGACAGAAGGCTGAAATGTAGGACATGTCCTGGAAAAGGAGGACATCTGGTCGCCCTGGCCCTGAGGCTTCTAAGCAAAACTTCAGGACCCAAGATCCTGCCAGCCTTTCCTGAGAACTGTAGCAGAGGGTCTGGCAACCCTAGTTGTTGATTTATTAGATTTGTATATAACCTCTTTCCCTTTATTCAGTAAGGCTGGATAAATAAATATAATGTTAAAATATAAAAAACACAGGTAAATTAAAAACACATTGAAAACATCAAAGGCGGCCATAAGTAAAACACGGCAACCACGCTATAGAAAGCACCTCTCTCAGCAACCAGTTGTCAAACACCCTGCTTGCCCTGACTTTTTACTTTATCCAAACCAGCCTTGCATTTAACCTAATTGTCCATCCAAGATGAAAGCCACAATAAATTAGTCCATGTTTTTGTTGTAGCGTTGTGTGCCTTCAACCCTATCAAAGGAAAGCCTATCATGGAGTCTTCCTGCAAGATTTGTTCAGAGGAGGTTTGCCATTGCCTTCTCCTGAGGCTGAGAGTGTGTGACTTGCCCAAGGTCACCCAGTGGGTTTTAAGGGGGCCCAAAGCCCCTGATTGGTACATTGGGATATTTGTGACATCATCCTCATGTCCAATCTTTGAGCATTTGAGGCAACAAAGGACCTTGCCTGGGATACCCTGTTCTGCCAAATAGTTAACATTTCTCTGTTTCAGTTTTTACCGATGAAATGAAACCGCTTGTCAAAAAGACTAATTCAATCAGCAATGTCAAAGAAGAGTGACCTTACGGATCTGGGACTTTTCTGGCGGGGAGGCTCTAAGACCAGCAAGACCAACAATGCAGTGAGGTAAAAACCTGCCCTCCATACACCTTGTATAATGGGTTGTTGTTGTTTTTATTTGTTCTTGATGCTATTTTTAATTTGTTTTTTTTTTAAATTAGCATTATATTTTTATTAGGCCAACCAAAAGGGCATAACTTAAACAGCAACAAATCAAAAATCTTTACAAGTGCCAGTTTTCCATTTCCTTGCATATAATATTCTTGCTGTCATGGTCATGTACAAGCAAATTTTCCCATATTTTTCTCAATTCCCTTATCAAAAATACTTAACAGGGAGCGCCCTGACGCCGGCTGCGGTGCAGTGGGATGCGCGACGTCACGATGGCATTGGGACAGAGTCGGGGTGGCTGGCTTGGGGTTGGCACCCCCCGACTCTGCCCCCTGGCCGGCCCTTTTGGACGGTCTGTACAGGCTCTCTGTCAGTGTGGATTGCAGCCGTTCAATTGGGATGTCATCTGTTCCTGATTATTTGTTTTTCACTATTTCTTTTGTTGCCATTTTCATCTCACTTTTTAGAATTTGGGGTTCATCTTCATATGGCTCTTCATTCCATGTGTCCTTCATTTTGTCATCTCTTTTGTATAATTCTTTTGTGTATTGCATCCAACGTCTTTTTATTCCTTCCCAGTCTTAAATTATGTTATTTTTATTGTCATAGGACGTTATCACACGTGGGCCAGAAAGCGGAAAGAAAAGTGGAAATGAGGCATCCCGAAAATAAACGGGAAATAACCCTTGTTTCCGCATACGTCATTACCTTCATTGCGCATTTACAGTAAGTGTATCGAACATCCACACACAAGAGAAAAAAACCCGTAAATGTAGCCGAAATGAGCCTCCTGCACATGTGCAGAGAGAGGAATGCTCGCTGGAACCATGGCAACAGCGGGGAAATGCGCCACAATACGTATTTGGTTATCAGACCTACGGTAAATGCGAAATGATTCCCGTCGCACAATTGCAATTCCTGAAGAAACCGAAATTCAAAAGATCTCGGTTCTTTCCACTTTCTGTCGGGGTTCTGTTGGGGTTCTGTGCGACATCGTGTGAAAACACGGGCAAATAATACATATCAGGTCGGGATTTCGTGTGGATTTTGTTTGGATTGGGCCCCGTGTGATAACGTCCATAGATAGTCCCAGTCCTTGGTTTGAATTTTCCTTTGATTTCCCGGATCTTGTGAAATAGATCTCTTGTTCTTCCCTTTTTGTTGTTGTCTTCTATTTCTCTGCATTGGTCGGTGTAGTAATTTTCTTTATCTTTCTGCATAAGCCGTTGTATTGTTGCATTCATAATTCTTAGTTTGTTCCTATCTCCCTTTTGTTTTTCTTCTTTTCTTTTCTTTTCTTTTCTTTGCAGCTATTATCACGTAAAAGAGTTTTCTACCAAAGTTCATTTCTATTTCTTCATCTGTTATTGCTAATTGATACATTTTGGGGTCTTTTTTTAAGATTAATTCCTACAATTTTCATTCTGATCTTATGTATTTGGGGCCAGTATTGTTTGACTTTTTTTTGCATACCCACCACATATGAAAGAAAGTACCTTTTTCTTTTTTACCTTTCCAGCACCTGTTGTTACTTTTATACACACACACACACATATATATATATGCTAGTTTATTTGATACAAGGTACCACCTATAGTTTTCTTTCATATCGTAATGAAGGGTATGCTTTAGCCGCATCTTCCATGTGTTCTCTCATTCTTCTATTCTAATACTCAACATATACACTTATGTTTAAAGTTGTTTTTACAGAGTTTTTATACTGCAATTTTATACTGGTTTCATACTGTTTTAATCTAATGTAATTCTTAAATTTGGTAAATGGTATCTTTTATTGGTCTATGACTGTAAGTAAATTTCTCTCTCTCTCTATTTGTATAGCCTCCCCTATATCTTGCGCTCACTTAATCATACAGTCTTTAACCTGTTTGCTTTCTGTATCCCACTTCAACAACACCTTATACAGCTTTGGTATTATATGTGCCTTTGCAGACAGCCAGAAATAGTGCAAATTGAGTCCACTTTAACTGCCCTGACTCAGGGCTAGGGAATCATGGGAACTGTAGTTTATTGTGGCACCAGAGCTCTCTGACAGAGAAGGCCCAATGTCTCAGAAAAAAATACAATTCCCATGATTCCCTAACACTGAGCCAGGGCAGTTAAAGTGGACTCAATTTGCATTATTTCTAGCAGTCTGCAAAGGCCCATATGTTCCTTGCTGTTTTTAATTTGTTTTAGTCCAGTTTGACACCACTTTACCTGCCATGGTTAACTGCTACAGAATCCTGGGAATTGTAGTTTTGTGAGACATTTAGCCTTCTCTGTCAGAGAGCTCTGATGCCACCACAAACTACAGTTCCCAGGATTCCACAGTATTGAGCCACACAGCATTTAAAGGCTGTAGCCATACTGCACAAATAAAGTAGTCTGACACCACTTTAGGCTCCATCCTGTGGAAACATGGGATTTGTAGTTTGGTGAGGGATTCAGCATGGTCTGTCTGAGAGCTCTGGTGCCACAACAAACTACAGTGCCCATGATTCCATAGCATTGAGCCATGGAAGCTAAAGTGGTGTCAAACTATTATTATTTTTGCAGTGGATGCATCCAATGTGGATCGCTCTTGCAGTGTTTCTTGTTGTTGTGTGCCTTCAAGTTGTTTCCCACTTAAGGCGACCCTATCATGGAGTTTTCATGGCAAATTCCTTCAGAGGGGGTTTGCTATTGCCATCCTCTGAGGCTGAGACAGTGTGACTTGCCCAAGGTTCCCCCAGTGGGTTTCCATGACTGAGCTGGGGTTCGAACCCTGGTCTCCAGAGGCCCAGTCCAAGGCTCTCCTGCAGTATAGGTGCAGACAAAGCAGGGTCCAAAACACACTGCAGAAATAATCCAGTTTGAGACCAATGCTAGGGAATCCTGGGAACCGTAGTTTATTGTGGCACCGGAGAGCTACCTCTGATACAGAGAAGGCTAAACGTCTCACAAAACTACAGTTCCTAGAATTCCCTAGCATTGGGCCTTTGCAGACTGCCAGAAATAGTGCAAATTGAGTCCACTTTAAGGGTTAGGTTTAGCGTTAGGGAATCATGGGAACTGTATTTTATTGTGGCACCAGAGCTCTCTGACAGAGAAGGCTCAATGTCTCAGAAAAAAACAAAACACAATTCCCATGATTCCCTAGCACTGAGCCAGGGCAGTTAAAGTGGACTCAATTTGCAGTATTTCTAGCAGTCTGCAAAGGCCCATAGAGCCAGGGCAGTTAAAGCGGTCTCAAGTCGGATTATTCCTGCAGTGTGGATGCATCCCGAGAGGAACCCGGAAATCCCCCCTCCGGGTGGCTATCTATCCTTTTCCTATCTCTACCGTCCACTCGAGCCACACAGCTTAAAAAAAAAAAGAGGTGGCTATGAGGCTGCCGGTCTCCCAGAATGCACTGCGATGCTGTCCATGCGCATGAAGGGAAGAAGAAGGCAAAACCTCGCGCCCGCCTCCCCGTTTTCCCTTAGTGCCGCCGAAGCTTCGCCTGAGAGGTTCTCAAGTCTTCGCTCCCGTTTGAACTTCCCGCTTTGAGAGCTGCAAATGGCGGTTTTTCTCTCAGCGAAGAAGGGGCTGAAGCCCTCGGTCTGAAGGGAGGCGGCGGCGGTGGCGGCGGTGGTAGGCCCAAGGCCTTTTCATCTGCCGGCCGAACCCAAGCGCCGCGCTACTGAGAGGAGTGTTTAATCTCAGCCCTCCCTCACAGACGCACACTCCGCTCCCCGGCCATGTCGGCCGGGTTCTCCTTCGGGGCGGCCACGCTGCCTTCGGCGACGGCCGCGGCTGCAGGGACCGGAGGAGGAGGAGGGGGCTTCTCCTTCGGGGCCACGCCGAGGTGAGGCGAGAAGGAAGGAGGACCCCGCTCCGGGGAGTGCTGGAACAAGGGATAGTACTTGCCCATAGGGAAATAGAGAAGAACATTCGTCCATAGCGAAACGTACGCTTCCCTAAGGGCAAGTATTCCCCAATGATTCCCTATGGGCAAGGATGGTTCCCTATGGGCAAGTATTTTCCCGTGATTCCCTGTAGGCAAGTATAGTTCCCTGTGGGCAAGTATTCCTCAATGGTTCCCTATGGGCAAGTATGGTTCCCTATGGGCAAGTATCCTCCAATGTTTGTCTTTGGGCATGTATGGTTCCCTATGGACAAATATGGTTCCCTGTGTGCAAATATCCTCCAGTGTTTTCCTATGGGCAAGTATAGTTCCGTATGGGCAAGTATTCTCCCATGTTTCCCTATGGGCAAGTATCCTTCAATGTTGCCCTATGGGCAAGTATTCCTCAGTGATTCCCCATGGGCAAGTATGGTTCCCTGTGGGCAAGTATTTTCCAATGTTTTCCTATGGGCAAGTATGGTTCCCTATGGGCAAGTATTTTCCCATGTTTCCCTGTAGGCAAGTATGGTTCCCTATGGGCAAGTATTCCTCAATGGTTCCCTATGGGCAAGTATGGTTTCCTATGGGCAGGTATCCTCCAATGTTTTCCTATGGGCAAGTATAGTTCCCTGTGGGCAAGTATTCCGCAATGGTTCCCTATGGGCAAGTATGGTTCCCTATGGGCAAGTATCCTCCAGTGTTTGTCTTTGGGCATGTATGGTTCCCTATGGGCAAGTATGGTTCCCTGTGTGCAAATATCCTCCAGTGTTTTCCTATGGGCAAGTATAGTTCCGTATGGGCAAGTATTCTCCCATGTTTCCCTATGGGCAAGTATCCTCCAATGTTTCTCTTTGGGCAAGTATGGTTCCCTGTGGGCAAGTATTCCTCAATGATTCCCTGTGGGCAAATATCCTCCAATGTTTTCCTATGGGCAAGTATAGTTCCGTATGGGCAAGTATTCTCCCATGTTTCCCTATGGGCAAGTATTCTTCAATGTTGCTCTATGGACAAGTATTCCCCAGCGATTCCCTATGGGCAAGTACGGTTCTCTGTGGGCAAGTATTCCTCATTGTTTCTCTATGGGCAAGTATTCTCCCATGTTTCCCTATGGGCAAGTATGGTTCCCTGTGGGCAAGTATCCTCCAATGTTTCTCTTTGGGCAAGTATGGTTCCCTAAGGGCAAGTATTCTGTGTTTCCCTACGAGCAAGTATGGTTCTCTGCCAGTGTTTCCCTATGAGCAAGTATGGTTCTCTGTGGTAACGTATTCCTCAAGGTTTCCCTATGGGCAAGTATTCTTCAGTGTTGCCCTGTGGGCAAGTATTCCCCAATGATGCCCTGTGAGCAAGTATGGTTCCCTATGGGCAAGTATTCTCCTATGTTTCCCTATAGGCAAGTATTCTCCTATGGTTTCCCAGTGGGCAAGTATCCTCCAATGCAGGGGTAGGCAACCTTTCCCCTTTAAGGGCCAAGGGACTTCAGCTCCCAGAATCCCAGGAACTATTGGCCAACATGAGACTATTGACCAACATGGCTGAGGCTTTTTGGAACTGAAGTCCCTCGGCCCTTAAAGGGGACAGGTTGCCTACCCCTGCTCCAATGCTTCTCTGTGGACAAATATTCTCCTATGTTTCCCTATAGGCAAGTATGGTTTCCCTGTGGACAAGTACTGGCATTTGTTTTACCAAGTCCCAGGAGGACGAAGCTCTGTTGGGGTGGAGGAGTGGTTTGAGTGTTGGACTAGGACTTTGGAGACTAAAGGCCTTTACAGACTGCCAGAAATAATACAGCTTGAGTCCACTTTAACTGCCCTGGCTCAGTGCTAGGGAATCATGGGAATTGTAGTTTATTCTGGCGACAGAGCTCTGACAGAGAAGGCTCAATGTCTCAGAAAAAACTGCAGTTCCCATGATTCCCTAGCACTGAGCCAGAGCAGTTAAAGTGGACTCAAACTGCATTATTTCTGTAAAGGCCCTAAGTTTTGAATCCTGGCTTGGCCATGGAAACCCACTGGGTGAAGAAACCTGCCAAGAAAACCCCATTATAGGTTTATCACCATAAGTGGGAAAAGACTTGAAGGCACACAACAAAAAAAGTGGCAAGAGCCAGCATTCAAGTGTTGGTCTCAGACCCTGGAGTTGTTGTTATTGTGTGTCATGGGTTTCCCAATGCAAAAACATGGAGGGCTTCTTTAGAAATTCAATAGTTGTTGTGTGCTTTCAAGTTCTTACTTATGGTGAGCCTATCACTCTTGTTGCTGTTGTATGCCTTCAAGTCATTTCTGATTTATGGCGATCCTAAGGTGAACCCATCATGCGGTTTTCTTGGAAAGTTTATTCAGAGGGTTTGCAAATGACATCCTCTGAGGCTGAGAGAGTGTGACTTGCCCAAGACCAGGCTTTGATTCCCAAGTCAACCATGGAACCTACTTTGGGCAAGTCACATGCTTTTGGCCTTGGGAAAGCAAAAGTGCAAACCTCCTCTGAACAAATATTGCCAAGAAAACCCTATGAGAGTGTTGCCATACATTAGAAACGACTTGAGATCACACAAGAACAACAACAAAAATAGTGACAGAGGAAGGAGAGGCGAGTCTGCATCCCATTTCTAAAAGCCATGAAGGGGAAATTTGGGGACCTGGGGGTATCTATGCTAACTAGCGGAGAGGGTGTTAGAAACTGGATTTTGAAAGCATAATAATGGTATGAGAATCAGTGTGGCATGGTGGTTTGAGTGTTGAACTGTGACTCTGGAGACCAGGGTTCAGTTCCCAGTTTGGCCATGTAAACCCACTGGGTGACTTCAGGCAAGTCACACACTCTCAGCCTCAGAGGATGGCAGTGGCAGACCCTCTCTGAAGAAACCTGTCAAGAAAACCCCATGATAGGGTTGCCATACGTTGGAAAGCACTTGAAGACACACAACAACAACAACAACAACAACAACAACAAAAAGTGTGGCAGAGGAGCGGGAAACTGAGCATGCTAAGTAGTGGTTGTTGTTGTTGTTGTTGTATGTCCAAGTAGACAAACAAATGGGTTTTTAGAACAGATCAAGCCCAAATATCCCTGGAAGCTAAGATGGTTACATTGTGGTTGCCATATTTTAGCCACATTATGAGGAAAAATGAATAATTACAAAAGGCAGTGGTGCTAAAAAAGCTGGAGAGCAGTAGAAAAAGGGGTAGACCACATGTCAGATGGCTAGACGATCAGGGATGACAACAAGTCTTTTTAATGTTGTGGGCTGCCGTGAATCCCAGTTTTGGGGAAAGGGAAGGATACAAATAAATATAGCATCAACAACAGCAGGTCTGAATGTACAGAATTTGAGCAAAAAGGTGGAGGCCAAAGAGTCTTGGAGATGTCTCATCCACAGGGTCACGGTGAGTTGAAGTCAACTCAAGGGAAGTTAACAACAACAAAGGAGAAGTACAGAGCATTTTTCTGCAGGGATGAAATGCCTATGGATATTTAAAGTTGCCCCACTAAACTCAAAGGCAAACCCTAAGACTTTAGTTGCACTGCAGAATTAATGCAGTTTGATACCACTTTAACTGTCATGGCTCCTGGGATTTGTAATTTGTTGTGGCTAAGTATCTCATGAACCTACAAATCCCAGAATTCTGCAGCATTGTGCCATGGCAATGAAAGCAGTGCCAAACTGCATTTGTTCTGCAGTGTTGATGCAGCTCCAAGTCATCCCTTTGAGCTTAGGAATTTACTTTGAACAAAAAGTTTATTGCTATGATCCTTCTTGTCAGTCTTCCAAAAGAAACCTTAGGATTCCCCAGGCTGTTGTGTGTTCTGCTTCTTCAGCAAGAAGGAAGCTGACTTAATTATTCATCCTTCTGGGAGTGGGGAATGCAGAAATTCAAGAAGTTCTCATCCATTGTAAAAGTTCAAAATCTTTAAAGCAACAGGATTTTACAATTTGCATTGGAACTGTTGCTGTCTCTTTGACTATGTAATATCAGAGGACAAAAGAGTTTTGCAGTAAGGTATATAGAGATTGTAGTTTTAGAAAACAAATTCCTGACTAGTTAATTTGATATGCTTCTCTGCCCCCTTTGCCCTTTGTTGTCAAGCAAGTTGTAACCCTTCTTGTTTTCATCCCCTACTATCACCTCTGTTTTTTCAAATGTAATTGTAGGGAAGAGATTTTATAAATACAGTTGACCCAATCAATCTCAAAGTCCAAGCATTAAAAAGTGATATAATAAACAGAAGTAGGAGCAGTAGATAAAATAAAGCCATCAGACAAATGCTAATTTATCCAATAACACAAACACTATCCTAAAGTTTTTGTCCTTTAGTGAAACAAGAGAGATAGACTCTTAGAGTTGGAAGGGGCTACAGGGGCTAACTCGGGTAGGCAACCTTTCCCCTTTAAGGGCCGAGGGACTTCAGCTCCCAGAATCCCAGGAGCTATTGGCCAACATGGCTGAGGCTTCTGGGAGCTGAAGTCGCTCGGCCCTTAAAGGGGAAAGGTTGCCTACCCCTGGGCTAACTAGTCCAACCCCTGCCATGCAGAAATACACAATTACAGCACTCCTAAAGGATGCCCATTCAGCCTCTTTAAAGACTTCTAAAGAAGGAGGGTCCACACACCCCTCTGAGGCAGATTGTTCCACAGTTGAATAGTAAAAAAAAGTCCTTAATGTTTAGATGGAATCTCTCTTGTAATTTGAATCCATTGGTCCATGTTCTAGTCTCTGGAGTAGCAGGAAAAAAGCTGGCTCCATCTTCTACATGACATCCCTTTGGATATTTAAAGACAGCACCTTTTAGTCTTCTCTTTTCCTAGCAGAACATACCTCCCTAAAGTGTTCCTCATAAGGCCTTTCAGACTTTTGATCATCTTGGTTGCTCTTCTCTGGACACATTCCAGCTTGTCAACATCCTTTTTGAATTATGGTGCCCAGAACTGGACACAGTATTCCAAATGAGGTCTGTCCAAAGCAGTATAGAGTGAGATTACTACTTCCCTTGATCTTGACACTATACTTCTGCTGATGCAACCTGTTCACCACTTTAGCCTCCCTCTTTGCATGATTTCAAGGACATATGGTGTTTTTCTTGGATTTTAATCTTAAAAGAGCCCAGTTTCAGCATCACCCTTCTATTTAAAATTGATGTTAGGAAATAAGTTCAGCTATATCTCTCAGAAATTAGTTTCCTATCCTTTGGACTAAACATGGAAAGATGTCGACTTGTCATTCAGCTTTTGATTTGTTAAATCTGCTCTAGGCCATAGTTTAGTACTGTTTAGTTTAGTACTGTAAATACTAAAGAAAAGGAACAAAATCCCTCAAAAGTCAACTTAATTACTGGATTTAAATATGTGGAAGAATATGCTAGAGAATATGCTAGGTTTGTTTTTTGGGTTTGTTTTGTTTTCATACTAGTTCATACAAGTGTAGTGCAGAAATGGGAGCACTGAACCGGTGAGTTACATTTAACCTATTTGTCTTTTGATTTAGTTCAACTGGAGGACTTAACTTTGGGACATTGGGCTCAACAGCTACTACTACTACAACAGCAGCTTCTGTGGGCTTTGGGACTGGACTTTTTAGTGCAAAGCCTACTACTGGTTTTACATTAGGAAGCGCTAATACAGGTACATATGCATGCTGCATTTTCTACCCTGTCAAGGTGAACTGACACTAATAAAGAGAGCTAATAGCTAAACAGGAAATGACTAAGACATGTATAGACCATTGATAACATTTCAGAATTGGACTGTGAATTGCATTTGTGTATACAGAGTTTCAGAAACCTGGCAATTATTCTTGATAAAATAATTAATGCAACTGTTTCACTCAAGAGGTAAAAGTAGCCCTGCTGGCCTAAGAAAAGTTCCAGAATTGCAGTTAGGACAATACCTGTATTAGGCCAATTGAAGGTAACAAAAACTGTGTCTCATAAGACAGTACAAAAGGCAGGAGTGGCAGAGTGGTAGTGCTGAAATCCACATAGAGTTTAAAGATGAAGTATGGGAAGAAGTTGTAGTCAGTCAAATTAAGAACTAACTGTTGTCTTCAGGTTTTTGTGTCTTGTTTCTCAAAATTGGAATACTATCACATAAGTCATCCATGCAGTGATAGTTTCATGTTGCATCAGGGACTATCTGTAAGACTATTGGAACAAAGAAACAATAGCAGCTGAACACTCATTCAGAATATATAAAATAGAGCTGTTACTCTGAGCTTAGATAAAACACATGCGTTTCTTATTAAGTGGTCAGAAGTAGTGGGATGATTTCTGTATTAATAAAACTGGATATAACTAGATGTACTATATTTTAAAAAAGTTATTGTCAAATTTTTGTTTAGTGGAAAAGGATAACAATTAGAAATAAAGTTCCAGCTTCAGATATAAACCTAATGGAAGACTGTGTTCAGTATTGCCCAAACAAAGGTGTAACAAAAAAAAAAAACAAAACAAAAAATCCCAGATCCGTACTAGAGTAATATCTTTATCAGTACAAATGAAGTGCCAATTTTTGGCACTTCATCAGTACAAATGAAGTGCCAGTTTTTGAGACTGGGAAAGATGATATGTTGTCCTAAAGATGGAGATGGCCCCCAGTAACTGTTGGATTGTCGATTGTCTGTCAAATGATGTCTAAATGGCATGGGTAGAAAGCATTTGTGGTATTGCCAAGGAAAAACTGGTAGTTCTCTGGGCTTGACTCTGGTCTGCAATGGTGTCTCCTCTCTAGTTTGGGGACAATGGGGGCTTAGCTGAAGTCTCATTGTCCCTAATGGCGGCACAGCTGTGTGCACGTGCCGTCATTTGGAACAACAGGACTTGAGGTCCTGCAATGTTTGGTATCCATCGGGGAGGGGGCCCACAGATACCAAGGTCCCACTGTACTTCCTTATAAATAAATGACTTGTTTGCAACCATTGTTTTATGTTGGAAGCCTTTCTGCTCACTAGAAAACTTCATGTTGTTTTTTTTTAAAGTACACCTTGGGTTATTTAACATTACTAGTTGAAGGGCTTTAATTTGGTACTTTGCAAGAAGTGAAAGCCATGAAAGGCAAGCAGAAATGAAATTTAACTTAGATTTATTTTGTCATGTTACACAGGAACAGCAACAACCATTGCTACAGGATTAACGTTAGGTAAGCAATATGTATTCAATGCTAGTTTGCATTTCTCTTTAAATGAGGTCATTACAGATTTTGAAATGAAAAGATAAAGATGAAGAGAGGTGAGGTGAGGTATGCCTGGTAACTTCGATTGTGGCTGCAGAAAAGGTAGTGATGTGTGTGTGTGTGTACACTTTCAAGTTGCCTGTTGAGTTATAGTGACCTCATGAATTTTCTAAAGCAAGGAATACTCAGATGTTGTTTGCCAGTTCATTCTACTGAAATATAGCCTATTTGTTCATTTCCCATCTAAGTACTAACCAGGGCTGACCCTGTTTAACTTCCAAGATCAGATGGGATCTAGTGGCTTGATGGTATTGAGGCTGGTATTGTGTTACAGTCACTTAATATGGCCACTTCCTCAAGGGTTAGAATTGATCATGGCAAAACAAAGTAAAGTCAGAAATGTATTAAGAAATTTTATAGCAGTTTGTGAACCCTAATTTAATTGTATGTGGACCCCAGAGTTGACATGGGCTGGAGATCATAATTTGAAGTGATTAGCAATCCTCAGATTTCATTATTTAAAACATTTCTATCTCATCCTTTAGCCAAAGAAGTTCTCAAAGGGACTTAAAAGTTATGTATATGACAGTCCCTGCCCTCTGGCTTACTATCTTAGGACTTTATTATGTTAGGCTAAAAAGCGGGATTTTAACAGAGTAAAAGTGGTTTTGGCCTGTACTTATCACACGATATCATGTCCATTTTGCTGTTGTCTTGCATTCCTTACATTACTGTGCACCTTTTTACTGATGTGCAAAACGTGTCAATGGACTCTCAATCACACTCCTATTCCGTTTCTGCCTTGGTGAGGTTGGACCATTCAACTGCAGTTCAGCTTTTCAGGCAGTCACATGGTGTGAATGGACATGATTCTGCTCCTCCCCTCTCCCCTGTTCCCCTTGCAGTATTAATTTTGCCAATACCTTCCTGAAACCAGCTGCTGTGTGCACCTTCGGGAAAGTGTTGGCAGCCAGGATCACTTGTTGTCTCCTCGCACACCTACATACATATATTTCCTCCTGAAGCATGAGACTGCTCTATAAATGTGCTTTGGAAACAGGAGGGGGAGGAGGAATCCTGGCTGGCTTCAAGAGGTGGTTGGCTGCTATGACTGCTTGCCTCTCCCCAAAGATATTCACACAGCAGCTTTGCATTCTGGGAGACAGTCTGGCGTTTGACAGTGCGGAAAACAGATCACGCAACAATGGATTGTCAAAGCGCTATCATGGGGAAAAGTGAAAAGAAATGATGCCAAATTGGTATGCTTCCCTTAAACTAGTGGGATTGTGGCAGGACAGCAGGCTGGTGAAATAATGTCCTAAGACCATAAGAGCCACCATGTTGGATCAGATCAACAGCAGATTTGTTCCAACATTCTGTTAACACAGTTACCAGTTAGTTGTGAGAAACCTGCACCCTCTATCATGGGTTCCCTAAAACTGATGTACACAGGCATTCTGTCTCGAGTTGGTATAGAGCCATTCTGACTTTTCTCTGTTTATGGCTCTATCTTTCATGAATTTATCCATTCCCTCTTAATTTTGAAATGCAAGTTGGCAGCTATACCTATATCTTGTGGCACTTAATTCTAGTTTAAGTGTACACTAAATTTTTAAGACATGGAACAGAAAAAAAAAAGAAATGCAGAAGGAGAGGAGGAAGAAAATTAATCTTAATGCTTACAATGAACTTCTAACAACTTGCTAGAATAGCTGCTGTTAGTTTGCATTAGAGGCAGAGAGGCAAAAGGTATCTGCTGCAGTAGCTTGCTGTGCTTTCAAAGCAGTTGTGTCTAAACTGTTGGTGGACAAAATATGGCTGACGGGCCATTTGCAACCTCTAGGACACTGTTTGCCTCAAGCCCATTTTTAACCCCTCAGGGGCTTTCAGAACCTCCCCCAAATTTTTGTTCACTCCCAGGCAAATGGAGGGGTGCTCAGAGGCCCTTGGTGAGCTCAAAACTAATTTTAAAATGGTGACTTTGGCTTTCTGGACACTAGTAATTATTTTTATCCATCATACTGTTCACTGATTTAAACATCTTTAAGAGATGATATGAAGGAAGAAGCTGAGCAAGCTTGGGCAGATCCAGCCAGTTCCAGTTCATGGAATATTGTGAGTGGAAGGGTCTGTGGGAGAAAGGATATAACTTGGAGGTTTTTCTGTTAAAGGATTGAATAAGGCTAGTTAGGAAGAGCAGAATGAAGGAGATCTAAATAAGATTTGATGGGAGCTGAAAATGTGAAGAGATTTTGGGAGAAGTGTTACTTTGTCGGAAACAGAGGTGCTAACTACGTGTGGAACCAGCCTAAGGCTAGACACTTAATTTTGTTACATAACCTTTACTGTTTTTGTTTTCTACATTTCTGTCTGATTTTTTAAAAATTTAATACTTTACAAGTACAACTGGTCATGCCTTACCACACTGAATGCATTGATCAGTACAGCCATTTGTCCACTATAGAAATCACCTTGAGGGCCAAGATATAGGGAGGGATCTTAAAGGTAAATGGACAAGGTGAGTGATTGGAGCCCAAGGGCTGGAAATGCAGGACCAATCTGGACAGGATATCTCTTACAATGGGTAAATCAATTTTCTGGGGGGAAATGTAGTTCAGTTTCTCTTCAATTTTCACAGGCTGTATATAGTTCTGTAGCAATGTTTAGAATGTAACACCTACATTTCACTAAAGCCACCTAGTTTAAATGAAATGGTTCAGGCAGGCATCAAAACAAGACTGACATTTAATTGTTCCTTTATAGGTACACCTGCATCTACTTCTGCCTCTACCACAGGCCTTAGTTTAGCATTTAACAAGCCTGCAGGATCAGCTACACCATTTGCTTTGCCAATTACTTCTACCTCTACTGGTCTCACACTTTCTTCTGCCCTCACGTCAGCTCCAGCAGCAGGTAAGCCAATAATGTTTTTGTGCTCAGGCCCTTTCTTTCTAATATAGATAACAGTATCTCATATGGATACACATCCCAATGCCACCCCCAAGCCGGCGTCACGCTGCCCACCTAACCGCATGGTGGGCAGCGTTACAACGCTCCTTTGCCGTGGTGTTCACACGCCGCATGCCAAAAGAAGCATGGAAAAGTGCTGCCACCGTGTCAAGGACACCCTTTTTCCAGGCCAAAAAGAAGCGGCATTTTGCCACTTACTTTTGGCCCAGAAAAGTGCCGGATCGAAGCCATGGCGTGTGGTTACCATGGCCCCACTTCAGAGCTCAAAGGGGCGGCACAGAGCCACTCCTTCAGTGTGGTCTGCTTTGCCCCTAATAGAACTTTAATAGAACAATTTCTTTAAATAAATCTGAAGAGGCATAGCATTACTCCAACTTGTTTCAGTGGGATTCATATGCACTGTTCTGTGAGGACTTGTAATTGCGTCTAGGCTATGGTTTTGTTCCAGATACTTAAACATACATCTTTCTGAAGTCCATAAGTGGTTTTATGATAGTATTAGTAGAAGTTGCCATAAAGGTTATAATTCAGTTTAACTAAGAATATATTTCTGACAGGTAGCCAATTGGGAAGGTGACTTGAAGGCATGCATGCACACACACACACGGTTATTACTGGTATTTTTTTAAAGTATTCTGTAGGTGATTACTTCTTTGCTTAACATTCAGGATCTTCTGGCTTTACATTAAATTTGGGAGGCACAGCTGCACCATCCACAAGTGCATCCACAGGCCTTTCTCTTGGAGGAGCCTTGGCTGGTTTAGGAGGGACACTATTCCCCAATGCAAGCACATCTACAACAGGTGACTTTTTAATATGCATTTAGCTCTTAAATGTGTCCAAGATGTGTTTCTAATCCAGTTATTTTAATTAATTATAGCCTTGGGGAGAGGCGAGTAAGATGATGATGATGATTTATTAGCTAGTCTCTAAATCTAACGTGCTTGGGTTTAAGCCACCTATATTACATTGAACTCAATGGGTTTTCAATAGGGATGTGCAAAATTGTGCTGCAAGAAGCCATGTTGCTTTCAAAATGTTTCTAAGTGCTGCACAGTGGGACAGCCCACTCAATACACGTATGATACATAGTCTTCAGTTCCCATTGCTGGCACTATATTTCTTCAAAACTAATGTTATAACTAGTTTTTTGAAACGGATGCATGAAGACAGTAAGATAACAATTGCTGCATTGTTTTGCAGGGCTTGGGCAGAATGTATTTGGTTTGACTCTTGGAACAGCTGCAGCATCTGCTCCTACAGTTAATGGAGGTCTTGGTGGCATAGACTTCAGTAGTTCTTCAGATAAAAAGAGTAAGTTTTAACAGGACTCAGAAGATGCGTGCTTTGAGAATAATTATTAAGCATGATCATTGAAAGATGTTTTGTGGAAGTTTTGGTCTTTTAACTTTTAAGGAGTGCATTGAATTCCTTCTGAAGCTACCCATTTCTTTCCCCCAATGTTAGCAACAGTTATCTAGTATTGCATAGGCAATTCTGTTCCAGTGGCTGTAACCATTACAGTGTTAATAAAGCATTACAGAATGAACAAAATGTGCACTATTTATTTTAAACAGTGGAGAGAGAAAGGGAAAAAAATCTGTCCTTAAACGAATTTTAAAAAACATTGTAACTTCAGTATTGTACTTCAGTATTGTACAGTCTGCCCTTTGTATCCGTAGGGGATCTGTTCTGAACCCTCCTGCTGATAAGGAAAAACACAGAACTTCAAGTCCCATTGTCGTTAATGGCAGGCATGACACATGCACCAATTGAAATTAATGGGGCTTGCCATCTGCGAATGTTTAAATTTGTTGATGGCAAGCCCATGGATATTGAGAGCCCACTGTATTATTGTGGGCTTTCTGCTGGTTATGAGGATTCATGCATCACTGTAAATGCTTGTTTCTGTTCGATGCAATCTTGAGTATCACCTGGATTATTTTTTATTGGTATTCTAAGTCCTAAATTTAAACAGACCACCCTGTAACACAAGTGGCTGGTGGCAGAGATACATCACTGGTAATATTTACAACCACCTTTCTGGAATGTATGCAATTGTATAAGCCTGATTCTGCTAAAGTGTCCTCTGCGTGAATATTCTATAATCTGTTGATGCTTAGCCTTTATATCAGGTGTGGGCAACTGTTGGGGGGCTCAGGGACTGCATTGGCCTCCAGGAAACCTTGGACTGCTGCATCCCCTAATTTATTTTTCTTCTTGAGGCATTAGGTGACAGTTTTTCAATGTCTTTGATAAGGGAATAAGCCCTTTTGGAACAGACTTGACATTCCTTTGACAATTTTATACTTAAAAATCAAAAGATCTTTCTCAATTTTAATAAAAATATTTTCTTCTAGGTGACAAAACAGGAACAAGAGCAGAGTAAGTGTCAATTTGTAGTTACAGAAATGTCTGTTGGATTGTGTCTCCAAAGCATACAGAAACATTTTTTAGGTTACATTAATTAGATTTAATATGAATGTTAATAAACTAGGACCATGAAGGTGATGGGGATTCTGCTGAGTTATAGGGTGCATCTACACTAGAAATAATGCAGTTTGACACTACTTTTAACTGCAGTGATTCCATCTTGCAGAATCCTGGGATTTGTGGTTTTGTGAGGCACCAGCATTCTGGCATAGAAGACTACAGACCCTGTAAACTTCAAATCTCAGGATTTCATATGATATAGCTACAGCACTTAAAATGGTGTCAAGCGGCATTGATTCTACAGTATAGATGCACCCATAGTTTCCAGGAAGGAACATAGAGCTCTAAATCTGTTTATATTTGACACTCATTTCTCATTTCTGTAAAAGAAAGATTTGAGTGGAATGAGGAAATGGGTAAGGAAAAGGCTTTTGAAACTCCTAATTGTGCTACTTTGTTATTAATGATAACATAGAAGATATATAGGATTTTGCACTTTATGTACATTTTGCCCATTATGCACATTTAGCTTTATGCAGTTCTTTATTGTTAGAATGTGAAGTAAAAGTTGCGGCTTCCAATTGACAGTATCATGCTGATAATACAGCACATTATCTGTTGGCAGGGATAGTAAAGCACTAAAAGATGAAAATCTACCACCAGTAATTTGCCAAGATGTTGAAAATCTTCAGTAAGTATTTTCTCAGTTCTTGAACATAGTTTAATATTGTTTTGAATGCATTTTAATATTTTAAGGTTTAATTATTAACTCATAAATTATTTGTTTTTAAATCTTATATTTATACTTTTATTTTGTCTTCTGTATGGTTTTTAATTTGTACTGTTTTAAATATGTTGATAGCTGCCTTGATCCCCATTATCAGGGAAAAGGTGAGATGCAAATGTTTAAAGTAAAAATAATAAGTTGGGCATGCTAATGCTTCAGTAAAAAAATGCTCTTTTTGACTAGTCCATTAAACTTTTTTTTTTGCTATATACTTAATTCTTATAGCTGTGAGCATTCTGTTTACACAGATTCTGTATCCCACAGTTTTACAAATTCTGTGGGAGGCAATCTTGTTGTCTTCCCCAGTAAAATCAGTTTCAAGTAAAACTGGGGCTTTCTGTTTTAGCATGTGTTGTCTCATTTTTGTTGTTTCTGCATTCCTCCACTCCTAGGAAGTTTGTAAAAGAACAAAAGCAGGTTCAGGAGGAAATCAGTCGAATGTCTTCTAAAGCAATGCTTAAAGTACAGGAAGATATCAAAGCTTTGAAACAGCTTTTATCAGTGGCTGCTAGTGGATTACAGAGAAATACTCTTAATATTGATAAATTGAAAGTGGAAACTGCTCAGGTAAACTCATCATTTGGTGACTGTTGCATCTACTCTTCCAAGGTTTGGGACTTTCTTGTGAAATTCCATAGGTTTAACTGCTTCCACTTCCTGCCCAATGTGTTTATGAAGCCTTCTGAATAAACTATTAAATTACGCAGTTAAGTGCTGGGGATTTAATCCAAATTATGCAAAGTGCTATCTCCTTGTCTTGCTTTTTTAGAATTTTGCCATGCATGAGTGGAATAATCTTTAGTCTGGTCAAAATAGAAATACAGATTGAGTACTCCTTATCAGGAACACTTGGGACCAGAATTTTTCAGATTGGGAAAAAAAAGCGTATTTCAGAATTTTCAGATTTTGGAATACCTGTATTTGTATGTACATAATACACAACACAAGTTGCATACTATGTGAGGCTGGACAGAGATGCAAGAAATGCAAGGCTGGATAGAGATGGAGCAGAAGATCTAAAATGGTGGAAATACAAGTGTGCTTGGCATAGATCCACACCACCCACGATTTCACAGATCCTCACCTCTCTCTCCAGCCTCGTATCTTATTTGTTCACTACTTGTGTTGAGTATGGGATGCAAAGCTGGAGAAAGACTGATGATCAGAGACAAATGAGCAGGAGTGGTGAACAACTGTTGGCAAAAGATTTCGGTTTTTAGAGGATTTCGGATTTCTAGATCAGGGATGTTCAACCTGTAATATTGTAATAAACTGTATGACCGAATGGGGATGGGAATATCTGTCTGGATTTAGTGCCCTCTCCCAAAAAACCCTGGGTTCTAAATTTTGAATACATTGTTACAGGTTGTAGTAGTCGGCAGAGTGCTCCTAGAGTGCTCAGCTCCTAACTGAGGAAAAGCTAAAACTTTTTTCGCTAGGTCTGTTTCTCTTATCCTGTATCTTATTGTTGTGTGCTTTCAAGTTGTTTCTGACTTATGACGACTCTATCATAGGGTTTTCTTAGCAAGATTTGTTCAGAGGGGGTTTGTCTTTGCCTTCATCTGTGGCTGAGGGACTGTGACTTGCCCCATGTCACCCAGTGGGTTTCCATTTGAGCTCCAGTCTCCAGAGTCGTAGCCAGTGCTCAAACCACTTCACACCCTCTGGCTCATCATATACCTAGACCTTTATAACGAATGCTTCCTGGTGATGCACATAATAGTTGTCCAAAAGCTTTATTAAAGGTGGAATTGATTGCTTGTCTTTTAAGGGGAGGGAAGCCAGTTGAACATGTGGGGAAGTTCACTATTCAGGATAATTGCTCAGTTACAGGGAGAATATTGTTCCCTGAAACAGGCTTATTTTATGTTGAAATCTAACTATCACTTGAAATTCAAAACAAAAACGTGCACGATCTTTTGCAGGAACTTAAAAATGCTGAAATAGCATTAAGGACACAGAAAACTCCTCCTGGCCTTCAACATGAAAATACAGCACCTGCAGAGTAAGTACAAGTTTAGAGATTGTGACAATAATGTACACGTACTTCAGTGGGAATGAAAGAATCAAACAGAATATTTGAGACTAATTTATTTTAGTGTGAGATTTCATGAATATCAATCCACTTCTTAACATACAGTGGGACCTTGGTATCCGCAGGGGATCCGTTCTGGACCCCCACCCAAAATCGGTAGAACATCAAGTATACCAAAATCTGCGTAACATCAACATATGGAAGATGTTTTTCTGCTCATAGATGCTGTTCAGTATTTCATACAAGAGGGAAGATTGAGAAATTAGGCTCCAGTGACATGAGGATATTTGTTTGGTTTGACAATAGGAATTGTCTAAAGAAGATGCAGTTTCCCAACTGCTGGGGAATAGTGTCTGTTGAAATTGTATGTCTAGGCTTCATTTGATTTAAACCAGTTTTATGTTACCCTTTAAGCCAGTGAAGCTTACATGAGATTAGTAGCAAGCAATACTAGCTTACATCTAGGGCATGACGAATAAGGCAGAGAGGATGAGAGAAAAAGAGAACAGTTACCTTCCTATCCTTTATTTAAAATAGGCATACTTTTTTATGGGAAGAAATTGCATTTATCAATTAATTGTTCTAAAATATACTTAATTTAGCTACTTCAGGATCTTGATAGAGCAGTTTGAAGTACAACTGCAGCAATACAGGCAACAAATTGAAGAACTGGAAAACCATCTTGCCACCCAAGCAAATAATTCACATATAACTCCACAAGGTAAAAATGAGTGTTTTCATATATTTTATTAATTGCTACATCATATACTACCTTTTATCATTTGGTAATATGCAAGGATTTCTGTTCAGGTTTTGGCAAGTCAGTAGAAGGAACTGGAAAACCATTTGGGGTCTAAATTTTGGGCCTAAACACCATCACAAGCCTTTTAAATTGAAAACAAAACAAAAAACTCCTAATATATTGGCCTGAATCCATATAGTGATCTTGCACATCCAAAGAAGAGCGACCACTAAAGTGTTGTCTATTCTTGCAGTGAGCCTGCATAACATAGTGCTCACACATTAGTATGCAATAAGGTATTCTTCACTACGGTGAAAGATTTATAGTATGCTTACTCTTCCAAATATGCAGATTTATTGAGGTGATTGCTTTTTTTATGCAGTAAGTTTAGTTTTAGGGTAATGTGACATAAAGTAGCAAAAGTATTATATTCTCCATTCCAATCCAAGTTTGGATTTCCTCCAGCATAGTTTGGCATATTCTAAAATGGTGAAAGCCAATGTGGTGTAGTGGTTTGAGCATTGGACTATGGCTCTGAAGATCAGGATTTGAATCTCCGCTCGGCCATGAAAACCCACTGGGTGACCTTAGGCAAGTCACACTATCTTAGCCTCAGAGGGAAGCACTGGCAAAACCCTCTTGGAACAAGTCTTACTAAGAAAATCCTGTGATAGGTTTGCCTTAGGATCGTCATAAGTTAATGACTTGAAGGCACAGAACAACAGAAAAAGTTCACTGATTTTGTATGATGGTCAGGATAGCTTGATAATAACTTATATAACAAAACATGAGTTTTGTGTTGATAGCAATATGATTTACATGTTGCAATATGATATAATTTTTCAAATTTTAATATCTCACAGATTTATCCATGGCTATGCAGAAAATCTACCAAACATTTGTAGCTCTTGCTGCACAACTTCAATCAATCCATGAAAATGTGAAGGTAAAAAAAACCCTGTTCATTTATCTTATGAATCAAACTGAATGTGTATATCTTTCAGTGTTTTTAAAGGGCTACAATTCCATCTTTGCATTTGTCCTCCTGACTTCTTTATGTAGGAGCATTTTTAACAGAACAGGGCAGGTTCCTAATAGGGCCTCCATCTATTTCCACTACGCGGCACAACAGATGGGCAAAGTAGAGCCTGGAGGTTGTATGCAGAACTTTTCCTATCTGGTTTTGTACCCTCCCCTCCCCCCCCCCCCCCCCAAGAATTCTAAAACATTTGTGAACCCTCCTCTCCATTTTTAGCTCTAATGCCCACTGGAGGTGTGGGGCCAATTTTGCCATCTTTTTTGCCTTGCTGAAAAAAATGCCTTTAAAAAAGGGAGAGAGAAACTACAGATGAGCTCTCATCTCTCCCCATTGTGAAAAAAGGCTTTCCTCAACCAAAAACAACCGGAAAAGTAAAAAAATATGGCAGAATTGCCCCCCCACGTCCTATGGAGGATGTTTTCACAAGAGGCACAGCAGGTGATTGTAACCCTCCAAAGTGTCCTGGAGATCTAAAGCAGTCCTCTTAACTCCCAACAGTTGCCTGCCCCATTATAGAATGTGTTTGGCCTACTGCCATCTTTTTTCTTCCATAATGAAATATGCTGCTGATATATTCCTTGAGGCATTCTTGAAGCTAGGAATTTGTGAAATCTAGTTAATACACATCAGAACAAAAGGATGGGTTTATTAATTCACAAATTCCTAGCTTCAAGAATTAAAAGGCTTTATCAGATAGCTAGTCCACTGGAAAAGGACTACATGTACATGAAATACATGTTGATAAGGTTCATAATTGGAGTACTACCACAAAGAGGCCTTGCTTTTAGTCTGACTTAAGAAGACCCTGGTTCCTGAGAAAGAGCTTTTTGAAAAAAGATCTTAATTGGCCAGCAGGATAATATCATCGAAGGTAATGCTTTACCAGGGATGGGGACCTGTTGTTGAACTGCACTCCCCATTCTCCTGCTCCACTGATTGTACTGAGTAAGTTTGAAGAGAGTTGCAATCCAACAGTATCAAGGATCACATGTTCCCTATCTGTGCCGTAGCGCTTCAGGCCACTTATGCCTTTAAAAACAAGAAACATCACCATGAGTTGAGGCTGGTAAAAGGTTATACGAATAATTTAGATAAGATAAATCTAATGTTGGTTCCTTGGATCTCTTTCTATTTCCTTTTGATGAAGTTATGTCCTGGGGGTGAGAATGGGGGCTTGGGTACCAAAAGCCTTGTTCAGATGTTCAGTGGTGTAGTTAGAGTATAAACATAAAAGGAAGAGAGGAGCTCTTCTACACCTGTTCCTTCTCTTCATTACTCTCCACGTGTGCATAGTCAGAGGAGAGGTTTTTCAGGGTTCCCAACTGCATGGAGGCCTCCATTTGTAGAAGAACTTTCCTCTAAATCTGTTCATTGTTCATGTGGAGAAAACCTTAGTGGAGAGACAAGGGCTAGTGTGCACTTTTTCTTGTATTTTCACTTTAACAGCATTACTGTAGTAAAGGTCTAAATTGGCTAAAACCTGGAAGGACAGACATGATGTGTTAAAGTAGTTTTTCTTGCCTCACTTCAGATGCTCAAAGACCAGTATCTTGGTTACAGAAAAACCTTTCTGGCAGATGCAGTGGATGTATTTGAGGCGAGGCGAGCAGAAGCAAAGAAGTGGCAGACTGCCCCCCGGGTTACAACTGGACCTACTCCTTTCAGCAACATACCAAATGCAGCAGCCGTTGCCATGGCTGCAACACTTACACAGCAGCAACAGCCTGCTACAGGTCTGAGTGCATTCAAGTTATAACTTTTAGTGTTACAAAAATAGTAAGCTTGTATGGTGTTTTATATTAGGTCTTCCTTTGTTTTGGAATAAAAAAATTGTGAGTAACATGTCATCAAAACATAGGTAATAGACAATGCGGGATAGAATTAGCAATAATTATACACCCACTATTTAATCTTGTAATTTTACTTGTAATAGCTTGTTTACTGTATTACTCAACCCTTTGGAATGTGAGTCTTAGTCACCTTTAAATATGGATAGGATAACATTTTTCAAAAACTGCAACACTATTGGATTTTTTTAATTTATTGGGAAGTTCTAATTAGGTTTTTTTCCTCATAGAAAATCTTTTTTTTAAAAAAATTGCACTTTGTAATGTGAAATATGCCTCACAATTTGGCTGTTATTTATTTAAAAACAGATGTAACAGCAAAATACTGAAATTAGCTGGAGTTCAGGATTTCATCTAGGGAAGAAAGATTAAAAGTTACTCTGAGGTGCTACTCACTGGGGGGGAAAGCATGGGTAGGTGTGAAGCAACTGAGGGGAAATATGTTTTAAAAATTTTTTTGTTGGCTGTCATACACCTTGGTGCTTGAAATTAGACGTTTGAGTAGCTGCTTAAGGTACCTATCTTCCAAAGAGTTCTGGATCTGAGGTCATGCTTAGAGAGATGTGGAAATTAAGCTACTTTGATGTCTAAACATGGCTCAAGTCTCAATTTGAGGAACCCGGTTTTAAGCCCTTGATATACCTGAGAATCTGCTTGACTGTTTCTACCCCCATCAACTGTATATTTATGTTTTTTTGGAGCTTGGTTAAAAAAGCAGATTAGCACATACATGCATGACTTACTGCCTAGAGAGGTACTGTTAAAAATGGGATCTACAGGGTAGTTCCAGCTTCAATTTGTTTGTGACAGCTGGATCCTATAAAAGATGAATCCAAATAGAACTTGGCAAGAGTGAAAGGACCAATACATCCTTGTAGGTTTATTGTAGCAACTTAATTTAATCTGCTATACTTTTAAGCTTTCACAGTAAGCATACATAAGCAAGTAAATACTTACTGCTTTGTATACTATGGGAAGTGTATGTTTGGTCTATAATTACAAAAATCATAGTACTGTAAACTATTTTTCTTCCTGCTGTTATTAAAAATTGCAGAAACTACTTTCCCCAATCTTAAATACTTTAATTTAGAAATAAGATGATTCATTTAGTTCATTGGAAAATGCTACCAAATGAACTCAGTGTAAGTTGCTGTCTTGATTTTGTCTCAAAGAATTGTTGGAGAGATCTGACATGAGAGTCTATTCTCTCCTTTCTACAGCCCCTTCTAGTGTCCAAAATCTGTTCAAGAGTGTCCACAAGCTCCAGAACAGAAAAGCAGCAGAGAGAACTGTGGGTTGGAGATGGAATTACCCCATCCATATTTTGCTGAAAGAAGTTGTTTGGGTAGGCAGGTTTAATTGTGCATCCCACCACAAGTGGAACAAAGAATGGTCACTAGCATTGTATTGCTGTACAATGCTTGTTGATGGATTGAAGTTTTGTACGTGTTCCCATTCTTATGTGGTGTAAGATCACCTTTGGATTTAATTTCAGTTTCCTCATGCAAGTCTAGTGCAAAGAGTAGCACAGCATTACCACAAGTGTAGGTACCTATTGCATGCAGAAAGCCACTTTTTAATATCCAATCTTTTGTCTTTTTCCTAATGCAGAGTCAACAGGGTAGATAAACTACCATTTGCAGAATTTAGGCCATCTCGTAGAATTAATGCTACCACACAGAATTTATACCATTATTTGTTTGTGAAAACATAAAATTCCAAAATAACATATCTCTTTGGCTTTCTGTTAATAGGGCATAATAGAGTATCCTAAACTGTTTAATGTAGATACTGTGAATATCAGAATTTGGATTTTTGTGTCAGAATTTGGAAGGACAAATGCTTACTAACATAGAACCCATCTTCTGTTTATGTGTAAGGTCCCAAATTCAACTGCACATTAAAAAATCTTGGCTAGCAGCCTTAGAAAAGATCCTAAACTGATACCCTGGAGATTCAGAGACAGAGAGTATGGAGGACTCTGTATCAGGAGGACCCAGAGTCCATATCCAGTGACTGTTACAGCTTTCAGTCCATTAAGCCATCTAAATGTAACCAAGAGGTCACAAAAAGATGTTGCCCATTCTCTAAGCTTGTGTTAGCAGTCTTTTAGTTTGTATATTAAAATATACTGTAATGTGATGTGAATGTGGTTTGTGTTTATGGTGTAAGGGTGTTTCCCTACAGTAGAAACGTGACTTTCTCTGAAATATGGTAGAGGCCATAACTTAAGAAATTGCTCATTCAGAAGTCGGATAGTCAGTATTAAACAGTTTTGCCAGCACTAAACATTTTCTTAATTGCAAACCAATGCCTGTGAAAGGATGCCTGGGAATAATTAGGCTTGCTCTGCTTTAGAAAGTATCTAGTATTGTACTCGGTGCAAGCTGCTTAGCCAGATTGTGCAACTTAAAATATTTAACATACTAATTATGTCCCTTTTTTACTACTTTGATAACTGCACCATCAAGAACTTTTCATGTGATGTGATTAGGTTACTTACAGCCTTAAGTGTATGCAACTACTAGCTATTATGATTTGGCTGGCTTATCTAAAAAGCACTTTGCTCTGCTCTAATGCCTTGTAGCACTTAAAGGTTTTATTGTATTGTTTTGTTTCCAAGGTCAGTTTAAAATTTAAAATATTGGTTGGGACAGATGTCTGTCCACTAAATTAGGCTTGTCATTGAGCTGGTTTTGTGGTTAAAATCCAGCTAACATTTACTTACCATGATGGGAAATGGACTAGCCTGGTTAGTTTCAGACAATTTGGGTTTGCACCTTTATTTCCAATATGGGAAGACTTGAGCAATTATATTTGGGCAAGCCAAGTAGGGAACTTTGCTGATATTTACCCAGTCTAGATTTTTAGACTGCAGTCTTAAACACGCTTAGAGGATACGCCCAGTTGAAAATGATGGGACTTATTTCTGACTAAGCATGTATGGGACTGCAGTGCTAGTAGTGAGTTTTATTTATTGAGCTAAAACTGCTCCTTAGAGAAAATAGATATGTATATATACATTTTAAATAGGTTACTACAGGTAATTATAATTTAAATGATTCATAATATGCTATCCAAAGGTGACAATGTTTACTTATGTATTTTGGCATGGACGATCTCTAGCATTATCTAAATTATGTAAGCTTAGCTAACTTTACATGAGATTTTTCTGGTACAGAGTCAGACTAATTCAGAGATTAGTTGTTAAATTGAAATGTTTGTTGGCTTTAACTATGAAATCCTGTTTTTCTTTAATTTGAATACAGGTTTATCTTGAATTGTTTTAAAACTAAAAAGCATGCTAAAATACAGGCTTGGCTTGGAGGACTGTGGGGTTCATCAAACTCTTTAATAGTTCTTCCACCAACAGTGCCTCCTCCTAAAGTGGAAAATGGATACACTTCCTTTAATAGAGAACACTGGACACTTGGTTGTTACAAGCCTGGCTGACTTTGGACTGGAAACTTTTTAAGGAGCTGCTAGATAGAGAATATTAACTTGTTTACATCCAGTTTTTACCTGTAAAATGCAACACATCTATAAAAGGTTAAAGCTAGACTAAATTAGTTGAACATGGGTCCCATTGATTTTAGTGTTACAATCATGAATTTATTTCACTCCAGTTAATTTCAGTGGGATAATCATGAGTTTATTTCACTCCCATGGATTTCAAATGAATTCAACTAATGTAGCCTGGGCCTAACCTAAAATCTTTCATTTGGCACAAAAATCAAATCTCATTTTGCCAAAACAAGTGCTAAGTGCTAGATAGAAGTTGACAACTCTATTTGACTTTTTTAAGTTTACTTGCTACCTTGAATATAATAACCTCATATTTGTGTTGGATCCCCTAAGGTGTGACTATTTTCTTGCAAAAGAATAATGCAAAACAGTGCCTTTTGCTTGATATTTGGTTATCTGTTTAATTAGAATTTGTGAGAACTTGAATCTCAAGTATTTATATTTAAAAGGCCAGAAGGGACCAGGAACACTGTCTGACCTGTACAACACAGCATTCAAATTTTCACCAAGATTTCTTTTTGGTAGATGTTCTTTCAGTTGCTTTTGTGGTAGTAAAAAGTACTGTAATGCAATAATGAGATAGAGATACTTCGACATTTTTAGTAGAGGAGATCAATTTCCAGAAAGAAAATTGAAAACCCCCAATCCCAACATAACTTTCAATAAAATGCTTGCAGGTGAACAATACCATGTTTGATGTATTCTGTACTATTGAATTCAAATGGATGAACAAGAAATTTGTTTTTAGAAGACAGTTCAGCAGGTGCTGCTCTGCATTCTCTATTTTAGTTGAGTTTGCCTGAGAATAGCATTCGCTGGATTATATCTTTGGCCTTCAGCATGGTATAAATATGAAGAGGTTGGCACAGTATTTGAACTTGACAAATCCTTCAAGTTTATTTAATGCACTGATTGCTGTGCTTAAAGGTAGGAATACAAATTGTACTGTGAAAAATGTCAAGTAGCTTTTATAAGTTACTAAAGTAACCTCCAAATCTTTTGTTATAACTTATTTATAATGAGGGGCTAATAATAGATTCCCTGCACAGAACAAATGAGTTTAAAAGTACAAATTTAATCTTGGTATATTAAAAAGTGGACTTTGACAGTGTGTATATGTAGGGAAACCACTGTCTCCAATTGTCTAAATGATGTTAGAAATTTCTGAATCTGAAACTTTTGAATGTATTAAGGTACACAACTGTGCCTTTTCTGTAAATGTTTATTTAAACAGGCAAAATGGTTGTAAATGTAGCAAAGTTCTAACAACTCAGTAACTTATCATTTTTGTGTGAACCAGTTTGAATTGTCATGTTACTGTGTAATTGACTTGCTCTAAAATGAACAATAAATTTAATAAAATCAAGGTTATTGTCTTGTGTTTTATCCACTTGTTTCCCTTTGTTTTTCCAAAAAATGGATAAAATATTCAAATGAGTATTTCATATCAGACAGTGGTAACATGATGATTTTAATCATGTTAATAAGCAACTTGATTTTTAAAGAACCACCACTAGCTACTTGTAGGGCATTCAGATTCACATCAAGAAGCAAAAATTCTAACTTAAAATGACATGCTGAGTTGTCATAAAACTGTAGTCTCATGCTTTGGCATAACCAATTAGATTTACCGATGGCTTCATTTTCTGTTGTGTACCATACCAGTTTAGGCATAGAGATAGTTTGGGGAGGAATTCTAATGAAAACTAGGGTGCTTTGAAAAGCATTTGTTAAGCTGTGATTTACTTTTTTTAATGAAAGGGTTTACATAATGGATCTCTGTTGTGAAAGAGTAAGGCAAGCTTTGTTTTCATTTTTTTTATACCAGGGCCACAGCCGACTCTGGGAATTAGTTTTGGAACGCCATTCGGTTCAGGTATTGGCACTGGCTTGCAATCAAGTGGCTTAGGCTCTTCAAGCCTTGGAGGTACACTTTAACTTTTTCTAATGTTTCACTGAATTACTATACAGAACTTACTTAACTGAACTAGTCAGCCCATGTCACTTGTAGACCTAAATCCCTGCTTGTTTAATGCTAATACACAAAGCAATGGCCCTGCATTCCATATTGATTGATATGATATTACTTTCAACTTCTGATTCCATACTCTCAACCTCTAGTTTGGGTGTAGAGCTCACTGCAGTATGTAAGTGCATGTCTAGAAAATGGAAGACTCACCCCAACCCCTGTACTTTTTTTTTTTTTTTGCCTTAGATAGGTCCAAAACACACTGCAGAAATAATCCAGTTTGAGACCCCTTTAACTGCCCTGACTCAATGGTAGGGAATTCTGGGAACTTTAGTTTTGTGAGACATTTATCATTCTCTGTCAAGAGAGCCCTGGTGCCTCAATAAATTACAGTTCCCAGGATTCACTAGCACTGAGCAAGGGCATTTAAAGGGGTCTCAAACTAGATTATTTCTGCAGTTTGTTTTGGACCATAATCAAGAAAAATAAGCTGTTTTCCCATCTTTATTGCACACACATTCTTCTTACTTACCCTGTTGTGATCTCTGGGAGCACCTGAGGTGACCACATCTTCCACCATTCCTGGAAAACATCTGGGCTTAGCCTTATAAACAAAATAGGTAAATAAATAAGCTAAAGCAAAATACACAACCTGATGCCTTCCAGATATTTTGAATTACAGCTTCCACCAACTCCAGCCTATATAACAAATGATCAGGGATTATGAGAGTTGTAGTCCAAAAAACATTGTGGAGACCATCAGACTGCCTACCTTGGTGATTAGTCTTCTGTGCTAGGTTTACATAGGTACAGTTACATTTAGATATGAGCCTTGACCATAAGAGATAGGATGTACTTGTAAACTACATCAATTTTTGATTTACAAAATATAATTCTGGTGTATCAGTATATTGCTGTACCAGCCTTTTTCTCTGGTAGTGTGTTTCCAAGATCTATAATGTGAACTGAATATGCTGTAGTGTACATAATCCCTGTTGCTAATATATGCATTTGTGAATGAGAAAAATGCAGTGCTGTATCTAGAGAGATGCTGACTTTTCTATGTTGCTGGACAAACAAGGGGAACTTTTATTTCATATGGTGCATCACAATGGATGCTGCTGAGTCCCACAGTAATGTCAGATGTCTGTTGTTACAGTGATGCATTGCAAAATCAAGAAAACACAGCATGACTTGAAAAGCAAACACTTTGCCACTCTAATCTTGAAAGTCTTTACATAGCTGTTATACTTTTTTTGCCAGAAGGAGGTATCCTTTCTAAATTGTTCCCTTCCCTGTTAGGCAGAACTGTGTTCAGACATGCAGGGTCACTTCATAAGAAATATAGAACCAGGGGAAATATATGTAACTAAAGCGCCATGTACATGCATGGTGCTATATACCGTAAATAGATGATGACGACGATATAGAAGTACTGGTATAAACGCCCCATTTCATAGAGTATTTCAGATGTTTCAGTCATAATTGTCCTCTCACCCTAAGACTTCGAACTACTCAGTATGCTAGTGTAAGTCACCTAACCACTAAAAGTGTGGGACTTGCTTTAACCCAAAGAGCACAGCTGGTATATTTCTCTTTGACTGTTTAACACAGTTTTTGGAAATGGAGGAATAAACCAAAACTCTTCTTAGTTCCAGAGGGGCAAACTCATAGCTCTGTAAGATGACACATTTGCATAATAGGAGTATGAACAGGGTGGTGTTTGCCTAAAGTTTCTCAAAGGCAGATCTGCATTTCAAGCAGTAGGGACAGTGCATTACAAAGAACTGGGACCTATTTATTGCCCTAATATGTGGAAGTCAAACAAGAGTTGGTTGCTTTCCAACTATGACTGGGAAAGAAGGTGGGTATAAAATCATCTCCAAGAGTCTCTTTCCAAGAATGCTGAAGTTGTACTCCTGTATGTATTTCCTTGGATGTAGATCTGCTGAAACCTGAAGATTTACTTCTAAGAAAATATTCTTAGCATCCCGGTATAAATGGGATTTTGTATATGCCATGTAACTGATATAAGATGTGGAAGAAATATTTCTCTTATGCTGCTAAATCCTCATCTTTTGTGGTTTTAAGAAGGAGACCATGCTAGTTGCTATGTCTGTCACAGTTTGGAAATGTTACAACTCTCCAAAACCCTCACTAGCAAGCTTTGGTTTGCTAGCAGATACAGTGGTACCTCTACTTACGAAATTAATTTGTTCTGACAGCCATTTCGTAAGTAGAAAATTTCGTAAGTAGAAGCAAATTTAACATTGAAATGCCCTAATCCGTTCCAGGCCCCCAGATTCAAGCTACAACTCAATACAAATGTATAATACAGGGTTATTTTGTTAAGTACCTCTAATACAAACATGTTACATTACCCTTAAGGAACAAAAAACATAAAAATGAGTTGCAGGACTAATATAAAGAATAAAAGCCAAAAATATCACAAGCCAAAAATACAGTCCTGAATATCAGAAGCCACAGAAGCCAAAAATACAGTCCTGGAGATCAAAAGCCAAAAATATCAGAAACCAAAATACAGTCCTGGAGATCAGAAGCCACAAATATCAGAAGCCAAAAATACAATCCTGGAGATCAGAAGCCACAAATATCAGAAACCAAAAAGCCACAAGCCCTACCTTCCTGGATCTCAGAAGCCACCAATTTCGCTAGCCACACTTCCTCTCCTCTTTCGCAAGCCCAAACAGTGCTGCCTAGCTGAACTTCGCTAGGCAAACACGTCCTCTTTCACTAGCCAATACAGTGCTGCTTTGCTAGATTTCGCTAACCAATGGCATGCCATGAAATTTGGAGAGCAGCTCGTTTGCGCCAATTTCGTAAGTTGGAACGCTTTCTTAAGTCAAAGCAAATTTTTTCAGGAGGCGCGTTTCATAAGTCGAATTTTTCAGTAGAAGAAGCATTCGTAAGTAGAGATACCACTGTACTTTGGTTCAGCCCAACATATTCACCAAAGGCATTCACAAATAATAAGGCTTGTCCTTGAACCTAACCACCTTTATTATACATCACTAATGAGTTTAGTCTGCTGATACCAACTGAAGAATTTTCTTATGTCTCTATTTGTATACCTTTCCATTCAAGAAGGATAAAAATCAATGGTATTAAAATGGATATATTCCTTTTTAACATAAATAAGTACATACCAATGCTTGGATTCAGATTTAGTCATTTTTAGAGAAGAACCAAAGAAATCAAACAGGACTGACCATAGGGTCTTATTGATTTTGGTGGGTCTGCTCAAAGTCTGTGATGAACAGTGTAATCCTCACTCAAAATGCATTAGCTTTAGGAGTAGGCACAAACCTATTCTACAAGCAGAGCTCACTTCTGGACTAATTGCAGAGATCTGATAATGTTAGGCTCATTAAAGTCTGCCATCAGAAGAGCAAAAAAGAAAGGCATACAAGTGTGAGAAAAGAACTGTATTTTAACTAACCAGGGGTCTTTTTAGCTGATACTGGGTCAGCTTAACCTGGCTAAAATTGTACTGAATCCAAACCTCTCCTAGCCTAGAGATGTAATTCCTCAAGACTATGCTTGATATTGGCATAGCTGTGCCTCTGGCTGTAGAATGTCTGAATCACATAGCTCCACTCCTCTCTCACCCTGCTCTCCCTGCTCTCTTTTCTTGTTATATCTTAGCCACCAGAACATTTCTGCAAGAAAACTGCTGAGATCATTCAGCTGGAAAGGGTTGTGCTGGTGAAAGTCATTTCCACCAGACAGACAGACGTGTGCAGTTCTAACCCTGTATAACTGACACATCTTTGGATTAGGATTGCACTGTGTGTCTGAATCTCAAAGTGTAACTTGTTTAATAGTAGAGCTGAAGTGTACTAGCCCTACAGTTGGGAGTGTGGGAGCTTAAAAACAGCCTTGGGGCCATGTTTGCAGGCAGCTCTTTCCCTACCTGTAATTAATTTGATGAAATACTCGTACATGGATATTTATATGCTGCATACCGAACAAAAGATATTTGCATCCCCCCCCCCCCCCAGATTGACTGCTGTAGTCTGTCCACTAAGTATCAGGCTTTGCTTACCATAGTCTCTTTGTTATGTGCATTTCATTACTGGGTGAAGTGTTGAGTCAAGGCATAGTAAAGCTCAAAGAAACAACTGTGCAAAGAAGAAAATACAAACTTTCCCAATGCATAGCACAAGTTTCTGTGCTTTGTTAGTTTCTCACAGTGTGTCATGGCTGCTGTTGATAAGACAGATGCTGTATAGAAATCAAAAAGATATTCCCTGTATGGTCCCTGTATAGTTTAAAAAGAAGGAAAGTGTTCAAAATGTAAACTGCAACACATATATGCATGTCTTACATATAAGAATGAAATAGTGTAATACTCTAGTTGTACATTAACTTGGTATTTTAAGAAGTTGCTCGTTGAGTATAATGAGAGTTGGAGTCCACACATCTGGAGGACTTTGGGGCATTAGCAGTGAAGTCTTGTGGAGGTCAGCCTTCTTTATCTATTGCCATTCAGTATTGATGATTCTAATGCTTGAAGCAGGTAGCTAATACATACTGGCTGTTGAGTCATGTTGGAGGACCATGTGTATCTTAATCTCTGTTATCTTCACTACTGTTCTACTAGGGTTTGGAAGTAGTTCTGGTTTTGGAAGCAGTGCCACAGGCGCACCATCATTTGGATTTGGAGCTACAAATAAGCCTTCAGGAAGCCTTAGTGCAGGTTTGTTCTATTCTGAATGTTAAAATGTTTAAGTTACCAGTTTGAACTTCGGAGCATCCATTTCAGTCTTTAAATTGAAATCATCCATTTATGTCAAATATATTTTAGACAGTATTGGGCACTAATCATTATTCCCTATTCATTCATTATAAAGGAAGATAAGCACAACTTCATAAATTCTCTAGAACTAGAGTGAATGGAATCAATTTTCTTGTCCAACATACTCAGGGAAACTTTGGACTTTTGTTTCTGGAACACTGGCCACTCAGGATTGCATAGTAATCTTAGGAAGATAAGTAAAAGTTGAAAGGCATTTTTTGACCTGATGTAGGGATAAATTGCTTAAATGAAAAATATATTTTTAAAAAAGTTGAGTACACAGAGTCACTGCATTCTTTTTCATTCCTCACTAATATCTCTGTATCTAATATCTGATATCATTATCAAGGTTCCAGCCCTCAGTGCCACTTTATTATTTTTATTTATTGGAAATGTTTTTAAACCAGACCTCCCGCATCCACATCCCCAAAGTTCGGGGAGAAGAAAATCTGTTTCCTCAAAACTAAAAATGCCTCCTTCAACAACCCTAGGGTAAATTTCCAATGTACTCACTGGTTTAATAGCAGCATCTCCTAGGTCTAAAATCCTGGGGGGAGGTGACCAGCAGAAGTGGTAAAATTTCCTTTCTCAACCCCCTCCCCATGTTAAATTTTAAAAAATTGTTTAAAACTTTAAATTGAGCACTTCTTAGAGTGGATGGGAGCATCCTTTCACAAGGCACAGAAACCAACTGAACATAAAAATCACCTTGTGACAATAGACTTACAATTTTGTATTATAAAGGTTAAACTACAACTGAGAAGTTCCATTCAGTTAAGTTCCATCTTCACTGTATAAGAAGAAGAAAATAAACATGGTTGCAGATTTTATGTTGGATCAGAGATATCAACATTCCTTTACAACCGCTTCAATAAATGACTGTCTCTATTAACTTCATTTCAGTCAAGAGGCAGTCAAGTACTTGCAAAACACTTTTTCTTATGGGCAGTTTCACAGATTTGCTTCCCGTTTTGTTTTCAGGGGCTTATCTGCATCATGTAGAACTTCTCTTCATTCTGATGCAATCAATGTTTAATTTTATACTTAGTTCTTCCAATACCCCACATGCCTCTGATTTGCTTTTGTTTTTTTCCTGATAACTTCAGAGGTGTCTTGGTATCCAGGACTCCAGGATATGCCAATTTACTGTGTACGTGTGGAATTTTCTGCTAGTCATTTAGACCAGTGATACCCAAACTTTGGGTTTTGGACTTCTACTCCCAGAAGCCCCAACCACCTTTGCCAATAGTCAGGAATTCTGTGAGCTGATGTCCAAAACACCTGGAGGACCAAAATTTCAGAACCACTGGTCTAAACCTCTTTGGCCCAAGAGAAATGCAAACTTGTTCTTAAAAAACATTTGTGCCATCTCGCTGAATAAATGTATTAAATATTACATTCAGCAACATCTAATCAAATCAAACCACATTGATTTTGTTTTGTTTGTTTGTTTTTGTGGGTTTTTCAGGCTATGTGGCCGTGTTTTGGAAGAATTTATTCCTGATGTTTTACCTGCATCTGTGGCTGGCATCTTCAGAGGGTAGCGGCATGGAAGTGAGTGGGGTACATGTATTCCCTTGGCTGGGAGGAAGTGATTTACATGTTAATCTGTGTGTTGGTCTGTTGTTGAATGGCAAGGCCTCAGGGTGGGAGGATATGCAGGAGGATATGTGTGTTTATTTAATTAGCAATCCATTGTGGGAGAAACCCTCAGTCCCTGGGTGGTGTTCATTTGCATGTGTTGTCTTGATTGTGGTGTTTTTCAGGACTGGAAGCCAAACTTTGTTTACTTTCAGGGTTTCTTTTCCCCCTGCAGACAATGGATTACTAATTTAAATAGACACACATATCCTCCCGCATATCCTTCCACCCTGAGGCCTTGCTATTTAACAACAGACCAACACACAGATTAACATGTAAATCATTTCTTCCCAGCCAAGGATCACACAGTATATATACCCCACTCACTTCTATGCCAGCACCTTCTGAAGGTGCCAACCACAGATGCAGGTGAAATGTCAGGGATAAATTCTTCCAGAACACAGCCACATAGCCTGAAAAACCCACAAAAAAACATGGATGCCGGCTGTGAAAATCTTTGACTTCACATATTGATTTTATTGTAACTTTTGAGAGAAAATAGGCTTACCTGAACATGTATGGTGACTTGGTTGATGGAAGACTGGAGAAACAAGATACAGATGGCTTAAAAACCTCATACAACATCTTGTTTGGAAAATTAGGAATTCAAGAAAGTATTTTCAATTATAGTTGGGGAATGTCGTCTCTCTTAAAGTTAGTATGACCCATCATGTCACAATTCTCTGTGCAGTTTTTGGTGGGAATGTCTATGCACTTGAAAACATTGGTAGTGTAGACAAGTTTTCACGCAAGTATGTGAGTATGAGCTGACTGGGATGGTGAATGTTAATACAAGACTAACAGTTTCATTTTTAAAACATCAAAGTAGTTTGTCCCCACTTTATTTGGTTAGGCTAAAAAGTCACAGTATATTCTCACTTTTAAATATTTTCCCCTCCTCTACAAGGCTTTGGCAGTTCAAGCACATCTGGGTTTAACTTCAGCAATCCTGGCATCACTGCATCTGCTGGCCTGACATTTGGGGTGTCCAATCCAGCATCTGCAAGCTTTGGCACAGGAGGACAACTTCTTCAGCTGAAGAAACCTCCTGCTGGAAACAAGAGGGGAAAGAGATAAATGTGAAAAGGGTGGGGGAGGTTGGGGTTCAAAGGAAAGGGACAATTGCATTCAGTTCATTCATCCTAAAATAATCTATTTTTTTAAGCTGATATAGTAGATGCTCTGTGTCCTTGGAGATTTATAACATTTTGTTACTTCTTCCCTTTCTGGATTATAAAATGTAATTGTAACAAGCAGCTTTTGTGACTCAAGGAAGGCTCACTTAACTGTTTTGTTTTGTTTCTTTGTATTTTAGATATGTACTTCATTATTAAGGACTGTTGTAAAACCATCTATTTAACATAATATTAGTAAGATGATATTTTTGTTAATATGCTTTAAACCTTAGAGAAAGAGATGCATATTTGGTTTGTACAAATAAAGTATATTCTAGTACACATGCTTGAATCCATATCTTTTGTTTATTTGATAAGGCCTTTTAAAAATGTCAGGGTGGTTTTGTGTATATGTATGTAAATATATACAGTACAAATGCATACTCATATGTATATGAGTACGTATAATACATTTCAAAAATTGTCTCGAAGAATGACAGATCAAATTGGCAATCCCAATTAGAGTAGACTCATTGAATTAATGGGATTTACAAAAATACTGTTTAGTAATCGATTCACTGGAGGTGCATCTACACTGTAAAACTAATTCCATTTGACACCACTTTAACTGCAATGGCTCCATCTTACAGAATCCTGGGATTTGTAGTCTTGTGAGCCACTAGCATGCTTTGGCGAGAAGGCTAAAGACCTTGTAAAGCTACAAACTCCAGGATTCCATAGGATGAAGCTACAACACTTTAAGTGGTGTTAAATTGCATTGTTTTCACTAGTGTAGCTGCACCTTGGGTCTACTGTAGTTAAGTCTAGCCAATATTTCTAATTTTAAGTTTGGAGGCCTTCCTCCCACACATCAAAGGCTAATCATAAACATCTACTAATGCATGAAAGACACCGGGGGCATGTTTTCTAAGTCAGTTTCCATTTCTGTTGTTTCCATTCAGTGCTTTAGATGAAGTAAATGTTTGCATATAATGTTCTGTAACCAATTTGGTTCTGAGCTACTGAAGTGTATTTTTTAGATTGCAGGGTTTCAGGATTATGAGTACCGTAGATTCTGAAATGACCTCAGTCTGCATAAACTGCTTCTAGAAGAGGCCCTGGTCATGCAGCCTAACATGGGTAAAGAGTAGCTGGGGACACCATAGCAGAAACATCTTAGTGAAGAATTTGTGGAGATTTCAGAAATGGCTGCTCATAAAAAACTTTTGCAGACACTGTTCTTTTGCATTGTGCTGCTTACATGATCACGCTATGTGCATGAGGTGTTTGCAGGAGGCAGGGCTTCTATAGAACAGATTTATCCACTTTTATGTTTCATATTTTCACTTCCATCATGGAGGAGATTATTCTGGGCTCTTCTGGCCCTAGTCAGCCCATTCTAAGTTTATGGATAGTACCTCTGTCCTGTGGCCCATTCACACTATAGAATTATAGCACTATTGTTCCATTTTTTATTGTCATGGTTCTACCCTATGGAAATCTGGAATACATAGTTTAGGGAGGGGCATTTGGAATTTGCAGCCAGAGTACTCTAGTGCCTCACCAAAGTGCAACCCCCAGAATTCCTTATGAGGAAACCATGGCAATTAGAATAATAATACTATAGTCATGCAGTGGGCCCCCTGGAGTTGATGCTCATCTGACTTCAGCAGACAACAGGTACAGTAAATAGGTATACTACAAAGTACAGATCAAAGTCATGCATGTGAGAATAAACTGTTTTATATAAATGTGATAATAAATAATAAAATAATAATAATAATAAAATTTTATTTATACCCCGCCCAATGGATACCCAATCAGGGCGGCTTACATCATTTAAAACACAATATACATAAAACATAATACAGAAACCCCCCCACCCCCCCTTAAAAAATTATTAAATCAGGCAATATATAAAATCAACATGATTAATTATATTAAAATCCACACAGAATCGGTAAGCAAGCTGGATGATCCCTTCCATCTGCCGATGGGGCCACGCAGGAACATCATTTAGCATGGCTACCTATATCCGGGGTGGGGGTATACTACTCTGGAAAGGCCTGCCGGAAGAGATCCGTCTTAATAGCTTTTTTAAAGCTATCCAAAGATGTTAATTGACGGATCTCATCCGGCAGGTCGTTCCAGAGCCTAGGGGCAACAGCTGAAAAAGCCCTCCGGGAGGTAGCCGCAAGCCTCATTTTCTGAGGTTGCAGCAATTTCCTCCCGGAGGATCGAAGAGCGCGGGGAGGATTGTATGGGAGAAGGCGGTCTCTGAGATAGTTTGGGCCCAAGCCATTTAGGGCTTTAAAGGTGATAACCAACACCTTGTACCTGGCCCGGAAGCTGATAGGCAGCCAGTGGAGGGATCTCAGCACCGGAGTGATGTGATCCCTCCGAGATGTTCCGGAAACAAGTCTGGCTGCCATGTTCTGTACCAGCTGTAATTTCCGAACCAGGCACGAGGGTAGCCCCATGTAGAGTGCATTACAGAAGTCAAGGCGTGAGGTTACCAATGCGTGCACAACAGTTTCAAGCACTAGTCTGTCCTTTAAAGCTCAAATAGCAGTATCATTGCATGCTGCATTGCATTTACAGCTCAGTGAGTGTTCAAAACAAAAGCAAACCGAATATTTATTGCCTTAAATGAAGGGGCTATACTCTTAGTCCTTGAACTGTGCTGCTAGCTAGCACAGATTTGATTCTCTTCATCAGGGCTTGTTTTAAGTCATTTCTTTCAAGAGTCAGGCTCTTAGCTGGCCTGTCTGATCACTGCAGTGTGCGCGCAGAATATTGGTGAGGTCTAGCCTTTATACACAGAGAATATTTTGTATATATCTCAAGTGAAGCTTCATAGTTTTTATCTAGGCACCTTTTAAAAACAAACAGTGCACGTATATAGTTTCTGGTTTTGAGGTTGCCTGTTTTTGGTTGTTGAATACTATTTTTGTAAGTTCTGTCTGTTTTATGCTGTCATATGATAGCAAATTGTCCGGGAAAGATATGAGTTTCAGAAGTAATAGTCTCTGAAGTGTGCACACTTTTATTTGAAGGAGGACATTTTTAAACTTGGCAGAATTAAGGAAGGTCTAGAATTACTTTCAGACCACAATTTGGTTTTAAATTTGTGTTGGACTTCAGATAAGAAAATGATGAGCAAACCTAGTACATGTATGCTACTGCTTTTTACTGGATTATAATGTTGAACCACTTTTCTTTTTGTATATAATTTTGTGAGCCTTTTTTAAAAATAAAAAACTCTGTTGCTGTCTTTGTCCACATGTGAAACTTTTTGTTCTCCAAATAATAAAATTGTTTGAAGTAAGCCATGTCATTAACATTTCTGAACTGTTTCATTTCTTACTGTCTACTTCCCAGCACAGATGGAACTGTGCATAGTGGAAATCAATGGGGCTGATTCCGTCAAAATTTTCTTTGTATGAGAGCAATCCTGATGGTTTCCTAGTGCAATAGTTCTCAACTTTTGGTCCTTTGGTTCTTCTGCATTTCAGTTTGAAGAATCCCTGACCATTTGCAAAGCTGGCTGGGAGTTGAAGTCCAACAGGAGAACCAAGGTTAAGAGCCACTGTCCTAGTATGCATGTACATAAGCAACATAACAAGAGAGCCAAGCAACCTTGGGATTTAGCCAGCAACAATTCCTTTACCACACTGGAAGGAAAAATGTACTGTCATGACACTGGAAAGCGCAGCTAGTAATTGTTCATTATGTCCATATTTGCATGTTGCACAAGATTGTGCCCAAAATTATAACTGCTTGAGTGTTGAGCTAAACATCTTGTGTAGCTTTTATGCTTGGAAAAACTAATAGATTTAGGTCAGAATCCAACTAGCTCACTCAATAAAATGAGGTCTTTCTGAATGGCTCTGGTTTTGTGTACAGTGTAAAATTTTACAAAGGATTGTTACTAAAGAGGTAAAACTAGGAATAGTATCTGGAGTCTGTTCTTTCCGTTGCATCTTGAAATGCACCAGGGGTAGGCAACCTTTTGGAGACCTGGGCCGGCCCCCCGACATCCAGGTCTCCGCTGGGCTGAGGGGGGGGAAGGCGGCGCACGCGCTCACGTGCATGCGTGCACCCGCCGCCGCGCGCGCGACCCCCCGTGCCTGCTGCTGCAGCGCGCACAGGCACAGCTGCCGCAGCACATGTCACACACCCCATTTTGATTCCAAAATGGCGGCCGCGACGCGTTTGCACGTGCACAGTACTCCTGCGCATGCGCAAACTAAAATGGCAGCCACGGCGCACGTGGCCGCACGGATGGGAAAACACAGCGGCACGCGCGCGGCGGCGATCGCAGCAACAGAAGTCTGCCTGGGCCGGTAAATCCGGCGACCTGGGCCGGAACCAGCCCGGGGGGTGTAGGTTGCCGGTCCCTTGCCTATACTAACATATGCCTTTGTTTTGGTTTTTTGTTTATGGCTTCTACTCAGAATTTGGGGATATGAATTAAAATGTGGAAAAGTTATCAGTTATTAATTTAGCCATTAGTTTTTACAATATAGCGAGAAAGAAAAATCTGTGACACCTGGTAACTTTAATATTTTACCCTTTAACTGTTTCATCTGCATAGAAAGTTTACTTCTTTGTGCTCTTGAAAGAGAGTTTTATCCCATGGACCAATTATTCCTCAGTGTTTTGGACAGTCATTGTTTTGATCATCCCTCATTTTGATAACAACAGCTTTCTCCAAATTGGAGCCCTCCAAATGTATTGGACTACAGCTTCCATCACCCTTGACCTTTGGTGACCTTGTTGGATATTTTTCGGATTTGCTTTTCAGTTTGAGGCTGGAAGAAGATATGAAGGCTGCGAATGGACTGGTGGGGTGAATTTTTCTCTGTTGTAAACCTCTGCACAGTGATCATAGGTATTGTGGGGAGAAGGGTTACAATTACACACTGTGATTTTCTTTATTTGCTTCTAGATATATAATCCCTGGGAGCCCATTTTCCAGTGGCATTGCCTGGGGTATGTGCACCCGATCCCAAGGGCTCAGGCATTGGGGATGACTGATTGTTGGCCAAGGGATAGTCTGGGTAGAATTTCTTTAGGAGCCCAATTCGATCAGCTGTGAGGGAAGCTGGTGTACCATCTCTGCTGTGTATCATCTGCTGCATCATTTATTACTAAAAAAGTTTGTTACAACATTGACATGTCAATGTCTGGCACTGAACAAACTCTTGGAGAGATCTAGAACTATACCCAGGTCTGGAACAAAACAAGATGGCTTTTGAAAACTTTCAAGATCAATTGACTGGTTTTGCAACCAGAGATTACAGGGAATAAAAGTGGCACGAGGAAGAGGAGGGAATGATACTTTTCTATAATAAGTGGGAGGAATGACATTAAAAAGTCATTTTGATTGTTGATAGTTGCCAGAGCTATTGTGAAAATGCAGAGCGTTCACTAGCTTGGTAGATTTTGTCTTTCTTTCTCTCTTTGAAGAACAGGCTGCCATGCATTTTACAAGCTCCTTTAAATTCTTCATTTTGGCTAGATGTCCACTTCTGATTTTGTTTATTGGGGTCTGGAGGACAGAACAGGGTGTATAGTCTTGTATTAATGCAAAATCAGTTCCAGAAACCGACCTTTTGAAGTTTTTCATCATGGGGATTAAAGTAAAGCAAAGCAGCTTCATATCACACTATGGGATGTCTAAGCGGTTTACAACTGTAAGCTCATTGCCCCCCAACAGTTGGGTACTCATTTTAGCGACCTTGGAACGATGCAGGCCTGAGTCTAGCCTGAGCCCTGGCTAGTATTGAACTCGCAACCTTGTGGTCTATGAGTGAGTGGCTGCAGTACAGGCATTTAACCACTGCGCCACCAGGGTTAAGATCTGGGAGAAGCTTGGGACTGCAAAGTTAGCTTTGGAAGGTGTACTCCTCCCTGTCCATGTATTAGGGCACTGGCAGCTGGTGACTGCCATGTGCAGTGGACACGCTCTGCGTTTTAGTGTGAACTTGAATGAAGCTATCTTAAGGTGCTGAGCATATTGTGGTTACATGTGCTACCATCTTTGATTGTTCCTTTTAAGATAGGATGAAAGTCTGGAGTGGATATAGAGCCCCACTGACATGAAAAGCACTAAAGGTCATGGAAGTAGTTTCATTCTTCTTTGGATTTTAGTCACTGTGGCTACATTTTTTAATCCTTTACTTGCAAGGAACTGGTGCTTTGATGTTTGTCATGCTTCATCCCCATTATATTTGCACTAGAAGAAAGTACGAACAATATAGTGCAACCCCTGTATCCACAGGTTTGGTAACCACTGTTTCACTTAGCTGCATATGGTGAAAAAGGTTTCTCTAGTCATCTGAAGGTCCTCCAGCAGTCTCTATGGTCAACTTTTGGGAGAAATATAATGTTTATCATTATTTGCAGTTTTCACTATCCGTGGTAAGTCTGGGAATGTATCCCCCCGAATAGGGGGGATTGGACTGTATAAGCCATTGTGCTTTTAAAGATAATGACAATAGTTTGCAATGTAAATTGAAAGTGTATATTTTTTTTTCAGGAAACATTACATTTTCCATTTTCTTCCAGTTATGAATAGAACCATAGTAAAGCTATAAGTAATAGTACTGAACACCATGCTTTGCTAAATTTGTAAGCTTTATCGGAATGTTGTAAAGAGTTGGGGAAGTATTTTATGTGATTTGTATTATGTTCAGTTTATATCTGGGTAAGAAAATCATGTTTGTGTTGTGTCTCAATGGACCTTATCCAGAAACCCCTGGAGAAATGGAATTTCGACCACCTGCCTCAGTACAGTTTGCACACACATCATTGCTGGAGACTAAGCCAGGTTAGCAAAAGTCTGGGAAACCAGTGCTCCAAATTTTACCACCCTTGAGCTCAGAGGTAGTTAGTGAATGAAGGGTCTTTTCTTTGTCTGAAATCGTTTCTGTTATATACAGTGTATTACATGTCTCATCAATGGAGGCTGCCAGCTCAGATGTCAATAGAACAATCAACTAATTCATGGTATTTAAACTTTAAAGAACATGTCAGAAATGCTGAAACCAACTTGCCAAGAAAACCCTGTGATAGGGTACCTTAGGGTCACCATTAGTCAGAAACAACTTGAAGGCACACAACAACCACAATCCTAAAATAGGTTAAGTACCTTGGATAGCTCCTTAAAGTTCAAATGGAAACCAGGAGCACATACATCTACTGACATCTGACATCTGAACCACCAGCCTCCATTCAGTCTCATTTAATCCTCCCAACAAAACTGTGAGATCTTTGAAGTTAAACAATAATTATTGATTCAAAAAGGAGTAAGGGACCTAATGGTTTTACAACTGAGTTCTGTCAGGTTTATGTAGGAATTGGTATCACCATTAACAAAATTAGTTGCTGATCGTATTTTAGAATATATTCCAAATTCTAGAAAGGAAGCAAAGTTAGTATTAATCTAAAAATTAAAAGATGAGATATAAATTAAATCTGTGTATGTATATAGAGTCAGCATTTCACCATGGCACTACCTTTCTGTAGTGGTGCAATTGTGTGTTCGTGCGAGGCAAGAGGCTACACTGACGACATAGGTCTAACAAAGGTTAAAATATTATTACATATTTAAATTCCTGAACCAAGAATGAAGAAATTCAGGCTCTTATCCTCATTCATAACAAGTCTGCAAAAGGTAACTATTTGACATCTGTAAATTTCTGGATGTTAAAAAGGGACCTGAGACTTCTTTAAAAGTATAATTTGAGTTCATTTCTCCCTCAGATTCCAATTTTATATATGAGACATCTGAAAGAATTTCTTCATTCTTAGTTCTGGAATTTAAATATGTAGTAATAGTTTAACCTTTGTTTTGTTCAGTACAAACATACAAGAGTGTATTAGCAGTAGTGTCCTCAGTGCTGTCTTAGGAGTTGTCTCAGCTGTTGAATGTTTCAGAGTTTAGTAAATAAATATGCTGAGAGAAAAGTGAAATTGATTGATTTATTGATTGATTAAAATGAATTGTGTGTATATATGTCTAAAATAATAAAGGGATCTTGAAGCACTTTTAAAATTAACTGTGAAAGAAGTTGTAGCATGAGCTTTCATAGACTTGGTCTACTTCCTAGACTGAGTCTATGAAAGCTCATGCTAAAACTTCTTTTACACAGTTAGGGGGGTTGCAGACTGCTAGAAATAGTGCAAATTGAATCCACTTTTAGGGTTAGGGTTAGGGTTAGGGAATCATGGGAACTGTATTTTATTGTGGCACCAGAGCTCCCTGACAGAGAAGGTTCAATGTCTCAGAAAAAAAAACAATTCCCATTATTCCCTAGCACTAACCCTAACCCTAAAAGTGGACTCAATTTGCACTATTTCTGGCAGTCTGCAACCCCCCTTAGTCTCAAAGGTGCTGCAAAATCCCTTTGCATACTCATATTCCATATTAACACAGCTATATCTCTGAATTCTAAAATAATAAAAAAATTAAAATTTTTATCTAAGGTAGAAATTAAATATTTCTGTTCTATTTTAATGGATTTTATTCAGAAATCCCTGGGGAATCACTTCTTGCACCACCTGTTCCAGTGGAATTTATTCGGAAATCTTCACTGAAGAATGCCCCAGGTAAGCAAAATATGGTGAATCCTATGCTCTGAAACGTGACTGTGCTCGAGCTCAGAGGTACTCAGTGCATGAGGAATCTTATTCCAATGGGTTTTCTATTGTACACATTTCATGTCAAAGTATTCCAAGAGAGAGAGGTCTGAAAAATGTTGACATGCTGAAATCTTCTTGATGGGTTTCATGGATGATTTGAGTTTCCCACTACAGCCAAACCCAATTCTATTGCACCACCAAAACAGCCATATGGATTACTGTCTGGCAGAATGGATAGGACTTCAGTTGTAGGCTATCTGCTTGGGTTGCAATAAAAAAGCGGGGAAATGGTCCATGTTCAGTCTTGGCAACTCTAGCTAAAGGAGATGAGATACCAAGCTTAGGAAAGACCTTTTCCTGAGGACTTACAGAGCCACCATTAGCAAAAGAGGAACGCAATGGGTTGTAGAATTAAAGTTGGTCAGGACCTGGGGATTACCTAACTGCTGGCTCAGTTCAGTGATCTTGCAGCAGTGATGGCCAGATTTCAATTTTGCAACATCCTACACTTGTTGTTTTATTAAAACTCCATCAAAATTCCATCATCTAGTGCTAAGTACAAAAGGTACACACTGAGAATTATTAGAAATATAGAATTGTGAAGCCAGTGTCAGCATTATGAGTGTAAGAATGGGACACATCCTACCATAGTCTATTTTCAATTACTTCATTATTTTTCACCAGTGCTATTGGGAGTGGGAACAAAATGGAGGATCATTTTGTTGCTGCTGTTGGCATATTTGCTATTGGCATATGAAATTTGAGAGTCAGAAATACATGCTGATTCACTGCAAATACCTTCAGGGGGATCGCCACCCAATCTCTTCTAAAATGTGTACATGTTTTCAAATTGTCTGTTGACTTAGGGCAACACCATGAGTTTCATTGTGTTTTTTTAGGCAAGAAATACTCAGAGGTGGTTTTGTCAACTCCTTCCTCTGAAATGTAGCCTACAGCACCCCAGTATTTATTGACAGATTTCCATCCAAGTACTAACCAGGGCTGCCCCCGTTTAATTCCCAAGAGCAGGCAGGATCAGGTGCTTTTAGGGTATTTATGCTCTACTCACCTTGAAAATAACTCCAGAAAAAGAATTTCAATGTGTTGACTAATCTAAGTCCCATTGCTTCCAACAGATAGGCTCCTAAACATAAATAAGTTTAGATTCTTGACCATGGATCTGGATTATGCTATCAAACATATGATTTGTAGATGATTACTTGGAGACCTAATTTCACACTGCTCACTGTTAGCTCCTGGTGTACTTATTACTGATGTTGATCACATGCAAAAATACACAAATGAGAGTTAAATGGAATCTTTGGATAACAGGTGTGCCTTTTCTTAGCCCACAAGCTTTAGCCAGATGCCATTTCTCTGTACAACTATGGAAAATGCAGAGCCCCGGCTCTTCACTGTAGGAAAAAGAAATGTTAAGGATAGAAATAGCTTCCTCCTGCATTTAAATGCTTTAAATCTCACCTTCTTTCCATCTTGTGTATATAGGTATTTGAGGATCTTCCTCAATTTTTCTAAAGTTAATTAAACTGAAATTTCCCATTATCTTGTCTACATTCATATCCATTATCCTTGGCTACATTCAATAGTTGCTTCAGCATGGACAGGAAACATTGTTCATTTCCACGTTGCACATTTCCATGTTGCACCTTCCTGCCATAGTAATAAGAAGCCTCTCAGAAAAAAGTAGTGGCAACATTAATACATGGTTGAGAAAACACAGATGCAAACTGAAAACATTCATGTGTTAAAGCTCTGGGTCTATGACTAGTGTGTCCTTTTTGGTTTGTCCCACATTGTTTTCTATAGTCAGCCCTCCATATCCATAGATTTTTTTATCCAGAGGTTCAAGCATCCATGGCTTGAAAATATTTGTAAAACATATAAGTTCTAAAAAGCAAACCTTTATTTTGCCATTTTATATAAAGGACACCATTTTACTATGCCATTGTATTTAATGGGACTTGGGCATCCACAGCTTTTGGTATCCACTTGAGTCCTGGAATCAAACCCCGGCGGATACCAAGAGCCCACTGTACTTTAAGATCTTTCTTTCCTCAAACTGAAGAAAATTATGAATTTAGGTAAATTTTTTTCAGAAACCAACTGAAGCCAATTTTTCACTTATCCCTAGAAATTGTAACTGCTTGGCTCCTCTAGATGGAGCAATAATTTGAGTAAATATTGGGCTATTCTATTTCTGGATTTCATACCTTGTACTAGAGGTAGCATGGTGTAGTATTTTGAGTGTTGGACTACAACTCTGGAGACCAGGGTTTGAATCCTGGATCAGCCACGGAAACCCACTGGGTGACCTTGGGCAAGTCACACACTCTCAGCCTCTGAGTAAGGCAAAAGCAAACCCCACTCTGAACAAATCTTGCCAAGAAAACTCTGTCTTAGGGTCATCTTAAGTCAATAATTACTTGCAGACACACAACAGTGGTTGTTCCACAGGGCCTGAGTGATAGACTATATGCATTGCATGCAAATGGACTCAAATCTACCCCGGCCCCTCCAGGTGAAGCTAAGGGAAAATCTTTTTGAAATCCTGAAACATCCATGCTAGACAAGAATGAGATAGATGGACCAATGATCTCTATTAGCATAGGGAAGCTTCATATCTGGTATTCCTGTTATTGTTACAGGTTTTACATTTTTCATGAAGCGTACTTGTGTAGAGAGTCAGTGGTGTTGGACTAGAGCTCTGGGAGTCCAGGGTTCAAATTTCTACTTGGCTGTGGAAACCCACTGGGTGACCTTAGGCAGGTCACACACTTTCAGCTTCAGAAGAAGGCAATAGCAAACCCCTTTGAACAGATATTGCCAAGAAAACCCCATGATAAGATAATTTTCGGGACACCATAGGTTGGAAAGGATGCAACAACACAACTGGACTGTGTGTTGCCGGGGGGGGGGGGGGGTTAAAGCTCTTCTGGGAATTCTCAAGCTAATTTATATTTGAACTAATTTGGAAACAGATTCTTTTTTCATAATGGTGGAGAAGGATCTAGCTCCTGGCATGTCAGAAGCAAAATAACATCTTGATTCTTAGCAGGGGGTGCTTGATGACAAAATGAAGCAGCCTGTTTTAACCAAAATATATTGTGTGTGCACTAAAAAAATACACCGTTAAAACAATGACTAGTTTTTTGTAAGTATTTGAAGCAGCCTGGTCTCATGAGTGAATAGTGACATGCCTCATCATAACCACTAGATGTCAGGTTGTGCCTGGTAATGTTTCTCTGCACCATCCTGATAACAGTGCCTGCCAAATCCTATGGACTTGCTTGGCATGATATTGAATTGCAACTAGCCTACTGCAGATTTTCCCTCACCCATTTTCATACAAGTGTCCACACCATCACACAAAAGTAAGACACAATTGTATAATATATGATTGACTACACTTGTGTGCTTTTTTATTCACCATAAGCACCTCTTCATAATAGGGATGTTGACTGCCTGTGAAACTACACATTCAACAGAGAATCTAGACTTTGACCTCCTGTTTCTTATTTCATGTGTAATTTCTCCCTCAATCAGATTTTTTTTTTAATTTTCACTTTGAGATTTGATGTTTATGTGTCCTGAGCGAGATCAGCAGAACAGATATTGAATTGCCCTTCCTTCCCTTTTTGTCTGTCTCTGTCTCTGTCTCTGTCTGTCTCTGTCTCTCTGGAGATGACCAGATGGGGGACAAGATGTCCTTTTTCCGTCCTTCCCACATGATCACAGGAAGGACTTTCAGATGACATTACACCGATCCTGTCATTGTCTTGTCCGGGAAGTGCAAATGACAGCGATCATGCGAAAAACTTTCAAATGACGTTGCACTGTTTCTGTCATTGTCCCATCAGTGAAGTGGAGTTGTCCCATCCTTGCCCTTGATTTTGCATTAATGGAAGAACCTGTTAATGTAATTCCACTTCACCGACAGCTTAATGACAGGATCAGCGCAACATGTGAAAATGTCTTGCACGTGATCACTGTCACGGATGGGATAAAGACAGGCTTCACTCCCATCCTCCATCTGATAATCTCCTGTATCTATCTATCTATCTATCTCTCACTCACTCACTCACTCACTCACACACACACAAACACACACCAAAAATGAACTCTGAGGCTGTTTATGATACACAATTACATTACTGTTGTTCCACTTCGACTGCCATGACAATATCCTATGGAATAGTGGAACTGGTAATCTGGTGCGGCAAACTGGTTCATAAATGTGCCCTTGTAATGGTGTTCTCCAAGAATACATTAAGCTCAGTTGCTACCACCCTCTCACTTTAGCAGAATGGGAGATTTTTGCCATTGAATAGTTATTGTACACATTGGTTAATATAAACTGCTATGAGGCCCATGTCAGTGGAGGCAACTCAGTATACACCCTCCAACTTTTCACAGATGATGATTATGTGGCCAAATAACATCAAAGTGTGGTCAAGATGTGAAAAGTTGTTCACAAGGCAGAACACAAAAACCAAGAGATGCTTAAGCAGTTTGCTTTTGTCTGAATCTATTGGGAAGGGAGGATTCTGCCTCCTCCTGTCCTCTCCACGGAGTTAATTCAATGAAGATTTCTTTAATTTCAGCCATGAAGCCCACTGGTTGCCTTTGGGCAAGTCACACTTTCTCATCCTCAGAGTAAGGCAATGGCAAAACCCGTTCTGAATAAACCCTGTCAAGAAAACCCCATGACAGGTTCGCTTTATGGTTGCCATAAATCAGAAATGACTGGAAGGCGAACAACAACAAATGATGGAAAGGAGAGGGTAGAAGAGATTAAATGAAGCTTTTAAATTATGACTTTTTGCTGTATTATTATACTGTATATATTGTAAAGAAAACTAATAAAATAATTTTAAAATAGAATAAAAAGAATAAAAAATGGAATCCTCAGCCCATCCTGTCTGGGTATTAATTGTAGCCCACTTCATCTCGAGGAGGTATCAGCAAAGAATGTTCTATGACATGTAGTAATAATCCTGACCCAGAAATACTACCTTGCAGCTGTTAGACTAAACTAGTCTGTCATGGGTGGGGAAAGATTTGTCTTGCTCTGTCTCAAACTGTGCAGCAGAACCCCTCTAAATCAATTGTTTTCTCTTTAACCCAGGCCTCACTAAGCGACGTTCACCTGCACAAGTAAGGCTTAGCACCATCCTAGAAAATGGTGAGATGGTATCCAAATTCCAAGACTGACCACTAGCTGCTGCAATTTGTACAATTTACTTCCTGTGCAAGAAATGAACAATCTCACCACCACCACCATCTCAGTTTGAATACAGCATTGTGTAGAAGCAATACTAATTTATGTACCTCTTCTTCTTCTTCTTCTTCTTCTTCTTCTTCTTCTTCTTCTTCTTCTTCTTCTTCTTCTTCTTCTTCTTTTTCCCTGAATTTATTACAAATATTGGCTGGGATTACTGTTTTGTGAATGCATCATTAATATAGCTTAGATTGTGCTGGGATGCCAATTCATTCCCTCTTCTATACCAACAGTACCCAGGCCCACTTTGGTAACACTGGGGTTGGATATACACTAAACTAAGGATATACACTGGACTCAACCAGGTCCCAGTGAGATCTGTCCAGATGACGAATGGCCACACCTGCAGCAAAATTGCTTTTTAAAGCTGTTAATCCACTATCTGTAGTTTACTTCAAAGTTTCCAGCTAACTCTGGAGTGCCTCGGTTTCTCTTAGCTGTCTAGACAGCTGGATCGAATCCAATTTGACCTGATCCAGTTGACCAGACAGCAAACGTGGCACCAACTCCCTTACCCTGAGCTGAACAGCACAGAAAAAGGAATGGATCCTCTTCAGATCTGTCACCAGCTCCCTGCGAGAGCATGGCTGTTGCCATTGCTTCTACTGAGGTCAGAATATGGGTCCTATGTATTCAATGAGGAGGGGATAGAGCATTGTTGATCGCATGGTGGAGCACTCCATTCTGACCTCAGCAAAAACAATGATAATTGCCAGGCTCTCGCAAGGGGCTGTTTGGCCAGCGAAGCAGTGGTGGCACTGAGGTCAGGGCAGTGGCGCCTATATGGCGTCAACCTAGCTGCCCTGTGTGCAAAATAATGCAGTGTTGCACTAGATTTGGCATGGCGTGTGTGATCACTATTGTGGTCAGTCCAGGGCCAGTCTGAGGCATAATACGCTGGACTGGCCCCCTTATATGCCAGTGTAGACACACCCTCTTCTTCCTTGATGTGCAGTAATTGCAGTGGAACCTTGGTATCTATTGGATTTTGGTTTCAGGACCATCACCACCCCATGGATACCAAAATCCATGGATACACATGCCCCATTGAATACAATAGTAAAATGGTGTCCCTTATATAAAATGGCAAAATCATGGTTTGCTATTCAGAATATATATATATATATATATATATATATATATATATATATTAAATATTTTCAAGCCGTGGATGCTTGAATCCGTGGATAAGGAATCCGTGGATATGGAGGGCTGACTGTATTAGCCAGTTAATACCTCTCCCTATGCCAGAGGTAACACATTTCTGGAACCCAGAGGGCTTCCCCCAACTATTTTCTCCTGCAGAGGAACTGTGGAGGTCCACACTGTGTTGTTGCTGCTAGCATGTTGAGTGGTTGGAAGTGATGGTGCACTTCTTCTAGTAGTGTATGAAGGCATTCTAGGCCTTTTGGAGCTGTTTCGTGGTTAGGAGCTCCCTGACACAGGCAAGGAGTCTAATAAATTTAATAATAATAATAATAATAATAATAATAATAATAATAATAATAATAATAATTTTATTTTTAATCCGCCCCTCTGCTAAATGTTGTTTTGGCTTTTTGATTTTTTTTGCAGGAGAATCTGGAAGAGGGGAACTCAGGAGCTTTGGGGTTTTGGTTGTGTTCCCAAGGACTATGCTGCAGGTGGCTTGTGGGTTACTTGTCATCGCTTGCTCAGTGCCATCAAAAATGAAAACTGCTAATCTTTATGTACTGAGGAACTGTTGCACAGTGCAGTTCTAGCCCACAGATCTGCTGGCTGGAAAGGGTTTGAATGCGGTAGAGGGATGACTCTGCTGGTGAAGAGGAGTTCCTCTACTGCAGGAGGTCTGTTGCAGAAGGCTCCATGAAGCCTCTAGGATTTCACAGGCAAGTGTGACCAAGCAACATCAGAGAGTGGTCAAGATGGTGAAAGTTATTAATGAGGAAGAACAAACAAGCTAAGAGGTGTTGCAGCAGTTTGCTTTTTCCTGAGCCTGCTGGGAAGGGCAAGATTCCACTCTCCCCTTTGCTGAATTAATTTAAGTGCAAAATCCTTTCTTGCACTTTGGTGTTAGTTTGCAGCAACTGAAGTAAGCTGAAGACAAAGTGGGACAGTGGGAGAAAGAGAGAGAAACTGGGACAATTTAAAAGCAGCCAGAAACTTAGACTAATAGAGAATTAACTAGGACTGTCCCTGCCCAATTGGGACATTTAAGGATGTGTAGTTCTGCTATAGCAAAAGGTGAAGAAAGGTTCTTTCCCTCACACACACATGCACACCCCTCCCCACCACATTTTGAATCTCAGCTCCTATCTATAATGAAGCAAAATTAAAGGTCTATGACTTTTCTTTCTGGAATGTTTTTGTTTTTTAACCCTTTGCTTTATTTTAATAACTCAATCTGACATAAAGTCTTTAAATTAGCTAAAGGCTAGATTAAATTTCAGTGGTGTTAATTTCAAGCATTAAGGCACTGTTGAAATTAATTTTGAATTGCAGCTGGATTTATGTTAGTTTAACTCAAGGCCCATCCTGCATCTATTCCATGGATAAACAGATGACTTCATTTCAAAGTGCCCTCAGTTTTACACCTTTCATAAATGCTATGATTGCTTAATAAAATAAACCCAGGTCTTCCCTCTGCCCTCCTTTCTTCCTCCAAATACCAACTCTTCCCAACTCAAAACCCCCTCTTGTCCTTGAGATTAAATTAATATTTATATATATAAAAAAGTTACAGTAGGGAAATAACCTTACTAGAACCAAACAAAACAAGCTATTGCGTATGCCATGTATTAGTATATTCACTTAAATATATGCTGTATACATTATATGCTGACTGCTAATATCTTATCGGCTCCCAGAGTTAAATGGCACAATGAAAATTTCTCAAAGAAGCTGAAAGAAGAACTAGGAAAATCAATAACAATAGCATATTTAAAGCAAAGTTCTGCACTTTGGCAAAAAGATAAAGTTTTTTTTCAACTTGGTATAAGATTATAACGATAGTGAGGCTTAATGTGTGTCTTCTTAAAGGTTATCTGCACTTGTAGCTAAACTCTTTCTGGCAAATGTTGCTAACCTTTCTTGCCCATCCTCTCCATTTCACTACACAATGGTGGCATGCTGCTGCTGCTGTTGTTGTGTATCTTCAAGTAGTTTATGACTTATACCAACCCTAAGGTTAAATCTATCACAGGATTTTCAGAGGCTGAGAGTGTGTGACTTGCCCAAGGTCACCCAGTGGTTTTCCATGGCTGAGCAGATGTTTGAACCATAGTCTCCAGAGTCATAGCCCAGTGCTCAAACCACTATACCACACTGTCATCATTAGGTAATTAGTAATAGTCATAATCATGCCATTCTGTCACACACACGCACACGCACACGCACACACACACACGATCCTAGGTTGATAAGAGCATCAAATTAAGTCTAACATCTACCATCCCAACACATGGGATTGTTCTGGGCAAGCTGTTTCAATGCTTGGCACCCACACCATCCATTATCAAAGTCTAAGAGTCCTACTAAGGTCTACAAGTACCCTAGGTCCTCCATTCTAGGTTGTCATGAGCTGGCTGTTTTAAAATTTTTACACTGCCCCATTACACCTGACTCTGGGTCATTGTGGGAAACTGCTGCTTGAGTTAGGCAACAGATTTGGGCAGGAACCTAAATATATTCTTGAATAACCTGTCCTCCTTTTCTCCCAAGGCTACAGGTCTTTTAATTGTTCAGAGGCAGAGAAGGAGGAGCCAAGTGTTGCCACCAAATTTAGAGAATTTGTCCCACTTTGTTGAGTGGCAAGAGCAGATATCTAGGTGATGGGACCTGTGCCATCCAGTATGCCAGCAGTAGGGTCTGTCTGCCCCTTCTCTGCATCTACATTTCACATACTGAGAAGTTTGTTTTAAAGGGACAATCGTGCTGTGGGGAAGATTTTGGGAGTTGTTGTTGTTAACCACCTTTGTAGATGAGATATCTCGAAACCTCCCCATTCTTCATAGCTCTGCAAAGGTGCTGCAAATTCATACCCATAACTGCCCTAATACAGTCTATCCATCTAGTGTGCGATCTTCCTCTCTTTCTACTTCCCTCTACCTTTCCTAGCATTATTGTCTTTTCTAATGAGCCATGCCTTCTCATGATGTGGCCAAAGTACAACAGCCTCAACTTGGTCATCTTGGCTTCCATGGAGATTTCAGGGTTGTTCTATTCAATGACCCATTTGTTTGTCTTTTTGGCTGTCCATGGTCTCCTCAGCACTCTTCTCCAGCACCACACCTCAAATGAATTTATTTTCTTTTTATCTGCTTTCTTCACTGTCCAGCTCTCACATCAATACATGGTGATGGGGAATACAATGGCTTGAACGATTCTGACTTTAGTGTGTTGTTATCTTTACTCTTTAAGATCTTTTCTAGTTTTTTTCATAGCTGCCCTTCCCATTCCTAGTCTTCTTCTGATTTCTTGTCTACAGTCTTTGGGAGTTGTACTCCAAAAAGAATTTTTTTATCCCCAGCTTTTATGGATGATGACAAGTCATCTTCACTAATAGATGGAAGGGAAAATATGGTGGAAAAGGTAATAGTGATGCAATTGTTGCCCTGCATACAAAGAACCCTTACACAATTAAGCTATAGCTATGTACTTATTCTGAACAATCAGGCACAAATCCAAACACTGTGACATAATGTGCTATGGAAGAGAAAACACAACTGGTTTAATGAACCATAGATGCTTTAACTGAGAATAAGTACTACTACCCCTCACTATACTAATGTAGCAAAATGGAAGGTTGACAAGAGTTCTTAAATTTCTTTTCTGTTGCATCTGAAACAGGAACTTGTTTGTGGTTTAATATTAAGTTTTAAACAAGAATGTGAAACATGGATTTGATGCTCGTTTCATATTCTGGTTTGTAGATGACACTAAACCATTGTTTCCTAAACCCATTTTCATATGGGTTCAATTCCAATTCTCGTGTTCAAAAGAAGAGAGAATAATATATGCCATGCTACTGCTGTTCCAAACATCTGTTTTGCCTATTACACTAGACTTCCAGGCATTTAAGCAGACAACGTATGTAACATCTGCATTACCCATCCATTAACCTCAAAGAAGAAAAAAAGAGTTCATACATAATGCCACATGAAATAGCTGATGTGGGCAATAGTATCTGCCATAATAAATGTAAAATTCAAAGATATAGCTAAGTTAGTCTGGAATATCAGCATGCAAACAGGTCTTGCAGCATCTTTGAGACTAACTGAGAGAAAAACGTTGTAGCATTAATTTTCATAGACTTAGCCTACTTCCTCAGATCCATGGATCAGATTCATGGATCAGCTGCACCTATACTGCAGAATTAATGCAATTTGACACCACTTTAACTGCCATGGTTCAGTGGTATAGGATGCTGGGATTTGTAGTTTTGTAGCTATTTAGCCTTTTCTAGCAGAGTGCACTAGTGCTACAACAAACTACAAATCCCAGGATTCCATAGGGTGGAGGCCTGACAGTTAAAGCTGTGTCAAACTACATTAATTCTGCAGTGTGGCAGCACCTCAGTCCATGAAAGCTTATGTTGCAACTTCTTTCTCTCAGTCAGTCTCAAAGGTGATACAAGATCCCTTTCCATAATAAATGTGTTTTCAAAGTGACAGGGGCTCTTCATTGTTTTTGCTGCAACAAACTAACATGGGTATTTCTCTGGAAAATGTTCTATACCACTGTGTCAAACCAATATGAAAGATCAATATAGCATAATATTGACTAACACACTACATGTATTACTAGATTTTTCATTCTGTCATGACTGAACATACCAGTCTTTGGAGGAATGCAGTTTAAAATCACAGGCAGTACAGTGGTCTGAGTGTTGGACTAAGACTCTGGGAGAGTAGTGTTCATATCCCACTTTGCCATAGAAATCCTCTGGGAAGCCTTGGACAAGTCACACACTGTCAACCTAACAGGAAGGCAATGATGAACTTGCTCTGAATAAATTTTATCAAAAAAATCCCGAGGGGAAGGTGACCAGAAGTTGGAGTTCACTTGAAAACATATAAGATCAACAAATTTAAAAACCATGCAAAAGAGTACTTATCATAGAAAACTCTGAGATTTTAAAATGTGTATGTCAAGATAGACTGTTCATAATTTTACAGAGCAATCCTAGGCATATTTATTCAGAAATCCATTATTACAGGTTCATTAAGGCTTATTCCCAGATAAGTTTGTGCACGATTGCAGCTTTACAGTATACCTCTAGCAGGTCCGTTCACTTTAATGGGACTTACTTCCAGGTAAGGTGGATTCCAGCCTTCTCTTCTGAGTCCTCCTAGGGAATACTGAGAGATAAGAGGTGGAAAAGACTATGCATTGTGTTGAGATGCAAATTACTTTTTAGCATTATGTATTAGTCAAGCCTCTTGCAAAAGAAGAAAATCCCTTGCTATCTGGTTGCGTATTTACCCAGCTTTGTTTGCTGCTAAGTAAAGGGGTGGAGTGGGGGAATCAGTGGAATATAAATATTTTATAGTGCCACTGTCAAATATTACTGTTGCTACTACTGTTCTGAACATCTGTTATGCCTATTGCAGTAGACGTCCGGGCATTTAAGCATATAACATCTGCCTCACACGTCCATTAACCCCGAGGAACAAAACAAGGACTTGTCTTATCTATTTCTTGTCCCCCAGAGTCACATCATGTGTTGGCTATCACAGGGAACAAATGTATTGCTCTGTTTCCATCCTTTGGAGGACCTCTGCCACTGTTATCTTGTCTTCTTCACTTTACTCCTGAAGTCCCCCTCCTGAATTCTCTTCCACCTCTCAGTGCATGCTACTGCATCTCCCATCCCTTTCCCTCATGACCCATCATCTTCCTTTCCTCATATGCCTACCTCTCCTGTTCCTTGAATTCTGTTACTACACTTTTCAGGGTGCATCTACACTGTAGAAATAACGCAGTTTGATAGCACTTGAACTGCCATTGCTCCATCCTACAGAATCCTGGGATTTGTAATTTTGTGAGGCACTAGCATGCTTTGGCAGAGAGGCATGGAGATTCCTTTGTTCTCTGTCTGCTAATGGCTGTTCTATAATGTAAATAGTTATCATGTTAATTATGCAACTGAAGAATAAAGAACCTTCTTTTGAAGAGAATTTGATCTCTGATCTGGTTTCATGGGATGCTGCAAAGCTGCAGGGAGCTACAGATCCAGAGATGTATGGAGCTGGTGAATGGCAGTCCTGCACACACTCTAACCATAAATCAACACGGCTATATCTTTGAATTCTGATCTTCTGAGTCTAAATCCAGTGCTCCAACCACAATACCACACCCAGTATCTTGAGGGACATAATGGAATATTCCTTCAGGCCATTGATTTTTTAATATGTGAAATGCCAAGCAACTCAGAACATATGCCATTATGGTACTATAGAAGGGCTAGCTCCAAGTCATTTGGCTGCCTGAATCAAAAGACAAGATGCCATTACACACCATTCTGTGTTTTAGAAACATTCAAATTGGCAGCTGATTCTTCTTTCAGCTCTGGAACCCTATGGGACACATCTCTCCATCCTCCATGTCTCACAGCATTTCTTACCTCCCAGCATCTGCTGCTTGTTAGAGCGGGGTGTGTACAACACTGAGCTTGTACTCGGTTGTGATATTTATACAAAACACAGAAGAAAACAAACTAAACCATTTATTGTCTGGTTTGATCAATATTTATGATTTAGACCGCAGGCAAATTATTGTGACTGAAATGAGAGAAACACGTGACATCCAGAGTGGCATGATTTGGTGTTATCACACAAAATGGTAACAGGATGAGAAATAGATGTGTTGCCACAAATGCCACAAACTGTAAAAATATGCACTTGTCTTTTAAATGTGTAGGCTGCCTACATATATGCCAGCTTGCTTCTGTGTACAGTCTTATCTGCTCACAATGATGTTAAACCCTTGAAACAACCCAATTAGTTAAAATAAAAATCTTTGGCTGCAAGGATATTGCACATATTTTGAATATGTCCATTAACTGGAGACATTTTGAATAATAACTGATTATTGTAGATTTTAGATATAGTTTATTTTGTTTTAATGATTTGTTATTCTCTTTGATGGCTAATATTTAAAGTGGCTACGCAGGATAAAACTATTAATAAATACAATTTTATAAAGTAAGATATTGGATATGACTGGCTACATTTTTCCCTTACAAGGTATGGCTGTTATTTTAAAAATCTAATTGTAGAGGATGACTTGAAGAGAACTGATAGCATGATTGTTCCTTGTAGTTAGAATCTATATTGTAGCTTCTTAGAAATAGTCTCCATTGCTGTCCATGATGGCTTGTACTTGAACTCTGGTAACACAATTACAGAAGACAAAAAGAAGAAAATATCAAAAAACACGTTCAAAGAAGGGTAGATTTATTTGTAATTTCTGCTTGCAGAAAGCCCTAGTTTTCAAGACAATGTACCACCATTTATACAATTTTTATTTCTGAAATGCAAGCGTACCTTAGTCAACAAAGTACCTAACAAAGAAGCACCTTTTTACAAAGTCTTTTTAATGTCCTTAACCCCCTTTTCTTCCTTGTCCTCCTGTCTAGTGGAAAGGATTTTTTTTAGCAGAACCAGCACTGGGAAGATGGCAAAGGAAGGCTGGAGAAACAGAGACTTTTGGTGTTGTGTTGCAGCAGCATATTCATAGCACACAATACAATAAATGCTTGATTTGGAAAAGAATTAGATTCTACTCTACTCTAGTTGGTCCTACTGTAGTTGTGTGTACCTACCTACCTATAACAGGCAAGGTACCGTTGTTGTTGTTGTTGTTGTTGTTGTTGTTGTTGTTGTTGTTGCTGCTGCTGCTGTTGTTAACTATCTTCAAGTTGATTTCAACGTATGGTAACTCTATGCATGAGAGTTCTCCAAGTCACCCCATTGTCCACTGCCCTGCTCAGCTCTTGCAGACTCATAGCTGGGCCCTCCCTGATTGAATCTATCCATCTGGTATGTGGTCTTCCTTTTTTCCTATTGAACGTCGACTTCCTAAGCATAATCAGCTTTTCTAGTGAGTCTTTTCTTCTCATGACATAAAGTATGACAATCTCAATTTACTCATCTTGGTTTCTAGGGAGAGTTTGGGCCTGATTTGCTCTAGGATCAGGCCCAAACACTGGTCTTGTTAACAGTCCATGGTATTCATAAATCTTTTCTCCCACTCCACATCTCAAAAGAATTGAAAATCTTCCAATCAGCTTTTTTCCACTGTCCAGCTTTCACAACCATATATGGAGATGGGAATACTATGGCACAGACGATCCTAACTTCAGTATTCCACAATATATTTTTACTCTTAAGGATCTTGTCCAGTTTCTTTATAGCTGTCTTCCTTCCAAGTCCTAGTTTTCTTCTGATTTCTGGACTGCAGTCTCTGCTTTGATTAATGATTGAGCCCAGGTATGGAAAATCATGAACTATTTCTATGTTTTCATCATCTTTTTAAAAATCATGTCTGTTGACTGTGGTCATTATTTTTGTTTTCTTAATGTTCAGCTGTAAATCTGCCTTTGCACTTTATGCCTTGACTTTCTTCAGTGATCTTTCCAAATCTTTGCTATTTTCTGCTAGTAGTATGGTGTCATCTGCATATCTTGCAAGATATGCATATCTGCATATCTTGCATATCTGCATATCATGTTGATGTTCCTTCCTCCAGGTTTTACACCTCCTCCTCCTCCTGAGTCTAATGTTGCTATATGTATTATATTTTGGCATACAAGTTAAATGGACAGAGTGATAGAATGCAGACTTGCCTGACCCCCTTGCTAATTGGAAACCATTCTGTTTGTCTCTATTCTGTCTTTAATGATGAGAAAGAACAAATTAGGACAGGGTTCAGCAATTTGCTTTTGCCTGAACATACTGGGAAGAGCAAGAGCCCACTCAACCTCTTCCCGCTGCCAATTTAATTGATTGCAAATTACTTTTGCCATTTGAACTTGGTTTGCTGCAGTTGAAGTAGGCTGAGGACAAAAGAGAAAAGTGGGAGGAGGAGAGCAAAACTGGGACATTTTTAAAGCTCCTGAAAAAAATGGGATGAGAAAGGATTATTCAGGACTGTTCTTGCTAGGACGGTTGGAGGGTATGTAGCACTTCACTTCTGTCCTTCCTGAATTCACTAGTAAGCTCCTTCAGTGAATTTATAAAAGCAAACACAGCTTCGTATCAGTTATGTTAACTATGACCTTGGTGCTTTTGAATACAGGCATATCTTGCTAATACTGTGGGTTAGGTTCTAGACCACCACTGTAGAGTGAATACTGCCTTGAAGGGAATCACATCCTTTTTTTCACTTGCCAGTGCATATAAAAGCCTAAAAACATATTTACACTGTAATTTATTAAGTGAGCAATAAATAGCACCAGATCTAGAAAAAGATGCAAAAATATAAATAATAAATAAATAATGCCAAAACATGACACTGAGACACAAAGTGCAAAAATGCTGTAAATAGAGTGAATGTGGGTAGCAAAATGGTTCTGTACTATATAAGTGAAAAGTGATCGATTTGCAAAGTGCTCTAAAGTGAAACATTTTAAGGTGAAGGAATGCCTCCAAAGGGGAATAGGGTAAATGGATTACAATTTTGGAAAGAATCATGAATCCAGACATGCCTAACTGGATAACGTTTAGCTTAAGGCTAACAAAGAAAGGAAGGAAGCACACCTCATTGTATTTGTCTTTAGAATTATGGATTGCTTCTAATAAAACAAGTTCTCACTATTTTAAAGCCAAATATTTCTATGTGTGATGTAGCAGGATCCATCACTTACTATGAAATTGATAGTGCTCCCCAAGGAAAACAATTATTTCAGGGGGCTTTCCACTTCTTGTTTCTTACCCTGTCTCAAGTCTTTTGTGCTGTACCCTCCCAGGAGCTCCCTGCATCAATGGACTGAGACTCTACATTGAGACACTTAACTAGGAGGTTTATTGATCATGTCTGCACTGCACTGCCTCCATGCAAATATGCACAGTACTATCTGAACTCCTGAAGCCTTTCTCAGTATGCACTGGGCTCCCTGTAAATACTGAAAAGCCAGCCTCTGGAAGGCTTCTCTCCTTTGGTTCTATGCATCCATCTTCATCTGTCTGGATGGAAATGTCCCTGGGATTATTATGGAGCCTATTATTTTGACAGCATGCCTGGTTCACACACCATTTTATGTTTCTTAAGTGTAAATTGCCAGTCTGGCACATTTAATACAACTAGTGCTAAGTGTCATGGCATGTTTACTGTCGCTGAGACAACTGTAATTCCTGCTTTGTCTTTTCAATCCTGAAAGTGATGTAGCAAAAGTCTTTCTGATACTTTTTTTTTTACATCTTGTTTTACCTTGTATGTTCTGGGAATAACCAGAGCTTGCAATATAGCAAGTTACAAGTAACACATTTTCCCAGAATATAGTACTTTGGTGGTAGTAGTGGCAGCAATAAGAGCACAATGAATTTAGATTTTAAAAGTAATGTTGCAGATAGGAATGATGTTGGCCAGTTTTCGTTTGATATAACAAGTAGCATTTTCTACTTACTTTTAGTTACTTTAAAGGAGCATTTTAGGGCATTTTAGGGGGGGTATTTTTATGCAATTCTTTCTATATATATTAAAAGTTCAAAACAAAACAAAAAAAGCATGTGAGCATTGCAACAAATTACTAAATAATTTACCTACAATGTTGGACTGCGACTCTGGAAACCAGGGTTCAATTCCCTGCTCAGCCATGAAACCCACTGGGTGAACTTGAGCAAGTCACACTCTCTGAACCTCAGGGGAAGACAATTACAAACCTTCTCTAAACAGTGTTTGTCAAGAAAACCCCATGATAGGGTTGCCTTAGGGTCACCATAAGTTGGAATGACTTGAAAGTGCACAACAACAAAATGTTAATATAAACAGATTACAGAGAGTGAATGGCTTTGTAATGAGTTATATACTTAATTACCTTTTTAAAGTAATTTTCAAACTCTTGAGTACAATTCTTCGCCATATTAGAAGTCCAGGCTGGTTAACAATTTGAGAAATTGGGAGCAGGGGCATGCTATGTTTTTATCCAGGTGTCAATTTTCTATGGGAAATGCCCTACAAGTCCTACTAATGCATCTGCCTCATTGCTGCTTAATTCTTGTGCAATACAAGAACGTCATAGTGTGCTTTGCAACTCAGTAACAATAGTTCGACCACCTGCGGGAGTTAGGGTATTTTCATATTCATTTAACTTGCCCTCTCTCAGTTCCTCTTGTTTTATCCCAATGACATTGCTAGATCTGATTGATTGTAGTTTTATTTGCTGATATCCAATGCAAGTAGGTAAATAGGTACCACTTCGGTGGGAAGGTAACAGCATTCTGTGCAATCATTCTGGCCACATGATCACAGAGTAGTCTCTGACAACACTGGCTCTTCAGGTTAGTAATAGAGATGAGCACCGCCCCTTACGGTCGGACACAACTTGACAACCTTGTCAATGGGGAATGCCTTTACCTTTACCTTAATACAATCCAGCAGCATCACAGTGTTATCTACTGTGTGCTTGCTGATTGGTTGTGATCCAGCATAGAACTGATCAGGGAAAGTTGAAAAATAATCAGCTAGTTAAAGAAAATAATGTGAAGTAGCAGTGAGGTGAAGCAATGGCATGAGATAATATTGGTAAAGATAGTGACAACTGCATGCTCTTAAAAGCAAATCTCTTTTCCCCTGCTCCATGAAAATGGATACTTGACAGAAACCCATCCACCTTCAGATGTTTATTTATTTATGGGATGTATATCCCTCCTTTCTCCCAAAATGGGATTCAAGGTGGCTAATTGTTCCAATGTGCAGCTGGACACATTTTGTGCAGGTGGGAAATAAAACATGCAGTGGGAAATAGGTTTTTGTGCAGTTGGAAATAAGGAGTTTAATCAAGAACAATTTTCTGTGTATTTATGGCTCATGAATATATGAGCCATAAATAAAGAAACAGAAATTTAAAATGTCTATCACCACCTTTCAGTTTTCACAATTGTTATATTAATAGTTGGGGACCAAATACTTGATGTGTCCATCTGAAATCAAGAGAAAAGAAAAAAAATGCATGAGGGTATTCCTACTTGCTTTGGATCCAGTTATGCTGCTGCAGACATTGACAACTGCATCCAACTTTTGTAATGACTTTCATCATCACATACATTTTCCTGCTGCCTTTTATATTACCTACCATTCTTGTATTTCCTAGTGAGTCATGTCTTCCCATTATATGCCAAAGTGCAACAGTTTAGTCATATTGGGTTCTATGGAGAGTTCAGCCTTGATTTGTTCAAGGACCCATTTATTTCTTTTTAGCAGTTCAGAGGATCCATAGAACTCTTCTTCAGCACCACATTTCAAATGCTGATTTCCTTCTTATCAGCTTTCTTTGCTGTCCTGCTTTCACAATCATACATAGAAATGGGAAATATGATGGCAAGGACAATCCTGTTGTATTCAATGATATATCATTACACTTCAGGTTCTTGTCTAGTTTCTTCATATCTGCCCTTCCAAATCCTGGTTTTCTTGTGATTTCTTGACTGCAGTCTCCATTCTGATTAATAATTGAGCCAAGGTATGAAATACAGGGAGAAAAGCCCCCATTCCTCTGCTTATGGGATAGAGCTAGAGCATGAATGTACCATGCATGCCCATACAAGATAACAAATAGTGCAGGATCGATTGGTGAGAAGGTCTCCTTTGTACTAGACCCCTGGCTTTCTGTGCAATGGGAATAAAAATTTAAAAGAAAACCCAAAGAAGTTGCTGAGTGATTGGTACTGTCAATTTTCAACATGCAGATAAAACTTTTTTAAATGTTGAGGGAAACTTGTGTCTATGATTCCCAAGAGGGAAAGCATGGCACTCTGAGCATTCTTATCTGTTCCAGTCATAGGGCCTTTGCAGACTGCCAGAAATAGTGCAAACTGAGTCCACTTTAAGGGTTAGGGTTAGTGCTAGGGAGTCATGGGTATTGTTTTTTCCCCCCTGAGACATAAGCCTTCTCTGTCAGAGAGCTCTGGTGCCACAATAAGATACAGTTCCCATGATTCCCTAACCCTAACCCTTAAAGTGGACTCAATTTGCACTATTTCTGGCAGTCTGCAAAGGCCCTTAGTTAGATGCTTTTCATGAAATATAATCTCTTTTAATGTTGCAGATGGATAGAATCACCTTCCCCAGTTCTGCCCTAAGGCCAATTATTTATCCATGAACTCTTGTCTAATTTTTCTGACACTGTTGTCACACCTCGTTCTGACTGATGTGGACACCTGGCATTATGAAAGAATAATGTTTCTGACTCGAGATGGAAAAATGCTATTGTATGCTATTGTATGGAAAGACACATGGTGAAGTGCTAAGAAAGGCAAGAGCTTCACAATGCAGACATATCCTTGTCCATCTGTACAGCTGCTTGGAAGTTAGTGAAAGTGCCTACAGACTATTTCCAGCTGTCTATAAAAGCCATCTTTGATCTCGCTATATGATTTTATGGGATACCAGCCCATAGACCAGATATGGCCCATGGAACCTCCCCATCTGATCCATAATGCCTCCTCCAGTGATAAATCTTGGGGGGGGGGGGGGGAAGCCTCCCATTACCACCAATGGGAAATGCTTCTCAAATGCAAATTACTGTATGGATAGGAGTGATTTAGGGACATCTCATCTGGAAAGGATTAATTCTCTTTTACCTGCATGCTGTGACACTCCACCCATGGCCAAATCTGCAATTGGGCATGAAGCCATTTTTCCAAGCCTAATGGCAGCACAGAGCAGGGGAAAAATTGTTCTCTCTTTGTGTTATGTGTGAGAAGAAAAGACTGTGCTGTCTGAAATAATAAGAGTGCATTTCATTCTTGTTGTGATATATAAATAGCTATGGATGTGCTGTGTGTAGATGTGTATCAATGTCTTTGTATGAGAATGTGTGGAGATGGCTTTAGCCTCAACCTACTTTAGCCTAAACTTGTTTTTAAGTGTGGGGCACATACCTCAGAAGCTTCCCTAGAAGAGAATATAACTCTTGAGTCAAAAATATGGTTCTCTTCCATTTTCTTCTTGTTGTTATATTTGTTATATTATTGTTATTGATCAAGCTAAATACGTTGAATGACAATATGCCCCAAACCATTCAAAATGAGGAATTCCTAACATGGATCAAATTGTAACTATAACGCTCAATCATATACATGTTAAATAGCGCACACATGTGTATTTTGTTATGCACACATGGCAAGAACACATGGCTAATCCAGAGGGCTTTCCACCATAGGGAAACAGACATATGTGAACTTTAAAATATGTATATTATACCCCTCACAGGCTATATGAGTCTATTTATCCAGAATCAGATCCTGGATAACAATTGATTTCCCTTTCACTTAGCTGCTAGTAAAATATCAAGATGTTAAGACTCGTAAAGAACTGGATGAGGTGGTAGGGAGAAGTGTGGCGGAGTCTCCTTCTTTGGAGGTTTTTAAACAAAGGCTATTGGGAGCACTTTGATTGTGTCTTCTTACATGGCAGGGGGTTGGACTGGGTGGCCCTTATGGTCTCTTCCAGCTCTATGATTCTATGAAACCTGAAGGCTTCATAAGACCTGATGCAAAAATAATAGCCTTCCGGTGTCTCAGACTTCTTCTGACCCTTAACTGGTTCATTAAACACCCATTGCAATGTCTTCCTCTCCTTCAAATGCTCTGAATGGTGACCCCTGATATTGATAATCACTTCATTAATATTGGACTCCCAAATTCAAAATCTCCATATTCTACAGAGCAGGATAAACAAGCCATAAAAAACATCATCATATTGATCCTGGCACAGCAAATCTACACAGGACGTTATCACATGGGGAGTTGCGGAGAGAAAGTGGAAATAAACAGGACTAGCGGAAGACTTTAATTTACGGGATTTGTCTTGTTCTGCCTCATCTGATAACTAAATTCGAATTTAAAAGGGGGTTAATTCGAACAAAAACCTGATCTTTTCAAATCCTCAAAAATCCCGAAAATGAAAAGATCAGGTTTTCGTTTGAATTAACCCCCTTTTAAATTCGAATTTAGTTATCAGACGAGGCGGAACAGGACAAATCCCGTAAATTAAAGACTTCCGCTCGTGCCCGTTTATTTCCACTTTCTCCCCGCGACTCCCCGTGTGATAACGTCCATACATCTGTCAAAAGGCAGAAATGGAAAACAATCACACAGTTTCCCACAGCATACCATCACTTTCCCTCAATGGGTACCCTTTGATTATTAAGAAGTAAAATGGATGGCCCTGCCCTTCACTACGTCCTCAGAGGAGGAATCACCTTTGGTTGTGGTCTACTGGTGACAGGCTTGTACCTAAATGCCCACCACTCCTTGAAGATGGAGTTCACCTCATTTCTGTTTTGCTTTCTGGTCTTGGGCTGGCAGTGACAACGCAGAGAAAGTTTTTTTTAAAAAAAAAGCCCCCCAATTTTTTTTTAGTAACAATACAACATAGCATCAGGACTCCTGTGGATAAGTTCTTAATATTAAGAACTGTCAACAGTACTGGTCTTTAATATAATGTGTTGTCTTTGTTTCTTGTCTTTTTTCTTTCACCCCTTGTGCCTTTGCTACAGAATCAGCACTTTAATTAATTTTGTTTGGCCCCAAAGTCAATACTGCCAACAAGGGCATATCTATTAAAATGGGTTTTTCTTAACCTTTAGCTGTTTTTTGTTCTAAGGGAATGATTCTAAATGTGCAAACAGAGTAAATGTATACCTTACTGCAACAAGGATGTTGAATTGGTTTCCACTATGCAAGGTCCTTAATTTAATACCCTGTTAAACCAGGTTCTTAAGGTTGTCTATGGATCTCTAGAATATAGTATCATCTCTCAGTCTAACCCACCTCACAGGGAGTTCACGAGGAAAAAGAAATGTGTGTGTGAGGGAACCATCTTGAGATTCTTGGAGGAATGGCATAGATAGATGCAGTAAGCAAAATATAATGCTGATGTAGGAAATTTGTTTTGTACGATGCAGTTCTTAGTTCTGACTTAAAGAAAAGGTTTTGGCAGAATACTCTGAAGCCTGTGTTGTTACACATTTCCTGACTGATTATTGTCAATAGGTCACTTTGATTTTCCTTATAATGAGTCAAGAAAAAAGCCCCAGGTTTTTCAAAAGAATCTTAATGCTTCATAATGTCTCTGGATGTTTCTTTGAATGGGGCAGTTAAGTTGCAAGGATGGATCTTTTTGCTGATGATGAAGTATGAAAATCAGCTGGTGGGAAATTTCTAGAAGAGTCAGGGAAGGAGTGGAGTGGAGATGAAGGTCCAAAACGCACTGCAGAAATAATCCAGTTTGAGACTGCTTTAACTGCCCTGGACCTGGTTCACTGCTAGGGAATCCTGGGAATTGTAGTTTGTGGTGGCACCAGAGCTCTCTGATAGAGAAGGCAAATGTCTCAAAAAACTAGTTCCCAGAATTCTCTAGCATGTCAGCTAAGGCAATTAAAGTGGTGTGAAACTAGATTATTTATGGGAACCATGTTGCGGTTCAACAGAGCCTCTATATAAATCTGAGGTAGGGCAGATCAGGGAAGGAGAGGGGAGATTTTAAGTTTGTGGAATCCATTTTGTGTTTTTCTGGAAACACCAAGGTCCTTCAACAGACAGATCTTTATTCAGAGTAAAATAAATGCAGAAAGTACTAATTTTCTTGGATAACATGGCACAGGTCTGATGAAGTGTGCTGTAGTCCACAAAAACAAGGCTGAATTTGGTTCCTATTTCCCCTGTAAAACTTCATTCCATAGCCAAATTATGCTGGATTTGGCATGTAAGGGCATTTAAATTTCATGGATATCTTACTCCTCTGGACAATTTGGCTGTGTTTCTGAAGTTTTGCAAAAATAAGGAATAAGGGATTAAGGAACCAACTTCAGCATTGGTATCACTAGAATCCTACTGAAGCACTATGCGAGTGGTAGCACTTTGTCCAGGGCTGAGCAGCAGCAGTGAGGGAAGACAAATAAAACTGCTGGCTCCAAGCAATTTATTTCTTCAGTGCTTTACATCTTCTGACTATCTAAGAAAAGATCCTAAAATGCAAAGACATACAACTCAGCAGAAAAGGCAGAATCATACAAGCCACCGTATTCCCTATTACCATGTATGGATGTGAGAGCTGGACAGTCAAGAAAAAAGATAGGAGGAAAATCAACACATTTGAGATAAAGTTGTGCTGGAGAAGAGTGCTGAGGATCCCATGGACAGCCAAAAGGACAAACAAATGGGTCCTAGAACAGACCAAGCCAGAGAAGCCAAGATGACAAGACTTAGACTGAGAAGGCATGAATCGCTGGAAAAGACAATGTTAGGAAAGGTGGGGGGAAGTAGAAAGAGAGGAAGGCCACATGTAGATCAGGGGTAGGCAACCTAAGGCCCACGGGCCGGATGCGCCCCCCCCCAAGGCCTTTGGACTGGTCCCAGGCGGATCCTGCTGCAGCCGCCCCCCACCATGATGATATTGATTATTGTTGTTATTACTTGTTCTTGGGGTTTTCTTGGCAAAATCTCCACAGGGGTTTTACCATGGCTTTTCTGGGGCTGAGAGAGTGTGCATGCATATTTTTTTATTTTTAATTTTTTTTAAAAAAATTAAAAAATTTAAAATATTTGTTTATTTATTTTTGGTGCTTTGCCCCCCCCCCCCCATTGTCTGAGGGACAGCAACCCGGCCCCCGGCTCAAAAAGGTTGCCTACCCCTGTGCTAGATGGATGTACTTTATTAAAGAGACCATGAATATGAGTTTGCAGGAGCTGGGCAGAGCAGTAGAGGACAGGGAGACCTGGAGATCTCATCCATAGGGTTGCCATGGGTCAAGATCCACATGAAGACAGTTAACAACAACAGCAACAACAACAAAGCCTCCTGACTAAGAGAGGATGATGCAGTCTTCTATCCCCGTTTGCTGGTGGGGCTGGTGGGGGTGGGGAGAGACTTACACTAGAGCCCTTATCTTCATGTGAGAAATGCCAGAGGGTTCATCCACATATGGTATAGAACCAGCATGCCTTAGTAGTGTGAGCGTCTGTCTATGACTCTGGAGACCCTGGGTTCCAATCCTGGCTCAGGCATGGAAACCCACTGGGTGACCTTGGGCAAATCACACTCTTTCAGCCTCAAAGGACGTCCATGGCAAACCCCTCTGAAGAACCTTGCCAAGAAAACCCCACGATAGGTTCATCGCCTTAGGGTTGCCCGAAGTCAGAAATGATTTGAAGGTACACTCCAAGTGTGTGTGTGTGTGTGTGTTGTGTGCCTTCAAGTCATTTCTGACTTATGGTGATTCCAAGGCAAACCCATCCTGTGGCTTTGTTGACAAAATTTGTTCAGAGGAGGTTTGCCATTGCCTTCCCCTGAGGCTGAGAGGGTGCGACTTGCCCAAGTTTTCTTAGTAATTTGGTGATTTGTGAAATATAATGGAGCAGTTGGAAAGTGAGTCTCAACCTCAGAGGATGGCCATGGGAAATCCCCTCTGAAGAATTTGAGGCATCTGAGGAAGTAGACTGAAGTTTACGAAAGCTCATGCTGCCAACTTCTATCTTTCAGTGAGTCTCAAAGGTGCTACAAGATCTCTCTCTACATACTGATTCTACAGACTAACACGGCTATGGACCTTATCACACGCGGGCCACAAAGCGATAAGAATGCAATAAAAGAATAAATCCTGAACTAAACCGATAGAAACCCTACAATACACAAATGGCTATCACACGCACTTACCTTCATCGTGCTTTTAAGGAAAGCGCTCCCGGGAACCGTACTTGCCGTTCACACACAAGTGAGAAAATCCCGCACATGTGCTAGAAATGCTCTTCTAGCACATGCGCAATACAGCCGCGGCTGTCACTTGCCGCGGCTGTCCCCCCTTCCCAAGCCGGCTCTCTGAGGAGGTCCTCCTCGGAGCGAGGCCCCGCGCAGGGTCGGCGCTCCAAGAAGGTCCTCCTCGGAAAGCCGGCTCTCTGAGGAGGACCTCCTCAGAGCGCGGACCCTACGCGGGGCCAGCGCTCCAAGGGGGATGTCCTCAGAGAGGCGGCTCTCCGGGGAGGACCTCCTCGGAGCGCAGGTGGGGAAATGCTCCCCAATACGTATTGTCTTTTCATATTTCCGGCAAAAGCGAAATGATTCCCGTCGCGCACTTGCAATTCCCCAAAAAGCCGAAATTCAAAAGATCTTGGTTCTTTCCGCATTCTGTCGGGGTTCTGTGCGACGTTGTGTGGACACACGGAAAAATAATACGTATTAGGTCAGGAATTCGTTTGGATTCTGTCTGCATTGAGCCCCGTGTGATAAGGTCCTATGTCTTTGAATGCTACCCCTCTGAAGAAATATGTAGAGAGATCTTGTAGCGCCTTTGAGACATATAACTAAAGAAAGAAGTTGGCCTTAGTTAGTCTCAAAGGTGCTACAAGATCTCTCTACAGACTCACACAGCTATGTCTTTGAATTCTACCCCTCTGAAGAACCTTGCCAAGAAAACCCCATGAAAGGATTGCCTTAGGGTTACCATAAGTCGGAAAGGACTTGAAGGCACATAACAACAATATACATCCACAGGTATCTGTTTTCCCCAGACTTTTGCTTTCCCTATCTTGCGACTTCATAGTCTCTCCCCCCCTCCCCACCGTGTTGCTCACCTCTTTCCAATCCCCCTCCTTTTTGGAAACTACTACTACTCCCCTCCCTCCTCCCTTGCTCCTGGTCCGCAGAGGTGAAAGGAGCAGAAAATCCCAAGGCCCTCCATTCATGGCCAGAAAGGGGAGGGGGCTGCAGGGCCGGGGGGGGGGGTGTCCTGCGACGCATGCGCGGCAGGAGAGTGCTGGCTGCTGCCTATAATAACAAGGGAGGAAGCAAGTGAGCCGAGGAATCGCGAAGGGGGCCCGCGGAGGACGGGACCGGCCTCGGGTTGCAGCCGCCACTAGCTCCGCTGTAAAAAGAAAGCGAGAGAGAGCAAGGGCAGAAGAGGGAGCTTCGCAGAGACGGCAGCGCGCCTTCCTTCCAAGGAGGACTGACTGCAGGGCTGGAGGCAAGCGGCATTGACCACCTTAGAGGAGGAGGAGGAGGAGGAGGAGGAGGAGGAAAGACCCCGGCCGGAGCCCCTCTCCTGCCCGCTTCCCTTCTCCAGGAGCGGAGACCGAAAGCCGGACTTCGGAGGCTCCCCTGAAAGAGAGAGAGAGACAGCGGAGAACTTCGCTGGGAGGACTGGGAGCAGCCAGGAAGCCTTGGAAAGGGGACCTCCAGCTCCTTCTCTTCCTCCTCTCCTTCTTTTTCCTCTCCTCCTCTTCTTCATCCTTTTCCCTCTTTCGTTCTCCTCCTCTCTTTCCTCTTCTCTACTTCCTCTTCTCCTTCTCCTCTTCTTCCTCTCTCCTTCTCTTCCTCTTCTTCTCCTTCTGTTCTTTCTCTCTTCTTCTTCCTGGTCCTCTCCTTCCTCTCCTCCTCCTCCTCCTCCTCTTTTCTTCTTTCTCTCTTCTTCCTCCTCCTCCTCCTCCTCTACTTCCTCTTCTTCTCCTCTTCTTCTCCTTCTCTTCTTTCTCTCTTCTTCTTCCTGGTCCTTTCCTTCCTCTTCTCCTTCTCCTCTCCTTCCTCTCCTCCTCCTCTTCCCCTCCACTTCCTCCTCCTCCTCCTCCTCCTCCTCCTCCTCCTCCTCCTCCTCCTCCTCCTCCTCTTTCTCTCTTCTTCTTCCTCCTCCTCCTCCTCTACTTCATCTTCTTCTCCTCTTCTTCTCCTTCTCTTCTTTCTCTCTTCTTCTTCCTGGTCCTTTCCTTCCTCTTCTCCTTCTCCTCTCCTTCCTCTCCTCCTCCTCCTCCTCCTCCTCCTCCTCCTCCTCCTCCTCCTCCTCCTCCTCCTCCTCCTCCTCCTCTTTCTCTCTTCTTCTTCTCTCCTCTTCCTCCTCCTCTTCCTCCTCCTCTCCTTCCTCTCCTCCTCCTCTTCTTCCCCTTCTCTTCTTCTTCTTCCTCCTCCTCTTTTCCTTCGCCAGGAGGCTTGAACCGGGGTCGAGAACAGGACGGGAACGAGCCGAAGAAACGCCTCCCTCACCGGACCTGAGGATGGCGGCCTGAAAGCAGAAGGAAGTGCCTGCCAAGACGCGGCCGCCCCGTCCACTTTCCCCTCGGCTTCTCCGGCCAGGAGAGACGGCGAGGGCCGGGAGCCAGGCGTGGGAGTGGGAGTGGGAGTGGGAGTGGGAGTGGGTGCCCTTGCGGCCCTCCTCTCCCACTCCGCCCAGAGCCGGCTGAGGGAGTTTGCGGGCGCCGCGTCCAGCTCCATCCTCCCCTTCTCCGACCTCCAGCCCTGACCCCTGCCTGACCAGCGCTGACCCTGAGGCTCCTCTCCTGGCTGGGGACTCATGAGCCGGGGTCCTCCGGAGGGGCTCCCCAAAACGCCTCCGCAGCAGCAGCAGCAGCAGGAGAAGAGCCGACAATTGGGAGCGGCACCAGGAGGCACCAAAACTCCTTTTCCTCCTCTTCTTTTTAGGAGATTAAGCCTGGACTTCTCCTCAGCCGAAATCCTTTCTTCTCATCCCACTCGCTTTTGCTTACCATCCACTCCTGGAGGGGCTTTACTATTCCCACAGGACTTAAGGCGCCTCTCCACCGACTGAAAGCCCTCTTTCTCCTCCTCCTCGCCCAGCTCCCTTTTCCTTGCCCGGCAAATAACAACAGCAGCAATACCTTTTTCTTCAGGGTCGCCCGAGGGGCAACTTGGGCAAGAGTTTGGGTGCCAAAGGATAACCCCAAGAGTTGTCACAGTGGCAACTGACTGGCTGCTCCATGATGCCCCTTTTGCGCAACTGAGGGGTCTGAGTGAGAAGTCCAAGCTTCGTTGAAGGGCTTGTGCCACCCACATATTAATTTTTTATTTCTTTCCCGCCTCTCCTCGAGGCTAAGTCAGAAAGTTGGCAGCGGAGGTGTCTACTGAGGGGCAACAGGGCACCCACTTGAAGAGTTTGGGTGCCAAAGAATAATAATCCCTAAGAATTACCCCAGTGGGAACCGACTGGATGGTCCATGATGCGCAACTGAAGGGCCTGAGAAGTCTTGTCTTCGTTGAGGGGCTTGTGCCACTGACATAATAATATTTTTTAAAAATTTCTTTCCTGCCTCTCTTGAAGGCTAAGTCAGAAAGTGGTCAACGGAGGTGGCTACTGAGGGGCAACTAGGCACCCACTTAAAGAGGTTGACTGGCTGTCCCATAATGCCCCTTTTGCGCAGCTGAAGGGGCTGAGAAGCCCACGCTTCATTGCCGGCCTTGTGCCACTCGCATAATAATTTTTATTTCTTTTCTCGCCTCTCTTCAAGGCGAAGTTGGCAAATGATCAGCGGAGCAAATTATTATTCTCAGTGGCAAATTATTATTCTCCTTGAACAGTTTGTGTGCCAAAGAATAATTCCTCAGAGTTATCACAGTGGGAACCGACTGTCTGGTCCATGATGCGCAAGTGAAGGGCCTGAGAAGTCCAGACTTCGTCGAGGGGCTTGTGCCACCCACATAACATTTCCCCCCCCCCTTTGATTTCTTTCCCTCCTCCCTTCAAGGAGAAGTTGGCAAGCTGTCAGCGGAGGTGGCTACTGAGGGGCACCCCCTTGAAGAGTTTGGGTGCCAAAGAATAATATCACAGTGGGAACCGACTGTCTGGTCCATGATGCGCAGCTGAAGGGCCTGAGAAGTCCAGGCAGGCTTGGTCGAGGGGCTTGTGCCCAGGTCCCCCTTCTGGCCCTTGCCATGTGGAGGGGGGCTGGGGCTGGGGCTGGGGCTGGGGCTGGGGCGGCCCTGGCGCTGGGGCTGGCGCTGGTGGGGCTGGCGGCGGAGGGGGCGCGGGGCAGCGGGGAGTATTGCCACGGCTGGCAGGACGGCGCTTCGTGGCGGGAGGGCTTCCAGTGTCCCGAGCACTTCGACGACGCCGACGCCACCATCTGCTGCGGGACCTGCGCCCTCCGCTACTGCTGCGCCCGCCCCGAGGCCCGTCTGGACCAGGGGCTCTGCGACAACGACCGGCAGCAAGGAGGAGCCGAGCCAGGGCGCCCCGACCTTAAGGATGGCCCCGACGGCGCCGCAGGTAGGAAGGAGGGAAAGAAGGGAGGGAGGGAGGGAAGGATGGAAAGAAGGAAGGATGGATGGATGGAAAGAAGGGAGGGAGGGAAGGATGGATGGATGGATGGAAAGAAGGGAGGGAGGGAGGGAGGGAGGGAGGGAAGGATGGAAAGAAGGAAGGATGGATGGATGGAAAGAAGGAAGGAAGGAGGGAAGAAAGGAAGGAGGGACGGAAGGAGGGAAGGAAGGGAGGGAGGAAGAATGGAAAGGAAGGAAGAATGGATGGAAGGAAGGAAGGAAGGAAGGAAGGAAGGAAAGAAAGAAAGAAGGCGGGAAGGAAGGATAGCTGGATGGAAAGAAGGAAGGAGGGAAGACGGGAAGGAAGGATGGATGAAAAGAAGGAAGGGAGGGAGGGAGGGAAGGATGGAAAGAAGGAAGGATGGAAAGGAAGGATGGATGGATGGAAGGAAAGAAGGCGGGAAGGAAGGATAGATGGATGGAAAGAAGGAAGGAAGGAGGGAAGGAAGGAAGGATAGACGGAAGGAGGGAAGGAAGGGAGGGAGGAAGAATGGAAATGAAGGAAGAATGGATGGATGGATGGAAGGAAGGAAGGAAGGAAGGAAAGAAAGAAAGAAGGCGGGAAGGAAGGATAGCTGGATGGAAAGAAGGAAGGAGGGAAGACGGGAAGGAAGGATGGATGAAAAGAAGGAAGGGAGGGAGGGAGGGAAGGATGGAAAGAAGGAAGGATGGAAAGGAAGGATGGATGGATGGAAGGAAAGAAAGAAGGCGGGAAGGAAGGATAGATGGATGGAAAGAAGGAAGGAAGGAGGGAAGAAAGGAAGGATGGACGGAAGGAGGGAAGGAAGGGAGGGAGGAAGAATGGAAAGGAAGGAAGAATGGAAGGAAGGAAGGAAGGAAGGAAGGAAAGAAAGAAAGAAGGCGGGAAGGAAGGATAGCTGGATGGAAAGAAGGAAGGAGGGAAGACGGGAAGGAAGGATGGATGAAAAGAAGGAAGGGAGGGAGGGAGGGAAGGATGGAAAGAAGGAAGGATGGAAAGGAAGGATGGATGGATGGAAGGAAAGAAGGTGGGAAGGAAGGATAGATGGATGGATAGAAGGAAGGAAGGAGGGAAGGAAGGGAGGGAGGAAGAATGGAAAGGAAGGAAGAATGGATGGATGGATGGAAGGAAGGAAGGAAGGAAAGAAAGAAAGAAGGCGGGAAGGAAGGATAGCTGGATGGAAAGAAGGAAGGAGGGAAGGAAGGAAGGAAGGACAGACGGAAGGAAGGAAGGATGGATGGATGGAAGGATGGACGGAAGGAAGGAAGGGAGGGAGGAGGTGATGGGTTAGGGCAATGGCATCCCTAGGATTGGTGTCCCATAAGTGTCCCATGTGTGTCACACACACACATCATTGACCTCCTCCTCCTCCTCCTCCCGTTTCACACCCTTTTAACTGCCCTTGAGTCAATCTCGACTCATGGCGACCCTCTGTCCTCCACTGTTCTGCTTAAATCCTGCAACCTCTTAATACCCGTGACCTCCTTAATAGAGTCCCTCCATCTGGCATGTGGCCTTCCTCTCTTCCTACTTGCCTCCACCTTCCCAGGATTATTGTCTTTTTCTAAAGAGTCCTCCCTTCTCCTGATGTGTTCAAAGTACAACAGCCTCAGTTTGGTCATCTTGGCTTCCAGGGAGGTTTCTGATTTAATCTGCTCTAGGACCCACTTGTTTGTCCTTTTGGCTGTCCATGGGATCCTCAGCACTCTTCTTCAGCACCACATTTCAAATGAATTTATTTTCTTCCTATCTTCTTTCTTAACTGTCCAGCTCTCACATCCATACATGGTAACAGGGAATACAATGGCTTGTATGATTCTAACTTTTGTGCTGAGTTGTATACCTTTGCATTTTAGGATCTTTTCTAGTTCTTTCATAGCCACCCTCCCCATTCTTAGTCTTCTTCTGATTTCATGACTACATTCCCCATTTCTATCAATGTTTGATCCCAGCTATGGGAATTCTATTTCTATTTCTTCATTGTCTAGGTTGAACTTGTGAAAGTCCTTGGTTGTCATTATTTTTGTTTTCTTTATGTTCAGCATTAAGCCTGCCTTTGCATTTTCTTCTCTGATCTTCCTTAGTAGGTGTTTCTGGTCTGTGAGGTTTTCTGCTAGTACTATGGTGTCATCTGCATATCTTAGATTGTTGATATTCCTTCCTCCTATTTTCACTCCTTCTTCTTTGTCCAAGCCTGCTTTTCTTATAATGTGTTCTCCATAGAACAGATAGAGTGAAAGGATTCAGCCTTGTCTGACTCCTTTGCCAATTGGGAACCATTCTGTTTCTCCATGTTCTGTTCTGACAGTAGCCTCTTGTCCTGAGTACAGATTCATACCCTCTACAGAATCCTTAGTAAGGGACTTACTAAAACAAATTACAGTACTTGCCCATAGGGAAACCATACTTGCCCACAGAGAATCATTGGACAATACTTGCCCATAGGGAAACATTGGAGATAATAATGATAATAATAATAATAATAATAATAATAATAAATTTTATTTATAGTCTGCCTCTCCCTGTGGATCGAGGTGGGTTACAAGTAAGAATAACAATAAAATACAATATACAATTAAAATCCACATCTACCTGCTGACATTCTGTCACAGTCCTTACAGGAATAGTATTTCCCTATGGACAAATATTTTCCATTGTTTTCCTGTAGGCAAGTATTCTCCAATGATTCCCTTTGGGCAAGTATTCCCTAATGTATCCCCATAGGCAAGTATTCCCCAATGTATCTATAGGCAATATTCCCCAATCCCTATAGGAAAGTATTCTCCAATCCCTATAGGAAAGTATTCTCTAATGATTCTCTATGGGTAAGTAATTCCCAATATTTCCCTATAGGCAAGTATTCTCCAATGATCCTCTATGAGCAAGGAATTCCCAATATTTCCCTATGAGTAAGTATGATTTCCCTATAGACAAGTATGGACATTTTTTTTAGTTCATCCCCCTTAGTAATGCCTTTTTGCACTAACATTACTCGTAAATCATAATTTCCATAATTCCCACTGAATGTAATGGTAATAGTTATGACATAAAACAATTAGCAAAATTAAAATTACACATTTCAAATTACAATATCATATGCACAGCCTAAATGTATTTTACATATACATAGTGAAGATTTGGTTAAAATAGGATATTTTTTAAAGAAAATTTTAAAAGAATTTAAAAATTTAAAATTAAAAAATATTTTTTTAAAAAACTAAAACTTTTGAAATTTGAAATTTTAATTTTTTAAAATTCTAGGCCTCTCCTTTCTCCTCCTACTGAGCTTCACTCCACTCCCATAATCTCTTAAAGCATTTTAAAGGGAAGCAGGTGAATGCCACAGTCTGTTTCTGCCAAAAGGTAGGTGTTTGAGGAATAGTGGTGTTGCCCCCGCTTAGGGTGTCACCTGGTGTGGTCCACATTCCCCTAGTGATACCACTGGGTTAGGGGTGATCCAAGGTCCTCACCGCAAAGGAGGACAGTAAACAAGGTACCGCAAAACGGAGGACCTTCAAGCAGTGGGGAGTATAGGGTTGCAGACTGCACCAGGTAATACCTTAAGGAGGGGTGACACCACTGTTCTTCAAACATCTGCCTTTTAGCAGAAACGAGCTAAAGAGATTCACCTGTATCTCTTTAAACTGCTGAAGAGATGGGGTGAGTGGGGTGGAGCTCAGTGGGAAAAGAAAGGAGAGGCCCCAGTTTTTTTTTTTTTTTAAAAAAATCCAAAATGTCAAAATTTAATTTTTAATTTTTTTAAAAAAAATTAAAAAAATATTTTAAAATGTCACATTTTACCAGATTTTTCACTTAACCAAATGAAAATATGTCTATCTAAACACATTTATTCTGCGCATTTGATATTGTAATTTAAAGCTATGATTTTCATTTTGCTAGTTGTTTATGTCACAACTATTACCATTATATTCAGCGATATGTGGGAATTAACAATTTATGAGTAAATTAGTCTGAAAAACCTTGCTAGGGATTCTGTATGGTGTGATAAAGGAGACAAGGAGAGACCTCCCTCCAGTCGATCTGCCTAGGTCCAGGCCTGAGGGAGAGAAGAACTGCTGGACCTGATCCCCTTCCCTTCTCTTTTTGTGCTATGTCTTTTAGATTGTAAACCTGAGGGCAGGGAACCCATCTAATTAACCATTTGTAAGCTGCTCTGAAAGCCTTTGTGGCTGAACAGTGGGGTACAAATACTCCAAAGAAATAAAAAATAAAAAATATGGGAAGAGGTCAATTACCCTAGTGGTTGGGGGTACTCTAGTGGTTGGGGATAGAGCCTCCCTATGTCCACCTTCCCTCCCTCATGCATTCCTCCCCAGGGCTTCCTCTCAAAGTCCATCCACACTGGAGAAGTAATCCAGTTTGACATTACTTTAACTGCCATGGCTCAGTGCTATGGAATCCTGGGATTGGTAGTTTGTTGTGGGACCAGAGCTGTCTCTGACAGAGAAAGCTAAATCCACAAAAGTGTGGTTGCAGCCTCAGAAAGTTTAGGATCCTGAACCATAGTTAGAACAAACCACAGTTCAGAATTCAAAGATATGGCTGTGTTAGGGCCTAAGCAGACTGCCAGAAATAGTGCACATTAAATTGAGGCACTGCCCTGGCTCAGTGCTAGGGAATCATGGGAACTGTAATTTATTGTGGCACCACAGCTCTCTCACAGAGAAGGCTCAATGTCCCAGAAAAAAATACAGTTCCCATGATTCCCTAGCACTGAGCCAGGGCAGTGCCTCAATTTAATGTGCACTATTTCTGGCAGTCTGCTTAGGCCTCTAGTCTGTAGAATCAGTATGTAGAGAGAGCGTGTATCACCTTGAGACTAAATGAAAGAAAGAAGTTGGTCGCATGAGCTTTCCTAGACTTAAGTCTACTTCCTCAGATGCTTTTGGTGGAGTTCAGAATGTTAATCTTTGTTGCAATTCAAATTGACTTCCTCTCCGAGTCCATCCACTGGAGAAGTAATCCAGTTTGACACTGCTTCAGTTGCCTTGGCTTAATGCTATGGAATTCTGGGGTTGGTAGTTTGCTGTGGCTCCAGAGGTCTCTGATAGAGAAGGCTAAGTACTTCACAAAAGAGAGGAAAGAACCTTGGAAAGGTTAGGATCTTGAGCCATGGTTAGCACAAACCATAGTTCAGAATGTTAATCTTTGTTGGGATCCAGATTGACTTCCTCTCAGAATCCATCCACACTGAAGAAGTAATCTGGTTTGACACCGCTTTAACTGCCCTGGCTCAATGCCATGGAATCCTGGGGTTGGTAGTTTGCTGTGGCACCAGAGGTCTCTGACAGAGAAGGCTAAATGTCTCACAAAACTACCATTCCTAGAATTACATAGAATTATAGAGTTGGTCGTCAAGGGTCATCCAGTCCAACCCCATTCTGCCATGTGGGAGTACACATTCAAAGCACCCCCCAAGAGATGGCCACCCAGCCTCTGTTTAAAAACCTCCAAAGAAGGAGACTCCACCACTCTCCAAGGGCATGTGTTCCACTGTCAAATTCTTCCTAATGTTGAGGTGAAATCTCTTTTTCTGTAGTTTGGATCCATTGCTCCAAGTCCTATTCTCTGGAGCAACAGAAAACAAGCTTGCTCCATACTCAGTATGACACCCCTTCAAATATTTAAACAGGGCTGTCAGATCACCTCTTAACCTTCTCTTCTCCAGGCTAAACATATCCAGCTCCCTAAGTCATTCATCATAGGGCATAGCATTGAGCCAGGGCAGTTAATGCGGCGTCGAACCGGATTATTTCTGCACTGTGGATGCAGCCTCAGTCTCTTCCCTTTGCCATAGTCCAAAGAGGAGGTCCTTTTCATGCCCCCAGCTTAGGATAGGTTCCTGGTTTTAGAGTGTATGCAACTTGCAGAACTTTTCTCCCCAACATGGTCAGTGGCTGTGCTGGCTGGAGGATTTCTGGGAGTGGAACAAAACAGAACTTTAAAAAGTTCAGTTCTTACCTGGTATTTCTCCATTACCATGTATGGATGTGAGAGCTGGACAGTGAAGAAAGCAGACAGGAAAGAAATTAATTCATTTGAGAGGTGGTGGTGAAAGACAGTGCTGAGGATACCTGGATGGCCAAAAATACAAACAAATGGGCCCTTGAACAGGTCAAGCCTGAACTCTTTCTGGAACCAAAGATGACTAAATTAAGGCTGTCATACTTTGGCCACATCATGAGAAGACAGGACTCCTTAGAAAAGGCAATGATGCTGAGGAAGGTGGAGGGCAGTAGAAAGAGAGGAAGACTGCATACCCGATGGATAGACTCAGGGAGATCATGGGTCTGAGCTGCAGGACCTGAGCAGAGAGGTAGAGGATAGGAGATGTCTCATTCATGGAGTCACCATGAGTTGAGGTTAACTCAAAGGTAACTAACAACACATGCTTACCTGGTACACACAATACTACATTGTTGTTGTGTGCCTTCAAGTCATGGGATTTTCTTGGCAAGATTTGTTCAGAGGAGGTTTGCCTTTGCCTTCCCCTGAGGCTGAGAGAGTGTGACTTGCCCAAGGTCACCCAGCAGGTTTCATGGCCAAGCTGGGAATTGAACCCTCGTACAATAACATCCAAAATCCACAAAACAGTGATACCTTTCTTGGGCCAACCAAAATGCATAAAATACACGTTGCAAGCTTTCAAAGTTCCACTGGCTTCTTTGTATGGCTTCACAACAACAACAGCATCTTGACAAAATGCAGGTCTGTGACTAACATCCACAATCCCCCCCCCCTCCTGTATTATTTTTATCATCTTTGCCTAATGAAGAAGCCAATAGAGCTTCGAAAGCTTGTGACATAAATTTTGGTCCAATAAGGACAGCACTATTTTGTGGATTTTGGATGTTATTGGTTTTGTACAGTAACTACAGAACTTTTCCACCCAGTGTAGTCAGTGCTGACTAGAGAATTCAGGGATTTGAAGTGTAACAAAAAGGAACTTGTTAACAAGTTCCATTCTTACTTGGCATACACAATACCTTGGTGGTGCAGTGGTTAAATGCTGGTACTGCAGTTACAAGGTTGTAAGTTCAGTCCTAGAGGAGGGCTCCAAGGTCCACTCAGCCTTCCATCCCTTTGTAGGTCGGTAACCCAGCTTGTTGGGGCAATTGGCTTATACACTGTGTAAGTGCGTGGTATAGAAATGTACTTGATATTGATATTGGTATTGTTTTATACCCTCAAGTCATTTTTGACTTATGGCTACCCTAACCATCACCATATCATGGGGTTTCCTTGACCAGATGTGCTCAGAGGAGGTTTGCCATTGGCTTCCCCTGAGGTTGGGAGTATGTGACTAAGCCAAGTGGGTTTCCTGGCCGAGCAGGTAATCTGGTCTCCAGAGTTGTAGTCCAACACTGAAACCACTATACCATGCTGACTCAACACAATGCTACACAAGTTCTCCAGTTAGTTAGTCTGACATCAATGCCAGGAAAGATTCTAGAGCAGATCATTAAACAGAGAGTCTGTGAACATTTAGAAGGGAATGCCATAATCATAAAAAGTCAACATGGGGTTCAGAAAAACAAGTCATGCCAAACAAATCTGATCTCTTTTTTTTTTTTATAGAATTACCAGCTTGGTAGATGAAGGGAATGCTGTGGATATAGCTTAGCAATGGCTCCTCTTCATCCTGGAGAGAAGTGACCAGTGGGGTGCCACAGGGCTCTGTCCTGGGCCCAGTGCTAGTCAACATCTTTATCAATGACTTGGATGAAATAATAGGGGGCGTGCTTCTCAAATTTGCAGATGACACCAAATTAGGAGGAATAGCTAATACCCAGGACATCAATCCAGGACATCAATCCTGGAAGCCAAGTGGAGAGCATCTGGATAAAAATTAAAGGGGAGGGAAACAACACGGATGTTATTGTGGGAGTCTACTACAGACCCCCAACTCAAGCAGAAGAATTGGATGAAGCCTTTCTAGAACAGATGACCACACACTCAGAAAGGAGAAATATAGTAGTGATGGGTGACTTCAACTATCCGGATATTTGCTGGAAGTCAAACTCGGCAAAATCCTCAAGATCTAGCAAATTCCTCACTTGCCTCGAAGACAATTTCATTGTTCAAAAGGTGGAAGAGGCAACGAGGGAGTCAGCTATTTTGGATCTGATCCTAACTAACAGGGAAGACCTAGTTAATGGGGTGCAAGTGGCTGGATCCTTAGGCGGGAGTGATCATGTCCTCCTGGAGTTTATTATACAGTGGAAAGGAGAATCCAGGCATAGTCAGACACGCATTCTAGACTTTAGGAAAGCTGATTTTACTAAACTTAGAGAAATACTGGGGGTGATCCCATGGATCTGGGGGTGATCCATGGACAGGAATACTGGGGGTGATCCATGGACAGGAATACTAAAAGAGAAGGGAGTTCAAGAAGGATGGGAGTTTCTCAAAAGGGAGATACTGAAGGCACAATTTCAAACCGTGCCAACGAGGAGGAAAAATGGGAGGTGTCTCAAGAAACCAGGATGGATGACTAAGGAACTTGCAACTGAATTATGTTTTAAATGGAACATGTATAAGAAATGGAAAAATGGGGAAATCACCAAAGAGGAATTCAAACAAATAGCAAGCACGTGTAGGGTTAAAGTCAGAAAAGCTAAAGCGCAGAATGAACTCAGCACAGAATAAGTAAAGAGATAGTACAGAAACATCTGGTTACTCTAAATGAATATAAGTCTCCAGGACCAGATGAATTACATCCAAGGATATTAAAAGAACTGGCAAATGTAATATCGAAACCATTGGCAATAATCTTTGAGAATTCCTGGAAAACAGGAGAGGTCCCAGCGGACTGGAGGAGGGCAAATGTTGTCCCCATCTTCAAAAAGGGGAAAAAAGAGGATCCCAACAATTATCGTCCAGTTAGTCTGACATCAATACCCGGAAAGATTCTGGAGCAGATCATTAAACAGAGAGTCTGTGAACATCTGGAAAGTAATTCCATAATCACAAAAAGTCAACATGGGTTTCAGAGAAACAGGTCATGCCAGACAAATCTGATCTCTTTTTTTGATAAAATTACCAGCTTGGTAGATGAAGGGAATGCTGTGGATATAGTATATCTTGATTTCAGTAAGGCCTTTGACAAGGTTCCCCATGACATTCTAGCAAGCAAATTGGTAAAATGTGGGCTAGACAAAGTAACTGTTACATGGATTTGTAATTGGTTGACTGGTCGAACCCAAAGGGTGCTCAACAATGGCTCCTTTTCAACCTGGAAAGAAGTGACCAGTGGGGTGCCACAGGGCTCTGTCCTGGGCCCAGTGCTATTCAATATCTTTATTAATGACTTGGATGACGGTATTGGGGGCATAGTTATCAAATTTGCAGACGACACCAAATTAGGAGGAGTAGCTAATACCCCAGAGGACAGGATCAAAATTCAAAATGACTTGAACAGACTAGAAAGTTGGGCCAAAGCTAACAAAATGAAATTCAACACGGAGAAATGTAAGGTACTGCACTTAGGGCGGAAAAACGAAAAGTACAGATATACGATGGGGGACACCTGGCTGAATGAGACTACGTGTGAAAGGGATCTAGGAATCCAGGTGGACCACAGGTTGAATATGAGTCAACAGTGCGATGCAGCAGCTAAAAAGGCCAATGCAATTTTAGGCTGCATCAGTAGAAGTATAGCGTCTAGATCAAGAGAAGTAATAGTGCCACTCTATTCTGCTTTGGTCAGGCCTCACCTGGAATACTGTGTCCAGTTCTGGGCACCACAATTCAAAAAAGATGTGGAGAAACTGGAGCATGTCCAAAGGAGGGCAACTAAAATGGTGAAGGGTCTGGAAACCAAGCCCTATGAGGAACGAATTAGGGAGCTGGGGATGTTTAGCCTGGAGAAGAGAAGGCTGAGAGGTGATATGATAGCCGTGTTTAAATATTTGAAGGGATGTCATATCAAGGAGGGAACAAGCTTGTTTGCTGCTGCTCCAGAGGCTAGGACCCGAAACAATGGATGCAAGCTGCAAGAAAAGAGATTCCACCTCAACATTAGGAGGAACTTCCTGACAGTGAGGGCGGTTCGAGAGTGGAACACACTCCCTCGGAGAGTAGTGGAGTCTCCTTCCTTGGAGGTCTTTAAGCAGAGGCTGGATGGCCATCTGTCAGGGATGCTTTGATTGGGAGTCCCTGCATAGCAGGGGGTTGGACTGGATGGCCCTTGTGGTCTCTTCCAACTCTATGATTCTATGATTCTATGATTCTACCCCAGAGGACAGGATGAAAGTTCAAAATGACCTTAATTAAAAAGCTGGGTCAAAGCTAACAAAATGAATTTCAACACGGAGAAATGTACGGTACTGCACTTAGGGCAGAAAAATGAAATGCATAAATATAGGATAGGGGACACCTGGCTTCATGTGACTACATGTGAAAGGGATCTAGGAGTCCTAGTAGACCGCAAGTTGAACATGAGTCAATAGTGTGATGCGGCAAATAAAAAGGCCAATGCAATTTTAGGCTGCATCAATAGAAATATAGTGTCTAGATCAGGGGTTGGCAACCTACGGCCTGCCGGCTGGGTCCAGCCCCCTGAGGCCTTTGGACCGGCCCCCCCGACCCCCACCGCCACCGCTGCTGCCCCCTGCCACCCCCGTCGCCGCCGCACGCACTGCCGCTGTGCCGCTGCCACACGCATTGCAGCCAACATTTTGTTTTCCAAAATGGTGTCCGCAACTTGTTTGCGCATGTGCAGTACTCCTGCGCGTGCGCGAACGAGCCGCGGCCACCATTTTGGAAAACAAAACGGCGGCCACAACTAGTTTGCACATGCGCCGAGTACTGCGCATGCACAAACGAGTCGCAGTCGCCGTTTTGGCAAACAAAATGGCGGCCGTGGCTCGTTCACCCATGCGCAGGAGTACTGCGCATGCGCAAAAAAGTCGCAGACGCCATTGTGGAAAACAAAATGTCGGCTGCGATGCATGCGGCGGCGGCACGGCAGCGCCCGCGGCGGCCCATGGTGGCGGCCCGCAGAAGACCAGGGGATCCCCAGACCAGCCCCAGGTAAGGGGAACTTGCCGACCCCTGGTTTAGATCAAGGGAAGTAATAATGCCACTGTATTCTGCTCTGGAATAATGTGTCCCATTCTGGGCACCACAATTCAAAAAGGATGTTGAGAAACTGGAGAGTGTCCAAAGGAGGGCGACTAAAATGGTGAAGGGTCTGGAAACTATGCCCTATGACAGGGGTAGGCAACCTTTTTGAGCCGGGGGCCGGGTTGCTGTCCCTCAGACAATTGGGGGGCCGAAGCACCAAAAATAAATAAATAAATAAATAAATAAATAAAGTAAAAAAGTAAAAAAAAATATTAAAAAATATTTTAAAATATGCATGCACACTCTCTCAGCTCCAGAAAAGCCATGGCAAACCCCCTGTGGAGATTTTGCCAAGAAAAGCCCAAGAACAAGTAATAACAACAATAATCAATATCATCATGGCGCGCGGCGGCGGTGGCGGCGGTACTGGCCTGGGGCCGGTCCAAAGGCCTCGGCGGGCCGCATCTGGCCCCCGGGCCTTAGGTTGCCTACCCCTGCCCTATGACAAGGGTAGGCAACCTTTCCCCTTTAAGGGCCGAGGGACTTCAGCTCCCAGAAGCCTCAGCCATGTTGGCCAATAGCTCCTGGGATTCTGGGAACTGAAGTCCCTCGGCCCTTAAAGGGAAAAGGTTGCCTACCCCTGCCCTGTGAGGAGCAACTTAGGGAAGTGGGTATGTTTAGCCTGGAGAAGAGATGGTTAAGAGGTGATATGATACCCCTGTTTACGTATTTGAAAGGATGTCATATTGAAGAGAGAGCAAGCTTGTTTTCTGCTGCTCCAGAGAATGGGACCCAGAGCAATGGATGCAAGCTACAGGAAAAGAGATTGCACCTCAACATTAGGAGGCACTTCTTGACAGTAAGGGTTGTTTGACAGTGGAACACTCTTCCTCAGAGAGTGGTGGAGTCTCCTTCTTTGGAGGTTTTTAAACAGGCTGGATGGACATCTATTGGATATGATTTGATTGAGAGTTCCTGCATGGCAGGGGGGGTTGGGCTGGATAGCCCTTGTGGTCGCTTCCAACTCTGTGATTCTATGATACTCAAAACAACAGTTCCATAGTACTGTACTTGTTTAGCTTAGCATGTAATCAGTCTCATGCCACACTTCCAGCTGCATTGCCCATGCCTACATGCTGAAATTATGATGCACATTGGATTTGTCCTGAAAGCTGAAGTTTCTTTACAGACAGTAGGTCTACTCAGGAAAACAATCCCAGTGAATTAGATGGAACTTACTCTATAGTAAGCTCAAGGGAACCTACCTGTTCAGCTGACATGGCACCAGAAACACATGGTTAGGCTTTTAGTGTTTTCCCAAATGTTTTTTCTGATGCCTGCTGCTTGCCACTTCTCAGAGTTGCACTCATGTCCTACTGATAGGCTTCCCATAGGCAACAAGTTGGCCACTGTGTGAACAGCATGTATGACTCTAATTATGGATATGCAAAGGGATCTTGTAGCTCCTTTGAGACTAACTGTGCCAAAGAAATTGTAGCATAAGCTTTTGTAGACACATGCATGGAGGAAGTAGACCAAGTCTACAAAAGCTTATGGTCTACTTCCTCCATGCATGTGTCTACAAAAGCTTATGCTACAACTTCTTTCCATACATTTAGTTTCAAAGGTGCTACGAGATCCCTTTACATACTGATTTTCCAGAGTAACATGGCTAGATCTCTAATTATGGATGTCACTGTTGTGGCAGTGGATTCTCTTTTAAAGGAATGTGCAAACAGTAGCCTTTGAAGGGCTTTAAATTGAAATATGTGAGAAATTCATAAGCAGTCAAAGGATGGGTACAGATATAACATGAAAAAATTATATTGGAGCTTTTTGTGTGTTGCTTGAGCACACACAAGACACTGTTGATATGAAATGGAAAGCCTTTCCACTTTAAAATATCATAATACAGTACTTCTCCCCACAAAGGAATTCTTCCCTCACGCACAGAAGTTAACAACAGACTATCAAAGGTATTCAGAATTAAAACCCAAATCCTTCTTTTAAGTTCAATGACACTGTTTTAAAAATGCATCATATTAAGGTCAGTGCCAGGGTACCTACATTGTTAAGTTTTCAAAGCCATTTGAAGATAGGATATTCTGGATATTTTTGCTCAGTAGACATGCAATTTAGTGTTAAATACTGGCAGAAGTTAATTTTAAATTTTGAAATGCCCTTAACCAGCTTTCTGCCTACAATGGAAATTATATATTAGTTTAGAAGGTAAACAATAATTTTGAATCCAAATTTGGCATCACATAGGAAATTGTAATATGGTAAACATCCAGAAGGGCCATGAAGATCTAGTTGTGAATCAGTGTTCCTCTGTATATTCATTTCTGTTGGATGTAATTTTTTCTGCAGTCGGTGAAACACTTACAGCAAGTCTATTCGATATCCCATATCCTACAGCTGGAAAACTTCATTTCTCACAGGCATGGGGTGTTTGTGTGTGTGGCAGGGTGATGAAGAAAACAGTGGTATTAAATCATGTCATGTCATTAAATCATGGATCATGCTTATGTTGACAAACCCTGGATACTGCTGAGCCTGGGAATACTGATCAGTTATTCCAAATTGCTCCTTTTGTGCATGTACATAAGGGATTATACTTCACTCATTTTTTTAAACAGTAAAAATGCATTATACTTCACCCACTTGTGGCTGACCTGGGTAGACGTGCAGTCGTTCTAGTGTAAACTTCCAGGAAACTCTTCCCTCATTTTTTTTCTAATACATCCTGGGAAGCATTTCCTGACACCATAAGTTTCTCTCATGAGTGAGCAAAGCTCCATTAACTGCTTTGTTGTTCCAGTGGCTTCATTATCCTTCCATTCCATAATGTTTGTGACCCAAATCATTTGAGAGGCACAATCTGGATTTGCCATCACAAGTCACTTTCTTTGGCAGCCCTGTTCACTTCAACAGACGCTACACTCTGGAATGTGTTGGGGGGGGGGGTTGTTGGTTTTTTTGTGGACTGCAGTTAAATTCATGTGATTTTGGGTCACCAAGGTCAGAGTATGGAAATCCATCAAAGCTCCACATTTGGTCATCTATTAAGAGAGGGCTGGAACTAGAAGGATGAAGAGGAGGTTACAATGAGAAAAGTATCTTTAATATTATCTTATTATATCCAAAAGCTTCTAAAATTATATGGGATATGGTCAGTGCTACATTATTTATTAAGGGTATGATACAGCCATGGTAAAACATATTTATGCCACAATACTATACATACTTGGCTAGGATGGGATGTCATTTAAATTAACTTTAATGTGAATTGGGCTGAATTAGAAACCTTACTGATTTCAGAGCAAAAGAGATAGCCAGACAGTAAAGCACCTGCTGAACTCCCACTGAAATGAAGGAGATGACTGTATTGGGTCTTTGTTTTATTAATTAATGATCAAATTATTTTAATGAACTATGACAGTCCACATAAGAATGTCAAAGTTGAAAAACCCCTGAAGCTGAGCTAGCATTAGTGACAGTATACCAATCTGTTGAAAGAGACAGTATAGAGAAGCAGTGTTTTTGAGAATATGGATAAAATGCTGCTCTCGGCTACAGTCCTAGATTGCGGAGATGGTCCTGCCATTAGGCAAACTGAGATGTTTGCCTCAGGCAGAAGATGTCAGGAGGTGACAGGAAAGGTTTGGAGAAGAAAACCCAGCATTGAAGTAGGCTAGCTTGCTGCTTTTAGGTGTCTAGAGGGATGCTGTCTCATTGGCAGGACTGAAGATTCAGTTGCCAGTCTAGATAGCTTCATCTGGGAGAGGGTGCCATCCTCTTCCTTTGCAAGTGAAATGTCATGGGTCAGCTCTGAAAAACAGGACCCTATGCAGTTCAGCTGTTAACAAGGAGAATACTTCCTTGGACTGTGACAGAGAAGGCTAATATTGCACAAAACTACAAATCCAAGAATTCCACAGCAATAAGCCATGGCAGTTAAAGCATTGTCAAACTGCATTAATTCTGCAATGTAGATGCCCCACCCAACTGTAAATCTCAGCATTTCATAGAATACAACCATAGCAGTTAGAGTGGAATACAGTTGGTCCTCCACTTTTGCGGCTTTGACTTTTGCAGATTTGCTTCTTTGTGGGTTTGATTAATATGTTCTCTCTAGGAATCTCTAGGTCTTCCAGCACAACTCTGCCAGAAGCTGACCACAGAGTTGTGCTGGAGATGTTCCTAGAGCTAGGCATTTGTAGGTCTTCCATTATGATTCTGTGATCAACTTCTGGCCAATGTTGACCATAGAGTTGCACTGGAGGAATTGGAGATGCCTAGAGAGGTGTTCTCTTAGGAAAAAAGAATAGTGTTTTTTAATTTGTAGTTTTTCCGCATTCATGGGGGTCCTTCACTTCTAACCCCAGCGAATGTGGAAGGACCACTGTATAGTGCTGTAATTGTATAGTGAAGACATACTCATGAGACAGTCAGGAAATAACTTTTGAGATGCAGCCTCTGTGATACAAGAACTCTATGAAGGAGGGTCTCTACCAAAGACTTTTGAGGGAGAACTGTCAAGGTCTGTGAGATCTAAAAGGAACCACATATAAACTCCAATGCCATCACAGCTTTTCCTTTAGACTGTCCAAGGCTAATACAGGTAGCAAATACAGGTAGCATATCCCATATAATTTTAGGATGGGTAGGATTCGGGATTTTATGTTCTGTTTAATATATCTGTATGGAAATTGTAATGTTGTAAGCCGCCCCGATTGCTCTGCAGGGGGGCGGGATATAAATTATTATTATTATTATTATTATTATTACAAGTCAGCAGTAGCAGACTCCAGCTGTTTCACTTAGAGTCATCAGCACCTTCCTTTGCAATATGTATTGTCCCACATCCGCTAAACTTACCCTAATCTATTGGAGTAATGTATCCTGTGACCATTGTTCAAGTATGATTGAATTGCCAGTCTATCGAGCTTTTGTACAAAGAATGGGAAGGTGGGGTGCCATTCTTTATTTTGCTTCCAGAAGCAGAATGTCTCAGGCTGGTTTTTCCTGTGAGCCAGAATGTCCTGTTAGATAAAGAGAATAACTCCCTTGCAGTTCTGCTCAGCCTCTTTAGAATTATAGAATAATAGAGCTGGAAGAGACCCCAGTCCAGTCCAACCTCTGCCATGCGGGAATACAAAATTGAACACTCCCGGGTGACCATCCAGCCTCTGCTTGAAAACCTCCAAAGAAGGAGATTCCACCACTTTTTGAGGCAGCCTATCCCACTGTTAAACAGCTCTTACCATCAGGAAGTTCTTCCTAATGTTTAGGTGGAATCTCTTTTCCTGTAGCTTGAATCTATTGCTTCTTGTCCTACTCTATGGAGCAGCACAAAAGAAGCTTGCTTCATCCTCAACAGGACATCCCTTCAAATATTTAGACATTACTATCATGTCACCCCTTAACCTCCTTTTCTCCAGGCTAAACATACCCAGCTCCCTTAGTCACTCCCCATAAGTTTCCAGACCTTTCACCATTTTAGACCCCCTCTCTGGGCATGTGCCACCTTGTCAACATCCTTTTTCAATTGTGGTGTCTAGAGCTGGACACAGTATTCCAGGTGAGGTCTGATCAAAGCAGAATACAGTGGTACTATTACTTCCCTCAGTCTAGAGCAGGGGTCGGCAACCTTCTCTTACCTGGGGCCGGTCCCTTCCGGCGGGCCAGGGGGGTAATGACGGCACGTGCACTCATGTGCACGCGTGTGACCCCCCACTGCCATGCACGTCGCCGCCGCCACCTCCGTGCACGTTGTGGCCACCATTTTGCTTGCCAAAATGGTGGCCGCAACTCATTTGCGCATGCGCAGTACTCCTGCACATGCGCAAATGAGTTGCGGCCACCATTTTGGCAAACAAAATGGCGGCCGCAACATGCAGTGGTGGTGGCGAGCCGCAGCAGCAGTGGCGAGCCACGGCGGTGGTGTCGGCAGGGGCCGGTAAGCGGGGGTCCGCAGGCCAGATGCGGCCCGCGGGCTGTAGGTTGCCGACCCCTGATCTAGACACTACACTCCTATTATTGCAAACTAGAATTGTGTTGGCTTTCTTAGCTGCCATATCACATTGCTGACTCTTGTTCAGCCCATGGTCCATTAAGACTTTTAGATCCCATTTGCATAATATCAAGCCAGGTATCACTCATCCTATATCTGTTCATTTCATCTTTGGAGACTATAAAATAAAACAGCACCAGTAGAAAAATTTACAGTACTTCCAGTAGGGGAGAATAAAGAATTACTATCGTGGAATACGTGTTTGGTCAGCCTATAGTGTTACATTCTTGTTACATGAGAGTGGGCCTGAAATATTTCATTTAAAAATATCTGTGTTTTAGAGCCAGTGTGGCGTAGTGGTTTGAGTGTTGTCTACTACTCTGGAGACCAAGGTTTGACTCCTTATTTGGCTATCAAAACCCACTGGTTAACCTTGGGCAAGTCACATTTTCTCAACCTGGGGAAGGCAAAGGCGAACCCTCTCTGAACAAATCTTGCCAAGAAAATCCTGTGATAGGTTTACCTTAGGGCTGCTTAAGTTGGAAATGACTTGAAGGCACATAACAACAACAAGAATAACATGTTTTATTACCTAACCCATCCTTTAGTTTTCATTCTTCCCAACTTTTATTATATTAAATAGCATACTGTTTTCTCACAACTCTGTAGACCAGGGGTAGGCAACCTTTTTGAGCCGGGGGCCGGTCTCCCGAAGTCCTCCCCTCCGCTGGGCCGAGGGGGGGGGGAATGGCGGCATGCACATGCGCACCCCCCCGCGTGCGACGCTGCTGCCACTGCCGCCACCCCTGCGTAGCTGCCTCCACGCATGCTGCGGCCGCCATTTTGATTTCCAAAATGGCGAACGTGTCGCAGCCGCCATTTTGGAAATCAAAATGGTGGTTGCGATGTGCGCGGCCAAAATGCACAGTGGCGGTGGCGTGCGGTGGCGGCGGTCCGCCTGGGCCAGTAAGTACGGGGACCTGGGCCGGAACCAGCCCGCGGGCCGTAGGTTGCCGGTCCCTGCTGTAGACTGTGCTAGGGAAAGAAGAACACCCAAATAATAGTCTTTAACTTTCCAAGGTGTCATAACCACAAAGGAGGACAAGACACCACAAAATGTAGGTCATTACCAAATAAAAGCTAAAAACACTAACATAAATATAAATTCAATTCATATGATTTATTTACAGCTATATTACATATACAGTTATCCCATCATATTCGCAGGGGATCTGTTCTGGACTCCTCTGCGGATAAGAAAAACTGCAGGACTTCAAGTGCCTCCATTAAGAATGACAGGGCTTGCTGTCCATGAAAGCTCAAAACTGTGGATGGGAAGCCCACATAACAAGAGCCCACTATACTGTACTTTATTATGTACTCACCCATATTTTTCTGATGAATTTAACTTCATTAAAATGCTTTGTTGGCTTGCAATAAATATATTTATAGAACTCTGAGCAAAACAAATGCTTAAAATGGTGCCTTACTAGCAACAAACCCTTGACTGAATCTATGTTTAAATTATTACTTTCATTTGTTCCTTTTTGCTCTTCCATCCTATTCTGCTTTTTTTCAACCCAAATCCTCCCCTTCCCCTTGGTGCTGCTGATCTACTTCAACAACCCAGATCATCCTTTCCTTTACACTCCTCCATCAGAAAAAAACAAAAAACAAAACCACCACATGGGACGTTATCACACCAGGGGTCTCAAAGCAGCAAGAAAAGCGGCATGGAATCAATCCTGAACCATACCGGAATGATTCTGGTCGCGCAGCCGTAATTCCTCTTTGAAAGAGGAATTACAAAGAGCTGGAATGATGCAGCGATGGCGCAGGGATGATGCAGGGATGGGCGGGGTTTGCTGCGACATCATCTGATCACGGGCAAAGGATCCAGAATGATGCAGCAATGATGCAGCGATGATGCAGGGATGGGCGGGGTTTGCTGCGACATCGTCTGATCACAGGGGCAAAGGATCCAGAATGATGCAGTGATGGTGCAGGCATGGGGCTGCTTTAGACCCTGTGTGATAACGTCCATGGTCAGCAACAGTCTTCTCTGCAGCCATTTGCAGCAGTTGAGGCAGTAATAAATGGAACTGGAACTTGGATTTTCCCTATCCTAGGCCAATATTTTGAACTAATATTTGGCTCTCTAAGAAGAGGGGTCTCCATTTAGCTAATGATGTAAAGGCATTATGTTTGCCTTTAGAATGAAGAAAACACTCCTCATATATTAGCTTAGTCCTGCCTGATAGGCCAGCATTATTATCCCCATATTTCTATATGAGTGGTGACTACTGACTACTGAGGCTAAAGGTTGGTGCTGTTGTTTAAGGCAACTTACCATGCTGATATTAGGGCACAGCTGAGCCTTGAACCAGGACTTCTTGAAGGAATAATCTGGCCTGTGCTATTGGACAGGGGGCCAAGATCCATGGGGAGTCTGTATCCCCTGCTTCTCAGGAAAAAAAAATAGCCAAAAGAAGGAGATTGTTGGCTCTAAAGGGTGGCCGGTCAAGGGCAGCATTGGCTGGTGCAAACCAGGTTGGTTTAAACTATGGCTAGCCTTAAAGTTTGGCTTATACCAAATGACAGGGAAACACTTCTGTGGTTTTTTGTTTTTTTTTAATTGCTGTGTGTGTGTGTTTGGCTATTACTATGATTTTCCAACCCTCTTACTTGGAACAATAATTGTTTGAATTTAAACATTTTATCTTTGACAATTTATTGGCAGTTTTTCATTGTTAGACCAGTATCCAGTATCAGTTGCTTCTTTTAAATCATTTTATTTTATAGTGCCAAAAAATACCATACAGAAACAAATCCTTTAATTAACATAAATTCAATGCAGACAAATTGCTTTAAAAAGCCCTTTTTAAAGAACAATTATTATTTAAGCTAGTGACCATAACATCTGCATTTTGCTATTTAATTTTCTGGTTTAGTCCTATATTGGTGTAGTTTAGTCCTATATTGGTGTATGCAAAAAAAACTAAAACAAAACCTGGTTTAAACCCAAAAATCTGGGTGTCTTTAAAAAAACAAAACAGCTTTTTTTCCAACCCTGTGCTTTTCTCCCTGCTAGAACACTGAGCTCCAATAGCCAGTTTCCTCCAGGGACAAACTTGATGTTAATTTAAAAAAAAAAATAGAACATGGCAAGATAATTTTTAAACATAATAGTTACAGTTATGACATCAAGGTGAGACATTTTGTTAGCTACCATTACAGTAGCAGCATTTTTTAAAAAGAAGTATTTCTCATTATTGAAATGTATCATTCATCTTTATGTATCCTATTATGCTCTGATCTCACACTCACATACCTGAGGGTTGATATTAATTCCATCATTGTATCTACAGAAGTAGATGGAAATCCACAAAAGCTCAGGCTAGAATAAATCAGTCTTAAAGGTTCTGCTAGACTCCTGCTTTTCCCCCTTCCCTTTTTACTTTTCAAAAGCATCTTAGGGACTTAAAAATAATAATAATCAGAATGCTACCAGCCTCAGCCCTATAGTACAAAACACATTTTCACCCCATTTACCTCAACACTCACAGCAGAGCATTTTAACCATAGGACATTCTCCCTCCACATTTAATAAAGCAGTTACAGTTATACTATTTATTGAAGTTATCAGTTATATTATAATTGTGCTGTACTGTGCCCTAGTTTTGAGGAACTTTATAACTAGTTACTTCCACGTTCTGGACATAACTAACACCCTGTGTCCTTTTCTTTATGTAGTCTAAATGCTAAACTAAGTACAATAAATTGTTTTTACGCTCCCTCCCTGTGTGTATGTGAGAAGGACAGAGACAGAGAAAGAAGAAAGATCCAAATCAACAGGGTCAAAAAGCTTTAAAAACTACCTCATCTACAGGGTATAGAACAGGGGTAGGCAAGGTTTTTTTACCTGGGGCTGGTCTGGGGGTCCCCTGGTCTTCTGCGGGCCGATGGTGGTGGTGGAAAATGGCGCCTTGCGTGCATACGCATGCGCAGTACACCGGAAGTACTGCACATGCGCAAACAATTCGCGGCCACCATTTTGTGTCAAAGAATGGTAGCTGCGACTCACTTGGGCATGCGCACGAGTACTGAGCATGTGCAAATGAGTCACGACCACCATTTTGGAAAACAAAATGGCGGCCACGACACGTGGTGGCGGTGCGGCGGCAGCGCACACGGCTGCGGTGGGGGGCGGCGGCGGTGGCAGGACCGGCCTGGGGCCAGTCCAAAGGCCTCGGGGGGCCACACCCGGGCCGTAGATTGCCGACCCCTGGTATAGATTAAGTCCATTGTAACTGTTTGCTTAAAATAATATTTAATTTGCTTTCAAGCTGTAGATCCAGGAGAAGTGTGCCAGAATCACTGACCATTGGCAATGCTGGATGAATCTTCTGGAAGCTGAAGGCCAAAACAATAGAAAAGCTAAAGTTGAGAAGAGTTAGGGAGAGAATAAGGGGTTGTCCACACAGGCCAAATAGCAAAGCAAAAGCAAAGCAGCTTCATTTATATACCGCTTCATACCACGCTATGGGGTGTCTTACAACTGTAAGCTCATTGCCCCTCAACAGTTGGGTACTCATTTTAGCGACCTCGGAAGGATGCAGGCCTGAGTCTAGCCTGAGCCCTGGCTAGTATTGAACTCGCAACCTTGTGGTTTATGAGTGAGTGGCTGCAGTAAAATGTTCTCCCAGCATGCAGTCTGGATGACCCAGCACACAATCTTGTGTTCTGGTGTGAACTGTCCAGACAGCATGTGGCAAATTTAGCACAGATCCCAAGATATATCTTACAATGGTTTAAAATAAATCAGCTTTTGCTCTGGATGCACACTGCAGGTGTGACTTGCTTGCTCAGATCATCAGAGCAAGTAACTTGCACTAGCAGCAATGGTGCCGACCAGCACAGTGGGGATGTGTGTGTGAACAGCTGCCTGGCATCACTATGGAGTACCCAAGGTAATGTCAGGGATGTCGGGCCATCTTCAATGGCCCATGCTGACCCAGCCTAAGAATTGCTGGGCTGTGGTGGTATCTATAAGATTTTATTGTTTTTATTTGGTTGGTATTGCAGACTTTTGTGAACTGTCCTGAGAATTTCTTGATTGAAAGCTGGGACACAAATCTTCAGAACAAGCAAACCAGCCAGCCAAAGGATGTATATAATCTCGCCTTCTCTCTGGACACACAACATGGAGTTGTGACCTGATGTTACTAGTCTGCCAATACAGCTTTTTAAGACTGCAGAAATAAATGACAATGCTTTCTCACTTCAAAGAAGTACACACCAGCTTTTCCCAACCTGGCAGCAGTTGTAGTGTTGGACAGCAAATCCTATCATCTCATAGGTGGCATTTACATTGGCTAGAGGTGGTGGAAATTGTAGGCCAAATCATTTGGAGGACACAAGGTTGGAAAAGGCGAGTATAGATTTTGTTTGTTTAGGAAAGAGGGAATAAAATGGTATTGAAAGAAAAAGTTTTGTGGACAAATGAAGACATGCTTTAATTTTTCCTTCTTGGATAGCTCTGAAACTGAGACAAGAGGAGAAAGCTAGGCCCTAGTGGATAAGAGCACCCCTGTAATTTTACTTAGCTGTTCATTCTTGCTTATAAATGATGGAATTCTGCATTTTCCTTTTCTTCTGTTGCAAATGTATCAGCCTTAGTATTCTAGATGGCAGCATTTCCCAGGACATCTCAGGCGAGTTGTGTCTCAGACCACACATGCTAGCATTCTAATAATAACTTTTTTATTTTTATTTTTATTGTTTGCATTGATTTTACTTTTAATTTTAAAAAAGCCAAGAAATTTCTGTGAAAGAAAGGGTATTTCTTACTGATGAAAAATGTCCAGTTACATGGCAGTTTGTATGAGTTGCTAATTTGCTTGTTGCTATATGCCAATGAATAAACAGAACAACTTTCTAATAATTCATTTATGTGGCTTGGTTTCAAATGTAAACATCAGCATTTTGATTTCTGTTTGGGAAAGCTTTGGTTGTTTTCCAGCACTTTTTCTGCTGTTCAAAACCCATCAGAACTAGCCTGAAGTTACATTCTAATTAGGGCTGGTTCACTCCTGGAAAGTATGAATTAATTTCAACATAGTGGGTGTATATGGGTGTGTGTGTGAGAGAGGGAGACCGATTGAGCATGAGCATAAGCACCATAACTGAGATCTCACAACACTAATGTTTCTGGTATTGCTTTTTTTTTAATATTAAAAAGATTCTCCATCTCAAAGCTTATTTCTTTCTTAATTCGTTATCATATTGAGCCACCTTTTAGAAACCATCTTCTAACTCTGCAATTCTGTACATGCCAGCTCAGAAGTAATCCCCACTGAATTCAATGGAACTTATTCCCCTGCAGCCTTCATTTTAGGAAATGTGTTCTTGTCTTCTTGTCTTAGCATTATGGCCAGTAATGCTTTGTGGATTCTGTAATTATAGTATCAGTACTAATGTATTATCAATGTGCATCCCCTATTAAATATCCCCTATATTTAAATTGTTTTAATCTGCATAAATGATGTGAAACATTCATGCAGAGGGGGCTACAGATAGGAGTGCCGGTTTTAGTGACAACTCTGTAGTTTAGATAATGCCTTGCTCTTCCCAGAAGGTCCCATTGAATCTGTGCTTCAGCCCTAAGGCTTTTGCAGTGACTTATCCTATTATTCTATTAAAGGCAGAGGAAAGTAGTTAATTATTTTTTTCATGCCAGAGCTTTGTTACTATCTCAGCACTCTCAGTAACAGCCCTGTTATTAGGGCCACTGGTGGTGCAGTGATTAAATGCCAGTACTGCAGCCACAATGTTGTGCTTTGAATCCCAGAGGGCTCCAGGTTGACTCAGCTTTCCATCCTTTCGCAGGTTGGTAAAATGAGTACCCAGCTTGTTGGAGGCAATTGGCTTACACCAGGGGTAGGCAACCTAAGGCCTGGGGGCCGGATGCGGCCCCCCAAGGCCTTTGGACCAGCCCCAGGTGGGTCCTGCCTCTGCATCTGCCGCCGCCGCCGCCGTCACTGCCGCCCACCATGATGATAATATTGATTATTGTTGTTATTACTTGTTCTTGGTGTTTTCTTGGCAAAATCTCCACAGGGGTTTTGCCATGGCTTTTATGGGGCTGAGAGAGTGTGCATGCATATTTTTTTAATTTGTTAATTTTTTTAAAAAAATATTTATTTATTTATTTATTTATTTATTTATTTTTGGTGCTTTGCCCCCCCCCCCCAATTGTCTGAGGGACAGCAACCCAGCCCCCGGCTCAAAAAGGTTGCCTACCTCTGGCTTACACGTTGTAAACAGCTTAGAGAATGCTCAGTTCACTATGAAGCAATATAGAAATGTAAATGCTATTGATAAATGCTAATAGGACTTCTCTCTTCTTCCTTTTTAGTGGCCTGATTTTGCATTGGTGGCATCTCTTTGACAATAATTTTTCATTTTTTTATTGGCAGTGCCTATTTATGTGCCATTCCTTATCGTTGGGTCTGTTTTCGTGGCTTTCATCATCTTGGGGTCTCTCGTAGCAGCCTGTTGCTGCCGATGCCTGCGACCCAAACAAGAGCCGCAACAGAGCCGAGCTCCTGGAGGCAGTCGAATAATGGAGACTATTCCCATGATTCCAAGTGCCAGCACCTCCCGAGGATCCTCCTCTCGTCAGTCAAGCACTGCTGCCAGCTCCAGCTCAAGTGCCAACTCAGGTGCCCGGGGCCCTCCTACCAGATCACAAACCAATTGCTGTTTACCAGAAGGGACCATGAACAATGTATACGTCAACATGCCTACTAATTTTTCAGTACTGAACTGCCAGCAGGCTACGCAGATAGTCCCTCACCAAGGCCAGTATTTGCATCCACAGTATGTGGGATATGCTGTTCAGCATGACTCTATGCCCATGGCTCCTGTGCCAAGTTTTCTGGATGGTCTGCAAAGTGGATACAGGCCAATTCAGTCTCCTTACCCCCACAGCAATAGTGAACAGAAGATGTATCCAGCAGTAACTGTCTAGCTTTTGAAGAATAGCTGGGGTGATGGGAAGGGCAAAGGAACCACACAGACACACAAGCAAAAAACACTACCGCAAAAGACTGTGAACAGAGGAGGAAAAACGCTTCGGGAAGGCAAACGTTTGCTGAGCATAATTTGTAAATAATTCTGGAAGGCTCATGTGTGCCAGACAGTATTTATAAATGGTTTTCTTTTCCTTGGGTTCAGTTGCCAAAAAACTGTAAGACGATATCTTAGAATTAACGTTTCCAGATAATGCTTCTATTCCAGTGCATGATTTACAGAGGCAACGGATTATATGGAAGAGGCATCTACATTTCAGTTAGACAAGTGTGAGAGGGAGCGATTAAATGCCTGAGCCATTAAGTGCCCTTCAGGTGCTTCACAGTCCATGGTATTTGCTAGTTAATAGAGAACATTTCTGTAACATGGTACAGGGTAATATTTTGGAATTGTCTTTTCTTACCTTTTTGCCCTGAGCCTAACTCCACTTCATATTGCTGTACTGACAATCAGACTGATGAGTGACGGCTGAACAGTGCAATCCTTGTTAGTTATATAGTCCAAGGGTTGTAAAACTACAGGAAGGGGAACATATTTTAGAGACAGAGCACAAGCTTAGCATAAAGAAAGTTTCAGATACAGTGCTGGCTGAGGCTATTGGGCAGCTGTAGCCCAAACAAGAGAATTGTCTCCCAAGTTCTGCATCCTAACCATGCCCAGTAACCTTCACTGTTTTGAAAAACTGTTTTTATCTCAGCAGTCTTCAGTTCACAGTGAATGTGTTGTTTTCCAACAGTATATCCTAATGCCCAACACCTATTTTATATTGTGAGTTTCACACTGGTTGTGTTTGCTCACAAAGGCTATTGACAGACTCTAAATCTTAGAATTTATAATTCCAAACCTTAACATTTGCACAACAATGTTCATGAAATTTGTTGACTTAAGCTGGGGGTTTTTTTTAACAGTGTTAAAAAATATGCTAAATATGGGGTCGTTAAAGTGTATGCACCCCCTGCCTGTTTTTGAGGCTTTTTGAATTCCTCAGACTGCCCTTTTTCTGCAAAAGAGAGGGTGAAGTGCCTCCAAACCTAAGTCTCCATCTACATAAAACAATGGCTGGTCTTCAATAACAGCAGTGGACCTCTGACCATTTGTGGTTTTGTATTGTTCTTTCATTTGGGGATGTTTTGGCAATCTGTGTGATCCTCCCCCAGCAAGTTCCAGGGCAAATTTCCCCCCCAGACCCACCATAGTTGTTCATGCCTCAGTTAAATCCAAAAGTCAAAAAGAAGCACAGTTTGACTTGGACCACAAGAAAATGGGATTCATCTCCAATGCAAATTTCAGTCCACACCTTTAGACATAGAAAGGCTTGCAAATGTAGAGCAGGAACACCATATACTGTTTAAAACAACAACAAAGCAGTAGAAATATACAATAACATTTCTTGGTAGGCAGAGCTCCGTGTCTTTATAGATTTCTCTCTCTGGTGAAAAAATTCCTTGGTTAGCAACAAGTCCTAGATATGATGCAGAGGTTTTGTTGGAAGTTAAGATCTTCAGGAGAATGACCATGACTTATTGCTTTATACCCAATTGATTCCTTCTATCATCTGCTATGTTCCCAGTAATTCTTTTAAAAGAAACAGAAGGTCTGTGTTAATCACTAATGCATTACATGGTTAAAAAATGCAGCACTCTGGGATTTAATTTCTTATTTTAAAAAATTATCTTTATGCAGCAATAAATCCAATCTGTTTCTGTTTACCGAAGCTTGACACTTGTACATTAACACTGTGCAAATGCCCTGTTTTTCTTCTCAAAATCATAATTACACAGAAAATGAATACCCTTGAAGAGTGAAACTGGAATGCAGCTGCAGAGATTACACCAGTATTCTGATCTAGAGATCTCCATGTACTCTTTAATATCTCTGAGTAGCTCTTTCATGTGTGCATAAGAGCTTTTGCACCCATAATAATTCATTGGATTAGGGCACCTGTCTGCTTTTGTTGGCCATCATCTTCAAAGTGCTGCAGTACCTCTAGATCATTTGTCAAAAGGGTTTCTTTTCAGTCACCTTGTTTTGTTTGATTAGTAATGTCTAGGTCTCGGCTTGAGTGGTGCTGCTTCAAATGTCTTGCAGAAAATGGATCAATATGCAGTTACAACTTGAAAAGAAACTGATGGTGCTGAGATGCTCACTGAATTGGGCCCACTGTTTTTCTGCTAGGAGTGAGCTCAGAAACTGATGCTACCTTTTTCTATTTGAACATAAAGCAAGTGCTTTTGGGCTGCAGTCTTATACACAATTACCCAGGAGTAAATCCTATTGAATTCAATATGACTTACTTCTGGGTTGACATGCATAGGATTGCAGTATTCTGTCTTTCCTAGAATTCACTGTTTTCATTGCACATGCCCTTTTACTTTTGTGGAAATCAGATGGATTTATTTACTTGCTCTTTTTTTTTTTTGTTCCTTTAAAATAAATAAGTTAAATTGAAATTATGTAGAAATTAATTTACAGGAAGTGGGGGGAATTGCTTTAAATTGTAATAAAAAGAGTTTGTGACGTGGTGTTTTATATGTCATGTACAATAATGTAAAACCAATGTTAATGTTTGGTATAATTTTTAAAAAATTTCTTAAAGGGCACTTGAGTGATTCTTACAAGTGAAGAAAAAAGATCTTTTGTTTCATAATAAATATTTTATGGTGTGGTCTTTTTGTCTGTGAGGTTTTTTTTTAAAACTCATTTGTTTTGGTTTTTATGTTGTATGTTTTAGGTTCAGATAGGACACAAGGAAGCTAAAGTTAAGCACAAATAAATCTCAATGATTCTGATGGTAGTGATGTAAAGATTTGCCTAAATTGTCCTTTAAAATAAATGGGAATTTAAAAATTTACTTCCATTATGCCCATTTTTTTAAAAAGATTGCTTGTATATATTAAGAGCTACAGGACTGGTAAAAAGTAAAAGTTACAGTATTGATGAGATGCATATAGCTTCATAAAAGTAAACCACTCTTTGCAGATAAGCTGAGATGATATAGATTAGATAATACATGGTGAAGGAACTCTTGTTCAATATAAAGGAGGGCAGGAATAAACAACTGTGACCCTCCAGGTATATTTTTACTGCAGTTCCCATAATTCGTCATATACTGGATCAAGCTGATGGGATTTATTGTCCAACATCTGGAGGGCCACAAGTTACCCACCTCTTTCATATAACATTAGCTGTTGTATAAATAATGATTCTGAATCTTTAATATTCCAAACTCAACCACTAAACACCATAGGAAATGTTTAGCAGTTTAAGTCCAAAACACCTCAAGGGCCAATGGTTAAGAACGACTGGTACAGAAGAAACTATTTCAACAAGTGTAAGTTTTGCACCCATGCAAGTTAACTTGTACCTATCATAACTTTTCTACATCAGGATGGGCAAGATGCATTGGCTACATTAGCTAGAGTTGATGGGCATTACAACCCAACAATATCTGGAGGACCAAATGTTGTTAACTCCTGCTTTACCAAACTATGAAAGGTATAGAAAATAATACAATGGAGCCTCCATATCCTGGACTTGCCATCCACAGATTTCAGCATCTGTGGACGGCAAGCCCATGTGTCCCTAATGGTGGTGAGGTTCCATGGTTTTTGGTATCCATGGGTGTGTGTGTCCAGAATGGATCCCTGTGGATACCAAGGCCCAACTGTATCCCCCACATACCTGTGTTATGTGCCTTCAAGTTATTTCTGACTTAAGTGATCCTAAGGTGGGGGTAGGCAACCTTTCCCCTTTAAGGGCCAAGGGACTTCAGCTCCCAGAATCCCAGGAGCTATTGGCTAACATGGGACTATTGGCCAACATGGCTGAGACTTCTGGGAGCTGAAGTCCCTCGGCCTTTAAAGGGGAAAGGTTGCCTACCTCTGTCCTAAGGCAACCCTATCTTGGGGTTTTCTTTGCAAGATTTGTTCAGAGGAGGTTTGCCACTGGTTTCCCCTAAGAGCATGTGACTTGCCCAAGGTCACCCAGTGGGTTTAATGGCCAAGCAGGGAATTGAACCCTAGTCATAGTTCAACACTCAAACCACTATGCCATGCTGGTTCTCCACACACACCTATGGACCATGGCAATTCAATGGAGCCTCCATTCTCAGAAGCAGTACACCTCTGATAACCAGGTAGTGGCAATAGACTATGAATTGTTGAACAAAAGAGTGTCAGATCCTGTTTGTAAGCTATGTTGAGGAACCATTTGTCTTCCAGATGCTTGGGACATCATTAATCCCTGATCTAATGCTAGTTAGCTTGGGCTTCTAAAGTCAAGTTTTTCCAGCCCTGACCTTTGACATGATTATGAAAGAACATTTGTATTTGAGCAGAGGGGGAAAAACAGAACTGTTTTCTTCATTAAATATTTTTCTTCACAAGCTTGACTATATGAATAAAAATTGCTGACTTTCAACACTGTCCCCTTACAACTTACACTGTTTTACATCAGGGATGAACAAATACATTCTCTATTTACTGCAGCCCATTGGGCTTTTCCTGGGCTACTCAAGAACAAAGAAGTCGAATGCTGGAGTCTTTACAAGCTGCCCATCTTTAAGGATAAATTTCAGAACTCCTCTGCTAAGCAAGAAACAATACACCTTTTGGGGTATGAGATTTCTTTGAGAAAGGAAGTGCTTTCACTCTGGGCTCAGTTTTGCCAAGGTATTCAAGCATGCCTGCATGCGTTTAACTGGAAGCACGCAATTAAGCCCTGATTACAGTGGCGCTGCTTTCCTTGGCTGAATTAATGTCTAAACTGTTTCTCATGGAAAGCTGCTGTGTTGTAGCTCCCAACTGCATCCAAATCATTTATGATCTTTCACATTACAGCCTGCACCTGGCAGTATCACATAAAGTACCAAATCCTGCTCCTATTGAAGTTTTGTGGGCATCTTGCCATTGACTGCAACTGGAGCCGAAGCACGAACGGTTTCCCCTCTCAGCAGGGAAAAAGGTGGTATAAAATGCTATTGTTGGCTGAATAGCTGCCAGACTTAAATCTGTATTCTTACATTCAAGGCATTTTTGGGGGTCCCAGGAAAGGTGCAAGGGGAAGGGAACAAGAGAGAGCAAAGGTGATTTTAGTACTAATTTCCACTGTAATGTGTCGAGATAATTACTTTAGCAAGTGCAAAGAAAAGGTATGTTTCCATTAAAGAGGGAATCCATGAATATTCACAATGCTGTATTTTCCTCATGTGGATTGCAACAAGTAACAGGATAGCCAGACTGCTGGAAATTTGGATTTCATGTCAATAGCCACAGATGGAGAGGGTTCTTTTCCCAGTGTAACTGATATATTCATTGAGTGGAAAAGCTCAAAGTATGGAAATCCTTGCAAGCCCTGCCTGGCTTGTCTGAATTCACTTGCAGAGGGAGTACGCTTGATAAGCATATCTCGGCATTGCTATGGTACTTCCTTTATCACATATGGAACATTACCACTTTCAGGGCTTGGAAACAATAACCAATCTCCTACATTGGCAACTTAGTTATAAAGGTGTAACATCTCTTGTCCAAATCCCCTAAACCCAGTTGAGCAAAAAATGTCTGCCAATTGGGACACAAGGAGGAAGATGTTTCCAGCCCCCTCCCACCAGTGAGCAAGGCTGCAATGAGGAATTACGACTGGATTCCTGCTTCTTATTGTCACAGCCACAGGAAAAGGATGGAAATATCCTCCTTCTTACCCCATGATTGGCAACTCAACAGTCCTACTTTGCTCAGTGCAGCTGCTGGTTATTAAGGTAGGCTTAGAGAGGATTTATGATAGTGGCAATAGTGACACGATTATTACTACATAGCATTACTGAATATGGAGCAGTTCGAGATCCATAACTAGGTTAGGAATCTGTAATTAAAATTTGTTGTTGTTGTGTGCCTTCAAGTCGTTTCTGACTTATGACAACCCTAAGACGAACCTGTCATGGGGTTTTCTTAACAAGATTTGTTCAGAGGAGATTTGCCATTGCCTTCCCCTGAGGCTGAGAGTGTGTGACTTGTCCAAGGTCACCCAGTGGGTTTCATGGTTGAGCTGGGAATTGAACCCTGGTCTCCAGAGTCATAATCCAACACTCAAACTACTACACCAAACTCGTAATTACAGTACAGAATGGCATCTCTTATTTTATTTTGGATTACAACTCTCAGATTCTTTCCTATGAGCATGGCCCATGGTTATGCAGTCAGGGGGACTCTGGGAAATATAACAAGTAACTTCCAAACTCTGGCTATTTTGCACAATCAAGCTGCCTTGGGAATAAAACACTAATGTCACCAGTACATGTGCACTGTGCTCAGTTCAAGTACTTGACTCCTGCAGAAATTGTGGATTCTCCTGCATTAGATATTTTAAACAGGAGTTTAGATGGCCACCTCTCAGATGTACTTTAGCTGTGAGAGGAAAAAAGCCAGAATAGGTAAATACAGTGAACTAACTATATGGGTCAGTGGTTGAAGCAAGAACTGACAAGAATTATTTTCAGTCTGAGCATAAATACTATGTACAAACAAGCTGAGCTCCATGTGATTTAATGTTCCAAGCAACACATACTTCAGGGTGCATGTTTGAACATTAATATTCTCTCTTTGTAAAGACACTTGGGGCTCACTCACTAGAATAAACATTCTCGGTATTTCCACACAAAGAGCTGATGTTTGGTAGACACATAGGACGTTATTACACGGGGAGTCACGGGGAGAAAGTGGAAATAAACGGGCACGAGCGGAAGTCTTTAATTTACGGGATTTGTCCTGTTCCGCCTCGTCTGATAACTAAATTCGAATTTAAAAGGGGGTTAATTCGAACAAAAACCTGATTTTTTCATTTTTGGGATTTTTGAGGATTTGAAAAGAGCAGGTTTTCGTTCCGATTAACCCCCTTTTAAATTCGAATGTAGTTATCAGACGAGGCGGAACGGGACAAATCCCGTAAATTAAAGTCTTCTGCTCGTCCCGTTTATTTCCACTTTCTCCCCGCAACTCCCCGTGTGATAACGTCCCTAGTTTAACACACATTGATATCTAATATCTTCTGAAAATATGACATGTTAAAATCCCACCTCTCTCCCACAATTTCTTCTGGAAAAAATATTTCAGAAGAGCTTCCCCACAGATTAGATTCTGACAGAGAAAATATGGTAAATTTCACAAGCAAGTTCCTATCCTAAGTAGGGTTGCCAGGTCAAAAATATCCCAGGCCCTGAGGTTTCAGCACCAACACCTGAGAACTAGGGATGTCCTCTTCTGATGTCACAAGGTGCAGGCCCTGGTGATGCCCTTAAGCATGATCATGCAAGCATCAACCACAACTGCATTCAAATAGAAAACCGTGCAATATCCCGCATTAAACACATAATCATGATATCATGGCTATAATCTGTCCCCCCCCCCCCAAAAAAAAAATCCTCCTTCAAATCTATCAGGAACATCAAGGGATGGAATTCTGCAGCACTGGTGAGAAGGGGACTGAAGGATGATGTCTCCAGCCCTCTCCTGCCAGCAAGTTGCAATATGAGGAACAGAAGCAGGGACCTGGATGGGGAGAGTCTTGTTCCACCTCCTCATCTCACTGTGGCTCACTGATGGGAGGAAGCTGGATATGTCATCCTTCAGTGCTCAACTCACTGGTGCTACAGATTGCTCTACCTCAGTGCAGTTGGCTGGATTTTCATGTGGGATTGGGGGGCATTTATGATTCTGGCAATGGTACCATGTGAATAGGAAAGAGTTACAAAGGGCCAAAACCCTCACAGAAATAATCCAATTTGAGGGCACTTTAGTTGCCCTGGCTCAGTGCTGGGGAATCCTGGGAATTGTAGTTTATTGTGGCACCAGAGCTCTCTGTCAGAGAGGGCTAAATGTCTCACAAAACTACAGTTCCCAGAATTCTCTACCATTGAGCCAGGGCAGTTAAAGCAATCTCAAACTGGATTATTTCTGCAGGGTGTTTTGGACCAAAGTAATCAATCTAATTTAGGACATCGTAACTGACTTACAGGGTTGTTGTTGTGCTGTTGTGTGCCTTCAAGTCACTTCCGGCTTATGGTGACCCTAAGGCAAACCTATCATTGGGTTTTCTTGGCAAGATTTGTTCAGAGGAGATTTGCCATCACTTTCCCCTGAGACTGAGAGCATGTGGCTTGCCCAACATCATCCAGTGGGTTTCATGGGCGAGCTGGGAATTGAACCCTGAACCCCAGAGTTGTAGTCCAATACTCAAACCACTAACAGGGGTTACTAGGTCTCAGGGCCCAGCACCTCTTAAACAGAGACTGGATGGCCATCTGTTGGGGATGCTTTGATTGTGAGTTCCTGCATGGCCGGGGGTTGGACTGGATAGCCCTTGTGGTCTCTTCCAACTCTATGATTCTATTCTTCTTCTCTGATGTTCAGAGGGAGAGGGAGGAAACTCAAGGCAAGAGCACTTCCTTGAACAGTGAGTGTATATGTGTGTATGCATGTGTGTGTGTGCGTGTGTATCTATATATCTATGTCTATCTATATAATTTGTTGGATTTGGGGACTGGCACCAACTAAAAGAGACCTGAGACCTGGTAACCCTCATCCTAAGTGTGTTTTCTTACAGCACCAAACAGTTGGAAGGGATCTTGGAAGGGCCATATTGTCCAGTCCTCTGCTAATACTAGGATTGGCAAATGCAGATTACAACTATTACATTCCTGACAGATAACTATTCAACCTAAGCTTGCATTTCCAAAGTATTTTTTTTATTTCAAAATGCTGAAAGGTCTGGAAACCATGCCCTGTAGGAGAGGCTTAAGGAACTGGGTATGCTTAGCCTGGAAAAGAGAAGATTAAGGAGTAATATGACAGTCATTTTTAAATATTTGAAGGGTGTCATATTGAGGAGGGAGCTAGCTTGTTTTCTGCTGCTCCAAAGAATAGGACCTGGAGCAATGGGTGCAAACTACAGAAAAAGAGATTCCACCTAAACATTAGGAGGAACTTCCTGATAGTAAGAGTTGTTTGACAGTAGAAGACACTCCCTCAGAGAGTCTCCTTTGAAGGTTTTGAAACAGAGGCTGTTGGGGATGCTTTGATTATGAGTTCCTGCATGGCAGGGGTTGTTCTGGATGGTCCTTGGGGTCTCTGCCAACCCTATGATTCCATGATTTTTTGATATGCTAAAACTGCCACTCAAGGTAGTTGGCAACAAGATTAAATAAATGAAAGTACATATAAAATATAACATGTTTATAATATTAAAACAAAATTTAATTAAAAGAAATTTGAAAGTACATCAATAAGGATAGTACATCAATAAGGACCCATTAAGACTCCCTTCTTCAGCACCCAGTCAGCTGGTGAAAGTCCACTTGAAATTTTAAAAAAGTTTTCTCCTGGTGGCAGAAGGATGACAGGCAGAGGGCCAGCTTCACCTCTCTTGGAAGCAGGGCCAAGGAAAGCTGGGAAGGCAATACAAATTACCAAACCTCAACAGGACAGAACTTGGCCTGGGGCCTAACTATGCTGTGTATGCTTTTGTCTTCCATTAGTACCATTATGAGTTTTTGCCCTGTTCCATTCTGTTCTGTTCCATTCCGTTCCTTTCCATTCCCGTTCCTTAACTGTCGTGTGATAAGCTTATGGGAATCAGCTCTGGGTTTTAGCCTGAACTTTAAGGAGATATCTACTGTGCCAAAGCTGTTTTCAAAGAAGGACTCAGCACACAGGAACACTCTTTTAAAGTTATGAATAAACTCAGAGTGGACTCACTACTTCACCGACACAAAAATAACCGACCATCACCACCATCACCAGTATATTGTTTCACATATTGACATACCCGCCAACTGTCCTGATTTCACTGATATTATCCAGTTTTCCAGCTGCTTTAAAATTGTCCCAGTTTCTCTCACCTCCTCCCACTTTCCACCTTTGTCCTCATCTAGCTTCAAGTGGCCCAAACTGAGTCAAAAAGGCAAAAGTACTTTGCACATCTGTTTCCTTCTGTCTGTTGTCACTGTGTTCCTTCAAGTTGTTTCCAACTTATGGTGACCCTAAGGCAAACCTATCATAGGATTTCTTGGCAGGCTTTGTCACAGGAGGTTTGCCATTGCCATCCTCTGAGGCTGAGAGAGTATGACTTACCCATGGTCACCCAAGTGGGCGTTCGAACTCTGGTCTCCAGTCATAGTCCAACTGTCAAACCACTATAGCACTTTCTTCTGTAGTCCCTCTCAAACTGGTGATAGGAACTAATGCACATCCACATCCAGAAACCCCAACTAATGATTGGATATCATGGTTTTCTTCTGTAACTCTTCTCAATATGGCAACAGGAAGCAATGCATATAACTTCTGGATGCCATTTTGAGAAAGGCTATAGAAGGAAACTGAGGTGTTTGGGCTTGGTGTCAGGGAGGGATCTGACCTGAAGGGGGGAAATGAGGAAGAAATTGGCCCCTGCCGATTTTTGTTGTATTATAATATAAAACAATGAAGCAAATTAAATTCTTTCTGATCCTTTCTTGGAAATGTGCATCTTTTTCATATACAGAGATTCTGAAGCAAGTTCAGATTGCTAAAGAGTGGATTTTTATAGGGATATCAATCTAACGGTGTAGGACTTCACATCCTATGATAGTTCTCAATATGAGGAAAGAACTGGATTTCCTGGGAGAGCCAACAAAACATATATATTTGCAACACACAGTTCTATTTACTGGGAACATTTATCTTATGATATTTGGTGTTGTACACACACAAACACACACACACTTCTTCAAGACTTTGTATCTTATTATCTCAGTATTTCTTACAACAGCTATCTCCATCCAGGTACCTGTCAGATGGTTTGGACTACAGCTCCTATCATACCAGCCAGCAAGGGACTGTAGTTCAGCACATCTGGAGGACTCCAGGTTATGGACAGCTGCTTTAGAAGACACCCGGGGCAACAATACCTGTTGCAATTATTCAAATATGAAAGCCTAGTGGGGTTGAAGCTGAGAAACAGAGCCATGGCTGAGGCCATGTAGCTGCTTTCATGCTGAGATGAGATTGGATCCAGAGTCTGGGTGGGTGGATGGATGGAATCAGAAGCTGCCGTATTTTCCGGCGCATAAGACGACCTGCGTATAAGACGACCCCCCATTTTCGCAGTCAAAATATAGAGTTTTAGCACATCTATCCTCATTATCCTTATATCCGGCGTATAAGACGACCCCCCCACTTTAGCCACAGATTTTGCAGGTAAAAAAGTAGTCTTATACGCAGGAAAATAAGGTATGTCTGTAATTACCTGCTTCTCTTTATATAGCTGAAGGAAGTGTGGAAAGAATCAAACTGTTAGGATTTTAGGTAAGTAACTTCTTGGGCAGCTAAATACACCCACATGATAGGCTGTCAGATGTCATGATATTATACATTATGCACATGCTCATATTTATTTTTGCCTTCTTGTTATTAAGTTCCCAAGCAAATTAAGGGGAAAGCTGTATCGATTCAAAGCCCACCCACTACAGTGCCATTTGCAAAGGTTCTGTCGCTGTTGAAGTCTATAGGCAACCTTTGAAGGATCAGAGAGCCCTGAAAGCACATTGGATTTCCCATAGCAGGGGCAAATGTTTATGGGATTCATAGAATCATATAGTTGGAAGAGACCACAAGGGCCATCTAGTCCAACCCCCTGCCATGCAGGAACTCAAAATCAAAGCATCTCTGACAGATGGCCATCCAGCCTCTATTTAAAGACCTCCAAGGAAGGAGACTCCATCACTCTCCGAGGGAGTGTCTTCCACTGTCGAACAGCTCTCACTGTCAGGAAGTTCCTCCTAATGTTGAGCTGGAATCTCTTTTCCTATAGCTTGCATCTGTTGTTCCAGGTCCATTGTGGCACAGGAAGGGCTTTCCTGGTGTTATGACTATAGTGCCTTATTTTTCTTACTATTACTATTACCTAAATGAATATGATAATCCCTAGTATTACTAATAGTACATTGTTGTTGTTGTTGTTGTTGTTGTTGTTGTTGTGTGCCTTCAAGTCATTTCTGACTTATGGCGACCCTAAGGCAAACCTTTCTTGGCAAGATTTCTTCAGAGGAGGTTTGCATTGCCTTCCCCTGAAGCTGAGAGAGTGTGACTTTCACAGAACAGTCACAGAGTGAGTTCCATGGCAAATGGGGAACTGAACCCTAGTCTCCAGAGTCATAGCCCAACATTCAAACCTCTATGCCATGCTGGCTTTCACTAGTAGTAATAGTATCGATAATACAACAACTACTAATTACAGTTGACCTTCCATATCTATGGATTCTGCATCCATGGATTCAACCATCCACAGCTTGAAAATATTTATAAAAATACCCCAAAAGCAAATCTTGATCTTTCCAATTTATATAAGGGCTGTCATTTTGCTGTACCACTGTATATAATGGGACTTGACCACCCACAGATATTGGCATCCACTGGGGCTCCTGAATCATCTTCCCAGAAGGTGCCAAAAGCCCATTGCAATAGTCAGCAGAGGAAGAAGCAAAATGATCTGTGATTTGACACAGGGCAGCCAACAGCGGAAAAGCAGAAAAACGGAGGCTTCTGTAAATAAAATAAAGATATTTACTCTTTTAGTTACATATGTTTAAAGTTAAAGCAGCATTCTTCCAAATATTATGAATACTTGGCTTTTGTTTTCTTATTTCAACCTTACAGTAGCTTTGTTGACTTCTCCTCATTTGGGTAAATAGCTCATTTGGAGATTATAGAAAACATATTTATTGCATGTTCTAGGTCATGGCAACCATTCAAGTAGGATCCAGAGCTTGGAAAAGTTGCTGTTTTGACTACAGCTTCCTGAATCCCAGTACTTGTATGATTCTGAGAGTTGTTGTCCATTATTGTGTAATGCCTATTAGGTTGTGCAAAATTACAATTATTTAAGAGTGTGGGACAGACAGTGTAACTGAGGCATAACTCCATGAATGCGAACAGAAAACGCTATTCAAATAAAAAACATCAAGGTTGCAATCCAATATCCCCTCAGCACAGTGTAAATATTCACATGCAGAGATAAGCTGCACCAGCACTATGCAACCTCTATGCAAAATGGCAACATTGTGCAACACATGGCAATGACTGGTGTTATGTTGTGTTATGCACAATGTGCAATACACAAGACACACTGCATCTCTTCATTGCAGGATCTCAGCCTAAATTTTCCATGACCTGCTCAATATAACTGATTGTATGGCTACAGATAGCTTTTTCTGCTTCTTGGTGACTGTTGCGCGTATGCCATACAATGTGTATCAGGCCTCAGAGGCCATCACATCCATCCCTTTGCTAGTGTGGAACCTCTCCCTGCATCCTGTGCTATTCCACCACTGTGACTCACTGTTTAGGGAGTGGAGGGCGGTTGGCTTTTTTGTCTGCTTCATTTCATTCCTATTACTCAATATTAGACTCTTGGAACACCCTAAACAATTTCTCTTCCCCCCCTTGGTGTTTACACCCATCAGATTTATGTCTCTCTTAAGTCATAGTTTCAACACCACCACAGAGTCTTAATCCTTCATTTGTATAAATAAACAATCTAATGGCTCCTTAGTTAATTCCTTTTTGCTTTTCCTCTCTGCATCTGGGCAGGACTGTATGCAGTATTCTAGACTTGACACTATAAAGCTTAGACAGGGAAGGACTTGTTTCTTGCTTGTTCCATGACACCATATGTACAACCTCATCTTGTTGTTGGAAATGTCAAACTCATATGTTTTTCAAGCCAGGGCTTCACTCTCATCCATGAAAAGATGGGATATGTACAACTGACAGCCTTATAAAACTTGACACTCTGCTTGAAATTCATGGTTTATAGAAAAATACGCCATGCATTCATTCATTCCATGTTCATGGATACCATAAATGGACATTCTGTAGAAGTCATTCTCAGACTAGAAATACACAATAGCTAGACCAGTTCTTATATGTTGGTACTTGTGATAGCATATAGTTATATTAACTGTACTTTCATAAAATAAAAGACTTGAACGATTGTTTAGTATTCCCCCTGAGTTTCCAGTGTACCCCATTGTCCATTGTGGATGGCCACCCAAGCTTGTAACAGCAGTGCAAGGCACTACTACGGTAGGAATGGATGGCTTCAAACCTTTCTCGTTGGCTCTCACAATATGTTTACTTCTATCTGGCAACTTGCTTTAAGCAGCTGTTGAAATATTTTCAACTGAACAAGCACTGAAGTGTCAGTGACATTGACTACTAACCATTAATTCACTCTCACAGGAGCAGACATTGGCAACAAGATTGCTGACAATTTCTTCTTCCCAGTGGAAACAACAACACAAGGTGGCCATGTGTTTTACTTTACACCAAACAGCTCTCTGCTTGAAGGATTTTCCAGCTGAAGTCTGGATTAAAGATAATGGCTGAGATCCTGCAGCACACATGTAGCCATGATGTTGTGGCTATGCTCTATCTCCTGATCTGCCCCCCTGAAACCCACCTTAAAAGCCAGCCAGATGCACCAAGGAATGGAGTTGTGTGGTGCTGGCAAGTGAGACGCTGAAGGATGATAAGTCCAGCCCACTCCTGCCAGCAAACTGTGATGTGAGGAACTCAAGCAGGGATCTCTACAGGGTCCTGTTGCAGCTTTTCAGCAGAGATATGCTCACTGACAGACAGGGACTGGACTCATTATCCTTCTGAGAACCACACGCCACTACTGCAGAACTCTATCCTTCTGTGCAGCTGGTTGGATTTTCAGGTGGACTTCATGGCATTTATGGTCATGGCCAGTGGCATCACTAGGGTTGGTGCCACCCAGTGAGGTAACTCATGGTGTCACACCCCCTCCCCCATTGACCTTCTCCTATACCACACCATACAGCAGGGGTAGGCAACCTTTCCCCTTTATGGGCCGAGGGACTTCAACTCCCAGAATCCCAGGAGCTATTGGCCAACATGGGACTATTGGCCAACATGGCTGAGGCTTCTGGGAGCTGACGTCCCTCGGCCCTTAAAGGGGAAAGGTTGCCTACCCCTGCCATACAGAATCCTTGGTAATGTTTTTTGTACAAATTAATGGTACTCACAAATTGTTATTCCTGGGCCAGCCTGGAGGCAGAGATGGGGTGGGGCAGCTGCATGCCAGCCACCCCAACCCCACACTGATGCCGTCCTGATGCCACAGGCTGTTATGCACGGTGCGCGGCATCAGGACGCCCTTCTAGCGCAGCATTCTGACATGCTGTGCCGAAAAGGGTGCTGAGGAGCCCATGCGCCAGCTCTTAGGGCAGCCTTTTGCCGCCCCTGAAAGGAGCGGCATTTTGCCCCTCTTTTCAGGGCAGCAAAAGGGAGGATCAAGGATGCAGCATGGGGTTGCCACGGCCCCAATTCGCTGCTTCCTGGGGCAGCTCTGTGCCATCCGTCTGCAGTCCCCCATAAACATCTAGCACAATTAAAATTATATTTTAAAATTACAATATCATATGCACAGCCTAAATGTATTTACATATACATGGTTTCATGTGCTTAATGTGAAAATTTGGTAAAATGTGATGTTTTAAAATAATTTTTAAAACTAAAAATATTTTTTAATTTTTTAAATTATTTTTTTTTCAAATTTTAAATTTTAAAAAATATTTTTATTAGTTTTAAAAATATACAAAACATAAAAAAAGACATCACATAAAACATCAGATAAAATAAACATACTTAGGACCTTTGCAGACTGCCAGAAATAGTGCAAATTGAGTCCACTTTAACTGCCCTAGCTCAGTGCTAGGGAATCATGGGAATTGTATTTTTTTCTGAGACATTGAGCCTTCTCTGTCAGAGAGCTCTGATGCCACAATAAACTACAGTTCCCATGATTCCCTAGCCCTGAGTCAGGGCAGTTAAAGTGGACTCAATTTGCACTATTTCTGGCAGTCTGCAAAGGCCCTTAAACATACAATTAAACATCTTACAAGTGTTCGTTATTTTCCTTGTATCTAATCGTTCATTTTAACTGATGAACTTCCTGTTTCTCCAGTCACCCAATGCCCTTCTATTTTTTAGAAATCAAGTTTTGTCATATACTGAATTGTTTATCAGATTGTCTCACAGTTCTCTGATTATTTAATTTGTCAATTTACTTCTTTCGTTTCATATCCATGTATCCATAAAAGGAATTCTTATCCTTCTCATATACTTATTTCTATTCTTGCTTACTACTTTTATATCTTTAAGTCGTCTCCTTTTTAAAAAAAAATAATGATTTCTAATTCAGCTTTATTCAATCTTCTTTAAGTTTATTGCTAAGTTTCCCAATTTTTGCTCTAGATGTGTTAGCACTTCATTCCAATCCTCTAAATATTTATCTGATTTTTCATCTCTTAATTTTCTGGTCACCTTGTCTAATACCTCATAAAGTTTTAAGAGCAATATTCTACACTGGGAGTTTTTCCCCCTCACCATCTAGCATAGACCATTCTGGCAGATGTTATCATGCAATACAGTACACATCCATGTTTTTTTCTCTAAGTGTTCTTCTATCATATTTAACAAAAATATCTCAGGTTTAAGTTCTAATTTGATTTGTATTTTTTTTTGTATTTTTACCCAGAATTTTTTTGCTTCTTGACACATCCACCAGGTATGGTGTAGTGTTCCTTTTTTCTTTACACATTTCCAACATTTGTTGTTAGTGTTACCATATATTTTACAAATCTTTTCTGGCATCATATACCATCATTCTCTCTTATCCCTTGACATAATGTATATTTCAATCTTTTAGTCCAAGATATTTCCCACTGTTCTAATTCTAACATGTGACCTATATTTTGCACCCATTTCACCATGTTTTATTTCACAATTTCACACTCAGTGTATTGTTTTAATAAATATTTACAAAGGGGTATCATAACATTTTAATTATCACCTTTAAAAATGTTTGACAGAAAATTTGTTTTGATTTGTAGTTGTTAACTTATCTCTACATAGTCACCATCCAGATTTAGACATTTTCCCAAGCATTTCTTGACCTTCCAAACACTGTTATTGTAGAAATCTTCAGATTGTGCCTTAAACCACTCTTCCACTTCATGAATGATGTCATCTGTGTTGTCAAATCAGCGATCCTGCAATGGATTTTTCATTTGAAAATAAAAAATCACTTGGTAATGATGACACTGACAAAATTTCATCAATATACCACAATAACTTCCAGATAATAATTATTACTTTACGATACCCCTCGTATACAAACTCAATATTATTGTACTTTTTTTGACCAAAGTATTTCTTCTTTTTTCCTCCAATTCCATATGTTTTATGATTGACTTTGACCCTCTTGTTTAACTGCATGTACGTAAACCAATTGTTCACCAAGCCTTCTTTTTAAAATTCCTCTAAAGATTTCATCTCTGGTATTTCCCCTTGTATTGTTATTAGATCTTCGTATCTTAGACATACCTCATTTCCCCAATCATCTGTTCTGAACAAGGCTTCATGAGGAGAGGCCCAAAGTGGAATTCTAGCACAAATTAGTCTTTTATATTTACTCCAGACTATATATATATATATATATATATATATATATATATATAGTGTTTCTTACAAAGTGATTCTTGAATTCCATTGACTTTGACTTTATCATGGAATAGATAGGCATGCCAGCCATATCTATGATTTGTGCATTCAAGTTTAAGCAGATTTTTATTTTGAAGGTCTAACCAGTCTTTTAACCAAATTAAACAGCACACTTCGTAATACAGCTTAAATACAGCAGCACATATATTAAAATTGGAATGATACAGAGAAGATTAGCATGGCCCCTGCACAAGGATGACATGAAATTTCAATTTTTAAACAATTCTGGGGCCTCTCTTTTTTCTTCCTACTGTGCCTCACCCCCCCTCAGCCCATCTCTTTAGCATTTTAAAGGGACACAAGTAAACACCACAGCCCATTTTTGAGGAGCAGTGGTATCACACCCTCAGCTTGTCACCTGGTGCAGTCTGCACCTCCCACACCCTCTGCACCCCTTTGTGATGTCACTGGTTATGGTAATGGTGCCACAGTTTTAAATCTGAATAGAAAATAGCTACAAGGTTGTAAATCTCACTTAAAATATCTGACTGGCTATTTGTGGATTATGGACTAAGAATGTCCACTGAACAATCTAAGAAGGAAGAGCAGGAACAGCCAGATTCTAGATGTCACACTAAGCAAATCACCTGGCAATAGTCCTCCACACTGTGTTCAGGTATGTTGTATTTTTATTTATATAATAGCCATTATATCTAAATGTGCTACCTCTAAATGAAGATGTGCGAATTCTGTTCAAATTTGGAGCATCTTTTGTTTCCTCCTCCTCCACTAGAATCATGATCCATTTCCTATTTGTGGATTATGGACTACCTACAACACCATGTGGAAAATGTGTTGGTTAGTCCCAGCTATAGTACATTGGGCCCTTTGTATCCACAGAGGATTTTGTTCCAGGACCACCCATGGACACCAAAATCAATGGATGCTCAAGTGCCATTATATATAATGGGGGGGTAAAATGTGATTCTTATATAAAATGGCAAAATCAATGTTTGCTTTTTGGAATTCATATATATTTAAAATATTTTCAAACTGTGGATAGTTGAATCTATGGATAAAGAATCTGTGGATACAGAGGACCGACTGTATATCAATTGGGGCCCTTATCGCATGAGGCAGGTGAATTGCTATAGCATCTGAAAAATAGTGCCTTTTGTTGGTGTTGATGATGGGGGACCTTTTTAAAAACTATTCTTTTTACTAACATAAAAAATCCATTATTGACCTCATTTCCAGCTTCTGTCACACAATGATTTCCTGTGAGAAAGTTCAATTGTGCTGTTATACTGATTTTGGGTGGTCAGTGGGTAGTTAGGGCCTGTGTTTGGGTGGGAGATCCAGCCTCTTCCTGGAATCTCTATAGCTACAATGATACAGTGCCATGGCATTGTAATGCCTACTTCTGTCACACACACACACACACACACATGCTGTTGTAGAATCAAGGTGTATAGGATTGGTGTGGAAGAGAAATACAAAAGATAGGGCAGGAAATCTTGGCATTGGATAATAGAATCATAGAGTTGGAAGAGATCTCAAGGGCCATCCAGTCCAACCCCCTGCCATGCAGGAATACACAATGAAAGCACCTCTGACAGATGGTTATCCAGCCTCTGTTTAAAAATTTCCAAAGGAGAAGACTCCATTCTACAGCAGCATATTCCACTGTCAAACAGCTCTTACTGTCAGGAAGTTCTTTCTAATGTTTAGGTGGAATCTCTTTTCCCATAGCTTGAATCTATTACTCCTTGTCCTAGTCTCTGGAGCAGCAGAAAATAAGCTTGCTCCAGCCTCAATATGACATTCCTTCAAATATTTAAACATGACTATCATGTCACCCATTAACCTTCTTTTCTCCAAGATAAACATACCCAGTTCCCTAAGCCATTCCTCATAGGGCATGGTTTCCAGACCCTTTGCCATTTTGGTCACCCTCCTTTGGACACACTCCAGCTTGTCAACATCTTTTTTGAATTGAGGTGCCCAGAACTGGACACAGTATTCCAGGTGAGACCCAGCTTTCTGTTTGTCCCCTTCTGTGTAGGTTTAATGCCTGAGCCCAAAAAGGGGGTGGATGATAGGGTTTGATTTTGTGAAAGGGTTCCCTCCTTCATTCCATGCCATAACTGCAAAATGTGAGGAGGAAGGAGTGGAGATGGGGGAAACGGAGGGCTCCAACTGGCTTTTGACTGGTGCTGTGCTCATATGGGAGGCCACATGCTTGTACTTTCCCCCTCCTTCTCTCCCTTCCTGCCCGTATCCTCAACACTTCTCAGAAACAATGATTTGCCTGGCTCCTCCTGGGCAAGGAAGGAGGAGGAAGAAGAGGCCTACCTGCCCTTGTTACTATCTCCCAGCTGCTGCTGCTGCTGCTACTAAGAAGATGGAGAGAAGCTGGATGTGTCAAAAGTGGTGAGAAATGGGGGAGCGGCCCCATTGATGGTGATGAGGAATGAGAGGCTCCCTGTCTCAGGCCATGTAGGTCCTTAGGAGGCTTATCACATTACATTGTGATAACAATGAAAAGCTGGGATATAATGCTGGATGAGGTACTTGCTAGGCAGTCTGCGTGTGAAAAGGTTTTGGCACTAACAGGCACTATAATCCTGGAATGGGTCCAAAGGTACCCAAGATAAAACAGCAATTTGGATTGCATAATATTTTTAGAGACAAAAAAAATTGCAGCACAAGAAAGGTCTCATACGATAAGGCTCCCAATCAATTGTTGAACTGTGGATCAACACATAGATAAGCCAAAGTCTGAGGGGCACAAGTGTATGAAAGAGCAACCAAGCTTGCAAAAATTATTTTTTTTGGACTAGAACTTCAGAATTCAAAGTGGCTGTGTTGGCTTTGGGCTTCTTGGTCTCCTCATCCAAAAAAAGTAGACCTTCTAAACTCTACAGTGCGGGAGATGTGTTTGAGGTCAGATTACACATCTTTGTCAGAAGATCTGAGCCCATTCCTCCAGTTGCCAACAAATTCTATGGTATGGTGTCACATTAATGGCTCTTGATCCAAGCTAGGATTTAATCCAAAGGAAGCCACAAGCCTAGACATCTGTTGCTGCTGCAGGATTTTGTACTTCCTGGATTAGTTAGGTGTTACTCCCCACCCGGGGTGTTCCAAGCACTGAGTGGTCTTGCAGATCGATAGTAAAAATAGAAAGTGATCCTATTTTCTGGCTGAACTTGTCTTTTGTCTTGAGGAGGTTTCCCACATTCTTTGTGTAGATTTTTTTTGTGCTGCTTGTTCAGATTGTCCAGGGAAATTAATCTCCTTTATCCTTCATGTTCATGACCTCAACTGCTCCTCCTTTTCCAGACTAGCTTGCATTAAAGATTTTGTCACCCTGGTCTTACTTCTCTGACAACAATGGGGGAGAAAGACCATTATAAGTCACTGGAAGCTACAAGGACAATTTGCCTGTATGCTTATGAAATTTTTGTCAGAATCTGAGCTGCTCCCAGAACTAACATAATATAGTTGGAATGAAGACAGCAAAGTTTTTCCAGTTTCTATAGGTCATGTTTAGCAGTGCTCACAGTGTGTCTCATGATTTTCCAAACAAAACAGTGACTGCCAATGGGATGGACTGGGAAGAGAAATTTACCATGGCCTCATTCTCATAAAACAGAGGATGAGGCAATATTAGGGTTCGCAGATCTCGGGGCCTGAGGTCTTCTACAGTCCTCAGGGAGAAGGAGGGGAATCTCAGGGTGAGAAGACTGCCTGGGAAATTACAAATATATTAATATATAAATTACATACTGGTTACTTTGCATTCTAAGGCCTCTGGGGAAGGGCTTTTATGTGGTCTGGCTAGGGTTCCCAGATCTCACAGCCTGAACCGTCTTTGCCACGTCTTCATGGTAAAAGGAGGAATTTCAGGTTGAGAATACTGCCTTGAAGTGTGTGCGTGTGTGTGTGTGTGTGTGTGTGTGTGTATTTTTCTCATTTGTTAGACTTGGGCTGGCATTCTGTTAGTGAGATAAACATGTATCAGTTATGCTATGCATGTAGGATGAATTATTTGCCATAGCACAACAGACATATTCTGCTGACAGAACCAGAAGGCAAAAAACATTCTTATTTAAGCAAATTTTTACATTTAATTTGTAATTTAATTTAAATGTTTAATGCTTAAGCAGGGAAGGGTTTTTTTTAAATGCAGATGTATGTTTTATTTGTTTCTAACTTTTGTATGATTTTTAATCAGTTTTATAGTATTTTAATGTAGTGTTTTTAAATTCTCCTTGAACTTTTTGTAAATGTTTCTAATGTGTTATGGAAGCCACCTTGGGAGAAAGGTGACATATAAATAAAGTACATAAGTAAGTAAGTAAGTAAATAGGTTGAGCATAAATTGTGGTTACGCTCTGCATATTGGCATTGCACATAATGTACTGTGGTTGTCTTGTGCATTGCAGCTGTGCATAGTATATTTCACATTGTGCATAGCACAACATCACCCAGTCATTGCCATGTGTTGCACAATGTTCTGCATGGGGTTTGTATAGTGCTGGTGCAGCATACCTCTGCATTTGGATATTTACACTGAACTGAGGAGATATTGAATTTCAGCCTTGATGTTATTTATTTGAATAGCATACTCTGTTGATGCTTAAAGCATCATGCTTACTCACACCACCGAGGCTTCCCATTCTGACATCACTATTGCAATATCTCCAGGGCTTGCCTCCTTGACATGGCAAGAGGTCCTCCCTAGGTCTCAGGTTTTGGTCTTGAAATCTTAGAGCCTGGGATAATCCTTCTAGGTGGTACTCTGAGACCAAACTTTACCACTGCAGTTGGCAAATGCCAACTAATATGCTTGAATGCACCTCCACATTAACAACAAAATCCTTATATACTGAGAACTAGCTTTTGGAGAGAAGGACATCCTTATTTTCTATATGTTTGAATCATTTTGTGGGGAAACATTCCATGTTGTGGTTCCATTACCTGCAGTCTGATGCAGTGCAACCCACAAACAGCTTGAAAAAAAACTACGTTTGGGGATTACATTGCTCACAGTCCTACAGCCAGTATGGCCACTGACCAAACTGATAGTTGGGAGATTCTGGGACGTTGTCCAGTTCTCCAACACCTCCAAGCTGTTATTATTGCCTATATGATGGCTCAGACCAGAGTCTCAATCTTCTTATTTTCACCAGCCACAACAAATTTCGTGATGTAGCCATGTAGCATACAAGGCAGCATAAAACGCTTCTTTTCAAAAAAGTAGCCATGCAGTCCCTTGCAAAATAAAAAGGAGGAAGGAAGGCAGAGAAAAAAACAACCTGGAATGCTGCAGCACCTTTGAGAGAAAACTAGTTTTTATTTAGCATGAGCTTTTGTAGCGATAAATCCTCTTCCTAATTACTGTATCCAAAGAAGCTGGTTTATATCCACGAAAGCTCATGTTAAAATAAAAACCAGTTACAGTAGCCCCTCCTAAATCACAGGGATCCATTCCAGACCTCCCCCCCCCATGAAAATGGCGGCTTGCAAATATTTGAGGCCCATTGAAATCAATGGTGTGCACACCTGTAGCGGGTGTGTGGGGTCACGCATGGGCATGGCCCCATTTTGTCCCCCTGTTTGCTGCCCGCAAAAGGGCAAGGGATGCGGACCCGAAGTCAGCGAAAATGGAGGGGCGACTGTAGTCTTAAATGGGGTGCCACATTTCTCCCCTCCATATCCACAACTCCTGGCCCTTCCTTCTTTTTATGCAACAAATTTATTGAATGATGCATTTTTTCCCTTCAACTCTTTTGTTTCTTACATGTACATCCTAAGTAAATTGCATACTCCTTTCCCACTTCAATGCATGAGATGAGTGTTGGACCAGAGGAAGTAACACAAGCAATTGGAGTGGGAAAAACAGTAATTCCTGAACTGACTTAAGGTCCTTGTCATTCAGGAAGCATTTGGAGGCTAGAGATGAATCTATGAATTCTTTAATTGGACAATTTTAAGAGGAGATAGTTAAGGGTCTTGACTGTGTAGGTTAAAATATCTATTCTGTGCTTTTGGTCAAAATGAAAATCCCAATAAAGTATAAATCTTCCTATTTTTAAGTAGAGCTTATGAAGACACTGTAAGGGATGGTTAATGGCAGGGTAGGAAGGCACCATATATTGTTCTTTTCTTCTGAATATAAGCAGCTCATATTTGGATGGCAGTCTGCAGTGGGGAGGCAAGCCCTTAAATGCTATTCTGAGTTTTTGTTGCGGGGAAGCTAAGGTGGGGATTTAAAAGCAATATTTTAAAAGGAAAGCATAAAGCTCTTTATTGTTGGCTCTTCAGGAGAATTTGGAGCATTCCTTCAGCTCTCCTTATCAGCTATAGTGTGATAGTGGTCTTTATGTCTAAATTAATTGAGAAACAGGATTTCATTATTTTTTTTTCTCAGCTAAAATACTAAATTAATTTGCTTGGAGGTGTTCTTCCTTTTCAAGATTAGCACAGTGTTCCCCCCAGCTATAAATCCCACACACACACACACACACACACACACACACACACACTTTCTTTTTTTAAAGGAGAAGTTCCTTTTTCCTGCTGTCTTCTACTTTTGTACTCATAAAAATTTGAAACAACTGTTGATTTCCACATTAAGCAAAGTTCACACCGCAGCATTTTCCAGCAAAAATGAACTGTTCTTATTCTACTCAAAATAACAGCAATTCCTGGAACCGATTCAGTCAGCCTCCATTTATAAACTGGCTTTGGTTTTGCCTTGGAATTGCTGGTTGGTGGTCAATAGCATCCCATGCAGTAAAACTATGTTCTTCCCAAATCAAAAGCTCTGTTTTAAGGTTCTGTCACTTTGTTCAATTGCAGTTCAGAAAATTTAGAGATAAAGGAGAAAAGGATCTCTGTTCAGACCCTGATTTTTCCACTTAACCCAGGTTAGAATGTGGATCAGACAGTGTTTCTCATCAAAGCTTGGAAAAGGTTATTTATGGGGATGGCAACTCCCAGAACACATCATCCTTCCTGTTGAGGTTGAGCACCATAACCAATGAAGAGTTTTGTGACACCTTAAAATACTAGCAAGGTATACTTGGCAGACATTTTTCTGAACTCTAGCCCACCATATCTGTGGCATCATTGAAAATTATTGATCAGAAATAATGTTTGAGCACAGGCACTCCAATCAATACACTTGTTCAAGGCTACAGATATGCTATTTTTTAAACAGTCTTGAACTAGAAGTCAAATGATCCTCCTTTGCCCCACTAAGGCTGCTGCCACATTGTGGAAATAAAACAGTTTGACACCATTTTAACTTCCATGGCTCAATGCTATGGATTTCTGGGATTTGTAGTTTGGTGGGGCAGCAGAGCTTTCTGACAGGAAAGACTAAATATCTCACATAGCTTTAAATCCCAGAATTCCATAACACAGCCATGAAAGTGTGGCAGCAGTGTAGGAGAGAAACAAGCCCAGCTGTAACACAGTGCTCCATTTACATTTTCAGAGGGCATTCACTGAAGGTAAAAATGGGAACGCTTGGGAGAAGAAGGGAATTACACATGGAGAAGTGGAAAGGTATCAAATTGCTGGGGGGGGGGGGGGAATTAAAACTTTTTCCAAAGCAAGAATATTTTTCCACCTCATTCTCTTCATAGTTAGCATAAAAATCTGAAGAACACCATGTAAAAATTTGATATATGACCAGTTGCCTCATATCTTTACTCTTTAATAAGATTGAAAAGAGAGAGGGAAGAAGGGAAGAGAAAAGAGAGCATTCCTGTAACTCAAATTAGTTCATTTCTGGCCTCTGCAAATTCTGAGGTACATTCTGATGCTGGGATATATTTGTAAACTAGAAGGGAGGTTGTTCTGTCTCCTCCTGTCCTACTGCCTCTGTGTAAATCTCAAAAGGTTTAATTTTATTATTTATTATTTTTTTCATGGGAAGTGAACATGGAGAGGTTTGGATGGCATCCGAAATCTGAAAGTCATTCAGTGGAGAGTGGCAAGATCTGTCCGTTTCCTGAAGAAGGCCAAAGAGGGAGGTCAGGATGGTGGACGAAACAGCTGTTCACTTGTTCTCCCCAAGCAACCTTGCAGATGTTTTCTGAATGGATTCATGAATGCCAAAATTACATCTGGAAGATCTTCCAGTGAAGCCACCCAGTATGTTTGTGAGGCCACAAAAAAATGGGCTCCAATTGTTCTCTGGAGTATTATATCTTTCTGTCTCAATGTTTCCAACTCAGTAATGGCCATAATCCTGTCTATCCAACAAAACTACACCACTGACCAAGGTAGTAGTGGTGTAACAATGGAGGAAAAGAAACTATTGCCTCTTGTGACTAGAGGTGAGTGGGAAAGAATGGTTTTAGTTGTTGCCGTTACACCTTGATTAAAAAAAGATTTCTGTTGTTCAACACCAGCACTATGATTCTACTACTGCCAAGGCGCCATTTTATGAAGTCCTGGGATTTGCAGTCTAGGGAGGGGTGCTTTAAATTCCCAGACAGTGAGATCTAGAGCAGTGGTTCCCAAACTTTTCTGTGCCTCACATGCCTAGGAAAGATTCGATTAATGCTCTCACATTTGAAGATGAAGAAGTCTAATTTCTAATTTTTGGACCACAGACTGAACCACAAACAGTAGTGCATGTGAACAGACAGAATAATACAATATAAGCTTTTAATTCAGTGCAAAAGAATATATATATGCAAATCTAAATTGAGCAATTAGATTCTAATTTATTTAGAGAAAAATTGAGTGATGACTTGTGACTCATGGACAAAAGCCACTCTTTGTCTCACCACCATGAAATTTCATCTCATGCCCCCTGGGAGTGTGGGCACCCAGGTTGGAAACGTCTGATCTAAGGCCTCACCAAACTGCAAATATCAGGATTCCATAGGATGCAACCATGACAGTTAAAGTGGAATCAAAGTGCTATAATTGTGTGGTGTGAAAGAGAACTACATTTCCGAAAGGATTCCAGCCAATTGCGACTTTGACCAATTCAATTTCCTGTGCATGCTAGTCTGGTGGCAAAGTCAGTTATTCTCTGGCTATTTGATATGGGAGACTTTTTTCTTCCTCTTTATTTCCTGGAAACCAATGGCTCAGGGACTAGCACTGGTCCAGGGATCACCACTCTTAGCATTGTTTTAGAAAGCAACTCACATCAGCTCCTAATATTTGGCCATGCTCTGGGAATGGGGCTGATGGGAGTTGTAGGCCAAAACAGCTGGAGGTTTCCATCCATTGGAGCATGGCCTATATTTAATTGTGGAGGGTATGCTTGCATCAAAAAGAAGGTAGCAGTGTGTGTTTATGTGTGTCTGAATGAGTGAGAGAAAACTCTATTGAGGCAATGTACTATTTTTTTTTAATAGACTATTGTTCCTTCACATCTACCCCAAGGAAAGCAATGACACCATGAGAATATGGAGTAATGCAATTAGGGAAGATGCTATAGATGCATTGTGTGTTTTTGGGTCTTCAAGTTGCCTGTTGATTTATGGCAACCCCATTAATTTCATAAGGTCTTTTAAGGCAAGGAATACGCAGAGGTGGCTTGCCATTCCCTTTCTCTGAATATAGCCTAGAGCACCTGGTATTCCATGGCAGTCTCTCTTCCCAGTATTAACCAAGCCTGACCTTGCATAGGTTTTGAGAGCAGGTGCCTTCAGGGTTTTACTCTTTATCAAAGTCTCCACTTACTCCCTGAACAGGACAAGGTCACTCCCAATTGACTACTTATTTCTTGCTTCCATTGGATTATACTTGTGTAAGTTTGCCCATGAGCGATTAAGCTGAGGCAGGGCTTCAAGGGGCAAGTGAGTTTCCAAGCATTGCTGTGAAATACTCTCAAGCCTATACATCTGTTTGCATTTCTAGCATAGCATGACTTCCACAGACCAGTAAACCAGAGACAAATATGAGCCGCACATATTCTGTAGTATGTTCCATGTTATACTTGGACTGGCCTTATGACACTCCTGCCAAAAAGGGTCATTACCATGGGGTTAGAAGAAATTCTTTTCTCTCATTTTTTCCCAAGAGCCAAGGAGCATCTGTGAAGCCCAAATTTCACATCTTCTTCAGTAAAATTTGTTGTTGTTGTTGTTGTTTTAAAAAATAAGTTGATTATATCTCTGGTAATGGGATGGCTGAGGACTCCAGATGGATTGGAGACCAGGAGGAGTGGGTGGATTACATTATTTTTAAAAAACAGATTGTCACTGGAAGTTAGGGAGTCTTAGAGATGTCTCATCCATAGGGTCACCATGAGTAGAGACCAACTTGAGGGTGGTTAACAACAACAAATATCCAATGGACAATGGACCCATTGCATCTGTGGGCTTTGGATCTGCAGATTTAATTAACCATGGACTGAAAACAGTAAAAAACAAAAACATTCTCCCCTCTCATCTGAGATCTAGTGCAACCAGGCTGAGAAGTAGTTACAGGGCAGTAGTGGAAGTGATAGCAAGGCTCAGAAGCAAGTAGAGGCAAGAGATGCAACTGCCTATTAATAATGTGGCGTAGGGTAGCAGCGGAGGCCCTGGGTGCCAGGCACATATTGTTTGTGCTCCCCCACCTCTGGAGAGCTTGCCATCAGCACGTTCATAAGGTCTTTTAAGGCAAGGAATATGCAGCACGTTTCCACCTTTGGAATGAAAGAACAGAAGTGCTACAGCCATCGCCTTGAAGGTACTTCTGCTGGTCTGTGCTAATGTTGCCCAATATTGACTTTTTTTTTTAATTATCAAAATATGTGAAATAGCACAATTGTCACAAGCACAAAGTGAAAATGTACTCCCAGAATCACTTTTTTGTACAAAGTAACAGTAATAAAGGTAAAGGTAAAAGTAAAGGTATTCCCTGTTGACATGGTTGTCAAGTTGTGTCCAACCATAGCGGGCAGTGCTCATCTCCATTACTAAGGCGAAGAGCCAGCGTTGTCAGAGACCACTCTGTGATCATGTGGCCAGCAAGATTGCACAGAATGCTGTTTACTTTCCCACCAAAGTGGGACCTATTTATCTACTTGCATTTGCATGCTTTCAAACTGCTAGGCTGGCAGAAGCTGGGACTAGTGACAGGAGCTCACCTCATCAGGCAGCACCTGGGCCTTGAACTGCCAACCTGTCAATCTTGCAATCAACAGAGTCAGCGTCTTAACCACTTGAGCCATTGCAATAATAACAACAAAAATTGGACTGTTTGGTAGCGCAACATCCCAGTTTTCTCTGGAGTTAGCCTGGAGAAGTGACAGTTACGAGGTGATATGGTAGTGATAAGGATTTGAAAGGGTGTTGTATTGAGGCTGGAACAATCTTGTTTTCTGCTGCTCCAGAGAATAGGATCCAGAGCAATGGATTCAAATTAGATGAAGAGATTCCACCTCAACATTAGGAAGAACCTCCTGACAGTGAGAGCTGTCTGACAGTGGAACACACTCCCTCAGAGAGTAGTGGAGTCTCCTTCTTTGGAGGTCTTTAAACAGAGGCCGGATGGCCATCTGTCGGAGGTGATTTGATTGTGAGGGGCAGGGGGTTGGACTGGATGGCCCCATCTCTATGATTCTATAATACTATTTCCCCCTTTTATTTATGTTTCTACTCATTGGCTTAAATGGGAGAGAAAATAATGGTGGCACTTTCAAGAGAAATGGCCTCCCACTCCCCATGCCAGGGTAGCATCGGAAAAAAGAGGTTGCTTTAGAACATGAGTGGGTAACAGTGGGAGACAAAGGGACCATATTAGCCTTCCAGGAGACTTTGGAGGACTCCACCTGCTCCCACAAAAAACAACAACACTTTAGCACCCAAACACCCTCTATAGCACATAGGGACATCTTTTGGGGCTTTCCTGAGCCTTTGTGGGCCTTTTGAGGCATTTGAAGCCCCCAAAGGGCACAGCCGGATCCAAACATGTAGAAATATCATCCACACTTCCAGAGATAATTTTGGGGGGATTTGGGAAAATATTTTTTTGAGCCCTGGGATTTCCTGAATAGCCAAAAATACAGTCCCAAGGGGGGCATATGGCCCATGGATTGCCCTTTGCCCACCTCTGCTTTAGAGTCAATTGGCCCTCAAAGATTCCTCCCTACTTTTCACCTTTACCACCAGTGTTCTAGTGTGTGTATACAGAAAGATTAATTTTCAGATTTCTCATCAATTTTTTTTGAATGTGGGGGAATATTAGTTCATTTAATATTGAGACATAATGAGAAAAATCATTCCACAGGCAAGTTGCACATTCACAGAGGTTGTGTTAAGTGCCACAATTAGTGCAGTCTGTGTTTAAGCATACACAGAGCCCTCTCTCTTTTGCATTTGTCTTGGTGGATGAGGAATTAATCTGGATGTAAATCCTGGGGGCATCTATGGAAAATTTCAGACCCAGCATTTCAGTGATGATGGCAGTGCTTGAAGCAATTCACAGGCACTGAGCAGGATGAAACTACCACTATACGCTTGTATATTTCAAGTTTAGGTACTAGCATTTCAAATGAAAAGAGAAGACAATATATATTTTTTTCAAAATAAAGGTAAGGCTTTTTATTTACATTAATGCAAGGTATAATAAAGCCAACTCCATATGGAAATTATACAGTTAGGATCTTGCTCTTTTTACACAGAAACATGACACGTTCTTACCGCGTGTGAAAGAATACATAAAAGCAGAGTATCTCAGTTGTTTTCCATACTGGTTTAGTGTTTAGGCCTCCATAATTGCAATTTGAACCATTTTCATATGCTCCTCCCCCCCCCGCCCCAAAACACCACACTTTTCTCCCCTTATGCTAGACTAGACAACATGGGAACACGGAATTAAAAGAGGATCAGCAAGGAATGTGCAATAAAAAGAAGACTGTACATGGTAAACGTATATAAATGTGGAATTCCAAAAAAGAGGAATAAAGAAGAAGATGGAATCGAAGAGTTCTACAGCCTATGTTGAGTATATGTTGTAGTTAATGATGGGGTCACAATAAGTAGACTGAAGCCAACAAAATGGGAGACTATATAGGTGGGAAGGTGGAGCGTTCAGGGAGAAGCGGGTTTGTCTTCTGCTGTGGTTGGCATGGCACTGTTGCCCATCAGAGCGGGATAGGAAGGGAAGATTCCCTGGAACTGGCACTGTTTTGAGTCCACATTGCCAACAGGTTAAATATAACCTAGCAGACATGAAGAACACTGAGCATCATCTACCAATACTACAAACATGCCTTCCATGGCTTCTTCCAAAACAAAGCAAAGGACTCCAGGGAAACTGAGAGCACTCTCTCAAACGGTTCTCTCAGGTCCCTCTGACAGAACACCCTCAGAAATCAATCCTTTGTGTACATGAGCACTGTATGCATGCACAGTGTGTAGAAAAGGAACTTTTTGCACTACAATTCCCAGGACCCCCCCCCCCCCCCCGTTAGCTGCGGGATCTTGGAAAGTGTAGTTCTCCAAACTTACCTTTCCAAGCTCTGGGTTGGATTCTTTCATGACAATACCAAACCATTTTTACTTGTCCTGAGAAAAGTTTAAAGATTCAGAAATTTTCTTATGATTATGATACAATCATTTTTTTTCAAATAAAATAAAATAAATCAAAGTGGCTTACCATATGACATTATTCAGTCAAGTCAAGATAGATTCTGAACACAGGGAGGCAATTTTTCAACTTAAATAAAATAAGATACTTCCATATATATGCTATCAAGGCAGCTATATATTTATTTGAGATACAAGCCAAAATCCAGCATTAGCCAGGAAAGAGTTGCTTAATCAAAGGCTGCATCCACACTGCACAATAATTCGGTTCAGACCATTTTAACTGCCATGACTCAATGCTATGGAATTCTGGGAAGTGTAGTTTGTTGGGGCACCAGAGTGAAGTCCCAGAATTCCACAGCATTGAGCCATGGCAGTTAAAGTAGTGTCAAATTAGGTTATTTCTGCAGTGCAGATGCAGCCAAAATGTATCTAAATGTGACCAGGCCTGAGACCTAAAACCAGTACTGTATAATGATTTTCCTTGAAAAGATGGTGGGAACTAAGCTTTTGGATTCCCACCTTCCTAATTCTCATGGATCATGAGGGAACCTACTACTTATTTTTTAAAAAATTGATTATCAATGTGATCCTTATTAAATGTCATTGAAGTTACTGAGGCTTGCTTTCGGTAAGTATGAATAGGAGTGCAACTGAAGTGTTGTAGCATGTATAAACATAGCTGACATCTACCATTTTCTGAATTCTGCACTGTAGAAAGGCTTTTCACATGGTTATTTCATTGAAAGATTGCTCTTCACCCAAACAAAGCACATTACTTGTGCATATATATAACGGGTATCTATATGAAAATTAATATTTGGGGATGGCAATTTTAAGATACTCTCCATGTGTCTTTCTCGAGATGCTCTCCCCAGATGTTCCTCTGTCTTTGCTACATCATTTTTGCATTCATTTCCTTCACTGCCATACTGTTCTTCTTTTTTCCTAGAGGAAAGTTATCTCCCAATTTAAGGGCTGCTGAGTAAAATGCAATTCTCTGTGGAACATCTGAGTAACCCTGCACAGGTTATGTGCCAAGGGGGAGACTACTGAGAGAAGTGAGGAAGCACACATAACTCAAGATGAACCACACTATTTTGTCAACCCTAGTTTGGCTTTAATTATTTAGGATAACAACCAGTCGTCTCCTGGTAAACACAGTCCTCCTTGTTCTAAAAATAACATGACTGCAGTAACTGGAGACTTTGCTCCGGCATCTGCTGTTTAAAACTGTTGGCTGCAAACTGGAGAGAGACTATAGATACATATATTTTTGCATCCATTAAAAAGTGTGTGGTCTAGCAGAAGATGGATTACCAAGGCTAGACTATTATCTTAATTTACACACCACATTCTTTATGTTTGCTTCACACTTATTTTTTAAAAAGTTTTTCCTTTTAGGTACATTAGCCACTGGCCTTGACTCCAATAATTTTATTAGCAATGCACAGGTTTTTTTCCCCTTGACAAGTTATTATTGACTTCCTCCAGTAGCTCCCTACAGCAAGATCTGAAGCCCTGTCAAGGAACAGAAAATGTCAACAGATTTCTCAGTTGAACTTGACTCAGACCCTGCTCCATGTTTTCTAATTTGTGACAAGACAGTACGTAGTTAAAGAAATGGCATCTTTTGTACATCAAATTTAAGCAGCACATCGTATTGATCCAAAGGAACAAGTCACATCTGTTTCTTAACAAGGGGGCACAGACATCGACTTCTCCCCAGAATGTCCCAGAAAACCTAGCAGGGAGGTCAATGCAGAAGGCAGCCAGAATCCTCTCCCTTCCTTCCCTTCCCTCCACTCCAGCATTTTTTGATCAGCATGGAGTTGTTAATCCAGACTGTCAAGCAGAAATCTTTAGCTTATTCTGCTCCAGTACCCTGTCAAGTTGATAACCTTTTCCTGCAACATTTTCAAAGGTGACTCTTGTCGCTCTGTGCGTCTCAGCAAATGGATGTTGAACATGTTTACACAAAGGGCCATTTTCCATTTGGTTGATAATGTGGCTCGGATATGCCTTTACATTTGCCACTGGCTTGGCTCATGAAGAAGAGTTAAGGTATTAAATGCTATTATAGACACATGTTTGGTAATGCCTCCAGAGGACATGAAGAATGTCAGGCTTTGACCTGGGTGTGTTCTATAGGATTAACCTAACTCCAGATTTAAGTCTTCCTGAACTGACAAAAGTTTGACCCACCAGTCCTAATGTCACATACTATATAGTAGTGCAACAAACCCTTTGTGTAATTTCTGTTGAGCTGATACTTAACACATGTATCTAAGTTCACAACACCTAGTCACTCTGGGGACAGTTTGAACTGGACACTGAGTGACCTCAATTTCAAGATAGGTCAAAATGACACAGCTCCCATAAGCCTTGGCAAGTGAAATAAATCATGTCAATCGACAGCCGCTCTCTCTCCCCCCCAACACTGCTCACTATGCTGTATCAAGCAAGTAACTGAGACACTAGGGGACAAGTCATTTTGAAATGACTCAGAAATAGTATGAGAGAGAGAAAGAAAGAGAGGGTACACAAACATTTCCCAGATAGTGTACATGCAACAACTATATTAGCTTTCCCGCACTGGTCAAAACAAGTTTTGCTGGCACAGTGTAATATCGGTAGCACTAAGGTATGAATCAATAATGTCCTTATTTGCATCATGTCTCTGTTAACAAGACTCGGCAGCCTCTTTCACCCAAAGGGCCAATTTAATTTCAGAGAGGTTTTGGGGGGACCATATTTCAATGGCGAAGGTGGTAGGCATCCATTCAATGTTCTCTGGCATATTTTCCCCATTTCATTGTAATTTTTAAAAATAAAGGGAGTAGAGCAATAGCACAATTCCAATGTAGTTCTATTAACAAGTAATGCCCAGAGAAAGCACTGAGATCTGGAAATGTATAAAGAGTAAATATACAAAAGTTTAAAGAGTAATGTGTAAAAGCAAAACAGAGCAAGTGGTTCATGCGAAAAAGGATAGAAACACAGACTTGTGTCAGGTTGCAGCAGTATGTGTGCAGTAAATAATCCAATAAAAAAGACATGAGCTGGGAAAGTATGGGATTCTGCTCTAGTCAATCTTATTGTAGTCTGTCTACAACAGGCAAAGTAAAGAGCAACTGAGCCTCTTGCTGAGCATCCATGAACAGCAAAACAGAGAGAAAAGTGGAAAGCAGTTAAGCCTGCCTTACTAGCAACTTCCATCATATGTTTGGCCACCAAAATGAAAATTGTAAAAGAAGTCTGGTGGCAGTGGCAGTGGAAATGCATGTAAGTTGACCTGGTTGTTTCATTTCAAATGGACACATTGTTAGTTTTCAATAAAAATCTGCTAAAACATCTTGAATGGCTCTTTTTGTGAAATAAGATCCGATCCCTATATATTTTCTTTTACGTTATTTTTGCCTCTGGTATCAAATTTTCTATTAAAGAAGTAATGCCAATGAACACATCTACTTTGTCAACTGAGGTATACCTGTAGTGTCATTATGCAATTGTACAATTCTAGCTTCCTGTTTTGTGTTGAAACACCAATCATGGAGCAGGAGATAGCTAGCAAACAGGGTAGTATAAATGGTATTGTATTTCGAGTGTGAGAAAGCAAACATGGGAACTAACGCCACTGAAGTACAAGCACAGTGATGATGCAAAAGAGTGCATCGCCATGCCAATACCTTCCTAGATACAGGAGAAATGATTTTCAAATGAAACCACCTAAACAACGGACTAGTGTGTTAGGCCCTATATAAGCTAGTCCATCTCCTCTCATCATCCTTCCTACCTTCCATCCTCTAAACATCTCTTCACTATACACAGAGGAGGAGAAATGTTTTTGCTGCAATGCTGGAGGATGTCTATCTTCATCAGCTGGCTGACAGCTGCTTGAAGAAGAAAAGACAGATGAGAACATGGTGAAAATGTCAGTGATACCGATACAAGAATCAAAAGCACCCTCTTGGCTGAGAAGGTGGAATGAATAGTGGAAAGGAAGTGGCCATAGGCCTGGTAACATAAGGTCTGTATTCTCCCTGCAGAGGTATTGTCTAATTCAGCCAAAGCTGAGTACATTTAAACTGTACCAAAATGAAATTTCAATAAAATAAAAATGAAGCATGGATTTCACTCTCTCATCAAAGGAGGGTTGCAGACTGCCAGAAATAGTGCAAATTGAGTCCACTTTAAGGGTTAGGGTTAGTGCTAGGGAATCATGGGAATTGTTTCCCCCCCCCCTGAGACATTGAGCCTTCTCTGTCAGAGAGCTCTGGTGCCACAATAAAATACAGTTCCCATGATTCCCTAACCCTAACCCTTAAAGTGGACTCAATTTGCACTATTTCTGGCAGTCTGCAACCCCCCAAAATCAACAGGCCATAAAAGTGCTTAACTTTAGCTGGGTCATGCCCCAATTAGAAAAAGAAAGGAAAACATAAAAGCCTCTAATACTAGAGTTCTTTCATTGGTACTAATAGATTTGCAGTGTGACCTGTGTATGCTTACTCAGGAGTAAGTCCCACTGAATTCAAAACTAATGCCCTGTAAATGCACTTGAACTGCAGCCTCAATTTTTACCTTGATTTCATTTGTCACTTTTCTTTGAATTTTTCATTTTGTTCTTTGCCTTTTTTATACTTTCATCAAAACACCCCCTTGCCCAGACATTTGGCCTCTTGACATTCAGGGTTGTTGGCAAATTGCTTCCCAGTTTTTCTTTTTGCACCACTGTCTTTCTGTCATTTGCAACACAAATTGCGGAATGGAGGTATTTTCTCTCTGCTCCAATTATGGTCCAAGAAAATCTCTGCCAAATGATGAAGGATCAGAACTCTTTGTGTTCCACACAGAAGAGGAATTTGGAGTCTTAAAGGTGGGTTCAAGAAGGAAAGAAATGGTGTCACATAACCACTGGGATTTATTTCAAGCCCTCTGGAAAGATGAGGCTGGGAATGGATTCAGATGCCTGTTTTCCTTTGGCTTGAGCATAAATATTCATACGTGAATAGCTTTTTGGATTCATTTAAATCAATATATATTCTACAAGGTGGTCTGCAAAAGCCAAAACACAGTGGCAACATTTTTAAGATTCCCATGCAGTGCATGTGATAAAATAAAACAATGTGGTTGAAGACAAGATTTGCAACAGTATTTAAAATTTTAGACATGTGGTCTGGTTATTAGAATTAATAGAATTTGTCTGAAGAACACTAAGGGGTCATTCAGACATTTTTTTAATGCAAATAATCTCATGCATTCAGGGTTTGTTGTTCACACTATGGAACCGCATCTATGCACATCTCTAAGTTCTGTTGCTCACATGTGCCAGCACTCAAATACAAATGGAGTCAATGATGTGGATGTATTCAAAACATGTTCAAGGTATACAGAGTTTTATCCTGGGTCTATTCGCATTGGTTATTCATACACCCAAGAATGCAAATCTTTTAGAAAAACTCAGAGCCCCCCTCCCCCACATCAATTATCCTGGGTTAAGCGGATTTTTTTGGCAAACCTTCTGCTCTCCAACATAATCAGATGCATTTGAAATCCATGTGCACAACAAAGATTCAACCCAGATTCTACCTGGATTATTTTCACCATCTGAATAACCCTACGTGACTCTAAGGACTCTATTCATCTCTTGCTTTCCTGAGAGTCATGCATGATCCTGAGGTACAGTTCATGGCATGTCCACATCATACAGAAAGTTTTCCTAAACCCAACTAAGATTCCTTCCATTTCTTGTGCTTTCAAAAGCATATCTGTAAACTAAATGATGAATCCTGAAGTGAACAAGAACTATGTTGCGAACTCTCTTTGGACCAGCAAATAGATCGCAATACTAACCATGCATGCTAACATTTTTTTTCCGGGCAGGACCTCTGTGCTGTTAATTGCTACATGACAGACAGGAATCTAGCAAGTCAAGCTCCACCACCTTGCATTACTACATCAATGCAAAGGAAAAAGCTTTATCTGAGGGAACTTCTTCTTGTCATAAAGCCCTATCAGAAGCAAGCTGGCAACCTGAACATTAATCCCATTTTAAAGGACATAATCTCTGCATATTTATGAAATCCTATCTTGCAGAAACCATTTCCATGAAGCGGCTACTCCAAAATCTGTAAGCTGATTAAAAAGCAAACACAAGCAAGTCTGCAATGTTCTTGAGCTATTTCTCTATTAATGAATAGAAACACAGATGCTGTGAGTCAGAATCAAGTTGTTTCTTGTTTGATTTCCCTGGCCTGTACATTTTCTCAGGGAAAAGGCTTAGGCTACATCTTGTTTCTTTGAAAGGAGGTTCTTTCCTTCCCCTCCTCCAGCCCACCTACTCAACTTTTACTAATCTTGTAAAGAAAATCATCCATTTCAAGGACAGGAGAGTCCAAAACAGATCCTTGCTTCACCTCTCAAATGTTCTCATCATTTGCACAAGCAGAGAATGTTAAGGCACCAGCTATTTTGTTTTTTGAATGTTTTTAGAAAGGTCAGTATGAAGAATCTGAACAAAAGGAAACAGAATGCCTCCTTTGAAGCCTGTGAGCTCCTTTCCATTATTCACATATGATTTGAGAATATTGCTGTGGATGGTGGCAAATGAACACTGAGTGACTAAAATATTGGATAGAGTAACTAGTAACTAGTAACTACGGTAGATCAGAATAGTTGCTTACATACAAAAGAAGCCTGTGTTCAGATGCACTCCACCAATTAATAAAGGTCTGCATTGCAATTGTTGTTTCATGATGCACAGCTGAGCAGAACACCATGCAAACAGCACCCTTTGAGTCCTGCCATGCAGCTAACTAGGGTCAAGGATAGATATTGTGCCTGAAAGTGTATATGTGTATAACTGTGTGTGTAAACTGCTAACATTGTTGTGATATATTTGCTATCTTACAATACTTATTCTTTCTGAAATAAGTTAGCAATGTTCGCTCTTGCGGTCTTATTCTTGCCCTGCTACGTCTTCATTGATAATGTTTATTTTCCTGCTCCCCCCACCTTTGCATGAACATTTTGGTCAAATAAACAGTGAGTACTAGCAAAGTTTCATATATGCAGTTTTGCACATCTGAATCTGGCCATGACAAAACAGGAAATGCCAGCACTCTTATTTGAATTAAAGCGAAGGCAGGCCTCTCATGAACATACAACCGCCTTACTTTTCTGTGTCTACAGATCTCCCTGCTCCAAACACTTTTTTTTTCCCAAATGGCAAGCAAAACCAAAATGTTTTCAGTTTCACATCTCATGTAGCACAGCCAAATATTTCATAAATAATGTAAACAAATGTTAGGCAGAGCATGGCAGCTGATTTCAAATGGTGATACCCTAGCCCCAGTGTGCACCCAAGGTCTGCAAGAAGCACACATAGCAAACTCGTTGGCTAAGGCCACAGTAAAGGTTTTTCCGGTGTTTATGCTGCTGTTGCCAGCCTTACTTAACAGTGGATGCATTGATCCCAATCTTATTAATCAGGCCACCAATCAGGTGAATGGACCATGTTATTCTATTCCAACTCTCTGTTTTGTAGTGTCATAGGATCGAACAACTTGAGACTGGGAAACGACTCCATGTTCTTCTTGAGAAAATGCATATCCATCTGAAAAAGCAGAGAGCAGAAAGAGAGACTTGAAGCAGGTTGAGGAGGATGGTTTGATTCTTTAAAAAGCTGAAGGAGATAGCCAATGTGATGCAAGGTTTACAATCAGAGCTAAGAAATATTACTTTTTTTGGGGGGGGGATTGTAAATCTGGGGAAGTTTGGGAATTGTAGTCCATAAAGTAACTTTCTCTAACTCTGGTTGGAATAATCTAGTGCAGAATTTCTTAAATTATCTGATGTGGAGAACTAGCAACCAAGGATTGAACCCATATTTGTGCCCATTAGTTACAACTGTTTTGTTCTTTCCTGGAAACTTTCCAGGGACCAGTAGCTGATGACTTGTGGACTAGCACCACGCTTTGAGTAGCACTGGTGGACTAGAATAAGTGAAATCTCATTTCCCATCTCCACATGGCCATAAATTCATAGCAGGCATTTTCAGATGTTGCTCTGGTGTAATATGGGGGCCTAACTAGACTTGACAATAATCATATCATTACTTAATGTATACCTATGTAATTCAGTTTCATCCGGATGGGAAAATTCTAACTGCAGGACCTACAGCAGATCGCATCAGGAATGCTTTCTTAACAAAAAATCAAAATTAGAAGTGTGTGGATGTTTTTAAACAACGTTTTTTTAAAAAAAAGTTAATGGAGTGACCTTGCCCCTTATTTAAACTTTTTTTGGGAGAGCTAAGAGGCATGGAGAGATGCACACTGCAAAAATGACCTTAGTGGTGCATGTACTCTGATGGCCACCCTTGAATTATATGGACTTCAAGGAAATTTCAGTCAAGAGACACAGACAATCATACTGTTAACTTGACTCTCAGGTCATCTGCTCCTGGTAAATAATCTTCTCTTTGTAAAACCCTGGATAAGAGTATGTGAGGAAGGAATACATAGGCATGTATGTGTATATGGAGGGGAGCATCATCACAGAGGTAGGCTTTGCCCCAGCCTTCATTAAATACTCCATGGAATGTTTCATGGAGCAGCATTATTTCCACCATCTGGCGTCCACATCCCAAAACAGGCTTGGACAAGCCCCCAGATCCTTGTGCATAGCAGTGGATATCAATAAGGCAGTCTTTGCTGCCTGGGAGACAGCAGAACTGGATTCAGTCACCCCTTTGATCCAAAGCTGACCATCTCATCATAAGGATCCTAACAAGCTGCTACGCCAAAGCAAGCATGGGCAAGGACACACAGCTCCTAGATTCTTGTGCATAGCAAGATCTGAAAATCTCAAATTTCTGACAAGCTCATATGGGAAGAAAATGGTATTTAGGCCTAGCCTCAGTTACAGTAGCTCAGTCTCATTCCCTCCCTTCCTGAAAGCACCCCTTAGGGCTCCTCTAAATGGGACAAAAGGTGGTAGGACTGTCAGGTCAAGGTCATCCCAGGCATTGAGATTTCTGGGCCAAAACTTGAGGCCTCGGGTGTTGGTAATGATGGTATCATTTAGTATCATGCACTAAGCAACTACCACAGTTGTTCACAGCTTGTCAGTCAAACACACACACACACACACAAAAGTGGCCACCTGGGGACAGAGAGCTGTTTCTTTTTGGAGATAAAGCTGCCCTTCCAGCTCCTAAGAAGCTTTGGAGCTGGCAGGGCAGCTCCAACTACTGGTGGCGATGGCTTTCACTGTTCTGCCCCCTCCTTGTCAAGCACTGTCTGCCCTTTTTCTTCTGTTGTCATGTCACTGCCTCCTTCTCCTTAGCTGGCACAGTTATGGAGACAAATAGGATCTATGTAAATTGTTTCTTCGTTCTAATCTGTATCCAGCTTCGAATAAAACACATGCCAGCAAGAATTAAAACCTACAGTTGGCCCTCTGTATCTACAGATACTTTATCCCCGGTTTCAAGCATTGAAAATGTTCAAAAAGTATATAATTTTTAAAAAAAACACAACCCTTGCTTTTGCTATTGTATATAAAGGACACAATTTTACTATGCCATTGTGTTTGATGGGACTTGAGCCATCATGGATTTTGATATCCATGGGGGTTCCTGGTACCAAAACCTAGTTGACACCAAGGCCCCACTATACATGGTTTTTAATGCTGAGAGATTTCAGAAAATTGAACCAGGCACATCAAATAGTTAGTATTTTAGTTGTCTATAATGCTAATACAGTTGGAAAGACCCCACCCACCCTCCCTCCTAGGATACAAGTCTCCACTGCCCTTGTCTATGGTCGATGAACAGAGTAATTGCACATTCTCACTGTTTTCTTTAAAAACCAAAGACTCCATCTCATGCTTACAAGAGAGACCGTTGAATAATTGAACATCTTTTCACTCCCCCTCCTCTGCCTTTTAAAAGGACGCACCTATTATTTCTTTCTGTGTAACAAGTCCTTCATTGTTCAGAGCACTTATAGCTGCCCAAAAGTGCAAGAGCAGAGTGGCACAGAAATACAAAAGGGTGAGTCTTGAATTCTTAGCCTCTCTGATCACCTCCCAGGCTTCTGGGGAGAATGCATATGTTATCTGATGGCTTGGTGGCTGTTGTGGTGGGAAGTGAGTTTTGTAATATCCTCAAAATATAATGTTTCCCAGTTTCCAGATGGTATCAAGCTAGCAGCAGAAGGAAAAAAGGCTACCTTGCTGTCAGCCTTGATAACCCTTGTGTGAGAATGATTACAGGTCAAACCTCTCCCCCCATTAGGGCTACAGTCATGTATTAATGGTAACTTCCTTACTACAGCAAACTGCTTATGTTCTTAACTGGGTGAAGTGCAAATGGCAAACTGTAGCCCCATCATATTTCTGCCCTGAGATATTTTTGAGGCAATCCCATAGGTCATGCAGACATAAATGTCCTGGAGACATTGATTTGGCCATGGTGATGCATACCTTGGGTACAACCACGTGGATTACTGGAACATGCTGTATGTAGGGCTGCCTTTGAAAAGTGTTCAGAAACCTCAGCTGTTCCAGGATACTACATTCATTTAAATCCCTATCCCATAGCTACTATTTGACTACTGTGGGAAAGAGACATGTAAATGTTTTTCTTCTCCACTGGGTTAACAGCAGCTTTGGGGAGGGGGATGACTTAGATTGGAAAAAATGGCATAAGTGAAGGGCTTAACTCTCCTTCTCTCAGTTACTCTCTCTGTGTATGTGCCTTCAGGCTGCCTGTCAAGTGGTTTTATTTTTAATTCCAAGATAAGGAAAATATGTACCCTGTTTATCTCCTTCCTTCCTTCCTTCCTCTTTTTCCCCTATATATTAAAAATATTTTAGAGTTATAGTGCTATAGTGTATCAGTGAAATGGCACATTTGCACTCTAACTCTAAAACACACACATTTAAACTATCAGAGGAGAAAATTTGCCTTTCTAACTCCAGGACCACTTCAGCAAACCATGTTCCAGCTTTTTTTTTTTAATAAAAGAAAAACTCTGGAAGGCAACATTTCCTAGAGCTGAATAGTGCTGGAGAAGCCAATGGTAGTTAATGAGATGGCATCTGGCCTAGGTTGCTGTGGTCACTGGAAAGCATCCCCCATCTTCTTGCTGAGTTTGGGGTTAAGCAGGGAACTTCAATGCTGCATCCTTTTTCTCCTCCTCTCTCCTCTTTATGCCCACCTTCTTTCTTGTCACTGAGAAATCCTTTCCCTTTGCCATCCCACTTCAGAGCATTCTCCAGCACCAACCAGCTCTAAGAAGTGTTTTGTGCATAAGACATCATGGTTGCCCACTGTGGAGCATGTGTGTGCACATCAGTGGCTGATTTGTATAAGCTCCAATTAGCTCATCTTGGGAAGGGAAGGAAAGCAGAGGAGGAGAGTAGCAGCAGCACAAACCATGAGTACTTCTTAGTGCTGAGGTTCTGTGGAGGATGGGATTTTAAGTGTTTGACACTGGCTAGCATTGGGAAATACATGTGTGCATGCACACACAACTCTGTATGGGAGATGGTGGTGATTTGTGGCCTCCTTTTCCTAGTCACACACAATTTGGCTCTGACATGAATCTTGAGACCCTTCCCATAGGTTTTGAAAGCTTTCACATAGACAGGAAACCATGGCCTTTAGTTTATGTTTGTCTTATTCAGAGAACAGCTGAGAATGAACAATCCATATAATGGGACTTAACAGCAAAACCTGCCACCAGTACCGATTTCAAACAGGTGCCAGGATAGAAACCACACTTTATCCCAAAGCATTACTGCTGTCTATTTCCATTAGAATAAAACCCTGTGATAGTTCTGACTTGGGGTTGTCAGAAGTCAGGAATGACTTGAAGGCACACAAATTTTAGGATTGCAGAAATATTGAACAATGAGGAAATGTTTTTTAAAAAATGCACTCTAATATTCTAGTTTACTGAAATCCTAACTTTACTTAAAATATGAAGGTGAGTAAAGAAAGGTGTGTGTGTGTGTGTGAAATAAAGGAAATACTTACTTAATGCTCATAAATCTTTTAGGAAGCTACAGAAGTTCAAAATTTGTAACTTTCAGAGCATGGTTGTCATACCAAACTGGAACACTTATAAGATGCATGTAAAAATGTTTGTGGATACAAGTTAGTACTTGTAAGAGATACTTTTTCATTGACAGGTCTCTGAATCTCTTGGGCAATAAACAAACAAACAAACAAACAAATCCAAATCTATCAAATGTCTTTGTGGTAAATGAAAGATCAATTCATAGAAAAAGAAATGGGTATGATGCAAAAACAACCTATTATTACATGCAAAGAACTCTAGTTTTAAGTGGTGAAGCTCATTAATATTTCAAAGAGGAGCATAAGGTTCTATTAGTTTCTCCTTCCTGGATATGTAATAATTTTATCTATGTATTTGATAACAGAATATTTCTGTACAATTATATAATACATATTTCTTTGTTGGGCCACAATGTATTTTAAAGGACCTATGTGTTTTCCACCTTTCCTTTCCCTTGAGTCCATTTAGCAATATCTTTTGACAAGGGATGACAGAAGTTGTAGAGGATTATGGATTGGCCACAGCATCCCCTCACTGCCCCTTTTAGTCTTAAAAATACAATGAAAATTTATGCTTATGAGAAAAACAGGCAGATGACTGCAACTAACCCTAACTGGAGTGGCTCATTTAACACTTAATCATCAATTTTAGGAGGGACAGGTGGACACACCTAAAATGTATTTCTCCTTCTTTCCTATGGATTATCAACCCATTAAAAGCTTGAGGGATGCCCTCAACAAAGTGTGCAACCTTATAGATCACAGCTGACAGCACAAGTATTTTTGCCACTCTCTACAATTGTTCTCCCCTACATTTATCCCCAGCCCCACACTTTTGTTCTGACCATCATAAAACTTCTCAGATTCTTTCCTGAAGGGTGGAACATGTCTGAAAGAGAAGATGTTTGCACCCTTTTTGTCTTCTTCTGAAAGGATGCAAATCTGGAACCTGTCCAGTGCCTGAGGTTGAAGGCCCAAGGGTAAGGAGCCTTTACATTCTGCAAAACCTAATCATACATGAATGATTCCATGTAAACACATTTGAACTGGGATCCTTTTTGCAGGATGGACAGAGATTAAGGATAACTTTACACGGAGGTCAAGTGAAGTGGCCACCATGCTGGTTGGGGGAATTCAGATTGTTGCAGTTGAAAAAGAACTACCTTTCCTGCAATCCTCCCAAGCTATCCTGTTGCTAGTGCTGAAATGCAGGATGGCGTCTCATCACCAGAGTTGAAGTAAGTTTCTAATGCTGGTTGTGATGACTTTGTACATAAAATGGGGAGGACATCATCTTGTTTTGAACCTCAGGCATTAAAATGTCTTGGCCTGGCCCAGTCAAAGACATATTAACAAAGACAATCTCACATGTTAACACCAGTGGTCTAGTGAGTACCCCAAACATTTTGTTGTCTGATGCGCTCCTTCTCCCCAAATAGTATTCCTCCTGTTCCACATGCAATCCAACTCCTGGACTGACAATTGAATCTTATTCCAACACTGGTATCCTGCCTGGCAGCTGTGGGTAGCAGACAAGCTTATGGCACTCATAGCATTCTGTTTAGCAAAGACAGCTTTGTTCTGCAGGCCCTTGCTACGTGTTCTGTGAATCCCAGAGTTGCCACCTGAGTCACTTGCCTTGATCTATCTCATGGCAAGACTGTCTCTGGTGAGCCTATTTCTAGCAAAGGATCCCAACTGCAAAAGCACAGTGATACTCATCTGCAGTGTTTTCTCCAAAGTACACTAAAACCTGGGTGGAGTACTACCTGTGGGACATCTTATTTCCCAGCCAAGTGGGGAGCATGCACAGTTGATGAAGATGGGACACCTCTTTTGTTGTGAAATTATATGATTTGGGTCTAGATTATCTGAAAAACTTGGATCTGGTAAACGGCATATGCAAATGTAAGTGTGGCTTATGTATGTGTACAGTCATATCCTTGCAGGGGATCCATTCTGGTTCCCTTCCCTTGCAAAAAAGGGAAATCATGGATATTCAAGCTCTATTGTCTTGAATGGAGGTGTGCACCCAGGGGGGCATGCAGGTGCATGCCACGGGAAGATACCCCATTTTGTCCCCCTCCGTTCACCGCTTGTGAACGGGTGAGGGATGTGGGCTTGAAGTCCACGGAAATGGAGGGGTACAGGAAGCTATTCTGTAGCCTTTTTTGCCCTATCCAAAAAGCCCCCCCCCCAGCTGCTGGAGGGTTTTCTGATGCTGCTTACAAGTAGAGATGGAGGAAGAAGGCAATTGAGGTGATGAGGATGTGGCTGCTTTGCACAAAATGGAAGGTGTGCTGCATCTGTGAGTGCATCTTCATGTTTTCCCTTGTCAGAGTAAAGAGCAGCCATTTTTTCATCTTCATCTTAATCCTTCTTCAATAGTCTTCTCACTCCATCACCACCACTCTTGGGTAACCAGCAGCAGTTGCCTCTCCAATGGTTTGAGAACTGTTAGGGCAGAAGGAGGACACAGAACTGCATGGGCAGAGTATTACTCTTCATCTAGTTGGTGTAGGATCTCCCTATGTGAGCCCACCATGTTCTGAGATCTTTGGAGGTTGACCTTTTCTCGGGCTTCACAGCCATACTAGGTGAAGACATATAAGAGGGCCTTCTTGGTGCCTGCTCCCAGGCTAAGGAACCTTCTCCCATGGGTTGCCCCTCTCTCTGCTCTCCATCTACAAATGCAATATTTTTTTCCATTCAGACAGTCATTTGGCCCTCAAATGGCCCTTAATGCAGATAGAGGCTAATGGCTTTTGCAAATATCTGAGGCCATTTGAAATCTTGGTGTGCATACACCCACACATACTCACTCCATTTCCAAATAAGTGTGTAATTGTTGGCACATCCGCCTTCATCTGCCAACACCTCTAGCCTTTAGTTTGAACCTTTGTTTTGCAAAATAATACAAAGCCTTGATTTGGGCATAGTATGCCCCTCACTGCTTTTATCACTGTTCCATTCATTTTCTCAAGATTTGGGCACAAGTGCCCATATTTTATTCCTGTGGCATGTGAAACCTGAGAAACATTCACATACTCTCTTAATGTCTCAGATCAGGGACAGTCCTGATCCATCTGTCATCCTGCTTTACAGCTGCTTTTGAAATGTCCTAGTTTCTCTCTCCTCCTCCCATTTGCCTTCTTTGTTATCAGCTTATTTGAACTGTTGCAAACAGAGTTCAAAATGCATAAGTAGTCTGCACTCAATGAACTCAGTGACAGCAGGAGATGGAATATTGTCCTTCTCAGCAGATTCTGGCAAAAGCAAATTGCTGCAGTCTCTTCTAGTTTATGTGTTCTTTCTCATTAATAATTTTTGATATCTTGAACTCACTCTGATTTTGCTTGGCCAAATGTGTATTCTGATTTTCATCTGTGAAATATTGGAAGGTATATTTTCATACATGGTCTATTACTTACGTGAAACTCCTTGCTGCACAGAATGCGCACGGAAGAGACTTGGAGGGGTTTTCCTGCCGAGTCTTTTTAACAAGTGGTCACGTTCATTCATGCTACAACAACAAGATTAAACCAGGTGAATCTCAATATGAGGATAATTACTCTTCAAGAAAAATACAAATAACATGAGGATGCAATGGTGGTAGTACCAGATCTATATTCCTTCTCCTAATACCCATCTAGCATAAAACAACACCTAGTCAATTCTAATATGGTCTCAAGTGTTTGGACACATGGGTTCTGAACAACATACATATTCCCAAGGAGACAAGGTTTATATAAACTTTCATTGCATGGCATGGACTTATTTGGTACCAAAACTGCTGTAAAGATAAAGAGAAAAATGAAGTTATTTAGAATATAGTGAAGTCTTTAGTGATAGGATCACAGAGTTGGAAGAGACTCCAAAGGCCCTCCAGTTCAACCCTATTTTGCCATGCAGGAAGACACAATCAAAGCACTCCTGAGAGATGGCCATCCAGCCTCTGTTTAAAAACTTCTAAAGAAGGAGACTCCACCACTCTCCAAGGGCATGTGTTCCACTGTCTAAAAAGCCTTACCATCAAGAAGTTCTCCCTAATGTTTAGGTGGGATCTCTTTTCCTGTAACTTGAATCCAATTATTCCATGTCTTGTTCTCTGCAGCAGCAGAAATCAAGTTTGATTCATCCTCAATATGACATCCCTTGAAATATTTAAATATGGCTATCATGTCATCCCTCTCTTATCCAAGCTAAACATACCCAGCTCCCTAAGCCATTCCTCAGAGGGCATGGTTTCCTTATGAAATACACTGAATTTTTCCAATATGTTTTTGTTTTCTACTAAGTTTTAAGTAAAAGCAGTGAGATTATATACATGAAATATTGTCTCATTTTATGCATGGCCACATTGTCAATTCTCCACCAAGTGATTTTTGCTCTCCTGAGAGGCTGAAGTACAAATCCCCCAGATTGGCAACGTCATGGTTGGATCTCAAGAAGTTTCATAAAGCTCCTGCACAGGTGGAATTACAAAACATTTCCCTGCTGACCCTCCCTAAACTCAAACCTACCTTTTAGCTGCTGCAGTCCTCCCATGCCAACTGACTGGCTAGTAGAGTGTGTGGGAGCAACAGAGAAGCATCCAGTTATATTTGTATAGCTGGATGCACAGTTATGAGACATCTTCTTGCAACTACTCAGAGTCCTCAGGTGTCCAGCAAGATGTCGGTGCTGGGACACTAAAACCTAGCCGGACACACTTCTGCCACTTCCCCAACTTTACATTGGCCAGAAGCTAAAAGGTTTTGTTTTGGGGGTTTTTTGCGGGGGTGGGGGGGTGAGATTTAGTTATTGCATGAGGTCAACAGAGAATCTCAACTTCAACAATGACATGACTCATGTAGGCTTTGGTTGTACTTATGCCTGAATGCATCACTAACACAATGCCAGCCATTAGGTGATCAAAGCTATTGGTCATACTGGCTGTAGATTGCTTTTAGAGGCAGTAGGCCTCTCACTTCTAGTTGCTGGGGGATATGTATGGGAGGCTACTATTATGCCCATATCCTACTAGTGAGTTTCCCGTGTATATTCTAGTTGGCCACCGTGAGAAACAGAACATTGAACTAGATAGGTCTTTGGTCTGATTCAACAAGGCTATTTTTATGTTCTGATATCTGTGGGACGAGGCACCAGGTCCAGTCAGTTTTCTGAGGCTTACATCATGCATGCAAATCAAATATCACTTTCATCAGAGAAAAACCACATGGAGCCTGGTCTAATTCTGCAAACCTTCCTGAGGCTGGTATTCCTGAACCACATAAAATCAAAAAGAGCACTGCACAGTTGGAAAAGGGCAATTAAAATGATCAGGCGGATAGGGTAGAAGCTGGTGAAATGAGGCATGGAATGGACAGAAATAAGTTTTCTTCTTCTCTCACAATACTTGAACCTGAAATCAGCCAATGAAATAAAATGCTAGGAGACCCAGTATGAACAATGCAGACAAAAGGACAAATGTCTTCACAAAGCATGTAGCCAAACTGTGAAATTTACTACTTCAAGATGCAGTCCACTCGCTTGGAGAATTTTAAGAGGGAATAAGTTGAATTAATGGAGAGTAAACCCTAAAAGGTGACCTAAATACCCTAAAGGCATCAGATCCTGCCTGATTTTGGAAGCTAAGCAGGGCCAGCTGTGGTTAGTACTTGGATGGGAGACAGCCAAGTGCTTAGGTTGTATTTCAGAAGGGGGAACTGGCAAAACCACCATTCCTCGTCTAAGAAAATTCATGGAGTTGCCATATGTTGACAGGCAACATGATCACACACACACACACACACACATCCTGAAGGCATCCCACCTGATCTTGCAAATTAAGCAGGGTCAGGCCTGGTTAATAAATGGATGGGGGGCAAATTGTACCAAGTGCCTTTGCACTTTCTTCTTACCTCGGCAGATGACTAATTGAGTCGTCTGCGAGACCCGGAAGAGGAGGAGCAACCGCACGCGCGGCGCTCCTTCCTCTTCCTGAGGTCGCCCTGGGAGCTGCCGGCCCTCCACACGGCCGGCGCTTCCGGGGCAACCTCCCGCTGCAGCGACCGGACGCGCTGCGGTGGAAAAGGCAGGGAAAGTGCACCCTACGCTTTTAGGGCGCACTTTCCCTGTCTTGTGGAAGGAGCACTGATTTAGCGCTCCTTCCAGGGACGCCGCAGGAGCGCCGGGGTGCGGAGGCTGCGTTCCCGCAGCACTCCGTCCGGCGGCATCTCCGGTGCCTCCGTCTGCTTCCCCCCTTCCTTGACTTTTTTCAGTAATCATTTCAAGTCTTTGCTATTTTCTGCTAGTGGGGAGGGTGTTATTGCACTCATATCCTGTTTGTGGGCTTTTCATAGGTATCTTGTGAGCCACTGTGGGAAGAGACTGTTGAACTAGATATGTTTTTGGTCTGATCCAGCACAACTTTTCTTCTGCTCTCAAGTTCACTAAGGGGCTACGCAGATGGGCAAAAAGGGGTGCTTTGAGGGTGACTTGCAGGTGTGGCCTTTAGATGATGCACACCTAAAAGTCTCCAGGAAAGCCGATGTATGCCGAGAAAAGCTGCTCCAAAAAGGAGCCACTTTTTCCCACTCCTTTGGTGAAGATGCGCACGTGTGTATGTATGCAGCGACACTGATGCACCAGAAACAGCCATATAAATGCACTGTAGCACATGCGGCAGAAATTGACTCAGCGATCCAGAGCATGCGCCCTACGATGCAAGCTTTAATTTAAAATGCCCTATGCTTCCAGGTGTGGATGCACTGGCGCAGGTGTGCTTGAATATTAGAACCCTAACCCTAACCCTAATTGTAACCCTATGCATGCGCCCTAGCAACTGTCCTCTGTTATGACCATAAATGCATTCTGTTGGATGTACGCTTGTTGTCAGCATGCACAGCAGTTTGCATGAAAGAGGCCTTTGTGACCTCTTCTGTGCAGGTGTGCATAAGACCTGCACACCACTTCCTGGCATGATTGGGGGGGGGGCTCCTGGAGTAACGCTTCTCCGTGTGTCCTGTTGACCATGTCCCTTGCATGACTACCAGCTGCATGTATCAAGTCTGTCCACACAAGCTTCCCTTGCATGTCCCTCTCCCCTCCCCCCTGATCTGTGTGGGACATGTTTTGTGGAGGATGATGGAGTGTCTTTTCAGTTGACAAACCCGTTCCTTCACCCCAAGAGTGACACAGTCTGACAGTGGCACCTGTCTACTGCACTCACTCCTTGGGAGGAAGCAGAGGTCAGAGAATCCTTGCATGATATGTGGATGTATGACAGAACCTGTGCAGGTGCACAGGGATGCTGAACTTCTGTCACCTTTGTACACAGAGAGTGACAGACTGTATACTAGCTATGACAGGTCCTGTGCAGGTGTACATGCGTTTGAGAACAACAACAACAACAACAACAACAACACAGCCACTGCTGGCCCATGCGGTTGCTCCATCTCCCTTTGCAGTGTCCTTGGGGCTGGCAACGCGGTTGCTGGGGCTTCAATACAGCCTTGGAAAAGCTGCATTGATTCCCCCCATTTAGGGCAACCTCAGGGCAGGCAGTGCAGTTGCTGCAGTTTAGGGAAAAGGCAATTTCAGGTCACTTTTTCTGCCCTCTGCATAGCCCCTAAGTGGCTAAACTATATAATTTCCTTTCCTCCTGAAAAGAACACTAAATACAATATAGAAGTATTCCTAGCAACTCATGCCAGGATCATTGCAGTGCCCCAAACCTTGGCATTTGGCATTCAGAATATAAGCCAACACTCGAGTGTGACTGGTGTCCATTTGAGAAGAAGGTGTAATCTCTCGCCTCTCCGTATTTAAATCTCCATGCATCTACTAAATCTATGTTTTCTAACATGGAGAAAAAGGTTTTAGGAAGTTTTCCTTGAGTATCTTTAATATGTTTAGTTGAAGCTTTGTCTAAATTAGGGTTGATAACCCCATTGAAATCACCCATTATTATCATGTCTTCATAGTCATATTCTAATAACACTTTAAATAATTTCTGGTAATACTTCCCTTTTTTCGATTGGGGTGCATAAACTCCCACTACTAACATTCTTTTATTTTGATTGTCTATTTCCACCCCAATATATTGACCATTTCTATCATTAAAAATTTCCTTACTTTTTAAATTACTATTAACATATATGACTATACCTCTTTTCTTCTTCTTTTCTGCTGCCGATACATAATCCACTCCCAATTTCTTATTTTTAAGAAATCTAATGTCTTTTTGTTTTATATGTGTTTCTTGTAAACAGATTAAATCTGATTTTAATTTGTTAACAAAATGAAAGATTTTTTTCCTTTTAATTGGATTATTCATGCCCTTGATATTCCATGACAAAATTTTTAGTTTGTTATTCTGTAACATTTTCTATGTTTTTTTATATCTCTTAACTTTCTTCTGTTTGCACTATATACTTCTCCTATATATCCTACTCAATATCTTCTTCTTCTGTTCTTACTTCATCTTTTTCACCTTCTCCTTCGATTTCTTCTTCTTCTTCTGTTCCCTGTGCTTCCTCTTCTTCCCTTTTTTTAATTTTTTCTATTTCGGTTTCATCTGCACCCTTGTCTGCTTGGCTTCTTGTTTTCATTCCTGTACGATTTGTGTTTTTTCTTTGTGATTCCTCTTGTTGTTTCTCTCTTCTCACAAAACTGTTTTGGATTTCATAGCTATGCTTTTTCCAAAAATCTTTCGCTTTCTGTACCGTATTTAATTTATACCATTTCTGCTTATAGTTCACTGAGATGCCTTCCAATTTTTCCCATTTATATATAATTTTTTTCTTACTGAGTTGTGTAGTCAAAAATTTATAGTCTTCTCTTTTTTAAAAAAATTCTCTTAGGAATGTCCTTATAAATTTTGATTATATTTCCTTCTATCACCCAATCTTTTTGATAACTTAAATGCAGAATATCGTCCCTTGTTTTTTTCCTCACAAAATAAACCACTATATCCCTTGGGGTATTTCTTTCTCTTGCTATCAGAGAATTGATTCTGAATGCTTTGTTGATTTCCCACGTGAATTCAGGTCTTGATATTTCAAGGTATTCTGCTAAAACTGTTGTTAAGTAGTCATTTAAATCTTCATTTCTTTGTTCTTTCAAACCACGAATCTTCAGACAATTTTCCCTCTGTTTGAGTTCATCTATTGCTCTTAAGTCTAATTCTTTATCTTGTGTTGATTCTACTTTAAATATCACATCTTCCAATTCAGTTGTTTTTGTCTCTGATTTCTTAATCTTTACATTCACTTGGTTAATATCTTTTTTGACTTCTTCTAAAGATTGAGACAATACTTTGATCTCTGATTTAAAGTCTCTTTTTAGGTCTATTCTCAGCTCTTTCATTTCCTGACAAAAGGAATGTGCCTTACAACAAAAACCTATGTAAAGATATTACTAAAATGGAAATTTTGGCAAAACCAATCTCGGATCACTATCCAATTATTCTGACTTTAAAAAAATATATTAAATAGAGAATTTACCTGGAAATTACAAGATCACCTCCTTCAAAATAAAAAAAATCTTAGAGGAGGCAAAAAAACCTCTTAAACTATATTTTAAGGAAAATTCTACACAAAATATGAACATAACAACAGTTTGGGCAGCTTCAAAAGCAACAATGAGAGGCTTTTTCATTCAAAGTAATAGTAGATTAAAGAAAGAACAGAGGGAAAAGATACAAGAAATAAATCAGGAACTTAAGGCAAAAGAATTAGAATTACAAGTGAATCCAACATGTAAAAAGCTACAGAGAGAAATTAAAATATTAAAACAACAGATAAACCAAAGCTGGAATAAGGAAATAGAACAAAAAGTAAAATATCTAAAACAGAGAGAATTTCAATTTGCTAATAAATCAGGAAGATGGCTAGCCCATAAATTAAGAAAAGAAAAAGAGAAAAAAATGATAACACAAATAAAACAAGGAAATAATATTTTAACAACTCAGAACGACATAAATAAGATCTTTGAAAATTATTATAGAAACCTCTTTCAAAAAAATAACAAAATCAGGATATAATAGGGTACTTAGAAAAAAATAAGATCATCCCAATTAATGATCAAAATAGGGAGTTATTAGATCGATCAATTTCAAAAGTAGAAATTCAAGAGGCAATTAAAAAGTTAAAAAAGGGAAAACACTAGGGCCAGATGGTTTTACCTCCTCATATTATAAGGAGTTTGAAGAAATATTAATTGAGCCCTTGCAACAAACAATGAATAGTATTCAAGCAGGAAATTTGCCACACTCATGGGAAGAAGCCAATATAGTTCTGATTCCTAAAGAAGATCGAGATCCCTTATATCCAGAAAATTATAGACCTATCTCGCTTTTAAACATCGATTATAAACTATTTACTAGGATATTAGCAGAGAGATTGAAAAAAATATTAATCGAATGAATTCATAAAGATCAATGTGGTTTCTTACCCAAAAGACAATTAAAAGATAATATAAGACATGTTATTAACTTGATAGAACATCATGAGGTAAACAATGAAAAGAAATTAGCATTGGTTTTTATAGATATTGAAAAAGCCTTCGATAATGTTCATTGGGAATTAATGTTTGAAATTCTGGAAAAAATGGGGGTAGGACAAAAATTTCTAGAATGGATAAAGGCAATATATTCAAGACAAAAGGCAAAAATTATAATCAATGGGGAAAGAACCGAAGCAATAGAAGTGCAAAAGGGTACCCGCCAAGGATGCCCTTTGTCTCCGTTGTTGTTTATCCTAGTTTTTGAGTTCTTACTTGAAAACATAAGAGAAAATAAAAATATAAAGGGGATCAAAGTAAAAGGGACGGAATTTAAAACCCGTGCCTTTGCAGATGATCTCTTGATATCTTTAAGTGACCCATGTAAAGATATTACAAATTTGATACAAGAACTAAAAGAATTTGAAAAAATTTCAGGTTTAAAGATTAACAATTCTAAAACTACTATCATGACTAAAAATATAGATAGACAAGAAGAAGAACTATTAAAAGAATTAACAGGTTTTCAGGTTAGCAAAAAAATTAAATATCTGGGCATAATACTGACTCCCAAAAACATAGACCTATTTAATAATAATTATAAAAAAAGCTGGGAAAAAATAAAAAATGAATTTAAAAGAGGGAAAGATATCAAACTCTCCCTGTTAGGGAAAATCGCTGCAGTAAAAATGTCAATCTTACAAAGAATACTTTTTTTGTTTCAAACGATCCCTATAATTTACAAGGTATCGGTATTCAATGACTGGCAAAAAGATATAAATAGATTTATATGGGAAGGCAAGAAACCCAGAATTAGATTAAAATATTTACAAGATGCTAAAGAGAGAGGAGGATTAGCTCTTCCGAATCTCAGATTATATTATGAAGCTTGCTCTTTAGTATGGTTAAAAGATTGGTTGGATCTAGAAAATAAAGATTTGTTGAAATTAGAAAGCACAAATTTGAGATTTGGATGGCATGCGTATCTATTCTACGATAAAATTAAAGTAAATAGAGATTTCAATAATCATATAATACGAAAATTATTGTTTAAGGTTTGGATCAGGTACAAGAAATTCTTTAGTCCAAATATTCCTGTATGGGCATCCCCACAAGAAGCTTTTTCAAAAAGCAGAATACAAGATAAAGAGAAATGGTTAAAGTATGAAGACATAATAAAATTTCAACAAGAAACTTTAGATTTAAAATCTTTAGAAGAATTGAAAAGTGAAGGTAAAGTAAACAACTGGTTTGCATATTTTCAATTGAAGGAAAGATTTAAAAGAGATATAAAAGAATCAAGAATAGAAGTTGTAAAAACGGAATTAAAAGAAATATTTGATTCAAAAAAAGGAGTAACAATTTCTAAACTATATAAATACTTACTAAAAATATATACTGAAGACGAAATTGTAAAAGAAAATATGGTGCTCTGGGCACAAAATATAGGTAAACCTTTAGAGTTGGAGCAATGGGAAATTACATGATCAAAAAGATTAAACTATACATTATGTCAAGATATAAAGGAAAACTTTTATAAAATTAGCTATAGATGGTACTTGACCCCGGATAAGATTAGTAAAATTTATAGAAATACTAGTAACAAATGCTGGAAGTGTTATAAAAAAAAGGGTACCCTTTTTCATATTTGGTGGGGATGTAGAGAGGCTAAAAAATTCTGGAAGAACATTTGTTCTACAATTAACAATATATTAGAAATAAAAATGCAGCCTGAACCAGAAGTTTTTCTATTAAATATGTTAGATAAACAATTAGAAAAGAAGTACGGTTGTGTGTTATTTTATATGATTTCATCAGCAAGAATAGTGTTTGCCAAAAATTGGAAAAATAAGAAAGCACCTACTACAGAGGAATGGCTGTTTAAACTCTATGAGGTTCTGGATTTAGACAGAATTACAAGAAATTTAAGAGACGAAAAATCCGATGTATTTGTCAATGTCTGGGAAAAAGTCTTCACCTTTTTAGAACATAATTGGGGAATTTGGGCGGTAAATTTGAAAAAACAATATTAATAGTAATATTAAAAGGAATTATTAAGTAGGAAAAGAATTAAGGAAAATAATAACTTGATTGTTTTTTTTTCTTCCTTGTAGATTGATTTCATAGAAGAGTGAAACTAGCGAATTTAAGAAAATTTGAATAAATTACAATTTTTACTGATAATTTTGTTAGATCTATACAAAAGATATACAAAATGTTAAGAGTAATAGGAAGTGCATAAATAATTTCTGTAGTTGTTAGAGATTCATAACACTTAATAATGTCAACGATCCTCTCCTAAATTGCTGTTGTACCTTCCTCATTTGTCTGTTTTGTTTTGTTTTTTATTTTCTTTTTGATATTTGGTTTGTTTTGTTATTATTTATTTATCTTTTTTGCTTGTTTGTTTGTTATTTTCAGATTATATAGATTTTTTTCCTTTATTTTTTGTGGGGAGAGGCGAGGGGTTGGTTTGTCTCTCTTGTTGTTGTTGTGGTTGTTTTCTTTTTTTCATTTAGTCGATTATGAGTTTAGAATTAACACAATCTATCTTGTTTGTTGGTTATTTAATTGTTTGTATTGTTGTAATAAGTCATTTGATTGTTAGTTTTGTATTACTACTGTATATGTAAAATAAAATAAAAAAAAAGAATATAAGCCAACACAAATACACTGATTTCTCCTCAGGATATTATATAAACTGTAGCTGTTTTTTCCCCCAGAAGTGAAACATAAATTTCAGCACGAAAGAACTGATCTGTATACTCCTGTGTTGTTTGCTGTACCAGTACAAGGCAAGTGAGTACAAGAATTATATATGCAGGAACCTGGCACTACCATGGCAGCCTATGAATTTGCAGATTATGCAACATCCTACTGCATCAGCAGAGCAATCTCCTCTTACATAGTGTGGACAACAATAGATGCAGTGTGAGGGACACAACAGCCTGTGCACAATTACTACCAATAAAGTCAAGATATGACATCTTAAGGCAACATAATGACATGACATAATGACATGTATCACCAGATCACTGCATTGGCTGCCTGTGAAATTTGCCTACAGGCAACCCAATGCAGTTGCAGCAATATCATATTACTGAGATGGCAGCTGAAATCCTGGATGAAGATCTAACTGGAAATACACAGAGAGAATGAATATCATGGATTGGATAATTTCTACAAGACATTCAAGAGAAACTAGCAGTGCCAGAAGACTTTAAAAGGAGGATGTGGGTGGAAGAATTCTTCCGTAGATCGCTAAAATGAGTACCCAGCTTGTTGGGGGCAATTGGTTTACACATTTGTAAATTGCTTAGGGAATGCTTAAGTGCACTGATAAGTGGTATAGAAATGTACTTGCTATTGTTATTCTTCACTTTTTTTCTGCTCCTTTTTTTTTTATGTATGAAAAGGTTTCTGAAAATTGGCAGCAACTTTTGACCTGCAGCTGTAGTGCCAGTCATTTTGCCACTAGCTTCCAAAACCACCCTCTTAATGCCCCTGGCTAATATTATTGTTTCATGGGTTCCCAAAGGGAAAAAAAAAATCAAGATGTTAATTTCTAATAAGGAGATTTCCTGTTTTATGCCTGGAAGAATGCATTTGTTCATTTCATAAGAAGAAGTAGGGTTGGGTTGGGTGAGGTAGGGTGGGAATAATTGTTCAGGGCATCCGCTAAGCCCCCAATTAACAGATGTAAAAAGGTTCTTTGTCTTGTAGCCCTTCTTCTCCTCCCTTTCTGTGCACTTAAGCATTTCTGGAAAGCCATGCAGTCCCTAAGCCTGGGCAAGAAACATCTGTCTTTACACATTCAGATGAAGAGCATCAAAACAAACAGAATAATTTAAAGCTGACCACAGGGTCCCACCGGTTCCTCGGTTCCTCGAAGTAATTAAAAAAAGATGAGCTTCACCACCAATTAACCTACCAAGCACTAATTAGTGTTAATGAGGATTCCAGGCACTTGCTGCAGCTTGACCCAGAATGTCCTCCAGAGTTCACTAATTGGCTGATGGCAAAAGCAGAGCACAGATAGAAGGGGAGGTTAAAGTGGAAGGGATGCAGGTGTCTTGCTTATATAGCAGGGAGACCCTGGGAAATGGCATGCATCTGTACACAGAGAGAGTTTTCTCCCCTAACAAGGGCTGCAACTTGGAATCTGTGCTTTGACATGATTTGTGAGCAAGACTCAAGAGTTGCTACAGTTTCCAGACTCAGCTCTAGCAATGCTACTGGTGGTGAATTTTTAAGAAACAGAGATTGCAGTGGTTTCCTCTACACCACTGAAATGAGCAAAATCACCGCTGCTTTTTAGAATATACTTCTAATTTCTTATCTCTTCTTCATTTCAGTGGGGCTCGCTTCCAAGTAAAATGTACTTAGCACTGAGGAAACTAGTGGCCAGCAGCATCAGCTGGAACCTGGGGACCTGCTGGAAAAGGGATAAAGATATTCAGCACTGGAGACGAGAGGGAAAGACTCTCTTGCGGCTGGCAAAGTTAAAAAAAATGCTATCAGGCTTTTCTGTATTTATTAATGCTGTGCCATGAAATAAGCAATTTTCCCCATTAAATATGCAAATTGTTCTGTGAAATAAGCACATTTTCACTGTGAAATACAGGCCAACACATGGCCTACTTTAACTTTGTCACAAGCCTTGCCGTCCCCCTCTGGTTCTTTTGCAAAAAATATAATTAATAATAATTGTAAAATGGTTTCCATTTGCTAACATATGTGATAATGGGCTGGATCTTGATTTATATTTTTTGGTACAGTGACAGCTCTTAAAATTAAACTAGCTAATGAACTTCTTCTGTTCCTTTTAAATGCCAATTAACAATGCAGTCTTAGACATATTCAAGAAATATCTTTTATGGTTTTCAACTGGGATTACTCTCAAGTAACCAAGTATAGGCTTGCAGCCTTAGTTGGAGAAGTGGTTTTATTTTAGCTGATAAAAAACATCCACACTGTCACTGACAACGAAGTTTTAATAAATGTTTAAGGAGGAAAAAAGGACGTAGGAACTGAACAACTTGCAATTCATTTCCCTCCTCTGAAGAGTGCAAGTCACACATTTATGAGGCTTGCAGTGTGTTTTAGAGAAATAGCATATGCATGAACACATGGACCAGGGGTAGGCAACCTTTCCCCTTTAAGGGCCGAGGGACTTCAACTCCCAGAATCCCAGGAGCTATTGGCCAACATGGGACTATTGGCCAACATGGCTGAGGCTTCTGGGAGCTGAAGTCCCTCGGCCCTTAAAGGGGAAAGGTTGCCTACCCCTGACATGGACAGTTGAAACATGTGAATGGCTAAAAATTGATACAGTTGAAACATATGCACAAGCACATATTAAGCAATGTGGGAAAGTATTTAACATGCATGTCAAAAAGTTTACAAAAATGTACTGTACAAGATTTTCACATCTCTGAACTGGGCATTTCCAGGACTTCCATCTCTGTTCTCTCACAAACAACAAGGAATGTTTTTCAAGATGAATGTGTCCAGTGGCAATAACTCTGGAGTTTATCACATGGAAGGCAAAGCACCCAAATACTGTGGATAAACAGGGTTTAAATCCTGTGAATATTATGCAAAAATGAGATTGTTTTCAGACATGTCGGGCTAATTCAGCATTATCCTGACATTAACCTGTGAATAAAGCAGCAAAATCGCACTGCTTTTTACTTTCAGGATCCTGAAAGTAAAAAGCAGCACAATTTTGCTGCTTTATTCATGAGTTAATGTCGGGATAATGCTGAATTAGAACGACATCGTCTGAAAACAATCCCAGATTTAAACCCTGTTTATCCATGGGATTTGGGCATTTCCCTCCCATGTGATAAACTTTTCTGTTATGTTAATCTGTACAATCAGTATGTAAAGAGATTTGGAGCACCTTTGAGACTACTGAAAGAAATAAGTTGGCAGCATGAGCTCTCATAGACTTAAGTCTACCTCCTCAGGTGCATTCTGAGATGATTCCAAATCCATCTGAGGAAGTAGACTGAAGTCTATGAAAACTCATGCTGCCAACTTATTTCTTTCAGATAGCCTTTGCAGACTGCCAGAAATAGTGCAAATTGAGTCCACTTTAACTGCCCTGGTTCAGTGCTAGGGAATCATGGGAATTGTATTTTTTTTCTGAGACATTGAGACTTCTCTGTCAGAGAGCTCTGGTGCCACAATAAACTACAGTTCCCATGATTCCCTAGCCCTGAGTCAGGGCAGTTAAAGTGGACTCAATTTGCACTATTTCTGGCAGTCTGCAAAGGCCCATAGTCTCAAAGGTGCTCCAAGATCTCTTTATATTCTAATAATTTGAGCATTCATTTCCTTCCTGCTCTCTGAATCAAAAAGTTTCATACCACTTGAACATAGTATTGAGGTAAAGGTGTGATTTGGATGTGTCTCATGCTCCTTCTCTTAGGGGCTATGCAGACAGGCAGGAAAAGGTGACCTGAAGTTGCCTTTTCCCTAAGCTGCAGCAACCGCACTGCCTGCCCTGAGGTTGCCCTAAATGGGGATGGAGCAACCACACTGGGAGGAGTCAACGCAGTTTTTCCGAGGCTGTATTGAACCCCAGCAACTGCATCGCCAGCCCCAAGGATGCTACAAAGGGAGACGAAGCAACTGCATGGGCCGGCAGTGGTTGCTTTAATTTTATTTGTTCTCAAATGCACGCGCACGTGCGCAGAACCATCTCTCTACACCTGTTCATCTGTACAGGAAAATATCCCTGCACAGGACTTGTTATAGGGTGGTATACAGTCTGTCACTCTCTGTGTACAAAGGTGACTGAAGTTGCACAGGATCTGTCATACACTCACATAGCATGCAAGGATTCGCTGACCTCTGCTTCCCCCCAAGGAGTGGGTGTAGTAGACAGGTGCCACCCTTGGGTGAAGGAATGGGTTTGTCAACTGAAAAGACACTCCATCATCCTCCACAAAACATGTCCCACACAGATCAGGGGAAGGGGAGTGGTACATGCAAGGGAGGTTTGTGTGGACAGACTGGATACATGTAGCTGGTGGTCATGCAAAGGACATGGTCAACAGGACACATGGACAAACGTTACTCCAGGAGCCCCCCCCCCCCCGCATGCCAGGAAGACCAGAAGAGATCAAAAAAGCCTCTTTCATGCAAATTGCTGTGCATGCTGACAGTAAGCGTATATGCAACAGAATGCATTTATTGTCATAACAGAGGACAGTAGCTAGAGCGCATGTGTAGGGTTACAATTAGGGTTAGGATTAGGGTTACAATTAAGGTTAGCATTAGGGTTCTAATATTCAAGCGCACCTGCGCCAGTGCATCCACACCTGGAAGCATAGGGCGCTTTAAATTAAAGCTTGCATCGTAGGGTGCATGCTCTGGATTGCTGACTCAATTTCCACCGCATGTGCGACAGTGCATTTATATGGCCATTTTCTGGTGCATCAGTGTTGCTGCATACACACACACATGCGAAGGTGCATCTTCACCAAAGGAGCAGAAAAAAGCAACTCCTTTTTGGAGCGGCTTTTCTCAGCATATGACGGCTAGAGGGCGCTTTCCTGGAGACTTTTAGGTGTGCGTCATCTAAAGTCAACACCTACAAGTCACCCTCCAAGCACCCCTTTTTGCCCGTCTGCATAACCCCTTAGTTTCCCTGGGACTACTTGAAAGAAGGAGTCTTCCAGAGCATTCACCAGAGCTTAGAAAGTTCCTTTCTTGAATCTGCCATTGGGCCATGCAGCCAAAGGGATTCTGGTAGTCCCAAAAAGAACTTTCTCCAAAGCTGGCACTTATGTGTGTCTACAAAGCTTCCCTGTAGGATAATGTTACATTACATGTAAGAAGGAGGTGTTGACCTCCCAGCTCCCTGAGTAGATAGGCATCTGTATTCAGGCACCAAGTAAAAAGAGAAAAGAAGATAAATACAAATAGCTTTTGCAAGGTTGGTCATACAATGAGAAGCACTTAGATGAAAAAGAATCCCTGCCCCTGTGAGGCAGAAAGTGAGGCTCTTGAGTTTTAAATTGTGAAAGAAGAAAGATCAGGTTTGTTGTGCACAATTAAAATAAAAAGAACCAGTTAAAACCTTTGGACTGTGAATCTAAAGATAATTTCAGTTACAGGGAGCAAACAAACTTTGAGCAGATTTAAATATACAAATATACATGTTGATATTTTACCCAAATATCTTCCTATTGTAGAAGGCAGAAACATTATGAAGAGGCTAATCATGGCTGTTTTGACAGACAGTTTTTAGTTTACAGGAAGGACAGGCAACATACAACAAATGGACTGTATGATCCTCCTCTGTTATTTTTTGGGTCCCTGCCCTCTCCAGTCACATTTGCTGTAGCATTGGCAGTAGCATAAGGATGCTATTTCTCTTTAAAACAAGGAACACATGCATAGTGCTGGAGTTCTGTATGTGGAACTCTGTTATGGCTCCCTTGTCACCACTCCCAGGACTCACTGTGTCACTTATAGCCCCTTTCCAATGGCCATTTCATGGCTTGTGGAGTGTGTGTGGGGGGATCAGATGTCTAACATCTTCTGCCAAGATCCACCAGGGTCCTCGAGAGGTCTCAGCAGATTATGTCATCTGTTTGCATCTGGCTGTGGGAACACCGCCAGACACTTCTCTGATCCCTGCTTCTCTTCACCACAACTGAATGGCTGTACGTGTGGGGAGCTATTGGAACAACACTGTGAGTCCTGAGGGAATTTGGGTCACTTTACTAAGGGAAGGAACTAAAGAACCTCTCAAATGACCAAAAAAAAGTATATATATATATATATAAAAGGATAAGATGGAATCACACTTGCATATGTCTCTGCAAAGTTGCTAGTCAAAAAGTGCACACCTCGTTTCCCAGCCAAATCAAGCTCCTGGAGCCCTCCCTAAAGCATGAGTTGGCTTAAAAACAGGTTCTCCACATGCCTTGTTTTAAATGGAAGTTGTGGGAATTTTTACCATTGCCATCATGGCAAATTTGGTGGTACAGGGCCAGTAATGCAGGAAACAGATGGGCAACTCTGGGCCGCCCCTGAAAGCGGAGGATCGAGGCTGAGGCTGCCAGACACCTTGGCCTCAATCCTCCATTTCGCCGCCTGTGAAAGAAGCACTAAAATAGCGCTCCTTCTGCAAGCCACGAAAAGGGCACCACAAAAGGCATGGCATGCCTCTTCGGCGTCTCTTCTGGCTCAGCATGTCTGGATGCTGAGCCAGAAGGATGTCATTGGAGCGCCCTTCGTGTGGACGGGCCGTCGCGCTGATGACGTCCTCAGGAAGGGGATGGGGCGCCCAGCATCCGGCTGCCCCTCCCCATCCTGGGATTGAGGACGGCGTTTCTTGCTGTCTGCTTCTCCCCTAAATTAGGATATAAACCTTTGTGGATTTATGGAAGGGTAGTGTCCCCCTGGCAGTTGCCCACTCAAAGTTTGATTTACATCTTGGATGTCTTCCATGCGTTTCCTGGTGATATCCTATCAAGGCATTAATCAGGCCTAGAGTTACATAGCTTTAGCAAAGCTGTACCATTTAATCTATACATTGTGGAAGAAATATATGTGGTGAGTTGCAGAGGAGATTCTCAATCCTATGTGGTTTTCAGCACTGTACATACTTCTTAAGAATTAGACTCTATTGCAAGTAGACTCTAAACATGTGAAACTAGGAAGATCCACATAGCTGAAACCTACATGTGAAGATGTCCAGGTACAGGGCCCCGATCCAGATTCTACTTCCCACAAGGGAAGGTACATGTGCACAAGTCTGGACACTGTACAAAAATGATCAACTCTAAAAATATGCATGAAAGAAACCAATGTATGCTTGTCTCAGGAAAGCAACCAAAAGCCACTGAGCTACAAGGCATTATTTTTGCCAGGCAGTTTTTTTTTTTTTTTTAAAGCAAGAAGTGACTTGGAAGTTCGTTGTGGGGGGGGGGGGAGAGGGTTCCTCTGGGCCTAAACAGAGCAAAAAAATGTGGAAAAAAACTCCTAAGGGACATAAGGGTAAAATTGTAGGCAAAATGATTTTGGTGTGTGTGTGTGTGTGTGTGTGTGTGTGTGCGTGCATGCATGCAGTCAGGGGGGGGGAGGTGCAGACCTCCAAAATCCCTTGGGGGAATGTGGCCCCCTAATCCTCAACAGTTTAGCACCCTCAATTCAGAGGGATGTGTAGCAATAGCAAGCAGACAGCAGACAAAGCTGTCACTGGTCAGGAGAAAAAGCAGCTTAGGAGCTGGTATGGCAGCTTGCTTTCCTGGCAAAGATGTCTTCTGCTATTGTCACAGAACTTGCAGCCATTTTACCCTTGCTGCTGTGCCCTATGCAGTTACTCCAGCATAGTTATGCCAGCCAACAGGATTCTGGCCATTATTTATGAACTTGTCTCTATACATACAAATCAGTACATGCAGGTATTTTGCCAACCATTGCCCACTGGTGCCCTCTTTTTTAAAGCAATGCAGAAATGGTCACCTTAGATTACACGTACCCTTCCTGGATTATGTCATGCTATACAGAGACAGCATGGTTATCAGTACAAACTGTCAGCAAGCAAGAGGTGAGGCAGAAGTATCAAAATAACACATATCACAACATGTTTTTAATGGCATCCAAATCAGACAGACTGTGTATAGAAAAAATGCAGTGTATTGTGTTCCTCCAACACTTCACTTCCCAAAAGACAAGCACATGTTTTCCAGCAGGTGTGAAACAGCTGGGACACAAACAAGGCGATAAAAGACAGAGCAGTTCTCAGAAGGCACTCAAGAGGCCTCTGCATAAGCATGACACATCAACCTCAGGAAGGTTGAGACACTCCACCATTATCTAGTTTGCAGATGGACCACCCAGAAAACATGGGTGCAATTAGGAAGGAGAAAAAACAAATGCGGGTGGAGGAAGGGAGGCGGGGAATCCTTGACGGAAGGCACAAGGGCCAAAGGGCTGGCAAGGATTCCTGACATTGTCTGCTTACAAGCATTTAGGGAAGGATGGAAGAAAAGGAGCATGGATGAAAGAGCTTGGAAAGAGAACGTAATGAAATAAACGGCTATGAAAACATACCCATCTAGAAATGAGTCACGGCATGGCTGTTACATTTGCGGAATGCCAAATCAGGAAGTAAACATGGCTGGAGAAAGGGGATCATACACACTGAGTCAAGTTACACACACCCGTGTTACACACACAGAAAGAAATATACACACACAGCACTTTCCAGGTGACAATGATCAAGATGACTTTATAAACAAAGGCTCTGTTCCAAACAAGTGCAAATGGAACAGCTGGAGATGTAAACAGAGTTGCTTTTAAATAGCAGAGATCTCTTGGATTGGGAGGGGGCTGAATCTAGTCCCCTGCTCCCCCTCCCTGACAGCTGATCAGAAGGCTTTCAGCTTTTTAATAAAGGGGTCCATGTGTACAGAACTGGGAGCTGGACTGAGGATTGGAACTACACAGAAAAAATGTTTTTTGTTGCAGAATTTGGAAAGTTACCTTCAAAACAAACTAACACAATGGCATGCTGTACTCCAAAACTAAGGAATGGTGTGATGATGTTCTGAGTCCCAGATCATCATTCTATGATGCCTCAGTTATGGATGGTTATAGCATGCCTTTAACATTCATTCTTCTTCAATGGAAAATCTCTAAATTCTAGTTCACAGATATGGAATCCTGCTTCTGGATGTGCTATGAATACAAAATGTGTTATGTTGAGAGTACACCAATATATGATTCACATTGTAGTAAAAAGTAAGGAAGAAATAAAAAACAGTCATGTGATTTTTACTGTGCAAATATACCAATGTATTCAATAGTTGGAAATCTATACAATTAGTAACACTACCAGGAATTTGTGAAACAAAGAAGAGGAGAAGGATCTATTCTATGCTTTGAATTTTAGAACTCATTAGTTATGCAAATACATACGTCATTAGAGATCTAGGAAACTGAGTGACTCCATACAAATAGACTAAAATACAACCCCAAAGTTCATGGAATCTCTTAATTTTACAGTTATTAGCATCAACCTTGTCACATACTTTATTATGACAGATGGTTTACTGCCTCATGGTTTACTCTAGGTACTATTTAAGGAAACGGAGTTGCAGATTTAGCCTTCCATTTGCTTCAGCATCAGCTACAATATGGCAATTAGCTTACTTCAGAATAGATGTAAAAGACTCAAAGGTTGACCCTGCCCTAGCAGAATGGAATCTGTCTCTGAAGTTTCATTCTACCCAGGTTAGTAGTTTAGAAGGTTTGTTCAAATCCTGCTTCATTATTGTGAAGTTCTTGGCAGGTCACACAGTGCCATATTGTTTGAAGAACACAAGTGTTAGTTATAAAACCTTTTTGAACTTGTGGAGCGTTTCCATTTGCTGAAGCACAATTGCATTCTAAAAAGGGCTAGATGAAACTTGTTAGTGGGGTGGGGAGAGGAAAAAAATCACTAGAATTCTCCAATTTAGTGTCTTTCACATCACACAAAAGTCCCCCCCCCCATAGCACATGCTCTCCTGTACAAAGGGGAATGTAGTAATAGCAGTAGGTTCCATATGGTCTAGTGACAATGGAGAAGCATTCAACGTTATTGTCCAATTTGAGAGCTCTGTTTATTATGCAGCTTAAAGCTGAAAGTCTAACAAGCTGCATGGTGAAACTGGGATGCTGTTTGCTGGTTGTCTGAGCCTGGAAAAGTTGTTTTTGGATGACAGCTCCCAGAAACATCAGCTCAAACAATCACACAGTGAGTTTAATGGCTAAGCAGGGACAAGAATCTGGCTTTCTCAAATCTTAGTCCAAGCATTCTGACCACTACATCTCACTTTTCCCAGGAATTAACATTTTGCCATGGGCATCTGACCAATGGGTATGAGCATTTGGGTTTGTGAACTTGTACTGAGAAGTTACTGGGCACAAATCCACAGGAATAACAGAATTCCATGGGAAGAGATCCCAAAGGCCATCCAGTCCAATGCCCTGTCACACAATTAAAGCACTCCTGAAAGATGCCCATCCAGCCTCTATTGGAGAAGGAACAGCCTCTTCCCCCCAGAGCAAGGCTTCTCCTTTACAGAGTGCTTGAGGGCAACTGGAACAACTGGGCCTGAGGCCCGACTGATGGCTGAGAAAATGGAGCCATGCCTGGAAACCTGCTGATTGCTCTTGAGCACTTGGAGCGTCAATGTTGCACCATGAGATACTGGTATCTCCTTATGCGATGTCAAAGTACATATGCTGTTACATTGGCAAGTGTTGCCAAAAGAATTCAGGCCATTACCACCTGCTTTCCATTTTCTATCCTTACAGTTTTTATTTTATTTTATTATATATATTATATTTATTTTATTTATTTTATTATTTAATTTGGATGCCACCTTTCTCCAAGGAGGGACCCAAGGTGGCTCACAGATAAAGCATGAAAAAAAATCAGTAAAATTCAAAACAATTAAAATCAACTATAACAATATAAAATCACATAAAATATATAAAAGTTAAAAGCATAACTTATATGTTCTTGATATTGTTTGGTTTGAAGCAAGGGTTGGAAATGTTAGCACTAGCACGTTAACATTAAATTGTATAAGAAAATTAATTTGTTCAGGTTCAAAGTCTCAGTAAACATATAAAATTAATGTTTTACCTTAATTATTAATAAGAATAACAAAACCATTGCACCAAAAATAATTTAGAATGTCTTAAAATGGCCCTAAATGAACATACCCTTCCAAATTAGCATAATTATAATCTAATACATTAAAATAAAATGAGTTGTGTATTTGGTGCTAAAAATCTTAATATCATTGGCATTTAATTATTAAAATAAATTCATTGTGGAAAACTGTAATGAATGAGGAGCAAAATAAATAAATAAATCTTAAATAATTTCCAAGCTTTGTTTGGCAAAATCTATGAGAGCAGGCAAACTAATATTTTGGTGGGGTTTTGGGAGAAACCAGGTAAAATCACTTTGAAGTGGCAGCACTGCCCAACTGAAACATTACACAGGATCAAATAAGAAGCACTATATAGAGCTCTAGATCTGGCTTTTTGTAGCAACATATGATGGATGGAGCAGTGAAAGATGGAAGCTTTAAAAAAATAAAGTGGATGGATGGGTCAAGTTGCTGAGGAGTCTGGAGGATTCCATCAGGTAGCAATGCATGGAGAAAGAATAATGACAGGGGAGAAGGAATATTGATTTGACATGCTTCCAGTTAAGATGGAATTGCCCCCACCTCTTTCCATTACTATCACGTAGCATAGATTTTCTCAGCTCTTTGGACTTAGCTTCCAACTCTTGAACCTGCTCCAGCAAAGTTTTATGGTAGGTATGCTTGGCCCTGTATCACAGGAGAAAAAGACACAAAACAAAGAAACCAACACATCAGCTTTGATTGGTTGTAAAAGACTCAATTTTTCCATGCAGAGGGAGACAGAAAAGATCTTGCTTCAGCAGAGCTAGTCCAATGCAGTGTGGGTTACTCCAGCATTTTTTGCAAGGCTGCAGAGGATGCTTGGCCCAAGTCATGGATCTGATTTTATCTGAAGTTCTTAGTAGCAGCAAAAGAACAATTTACACACACCCCGTCCCCCCATATTGTATGTGTAGTTGGCTAGTTGCGATCTTAGGAAGATTTGGACAAACCAAGAGAATGCAGTAGTATAGAAGCAAGCACTGAAATACCTGGCACAGCATGCACAAAGAAACAGCAAAAGACCATTACCCTAGCACTCTTTTTGTATTTAGAAATTCTTTGGAAAAGACCACACACACTATAGATGGATTGTACCATTGGGACCTGGTGCTACTATCATGGGCCTGCTCAACAGCTGGTCATTCAATGAAAGGAGAAGAAATTTATTTTATATTCATAGAAGCAGAGCAAAATTCCATCCTATCCTTTAAGCAATGCTTTCCAGCACATAAAAATATCTGATGAGAGACACTTTGATGACTATGACCACTAACACCTTCAAGTATTAAATAAGTGGTTCTACAAGTGGTTTCCTCTCCTTCCATAACATGTCACTTTCAGTGAACCAGCCACCCAGCCACACACACATACATGTACCCATGTTTCCACGTATAGTGAACACAGAATCTACAATAAAAGCTTTAGAACAATTTATATGTGAAAATATTTGCATCTTCAGAGTGACTGGCAGGCCCCAGGGCACCTCTGCCATCTTTCTCCCCTTTGCAGTTTCTTTTTATGTTGCAGAAAAGATAATCTCACGTAAACTGTGAATTTGTAACTTGGATTTGTATGTTTCCATGTGATACCTTTTTTAAAAAACAAAAGCCCTCTAACCAACATTTTTAATACAGAGACCATATATTTTATTTCAGTATTACATATTAGATGTTAATTTACTGGGGTCAGCAAAATAATATAGACATTTTCAGGCCTCATCTCTAAACATTTTCACTTTTGCAGCTGTTTTTGTGTTTTAGGTATGAAGATGTTACCCAAAACACAAGGGTCCTGAGAGAGCACTCACACTTAATATTTAAATAGATGAATTTTATTAGCTCAAATGACGGCAGCCAAAGGGGTTAAGGTAACTAAAGTAGGGATCAAGCCTGTATATAATGTTTTTAAGAAACAGGAATTCCAAGTCCAGATTCAATGCAATTTTATTTGTAATCTAGGAAAATCAATAGTCACACATGGCATTTACTTAGGTACCCACTCAAGAACTAACAATATAAAGGTGGTAGCAGATAGTGACTTAAAGGGGTACTGAATCCAGATGTGTAGCTCCAATTGGGGGAATGTAGTGAAATGTAAAATGTCTCAGCAGCTGCCTTGGGACGGTATGGTGGCTAGCTTATGCCAAGGAGTCAGTGAGGGACAGACAGAGCATCTATCTGAATCTCAAATGAGAGTGAATTGGGAGTGCTTTGGCAAGTACCTTTATAGGGCAAAACATATCCCAGGACAGATTTCAGGAGGTGAAAAGATTTCCAGGAGAGAGGACTGAGCAAGGAAGTTGAGAATGGCCAGAGGATCAATGCAAATATCCTTGGACAAAAGGAATATCACTCCCAGAGGAGAATGTAGTTGGATTTCTGTTCATGTTTAAGTACTAGTTCTGTTGCCCACCATCACTTCTATCAATGCAGGGATCATGCAGATTTATCAATGTATCTATCTTGTCTATATGCTTTGTAGCTCTCCCATGCAGAGTACTGGATTTTCTTATATGGCAAAACAATTTCTTGCATTGGGGCACCCTTGAGGCTGATTTTTAAACATCCAATTGATATCAATTTGATATTGACATGGAGGAGGGGCTAAACTGGAAAAGAAACAAAGAGCCAACTGAAACAAATATTACATTTACACACCTTGTTAAAATGTCATTTAGGAACCTGAAGAACCCAGCTTTAGAATCCATGACTGAATGTTAGCTTGTATTAAATTAACTGTAATTAAAACCAAATTCAATTATTGCTCTGTGCAATACAACAAAGAGTGGTCAGTGGAAAGTATAAGCTTTCAAACTTCTGTTCTCAGTGGTGCTAGGAGAGGAAGTAGAGAGGAAAGGATACAAGCTTGAGGCTAGCAGAGCCTCGTTCCTGCTCATATACATACTACCAAATCATAGTTTAGTGTTATGTGTGAATATAGTGTCTAATTAAACCTCATATTTGAAAAATGTTTAAATGTAAAAATGCCACTGCCATTCAGTAAACAGTTATTTCAGGGAATATTTACTCGATTAGATTTCTGTGATACATCTTTCAAAGTGTAGTCACAGTTATTTACTAACAAAGGTATAGTGGGCCCACTGTATCGGTGGGCTAGTCATCTGTGAACTCAAGCATCCACGGATCACTCTGCCCCATTATTGTCAATGGGAACACGTATGGCAAGGCAGCTGCGTGCACATTGCCATGCATTAACTATAATGGGGCTTGAGCGTGCACATTTTTCCTCATCTGCACCCCTCCTCGAACCAAACTGCCATGAATGGGAAGGGTGAGTTGCATTCCCTCAAATATTTTAAATTCTATGCTAAAATAGCCACCATCCAAATTCTGATATTTTAGAAAATAGAAAAATATATTTTATGTATGATGGCCAATATAGGAAATGAAAGAGAGAACAGAATTGGAAGAAGAAAATGGAGAAGCTCCATTATATCTGAAAAAACAAGACCAGGAGCAGATTGTGGAACAAACAATGAATTGCTAAGATCAAAAATTAGAGTAAAGTTAAAGAAGAAAATTAAAACCAAACATTGTGCCAAAATACAACTTGAAGAACATCCCTGTAGAATTTAAAGATAACATAAAATATAGATCTGCACTTTTAAGACTAATTAACCAGGAGCCAGAAGAACTCTGGACTGAAGTCAGGGACCCTATCAGAGAGGAATGTAAAAATATACTATCTGCAGCCAAAAAGAAAGATAAGGCTCACTGGATGACAGATAAAACTCTTCAAGCAGTTAAGGACAGAAGAGAAGCAAAAGATCATAAAAATACAGTCAAAATTCTGAGTGCAACTGTTCAGCGATCTGTGCACAGGGACAAGGAGAACTACTATAATAATTAGAAGATAATTAGGAGAACTACTATAATAATTGGAAGATGACAATAAAAAAGGAAGAAAAAGAGACCACTTCCATAAGATCTGAGAAATCAAAGGGAAATTTAAACCAAGGATGGGGATGCTCTATGTGTTCACAGCAGAGGAACACATTATGTGACCCAAATACAAATAAAAAGACAATGGAAGCAATACACTGAAGAACTATATAAAAGAGATGAAAGAATGACAAGACACATTCAAGCTGCAGAGCACTTGGGAGAAATAAATCACCAGAAACTGTTAGAATACTAGAAAAGCTTCTTTAAGCTACAGAGATGGAATCAACTCTAGTTCTCACTAAAATCTGTCAACAAATGTTGAAAATAAAACAATGGCCCACAGAATGGAAATGGTCAATATACATTCCAATCCCCAAGATAGGGGACACCAGGGATTGCAGCAACCAGAGGACCATTATATTAATTGCTCATGCAAACAAAGTGATGCTGAAAGATTCTGCCCATAAACGAAGCAAGAAATACCAGTTGTCCAAGCTGAGTTCAGAAAAGGAAAAGGCACTAGGGATCATATTGCAAGCATACATTGGATAATGGAGCGCACCAAAGAATTTCAGAAGAAAATCAGATTTCCCATACCTTGGCTCAGTCATTAATCAGAACAGTGAGAGCAGTCAATAAAAAAAAAGAGTAAGACTTGGAAGGGCTGCTATGAAGAAACTAGACAAGTTCTTCAAGTGTTAAGATATATAATTGAATATTAAAGTTAGGATTGTCAATGCCATCATATCTCCAATTTCTATGTATGGTTATGAACTCTGGACAATGAGGAAAGCTTATAGGAATAAAATCAACTCATTTGAAATGTGCTGCTGGAGAAGGGTTCTAAAAAAGACAAATATTTATCCTAGAGCAAATACCCTAGAGCAAATGAAGCCTGAAGTCTCCCTAGAAACCAAGATGACTAAACTGAGACTATTGTACTTTGGCAATTGATGAGAAGACATGACTCACTAGAAAAGACAGCAATGCTTGTCAAGATAGAAGGCAGTAGGAAAAGAAGAAGAATACATTTCAATCAAGGAGGCCATGACCCTGAGTCTGCAAGACCTGAGCAGGGCTGTTGAGGATAGGATAACATGGAAGTCTCTCATTCATTGGGTAGCCATAAGCCAAAGATGACTTGACGGCAGTTAATGAGAACAACAAATTGGGAATGACTCCTGCCTGAAACTTTAGCCAGTGGCCAGTGATGTGGCCAACATCTACCTGGTTGACTGACTAGAATGGAAGCAGTGGGCCTTCACTAGGCTGGTCCATACATGCACGTTTATCACTTGATGACTGTGATATGATATCGTTACTTGTACGTTTTTCTATGGCACTTGTAACGTCTTCCATGTTGGAGTCTTTCTTGTATTTCCTACTGGCGTGAATAAATGTCTCAGAGGTCTGGGCATTCAAATACAGAGCTTGGATACAGTATGGGATTTTTATTTTTATTGGTAACAAGGGACACATAGTATTACTTGAAAGTTAATATTTTATTGTGGCATGTGTTGAATGATAAACGTTTAGTTGAACATCCTGCTGAAGTTTCTGCATGACCACAGTGATGCATAGGATAAGGCATTCAAATCCAGAGCTTGGAGGTAATGTTTTATAAATAACATTATCTGCAATGTGCTACTTTGGGTTTAAAAATTAATATAATGAGGTCTGTAATAGTTTTGCTGTAACAAGTAATGCTTAGTCATTATTTTAAAAAATTGCTGAGGGCGCATTTTCAGGTGACTGGAGTTCATCATATCTATTTAGAGTTGTAAAAGTCTTGAAAAAGTAACTAACATGGTGCAAAACATCAAGAAAATAAGTAGATTTCTCAATTAACCAAATTAATTATTTTTAAAATATAGCAGTCCAAACACTGTTCAGATATGTACATTATCATCCCCATCTGGTGGCTAGAAAGGAAGTTCATCTGCTCTTGAAAATACAGATTGTGAAACTGAAAGAAGATTACAGATATAAATTTGCAAAGATTAGAAAAGCAGCAGAGCCATTTTCAAATATAAATACTGTGAAGAATGTGAAATCACCAAGAAATAAAAACCAAAAACCAAAACCCAACTTAATCAGATTTAAGTTACTGAAACTTCTTAGGCTAATTATTAAACTCAGCTTCCTTTTTAAGAAGTGAAACTTTCAAATTTTCTTTTCCTGATAGATAAAACCTGCTCCAAGCTTTGGTCTGTTTCCTCAGTAATCTTTTCTATTGGCTTTGCATTCACATCCAGCTTAATTTGAGGGAAAAGATAAAAATACTGACCTTGAACTCTTCTGCTTTAAAAGAAATGATCTTTATTAGAGTAGACAGTAGGTAAAAGTTTGGATCTTTTAAAAAAATTGTGTGGCTCCATTCTATGTATTTTACTTGGAAGTAAAGACCAATGAAATTGATGGAGCAGTATAGTAAGTATGTATAGGAGTTCAGTTTTATAATGTTACTTTTAGTATAGAAATCCAACTTGTACTTCACCTCTCCATTCATTTTGCAGTTCCCTCTCTACATTTACACTCCATCATCAACATTAAATAATAGAAAATTCTGGGATTAAAGTCTATGGGTTCACAAATGACCATTCATTGGGGTAGAGCTGAGAAATTATGTGCTACACAAGCAATAACTTTATGCAACATGTTATTTTTGAGATCAATACAAGTACACCAGGATTTCTTCCTGTGAACTAACGTAACAACGAGTAATGTTGGTGCCCTACTGAGTGTAAAGGTAAAGGTAAAGGTAATACCTTGACATGAATGTCAAGTGGTATGATGATGATGATGATGATGATGATGTATTTATACGCTGCTCTTCAGCCAAAAGGCTATCAGAGTGGCTTACAAATGGATTAATTAGACCAGGGGTAGGCAACCTTTCCCTTTTAAGGGCCGAGGGACTTCAGCTCCCAGAATCCCAGGAGCTATTGGCCAACATGGGACTATTGGCCAACATGGCTGAGGCTTCTGGGAGCTGAAGTCCCTCGGCCCTTAAAGGGGAAAGGTTGCCTACCCCTGAATTAGACGGTTCCCTGCCCCAAGGCTTACAGTCTAAAAAGACAAGACATAAAAGGAGAAGGGAATGGTGGTGGGGAAGGGGAATAAGTCCAGCAGATTTTCTCTCCCTCTAAAGCCTGGACCAAAGCAGATGGACTGGAGGGAGGGCCCTTCTTCTTGTTCAGGCTAGGCCTGATGGAGCTGGCCTGCCTTCTCTCCCTCGATGATGGTGGTAACTGACTGTAGGGGGTGGTGCTCATCTCCATTACTAAGCCAAACAGCCAGCGTTGTCCAAAGACCACTCCGGTGGTGATATGGCCAGCATGACCTCACCAAATGCTGTTACCTTCCCACTGAAGTGGTACCTATCTATCTAATTGCATTTGCATGCTTTCGAACTGCTAAAAGTTGGCAACAGCTGGGACAAGTGACAGGAGCTCACCCCATCATCCAGCACTCGGGCCTCAATTGCCAACCTTTTGATTGTCAGAAATGGCATCTTAACCACTAAGCCACTGCATCGCTTAGTGTAGTTAGCAATATTTGCAAGGGTGCAGGGGTACAGCTACAAGGGGAAGGGGACTGAAGGTATTGTCAAGCTAAAAAAGAATTCTGTGTCCCAACTGAAATTTTCCTTCAGTCCCCAAATTTCTAACATTGTAGTAACTTAAAAGTTCTGTTTAGCATTCAGAAATCCAGTTTAGCAAAGGGGCAGGCAAAGTTCCAAGGGTGATATGAACACAGGAAATATAAAAGTTCTAGGTATGTATGATTTTCAACATCTCACTTTACACAATGCTACAAATTTGGGGACTGAAGAAAAATGTAACCAGTGGAGGAATTTTTATGGGGAGGGCAATGCTATCATTTCATTTCTTTATTTATTTAATTTATATCCCCCTTTCTCCCAACACAGGAGTCAAGGCAGCTTGCAGACATTTGAAACAAAGTACAACTAAAAAAATAGTATAAATGCTTTAAAACTATATTTCTGTTAAAACAATACACGTTAAAAACATTTTTAAAATACATTTTAAACACAATGAAACAGACACAACACATCCTATTAAAAGCACCATCTGCTGCAACAAGTTAACAATCAAAGGCTTGCCTAAATAAAATGGTCTTTGCCTGACGGTGGAAAAACAGTGTGTGTGCAACAAAAGCTCCTGTGGAAGGGAATTTCATTAAGTTGGGAGCAGCCACCAAGAGGTTTTTCCCCATGTTCTCACCAAAAGCCCCCTTTCTGAGCTACCCTCTGTCTTTGGCTCATCGCATTTCCTTCCCCAGGCCTAAGTGTCCACAAGCACAACACCATTTTTATGCCTATGAGTATCCATAAGTGCAATACTGTAGCAGGATGCTTCTGTAGTGTACTGGCCAAGGTACTTGTAACACAAAAGCGTTTCCCTTCCAGTATTGTGTTGTTGTTAGCTGCCCCAGAGTTGACCTTGACTCATGGTAACTCTGTGGATGAGATATCTCCAAGATCTCTTGTCCTCTGCCTCTCTGCTCGGGTCTTGCAGGTTCGGCCCATGGTCTCCTTGATTGAATCTAGCCATCTGCCGTGTGGTCTTCCTCTTTCCACTTTTCCTAGCATCTTTTCTAATGAGTCTTTCTTTCTCATGGTGTGTCCAAATTGCAACAACCTCACTTTAGTCATTCTGGCTTCCAGATCAGGTTTCACCTGTTCTAGGACCCATTTGTTTGCCATTTTGGCCATCCATGGTATCCTCAGCACTTTTCTCCAGCAACAAATCTCAAATGAGTTGATTTTCTTTCTATCTGCTTTGTTTGCTGTCCAGCCCTCACATTCGTACATGGTGATGGGGAAGACAATGGTTTGGACAATCCTAACTTTAGTAGTCTGTGGGGGACTGCAAACGGGCGGCTCTTGGCCACCCCGGGAAGTGGCGGATCAGGGCCGCGGCAACCCCATGCTGCGGCCCCGATCCTCCCTTTTGCTGCCCTGAAAAGAGCAGCAAAAGGCTGCCCTAAGAGCCGTCATGCAGCTCTTCAGCGCCCTTTTCGGCGCAGTGTGTTTGAACGCTGCGCTGGAAGGGTGTCCTGATGCTGCGTACCGTGCGTAATGGCGCCCGGCATCAGCGTGGGGTTGGGGTAGTAGGCGTATGGCTGCCCCTCCCCAACTCTGCCTCTAGGCCGGCCCTTTGGGCTGGTCTGCAGAGGCCCAGTGTTATGTCTTTGTACTTTAGGATCTTGTCTAGTACTTTCATAGCTGTTCTTCCCAGCCCTAGTCTTCCAATTTCTTCACTCTCCACTCTGATCAATGTTTGATCCAAGGTATGGGAATTCCTTGACTATTTTGATATTGTTATCTAGGTTATTCATTTGGGATATTCATGTAGTTCTTCTGAGGTCATTATTTTTGCTTTCTTAATATTCAGCATTAAGCCTACCATAGCACTTTCTTCTTTGACGTTCTTTAGTAATTGTTCCAGGTCTTTGCTGTTTTTTGCTAGTAGTATAGTGTCGGTTGTGTATCTTAGGTTAATGTTTCTTCCAAATGTCACTCCTCCTGCCTCTGAGTCTAAGCCTACTCTGTGTATGATATTTTCTGCATACATGTTGAACAAATAGGGTGATAGAATGCATCCTTGCCTTACTCCTTTGCTGATTGGGAACCATTCTGTTTCTCCATATTCAGCACTGACTGCAGCTTCTTGTCATGAGTGTATGCATCAAGACAATCAAGTGCCATGGCATTCCCATTTCTCTAAGAGTAAGCTATAGCTTTTCATGATCATGAGCATTATCTTGCTTCTGTGAGAGATTAGTATGATGGTTCAGTAATTACTGCAATCTTTTTGTCTCCATTTTTGTGGATTGGAATGTAAGTTATTTCCAATCTGTGGGCCACTGTTTTGTTATCCATATCTGTTGGCATATTTTATTTAGAACTGAGATTGATTGGCTATGCGTATGGATGGTAGCAGTTCTATTAGTATGTCATCTGTTCCTTATTATTTGTTCTTTTCAATTGCTTTGAGTGCCAAAATAGAGAGTGCACCTTCATAAGTTTCGTCTTTCCATTTGTGATTCATCACTTCACTTTTTAAATGTAACTCTTCTGTGTATTGCTTCCATTATTATTATTTTTTAAAAAATCAATGTGGTTGTGTTTTAAGTTCCTCTTCTGATTATAGAGCATCCCCACCCTTGGTATGAATTTCTCTTTGAAATCCTGGATCTTGTGGAAGACATCTTGTTCTTCCTTTTTTGTTGTGGATTCGATTTTGCTGTATTTGTTGTTGTAGTAATTCTCTTTATCTCTGTACACTAATCTTTGTATAGTTGCATTCATGGTTCTGATTTTATCCCTTTCTTCAGGCCTGAACAGACTGCCAGAATAGCACTGAGCCAGGGCAGTTGAAGTGGTCTCAAGCTGGATTATTTCTGACAGTCTGATCAGGCCCTTCCTATACTTTTGTTTCTCATCTTTCGTTTACTGCTTAAGGCATTTAATGTGACATTCATTGTTTCTTCTCTTTATTTTTGGCCACCACCATCATCTTTCTGTATTCCTTTCTGACTACGTCTTTGAACTCTTATTCATTGTCCTTTTGGTTCTTGGTTGACTAGTTTTAATAGTGCAAATCTATTTTTCACACTTTCTTTAAACTCTCTTGGAATGTTCTTCAGGTCATATTTTGGCATGCTGATTGACTTGGTGCTCTTCTTCAGCTTTATTCTTATTTTGGATATTAGTGGTTCATGGTCTGTGCAGCAGTCTGCCCCAATCTCATTTTTGTTGCAGGAATGGAGCTTGTCCATCTTATGTTAGCTGTTATGTAATCTATTTGGTTTTTGTGTTGACCATTTGGTGGTGTCCCTGTATATAGTCTCCTCAATGGTTGTATAAAGAAGGTATTTTCAAAGAATAGATAATTGGCCTCACAAAACCTATCAGTAGCACTCCTGTTTCATTTCTTGTGTCAAATCCAAATCTCCCTTTGATTCTGTTGTGCTTCCTACTTTGGCAAGTAGTCCTGTTTTGACATGTTGTCTATTTCTTCCTTCATTCCATCATATAAATTCTTGATTTCTTCTTCCTCTGCCTCTGTCATTGGTGCATATATTTGGATTATGGTGATGTTTATTGGGTTTTCCCAAAGTCTTATTGATATTATTGAGTTGGTCTTCATGTTATATCCTTTGACTGATTTTGCTATGTCTTTCCTCACTATCAGTGCTACTTGATTCTTTCTCCTTTTTTCATTTCATGAGTAGAACACTGTGTAATTGTTTTACTCAAAATGTTCAATTCTTGTCCATTTTAGCTCACTCACTCCTAGTATTGCTATGTTTATTCATTCCTATTCCTTTTTTTACTATGTCTAGATTCTCTTGGTTCATGCTTCTCATATTCCATGTACCTATGATGTACCACAGCTTTGGAATTTCTTTTCATTTTTTGAACTGTGTGCTGTGTGTCTTCCTGCCTTTTTGAGATCTGTTGTGCCCATGGCTACATATTTTTTGTGCTTGTACTCTGTTCTGCCCTTTTAGCTCTCTCTTTGTGTTCTGTCCCTGCCTCTTGTTCTGTTTTGGATGGTCTCTTCTTGGGGTTTTCTTGGTGAGAGTTTGCTACAAGGAGTTCACTTTTGTGTCCCTCCACACAGTACTAACATACGTTAGCTACAGTGTCACTGTTGTGCCATTTGAAAGCCTCCACCAGTGTCACCCATGACTATTGCTGCTGTCCAGTAGTTGTCTACCATCCACCTTTGGAACTGCTCCAGTTCTCCCTCTTTCTTTTCCCTTCCAATCCCCCTTCCAATGTATCTCTCCCTCTAGTACTCTCCTTTTACTTTCAATCCTGCTTTCCTCCCTTCTCACCTTCTGCTAATACACATCCACAGTAATTTAATGCTGAGATTAAGGCTAGTGCCTTTCACTTTCACTTTCTGAGTGTTTTGTTCTTTCAAAAAAGAATATAAGTTGCTACAAGAGGCACAATGTTCAGTTCTTCAAACTTACGCTCTCCATGCTACATCTTTAACAAGGCATGCTGTGGGCACCAGCAATAAACCGAGCCAGAAGTATCCACATCTCAAGACCATTCCTGCCTGTAAAAAAAGCAGCAATAAATATGGCATTCATCATGATTATATTATAGTTCATAGTAGAGATATCTGAAACGGAAGGCTATGGTGACAACACTGCCACGAAAGGAGAGAGATATAATACCATAAAAGAATGTGTAACATAATAATAATAATAATAATAATAATAATAATAATAATAATAATAATTTATATCCCGCCCCTCTGCAGGGCAAATTGATCTAGTGATTTTATTTAACAGGCAAATTAAATTAATTTTTTCCCATTTGATTTATAACTCACTTCCCCCCCCAGCACTGGACCTGTAGGCAGCTTATAAAACTACAACTATTACAGATTAAAAAGGAGTACCGATAAAAACATACAAAAGGTTACCACTGTTAAAATGCAATGAAAATAAGTATAATGTTAAAACACTTAGAATAAAACAAGTGGGGAAAATGAAAAAAGGAAGGAAGAAAGAACCATTTCTGCTTCCCTTACTGATATGAGCTCAGCATTCCCTTTGGAGAAGATATTTTCTCTGCCTTTGGATGTCCCCAGTCCCAGCAGCAGCATGGGTCTCTGGCAATGTATAGCCCATCCTCCAAATCCAAGGACTCTTACAAATTGCTTATTGTAATTACAAGGCAGAACAGCTGTTTTAGAGCATGCCGCTCTCAGAGTATGTTACTATGACCACAAATTACAGTGGCCTCTTGGTATCTACTGGGGTTTGGTTTCACGACCCTCTGTAGATCAAAAAATCCATGGATGCTCAAGTCGCATTATATACAATGATATATTAGAATGATGTCCCTTATATAAAATAGCAAAACCAACGTTTGCTTTTTGGAATTTATATATTTTTGGAATATTTTAAAGCCATGGATAGTTGAATCTGTAGAGAAAGAATCTGTGGCTATGGAGGACCAACTGTACCCTATCATGACTGTGCTGCATATCTTTAGATCAGGGGTAGGCAAGCTGTTCCCTTTAAGGGCGGAGGGACTTCAGCTCCCAGAATCCCAGGACTATTGGCCAACATGGCTGAGGCTTCTGGGAGCTGAAGACCCTCAGCCCTTAAAGGGGAAAGGTTGCCTACCCCTGCTTTAGATTGTTTAAAGACATTGTGTGGTTAGTGAGTCTCAGTAGTCCAAACTTTGCTTTTAGCACTTTAGGAGGAAAGTCACTCTTTGCTTGATTACAGAAGTTGGTTGATATTGCTTCAAAGAGATGAGCCCATCACACATTGACATCAACAGACACCTCTTTCTCCACTAAAAATCCTCAACAGTTTTTTTTTTTTGCTTCCTCAACAAGTATATGACATTGAACTAAGTTTGTTAATAGAACAGACAGCTGAGGAGTTTTGATCATATAGTGGGAAACAGGCTCTTAAAGTCAGAAGAGATTTTAGGTGCCTGCTTGGATTGCAGTACTGATACATCTTATTGTATGTCAGATCTACCCAGAGTGTTTTGCTGGTAGTCTCTTTACAATTCAACTGAATTTAGCAACAAAGCTGTCATAGCAGCACAAGTGCTAGACAGGTGGTTTTCAATGCACTGATCAATTCTTTGATGCTAAATCCTTCACACTATTACTGGAATGCTGGAGGAGTGGTAATCTTCTACAGCAACTGAAAATAAGTGATTTACTAATATGCTGAGGCCCACTGGAGGAGGTATACAATTTCAAATCTTGCTAGCCACATTAACAGTATGGCTCACATGGCATACATTTAGCCTACAGCTCAGAAAATTTACTTTTTGGACTATAGTCCCTAGACTCTCCCAGTCAACGTGGCCGAAGCAAAATGAAGTTGATTTCTCTCGTTTCTGCATGAATTTGTCCCACTTTTGTGTGAGTTTTTGCCAATCTTTGTACAGTTTGTCCTGCATTTTGTAATGTAGGCCTTCTTTGCAATATTGTGTATACAGAGACTGTAGTCAAGAAATCAGAAGACAAAGACTTGAAGGCAGCTATAAAGAAACTAGTTAAGATCCTAAAGAATAAAGATATAACATTGAATACCATAGTCAGAATCATCCATGCCATAGAATATCCTGTTCTCCACAGCGAGATCAACTCATTTGAAGTACAGCCCTTTCTCAATAGGAATCAACCAGGCCCCACTGTACTTACTTATCACTTATTTGTAGTAGAGGAAGCCTGCACACATACAAATATGAAAGCTGTTTATAAATTTACTTCATTCATTTTTTAGTTTCATCAGTAAATCTTGCCATTCCTCCAGTGTGCTCAAGGCAGCCTATATGGTTTTTCTCCTTATCACTTTCTCCTCTCAACAACCTTGTGAGATGGATAAAGTTGAGAGCTAGTGTTCCCCCTCCTCCTCCTCCTTCTTCAGTCATAGAAATAGAGTTGGAAGAGACCTCAAGGGCCATCCAGTCCAACTCCCTGCCATGCAGGAATACACAATCAAACCACCCCCAGCAAATGGCCATCCAGCCTCTGATTAAAAACCTCAAAAGAAGGAGACTCTACCAAATTCCAGTGTGAGTGGAAGGAAGAAACGTGAATCTTGCAATTTATTGGAGGAAAGGGTTTCCCTTGCTTGTTCAGAAGGGGGTACAAAGAGGAGGAAGATCCTGGAATCTTAGAGTTTGGGGTGGCTCGAAGGGGTTCCTGCTTGGTTAGGTGAGAGGTGAGCAACGACTTTCTCCACTTGGCAAACGTGCTGGCGAGGATACAGCAGAAGATGCTGCAGCTATTTTCCTGTTCTGTCCTCTTCACCTGCTTCAGAAGATGCAACAGGAGATACGCTTCTCCACTTTTTCTTGATGTGCTTTCTCCACATAGGAAGCCTACTGGAGAAGACACAATAGAAGAACACTACTCTAACCAATTCCTGTTGTCTAGGTGCTTCTCTGAAGAGGAACTCTCATGTAATGGCAGGCCAGCTTTCCCCAGCCAAGCCCCCTTAGGACTAGCAGTTGCTTTCTCTTTTGTTCCTTATGGAGAACATCTGCACATTTTGAAGCCTGGTAAACGTAGGCTTTGATATTTTGTGCTTTAAACCTCTTTGAAAATTGGTGTCAGATTCATAAAATCACTAACTTTGTGGCTGCTTACATCAGACTCAATTTACATTGCAAGTCTAGGAACACGATCCTGACATAAATCAAGAGCCGCTCTTAGTTTCTTCCGTCTCTCTCACACACTCCAATTTCAGTCCTCCTGAGTCTCCAGCATTTTGTAATCTTCTACCAAAAGGAAGGAAAAACAGAGCCCTCCTTCACTTTCTGGACACTGAACAGGCCAGTACTGAACTATGTAATCTTCCTCCACCTCCACAGACAAAACTCTTTATTTATTGCACTCCAGGAACAGTCAGTCGTGTTAGTTAAGCCTCCATAGGGGAAGGAGGAAAGTTAGTACACAACTGGTTAAAATATTTTCATGCTCTGATAAAGTATGTTGTTAACCAATAAATTAACTTGTAAGTTGCTGGGAGAAGTGAGTAACTAATAAGTACATGACTAATTCAGCTAGTTGAATGGAAAGGCTGCTCATGTGTAACTCTTTTTTTTTCAAGTGGTTATCTGTGAATTCACACAGGTGGTTGCTTTGTGTCTGAGCAGAGCCTGTTGGAAGTGTTTAGAGCACAAGGAAGGTGATTTTGGCAGTAGTCCTTCACTCTTTGATGTACAAGCTTTGGCATTCCTACTCTTTCCTAAGCTTTGCTTAGCTCTAGAAGTTTCCAACAGAGTGTGGGAATGTACAGAACAATTCATATGAGAAAGTTGCAGATCTTTTGCAGAACTAGGATGTTTTGAATGCAAAACTTGCTCTTTACCACAGTGCAAAGCCCAACCTCATCTTTGATACCCAAGAATCTTTGGAAACTCATGTGTTTTGTTTAAACACTAGACTACCTGTTTAAAAAAAATCCCTCTGAACAATAAAGATGCAAAGGAAGGTAGCTGCATCCCTTCTATCAGTCTTTTTTACAGGACTCACAAATCTAACCCATTTCTCCCCTTTTCCACCTGCAAAGATGGAAATTCACATTTTATAAAGGAAATATACTTTCCTAGGCCCTAGGTACTAGGCCCTTCATCCAGGGATTTGAAGGAGTGTCAAATATCTTGAATGGGTGCATTATTGAAAATGCTCGTAACATGACCATTTAAAAACTCCAGACAAAATAAAGCACAGAACACACGTCAGAAAACACTCCCTCAATTTTTAACTGAGGATAGGTTTTACAAGATCATTGAAGGGAAAAGACAAAATAGCTTCATAGGAATAGGCTGTCCACAGGCACACTGCAACAAAGATGAGAAGCCCTGGAAGGAGCACTGCTGAATCTAAAACAAAGATATGTCATTTCTTAGTAAGTTCCTCAAAGGCTCTGAGTTTCAGTCTGTTACCAATGACCACATTGTCAGGACATCTGTTTTTATATATTAAAGTACAGGAAAGAACAAACTTACTATAAAACCCACCCATGAGGGACATAAAGTAATATCTCAAAGTTTTCTTTCCTCTTTTTATACTTTGGCTTTGGCAATTATAAAGAGAACCTTATAGGAGACAAAATCCAATAGGAATTCATTTTATTTCCTTTTCTAGCCCTTTCAATTGTCCCAAATACCTCTTTCCCACACAGATGTGGGTCATAGTTTCCTTTTTAGAAAGCTGAATAGGGAACAGAGAGAATAACCCTTCTTTGGTTTTTCTAGCCAATTGAGATAAACTTGCAACTTGTTCACTTCCTAACAATTAGACATACTAAGATTTAAAAACTGTAAAGACATACAGGATTTTAAAGGATGCATGTGGAAAAATTGTAACTTTTTTGTCTGTATGCAGTAAATTTGTTAAGTGCATGAGATGTTAGAATTAGTCTTGAAAACACATACCTGCATGTTATCTACAGGAAAGGAGATTCTACCTAAACATTAGGAAAAAGCTTCCTGATGGTACGGGCTGTTTGACAGCAGAATGCACTGCCTTGGAGTGTGGTGGAGTCTCCTTTTTGTTTGGAGGTTTTTAAACATGGATGACCATCTGTCAAGGGTGCTTTGATTGTGTATTCCTGCATGACAGGGGGTTGGACTGGATGGCCCTTCCAGCTCTATGATTCTATGATCTAGTTAGCTGGGATATATATCAGAGAGCAGACTTGAAATCTTGAAAAGTGCAAATAGATAGAGGGATCAATATATACATGTGGATCCAAAGGTGCTGCCTTGTGAATCAGTTAAACTAATCAAAACAATTTGCTTCTACAAGTGGAAGCAAGGCAGCAGCATTGTATAATGCCCTGCACATGTAGACATGTAGCAGTTATTTTTCTTCCTTTTGTCCTTTCAATCTAGTGTTGTTTCTTTATCATCAGGTGTTTTGATTGTCCAACATAATTTATAAAGTTAGTAATTGATTCCACCAAGACTCAGAAATGCCTATTGTGCAAATGTGCTCCATCCAGTGTTGTATTAACAGACATCCAGTTGTGTAGTGGTTCTTTCCTGTCCTCTCTTTATCCTTGAAGTCCCCTTCCTGTTCCACAAGATGCCTAAAGATGTGGGTGAAGGCTGCATTTTTTCAGAACATGGATTCAATGCATGTATACTCTCAAGTGGATAATCAAGTTAAGTTGTAGAACCAATGTCAGTGCCAATTGAGCCTTCAAGAGGAGGGCATTCAACAACTAAGTAGAAAGACCTCTGCAATATCCCCTCTTCAGTGTATTGTGATGGAGAGGTGGGGTTGCTAGAGCAGATCTCACTCTTGAGCATTATACACATGCTCTATGTCCACAGAAGTCTAAAAAAATGTACATGGCAAGGTGCAGAAATTCAGGGATATAGAATCAAAGAGGGCCATCTAATTAAACCCCCTGCCATGCAGGAATACACACTGTTTACAGTTCTTCAGGAGACAGTGTAAATCTAGCTTTGCATGAATTCTGCAATAAAATGAGACTCCGGTAGGCTTACAATGTCCTCCTGTCTGTTTGGGTGAAGATTACAGTGACTGAAAAGTGAGGGACATGTAGAGTGCACAAAGGGTCTTATGGGCACAATTTGGTCAAGTTCTTCAATTTTAAAAGGTTCAGGCATGGCATTTCATGTATGGGGTTTCTGACCATCTGGATCAGTCAGTTCAGAACATGCCATGGATGGCTTGATTAGACAAGGGTAATGAAAAAAGACATTTCCATCTTTGAGAGGACTCAGTGATATATACATATCTGATGAAGAGTCCCAGCTACTGATGAAGTTAGAGTCACTGGCAGCTCATGGTCTGAACAATGGCGGGTGGGGAGCTCATCTTGTAAAAGCAGGATGAGGTGCCACCACCAATTCCCCTCTGGGAAGACAGGTTGCCGTGGCTAGAAGTCAGCACTTTCAAACTACAGTTTTCTGTCCCCCCCCCCCAAATCTTTATATATGATGTACACAAAAGTTTCTTTACTTGTCTGTCTCTAAGCCACTGCATTGTTAAGTCTAGAATCAAGATGGTAAGGTGTCAAGGCTAAGCTTCTCAGTAACAAATTTTACAGGCAATGAAACTTCTGCTTGATGTCTGTCAGACTGGGGCCAGATTTGGGGGCTAATTTTCAACCATGATTGCTCATTCCCACCTTTACTCCCAGAAGGCGGTGTTTGGCAGTGGGGAAAATAGATCACATGACCATGGATCGCCAAGCACTATCATGGGAAAAAGTGTGATGAGAAATTATGCCAAACCAGTATGCTTCCAATCTTAAACTAGGATGATTGTTGTGGGATAGCAGGCTGATGTGATAAAGTCCTGCACAGAAAAGCCTCAGCTGGAAGCACCCTGAATTGGTGGTCCTTAAAACTGAAGAGATACTTGGGGTTATTTTTTGGTAACTAATCTGATTCTGGTATGCTATGGGAAAAGGGATTGGGGAAAAACCATTACTGGCCTCTTCTTATGACAGTGAAAGATAGCAATTGTTTAATGAATTTTATATTATACGTTTCTTAACGTAGGCGCCTTGTTAAAATACTAAACATTTTAATGACAGTAGGGTTGTAATTCTTGGCTAATGTTTTTTTTTAAGGAAGCAATTTATAAAGTAAGCACTTTTCTCCTCACTGCAAGTCCTCAAAAACTATGCAGTTTGGGTCTTGTTCTGAACAAATTTCACAAATAGTGTTTTTGCACAGACAACAGCATTTTCTGTGCAGAACATATTTCTCTGCAGAAATATAATTTTCTTTACAGAAAATACTGTTTCTCATGTAGAAAATGCTGTAGTTTGCACAAAATTCACAATGCTGTGCAGGTATAATGCAGTCGGATCTCCATATCCACACATTTTCAAGTCCTGTTGTTCTTAATGGTGGTGCGGTGCATGCATGCCTGCTAGCCAGCGGCGTGCACGTACTGCCATTGAGAAAAATTGGGCTTGCCATCCGTGGATGGTTAAATCTGATAGGGACAGCAGACTGTATTATTTTTTATGCAGAAAATGCTGTTTTCTGTGCAAAACCCCCCCCCCCTGCACATGCAAATTTTGCACATATGATTCTCAAACCATGAAAATTGTCAACAGTCCAGGAGTCTTCTTTTCAGGATTTCATGAAACAACATTTTCATCCAACTTTAAATATTTTTGAATATTATTTCCATTCCTGGACAATAGGTATGTTTATTTAATCAGTTAAATCAATATTGTGAGACAAAAAGAATCTAATCAACTAAAAATTATCCAACCTTTTCTGCTTAACTATTGTTTAAATACATTCCTGGAAAATGCTAAAATAGTCCATCCAGTGATATCTACAGGTCATTAAAAGCCACACGTAGTGAATCTGACACATATTCAAAACATATTATTTTTGCAATGAAGCTATATAGACAGAGAAATGTAGAACACAATTCAGAAAAACATAATTGTTTGAAACAGACAGTGGGTCAAAGTTGCATGATTAATAACTTTTTTGATGTGTTGTGTCAGTCTACACTTATAATTTATGACATGAAGAGGCCATTCAATGACACCCTCAGTTATCATCATTTTAGCATTGGTAGCCTGATTTCTTCTCATACAGTAAATTTTACAAGTAACCCAGCCTCACATAGTAGTAAATTTTATATAACAATTATGCCTTTATCATCTATGCTGCAGGGGGGGAAATAATTAAATTTTAGAGAAACCCACCTTTGAATGAAAGGCTCACAGGGAGTAATTATACTGAACAGAAGCCAATGATTCCTAATGAAGATATCTAGTACAGTAATACAAAATGTGATATCAATGCACCAATGGGCCAAATTAAGATTACTGAGTGAATAATAATACTGAAATGTTCTCCTGTCTATATGTTATACTAACAAGAGATCAGGGGAGAGGAATTGTACTGATCTTCCACCTTCTAAGAGCTTTTGTTGTAAGCCGCCCCGATTGTTGTAAGCCGCCCCGATTGCGTTGCAGAGGGGCGGGTTAGAAATAAAACCTATTATTATTATTATTATTTTAGACAAGGTGCTGAGAGGGAGGATGAAACACTGTAGTTCCCAATCCAGAAACTCCCCGAGTATAGAAATTAATGGATGCATAGGTTCACAAAAGCAAGAACATTCTCCCATTTTTTTGCATTACCATGGGAGCAGTCAGCGCTTCAATGTCAGGAGTGTGGTAAATCCTCATTGGGTTTTATTCCAAACTTTGAAGGAGTTGTCCAAGATGCTGATTCCTTTCTCTCAAAACATTTAGCATCTTGGAAAGATCTTTGAAAGTCTATAATCAAACCCAGAATGGATTCACTGCACCCCTGACATAAAAATCTCAAGCCACTATTTGGCTTGTTACCTGAGTAAAGGGGAACAACTCAACCTGGAGTGAAAGGGTGTGCCCCCCTCTCCCACTCTGATGTCACTAGGGGGTACACTAGGGGGTACGTAGGGTGCAGAATGTACCGGGTGACACCCCAGAAGTGGGGAGTACACCCTGGTGGGGCTGGCACATCTGCTGGGCGAGCGAGAAAGGACATTATTTCTCTTTCTCATTTGCCCAACAGCTGTGCAAGGCCCTAAATGACCCTCCGGAGGCTGCAGCACTGCCACCCAACTAATGGGGGGTACTGGGGGGGCAATGCTTTTCATTTGGGGTCCAGTGTAGCTGCTCCTCTGAACAGCTGCACCAGTTCCCAAACGGCTGTCGGGAGACCAAAACACTAGGAGGTGCCTTTAATTTGGGGTCAAGTGTGGCTGCTCCCCTGAGCAACTGTGCTGGGGCCTGAACAGCAGTCCAGGGGCTGCAGCACACACACCCAGCAGCTGTCTTTCTGGGCAGTGGTGGGCCAACTGGGGGGCAGGCAAGCAAGGCATTGGGAGGGAGGGAGGGAAGGCAGTCTGCCTCCACTACCCCCTCTGCACTGGCTGATAACAACCACAGGGGTATTTATTTATTTATTTATTTATTTATTTGGAGTATTTATTCCCCGCTCTTCAGCCACAAGGGCTCTTGGAGAGGCTTACAAATGTTTAATTAGACGGGTTCCCTGCCCTCAGGCTTACAATCTAAAAAGACATGAACACAAAAGGAGAAGGGAATGGGAGTGGGGAAGGGGAAGGGGATCAGGTCCAGTTACTGAATTGACATTACTGCTCTGCATTTGTTAAATACTCAACCCATCCTCATTGGAAGCCTCACAGTTGTAAACCGCTTAGACATCCCATAGCGTGATATGAAGAGGTATATAAATAAGCTGCATAATACAATTAAAGGTGTGAGAGAAGGGACTATGGGAGTTGTAGTCAAAGGTTGCCCACCCCTATTCTAGACTGTGGCAATAATAATGAAGAGAGAAGTACATTTGCAGCTAGAGGTTTTATGTATGCCCTTGAGACCCAGGATGAGGATGAGAATTAGAATGTTCTATAGAAACATTTCCTGATCAGTGAAAATACCTTTCATGTCTCATAAATTCAAAGGAAAGGAAGTTTTGCATAACAGAAATGAACCTGGCTCTATATGTACTATTTCATGCATAATTTTCTCTCCTTCATTACTCTTTTCATTGCAACAGGAATGGACAATTTCCAGGGCTTAATGAGAATAAACTGGCATCCCATGCCATAGCAGCAAAAAGAAGATTTTTTTCCTTTAGACAAAGGTATGAACTCTACATGCTCTTCAATTAGAAGAATAAGTGTGCATTCAAGTCTTCCAAGAATTTGATTCTACTTGTAAACAACATGCATGGGGAAACAGAATTTCTTTTAAAAGAAATGCTGCACTTTTTTTGCAGCAAATTCAGCAACAGCAAGGACCCCTGCTTGGTGTTTGCAAGAATGGACAGGGATACATGAACATGGGTCATATGCTGCCCACCCCTTCCATTACATTGCTTAGCTCCAGAGTAACCCCTGGGTGTTATTGTATAATGGAAAAGTTACAGCCCCCCTCTCCATATTCCCCAGCCTATTGTTTAGATTTATGAATACACCACTCAAATTACAGCACATACACACCATGATGAATTATTTTCACACCAAATCTGCAGAAGCTCCTTATATCGTTTTTGTAAGCATTTCAAATTTCCACACTTTCACGTTGCTGCTTTGAACATATATTATGTTAGTAAGCTTTGTTTCTTGGTGTCTACAATTAAAACTAGATTTTGTGGCAATCTCCAACACTTTGCTGATGTCACAATGATCCACCAAATTTTAAAATAGATTAACTGTTTTTCATCATCTGACAACCAGCAGAAAAGAGACCAAGAGATCAATAGAACCAGTTGATTTGAATGATTTGTGGAGGACTACACTTTTCTTTCTAGATGGAAGAGTTAAACATAGTTTTCTGGGTACTGAATTTGTCTATCTTGTCTATCTTGAATTTGTCTATCCTAATGACCATGACTTCTCTTCTTTGTAGAGCAACTTCTATCTCAAGTAATAAGGGTTGTCTGAAAGTATCCATTATAGGATGACTTCCATGCTACCAGGTTTAAGCAACCAAAAGTCTTTCAGCAGGTCAAACTCCAGAATCTGTTCCATGTGGGGGGACACTTTCAGACAATCCAATTTGATTGCTTACATTTGTCAACAGCTCCATAAGAATGACTGAAATCTACCACACTTTAGGCCAAGAAAGCTGTATTTTTGGAATCAAGGTGCAACTGCGAATCTAAGTAATGAATAACTTCATCATTCTGTCTTAAGGAGGAGGAGAAGGGGGAGTGGGGGAAATTTGATAGCTCTAAGCTTCAGTACACTTTATGGTACAGATTTATGTCTCCCTACTAATTAACATTACCAGAAAAAAACATTTGGTTTGGGATATTTAAGGGGAACTCTATTGCAATTTGTTTTCAGAACTCCAAGGTGGAGGCTCCTCAAGCCCTGCCTGAGTTTCTACAATGAATTACTTCCGCAAATACACAGGTCCAAAGCTTTTCTGAAGCTTTCTCCATAATCCTCAACATCTGTTCTATGTCCAATCCAGCCCAACTGTGGGAATCTGCTGTCAGCATTAGTGCAGATGAGTGAATATACAGGTGCCTATGTTAGACGGCCCTGTGATTTCAGCTGAGAACTCCAAACATAAAGCAAGTTTCTGTTTTAAACCATTCACAATGTAAAGGAAGCACCTGTTCAGATGGGTTCCAAAATAAATTTTCCAGGATTCTTGTAAAAAGAAAAAAAGCTTGATTGACAGCTTTGATGCAAGGTACGACATGAGCACAAGTCAAAAACATTATTAGAAAGTAAGTTCCATTAATAACATAAACAGGGTCCTTTCCTTTTCTGTCTGCACAATACATGCATCTGTTATCTAGGGCTGGAGCTTGACAAGTGTAAAACTCAGGAATGGTGTCATATATGATACATTCTGAACTACATCTGGTCTACATGTTCAGCACTACACCACAAGCAAGAGGTTTGTCAAGCGGTAGCTACAGCACAAATGAAGCCTAATTCAACTATTAAACTTGAAATTCTATATCCAATTTCCTGGAAGTAAGTGACACTAATTATAACAGAGCATGAGGGATAATGGGATTTGGAATTCAACAATATCTAGAAGGCCACATATCCCTCACTTACATGGCAGCAGGTCCATGTGATTGAATTGAGGTTTAATCTAAGAACAGACAACTTTCAACTATTATGGCGCCACACACTCTCAGAAGAAAATGAGCAGGTGCCTTATTTCTTCTTTGTACAGTAACCGGAGGCTGATGTGTTTTTTTCTCTATCAAAACTTAAACAGTGGTAAGAAATTTCTGATCATACAGATACCACTAAGTCCACTGACTCCTTCTATATAATAACACTAACCATATATTCAGATCTATTAACAGGCAGTGGATGCAAAATGGTATCTTGGTGAAGCAATTTCCTACTGTACCTATACTTTGTATAGGAATGGAAATTAAGAGATTACTAGATCAGGAAATGCAATACAAAACTAAAACTTGCCAGAAGACCTGATCAACAACAATTAATTAGCATTCATAGTTTAGAGATGAGGAATACTGAGTCTAAAAGAAAAGCAATTAGCAGAAAGATAATAATGACATGGATTTTGTTTACTTGAAATTTTACTTTCCTTTCTTTAAGTACTGCAAGTTAGTAACTCTTGCTGACCTACTACAAAGTATCCAAACATCTATTAGGAGATGTCAATTTGTTTTCTACCCATCCCTATTCTATTTTATCTTGCGCATCTTCTTTCTAAAACCCAGGGGTTGTATATACTGATGAAAAAAGAATCAGCTTCAGTGACCCCGCAGTGAGGCTGTTAGTCCACATTTACTTGAAATAAATAGGACTCAAGTTGTATGTCCCATATTTCCCATGCCTAAATTCAAATCAGTACAAAAGGGATGCACTTTTTTCTTCCCAACAGGCTTATTGTTTACCTGTCCATCTTGCCAGATTGCACTCTATTTAGTTACCTTCCCCATCCAATCGTCTTTCCCCTCCCTTCATGTTCCAGTGAGAGATAATGAGTAAGGATGGGAGTCTAAATGCCTTCTCCTCCACATCTGTTGATTAATTTGGATTAAAAATGTGTTTTTAATGTCTCCTGATGTACACACATACAGGATGGAGGCTTCCCCATCTTCTTCACTGCAATTGCTGCAGAGGAGTGCTTCATACAGTTGCTGTTGCCTCCTCCCCAGCAGAGCCCTGTTGGCCGAAGTTGTTCTGGAGTCAAACAATGGTGAGAGGGTAGCCTGATCCATGTTCTCACCATTGATCTCATGGCTGGACTCAACTGGGGAGGGGGCGGCAGCAATCAGGGTAAAGCGCTCCATTACTGGCAACCACAGTGAAGGAAAAGGGCAGTTTTATTCCCTATAGTACATCTGAGCTAATGGTAGATTGGGCTACTCCGTCAGCCAAGACTAAGTTGGCAACTGTCAGCCAGATGACTTTTTCTTCAGCAGCCCCTAGACTGTGGAATGACCTGCTGGAAGAGATTTGACCGCTGAATATGCTATCTGAATTTAAAAGAGCTTGAATGACCAGTCTCTTCCGGCAGGCTTATCCAGATTATTTTTAAATTGTGAATTTTAAATGTGGATTGTAATAATAATTAATAATTATTATTAATAATAAATAAATAAATAAATAAATAAATACAAGTTATTTTTATCCCGCCTCTCTGTAAAAACAACCGGGGAGGCTTACAAGATAAAACAAACAGTCCTGTCCCCCAATAGCCCCCCCTTAAAATACAATTAAATGATTAAAATTTAAAACATATTTAAACATAGTAAGTTATAGTAAATAACAAGTAAATTAAAATAACTGTAATGTGAAATAGGGTCAGGCATAATCCCCCCCCCCCCCCCCCCAGTGGCTGGTTATCTACTCAGGAAAGGTCTACTGGAAGAGATCCATTTTAATTAGCATTTTTAAAGCTGTTTAAGGTGGTCAAGTGACGGATCTCATCTGACAGGCCATTCCATAGTCTGGGAGTGATAGCTGAAAAGGTCCTCTGGGCAGTTACCGATAATCTAGTTTTTATAGGTAGCAATAAATTCTTCCCAGGGGATGTTAGTGCACGGGGTGGATTATATGGAAGGAGGCTGTCCCAAAGATAGGTTGGACCCAAGCCATTTAGGGCTTTAAAGGTGATGACCAATACCTCGTACTGCGCCCGTAAACTGATAGGTAGCCAGTGAAGCAATCTTAGAATAGGTGTTATGTGGTCTCTTCTGGTTTTGCCTGACACCAGCCTGGCTGCCATATTTTGTACCAGTTGGAGTTTCCGAACTAGGCACAAGGGTAGCCCCATGTAGAGTGCATTGCAGAAATCGAGACAAGAAGTTACCAGCGCATGTACCACAGTTTCAAGGTCCCTAATCTCCAGGAAAGGGTGCAGCTGGTGTATCAGCCAAAGCTGATAACAGACACTCCTGACCACTGTATTCACCTGATTTGTCATCTGAAGCAATGGATCTTGGAGCACCCCCAGACTGCGAACAGAGTCCTTTGAGGAGAGTGTGACCCCATCTAGGACTGGAGATTGTGTCCCAATAACTGGGTTTAGGGCCATTACAGTTAGTACTTCCGTTTTGTCTGGATTCAGTTTCAATCTGTTTTTCCTCATCCAGTCCATTATCACTTTAAGACATTCATTGAGAGAGGAGATACCATCTGAAGTCAAAGCTGTAGACTGAGACATGGAGAAATATATTTGGGTGTCATCAGCATACTAATAACACTCCACCCAATGTCTCCGGATGATCTCTCCCAGCGGCTTCATATATATGTTAAATAGCATTGGGGACATGATGGCATCCTGAGGGATGCCACAATTAAGCTCCTTTTTTGCTGAGCAATTGTCCCCAAGCATCACCCTCTAGAATCTGCCTGAGAGGAAGGAACGGAACCATTGCAAATGCCTCCGATTCTTAATACTCTCAGGCGTTCCAAGAGGTTGTCATGGTCTAGCATGTAAAAAGCCACTGAGAAGTCCAGTAGCACCAACAGGGTCACACTATCCCTGTTGATGCCCAGATGAAGCTCGTCAGCTAAGGCAACCATGGCAGTCTCCACTCCATATCCTGTCCTAAGGCCAGTTTGAAATGGATCCAGATAATCGGTTTCATCCAAGACAGCATGGAGCTGAAGAGCAACAGCCCTCTTGATCACCTTGCTCAGGAAAGGTAAGAAAGAGACTGGCCTATAGCTTTTCATGTCCAGAGGATCAAGGGAAGGCTTTTTCAGAAGCGGCCTGACCACCGCTTCCTTCAAACAAGATGGAACACGGCCTTCCCTAAGGGATGCATTGATGTTGTCCATTAGAAACATCATCAAGACATCTCCCCCTTGGACAGCCAGCCATGAAGGGCAAGGGTCAAGAAAGCAAGTTGTCTTCCTCACACTATCAAGGAGCTTGTCCACATCATTGGTACTCATTGATTGGAACTGATCCAGTATAATCTCATAAGCGGAGTTGCTGGATACATCATCTATCATTTCTACTATAACGCCAGCGTCCGTCGGCTCTTATCTGAGAGATTTTATCTGCAAAGAAGTTGTTAAATGGGTCACAGCAGGCTGTTGTCGGGATAAATAATGGGTTCTGCACAGGTGGAACCTGTGTCAGTTCCCTTGCCACCCTAAACAGTTCTGCTGGATGGGACTCTGCAGACGCAATACATGCAGAGAAGAAAGATTTCCTTGCTGCACATGTTGCCTCTCTATAGGAACAAAGACATTTCCTATGATGAGTTCTGTTGGATAAGAGGCGAGTTTTCCACCAGATGCACTCTAGTCGTTGTCCAACCCACTTCATCTTCCTGAGTTCTTCAGTATACCATGATTGATGATGTGAAGTGGGTTGCAAAGGACACTTGGGACCAATTGTGTCGATAGCCTTGGCAAGATTGGTGTTCTAGGTATTAACCAAAGCCTTGACAGAATCGCCGGAATTACCAACCATAAAAGCCTCTAAGGCTTTCTGGAATCCAATTGGTGCCATTAGACTTCAAGGACGGACAGTGGTTCTGAGTTCAGCCTTGACCAGGAAATGATCTGTCCATGACAATGCAGAGGTTTTTAGTACCTCCGCCCAGGGATATTCCTGTTTCGTACTGAAGACTACATTGAGGGCATGACTTGTACATTGTGTGGGCCCAATTGAAATAGGCCCATGTTTGTCATGGGCTCCATGAACTCCCGAGCCGCACCTGTTAGACTTGACAAACTGGTCTCAAGTGGAATATTGAAGTTGCCCAAGACTAAAAGTCTAGACGACTCCAATAGCAGCTCTGAGACCAGTTGTGTCAGCTCGGTTAGGGAGTGTGTTAGACAATGGGGTGGATGGTATACTAACAGAATCCCCAAACTATCCTTGGTCCTCAGGCTCAGGTACATACACTCAAAGTGGACTGTTGTCTGGACAGGTATCCTGGTCAAGGTAAGATGATTCTTACGAACCAGAGCCACTCCGCCCCCTTGCCCACTTCCCCTTACCTCCTCAATGACAGTACCCAGCTGGGATGGCCTGTGCCCAAGTTATAGTGCTGCCTTCTCCCAGCCAGGTCACTGTAAGGCAAGCCAGGTCGGCATCTTCATCTAACAGAAGATCATAAATGATCTGGGTCTTGTTTTTGACTGACCTGGCATTGCAAAGGAGCAAAGTAAGGTTCTGTGGTATGGTTGGTGTGCTCTCCAATCAATTCCGGGAAACAGAGTGAATTGAAGGTGGGATACCTTTCAAACAGCTATCCCGCCTTCTTTTGTAACAAACAAATTTCCCTTCTAGAATTGTGGAGTAAAAAGTGAGTTTTAAAAATTTGTATTAATGCCCCAAAGAAGCGAGCATTCCACCCTGTCAAAAGTGGTTGCACACATCACTATTAAGCAGAGTGAGGGCCTCAGCAGACGGCTAATAGAGCCATCTCCGAGGCCAGGAAGAGGAGGGGCAGCCGCACGAGCAGCGCCCCTTCCTCTTCCTGAGGTCGCCCCTGGAAGCACCGGCCATCCGGACGGACGGCGCTTCCGGGTTGACCTCACGCTGCAGCGACCACACGCGCCGCGGCGTTTGAGTCAGAGAAAGTGCGCCCGCTGCTTTTGGGGCGCACTTTCTCTGAAATCTAAAAGGAGCGCCAATTTGGCGCTCCTTTTAGATTCGCCGGGGAGGCGCCACGGTGAGGCTGCCTTGGCCCCATGGCGCTGCGGACCAGGGCGTCTTGGACGCCCTCGTCTGCATCCCCCCTGAGGCAACCATTTCAGACTGCAGATTTTGGATTTTGAATGGATAGCTTTTTCTTCTTTAGATGAACCTCATTGGCACTAGTAGTAGAGAGATCTTGTAGCATCTTTGAGACTAATTGAAAGAAAGAAACTGGCAGCATGAGCTTTCCTAGACAAAAGTCTACTTCCTCAGATGCATTTGGTGAAGGCCAGGCCACTCCACCAAATGCATCTGAGGAAGTAGACTGAAGTCTATGAAAGCTCATGCTGCCAATTTATTTATTTCAGTTAGTCTCAAAGGTGCTACAAGATCTCTTTACTACTGATTCTACAGACTAACACGGGTATATCTTTGAACTCATTGGCACTGGATACTATGCAACTAGACTTGTTTAGATTGAGTGCACTATTTGCTGGCCTCGGTCTTGGATGGGCCTAGTTGTAGGTTCTAATGACAGTCAGAGTTTGGGAAAAATGTTGGTGTTTTTTTTTTTTTGTCTGCATTGTAACACCTCAGAATTATGGCGAATACTGGAAGTTATAGTTTAAAAAAGTAACTTTGCCCAAATTCTGTTAATCCTGTTATGATTACTTCACAATAACTGCTGAACATAAATATATTCTGCACATATTTTTGCATGTTGTTATAACTGAATACTTTCAGTTAAGTTTAAGAATAAAGTTTCTTTTATTCCTTCCTGCCTTAGAAAAGCTGGCAAAGCTATAAGACAGTGTATGGCAAGAAACTGGGATTTAAATTTCTTAACGCATCTTTCAAGAAGGGCAGTCAGCTGTCTCTTTCACTGCCATTCAGTCCAGAAGATGGAAGCTTATCAAACCTCTTTGTTTCACCTTGTATGAAAGCTAAAGTAAAGCAGACAGATTGGAAAGCATTCTGCATTTTGATGTGCATTTTGATAGAGGCCTAAAAGGGAAGATATATGCACAAGCCCTTTCCCCAAAACAACCAATCCATTGCTAAAGCAAAATCAAGAACTTGGAAATGCTAGTTCTGGGAACTGCCACTCACCATGCTGGCTGGAAGAGTCCTGGGGGATGTACCCCGCCAAAAGTATATTTTACAAGCTGCGGGGGGGGGGGGGGGGGGAGGCTCTGAAACAGTTTGCAAATCCTTATACCAGTCACTCCAAGCATTACGATCTGCAGAGGAGGGCTTTCTCTTGGTTTCACCACCTTTGCAGGCATATTTGGTGAGGATACAGGAGAGAGACTTCTCCTTGGCTGTTCCCAAGCTGTGGAACTCCCTTCCATGGGAAGCCAGTTGGCTTTGCTCTCTTTTCATCAGCAGATGAAGACCTTTTTATTCGGGCAGGCCTTTGAGTTGCAAATTATATAGCAGTCGTTTGTGTGAAGTGGTGTGCTGCATTTTATTTTATTTTAATCTGTTATGGTATATTGATGAAATTTTGTCTGTGTCAACATCACCAAGTGACTTTTTCTTGAAAATGAAAAATCCATTGTGGGGTTGCTAATTTGACAACACAAATAGCATCATTCATGAAGTGGAAGAGTGGTTTAAGGAGCAATCTGCAGACTTCTACAATAATGGTATTCGGAGGGTCAAGAAATGCTGGGGAAAATGTGTAAATCTGGATGGTGACTACATAGAGAAAAGTTGACAATTACAAATCAAAACAAACTTTCTGTCAAAATTTTTTAAAGGCGATAATTACAACTTTACGATACCCCCCGGTGTGTGTGTGTGTGTGTATGTGTAACTTTTTATTCTAAGTTGAGTACATATATCTACTGTCTTGATTCATGTCAAACAAACAAAAATAGCATTTCTTATGCCATGAATTTTTTTGCACTTATATGCACTTATATGTATTTATGTATAAAAAGAAACATTTACAATGACTTTCTCCCTTCATTAGTCAAACTCATCCTTTTGATAACTTTCCCCTTGATATTTCTATCTAGTCCTCTTTTCCCACTTTGTCACTTCTATCTCTTCATTAAGTAATCTAAAAGATAATTTTTGTACTTTTTTTCTTCCTTTATTTCACTCTCAAACATATATTTTATTTTGTTAGTTTTGGAGTGTATCATGCCTCTTCTTTCATTCAGTTACCTGATAATTAGCAAAATGATGCATGAAAGTTTATTTCATTCATGAAATTAATGATATTTTAATATATTATTTAATTCTTTTCTTAACTTTTGTAAAATGAGATTTTAATTGAAACTCATTTTGAACTTTCTGAAGATGTTGGATCCTATTGGGGGAAATCCAGTAAATTTTATATACACACACATACTCACAGTGGCAAATTTTGATCCTCAACTCTCCAACTAAATTCACAAATTTTGTGCTTTCCATTTCTACTATCTCTGCCATCTATCTTGCAACCTAATTGGATTCTTCTTCCATTAAAATTGGAAGATTTTAGAAGGAAAAAAAAAAGGTCCAGTGGAGGAAAAAGTTTCAATTCAGCTAAGCGCGAGAGTTGGTGAAATTATATAGAGCAACTGCCTGTGGAAATATTGAGGCTACTCTCACTGCCTCACTTTCTTCTTGTGAGGCAGTTTTTGTTTCCTTCATTCAAGTCACAAAGCACACAAACTGCTGGCAGACAAGAGCAAGGACTGAGCACTAGCCTAAAGCCTCTACCTTTTCTCCCTGCTCTCCATCTCATGTCAGATACAAATTGGAAGAAGCTGGACCCACAATACCAGCCCTGCAACCACTGGTTATAATTGGGTAATTCAGATTTCTTACTTCTCCACTTGCATGAGACCTAAAACAGTATTTCAGATACCTACTTTCCTTGCCTTTTAACTTTAATTAGACTTGCCTTAGGCTTGGCAAAGCTATCATATTTTTGGAAACTTTTTTTTTTTAAAGTAAGGTACCTCTTTTGACTGGTGAGTTTTCCCACATAAGCTTAGCCATTCACTATTTGCCTTAAGCTTTATATCTTTGTTATCATTGTTTACCACAAACTTATAGGCAATATGGAAAGAGTATGGAAAATTTTCCTGTTTTTTTGCATAACTGGAAAACTTTGGCCATGAAAAACATGAAGCACTGCTAGCAATCCCAAAATTAATGGATGGAGCTGTCTTTCCTCCCTTGTTGAGCTGCATGATTTGCTGGCTGGCTTCTTGTTCAGATTATGCATTCATTCCCCCACCACCTTGTACTGTAAACCCATTTGCTACAGGCAGCTCAGGCATTATCAAAGTTTTTATTACAGTCATGAGGCTGTAAGTATCCTGCAACCATTGGGCAAAAATGAACACTTGGAGTTAGGTGAAATGTATTTTCTGCCTGTTTTTGCCACACTCCTAAAGAAGAAGGAGCTAGACTAAAAATAAGATAATAATCTGAAATTCACATTGCAGCAGAAAGGTGGATGATAGCAGAATTATATTTAGAAGATAACATAAGAGAGTTATGCTGCTATTTCATCCAAAATCCAAGAAACTATATTTAATATAAAGCATAATGTGGGGGGGGGGGGGAAGCAGAACAACACTTGACCAAGCCATATATTTCAGTAAAAATAAAAAGATTCCAAACTTCATCATATTCTCTCTAAGAAGTGGAGTCTTGTAAGTTCGAGACCCAGAGGAAAAAATGGGGGTGGGAAGGAGAAGAAGAAGAAGATTTAAGGTCAATAGAGTGCAGAAATAGCTGGAGGAAGATTTAAAGTGCCAATTCTCCATTAATGATTCAGAATAATTCCAAGGGGATATGATTCTAAAGCTCTAGGGATTCATCCAGCCCTGCCTCAATTCAAGGAATTAATAACCAATCATCAGCAAAGTTAAGCCTCTATAAATATTTAAAATGGTTAATCTTTTGGCAGCCAAGCATAGTGTTTCCCATCATCTGCTCACCTTTTGCTAGAGTGACAATGATGGGATTTCCCAATTGGCATGACAGGCACACCTGATGGTTTCTTGGCTGTGAATTCGTTACAATTGGAAAGTCAATTGTTGTCATCGATCTGTCTCCTTCTGAACAACAGCAAACACATTTTGTTTGTAGAAAGAACCAGAGAAAACATCAGTTGTGGTATATTGTTCCTTTAGAAGAACTGTAGGAAATGTTAGAGCCAATGTAACAATGAATGTGGCCTTCCTTCCTTGAGGCTTAGTAGTAGCTCTGCTCTCAGGATGTTCTATTGAGTTTTTCTATGTGAGGATCAACTGAATAAATACTGAAGCTTACAAAATCTTAAGATCATCCAGTCCAACCCCCTACCATACAGACACATGCACTCCCGACAGATGTCCATCCAGTCTCTGTTTAAAACCTCCAAAGAAGGAGACTCCAATAGCAATAGCAAGTACATTTCTATACCGCTTATCAGTGCACTCCCTAAGTGGTTCACAATGTGTAAGCGAATTGCCCCCAAGAAGCTGGGGACTCATTTTAGCGACCTATGGAAAGATGCATAGGAGCCCTGGTGGTGCAGCCACTCGCTCATAAACCACAAGGTTGAGAGTTCAATACTAGCCAGAGTTCAGGCTTGAGTTAGGCCTGCCTCCTTCCAGGGTCACGAAAATGAGTACCCAGCTGTTGGGGGGCAATGAGCTTACAGTTGTAAACCGCTTAGACACCCCTAGCACTATATGAAGCGGTATATAAATGAAGCTGCTTTGCTTTGCTTTTGTAAGGCTGAGTGGACCTTGGAGTTACTGGGATCAAACTCACAACCTGTGAATGGCTGCAGTACAGGCATTTAACCACTGTGCCACCAGGGTTCCCCCACTCCCCGAGGGACCATGTTTCACTGCCAAGCAGTTTTTAATGTCAGGAATTTCTTTCTAATATTTAGGTGGGATTTCCTTTCCTGTAGTTTGAATCCATTCTTCCATGTCCTAGGGCCATGGAAATAATGCAGCTTGAGGCCACTTAACTGTCCTGGCTCAGTGCTAGGCAATCATGGGAATTGTATTTTTTTTCTTGGACATTGAGCTTTCTCTGTCAGAGAGCTCTGGTGCCACAATAAACTACAGTTCCCATGATTCCTTAGCACTGAACCAAGACAATTAAAGTGGCCTGAAGCTGCATTATTTCTGACAGTCTGTAAAGGCCCCTAGTCTCTGGAGCAGCAGAAAACAAGCTTGCTCCATCCTCAACATGACATTCCTTCAAATATTTGAACATAATTATGGATGTGCTGAAAAATATGTACCTAGTTGCACGCAGAGACAACAACCATTATACTGGTAGAATGGTGCAGAAAAAGTAATAGCCCTGGGAAACAGGACTCAGGTCTGAATTTTTGGAAGTCAGCAGCAGTGATCATGGAGTGGTTCTTTTCTCACGTCTACAAGATGCACCCAAAGCCCCAGATCTCTACATATAGTCTAAGGCAGGGACCGGCAACCTTTTCGAGACCTGGGCCGGTCTCCCGTAGCCCAGGTCTCGGGTGGGCCAAGAGGGGGGTGGCGGCGCGCGTGCGCGCACCCTCCACTGGCGCGCACGGCCCCCTACATGCCACCGCTGTGCATGGCGGCGGCGGCGGCGGTGGCATGTACGGGGGGGCGCGCGCGGCGGTGGAGGGTGCGTGCGCACTTACCGGCCCAGGCGGACCCCTGCTGCCGCCTCCGCCACTGCTGCCACCACCGCTGCCTCCGCCGCCGCCGCTACCTCCGCCTCTGCCTCCTCCGCCGCTGCCTCCAGCTCCGGCTCCGACTCCGGCTCTGCCGCCGCTGCCGCTCGCTTTTGTCAGCGGGTGACAGCGCGTGTCACGGCCGACATTTGGGAGGCCAAAATGCCGGCTGCGACGTGTTTGCGCATGCGCAAACCCTGCGCATACGCAAACGCGTCACGGCCGACATTTTGGCCTCCAAAATGCCGGCCATGACGCGCGCTGTCGCCCGCTGACGAAAGCGAGCGGCAGCGGCGGCAGAGGCGGAGCCAGAGCCAGAGCTGGAGCCGGAGGCGGAGGCAGCGGAGGGGGAGGCGGAGGAGGGAGGCGGTGGCGGTGGCGGAGGAGGGAGGCGGAGGGAGGCGGAGGTGGAGGCGGCGGAGGAGGGAGTCGGAGGAGGGAGGCAGTGGCGGTGGAGGAGGCGGAGGAGGGAGGTGGAGGGAGGCGGTGGCGGTGGTGGAGGCGGAGGAGGAGGGAGGCAGAGGCGGTGGAGGGAGGTGGATGGGGCGGAGGTGGTGGTGTCGCCACCGCCGCCTCCATCGCCGCCTGTTTGGGCTGCGGCTGGCATTTTTGCCTCCAAAATGCCGGCAGCAGCGCGTTTGCAGCCCTCCTTCCCCCGCGGCCTCAGTCTTTGAATGGGCTGGTGCCGGGATCGAAGCGATCCCGGCACCAGCCCATTGAAAGACTGAGGCCGCGTGGAGAAGGAGCCCTCCTTCCCCCGCGACCTCAGTCTTTGAATGGGCTGGTGCCGGGATCGAAGCGATCCCGGCACCAGCCCATTGAAAGACTGAGGCCGCGGGGAGAAGGAGCCCTCCTTCCCCCGCGGCCTCAGTCTTTGAATGGGCTGGTGCCGGGATCGAAGCGATCCCGGCACCAGCCCATTGAAAGACTGAGGCCGCGGGGAGAAGGAGCCAGCACCAGCCCATTGAAAGAATCGGCTGGCGCTGGGATCGAAGCGATCCCAGCGCCAGCCCATTGAAAGACTGAGGCCGCCGGGAGAAGGAGGGCTCCTTCTCCCCGCGGCCTCAGTCTTTGAATCGGCTGGCGCTGGGATCGAAGCGATCCCAGCGCCAGCCCATTGAAAGACTGAGGCCGCAGGGAGAAGGAGCCCTCTTTCCCCCCGCGACCTCAGTCTTTGGATGGGCTGGTGCTGGGATTGAAGCGACCCCAGCACCAGCCCATTGAAAGACTGAGGCCGCGGGGAGAAGGAGCCCTCTTTCCCCCCGCGACCTCAGTCTTTGGATGGGCTGGTGCTGGGATCGAAGCGATCCCAGCGCCAGCCCATTGAAAGACTGAGGCCGCGGGGAGAAGGAGCCCTACTTCTCCCGGCGGCCTCAGTCTTTCAATGGGCTGGTGCTGGGGTCGCTTCAATCCCAGCACCAGCCCATCCAAAGACTGAGGTCGCGGGGGGAAAGAGGGCTCCTTCTCCCCGCGGCTTCAGTCTTTCAATGGGCTGGCGCTGGGATCGCTTCGATCCCAGCGCCAGCCGATTCAAAGACTGAGGCCACGGGGAGAAGGAGCCCTCCTTCTCCCGGCGGCCTCAGTCTTTCAATGGGCTGGCACTGGGATCGCTTTGATCCCAGCACCAGCCCATTCAAAGACTGAGGTCACGGGGGGAAGGAGCCCTCCTTCCCCCCGCGACCTCAGTTCAATGGGCTGGTGCTGGGATCGGAGAAGTTCTCCGATCCCAGCACCAGCCCATTGAACAACCGGCCTCCGGCTAAAGGGAGGAATCCTTTTTTCCTGGATTTTCTTCCTTTAAAATTGGGTGCGCCTTATATGCCGGAGCGCCTTATATGGCGAAAAATACAGTAAATACAGCTATTCCAAAATCCAAAACGCTTCTGGTCTTAAGCATTTTGGCTAAGGGGGAATCAACATGTACATTATAAAAATTCAATGAGATTTCAGGTTATATTATCAGTATTATAAAATCTTACTAGATGGCACTTCAAATATGAATTCTGAAAGTTTATATGCAATTTCATGGACAGAAATCAAGATATTTGGGAATTTGTTTATGGAGGAGGCGAAAACATAGAGTAATACATTGGATGGCATCCTATTAGTGACTGAGGGGGGAAGCAGACGGCGCAAAGTGCTGTTTTCGGGGCGAAGCTGTGCCGCGGGGCCGAGGTGTGCGGATACCTTGCCCCCGCGGCGCAGCTTCCTGGGGCTGCCCCGTGCCGCCCGTCTGCTTCCCCCCCTTAGAAAGGTCCAATAATGTGAAGTCGTAGGCTTTCATGGCCGGCATCCATAGTTTTTTGTGGGTTTTCCGGTTTCTGTGGCCATGTTCTAGAAGAGTTTCTTTCTGACATTTCGCCAGCATCTGTGGCTGGCATCTTCAGAGAAATAATGCCTAAATAATCTTTTGCAGAGGTTGGAATTCCCTACAGACGATGCAACAACCAAACTCTTCTACAAAATGAATCTTTTAAGTTTTTACATCCCCACTCCCCCAAAAAACAAGTATTTACAGGTCATGGTGGCAGAGCAGTACCTAGATATGTTCTTAAAGCTGGATGCACAACAATGAAATAATCCTAATTAGAAAGTATCCCTCCAATAAGAACCTTTCAAAAAATCAGGAAAAAATAAACAAAACCAAATTAGATTTAGGTTGTCTTCCTTAAACTGTAGCTTACAACATAAAAACACACCCAGGAGAATTAGATAATGTCACGTTCTGATAAAAACCAGAATTAACAATATTGAAATGTGTATTTTTTAAAAGGATGGTGTGGTGAAAATCTATTTACAAATTTGACATCCAATTTATGATGCAAAAATATCTCAGTATTTGCAAATACAATTTATGGTTACTCAGTTATTCAGAAAACAAACAAACAAACCCCCAAACTCAAAACCTACTTCTTCCTTCAGCCTTCAGAAAGGACACTCAATGGACGTTTTCACACGGGGCTTTAGGAAGACTCAATCCTACCTCCGTCCGGCCCCACTCCGGCTCCATTTCCAGCTTGTTCACACACGCGTGGCAGCAAACCCCGCCCCTTCCGGTGCCATCCCTGCGTCCGTCCGGCTTGTCGCTCTGTGTGTTCAAACGCACGGAGCCCTAAGTCCGGCCTCACTCCGGCAGAAAGGCCTCTAATTCTGGCTTCAGCGGCGGAAAGGTAATTCCGGGTGGCAAAAGGAATTAGCCTGCCGCCGCTGGAGCCATTCCGGAATCAGCGGCACGAGCCGTTCCGGAATGGCTCCAGCCGGCTTTAGGGACCCCCGTGTGAAAACGTCCATTGTCCATACTGCCTACGGGACTTTTGGAGCCAGAGTCCAAAAAAGTAACTTTTCCAAGCTCTCTTGTATGCTAATCACCAAGTATACATGATGCAAATGGAAAGGTACATAAACTATCATTTGAATTCCAAAGCAAGGGGGCTCACTTTGGTTGGGTAGGACAGCTGGTTAGCAAGACAGCTAAATAATGGAAATGACCAGAAACATACACTGCCTTCTGACAGTTTTTGCACATGGTTGCAATTCCATAATGTGATAGTGTAGTCAACTTTGCTCTCTAATCTTGCTAGCTAGATCTGAGGATGCGCAGAAGGTGCCATAATACCATTCTGTTTCCTGGGCATCTGGAAGAAAACCAAATCACTGTTTTTCAGTCTACACAAGACAGTAGGATTTCATCCTATAAGGTTGGCTAGTTAAAAAATAAATAAATGGAAGGGAATTTCTATGGACTTATTCACAAGGCTGAATTAAAAGAAGCCCAACATTGAAACCACATCAAAACATCATAACAAGCAAAAACTGCCGCAAATGAACTTCTCAGTCAGAATCCTTGGGTGGAATACAAGTTGTATAAAATCTGGAAGGTATACTTTAGTACAAAGTACAAATTCTATAGATACAAATTCCATGACATAAAGAAGCAACATAATGTGTTCATAATATAAAACCAAGTAGTGGTTATTTGTAGAGAGCCAGTATGGTGTAGTGGTTTGAGTGTTGGATTTGGACACTCAGAGAAGAGAGGTCAAATCCCTGCTCAGCCATGGAAACCCACTGGGGGACCTTGGGCAAGCTACACTCTTTCAGCCTCAGAGGAAGGCTGTGGCAAATCCCCCCTCTCAACAAATTCTGTCAAGGTTTTTCTCAGGGTTGCCATAAGTCAGACATGACTTGAAGGCAAACAAGTGATTATTTGCAACAACAGTACTAAACTCTTGCACTAGTGCTTTCATGCATTCAAAATACTACATATGGATTTCTCACTAAAGCTTTTCAATCCTTACAAGAAACCTGTTAATTCAGTATTATTTTCTTCCATACTGCAGATATAGTGGCAGGAACTGGCTCCAAGAGATAGATACAGCAGTTTGCGTAAAGCCAATTAGTGAATTTATAGCAGGAGTGGATTTTCTGATTTCCAGACATGCGAGACAGTGTGGCATAGTAGTTTGAGGGGAGGACTAGAACTCCAGGATACCAGAATCTAAATCCCTATTGGGCAAAGAAATCCCACTAGGTGATCTTGGGCAAGTCACATTCTCTCAACCTGAGAGGAAAGCAGTGGCAAACCTGCATCTTAACAAATCATGCCAAGAAAACCCCATGATAGGTTTGTCTTAGGCTTGCCATAAGACAGAAATGACTTGAACACATGCAACAACAACAAAGTGAAATTATGACTTGGCTAGCTTCGGGTACTATACACCTTGATTTGAATGGGAATTTGATACTCTGCCTTGGGTGACAAAATGTCTTGGGATGTCTGCAAATCAGTATTGAATTACTAAAATGGGGATTAATGAATGGAAGATAAAGGAAAGATTAATGGATGGTGGCTTTTGTCCCCTCTTCAGTTGTCTTTGACTGGATTACTCCAGAGTAAAAGGGCTGCACAGATCCTGTAGGTCTGTATTGTAACTTACCAAGAGAGGACTTGGAAAAGTGCCTTTTGGAAGACTACTACAAGTCCCAGAATCTCCCAGTCAGTACAACCACTTTTAAGATTTTTCCCTTATCATATCCTCCACAGTTACTGTGCAGAGGATGTTGAAGCAAAAGAGCACTTGCTGGGCTGTTTTAAGTGGAAATTTAATCTCTTCTCAGTCATGTTACAAACTGTGGAAACATTTAGACTTGAAAAAGGTATGTGTTTCCATATATTAACATACGTCTCACACTTGCTCACATCTGCTCAAATAAGCTATGAAATAAATATTTTCCACACTATAAATATAGCACATACCTCTCATGCTTAGAGGTACATCACTTAATCAATCAAAAAGGCGAAGAAGCCAGCTTCTGAAACTCAGCCCTTCACGGCACTGCTTGGCTTCTGGAGCAGCTAGGCAAATTATTTTCTGTGGATGGTTTAACTTTACTCCCAGTTCTTATTTCTCTTGTGAACATAAACACACACAAGCAGTAGCTCTGCTGAAGGGCATTTAAGAAAAGAAAATTTATATTTAGGTTGCAACCCTATATACTTACTTCTTTGGGAATAAAGCCCTAAATGTAATGGGACTTATTTCTGAGTAGGCATGCCATAAGTAAAAAATGACTTGGAGGCACACAACAACAACAACAACAACAACATAGATTATACATGTTGCACAAAACTAACCTGCATATTAGATTGCCACCTTTTATTTTTACCAGCCCTCTTCCTCTCCCTTCAGGTGCAACTTGAAATACCTATATGAACACAGCTTCATTTCATATATTTTATTCATCAATCTGCGATTAAAGAAAAGACTGCAGACCCAACTCTTAGTGCTAGTCCCACGCAGAGTAGACCTATTGAACAAATTGAATTTATATATATGTTGACTCATCATTTAACAATTTAATGCATGGATTTATTCTAATAAATTGGAAATAGCCAGTAGGATTCCAGCTGTACATTATATTCTTTTTAGCTCATCAATAATAAAAAAGCTATGCAAAAAACGTTCATTGCTAATTCATATATTATGCAGATCTGGATATAAATTGCTGTAATATAAATAGAAATACTTCAAATATAGTGTGGAATACTGTAACTGGTCAATCTGGGTGCATGTTCAGGTGCCCACAGTGGTTTTAAAATTGCAAAGCATCTGTTCTTCCTTTTTACAGGTCTTCATTTTAAAACTACACTCAGAAAGATCAGCTCTTAAGATAAATGGTGTCTTCAAATAAAGGACTGCATAAGTTATAATCCATGGCCACCACACCATGGGCTGTGTTGCCAATTTTATGAACATTTGACTCAGATGTTCACAGTGTTCTACTCAGGAAATACAAAGACCCAAAGGAACAGGATGGCTTTCATAATTAGGTGAGATGTAGCAAAACCAGTCAAAGGATACAACACAAAATCGGACCTAATCATGTCAGTACGACTTCAGGGAAAACCTATATTACCATAATCAAAATATATGCACCAACCACAGAGGAAGAGGAAGAGGAAATCGAAAGATTCTATGATCCAGTCCAGGAAGAAAATGACATCACACCAAAACAGGACTGCTTACTAATAACAGGCAACTGAAATACTAAGGTAGGAAGCAAAGAAGATTCAAAAACTGTAGGAAGATTTCAACTAGGAACAAGAAACGAAGCACAATAGAGACTGACAGAATTCTGTGAGCCCAAGAGTCTGTGATAGACACCTTCTTCATACAACTAGAGAGGAGACTATATACATGGATTATATACAAAAACATCCTGACAATAATAGCTGTTCGACAGTGGAATATTCTGCCTTGGAGAGTAGTGGAGTCTCCTTCTTTGGAGGTTTTTAAACAGAGGCTGGATGGACATCTATTGGGGTTGCTTTGATTGTGTATTCCTGCATGGCAAGGGGTTGGACTGGATGGCCCTTGAGAATCTATGATTCTATGATCTTTACTCCTCCTTCTTCTGAGTCTAAACCTGCTCTTTGTATGGTATTCTCTTCATACAAATTGAACGAGCAGGGTGATAAAATGTAGCCTTGCCTAACCCCCTTGCCAATTGGGAACCATTCTGTTCCTCCATATTCTGTTCTAACAGTAGCCTTTTGTCCCAAGTACAGATTTGTCATCAAGACTATCAAATGTAGTGGTGCTCCCATGTGTTTAAGAGCGTTCTATATCTTTTCATGATCAATGCAGTCAAAAGCTTTGCTATAATCTATAAAGCACTTGCTGATTTTCTTTTGGATTTTTTGTGTGCACTCCACTAGCCATCATATATTTGCTATGTGGTCCCTAGTGCCTCTGCCTTTCCTGAACCCTGCTTGCACCTCTGGAATTTTTCTCTCCATGTATGATTAGAGTCTATGTTGCAGAATTATGAGCATAATTTTGCTTGCATAGGAAGTTAATGTTATGATCCTATTGATGCTGTAGACCAGGGTGCTGGGAAATGATAACTGCAGCATTCTCCTGGTCACTGGAGCAATGAGACAAGCAGCTATAGCAGGACCCTGAGGTGTCTCTTCAGCTGCCTGTCTTAATGCACTGGTAACTGGGAGAGTGTTGCAGAAGCAATGCAATGCAATGCATTGGAAACCCTTCAGTGGTGGCACTTCCTGTCTTAAGAGGCAGGTTTTTGGGGGCACTGGCAGAAGTAGCTACAACAGGACTTGTCATTGTAACTACATATGATAATGCAGAATCTCCAACAATCTTCATTTCATAGACTAATATATGAAAGATTGTAGTTGTATCTTGGTTTGTATCCCTTTCTAAATATTGCAGTAGTTCTCAGCTGAAAATACTATAAAATGCATACAGAAGTGTGCATTTTAGGATAAAAACCATACAAAAATGTGCATTTTAGGATAAAATGCATAAAAAATAAAGCAAGTTTTCCTATGTTTTCTATAAAAATTGCAGATAGATGAGGAAATGGGGCTGAAAACATATACTGAATAAACACAAGTTTGTGAAACTGATGCAGAATGGAAATGCACTGAGCTGTCTGCCCCATCAATGCTATTTTTTCAAGGCATTTTTATAAGGAGTTCTGGTGGCGCAGTGGTTAAATGCTGGTACTGCAGCCACAATATTGTGAGTTCGATGCATGGCTCCAAGGTTGACTCAGCCTTCCATCCTTTCGTAGGTCAATAAAATGAGTACTCAGCTTGTTGTGGGCAATTGGTTTACATATTGTAAACTGCTTAGTGAGTGCTGAGTTCACTATTAAGCAGTATAGAAATGTAAATGCTAATGCTATTGCTATTTCAAGGAGGCACAATATCTTCTTAAGCCTTGCTTAGGGTAAGCTGACATGTTCATTTAATAACAACAACAACAACCCACAAAACTCTTGTTAGAGGGCAATGAATCTCTGTAATCCTTTTCTGGCCACTTGTATGTAGAACCAAGAGGCTCCAGAGCCATACTTGTCTTGTTGGTTAGGCACACAGACAAGAACCACGGAAACAGTTTTGGAATTTTTCACCTTTCTGGTGAGTTCTCCATAGGGATTTGAATGTATGTTCTGTCAGGATCTTAAATTGAACTGGGAGAAGCATGCCATCCCACTTCATCACACACACAGCCACCAAAAAAACCCACATTGCTTTGTTCTGTTCCTGCTCATTTACATTTTGTTCAAAACTTCTTTAAGCAAACTTATGGAGTAATCTGACTCATTGTGGCCTAAAAGATTACTACATTAGTTATTAAACTATAACATATTAAGAGATTAATATAATCTGAGGGAACTAGCTATGTTCTTCCCCCTTTTATTTTTTTAAAGAACTGCAGTATAATAATACTTCATACCAGACAGAGATTTGCTCTCCATTAAGAGCTTCAGCAGATTGGCCTGAAAAGTTGTAGTCTGCCATTTCAGCTAGCAGGTCTATTTATCAGTAGGCATCCTAGTGTGTTGGTTCATTCTGTGGACTTGGAACTCCCACTTGCAAAGGTGAATGGAAGAAAACTACAGTAGTAGCTGCAACAAGATGTTGTGTTCCAGTGCAGTGGCAGTTGGTGACTTCCATGTCAAGGAGGCACTGAATCTGCTCCAGGTTTTAGTCTGAATTTGAAAAGATCTATCCAGGGTACTGATACTGTTTGGAGGTGTGGGTAGGCTTATTACACTATATAGATCCTTTAAACTTTAGATCAAAAACCAGAAATTAATCACAGCACACAGAAGCCACTACTCATCACTGATTCACAGCAGCCTTGTTAGATTTCTACCCAGCCAGCCAGCCAGGTACTGTTACAGGACATGCCCCATGTCTTTTCTGATTTTTAAAAATCTTTAATTCCTCTAACAGTCAGGCAACATTCTATGTCTGACAAACATGCTTTTGGGATCACTTTAACATTTTTCATTCTAAAGATATATTTTTTTTTAAAAAAAATACTTCTGCCAAACCATGAGTTTCCTACTGAACCCTCCTCTGTCCTGGTATGGTGTGGATGATGCTGTTTTCGGAAGAATTTACTTTTCCCCCTGTACAATATGATGAGGTGAAAGAAAGATCATGGATGGATATGAAAGTACCAATATGACAGCATACTGACAATTTTTCTAGGACAGCTTGATTGTCCATATCAAACTTTACCAAGCATGGCCACATCTTAGTATGCGAGTAGCAGAGCTTCAAAGTTACAAATAACCTGTAACAAAAAGGTTTTGCTTTTGTTTTGATTTTGCCATGTAATGAGCAATATATGATATTGTATTTCAAGAGTAACATGACAGTTTTGAACAATTACTTTTTTAAAGGAAGAAATCATGCCTTTAAAAAAATTAATTCCACTAGGCATTTTCAGAGGCAATCTGAGAGGAGGTTGTTGAGTGTTATCAATGCTAAGATCCTTCAAAAGAGGCTCAGTGTAGTGTAATGGTTTCAGATTGGAATTACGATTCCAGGAGATCAGGGTTTGAATCCCAGCAATTCTAGGTGATCTTGAGAAAGTCACACTCCCTCAGCCTTAGAGAAAGGCAACAGCTACCCTCCTCTGAATAAATCTTACGGAGAAAAACCCAAGATAGTGTTGGCATGTCAAAATTGACCTGAAGCCACATAACAACAACAAAGGCTCTCCTACCTCTCCAACAGTAATGAAAAAGAAATGAGCAATGAAATGAGCAATGTAACATGTGATTTAAAATTGTAACTGTGATTATTTACATTTAGTAGAGCTATATAGCAAGTTGCACCACAAAATACTTAAAAAAATATTTTCCAGGCTCTGGCAAATTTTTCAGCAGCACTTTGCTTTAAAAGGAAGCTGCACATTGATTGGCAGAGAAAAAGAAAAGCCACTCCATATCCAGCTGAATAAAATCAAAGAGTAGCAGTACTCCAGTCCTGTCAGCTTTGCCAGCCTTGAAAGAGGGGGGAAATGTTTTATCAAAGCATCATGCATGTGTTCGAACAAAAGGGTTAATCCCATATCAGAGGTTACTAAATACCCTTCTGCTGCCTCACTGAGCAGGCCAAGTATCCCTCTTATAGCTGGAATTCATATCTATTGTCTAAGCCAGCGTTAACAGATGTCCCTGTTTTGTAACAATACTAGGTTTAGTGTTTTATGGAAAACTGTTGAGGCTGAGAAACTTGTGTTGCTCTGCTCCAAGGAGCATGTATGTCACTTTTGTGTAGTCACACTATATGCTGAACTTTTGGAGTTATGATTGAAGTACCTGATGTGAACTGCGCTGCAAATACCTACTGAAGAATAGTATATTAATAAGTCAACATATTTTGAGCCAGTATGGTTAAACTGTCAGACTGGGACTTGGAAGATCTAGATATAAATCCCAACACAGTCATGAAACTCACTGGGGGACCTTGGGCAAGTTACTCTCCCTCAGCTTGATCTACTTCAGAAGATTATTGTGAAGATAAACTGGGCAGGAGCGGAAGTATGTATACCCTCCCTTGAGTATACATGTTGTTATAATAAGCATATGTAACTAGTTAGAAAATAATAAATTGTCCATAGAGAAAGGAATGCAAAGCAAGGGAGTGAAGTGATTAAGCTATTTGTTAGACTATGGGCCTTTACAGACTGCCAGAAATAGTGCAACTTGAAGCCACTTTAACTGTCCTGGCTCAGGGCTAAGGAATCATGGGAACTGTAGTTTATTGTAGCACCAGAGCTGACAGAGAAGGCTCAATGTCCCAGAAAAAAAAATACAGTTCCCATGATTCCCTAGCCCTGAGCCAGGACAGTTAAAGTGGCCTCAAGCAGCACTATTTCTGCAGTCTGTAAAGGCCCTATGTCTTTTACTACTGGTAGATGGCTCAACCCTCTATGTTTTCTGGAAAGACCTCAGCAGACCCAGCTCTTAAATTCTGGCATTAGCTATGTACACTAAGCTGTCTCCTGTCCTAAAGCTGGTCTTCACCTTCATCATCAATCCTTTGGATTGGTCATCCTGCCTCTTGTTCCTTCTGTAAGTTAAGGTGCTTCCTGGGCACAGCTTGGGAAATGTACTATTTTGAACTGCAAGTGTCACAATTTACCATCCAGAATGGACAATTTTCATGTGGGCTGGATTATTATTATTTTTTAAAAAATTAAAAAAGTACAGGGGGTCATTGGTATCTGGTGGGGTTTTGGTATCCTCCATGGATACCAAAATCCATGGTTGTGCAAGTCCCATTATATGCAATAGCATAGTAAAATGGTGTCTCTTATATAAAATGGCAAAATCAGGGTTTGCTTTTGGGAGGAGGAGGAGAATCTTGTTGGAATACTTTCAAGCTGTAAATGATTAAATCTGTAGATGCAGAATCCATGGATGCAGACTATAATATCTCCAAGATCAGTTCCTGGGTGCTTCCTGACCTCATGTTCACTATCTTGTCCTGTTCTCCTCACACACTTCCCTTGGATGAGTGCAATGCTGAGCAGCTATTAATGTAGGTAACCTTGGCTTTTCCCACACAATTCCCAAACTAACTACCGTACAATTCACCATTCATCCAACTGTCTCCTTTCAGGGTTATGGGATGCAACTAGGATTGGGTAAAAACAAATGTTTCAGTTTAATTTTGCAAGTGGTAGGGGAATGGGTACACTTCAGTGGGACATGGAGTTTCCTATGAAGAAGAATAAACAACAGGCAATGGCTAAGAGTATTTATAGAAATCCATTTCCTTGTCTCTATGCCTCTCTAGTTCGGATCTTGTGAGATTTACTAGAGTCAGTGAGAAGCAGCATTAGAGCAATCTCAAGCAACATTCTGAATGGCTGGGCTTCTTGACCTGGCCCCAGTCTAAGACCTTTCTCTAGAATAGAAAGTATGCTTGTGCAGCTAAAGTGGCCACTGTGTGAGGTGTGGGGAGGAGGGAGCCATTTGCACAACTGTTATTTGTACAGTTGGCCCTTCGTATCCTTGGAGGTTCTGTTCTCGACCCCATCGCAGATGGTAAATTCCACAAGACCTCAAGTCCTGTTCTCCTCCATGGCAGTGTGATGTGTGAACCATATTAGTGCAGTTGCGTGCGTGCACTGCCATTGACGACACTATGGCAGGGCCATCTGTGGATACTCCAATCTGTGGATGATAAGCCCACAGATAGGAAGAGACAACTGTATAAAAATTGTCCCATTGCTGGACTTATTCCCCTTCCCCACCACCATTCCCTTCTCCTTTTGTGTCTTGTCTTTTTAGATTGTAAGCCTGAGGGCAGGAAAATGTCTAATTAACCATTTGTAAACCCCTCTGATAGCCTTTTGGCTGAAGAGCGGGGTATAAATAAATAAATAATAATTTGTGCATTTTAATTCCCCCCACTTTAACTGCATCCTACACCTGAATTTTCTATCAAGACAAGACACACACACACACACACACACACACACCTCGTCCGCATGATTAAAATACTTCTTGTTCTCTGCAGAGGAAGGGTGAATAGATGTGAATTTGCCCAGAAAGGTGAAGACAACCATCAATGCGAATGTGCCAATATCTGCAGCAATTTGCATAATACACTTATGTGTGGACTAGCCTAAAGAAAGAAAGACAGGTTCAACAACAGTATTTCTAGAGTATTCCCACCCACCAAGGCCATCTGTTAAGGTTTGAGGTAGATATGGTAGTAACAGTCATTTCATTTTCAGGTTTGAGTGGAATCCGGTGGCATCTTAAAAGCAGGATGGACACAGTGGTTCACAGGTTAAGGAAACAATTGCAAGGCGATATCATGAATAAAGCCTAATACTCTAAGAGCCTGACAAAAGCTCTCATCACATGAACTTCTCCTCTGAGTAGAAACAAGACTTTTAAGAAAAGGATTGGACTGGCCAGACTTAATCTCCAACACTTTTTGAATATTTTCTAGAGCTTGGAAAATGTTACTATTTTTAAATCACATTTCTCAAATCCACCAACCAGTATGTTCACTGGACATATTGGTTGGGGACTCTGAGAGATGTAGTTTAAAAAGTAAAATTTTCAAATTTTGATGCTTTTCGCTTCTCCCCATGCCCTTGCTCTTGCTAACACATGAACAATTCAGGCTACCTCCCAGAGGGGCTGGTGCATATTCAGAAGAGATATGAGGAATTGAATATAGAACTAATTTAAAATGGAAGGAGCTTAGTATGAATTAATGTGTAATTAATCTATAACATTTTCTCCCTATTAATACTGTGCTTATCATCACTGTTTGGCTGAAATATTTCTCTTGCTTCATGAAATCTCTTGGTGGATAGCTCTACAGTTTTTATTAAAAGGCATGCAAAGCAGAAAATAATTAAAGCATGAGTGGGGGCAGATGTTCTAACACTTAGTATAAAGAAAACAAGGACCAGTAAAGTTTTGTACAGAAGAGAGAAAAAAGATATTATCATTACAAGCATAAGAAAATACGACAGTACACTCATCCCTCCCTGTTCACAGACTTGCCATCCACTGTTTCGGTCCTTCGCAGGCGGCAAGCAAGGAGGGACAAAATTTGCGCCCCCGGTGGTATCTTTTGCCCCTGGGTCTAAATGTTAAGTATTCTTGCCAAACATTATACTTATACATCCCTTTTATTTCCTAAAAGAGGTTGGTTACTTTAAAAAAAAACCTTTCATAGAATCATAGAGTTGGAAGAGACCTCAGGGGCCAACCAGTCCAACCCACTGCAATATAGGAAGACACAATCAAAGCACCCTCCACAGATGGCCATCCAGCCTCTGTTTAAAAACCTCTAAAGAGGAGATTCCACCACTCTCCAAGGAAGTGTATTCCACTGTAGAACAGCTCTTACTGTCAGGAAGTCCTTCCTAATGTTGAGATGGATTCTCTTTTGCTGTAGTTTGCATCCATTGCTCCGTGTCCCAGTCTCTGGAGCTGCAGAAAACAAGGTTGCTCCATCCTTAGTATAACAGCCCTTCAAATATTTAAAACAGGACTATCATATCATCTCTTAACCATCTCTTCTCCAGGCTAAACATACCCAGATCCCTAAGTCTCTCCTCATAGGGCATGGTTTCCAGACCCTTCACCATTTTGTTTGCCCTCCTCTGGATATGTTCCAGCTTGTCAACATCCTTTTTGAATAGTGGTGCACAGAATTGGACACAGTATTTCAGGCCTGACCAAAGCAGAATAGAGTGATATTATTACTTCCCTCGATCTAGACCAGGGGTAGGCAACCTTTCCCCTTTAAGGGCCGAGGGGCTTCAGATCCCAGAATCCCAGGACGTATTGGCCAACATGGGACTATTGGCCAACATGGCTGAGGCTTCTGGGAGCTGAAGTCCCTCGGCCCTTAAAGGGGAAAGGTTGCCTACCCCTGATCTAGACACTATACTTCTAATGATGCAGCCTAAAATCACATTGACTTTTTTAGCTGCCACATCACACTGTTGACTCATGTTCAACTTGTGGTTTATTAGGATTCCTAGATCTCTTTCACATGTACTGTTGTCAAACCAAGTGTCTTCCATCTTATATCTGTGCATTTCATTTTTTTTCTTCCTATGTGTAGTACTTTACATTGCTCCAGTTAGAATATAGATGGGTTATACAGTCAAAGGTGAAATATAGAGATGTGTGTGTGGAATTTTCCTCATGAGAACAACATCTAGAAAAACAAAGTGAATCTAACACCAGATGGCCAAGAAGACATAAACATGAACTTTCCCAAAGGTACAACTCATGGACACAGATTTTGTTATGAGAAAAGCCTTGATAACAATACGTAAACATCGTTAGGCTGAGAAAATAGTCACGTGGTGGATGATGTACAGCAAGAGGCTGGGTTAATACACATCATACAGGCATTATCCAATTAACATAAGGTTAACACCTAGAAGGTGGAGTATGGGAAGGGCCTAGAGAAGCCTTTGTCTAGAACGTTTATTGTTCAGGATGTGAGTCTGGCTGGCAACAGTGGTTTTAACTGCAACAAGTTGAGATCCTAAGCTTTTGGGATTGTTAAAGATGTAATCTCTCATGGCTGAACTGGACAAGCTCATCACAATGGATTTTACTTAGTTATCTTATTTTTCTTTTATATGCATTAATAAAACTATGCTTTTGGACTTTACAATGTGTCTTCTTGACTGAGGAAGACAGGATCCTGAAGAAGGGAAGCTGAGCCAGTTGATGGCAAGAGATACAAAGTGGCTGTGGATCACAGCAGCCAGCTTGTCCTGCAGATTCTGCTGGGTATCAAAGAGCAACATTGCAACACCCATCATCCACACACTGACAGCTCCATGTTGAAATGCATTTTGTTAGTTTTGCCCAGCTTTCTAATCTATTAAAGTCATTTTGAATTTTGATCCTGTTCTCTGGAGTATTAGTTACTTCTCTTAATTTGGTGTCATCAGAAAATTTGATAAGCATGGCCCTATTCATTCTTCCAAGTCATTGATAAAGATGTTGAATAGCACTGGGCTTGGACAGAACCTTGTGGTACTCCACTGGTCACTTCTCACCAGGATGGAGCCATTGCTGAGCACCCCTTGGGTTCGTCTGGTCAACCAATTACAAAACCACCTAACAGTTGCATTGTCTAGCCCACATTTTAATAGTTTGTTTGCCAGAATATCATGGGGGACTTTGCCAAAGGCCTTACCGAAATCAAGATATGCTAAATCCTCAGCATTCCCTTCATCTACTAAGCTACTTATTTTATCAGAAAAGGAGATGAGATTAGTCTGGCATGACTTGTTTTTGAGAAACCCATGTTGACTTTTTGCAATCATGGCATTCCTTTCTAAATGCTTACAGACTCTGTTTAATAAGCTGCTCTAGAATCTTTCCTGGCATTGTTGTCAGGCTAACTGGGTGGTAATTGTTTGGATCCTCTTTTTTCTCCTTTTTGAATATGGAGACAATATTTGCCTTCCTCCAGTTCGAGGGGACTTCTCCTGCTCTCCTGGAATGGGCCTCTATAATAGACGGCCCGTTTGGATCAGGCTGCAGAACTCCACGCCGCAGCCCTGATCTTCCGTTTTGCCATCCCCAAAAGAGCGGCAAAATGCTGCTCCTTTTAGGGGCAGCAAAAGGCTGCCCTAAGAGTGGGCCCCATGGCTCTCCTGAGCCCTTTTGGTGCAGCGTGTGTACACACTTCACCAGGAGGGTGTCCTGTTGCCGTGAGCCATGCAAACGGGGGCACAGTGTCAGGACGGCGTCGGGATGGAGTTGGGACGGCCAGCGTGTGGCTACCCCGCCCCAACTCCACCCTCAGGCTGGCTCTTTAGGCCGGTCTGCAAAGCCCCATAGACTCTGAGATTACTTGTGCTGGTTCTTTTAATATTCTTGGATGTAGTTCATTTGGCCCTGGAGATCTGAATTCATTTAGATTAACCAGATATTCCTGTACTACATCTTTACTTATTCTGTACTGCATTTCCCTTATTGTGTCCTCTGCTCTATTTCCCTCAGTTTGAGCACCCTTTTCTTTTTGTGAGAAGACTGAGGCAAAGAAGGTGTTGAGTAGTTCTGCCTTTTCTCTGTCCTGTTAGCATTGTATCATCTTCTCCACGCAGCGGCCCTACCATTTCCTTCTTGTTCCTGTTGTTACGATATATATATATATATATATATATATATATATATATATGTGTGTGTGTGTCTGTGTGTGTGTGTGTAAAAAGCCCCCTTTATTATTCTTCACCTCTCTAGTAAGCTTGAGCTCATTCTGCATTTTTTTCTAAATTTCCCCCTGCACATGCTAGCTAATTCGTGCTATTTTTGTGCACTAAGCCTCAGAGAAGTGTGTTTGGTTTGTGTACATATTTAATGCAAACAAGATTGCAAACCACAGTGTAATCTTGTTTTGCAATCCTGGCTTAAATAGAACACTTATATTAGTTTCCTATTTCACATGCCACAGAAAATCATGTTTTAACCATATAGGTTTTCACTGAATCTGTATAGAATAGGAGAATGAAAGGCAAAGTTTAAGAAGAGAATGTTGAATTTTGTTGTATCTTTTTGAACCAGCAAATCTTAGGGTTAATTTTTTTTAAACTGGGAACGGTGTATGAACATGATCTCTCTTTATGGTTTGAGTGGGACACCAGTGCTTCACCACTATTCGATAGAATTGCATAATATGCAAGCATCATGTCGTGCACATGGCTTTAAATGTGTGCACATGTCCTTAAATAACTATGTATACACTCCAGAATTCCCAGCCATCTGTAAGTACAATGGGCCCTTCATATCTGTTGGGGTTTGGTTCCAGGACCCCCCTTCCCCCGTGGATTCCAAATCTGTAGATGTTCAAGTTCGATTAAATAGAACGGATAGTAAAATGGTGTCCCTTATATAAAATGGCAAAATCAAGGTTTCTATGAATATTTTAAGCCATAGATGCTTGAATCCATGGATAAGGAATTTGTAAATACAGAGGGCCAACTTTATATATGTATAAAAATGTACACACATGACAGTAATCTCACTATATACTGATGCCCTTGCTTCCTACGTAAGGGTACTCAAGGAGAGAGGGCAAGAAGGTGAGAGAGAGAGAGGTTTCAAATTCTATCTCATTTTGGTTTCTAGTACTGTGAAGCCAAAGATAGATATGTATATTACTTTTAAGAGTCTATCACTAGTCACTTTTTAATTAATTATTTTTTGGAGGTACTGGTCTCAGTGAACATTAAACATTAAATATTAAAGGAACATGTTTCATGAGATTTTGTTTAGAGATTCAAGAATAGTTGTGGTTACGTACTGCGAACTTCCCCCAATAGCTGGCTCTGTGCACTTCAACAGAATCTGCAATATCCAGGTCGACTGAGATTAGATCTTCATTATAAATGAGGTTGCAAGCACATTTCCCATGGGGAAACACTGCATGGCTCTTTGCATGATCAAACTGCAGTGAGGAAGAAGGAATTTCCCATGCCTGTATATACTTTCCATATATATTTGATAATAGTGATTCTCCTCAGAGCCTGGCCTGAATTAGAGTATTAGCTTTATCTGTCCACTATATATTTTTAATCAGTGAAAATAAAAATGGTCCAATTTGTGCATTTCTGCAGAACTGAATTTATCACTGGTGAACATGTGAGGTGAAATTTATATCTTAGTTGTTTTTTTTTTAAAAAAAACTACTCTGTACAAACTGGACACTTCAGTAAAACAATATAATATGTACAGTAAAGTCAGATATATGTATAAGGGATTGCTAGTAAATTAAGTGTGTACAAGACACCAGCTATAGTAAAAAAAGAAAGAGGGAGGAATTGTTCAATACTATGGACAACTTTAAGAAGCATTTCACGTACAGTCCGTTCTCTATATCCCTAGATTCCTTATCCACTGATTCAACCATCCATGGCTTGAAAGTATTTTTAAAGTATGTAAGTTCCAAAAAGCAAACCCTGATTTTGCCATTTTGAATAAGGGACATAATTTTACAATGCCATTGTATATAATGGGACATGAGAATCCACGGATTTTGGTATCCACAGGGGTTCCTGGAACCAAACCCCAGTGGATACCAACAGCCCAATGTACCTATGTGGGCAGCAGGGAAATGACAGGGTGCCATATTGTGCAATCACATCTTAATTCTAAAAGGGAGGGCCTGTAGAAATAAGTCCTGGCAGATAATTTGCAAAGAGACAGAGTGGTGTAGAGGCTTAAGCCTTGAACTATGACTTGGGTGACCAGGATTTGAATCCCTGCTCAGCTGCAGAAACCCACATGTGAAGAAATTTGTCTATTTTTAGTAAATCCTATCGAAACCCAATTCTCTTCCATTTCCACTGGTTACCTTCACTGGTGAAGACCATGTTTATCCATTTGCTATACTGAAGAGGAGCCTCTCCAGCAATTTCAGCACTCATACAAATGCATTAGGATTAAAATGGTGAATTAAATAGGCAAAGTCGTGAGTCTGGGAAGATGAATCTGTCAATTTTGGTTTTCCACACATCCATTTGACCTTGGGCAATTCACCCCCTCTCAGAGGAAGACAATGGGAACTGCCCTCTGAACTAATCTTACCAAGAAAACATCAGAAACTACTTGAAAGCACACAGCAGCAGGATCAACAGCAGCTCTCCATTGTCTCAAACATGCAGGCAGATACCTGTGCAGGTGCTGTGCCACTGAACTGTGGCACACAACTCATTCTTATGAAAGTGGCATTCTTATGAAAGTGTAGTCATTACTGGACTAGAGTTAAACATGATTAAAAATGCTAAGGAACAATTTAAATTAAATTTAAAATTAACTTTTAAACTATGTATAGTAACAATCTTTAGGGTCAAAACCTTCTGAAGGCAGCTTGCAACAGTCCTGGGGTGGGCATTCTGTGCCTCTCCAGATGTTGCTGGACTGCAGCTCCCATCATTGTTCACTATTAACTATGCTGGCAAGGACTGCTGGAAGGTGCATTCCAACAACATCTGTAAAGCCACAAGCTGCCTAGCCCAGCCATAGTCAGTCCATAAAACATAAATAACACACAGTTTCAAAATACAAATGATAAATGATAAAACCAGTAGATATTACTGCTACATAATTATACTGTAAAGATGTGATTACTTGTGATGATGATACTAGTTTTTTAAAACAAACCAACCAACCAGTATGTAGCATTTGGATTATCTTTATGCAGTATAATAAAATATATATATAAACCAGGATGGGAGAGAAAATGCCATCTACAGTTAGCTATACCAATAACTGTCTAAACAACTGCCCGTTGTAAGAATGATGAGCCCATCATTCTTAGTTGCTAGCTGCCAAACTACCAACTCAATCCTTTTTATTTCCTTCTTTTGTCATCCTGCGGATAAGCCTAAAACCTGCTTTCAGCGCATTTCCTCTCTCTGTTCAACTCAAATTAGTCCCTTCTGCTGGACTCCAGCTGGGTCGCCTTGGTACATCACAGGACCCTGGCCGAGAAAATCTCTTTTCAGTCGAACAAAATCAATGGGGCAGTACCTGCTACTTTGACAAGGCCTGTGCCATTACGCATTACATAATAAGCCCTTGCTGTCGAGGGTCAATTATTCCATTGACTGGGCATTACAATAATTCTTGGTAATTAAAGGAGGTACTTAATGTGAATCTGGATGTATACTGAAAGAAACATTAGTCCTTTTGTTATCTTGGCAAGTCCATTGTTCTGAGCCAAGCCTCCCCAATTAGCATCTTCTGCCAATCCCTGTCAGCTGAGGTTTGGAAAGGGAGTGAAAAGAGGGTCAGCTCAGATGCTAATTTAGATACAATTGTGACAGTGCAGTTTACAGGGACTTGGTCCAAAGGCGCCATCAGGGTTTAATGAAGCAAACAGCCTAGGTCCCCATGACCCTGCCGAGTTAATTAAAAGAGACGTCCTCTATACTGGGGTGCAGGAAAAAAAGGAAAAAAGGGGTGCGAAGTGGCATCATGAGGTCCTTCTCGATCTCCTCTCCACCCCTCCAGAAAGTAAGCACTTTTAAAAGGACATATAATCATCCCTTTAATCTGCTCATTAAACAAGTCTCTCATGCAGACTTAACACAAATTAGCACTTTTGAAACAGCCAAAAATCCGACACAAAGTAGATGGTTTCAAGTGATTCCACAGGTCAGGCTTCAAATTGGTTCCTATTATTAATATTATTGGCTCAATGAAAGCAGGCTTGATTATTAGATGACTCGCCAACATTTTGGTGGAAATGCTCCTTTGATGATACACCCATTTTAATAATGAAACCTATCCCTATGCTATTGCCTATGAAGAGATAAAAATCCTAAGTATATGACAGAGCTTTGGAAAAATTATTCTTGGACTGGAATGCCCAGAATCTCCCAGCCAGCATGGCCATTGGGGGTCTGCTCACAGAAGGATTCAAGAAGTTAATTTCTCTTCCTCCACGTTCTGATAATCATGTAGAGTTATCCTGATGCCTAACATGTACTCAGGACAATAGGCTATTGCCAGGACAGAATATGGAGAAATGGGATGGTTTCCAATTGGCAAGTGGGCCAGGTAAGACTGCATTTTATAACCATATTTGCCAACTTGTATGCAGAAAATATGTTATGCAAACCAGGATTGGAGGAGGGAGGCATAAAAATCAGAGAAGGCATATCAACCATTTAAGATATGCAGATGACACCATGCTATTAGCCGAAAGTAGCAAAGGCTTAGAATGATGACTAAAGAAAGTGCAAAGACAAGTTTACAGTTGAACATTAAGCAAACAAAAATAATGACCACAGATTATGTACATAACTTTAAAGCAGGCAATGAAGACATAGGGCCTCAGCAGACGGAGGCCCCGGAGACGCCGCGGGTCGGAGCGCCGCCGGAGTTCAGCCTCCGGACCGCGGCGCTCCTGCGGCGCATCTAAAAGGAGCACCAAATTGGCGCTCCTTTTAGATGTAAGGGAAAGTGCGCCCTAAAAGCGGCGGGAGCACTTTCCCTGGCTCAAACGGCGCAGCGCATGTGGACGCTGAGCCGTGAGGTCATCCCCGGTGCGCCGGCCGTGCGGCCGGCCGGCGCTTCTGGGGGCGACCTCGGGGAGAGGAAGGGGCGCCGCTTGTGCGGCTGCCCCTCCTCTTCCCTGCCCGGAAGACGACTCTTTTAGTCGTCTGCCGAGGCCCATAGTTGTTCTCTAAGACTTTTCATTTCTTGGCTTAGTCATTAATCGAAATGGAGACTGCAGTCAAGAAATCAAAGGACTAGGGCGTGGAAGGGCAGCTATGAAGGAACTAGACAAGATTCTCAAGTGTAAAGATATATCATTGAATGCTAATGTTAGGATTGACCAGGCTTTCATATTGCCCATTTCTATGTATGGTTGTGAAAACTGAACAGTGAAGCAAGCTGCTAGGGAAAAAAATCAATTAATTTGAAATAATAATAATAATAATAATAAGTTTTATTTATAACCCGCCCCTCTGCTCGGCAATCGGGGCGGCGTACATCAATTTAAAAATACAATAGGTAAAACAATTCCTGCCCCCCCACCTCCCACCCACCCACCCACCCCTTAAAACAAAATTAAACCATTAACAAGTTAAAAATAAAGCCGAGATAAAATACAAACAATTAAATCTATCCAGCCAGGTAGCTAGTTGGATAGTGATGTTTGAGGATCACCTGCTAAAAAGATTCCAACTGACAACAGTTTCAGCATTAAGTCTTCACCGAGCCGGGCAGTTATTCCAGGAAGGCCTGCCGAAAGAGATCCGTCTTTACTGCCTTTTTAAAGGCAGTAAGAGTAGTAATAAGACGGATCTCGTCCGGCAGGCCATTCCAAAGCCTGGGAGCGGTCGCGGAGAAGGCCCTCTGGGAGGTCTGTGAAAGCCTGGTCTTTATCGGCTGCAACAGGTTCCTCCCAGAGGACCGCAGGGCGCGGGGGGGATTGTACGGGCAGAGGCGGTCCCTAAGATAAGATGGACCCAAGCCATGTAGGGCTTTAAAGGTTAAAACCAACACCTTGTACTGCGCCCGGAAACTAATTGGCAGCCAGTGGAGGGATTTTAGCACAGGTGTTATATGCTCCCTCCTCGATGTTCCAGTAATCAACCTGGCTGCCATATTTTGGACTAATTGCAGTTTCCGAGTTAAGCACAAGGGTAGCCCCATGTAGAGTGCGTTACAGAAATCTAGACGTGAGGTTACCAGAGCATGTACCACGGTTTCCAGGTCCCTTCTATCCAGATAAGGGCGCAGTTGGCGTATCAGCCGAAGCTGATAGCAGGCGCTCCTGACCACCGCATTCACCTGACTAGTCATGTGAAGCGATGAATCTAGGAGCACCCCCAGACTGCGAACACAGTCCTTGGAGGAGAGTGTGACTCCATCCAGGACTGGAGACTGTATTCCCAAATCAGGTTTCGGGCCCGTCACTGTCAGTACCTCTGTTTTGTCTGGATTCAGTTTCAGTCTATTTTTCCTCATCCAATCCATTACCGCTCTGAGACAGGCGTTAAGAGGAGAGACGCCATCTGAAGTCTGAGCTGATGATCTGGTCATGGAGAGATATATCTGGGTGTCATCAGCGTACTGATGGCACCGAGCTCCATGTGGTGCTAGAAAAATGTGGTGCTAGAAAAAAGTTCTGTGGATACTGTGGACTGATAAAAAGACATGCCCATGGGTCCTAGAGCAAACCAAGCCTGAACATTCCCTAGTAGCCAAACTGAGACTGTCATATTTTGAACATATCATGAGACTCACTTAGAAAGACAATAAAGCTTGGTAAGGAAGAAAGCAGTAGGTAAAGAGGAAAACTGCATTAGAGATGGAATTGCAACCATCATGGTCACAGAAAAGAGGGAAAGATACACACAAAGGCACCCACTGAATGGGCCTATAAAGACAAAAATCATTCCAAAGTAGTCCTATATAGGGTGCATTACAATAATCCAAACAAGATATAAGGAATCTGATTGAAAATGCACCTGTCCTAGAGAAAGTTTATCTAGAAAGCTTTATCTTGATATCTTTTCTAGGTGGAAAAAAATATACAACGCACTCCCTACAGCTGTAGAATATGGCCAGATTGTTTATATCCTCATCTGCTTGACTGGGTAAATGAATTCTGATTCTTTGTTACTGTGCTTCTCCCTCTTCAACCTTAGATTTTTGGACTACAACAGCACTTAGATTTTTGAACTACAACCCCCCAAATCCTCCAGTCACTTCTTGCCTTTTGTTCCTTCTGCAATCTGGGAGAAACTTTGGGCATCTGCTTGTCCAGTTGAAGCACTTCTCGAATGACACACTCACTCAGTATGGTTCCCAAGACATTGTGAGACTCCAACATCCATTATCCCAGCCAACATCTCTAACAACCTTTGGTTATCCAAGACTGATAAGCATTCCTTTTCTGACCTTTACTTCCTTCTCTGATGTTCTCACACCTCTCCAGAAGTACTGTACAGTATTCCATGAATGTTTATCACACAACCATATGTTATTAGCTGCATAAGTACAGGTCACTAAGTAGTATGGTGACTGACCATTCAAGAAAGAAATTACTGTCAGTTCAGCACCTTGTCTCAGGGAATGGAGGCTTTATTAACTGACAAATGAAAAAGACTTTCCAAGTTCCTTTTGTTAGCTCTATGAAAAAACACAGTCCCTAACTTATATGTTACCAGACCTTTCCCTTGTTGCTGCTTTTGAAAGTGAAAGACACAGGGCCAAGTTGACTGATGGTTCCATCATACACAAAGTCTATTTTGCTTTGACTAACCAAGGCCATGCCTGTTGAAATGTTTTCTTTTTTAAAGGCTGGTAGCCTGAAGGATCACATTGCAAATATACGATGGCTAATGGAGCATAGCAGGGAGTTCCAAAAGAAAATTAGCATGTGCTTTCTAGACTATAGCAAAGCCTTTGACTACATAGATCATGAAAGGCTATGGAACGCCCTTAAAGACATGGGAGTGCCAACACATCTGATAGTCCTAATGAGGAATCTGTATTCAAGACAAGAGGCTACTGTCAGGACAGAACACAGTGAAACAGAATGGTTCCCAGTTGGCAAAGGAGTCAGACAAGGCTGAATCCTCTCACCCCACCTAGTCAACTTATATGCAGAACATATTGTAAGGAAAGAAGGCTTGGACATGGAAGAGGGAGGAATGAAAACAGGAGGAAGAAATATCAAGAATCTGAGAAATGCTGATGACACCATAGTACTAGCAGAAAACCTCACAGACCTGGAACACCTACTAAGGATGATCAAAGAAGAAAGTGCAAAGGCAGGCTTAGTGTTGAACATAAAGAAAACAAAATAATGACCACCGAGGACCTTCTCAAGTTCATCCTAGACAATGAAGAAATAGAAATAGTAAAAGAGTTCTCATATCTGGGATCAAACATTGATAGAAATGGGGACTGCTGTCAGGAAATCAGAAGAAGCTTAAGAATGTGGAGGGCGGCTATGAAAGAACTAGAAAAAATCCTAAAATGCAAAGACATAGAACTCAGCACTAAAGTTAGAATCATACAAGCCACTGTATTCCCTATTACCATGTATGGATGTGAGACCTGGACAGTCAAGAAAGAAGATAGGAGGAAAATCAACTCATTTGAGATAATGTGGTGCTGGAGAAGAGTGCTGAGGATTCCATGGACAGCCAAAAGGACAAACAAATGGGTCCTAGAGAAGATCATTTGGTAGAGCCCACAGAGATAGATATCCCTAGAAGCCAAAATAACAAGATTTAGACTGTCATACTTTGGACACATCATGAGAAGGCATGAATTGTTGGAAAACACATAATGTTAGGAAAGGTGGAGGGAAATAGAAAGAGAGGAAGGCCACATGCTAGATAGATGGACTTTATTAAAGAGAACATGAACACGAGTTTGCAGGAGCTGGGCAGAGCAGTAGAGGACAGGGGGGCCTGGAGATGTCTCATCCATAGGGTCGCCATGAGTCGAGATCAAGGAGAAAGCAGTTAAAACAACAAAAAGCCTGAAGAATAAGGAAGGACAATCCCCTGTCGGTTTTCCTGTGGGCTACCAAATGAAGCCTAAATGTGCCATTCAGCAACTGCACCACCCATGGAATTTTGTCTGGAATTTGTCGTGTGCACTCATCCTTAAAAAAGAACAGCTGTTGTGAAAGCTTGTTATAAGACACCTCTAAGGGAATGACTGAATTCAGTTACACCCTTATCTGCAACTTGGTATGAACAGTTTTTGCTGCTATACCACTTTCAATGGCAGTATTCCACAGAACCTTGCTTAGTTAAGTGAGAACTAGTAGAAAAGTTTCACTCTTTTTTAAAAAAGGAAGTTTATTAAAGGGTTTAAAACAAAACAAAAGCCACTGGCATCTAATGAGAAATGCAGTATCCTTATCAGCAGGATTACAATTTCCAGTACTCTCACTAGTCGCCACGCATGGGGCTGATGAATATTGTATTCTAAAATACATGGAAGGGACAAGGGGCCTTTGCAGACTACTAGAAATAGTGCAAATTGAGTCCACTTTAACTACCCTGGCTGTCTGCTGGGGAATCATGGGAATTGTATTTTTTCTGAGACATTGAGCCTTCTCTGTCAGAGAGCTCTGGTGCCACAATAAAGTACAGTTCCCATGATTCCCTAGCACTGAGTCAGGGCAGTTAAAGTGGACTCAATTTGCACTATTTCTGGCAGTCTGCAAAGGCCCTAGGTTAGCAGTCTGCAATAGTATCTGGGGATGATGGAACTTTAATACACCAATGTCATGGTTGTGAATAGAAATAACCTGCAATAAATTTGAATAAAATTATTAAATTGGAAAACCTTTCCCCCTGACAGTTTATTTATTTATTTATTTATTTTGTTTTGAAACAAATACTTTTAAATAAATGTATATCTCTTTGGTTTTCATTCAGGGTTACTTTGCAGAAGAGAAATCACAAGAAAGTGAAATTGTGAGAAACATACCCCCGGCAGAATAAAATGAAATGAGCTCTGTAAAATAAAGAAACCCCAGCAAAATGGGGCCAATGTCCACATGTGCCAAACAGTATGGTCTGTATGACCATGCATACAGAAGACATAAGGCTGAAAGACTGTATGCAATCCCCAGAGTGGGTAAGAACATTATATTTATGGTGGGTCAGAACAGACAGAGGGGGGTTGCAGACTGCCAGAAATAGTGTGAATTCAGTCCACTTTTAGGGTTAGGGTTAGTGCTAGGGAATCATGGGAACTGTCATTTTTCTGAGACATTGAGCCTTCTCTGTCAGACAACTCTGATGCCACAATAAAATACAGTTCCCATGATTCCCTAACTCTAACCCTAACCCTAAAAGTGGACTGAATTCACACTATTTCTGGCAGTCTGCAACCCCCCAGAGTTTAACTCTTTTTAGCAATAGCTATGCTGGATTAATTAAATATATTGAGATGCCTGTTTAGAGATGTATAAATTCATCTACAGATGTAATGTGAGATATATTATGCTGATGTATAACTAATATTGTGCAAGTATAAATAAATAAATAAATAAATAAATAAATATGTTGTTCCCTTATCAGTGTAATGTACTATGAGTACCATGTGCCTTATAATGTTGAGAGATGCTCTTTATAAAATATAATGTGCATACTTTCTCCTAGACCTTGTAACGTCCATCTAAGCACAGTGTCCATACTATATAAAAGTTATAAGAGATATAGACCTAGACTGGAAATAGCTATATGGCAAGAAATTCTACTCAGACTATATAGAAACAATTTAGACTGGACTAGACTAGATTAGACTAGATTAAAGAAACATCTGTGGGAAATGAATGATCCTTCAAAGAAATATAGAACTGTATATTACTGTTTTGTGGACTAATAAATGGTATAGAAAGATATAAAACTATTCTCCAATTACAAATTTCCTGAAATCCTTGTCCTTAAGAATAAGTAAAGGGAGTGCTCATGTTAATTTGCCTTACTGGACAATATTGTTGTTCACAAGTTGAAGACCAGAAGGTGATCTGAAGAAACTCTAGGTAGTTACAGATTAGCTAGCAAATGGCGAAGAACCCTCAATCCCTTAAAATAAAAGAGATAGGATGGGGAGCCACCTCATTTCAGAAGTCCTATACTCTTGTTGACGGGCCATAAAATGTGGAAAAAATACTGCTTTGCAGTTGGAAATAGATGACTGCTGACAGAATGCAAGAAATAGGTTTACTTACAAATACTAAAGTTTATATAACACCTCATGGTCAGAAGCTGTGTAACATGCACTCTTCAAACAAGGAAGAGAGAGAATTGGAGATTGCAAAACAGAGAATATATAAACTCAGGCTGATTGCAGGATGACTGATGCTGGGAGAGGCTGTATCTAAGATCAAGAAACAGGAAATGACATAAATACATTCCATGCCTAAACTCATGGAGAGAAATGGATAAACATATAAAGAGTATAAACATTCTAAGGTTGTTACCTCTAACTCTAATAAGTAAATTAAGCAGCTTTAAAACAGTAGAAATTAATGGTTGTCTAATTTTGCACAACTAGTGACATCAAATGCGGATCTCCACTTTTATCAAAACAAAGGATCCAGCAGCTTCACTGGGACCTGTAGTATATATGTGTTTACATCAGAGCCTGGTAAAGTTGCTCTTTTAGATTAAAACTTTCAAGCTCTCTTAGGGCCAAATAAAGGGGTTTCAAACTGCTTTGAAGGCAGGGCTTTTAGATGACACATGCCTCCAAAGCAGACAGAAACCGGATTGAAGCCATACTCCGGGGTTAAAAACGGGAGCAAAAAGAATGCAGGATATTCCAATTTAGCCCAGATAATACGCACCTTTGACCCTGCATATAAATGCCCAACATTAGAGCAGTCTGAAGGAGCGATCCATCCTAACCCTAAAGCTGCATATAAATGCACCGGTGCAGGTGTACATTTAAAAAGGATGGAGCCAGGTGGCAGTGCAAAAAAGTCATAGTGTGACACCTCCAGTGGACATAAGTACAACATACACAAACCAGACAGTCCAAAAGGGGGCATGAGATGAAGGAGAGTGAAGGAGACAGGTAGGGAGGCATGATTGTGCTTTCCCATTGTTTTACTGGACACACAAATACTCCGATGCCCTGTACCAGTGGAGGATTGCATGCGTGACTGTGTGATGATCAATGGGCGCAGCCATCAAATGGGATGGCATCTAGGCAGCAGGCAGTCACCGTGGTGTGTTTGTGCAACAGTGTGTGTGCATGGTGGGGAGACAACAACAAAAAAGACTACCCAGCAGCGTGACTTGATGCTTGCATCAAGTCACGCTGCTGGGTAGTCTTTTTTGTCGTTGTCTCCCCACCATGCACGCACACTGTTGCACAAACACACCATTGTGACTGCCTGCTGCCTAGATGCCATCCCATTTGATGGCTGCACATTCGGGCCACCTTGGGAGCAGCCAGTGTGAACAGTGGGGTTTTGAACTGCTTCCAGACAATGCAGGTTCAAGCCACTTTGTTCTGCCCATCTGTCCCGCCTGGCTGTGGGATTCTGGGTGCTTTAGTTCAAAAAGGTAACTTTTTCAAGCTCTGACTGAAATGCACTTCTGCAACTTCATTAACTGTATATGCAGAACCCTGCTGTTTCATTGCATTGAAATTGAATCTCCTCCTTTTTATTATTGCCTTCTCAAAGCCTTTGGAATCGGGTATGTTATACATGTAAATAAATAAGTAAAAAGAACTAAGATTTGTTTCCAGTGCCCATGCCAACTCCAAAATGAACTGGAGCTTCTGTAATCCCCATGGGCTTGTTCACTTGGACCCCCACTGCTATCTTTGTTCTTCTTGTTCTCTGTTTCTACAGTGAATTCTTCAATAAAAATACTGTTTTTTGATTTAGACAGTACTCTATCCCTCTGTTGAAGTTTCCCGATATTATATTTCTAGTTTCTTTTTTTGGCTGCTGATTTAAGGAATTGGCAGACGTTTTCAAACATATTTGTACAATAGACTTCAATATCCTTTTTGGTCATTTAAATTTATGACTGTTCCATTTATGATATATTCTCTGTCTCACGTGGCTGCCACTAGACTCACCGTTTGACATCTGTTTGCATTAAACTGCACTTCCCATTTAATTACCAGGTCTCTTAAAGACCTGAAATCCTCCTGAACTTAGTTGCCTATAAAGTCTGAGGTATTTGCTATTATGTAGACCCAGCTTTGGTACCCTCTCAAATCATTTATGTATGATTAAATAGAACAGTCCCCCTGGAGTATGCCATTGGTGATCTACGTAAAGCAAAATTAATTACAATTTTGATTCACTCACAAAGTCATGCTTTGAGATGGGTTTGAAGCCAAGGAGATATATTTATTCCCAACATTATGCTTTCTTGGCATAATGAGATACCAGAACATTACATTAGAGTTAGGAAATGTTACCTTTTTTAGAACTACACTTCCCATGCTGCCTAGGAGGCACTGGGAGATGGAGACCAAACTGTAACTTTTCTGCTCAGTGGATATCCTCAGATACAGCAGATCGAATACTGTTGCTGTGGTGTATCTTCAAGTTATTTCTGACTATGGCGACTTTAAGGTGAACCTATCATGGGGATTTGAACCCTGGTTTCCAGCATCATAGTCCAACTCTCAAACTACTACACCACGTTGGCTCTCAGCAGATCAAAACAAGCATCTAACTACAGGAGAGACAACTAAATCATTTCTTAGAAACCACATAGCTATATAGCAATCAATGAAACAAACAATCAGACTCAACCCTAAGGGTGTTGACACCCAAAGAAGAAGAAGCGGAGGAGGAGGAAGAGGACAAAAGAGGATGAAGATTTCTCCCCCCCCCCCCCATAGAGTTCATATTCTAATATATTCACAGAGGTCTAAATTTAGAAATGATTACCGTATTTTTCGGCATATAAGACGCTCCGGCATATAAGACGCACCCAATTTTAAAGGAGGAAAATCTAGAAAAAAAAGATTCTTAACCGAATACTGTAGTAAAATATTTTATATCAACTTTATAAAGTTAACAGCAGTTTAAGAACAATTTTAAGTTGTAAATGTAAGTTTAAGCCAGCAGCAGGGCCAGGTATTGCACAAATTCCCTGCCCAACATTCTTGCAAGTCTCCTGTCGCCTTATGGTGACTCCATGAATTTCTTAGGGATTTCTTAGGCAAGGAAGACTCGAGAAGTGGTTTTGCCAGTTCCTTCCTCTGAAATACAGCCTGCAGCACCTAGGATTCTTTGGCGGTCTCTCATCCAAGGACTATCCAGGGCTGACCCTGCTTAGCTTCCAAGATCAGATGGACTGGTACCTTTGGAGTTTTTAGGCCATTGTCTTATGGAGTAATTTATGGCTTATTTTGACCCTACCATGAGGGTTTTCTTGGCAGATTTCTTCAAGGGGGGGGGGTTTGCCATTTCCATCCTCTGAGGCTGAGAGAGTGTGATTTGGCCAGAGTAATCCAGTGCCTTGGAGTAATTTCTGGCTCATTTTGACACTACCATGAGGGTTTTCTTGGCAGATTTCTTCAGAGGAGGGAGTTTGCCATTTCCACCCTCTGAGGCTGAGACAGTGCAACTTGGCCAGGGTACTAATCCAGTGCCTTGGAGTAATTTCTGGCTCATTTTGATCCTACCATGAGGGTTTTCCTGGCAGATTTCTTCAGAGGAGGGAGTTTGCCATTTCCACCCTCTGAGGCTGAGACAGTGTAACTTGGCCAGGGTACTAATCCAGTGCCTTGGAGTAATTTCTGGCTCATTTTGATCCTACCATGAGGGTTTTCCTGGCAGATTTCTTCACAGGAGGGAGTTTGCCATTTCCACCCTTTGAGGCTGAGACAGTGTAACTTGGCCAGGGTAATAATCCAGTACCTTGGAGTAATTTCTGGCTCATTTTGATCCTACCATGAGGGTTTTCCTGGCAGATTTCTTCACAGGAGTGAGTTTGCCATTTCCACCCTCTGAGGCTGAGACAGTGTAACTTGGCCAGGGTACTAATCCAGTGCCATGGAGTAATTTCTGGCTCATTTTGATCCTACCATGAGCGTTTTCCTGGCAGATTTCTTCAGAGGAGGGAGTTTGCCATTTCCACCCTCTGAGGCTGAGACAGTGTAACTTGGCCAGGGTAATAATCCAGTACCTTGGAGTAATTTCTGGCTCATTTTGATCCTACCATGAGGGTTTTCCTGGCAGATTTCCTCAGAGGAGGGAGTTTGCAATTTCCACCCTCTGAGGCTGAGACAGTGTAACTTGGCCAGGGTACTAATCCAGTGCCTTGGAGTAATTTCTGGCTCATTTTGATCCTACCATGAGGTTTTCCTGGCAGATTTCTTCAGAGGAGGGAGTTTGCCATTTCCACCCTCTGAGGCTGAGACAGTGTAACTTGGCCAGGGTAATAATCCAGTGCCTTGGAGTAATTTCTGGATCATTTGGATCCTACCATGAGGGTTTTCCTGGAAGATTTCTTCAGAGGAGGGAGTTTGCCATTTCCACCCTCTGAGGCTGAGACAGTGTAACTTGGCCAGGGTAATAATCCAGTGCCTTGGAGTAATTTCTGGCTCATTTGGATCCTACCATGAGGGTTTTCCTGGAAGATTTCTTCAGAGGAGGGAGTTTGCCATTTCCACCCTCTGAGGCTGAGACAGTGTAACTTGGCCAGGATAATAATCCAGTACCTTGGAGTAATTTCTGGCTCATTTTGATCCTACCATGAGGGTTTTCCTGGCAGATTTCCTCAGAGGAGGGAGTTTGCAATTTCCACCCTCTGAGGCTGAGACAGTGTAACTTGGCCAGGGTAATAATCCAGTGCCTTGGAGTAATTTCTGGATCATTTGGATCCTACCATGAGCGTTTTCCTGGCAGATTTCCTCAGAGGAGGGAGTTTGCAATTTCCACCCTCTGAGGCTGAGACAGTGTAACTTGGCCAGGGTAATAATCCAGTGCCTTGGAGTAATTTCTGGATCATTTGGATCCTACCATGAGGTTTTCCTGGCAGATTTCTTCAGAGGAGGGAGTTTGCCATTTCCACCCTCTGAGGCTGAGACAGTGTAACTTGGCCAGGGTAATAATCCAGTGCCTTGGAGTAATTTCTGGATCATTTGGATCCTACCATGAGGTTTTCCTGGCAGATTTCTTCAGAGGAGGGAGTTTGCCATTTCCACCCTCTGAGGCTGAGACAGTGTAACTTGGCCAGGGTACTAATCCAGTGCCTTGGAGTAATTTCTGGATCATTTGGATCCTACCATGAGCGTTTTCCTGGCAGATTTCCTCAGAGGAGGGAGTTTGCCATTTCCACCCTCTGAGGCTGAGACAGTGTAACTTGGCCAGGGTAATAATCCAGTGCCTTGGAGTAATTTCTGGCTCATTTGGATCCTACCATGAGGTTTTCCTGGCAGATTTCTTCAGAGGAGGGAGTTTGCCATTTCCACCCTCTGAGGCTGAGACAGTGTAACTTGGCCAGGGTAATAATCCAGTACCTTGGAGTAATTTCTGGCTCATTTTGATCCTACCATGAGGGTTTTCCTGGCAGATTTCCTCAGAGGAGGGAGTTTGCCATTTCCACCCTCTGAGGCTGAGACAGTGTAACTTGGCCAGGGTACTAATCCAGTGCCTTGGAGTAATTTCTGGCTCATTTGGATCCTACCATGAGGTTTTCCTGGCAGATTTCTTCAGAGGAGGGAGTTTGCCATTTCCACCCTCTGAGGCTGAGACAGTGTAACTTGGCCAGGGTAATAATCCAGTGCCTTGGAGTAATTTCTGGCTCATTTGGATCCTACCATGAGGTTTTCCTGGCAGATTTCTTCAGAGGAGGGAGTTTGCCATTTCCACCCTCTGAGGCTGAGACAGTGTAACTTGGCCAGGGTACTAATCCAGTGCCTTGGAGTAATTTCTGGATCATTTGGATCCTACCATGAGCGTTTTCCTGGCAGATTTCTTCAGAGGAGGGAGTTTGCCATTTCCACCCTCTGAGGCTGAGACAGTGTAACTTGGCCAGGGTACTAATCCAGTGCCTTGGAGTAATTTCTGGATCATTTGGATCCTACCATGAGCGTTTTCCTGGCAGATTTCTTCAGAGGAGGGAGTTTGCCATTTCCACCCTCTGAGGCTGAGACAGTGTAACTTGGCCAGGGTACTAATCCAGTGCCTTGGAGTAATTTCTGGATCATTTGGATCCTACCATGAGCGTTTTCCTGGCAGATTTCCTCAGAGGAGGGAGTTTGCCATTTCCACCCTCTGAGGCTGAGACAGTGTAACTTGGCCAGGGTAATAATCCAGTGCCTTGGAGTAATTTCTGGATCATTTGGATCCTACCATGAGGTTTTCCTGGCAGATTTCCTCAGAGGAGGGAGTTTGCAATTTCCACCCTCTGAGGCTGAGACAGTGTAACTTGGCCAGGGTACTAATCCAGTGCCTTGGAGTAATTTCTGGATCATTTGGATCCTACCATGAGCGTTTTCCTGGCAGATTTCTTCAGAGGAGGGAGTTTGCCATTTCCACCCTCTGAGGCTGAGACAGTGTAACTTGGCCAGGGTACTAATCCAGTGCCTTGGAGTAATTTCTGGATCATTTGGATCCTACCATGAGCGTTTTCCTGGCAGATTTCTTCAGAGGAGGGAGTTTGCCATTTCCACCCTCTGAGGCTGAGACAGTGTAACTTGGCCAGGGTACTAATCCAGTGCCTTGGAGTAATTTCTGGATCATTTGGATCCTACCATGAGGTTTTCCTGGCAGATTTCTTCAGAGGAGGGAGTTTGCCATTTCCACCCTCTGAGGCTGAGACAGTGTAACTTGGCCAGGGTAATAATCCAGTGCCTTGGAGTAATTTCTGGATCATTTGGATCCTACCATGAGGTTTTCCTGGCAGATTTCTTCAGAGGAGGGAGTTTGCAATTTCCACCCTCTGAGGCTGAGACAGTGTAACTTGGCCAGGGTAATAATCCAGTGCCTTGGAGTAATTTCTGGATCATTTGGATCCTACCATGAGCGTTTTCCTGGCAGATTTCTTCAAGGGGGGGACTCTTTCCACCCCCGTCCTGGGTGCTCCAATGGACTCTTCCTGGGATGGGAGGATGTCCTCTGACCCCAGGAAGAGTCCATTGAAGCACCCAGGATGGGGGTGGAAAGAGGAGGAGCACATTCAACTAGCCAGGAAAAGAGGACTCTTTCCACCCCCGTCCTGGCTGCTCCAATGGGCTCTTCCTGGGATGGGAGGAGCCCACTGCAGCACCAAGGCTCAGGCTGAAATGAGGCCTACTTTTAGCCTAGGCCTCGGCAGTTTGCCCTCAGCTTTTATATTCGGTTCATTAGGCGCAGCAACTTCCCCACCCTCCTTTTGGGGAAGAAAAAGTGCGTCTTATATGCCGAAAAATACGGTACTCTATTTAAAAAGAAATACAATTAAATATTAACCCTAAGGAGGCAGATAGTAACCAGGTAACAGGTGCCTTCTCAGCCTAATGTTGATGGAAAACTTCACAGACCCCATTACTGCATCTTTAAACCAGTCTTGGACAGGACAGACCTTCAGTCCACTGTAGCACCCAAAACATAAGCCATGCTTGATTGAAAACCTAAGTAGGATCAGGCCTAGTTAGCACCTGGATGAGAGATTATCAAGGAATACAAGGAGTCTCAAGGTAGGGCTAGGGCAGTGATGGCGAAACTTTTAGGGGCCAAGTGCCCAAACTAAAAGGCCTTCCGGTACCGGGTGTTACCCAGTGCCAGGGGCAGGACTTCTGCCCTCTGGAGGTAGGACTTACAGGGCAGGATTTCTTCCCCCTGCCCTCCTGGGCCTTCAGCTGTCTGGGAACGGCACGGGGAGAGGAGGAGGGAGAGGCACATGCCTGTTCCTTTTCCTTCCAGATCCTCTCCGGCCTTCAGCTGCCTCTCTGGAGGCAGCTGGTCAGCGAGGGTGCGGGGGGGGAGGGGAGGAAAATGCATGCACCTCTCCCTCCTCCTCTTCTCCCTGCGCCATCCCCATCCTTCAGCCCTCTGTGGAGGGGCAGTTGAAGGCCCAGGAGGGTCAGGAAAGAGAACTGGTGTGTACCTCCTCTTCCTCCCCCCCTCATGCCATCCCCTGCCTTCAGCTGCCTCCAGAGAGGCAACTGAAGACCAAGGAGGACCTGGAAGGAGGAGGAACAGGTGTTTGCCTCTTCCTCCTCCTCACTGCCCTCTGCGTACAAGGGAAAATTGCTTTGTGTGCCATCTCTGGCACATGTGCCATAGATTTGCCATCATGTGGCTAGGAAATAGATAATCCTGGCTGAAACCCTGGAGGGTCATTGCCAGTCAAATATGACAACACTAGAGCTAGATGGACCAATGGTCTGACTCAAAAGAAGACGGCTTTCAATATGGCTCGGATAAATGATCTCCAGAGTGTTGTCTTGTGACCAGCCTCTACACTCTCCCCTGTAAAACAGGATGTAGGACCACCCCAGTGCTCCTGTGTCCAGCAAATGGAGCTATTTTATACAACCCATGGAAACCCAAATCCATGAATGCTCAGTCCCATTATATATACAATGCCAGGGTAAAATAGGGTCCCTTATATAAAATAGCAAAATCAAGGTTTGCTTTTGGGATTTTTTTGTTAAAAAAATACATGTATTTTCAAAGCTGTGGATGGTTGAATTGGTGGATGCAGAATCCATGGATATGGAGGGCTGATTGTACTGTCAGTACAGAATTTGGACAGCCAGCATGGTGTAATTGAAATCTGAGAGACCGGGAGTTCAAAACCCCACTCAGTTATGGAAATGCACTGGGCAACCTTGGGCAATGGCAAACCTCCTCTGAACAAATTTTGCCAAGAAAACCCCATTACAGTTTTGTCTTAAGGTCACCATAATTTGTAAACAACAACACAACAAGGCATACAACAACAACAGAGTTTTGAAGATTTAACTGTTTTGGACCACAACTCCCAGGATCCTCCAGCCAGCATGTTCCAAAAGGTTTTTTTCCCCAAGCTCTGTCCCTAGTGCTGTCTGTTGGGACATCTTGCTAGTATCTCAGGCAAAGATCTCTTCCCACAAATCCCTGTACATGGAGATGCCTTGCTTTGAATTTGACATCAAAGCACATTCTAGGGAACAAAGCATGGACCTTATCCCACTGAGTTAAACTTTGTTGTTTTCTTATTCCTTTACAACGAACTACTTTTGTTGGAATATGATCAGAAGAGCTGGATATAATCTTAAAAAACAGGCAGAATATTTTTTTAAAAGTTATGGTCAATCCAGAGGCCAGTCTAGTGCATTGGAAGGTTCATAAACACCACCACAAGAAAGAGCTTTCCCAGCCTGTTGTGACAATGTAAATGTGCATCATTATATCTCCATCAAATAAATTGTGTACCATAAACAGACTGCACTTACTAACATACACACACATCATTTTCATATTTACAACTGTGAATTTCCCAACAGTAGAAACTGGATCTTATTTGGCAGAGAATTACAAATCCTTTTCCTATGGAGTACAATGATGTGCATTATCAAGTTTATTCATTAATGGCAATACAATTAAGCATGTGTGGTTTTCAGGCAATTTCTTTCTTTCTTTTTTGGTCACCCCCCCAAAAAAAAATCAATTTGCACATAATTTTGGGAGCAAGTGGGAAGAAATCTTAATATCCAGTTTCACAAATTGGGTTTAGGAGGAAAATACCTTTGCATTACATTGAAGCAGTTTGGATTTTTCTTTTCCCTGTGATTATTTCAGAAGCAACATAACATGAATACATTCAAATGGAAGCTCTGAAGTGTGCTTTAAGTATTCAGACCATCCATTTTTGTTTTGCTTGTCCCATTTTTGGTTCTTTGTGCCCTTCTTCTTGTAGCAATTTTCTCCCTCTAGTTTCTAGATCAGACACTTGAGAGCTAGAAATGGAAATGGTTTTAAAGATCAAAATTGAACAATCCTGGCCACACACTTCAAATTTGCCATGGGACTCAATTAGTTTTATTGCAAACCTCATTCTTCCCTCCCCCCATCACATACACACAAGAGAGAAGTTATTTTATTTGGCATTCCAATAATTACTTCTTGTAATTCTGAAAATGTCTAGGCAGTTGTTTCCCTGAGGGAGTGCTTTCAGTTAACCCTTTCAGAGTCACCCTCAGTGACAATGACATAGAGTCTAGAAGAGCAGGACATGAGGAGTACAAAGACCTCTACAATTTTCTTTTAGCAAATTAAAAGAAAAGAAGTAAAAAAAAAATCCCTTTTAGCAATGAATGAGGCTAGCACAAGAATGCCAACTGCAAGTATTGTCTTCACAAGTTTATGTATTTCAGTGCTGCTGATGGCAACATTAATAAACTAGAGCTTGAAAAATTACATTTTAAAAATTGTACCATACCAAAAAAAATTATACCATACCAAAAAAGTTACCATTATAGTTTCCAGGTTCCCAAAGCAATTAGCCTTATAGTTACAGGGTTTTTAAAAGAAATTTTTTGCCTTAACATTCCTCAAAACCAAAATGTTTCCTGTGTTGTTCTCTTAAATTAAAAGAAAATATCAAAATGCTATGAGACACTCTCTTACAGTACAAAATATACATGCTTCCCTTCCATCTTGTAACTGCAATACCACACAACAGAACATGAGGTAGCATCATGAGGCAGAGAATAAACCAGCATATGTGATACTCTTTTTTCTCTGTCTATTTAGGCCACACACCCATGAAAGCATACACTCCAACATTTCACGGATGAAAATCAGAAAACATGCAGGCAAGCAACATCAGAATATGGACAAGTTGACAAGGGGGGAACATACAAACCAGGAGAGGCTGCAGCAGTTTGCTCTTGCTGAGCCTGCTGGAAAGTATGAGTGTCTGGCCCCTGTTTCTCTCTCCTCCTGTGTTAGTTGAGTGTGAACTACCTTTGGAGTTTGAACTCAGTTTGCAGCAACTGAAGTAAGCTGAGATCAAAGTGGGAGGAGGACAGATAAACTGGGACATTTTAGAAGCATCTGATAAAGTGGAACAACAGAAGGTTAATTGGGATGGTCCTTGCCAATTGGGACAGAGCATATGTAAAAGTAACTACACTTGGCTCTCCCTATTTGCAGATTTGGTGTCTGGGATCTTAGTCCTTCACGGATGGCAGGCGGGGAGGGACAAAATGGGGTGTGTGTTTGAGGTGTGCATGCAGCTCTGCGTGCTGGTGCACACACCCATTATAACCAATTGGACTTGAATATTTGCTATTTTCCCGATTCGCTGGGTAGTGGTGGTGGTGGAATGGATCCCCACAAATCGGGAGGGATGACTATACAAAGTTACAGAAACAGTACAAAATGAGTGGCATTATCATCCATAAGTTACTATCACAATATAGCTTAGCTGAACTAATGTGGTGTAGTGGTTTGTATGCTGGACTACTCTGGAGATCAAGATTCAATTCCTCATTCAGCCACAAAACCCCCCTGGGTGACTTTCAGCAAGTCACACACTCTCAGCCCCACAAAATCCCATGATAAGTTCACCTTAGGGTCACCATAAGTCAGAAACAACTTGAAGGCACACAACAACCAGTCTGCATCAATAGATGTATAGTGTCTATCAAGGGAAGTAATAGTACGGATCTCTTCTGGCAGGCCTTTCCTGACTAGATCCCGGCCTCTCCTTCCCTTGGCTGCAATCGCTGCTCTGTTTATTACGTTTGTCTGTTCAATGATTTTGTTCATTTTGATGTTTAATTATATGTTTTAATGATAATTATTGGTTTAATACTTTTTTAAGGGGAGGGAGGGTTTGGGGATTTTGGATAGTATTTTAATATATTGTATGGAATTTTAACTATTGTAAGCCACCCCAATTGTTTGACAGAGGGGCGGAATATAAATAAAACTTCTTCTTCTTCTTCTTCTTCTTATTATTATTATTATTATTATTATTCTGCTTTGTTTAGGCCTCACTTGGAATAGTGCATCTAGTTTTAGGCACCTCAATTCAAAAAGGATGTTGACAAGCAGAGGAAGGTAACCAAAATGGTGAAAAGTCTGGAAAGCATGCCCTATGAGGAGAGACTTAGGGACTTCAGTGTGTTTAGTCTGGAGAAGAGACGGTTAAGAGGTGATATGATAGCCCTGTTTAAGTATTTGAAGGGATGTCATGTTGAGGGTGGAGCAAGCTTATTTTCTGCTGTTTCAGAGAACAGGAGCTGGAACAACGGATGTAAACTATAGGAAAAGAGATTCCCCCTCAACATTAGGAGGACGTTCCTGACAGTAAGAGCTGTTTGACAGTGGAAGACACTCCCTCAGAGTGTGGTGGAGTCTCCTTCTTTGGAGGTTTTAAACAGACTGTTGAGAATGCTTTGATTGTGAGTTCCTGCATGGCAGGGATGGATTGGATGGCCTTGGGTTCTCTTCAAACTCTAAGATTCTATGAGTCCCAAATCACACTCTTAGTTTCCATACTCCCTACTTTGTCACCCCTACTTTTTTGCAGGGGATCTGTTCCAGACCACCACCACCCACCCACCCACCCTGAAAAAAAGGAAAAACGCAAATATTCAAGCCCTATTGGCTTGAATAGAGGCACGTGTCTGTGGGGGCGAGTGGACGCGTGCCATGGGCGCCCTCCATTTTATGCCCCTCCGTTCATCCCTCACAGATAAATGAGGGTTGCAGACTTCAAGTCCATGGAAACGGAGGGACAACTATACATTCATATCTAGTTTCTTTCCCCTTTCTTTTCCCTTTCAAAACTGAGTGGATGGATTGTGTGGCAAAGGACTAGGGAACACAGCATTGGTTACCATCTACCCTTCCAAAGGCATTCTGGGAATTGCAATAACATGGACACCATTTCACATCTCAGATCATGTCCTTGGAAAAAACACTGAAACAAACCACTATTTGAAAAGAGGATAGTGGACTGGAGCTGACAGTTTTGGCCCACAAAACACACCACTAAAAACACTTTAGAACAGGGGTCGGCAACCTACGGCCTGCGGGCCGGGTGTGGCCCGTGGAGGCCTTGGGACCGGCCCATGGCCAGTTCCGCTGCCACTGCCTGCACACCCTGTGTGTGCCCCGTGCGAGCGCGGGCACCATTTTTGTGTTGAAAATGGCACCTGCACTTGCGCACGCATGCGCACGGCGGTGGGTGCCATTTTGGAATGTCCAACGCACCGGCGTCGTGCGCATGATGCAGGACTCCGGCGCGTGTTCCAAAATGGTAGCCGCCACCGTGTGCATGCATGCACAAGCACAGGTGCCATTTTGGATGACCCCACGGCGGCTGCGCTGTGCGAATTCGCATGGCACAGCTGCTGTAGGGCCTTCCCTGGGCCTTGGGAACGAATTCACCTGGCGCACGGGTGGGGGGGCGTTCCCAAGGCCCAGGGAAGGCCTCCCCGCCTGTGTGCCGGGCAAATTCGCACAGCACACGCACGGGGGGGGGCGTTCCCAAGGCCCCTGTCCGTGCGCCAGGCGAATTCACATGGCGTGCGCGCAGAAGGCATTCCAAAATGGTGCTCCCCACACACGCACACATGCGCACGGCGGTGGGCATCATGCGCATGCGCGAGTGGGGGAGCACGTGCAAGTGCGCGCGCACCCACCCGGCCCCTGCACCAGCCCCCCCTCCCAGCCCCCCCCCGGCAAAAAAGGTTGCCGACCCCTGGTTTAGAAGCACCAGATGGGAGCAGAATAAAAGCAGATAAAACAAAGACAAAGGTATGACATTCCTGCATCTCAAAAGATATAGAAAATCACTCCACATATAACACTATTCTTACCTGGTTGTATAATACAGCCATGCACATGTGAAAAGCAGCTTTTTCCTTCAGCTAAATTCTGATTGATTTTTATATACTGTACATAAGTTACTGTATACTGCATTCTAATTTATACATAATATCACAGACACAAGCAATACAGAAATGCCATTCATTCTGAAGGGTCCTTTGTATTTTAAGTCACTGCCATTTGTAGTAAATTTCATGTCTTCCTTTCTATATATATTATTTTGATTATTTATGGTATAAAATACACAATGTGGTAGATTAAGGAAAATACTGTGCCATTATTTACCTATAAAATATGTGCATAAGTGCGCATGAGGTTGAGAATCAATTTGGTATGATTTGGATTTGAACAGGTTTTTATTTATATTTCTTAAGATTTCTTTGATTGTTTTGGAAGTGTATGACCTACTAGACAACTGAGGGAGCCTCTGGAAAGTTAGATAACAAGGTATGTACTGTGGAGCCGAAAGGGTTAGCAGCTTTGAAATCAATAGGCCTGTGTCCTTTTACAATATACCATTTAAATCCATTCATTCTCAGCTCTTTGCATTTATATGGGGGATATTTATAACAAGAGTCTTCAGATGACTTTAATTATAGTTTGCCTGCAGTCACAATACACAGAAATGAGGCCCTGAGATTTAAGGAAAAAAAGCTCATGGAAGTATGATCATTTCTAAGCACATTTGAAAAATATTCCCAGGCTTTTTGAATTAATAAAAAAAGGGGACAAAGCTAACTGAATTATTTTCTTCCTCCTGAGTTAGTACTACATACAGATAACAGCAAACACCTTTGCTGTGCCTTATATGGAACACCAAAGGTACAATTTTAATAATAATAATAATAATAATAATAATAATAATAATAATAATAATTTTTATTTAATACCCCGCCCCTCTGAGCACAATCGGGGCGGCTTACATCATAAAATTCAACAATAATTAAGAACAATTACCTCCCCCTCCCCCCTTAAAATGTAATTAAACTCAATACAATTTAAAAACAATATAAGGAGATAAATTACTCCAATAAAACAACAATACATAAGACAAAAGTGGCAGCGAGTGTCACATGCGGACTCAATAAGAACCCAATTCCTGAAGAGGAGAGCATCTCGGGGGGAAGAGGACTCTGGAACCAAACTGATGAATTTAATCTGGGAAGGCCTGCCGGAAGAGATCCGTTTTGACAGCTTTCTTGAAGCTGTCAAGTGATGACAGTTGGCGGATCTCCTCCGGCAGGCCATTCCACAGTTTGGGAGCAACTACAGAAAATGCCCTCTGGGAGGTTGTCACCAGCCTCGTTCTTTGAGGCTGTAACAAATTCCTCCCAGAGGACCGGAGGGCGCGGGGAGGATTATACGGGAGAAGGCGGTCCTTCAGATAGCCTGGACCCAAGCCATTTAGGGCTTTAAAGGTAATTACCAACACCTTGTACTGGGTTCGGAAACTAATAGGCAGCCAGTGGAGGGACCTTAATACCGGGGTAATATGGTCCCCCCTAGATGTTCCAGATATCAATCTGGCTGCCATATTTTGAACCAATTGGAGTTTCCGAATCAAGCACGAGGGTAGCCCCATGTAGAGCGCATTACAGAAGTCAAGGCGTGAGGTTACCAACGCGTGCACGACAGTCTCAAGGTCTCCTACTTCCAGAAAAGGGCGCAGCTGGCGTATCAGCCGAAGCTGATAACAGGCGCTCCTGACCGTCGCATTAACCTGATTTGTCATCAGAAGCGACGGATCAAGGAGCACCCCCAGACTGCGAACACAGTCACTGGAGGAGAGCGTGACCCCATCCAGGACTGGAGGTTGCAACCCAATTCTTGGTTTCGGAGCCTGTACCGTGAGCACCTCCGTCTTGTCTGGATTCAATTTCAATTTGTTTTTCCTCATCCAGCCCATTACCGCTTGAAGACATTCATTGAGAGAAGAGATGCCATTGGAATTCGAGGCCGATGAACGAGACACGGAGAAATAGATTTGGGTGTCATCAGCATACTGATAACACCCAGCCCCATAACTCCGTATTATCTCACCCAGCGGCTTCATATAGATGTTAAACAACATCGGGGACAAAATAGCTCCCTGAGGGACCCCACAAGTGAGGTTCCTCTTACTGGAGCTACAGTCCCCGAGCAGCACCCTCTGGGACCGGCCCGAGAGGAAGGACCGGAACCACTGCAAAGCAGTGCCCCCGATACCAAGCCCCCTCAGGCGGCCCAGAAGGATGCCGTGATCTATCGTATCAAAAGCCGCTGAGAGGTCTAGGAGCACCAACAGGGTCACGCTACCCCTGTCGATGCTCAGACGCAGATCATCGGTCAAGGCAACCATGGCAGTCTCAACCCCAAAGCCTGTCCTAAAGCCGGTTTGAAATGGGTCTAGATAATCGGTTTCATCCAAGACCGCTTGGAGTTGAAGAGCAACCGCCCTCTCGATCACCTTGCTCAAAAATGGCAGTAAAGAAACAGGCCTATAGTTCTTCATATCCAGGGGGTCCAGGGAAGGCTTTTTCAGAAGCGGCTTAACCGCCGCTTCCTTTAAACAAGATGGAACATGTCCTTCCCTGAAGGACGCATTGATGATATCCCGAAGGAATCTCATCAATGCGTCCCCCCCCTGGACGGCCAGCCATGATGGGCAAGGGTCGAGAGGGCAGGTCGTCTTCCTCACCTTACCAAGCAGCTTGTCCACGTCCTCGGTACTCACAAATTGCCATTGATCCAGTATAACAACATCGGCGGAGTTGGTGGACGCCTCTTGGTGGACGCCTCGCCTATAGACTCTGAACTAATGGTGGCGTCTAAGTCGGCTCTGATCTGAGAGATTTTATCTGCAAAGAAGTTGTTAAATGTGTCACAGCAGGCTGTCGTCGGGTTAAGCAAGGGATTTGGCGCAGGGATTTTGCGCAAGGGATTTTGCGCAAGGGATTTTGCTATATATAAAATTAAGCAAGGGATTTGGCGCAGGGTTAAGCAAGGGATTTGGCGCAGGGATTTGGCGCAAGGGATTTTGCTATATATAAAATATAGCAAAAGATATCATGGAACCATAATAATTAAAACAACCCAATGACCTACAAATGACAGATTTAAAAAATGCAGCCTGATGGTGTTCATCTTTACTTGTAAATAAACTTTGCTGTGTCTGGCTAAGTGTGCATAGAATTCCCGCTAGAATAGTTTCAATAAACTTTGTCAAAGACAACATTACATTTTTTGGTTGTCGGAGGCTAACGAAGAGCAAAAAAAAAAAAAAAAAGGATAATAATAAGAAAGCACAGGTGGCATTCAGTTGTTCCTGGAGGTCTAATTCTGTCCCATACTGATCTGAAATGCAAGATGTCTCCTTTGAGGTCAAAGGCTAAAGTTATGCTAAGTTTAACGCCATTAGTTTTACAGCCATTGATGGATCTGGATATAGATGAAACTCAGCTGGTCATATCATTAGGCAGAGTGAGGCATTTGTGAGATACTGGGGACTGGGAAGAGATGGTGAGACTTTGAAGAATGCCCTGCGCTCCTTGAACTGTTAAGGAAAAAGCAACATGGGATATACAGTAATAGAAATAAAAATATTATGTGAATGTCAAAGTGACTAAGCAGGAGCAATCAGGAAGATACACAGGTGAAAAATATAATATAATTAAGAAGCCTTGAGAGCCAAGGACAAAGTTATAGAAGGTATATTGAGAACACCTGTGATAGATTGCAAACACCTGAGACTCATTAAGTGGTCAAGGTAAAGTGATGAAACACTTGGGTTGGTCTTAGGTATGGGATGATCTATGTGGACCAATCAAGATGTATGTACACACCCACTGGGTGGAAACTGACTGGTGGGTGGTGTCTAACAATGGCTATAAATTGCAATGTTTGCTAATGTACATTGTGGTGTAGTGTGGAGTACTTTTGGAGATATTGTGAAGTGTAGAGATTGTGATTTGTAGGGCATATAGTATTTATGTATATAGTAGAATAAAGTAGATCTTTTATATAAGACTACTGAGTTGTCTGGTGTCTTGAGGGAAGATACAAGAACCAGAAGAATCCTGGAGAAGTTTGGAGACATCTCAGGAAGAAGAGTGAGAAGGCTTGGAGAGTTTGTCAGGGTCTTCAGCCTATTCTCTGAAACTCTGCTGCTTGGGAAGAAGTATCAACCACTGATCAAAGCTGGTCAGCTCTGCTGCATAACAAGGTGGTGAGTTAGAGCCAGAGGTGAAGAGCTACAACTCCCATCATCCCTGACATGTTGCTGCTTTCAGAAGGATGTGTGCCATCAACAGTGTCGAAGCAACATTGCACTGCCAGTTTAATGGAATGGGAGAACAACATCTTGTCCTTTGCAGCAGCAAAATGTCTTGGGCCAGGTCTGTGACTAAGCATTGTTCATTCTGCAAATACGTCACCTTAAGAAAGCAAGTTCTCAACACAAGAAATCTAGGGCACAAAGTCCCTCTGCTGTGTCATGAGCCTGGAGTATGCCCTGACAACCTGAGGCAGAAAAGTGCGTGCATCCTCTACACCAGGGGTAGGCAACCTAAGGCCGGGGGGGGGGGGCGGCGCGGATGCGGCCCCCCAAAGCCTTTGGACCGGCCCCAGGCCGGTTCTGCCGCTGCCACCACCCGCCATGATGATATTGATTATTGTTGTTATTACTTGTTCTTGGGGTTTTCTTGGCAAAATCTCCACAGGGGATTTGCCACGGCTTTTCTGAGGCTGAGAGAGTGTGCATGCATATATTTTTTATTATTATTATTTTTAAAAATATATATTTTTATTTATTTATTTATGGTGCTTCAGCCCCCCAACTGTCTGAAGGACAGCAACCCGGCCCCCGGCTCAAAAAGGTTGCCTACCCCTGCTCTACACTGTTGCTGTTGGAGCAGAATTATCTCTATGGATATTGCTCCCCTTGCACTGTCATTCATTACATAGGCATTGGGCTCTCCCAAGGCAAAGAATGAGGATGCACTAAGTTTCCTGGAAGCATCATCTTCATCCCAGATGTTGGAGAGTGCAGGTGTAACTTTTACTTCCATGAGATCTCTCCACACACCTCTTTATTTCCCCCCTTGTCGATTGCTATCTTCTTCTAAGGAGCAAAATAAATTTATTGCCTTGCAACTTGGTTGCTGTTGTGTGCCTTCAATTCATTTCTGACTTATGGCAACCCTAAGGCAAACCCTAGCATAGGGTTTTCTTGGCAAGTTTCTTCAGAGGGAGTTTGCTATTGCTGTCCTCTGAGGCTGAGAGTGTGTGACTTTTCTAAGGTCAGCCAGTGGGTTTCCATGGCAGAAATGGGATTCAATCCCTGGTTTCTCAGTGTCCTAGTCCAACATTCAAACCATTACACCACTCTGGCATGTTGGGACTTGTGCTGCATGCAAAATATACTTGTTATGCAACAATTTATTTTGCACAATGATATACTTTGTTTAAAAAACTGGTAAAATGATGTTTTTAAATTAAAAAAAAGTGTTGATCTTTTTGCTCTCTTTCAGGGTGAAGAATTTCACTGTGGACGATAAATTTTTCAATGGCTAAGATGAGTACATGTTTGAAGATTCTTCACATCCCAGTTTTTCATGGAGAAAACAGCCACTTTGTCGAATCCAACCCAGACATGGAAATAAGCATGGCAATTAAAAGCCATTGACTTTGCAAAAGACCTGCTCTTTGTAAAGGTCAAGATGGCTAGACCTGGTTTGTTGACACAGATCAAAAAGCTGTCTTGCAAAGAGTGTGGCTACCAGAACATTCATGATGAATGCCGGTACTTCAGAATTAACCACTATAGAATTGCTCATTTGAGAACTCACTACATATCATGAGTCCCAGTTTTTAAGAGTTATATTCTGTTCCCTATAAACTGAAGCTAATGTGCAATGTCCTACGCTCATTGCTTTTCTTGCTTCTACAGTGGGCCCTTGGTATTCACTGGGGTTTGGTTCCAGGACACTTCCTCCTCCCATGGATACCAAAATCCATGGAAGCACAAGTCCCATTAATACAGTGGCATATTAAAATGATGTCCCTTATAGAAAATGGCAAAATCAAGGTTTGTTTTCTGGAATTTATATATGTTTAAACTATTTTCAAGCTGTGGATGCTTGAATCTGTGGATAAAAAAAAAAAAATATCCATGGATATAGAGGGCTGACTGTATTTCCCATCCTGGTGGTTTTTTCTGCTGTCTAAGAAAGAGGTCTTCAGAAAGCTGTCTAGAAAGCACCACACTCTTCTTTGCTGAAGATAGCATCCCACTTGTGACAGACACAATGAGAGATGCAGTCTACAGAAGGACGTAGCTAATGGCAGTAAGAGGAATGGTCCATACATATAATTGGAAAGCAAAATACTCTTACTTTCAATACAAGCTTCTCATCTCTGGATGCAAAGTTAAAACAAAATAAAATTCATCCCCCCCTTTTTTGGTGCTGTTGTGGTTACTAAGCGTCAGAGCAACTCTCTGGGCATTCCTGAGTAGTTACAGATGTGTACAGATGCATACCGCAGGCCTCTCAGTTCTGAAGATGACATAACGCTCCTTGCCACTTAGAAGAGTAGTTCATTTAATATTGATTTTGGAGAGATGAGAGCCTTGGCCCTAGTGGGCAGTTGTTTAAAAATGATGGGATTATAAGAGCAGCTGGCCGCATTCCATTCCAGGAAAGCTCAAGGCATTACCCAGTCTTGAGTTCCCTTTCCCTTGCTGTAGCCATTTGATCCATAATCTCTTTTATGGATTCTTAACCCTTTTGATGTAGTTTCCTTCCATGGCATGCATGTATTATTTGACAGTAAATTATGTGAGCAACTCTCTTCACCGTGATGTGTGTGTGTGCACATGTCTATATCTGTGGAATTCTGGTTCACAGGAATCATGATATTTGTGTTAACATACTACTAAGTGCTAAATGAATGCACAGTGTGGTGAAATGGTTTGAGCATTGAATTAATAACTCTGGAAGACTAAGGTTCGAATCCCCACTCAGCCATGGAATCCCTGGGTGACCTTGAGCAGGTCACACTCTCTCAGGCCAAGAGGAAGGCAATGTCAAACCTCCTCTGAATACATTTTGCCAAGAAAACTCTATGATAGGGTCTCCATAAGTCATAGTTGACTTGAAGTCAAACAACAAGTATGGTACTAATGAATATCCAGTTGAACAGGAAAGAGGAATGCTGGTCTAATCCAATATCCTCTTAACATTTCATCGATGAAAATTGGGGGCTAGTCTACAAATAAGTGCATTATGTGAATTACTGTGGCTTTTTGCACACTTGCATCAAGCTTAATTGTCTTCATTTTCCTATGCAAATTTGCATCTACAGCTGGCACTCTGTTTTTGCAAGGAATCCATTCCACCTCCCCGCAAAAATGGAGATTAGCGAGTATTCAAGCCCCATAGGCTTAAATGGGGCATGCCCCTACAGCGCTGCAGCACTACAGGGGCACACCCCATTGATTTAAACAAAGGTTGCCCCTCTGTGAATATGTCAAACCATGGACTTGAAGTCTGCGAGAACAGGGGGCGACTGTATTTGCCCTCTCTCTACTGAAAATGTGCAACCACGTGAATCCATGTGGACAGACAGCCACATGTTCGATAACGCACATCCTCACAGATACTTATGGATATACCGGTAAAAACTGTGATTGTTTTTTCTGGAGAGTTTGAGGAGTTCCCCTACCAAAGAGCAAATTCCTCTGAATCATGTGTGGGGGATCACATTTTGTTCAAACAGAATAAGGAGTATTTAAATGGTCAAGCAACTTCAGAGTGTGGTCAAAATGCCAAAAGTTATTAATCAGAAAGAACATACAAGCAAAGAGAGGCTGCCACAGCTTGTTTTTGCCTGAGCCTACTGGGAAGGGTAAGATTCTGCCCTCTCCTCTCTTCTTCTTCTTGTACTCTTTCTAACACAGTGCAAACAACTTTTGTACTTTGAAATCAGTCTGCAGAAATGGAAGCAAGCTGAGGACACAGGGGGAAAGTGGGAGGAGGAGGGAGAAACGGGGGCATTTTAAAAACAGCTGAAAAAGAGGGACAACTGAGGATTAACTGGGACTGTCCCTGCAAAATTTGAGACAGTCGGAGGGTATGTAACCCATTAAATCCCAGGTTCTTCAAACTGTGTTCCTAGGTTTTATGGGATTCTTTGGAATTTACCAGAGCTCGTGCAATGAAAACATCAGTGTGCTGGGAAAGCTTGAAAGCTTCCTTGCAAAAACATTTTCCTGCTGCTACCCGTATTTTCCGGCGTATAAGACGACCCACGTATAAGACGACCCCCCCATTTTTCCAGTCAAAATATAGAGTTTTAGCACCTCTATCCTCATTATCCTTATATCCGGCATATAAGACGACCCCCCCCCCCACTTTAGCCACAGATTTTGCAGGTAAAAAAGTAGTCTTATACGCAGGAAAATATTTCTTTTATCACAATGGAGCTGGCGGCCTGCAAGCTGTACTTGGCCCTTGACTGCTCTGGTGTGGAAAGTTCTACCTGCTTAGATCTTGTCAAGACCAGGGATAGCATGGATGCAAGAAGCTTCTTCCTTGCCCATTACCTTGGAAGATGGAAGAGGTGAAATTTTCTGCTATCCCCCCCATTATTTCAACATGGCCAAGATAGCAGTAGAGAAACGGCAATCCCTTTCACTACTAGAACTTGGAAATAATTAGTTACAAATAATATTCTTGTCTCCAGCTCTCACTGCTTGGATAAGGTAGTAGCAAAGTTACATTTACAAAGTAACATAATGAGTGGGGACTCAGTTTTTTAAAAATTGATTTAATCTGTAATTTTCTCCTACGCTGCATCAGTACTACAGAAATCATCCAGTTTGACACCCCTTTCACTGCCATGGTTCAATGCTATGGAATCCTGGGAACTGTAATTTGTTGAAGCACCAGAGCTCTCTAGCAGAAGGTGCTAAATGTCTCACAAAACTACAAATCCCAGAATTCCATAACATGCAGCCATGGCACTTAAAGCAGTGTTGACCTGGACCATTTCTGCAGTGTGGATGCAGCCCAAGTTATTTTTAGAAGTTACTTTAAAAGATTGTTTTAGAGGAAGCCCAAAGAGACTTTTCAACGTTTATACTATTTTGTGTTCGTCCTAAAGGGCAGGGGTGTTTGTTTTTAAAAAGTGAAGAAAATCAAAAAGCAATATAACAGGTAACATCACAAGTCATATGTTTTAGGGGTATCATCAATTGCAAGAAATTACTTTCAGGATCTTTTACAATTTGTTGTTCTTGTTCTGTGCTTTTAAGTCATTTCTGACTTATGGCGACCCTGAGGCGAACCTATCATGGGGGGTTTCTTAGCAAGATTTGTCCAGAGGAGGTTTGCCACTGCCTTCCCCCCTGAGGCTGAGAGACTGTGACTTGCTCAAGGTCACGCAGTGGGTTTCATGGCCATACGTTACTTTTAAAAGCAATTTCCAATTGTCTTCAGTGAGTCCAATGCTGAGATTGCAGTTTTTCCAGCACACGGCTGAAGAGGTGTTCTTTGAGCTGCAAGGCTCAGTGGGAAGTGCTTTTCCATGATGCATCGGCACAAACTAGGAGCACAGCCAGTTCCTAACTGAGCTGGCCACAAAACTTGGAAATCAGAGACACACTGTCTCTTGTCATCCAGCTCACAAGGGGCTACAGGGTGGAATCCAATCTCTACTTTCTATACCTGGTGCCTGTTATCCTCATTATTTCTAAATGCATACCCTCCAACTGGCCTGATTTGGCAGGGACGGTCCACATTAATCCACTGTCATCCCATTTGTTTCCAGCTGATTTTAAAATGACTCAGTTTCCCCCCTTTCTCCTTGGCTTACTTTAGTTGCTGCAAACTGAGTTTAATGTACAAAAATGTGTTGTGTGCATGTGTGTGAATACACTGAGCCTGCCTGAGCCCTGAGATTAGGAAAGACCCTTCTATAGGTCTTGCCACCCCCATCAAGAAAACTCATGGGGGAGACACATGAAAGGGCCTTCTTGGTGGTTGCCCCTAAGCCCTGAAATGCAGAATTAGACTGCAGAGGTAAGACTCACTCTTTGCTCTTCCAGTAACAGGTGAAGGTTTTTTTTTTTGTTTTTTTTGGTTTTTTTTAAAAAGACATTTGGGAACAAACTATTTATATATGGAGAAGGATTTGAACAATGTGTGGTACCGGGATTTTAACAGTGAGTGGTACTGTTTTTTAACTCCTCCTTTGTAATGCATGTCTTAAATTGTTTTTACTCTAATTGATAAATTTCAAGTTTTAATTATAAAGTTTTGCATTGTTTTGTATATGGGTGAACTGGTAGGCTCCCCTGAGTCTGTGTTCTCGGGAAAGATGGGATATAAATAATGTAAAAACTATATTAATACTAATAATATTCAAGTGTTATGAAAATAAGTCCCTTTTATCATTACACACACACACACACACACACACACAGTCGTTCCTCCCTGTTCACAGACTTGGAGTCCGCAGTCTTGCTCTTTGCAGGACGGCAAGCAGAGAGAGACAAAATGGTGGTGTGTGCTTGTGTGTGTGCCATGAAAGCATGCATCATTATTTTCAATGGGGCTCAAATATTGCTGATTTTCGGAGTGGGTGGGTTCCCCCATGAATTGGGAGGGGCTACTGTACATACATACATACATACATACATAACAGACACACACATATATTGGGGATGTTTTCTTCTTTCATTGGCAGTGAGTAAATTGGCACCTTAAATACTCTACAAGTATTGGTGTGGACTATCAAAATCAAACTTCAATTTAATAGTTAATATGCATGTAGTTAATCCTATGCAAACAAATATTTAGAAGTCTAACTGTCTGCAGCAGGAAATGCAGAGGACAAATGGCAAGTAGGAGGGAGAGAGAGAGAGAGAAAAAAAATGATTGGTGTTCAGTAATATATTCCACTCTGATAAAAAAAATTTCAGTGAGGCCGTGACTCTTGTCCTAGTAGAGTCCCTTTGGTAGCATAAGAAAAATGCTGAATATAAAGGACAGAAAGGGTTGTACTTCATTGTTTCGGGAGGAAGATCCCTGTAGTGTTGGCTTTAGGTCAAAACTTCACCTGGGGTACAGGAACTTTCCTTAACTGCACAGGCGCTCATTAATGAAGGGCACTTTGGAAAATGCCCTTCAGTTCCTTTCTGTGGCTGGAGGACTTTGCACAGAATATGCCCCCATGAGCCTTTGCTAATTTCTTTGAAGGCTCTGCTGGGATATGTGTTAAAGCAGTCTAGGGCTGCCGAACACTTATCCTCTCCCTCCCCTTTGCTGCCCCCCTCCACTCTAGACCTGAGGTTGTTCAATTATCTACTTTGGCACTCATAGCCTGTTGGTAGGAGTTAGTGATTTAATCACCTGTTCTGTGCAAAGCTCATGAGGGAAAAAGAAAGACCATTACACTATAGGTCTGTAAGCTACTCTATGCCCTACCTCCTGCTGACCTGCAAAAGCCTGGGAGAAGGTGTGCAATAAGGCTCCCAAGGCGATGAACGTGAGCTGAATTTTAAAATATCCAAAGCAATTTGTTCGAGGTGTGTGTGTGTGTATCTATGTAGGTATGAAGTAAGGCACATGTATCACCTTGAGTTTCACAATCAACCATGACTGCAGGGATAAAATGGAGTTAGCTTCTGCTGTCTTGGTGTTAGCCTTATTAAGATGAACATACCAGTACACTTCCATTGTAGAGGATAGGTATCTATCTGGGGAAGTAAGCTCAAGTCTCCGAAAGCTCATGCTACCAACTTCTCTCTCTCAGTTGATCACAAAGGTGCTACAAGATCCCTTTGCAAGTAAAAAATAGTAGAACAAGCATCTTTAACTGTGTACTATATATACCCAGCTGTGTGCCACTTAATACAGTTTTTTTTTAATGTGAAGTATCTTAGCTTAGGGGCGAAACAGACAGCCCAGATAGGTTTGCTGCTGCCCCTTTGTTTGCTGGGTTGGGGATGCAGCAACCGCACACCATGCCCCCAACCCGGCATTTCCCTTGCAGCTGCTGCGACTTTTTTTTCAGTGTTTCTGGGGTGCAGCTTGTCTAAACAATGTGTTGCAGAAATGCCCCAATGCCCCCCTCCAGCTGTGTGGTCAATGGGGCAGTATGGTGGCAGCTTCGGGGTGGCATTGGGGCATGCAGCCGCCATGCCCCCACACCACCCTCCTGCTGGCTCATTTTGCTGGTCTGTTTAGGATCTCAGAAAAGTTACTGTTTGAATTAGCTCCCCAAATCTGCAGCCACCATAGGTAGTAGAAGTTGTAGCACTCTGCTTTTGCGTGAGGCTACAGGGAAGGGCAAGATTCAGCTGCCTCCTCTCCTTTCCACAACTGAGTGCAAACTACTTCTGCACTTGGAACTCAGTTTGCAGCAACTGAAATAAGATGAGGACAAAGGTGGAAAGTGTGAGGAAGAGAGAGTAACTGGGACATTTTAAGAGCAGCTGAAAAAGTGGGCCAATGTAGGATTAAGGGGGACTATCTATTAAATTGAAACAGTTGGAGGTCATGAGACAGACAGAGACAGAAATATTATACACAACAAAGTATGCCATGGAATGTGATCCATGACTAAGATTATAAGAGTTTTCCCTTATATTTCTCAGATAAGGACCCCAGTATGCCACACGGCAAATCACCCTTGAAGTTGCAAGGATATTCAAAAGCAGATTTTGATTCAGCAGAGAATTTTACAGTTGATATCCCATGTCCAGCCTGTGTTTTCTGTTTAAATTGAAATTGCAGAAGATAGGGCAGTGTGCATTTGAAGATCATCCAACAGAGTCCTTGCCCTTCATCCTTTCATCCTTCATGAAAACACCTGCATTTACCCTAAAAAGGAATACTTAATCATGCATATCTCTATTTAATGCTATGAAGAGTTAATGGGAGAATGCTTTGCTAAGAAACAATGACACATTGGAGCACGGTTACATTTGGCAGCTGATATGTTCATATAATCACGTGTTCCTCTTTCACAGTGCTTTCAGACATCCTATCTAAGGGGGGAAGCAGACAGAGGAAATGTTCCTGTTGGTTACTCTTTCTGTAAAATCTAAAACTAAAGTTCTCTCTTTAAAAAACAAAACAAAAAACCTGCATGATGTTCCTCCTTTCACCGAACATCCTGAGGTAATTCCAAGCACAAACAGAAAGATTGTATTCCTACTTAGCAGTTGTTGTTTTTTGAATTCCAGGATACAACGCAGCAAAACAAAACAACTCTTTGAAATGGATGTGTGATGGTCTAGATGCAATTAAAGGACTCTTCACGGGATTGGAGGGGAAGCACAGGGCCTTTATGCTAGAACAATAAGATTTTTGAAATATGGTGCCTTTAAAAAAAGAAAGCATGCCCATCCAAGTCTCCAAAGCCAACACTGAGCAAAGACACAGAAAAGATCTGTGACTGGCCAGCTGCATACAGCATTATGAAATTTGAATGTTTCTTGGCCAAATTGCCTATTCAAACTTCCTTCCTCCCCCCTCACCTCTGGCTGGAGAGGTCCATGTGAATTGAAAATGCTTTTCCGGGAAATCCCAACTGATAATAAATGAGGTTTTTTGTTGTGAGAAATCTCTTCCCCCCCACCCCAATAGTTTGGACAGGCCCTGAATGTCTGTATTAATTCTAAAATAAAAGACTACGAATCACCATTTCACTAGCAAATAAATAACTACCAATTTTCTAATGTACTTACTTATCAATTTCTTATGATTTCTGGAGGGGAGAGTTTTCTCTCCATCTCACTACCCTTTCATTCTTGTCTGGTGAGGACACAGGAGAGCACCTTCTTGGTGGATAATCCTAGGCTATGGAACTTCTTTCTAACAGAAGCTCACCTCTCTTTGCACCGGCAGGCAAAGATCTTCCTATTTGAACAGGCTTTCAACCTTTAATCTGGTTGGGGTCAAAAGATGTGCAATGCTTTAATATGTAATATCATCTCAATATATTTGTTGTGAGGATAAAGGGCAGCCATGTAGGTTGTTTTGAGCTCACAGGAGGAAAAGTGGGATGAAACGGCAACTAATAATTAATGAAATAAACAATAAATATAATAGTGACATCTACCATTTATTCAGCATAATGTAAATCAGGTTTTTTGAGACTACTCCAAGCCAGAAGCATAGCTACAGCTTGTGTCCACAGTGTACCCCAGAAAGCAGACTCCAGTGTGGATTCATTGAACAATAAACATTTTTAAATACCAAGATGCCAGCTGAGGGGTGATGGGTCTATGTACTGAAGGCTTTGTTCTGCATAACTATAGGCATTTTCACAGATTGGCATCCTGCCCTCTGTTTTCGTCAATATGCGTGGCATTCACTCTGTCCCAAGAGGCATAGTGCAAAGCCAATCTGGATGGAACCAATGTATATTAACATCTAAAACCTTGAGCAGTGATGATGAAGTATCTGTGAGCCAGAAGAAGCTTTACTGCAGCTGCTGTTTTATTCCTACTGGACAATGAGAGAATAAAATGCAAACAATTACTGTATTCTGAGCAGAGCTGCTCAGTGGCCTTATGAAATTCAATCAGTTGCTGCTAGGGACCCCACAGTCTTCTGCTGTTCTCTGACTTCTGGCTGAATCCTACTATAATAACAAAATTGCTACAGAAAAGGCAGAATCCATAAAAGCTTGGTAATGTAGCGAGTGAGAATGAGAGAGGGAAATAAAACAAGGGAGGAAACAAGCATGAGAGGAAGGAGAGCTACTTTAACTAGTAAACACAGTTTCCAATTAAAAAAATCCATCACAAGAATTAATAAACCTATTGGTTCAGTAACAATTCAATGTCTTTACTGGCATTCTATCACTGAGAACCAGTATGTTGTAGTGGTTTGAATACAACTCTGGAAATCAGAATTTCAATTCCTGCTGAGCCATGGAAACTCATTCAGTGACCTTGGTAAATTCACACACTCTCAACCTCAGAGGAAGGCAAAAGCAAACCCCCTCTGAACAAATCTCGCCAAGAAATTCCTGTGATAGGTTCACCTTAGGGTCGCCATAAACTGGGAAGACTTGAAGGCATACAACAGCAACAATTCCATATCTGGAATAATTACATTCACTCTTAAATTACTTTGATCATTTAAAAGAAACATTTGGAGACACTTAAAGAAGAAGGAAATAACAAGGTTAGAAAAGGAGGAGAAGTGGGCACCTCTGAAGCACCAGGGGCTGGAAGTTCACTAAAGCTTTTGGGAGTGAGTGTGAATAGTGGTTAAATATAGCTGGTGGACACTGTACCTTGTTTGAAAGGGAAATCCACATTCCTAGAGGCATCCAGGAGCTGTAATTCTCCTTTTCTAACAAATTTATTTGCTGAAAGGAAGCATTCTGGAGGGGCTAAAAAGTCACATAAATGGGTGGGGGCCACATGCGCAGAATCACAGAATTAATGTTTATCTTGGAATTATAAATTCTTGGGTCTTGGAGGTTATCTACTCCAGTGCTTCTCAGGCTATCTGATGTGGGGCACTAGCAATTATTTTCTTTTCCCAGTATGCCAGGGACTAGCACCAAATTTGTGCCCTGAATACAGTGGTTTCTTTCTTTCTTGGAAACTGGCTAGAGAGCAGCATCCAATGGCTCAGGGATTGGCATTGGTCCAGAGACCACCACTTTGAGTAACACTGAACTAAATCAATCCCCTGGTTTAGTGCAGGAGTCTCACACTTTTGGTTATCTCTGAGAAAAGCATGATGTACTGTCATCATATCCTTGGCCCCATTTAGCAACAGCCAAGAGTGGTGGCACAGAAATACATATAGTAATGACATCACATCCTCCGTTTCACAACTAGACATTATAGTGAGAAGGGATACTTTGTCAGAGGGTTGCCATATTCAACAGAGGTTTCATTGATCAACATAATCTCAATTTCATCCTGCAAGACCAGTACAGACACCACTATCAGAACCAGTCCCTCTCAGCTTAAATGATAAGCAATTTAAAATGTCATTCTGAAATACACAGCTGAGAGTTGAAAATTGGTTGGTTAATCAATCAAATAGTCTAATACTTCCTCACCTTGTTTGAGCAGATGCTAATAACCTGCCATTGCCTGCCTCACTGGCACTGAGCCTTGGTTTTCACAAACTGTTAAAAAGGAATTCCTCTATTCCCTCTCCCCCCCCCCCCCCCGCCATCCCAGCCACTATCTCTGCTATTGTCATTGAATAGCTGCCTGCCTGCAGTTTCTCAACAAGAGCCAGGTTTTCATGTCCACTGGCCCCTGCATTCCTGCCAAAGCCCTGCAGAAATGAGAGCTCCTGCAGCTGCCAGGATTTATTTACACACATTCCTGGCTCAAATTGAATTAATGAGCATAATTTAACTCAGGCAATGTCCTCCATGGCTCTTGTTTCTCTTTGCTCCATTTGACATTTCTCTTCTTGTCATCGTAAAGTAGTCTAAAGCATGTCCATTGTAAGAAGCTGCAATGGTTCCTGCACTTCACAGCTCACTCAAGCCTTGTGAACTGTGAAGTCGTAGGCTTTCATGGCCGGCTTCCATAGTTTTTTGTGGGCTTTTCGGGCTGTGTGGCCATGTTCTAGAAGAGTTTCTTTCTGATGAAGCACCTAGACCGGGCTTTAGAGGCAAATGGTTACTCCAGCTCAGACATCAGAAGGGCTGCCAGACCCAGGAAAACCCAAAGGAGTGAAGATGAGCAACCACCCAAAGGGAAGGTATTTTTACCATATACCAAAGGAGTCACAGACAGAATAGGGAAAGTGGTGAGGGAACACAGCCTACAAATGGTTTACAAACCAAGCAAGAAAATCCAACAAATGCTGCACTCAGCGAAGGACAGGAGAGACCCTCTCACAGCCGCAGGAGTTTACCGCATACCATGTAGCTGCGGACAAGTCTACATAGGGACCACCAAACGCAGTGTCCAAACACGAGTCAAGGAACATGAGAGACACTGCAGACTGGGCCAGCCAGAAAAATCAGCAGTAGCAGAACACATTATAAACCATCCTGGGCATAAAATGCTGTTTGAAAACACTGAAATTCTGGACCATGCCAACAACTATCAGGTCAGAATGCACAGGGAAGCCATCGAAATCCACAAACACTTGGATAACTTCAACAGGAAAGAAGAAACCCTTAAAGTAAACAAGGTTTGGCTACCAGTCCTACAAAATAAGAAAATCAGCACTCAGCAAATGCAAATGGGAAACCAACCAGGGTCAGGGGCTTTCCCAGTAGACAATAGCAGACATTGCATATCCTCCCACCCTGAAGCCATACCATTAACAACAGAACGATACCTATTCAACACAGAACAATACACAGTTTACATGGAAATAGTAGACAGTATTCTTGATTGCATATCCTCCTACCCTGAAGCCATGCCATTAACAGAACAATACCTATTCAACACAGAACAATACACAGTTTACATGGAAATCACTCCTCCCTACCCAGAGTCTCACAATATATATAGACCAACTCTCTTCCATTCCAGCATTCTCTGAAGATGCCAGCACAGATGCTGGTGAAACATCAGAAAGAAACTCTTCTAGAACATGGCCACACAGCCCTAAAAGCCCACAAAAAACTTGTGAACTGTGTTCCTGGGATCTCATGCAGATGATCAAAACATGTTTTCCTTATTGTGTAGTCCTGGACGTGTCTACTCAGAAACAAACCCTACTGCACAGGATCTTGCTCCTAGAGAGGTAGCTACAGAACAGCAAATAAAATGCTTCAATGAACATCAAGAATGTATTCAACTTGCTCTGTATGATGTAGAGGTTGGAAAAATTACTTTCTTGAACTGTACCTTCTAGAATCCCCTGCACGTTGGATGTTGCTTGGGGAATTTTGGGAGCTGTAGTCCACCACCCCCATCTTTCCCCCAGTTCTGGTCTGACAGTGTGTTTGTGGGCCTATTTGCACTTTCATGAGATTGATCAATTTGTTGTCAATTTCTTCTTTTTCATGCTGTTAGCTGCCTCTGAGTAAAGCTTGACTCATGGCTACCCTGTGAATAAGATGTTTCCAAGCCCCCTTATCCTTTACCTCCCTGCTCAGGTCCTGCAGGCTTAGGCCCATGGTTTCCCTGATTAAGTCTATCTATCCAGCATGTGGTCTTCCTCTCTTTCTATTGCCCTCTACCTTCTCCAGCATCATTGACTCTTCTAACGAGTCATGCCTTCTCATGATGTGGCCAAAATATAACAGCCTCAATTTAGTCATCTTGGCTTCCAGGGAGAGATCTGGCTTGATTTGTTCTAGGACAAAATTGTTTGTCTTTTTGGCTGTCCACTGTTTCCTTGGGATTCTTCTTCAGCACATTTTGAATGAATGAATTTTCTCCCTATCTGCTTTCTTCACTGTCCAACTCTCACATCTGTAAATGGGGAATACAGTGGCTTGAGCGATTATAACTCTAGTGCTCAGCTGTAGTGTTCACCAGGAGCCCTGGTGGTGGAGTGGTTGAATGCCTGTACTACAGCCACAAGGTTGTGAGTTCGATCCCAAGCAGGGCTCCAGGGTCAACTCAGCTTTGCATCTTTCAGTAGGTCACTGAAATGAGTACCCAGCTTGTTGGGGGGCAATTGGCTTACACATTGTAAACCACTGAGGGATTGTGAAGTCAAAGGCTTTCATGGCCGACATCCATAGTTTTTTGTGGGTTTTTCAGATTGTGTGGCCATGTTTTAGAAGAGTTTCTTTCTGACATTTCGCCAGCATCAAGATGCCAGCCACAGATGCTGGCGAAATGTCAGAAAGAAGCTCTTCTAGAACATGGCCACACAGCCCAAAACCCCCATAAAAACACTTAGGGATTGCTTAGTTCACTGATAAGTGGTATAGAAATGTACTTGCTAATGCTATTGCTATTGTATATCTTTACTCTTTAGGTATATCTCTTCTTACCCTATCATATAGCCAGTGGTGTAATCATACATTTTGAAGCACAGGCCCTTAACATGACAGACCCTATAGTGACAACACTGAGGAGAGAAAGGCAGGCAGCTGGATTGATCCAAATCAAGAAACCCATTCCGGAGTTTTCACTTCCATGAAGAGTAGATCTTTTGTAAAGTTAAGGAGACTTCATTGCAAATTCAACATCAAGCCACCCTCAAACCCTGTAGATTATAACAAGAATAATTCAGAACAATACCCTGTTGCTGAGAATATCTGTCTCCCTCCAGCTACTTTAGGAACTGAAGTTTAATTCAGAAAGAATAAGACAACTCAAGGGGGATGGTGAATAGTGAGGATGGTGTGTCATCCTCTCTGCTAATCCAAAATTCCCAGGGCTATGATCCTGCAAGCCTTGGTTCTATTCTGTTGTTTACTTTCAAGTCATTTCTGATTAATGGTGACATCTAAGGCGACCCTACCACATGGTTTTCTTGGCAAGATTTGTTCCTGGGGGTTGCCCTTGCCTCCCTCTGAAGTTGAGAGTGTATGACTTACCCAAGGTCACACAGTAGTTTCCATGTCCTAGTGGTGATTTGAACCCTGGTCTCTAGAGTCATAGTTCAACACGCAAACCATTATACCACGCTGGCTCTCTGGATCCACTAAAGGTAAAGGTAGTCCCTTGACATGAAAGTCTAGTCATAACCAACTGTAGGGGGCAACGTTCATCTCTGTTACTAAGCCAAAGAGTCAGTGTTGTCCAAAGACGACGCTGATGGTCATGGAGCCAGCATGACTGTACCAAATGCTGTTACCTTCCTATGGAAGTGGCACCTATTTATCTACTTGTATTTGCATATTTGTATATTTTGAACTGCTAGGTTGACAGAATCTGGGACTAGTCACAGGAGCTCACCCTATCATGCAGCATTTGGGCCTTGAACTGCCAACTTTCTGATCTTCTGATAATCACTATTGGAATCTTAACCACTAAGCCACCACATATATATGGCATGCATGATCACCATAAAGCATTACACACAGCTCAGGATAGAAGTTGGGATGCAGAGTGTTCAGAGATTTCTCACTCTCTTTCCATCAGATTCTCTTGGAGGAAGTTGAACTTCTCCATTCCGGTTCTGATAGGTCTTAGGTTTAGGCACACAAACATCTAAAGGGGGTTCCTTCCAGGAGATGGCTGCAAACAGGAGATCTGTTTATTGCACTTAACAGACCAGTGAAAAATTTCCTGCATTTGATGTCAAAGACAGAGTATATGAAACGTTCCTCTGAAGTTTGTACAATGAAATCAACAGATCTCCTGTGTATTATAATGTTTTATGTACCTTTGGGTTGCAGTTTTTGGAAAAAAGCGGGTGAGCATTCAACAAGCCGGCAGAGACACAGAGAGAGAAAGAGAGAGAAAGACTGGTAGAGGGAGAGAAGAAAGAAAGAAAGAAAGAAAGAAAGAAAGAAAGAAAGAAAGCGGAAACAAAGCAACCGATTGTACACATGAACAAGAGACTGTGCAGGCCAACATCAAATATATTTTGGCCTCAGAATATAATGGTTGAGAATACCTAAGCCACACCTCCCCCCACCTCCCAAATCTCCCTTCCAAATGTTATTCATCACAAAAGAAACCAGTTCTTTGAGGCAAGGGATGGGGGGAGTAAAACATGTTTGGCTATGTTGAAGCAACAGGCTTTCTTTCCACCTTTGCATAACACCATTGTTTCCCAGAAAACTGTAGCTAATTGCACTCTTTGCTTGGAATTCAAACCACAACCAATCCTTGGAATCTGAGCCAGCTATTTTTTTTTTGTTCTTAAATAGAAAGCCCACTACATTCTTGTGTTCCTAGCAAAATTATAGAGATGCATGCTGTTGTGTCAATCCAATTAGTCCCAACTACAGTGGACCCACTGAATCAATGGAATATGATGAGTCAACACTTATGTGAGTCCCACTGCTTCTTTGGGTCTGCTCCAGTTGGGACTAATAATTGGATTTAAGCCTATCTATCTAGATATCCTAACATATTGACACTGGAGATGCTTAAAATCCTTAACCTTTGTAATGGGTTTTCATTATGTCTCACAGTCTGATGTTGAGGTGTTAAACTACAACAGAGGTAGGAAATGTGCAGTCCATGAAGCCTGTCCAGCCATCTCAGCCTCTAGCTGACTATCAGAAAGGAAGCATCTCTCTGTACAAGCCTGTCTGAGTTTTAAAATCTTTGGGGATGGGTTTTCTCACATTCCCATCACAATCACAGACACATTTTGGGAAGACATGGGAGAGAGCCTTCCTAGTGGATGCTCCCAGGCTGTGTAACTCTACTTTGTGGGAATTCTGGTTGACCCTCTCACTGTTCTCTTTCTGCTGGCAGGCAAAGTCCTTTTGTATTTAGGCAAGCCTTTGGGTTATAATTCATGTGACAGAAGGTTATTTCAAATGTAGTGTGTTGTGGTGTGCTTCTGTCTTCTAAAATTATGTTTTAACTATGTGCTTTTTAAGCACAATTATTTGTTTAATTGCTTTTTAGCTTACAAAAACCCATTTTTTTTCTTAACTTAGTTTTAAATTGTTCTAAAGTGACAAAAACCAGAGAGCATCTGAAAGAATCCACTGGAGACAAATCTCAAAGTGCTTGATAGATGGCTACATTATTGCAAAGAAAGTCCAATGTGTTTCACTCTCTCTCTCTCTCTCTCTATATATATATGGGCCTTTTTCAGGGCCTTCATAAAAAACATGAATATAAATATAAAATAACCATAGTTAAATGGTAAAACATATATAATATAAGAAACATAAGAAAATTCATTTTAATCTTTGTTCATTTTGTACACTGCCCAGGGCCTATAAGTATCAATTTGAAATCAGACTGCAGAAATTTCTGAAGCTGAGAATCCCTCTGGGCTCCTAAGTGTGCCTACCTCTGTGTTAGAGCACTGGACTGGGATTTAGGTGAACCAAGTTCAAGTTCGCACTCACCTATGCAACTCACTGGTTAGGTTAATCACTCTCTCACACCCTGACTTACTTCACAGGGGTTTTGTGACGATGAAGCAGGGGCAGCAAGAATAATGTAGATCAACTTTTACTCATTGGGGAAAAAAGTTAAGACAAAACACAACAAATAATCCACTAGTCCTCAACTGCCAATCAGCTATCCAACCTACCACTCATTGCCTTTGGTTGTACACATCCTTTCTTACCTTGCTTCTACCTCGTCCTTCTCTTTTGTACATCTATATATCTAGTTAGTATGCTCTACCATGAATTATGTAAAATTAAATTAATGTCTGGGAAAGATTAAGTCCCTGAGAAGTCTGTGCATGCCAAAAACTTCCACACAGGCTTGTGTTTTATGTGTATGTTTTGCTGTACACTAAAGGTCCAACAGACAAGGGGTACTGATCCAAAGTACAAAATGCACATATTGTACTTATGATACTCATGTATGGTTGTGAAGGCTGGACAGGGAAGAAAGCTGATAGGAGGCAAATCAACTCATCTAAAATGTGGTACTGGAGGAAAGTTCTACAGATATTATGGACTACAAAAATGGCCAATAAATGGGTTCTAGAGCAAATCAAGCCTGACGTCTCCCTGGAAGCCAATATGTACAAATTAAGGCTACTGGACTTTGACCATATCATGAAACAACATGACTCACTGGAAAGGATGATAATGCTTGGTAGAATGGGAGGCAGTAAGAAAAGAGAAAGAGCCCATTATAGGTGAATAGACTCAACCAAGGAAGCTAAGGCCAGCCCTGAGTTTGCAAGATTTTAACAAGACTGTAAATAACAGGCTAACTAGGAGGACTCTCATTCAGAGGGTCATCCTATGTCCAAGCCACTTGGCAGCAATTAACAACATAACAACTGATCCATAGAGTCCTTGATCTCTATGAGATTATTATGTATGTTGTGCAGAAGGGGAAGGGGGAAAACCACTCTGTGGTTTCAACTAAAAGAGCAAATTTCCTGATTAAGCTCCCACAGTGATGCAGTTTGTATCTGTAGTGCTGAGACACTGACATGTGAAACTATCCAGAAGATAAGTTTCTTGAAAACATCCAATACTAGCTTGCAACAGTCGAACAATAGGTACAACAACCCAGTGTGTACCTAAATGTTCCTGCTGACATGTTGTGCATTCAGTGTTGAAATAAAGAAGGTAAAGGAGCTGCACTGAAAAATTTAACAACTGAAGCATTTGTCACACAGCTGATAACATGAGGCGTGGGGAAAAATGTTCCAGGAAGGTGTTAAAATAATAAGAAATGAGGAGAGACTCACACACAAAACATGATCAGGTGTCCTTTTTCATGTCAAGCTGCAATAAAATCTGTGCAAACATATTTGTTTCTGTTATATATATTAGCATTTCAGGGAGATGATCAAATGTGCTTTACCTGAGCTGGTAATACAGGAATATTTTACAAAGTCCCTAAGACTGGTACAGAAGCACATGCATTAAATTAAGCAAGAATCCCAGGGGAAGAAATAATCTATCCACTATAATAAGTAGCTTTTAAGAGAGTCCACTATGACATTATGGCTTACACCCAACAGGAGCTACTGATGCCTTCTGTACCCTCTCCCCAGATTTGACCCCAGGACTATCCACATCAGCATGGGAGGTGTTTATGGCAAGTTTAGTAGAAAAAGATGAAAATTGGCTTTGTGTTGTGTCAGTAAGAGACTCCAATGGCTCTGGGCAAGAGCTTGGAAAATTATTTTTTGGAAGAATAACTATAATGACCATGATCTTTAAATGAGCAGTATTAGGTTGAGGATCTGGGATGATTCCACAGCACTTGTACAATCTTCACAACACTTACATGAGCAGCATCAGGCTGATACTCAGATCTTAGAGACATTGTATAATCTTTACCTTTCTATAACCTTTACTCTGGTCCCATCCAGCAAAGGTCTTTTCCAATGTGAATTAAACAGACAGAGCACAATTTTGTTGTATAAAAATGAAGACAAAAACAAATGAAAAGAAGGTATCAAAGGTGCTTAAGTATCAAAGATGCAACTCCAATGGAAAGAAAAAAGAAGGGACTATTATAAGAGAAGCAACCAATGAAGCAGTTATCAGATTTATTCATCAGTAACTCCACTTCCCCGCTCAACATAATCAATGAATTGGAAGAACCAGCAAACAAGCAGTATAGAAACAGACATACACAAACTGATGGAGAAATGGTACACAGAATACAAGATACCACAAAAATATGGAATGCTGGTAGATTTGTCAGTATCGTCACCTGAATTCTCTTTAAACACATAGTGAACAAAGAATGACAGTTGCAGGAAAAAATAGCTAATATAAGAACGGACAAGCACAAACTGATGCAGAAATGGTACAGAATAAACGTGCTAGGAATATGAACCTGAACCTGTGTGACAAATGGCGCTGTGGGGGAAGGACATTTTTATGGCTTCTGTGGTGGAGAGGCCAAGGATAACTTCATCAGGTGCAAGGGTGCCATGATGCTGTGCATGGGGGGGGGGGGATGATGAAGCCAGAAGTCATTTAAATGCTTACTGTCCCCCTTTGCAGCCTCTTTGGATCTTGAACTTAGCCTACCCTTCCACCTCCAGTGCAGTATGTGTATAGCTAATCACTTTGGGGCCAGGTAGGATCCCCCTTATCCATGTTTTATTTATTTATTTATTTATTTAGCCTATACTCTATCCGGGGGACTTTGATGATTGGCTATGAGTGGTGTCTTTCATATAGACACTCTCTTGGCAGGTAGTGGGGGGAGATAAAATTTGATGTACACCTTGGCGCCCTTTTGATGAAAAGCTGGGCTCTGGAATAGCCTCTTTAGGATCTGTGACCCAGGGAGTGGGGACGGAAACTACCATTGAGGTGGACCTGGGGTTTTTACTCTCACTAAGAGTCCTGTGACTTGGGGAGAGAGCTTGGGTCTGCCTTCAAATGGCTGGCTGGCCAAGGAGCAATGCAGTTATTGGATTGTCCTCAGGGCTCAAATGTTTCACCCAATGGAAGGTTGAGGAGGTTGTCAAGGAGTCACACCTGGCCTCAGCTGGTGTGGCCCTCTTGCTCCTTTCAAGTTCAACCCAGCTAAATAGGTTTTAAGTCAAATAAAGTGGCCATTGTTCAACTCAGTTCTCTGTGTCTGCCCTCATTATTTCATGGTTGGGCACAAAACAAACAAACAAACAACTGTGAATATTATGAGGAGTGAAACAGACAAGTCCAGCCACTCATAGATCAGACAAATTCACAGAGGACAAACATTTTCAATAGCAAGTAGCCATGATGGCTATAATTACTTCCAGTATTAAAGGGGAAACAGTATGATACCATTTGGTGAGAAGTATGAACAGGGGGTGTTACTGTGCTCTTGTCCTTCATGTGGGATTCTACGTCTTCCAACATTTCACAGGACTTTATCACATGGGGGAAATCCCATGCAGAAATGGGGTTTTAAATAGAAAACCACCACGCAAAAGTGGGTAGATTTTTCAGACATCAATGTTAAACTGTTGTTAACCCAAACGGAAAGTAGTCAAAAGCCACTTCTTTTTCAGGAAAATCCTGAAAGTAAAAAGGAGTGGCTTTTGACTACTCTCCGTGTGAAAATCAACCCTCTTTTGCGGGTTCCCCCCACCTTTTAAATCCCATTTCTTCATGGGATTTTCCCTGTGTGATAAGGCCCACAGATAAAAACTGGGAAATGTGTGGACAAGCAAAATCAGAGTGTGGTCAAGATGACAACTTATTAATGAAGGAAAACACACAGGCTAGGAAAGACTGTTGCAGTTTGCTTTTGCCTAAGCCTATGAGGAATTGTCAGACTTCTCTTCTTCTCTCCCTCCTGCTGAGTTAATTGATGGCAAACTACTTTTGTACTTTGAACACAGTTTGCAGAAACTGTAATAAACTGAAGACAAAGGGGGAAAGTAAGAGAAGGAGTGAGAAACTGGGACACTTTAAATGCATCTGAAAACATGGAATGACAGGGGATTAATTGGGATTGTCTCTATCAACAGTTGTAGGGTATGGGCTTCCCACAGGCATCTGGCTGGCTACTGAGAGAAACAGGATGCTGTAGTAGACAGGTCTTTGGCTTGCTTGAGCAAGTCTCTGTTTGAGTACTATTTAATCTCCAGACAGCTGTGTGATAGGAACTTGCTTTACTATGGTGAATCAGAAAGCTGACATGCATATACACTCGTCCCTCCACATTTGTGGCTTTGACTTTTGTGGCTTTGATTATTCACATATTTTATTAATATGTTCTCTCTAGGAATCTCTAGATCCTCCAGCACAACTCTGTGGTCAACTTTAACCAAAAGTCACAATGAAGGACCTACAGATTCCTAGGGAGAACACTCTACTAGGCATTTGTAGCTCCTCCATCACAATTCTATGGTCAATGTCTGGCAGATGTTGACCACAGAGTTGCACTGGAGGACCTAGAGATTCCTAGAGAGGTGTTCTCTCAGGTAAAAATATAATGTTTTTGTTATTTGTGGTTTTCCACATTTACGGGGGTCCTGTGCCCTAACCCTAGTGAATGTGGAGGGACAGGCCATTGGATAAAAAATGAAGATGCCCACTTGGCATTCAGGGGTCTACAAGCATCTGGGATCAGATCCTAACCAAGAGAGCAGAAATACCACAGTCCCAGATCTACTTAGGCAGTGATTCAGACAAGAGAGAGTGATAAGATGAGACTATGACATGGTCCTTCCCTTTCCCTCACAGGTGTGAAGAAAAGAAAAATGGTCAGGTTTTCCCTAGCTGAGTCTTCACAAGCTGCCTACAGGCTTCTGCAAAGCATTTGTTAAGAACTGGCATGGCCTATAAGTAAGCATTCTACCTCTCATCCAATTCAAAACACAGCCAGTGCCAATCCTAGCCAACAGTTATATTTACTCCACAGCTTAAGATTTTTCCTAACTGAGGCCAACAAATCTACATAAAATAAATTCCTCAAAATAAAGAGTGTTGAAGGAAGCAAAACAGAAAGGAAAAACAAACACTGAAAATAAAGGAAACAAAAGATACACAACATGAGCTGGGACAAACAAGGAAAGTGCTATATCATCCTCAGTCCTTTCGTTTGACAAAGATCTGCCTTTATCTCCTTGAGTAATTCAAACTCATAACTTGAGAACCATTGAAATCCCTTTCATGCATCTTTACAGAGGCACACACATTGCATTATGCTATGCTGATCTGTCTGCCTGGAACACAGACCAAGGAAAAGTTTGAAAGCCACATCAAACAGACTAGGGACTATTAACAATGAAAGCAAACAAGTTCAGCCACTGGCAAGTCTACACCTGTGGACAGAAATCTGATTTCTGACTTGATATGTGAATGAGTAGTTTTCATGGGTTGAAATCTCTGTGCTGTAGTGTAAAATGTGAGCAATCATACACAAAACAAAACACAGATGGAATGACCATTTTTTCAACTAATGCCAAATACTGTTGAAACATGAGAAACCAGGAGGGGAGTAACTACCAGGAAAAACACCAGAGGGAAAAAAACAACCCTGTGTTGAGAAGGGAAAAAGTAGTGTTCATGGGAGAAATGTGAGAAACCATATAGGCCTGACTCAACTTGTAGTTCTAACTAGAGTAGACCCATTGAATTAACAAGCCCTTAGTAAGTCATTTAATGGGTCTATTGTAGTTAAGACTAGGAATTAGATTTTGGCAATCACAAGCTACAGATGTTAAGATGAAAGAAGGATAATAACAACACAATGCACACACAGTGTATTTACATCATCAATGAAATTTGTTGCCATTCATGCAACCAAGAGTTTCTTTGTTTCTTTCTTTATACCCTAAATCAGGGGTAGGCAACCTTTCCCCTTTAAGGGCCGAGGGACTTCAGCTCCCAGAATCCCAGGAGCTATTGGCCAACATGGGACTATTGGCCAACATGGCTGAGGGGTAGGGGGTTGCCTACCCCTGCCCTAAATCTACCCTAAATAAGTAAAATCTCAAGAGTCATGAAGCCATTTGTTGTTGTTAACACCCTTCACATCGGTCTCAACCTATGGCAACCCTATGGGTGAGACATCTCCAGACCCCCCTGTCCTCTACTGCTCTGCCCAGCTCCTTCAAGCTCATATTCGTGGTTTCTTTAATAAAGTCCATCTATCTAGCATGTGACTTTCCTCTCTTTCTACTTTTCCACCTTTCCTAACATTATTGTCTTTTCCAACGATTCACACCTTCTCATGATGTGTCCAAAGTATGACAGTCTAAGGGCCTCGACAGATGGGCGGCCGTGGGCTGCCCCAAGAAGCCGAGGATTGGGGTCGAAGTTGCCCCGCGCCTCAGCCCCAATTCTCCCTTTGGGCGGCCTTGGAAGGAGCACTAAAATAGCACTCCTTCCAGAGTGGGCAGAAGGGGTGCCCAAAGAGACGCCGTGCGTCTCTTCTGTGTCCCTTCTGGCCCAGCGTGTCTGGATGCTGAGCCAGAAGGACATCATCGGAGTGCTTGCTGTGTGCAACAGCGGGCGCTCCGATGATGTCCTCAGGATGATGTCCTCGGCTTTGTGCCATTTGCAGAGCCCCTAAGTTTTGTCTTCTTGGCTTCTAGGGATATCTCTGGCTTGATCTGTTCTAGGGCCCATTTGTTTGTCCTTTTGGCTGTCCATGGAATCCTCACCACTCTTCTCCAGCACCACATTATCTCAAATGAGTTGATTTTCCTCCTATCTTCTTTCTTGACTGTCCAGCTCTCACATCCATACATGGTAATAGGGAATACAATGGCTTATATGATTCTGACTTTTGTGCTGAGTTATGTCTTTGCATTTTAGAATATTTTCTAGTTCTTTCATAGCCGCCCTCCCCATTCTTAATCTTCTTCTGATTTCCTGGCTGCAGTCCTCATTCTGATCAATGTTTGATCCCAGATATGAGAACTCTTTTACTATTTCTATTTCATCACTGTCTAGTTTGAATGTATGTAAGTTCTCTGTGGTCATTATTTTTGTTTTCTTTATGTTCAACAGTAAGCCTGCCTTTCTGATTTCTTCTTTAATCTTCCTTAGTAGGTGTTCCATGTCTGTGAGATTTTCTGTTAGTATTATGGTGTTGTCAGCAAATCTCAGATTGTTGATATTTCTTCCTCCTATTTTCACTTCTCCCTCTTCCATGTCCTGCTTTCCTTACAATATGTTCTGCATATAAGTTGAATAGGTAGGGTGATAGGATGCAGGCTTGTCTGACTCCTTTGTCAATTGGGAACCATTCTGTTTCTCCATGTTCTGTCCTGACAATAGCCTCTTGTCCTATGTACAGATTCCTCATTAGGACTATCAGATGTGTTGGCACTCCCATGTCTCTAAGGGTGTTTCATAGCCTTTCATGATCTATGCAGTCAAAGGCTTTGCTATAGTCTAGAGAGCACATGCCGATTTTCTTTTGGAACTCCCTGCTACGTTCCATTAGCCATCATATATTTGCAATGTGATCCCTGGTGCTTCTTCTTTTCTTGAACCCTGCTTGGACCTCTGGGATTTCTCTCTCCATGTGTGGTTGGAGTCTATGTTGCAATATTTTGAGCATAATTTTGCTTACTGGGAGATTAGTGCTATGGTTCTATAGTTGCTGTATCCTTTTTTGAGAAGCCATTAGGTGGTACCAACACAGAGAGGTGGTTTCTCCTTCTCATAGGATGAACCTAGGGTCAATGAAGCTGAAAGGTGGGAGACCTAGGACAGACAATAGACAGTACTTCCTCATATCATAGTTACACTGCGAAATTTTCTACCACAAGATATAGTGGTGTTTACCAACCTGGCCACCTTTAACAGGGATTAGATAAGTTCATGTGGAATAAGGCTATCAGTGGGTTACTAGTTATCATGATGACCATATATTTCCACTAGATCAATGCCAGCATGTCTCTCCCATTATCAATTGTGATTGCTATTTCCTTCATATTCTGCTTGGGCATTTCCCATAGACAACTTTTACTGTAAAAAGGGAATGCTGGACTAGACAGGCCTGATCCAGCAAGGTTATGATCCAGCAAGGTTTTTTATGATTATCATGAAAACATCATAATAATTACAACAACAACAATAATATTTCTTTATGTTCCACCTTTTACCCACTTTTAAGCTGACTCAAGATTTACTTGAGTTGTAGGTCAACCTTGGAAAATTAGGTATATACTATGATCAATGGTATTAAAAGCCACCAAGAGGTCCACCAGAACTAAATGATCCACTCACATGGTCCAGGTTATCCATTAAGGTGACCAAACTTCTTTCTGTCCCGTGGCCAGGGCTGAAACTAGATAGAAATACATCTACATAATGCAACTCATCCAGGAACCTTTGGATCTGGGAAGCTCTTGGACACTCCAGTAACTTGCCAAAAATGGAATGTTGGAAACTGGATAACAATTTTCCAATATGGTGGGGATCCACGGAGCACTTTTTCACAATGGTTTCTATAATGGCCTTCTTTAGCTATGTCAGGACTGCTTTGTTTTAGCAAGTTACTGGGTACTCTCTCTATCCACTTAGCCAGTCCTTTTTGATAAGCCAGGAAAGACATGGATCTAACACACATGTTGTTGCTTTCATCTATCCAAAAATCCTGCCCACATCCTTGGATTTTACAAGCTTAGAAGCATCCATTAACATTGGATATGCATGGACCAAAGTTATATCCACTAGATCTATATCAATTATAGGATCCAAGTCAGAATGGATATGAACAATCTTGTTTGCAAAGTGCTGGGTGAGTTGTCAAGTGCTCTTAGCATATGTGTCCTCATCACTGTCATGAAAATAAGACATTTCATTATTAGATACAAGGTACCTTGCAGCCGTGATTTCTCCTAAGGTGGCCCAACAATGTAACTTTTCAAAAATGTGGGAAAAATTATACTGTATGAGAGACGTTAACAGTACAACCCTATATACATATTTATATGAAAACAAGATCTATTGAGTGGAATAAAACTTACTCCCTAATGAGGTATGCTTTGGATTACAATCTTATAGTTATGCATGCATCTTGATAATTATTGTGATAATTCAGAAAGGCCATAGCTCAGTGGTAGAGTTCATGGTCTCATGCTGAAAGTACACTGTCTGACATCTTCAGTTAAACAGACTAGACAGAAAGTGAAGAGAAACAAATTTGCCCATTGTGACCACAGGATATATTTGCTACCAGTTTTCCCTCTAGGTGTAGCTTGCTTCAGTGATCCTATAAAGTAATCTCTTTGCAAAAGTGTATTAATGAATAAGTATGCTTTTATGTGTATTCCAGAAAACCTGAGTAGTTTTAAATAAGGGTGTGTGTGGTTGTTATGAGCAACTAAAATGCAGTCTTCTGCTATTAGTTTTCTTTTCCACAGATGTGTTTCAAATGTCTGTATATGCATCCATGAGAGTGACAATCTCAACAAGGTTTAAAAGTTGAGCACGATAAACTGGTTAAAGTAAAGAATAAATTGCAAATAAATTTTGAGACCATTTGATAGGTTAATTATTTAATATTAATAATACAGTAACAGTCTAGTGCAGGGGTGGGCAACCTTTTTGAGCTGGGGGCTGGGTTGCTGTCCCTCAGACAATTGGGGGGGGGGGGGCGAAGCAAAAAATAAAAATAAAAAAATGCATGCACATTCTCTCAGCCCCAGAAAAGGTATGGCAAAACCCCTGTGGAGATTTTGCCAAGAACAAGTAATAACAACAATAATCATTATCATCATGGAAATGACTGGAAGGCAGGCCCACAAACAAGTAGGGATGCATGCACACTGTCTCAGCCCCAGAAAAGCCATGATGGCAAAACCCCTGTGGAGATTTTGCCAAGAAAACTCCAAGAACAAGTAATAACAACAATAATCAATATCATCATGGCTGGCAGCGGCGGGCGGCAGGCGGCGGCAGGACCGGCCTGGGGCCAGTCCAAAGGCCTTGGGGGGCCGCATTCCCCCCCCCCCCGGGCCGTAGGTTGCCTACCCCTGGTCTAGTGCCTTGACCCACCCAGTTTAGTACTATCTATATTAGTCTTCCTCAGCTTGGAAGCTCCAGGGGCACTTTCACAATACACAATTATTGCATTATCTTCCACTATAACTGCCATGGAATCCTGGTGAGGTTTGTATGGTGAGATACTAGAGCTCTCTAAGAATTCAAAATATCTTCCCTAAACTGCAAATCCCAGGATTCCATAAGATGTTGTCATGGCAGTTAACATAGAATATAGTGCTACAGCTGTGTAATGGGTAAAGGAACCTAATGTATTGGCCATTCTAGAGGGCATTATAAAAGCTGTAATTTAACATATCTGGAAGACACCAGCTGTGGAAGACTGGTCTAGACTGATAGTGTTTCCCCACGGTTTCAGAGTCCTTTGTTTCTCACACCTACTTGGAGATGTCAGGGATTGAACCTGGGACCAACTGCATGGCAATCATTCCACCATGGAAAGATTCTCCCATATCTAATGCTTGGTGATGTTTATAGCTTTCCTACAGTTGGATTTGTAAAGATCTGTGTCATTGCCAAAAATAAAGGACCACAACAGTTGTCAAACATGTAGAACCCAGAGCTTAGAAAAGTTACTTATGGCTATAACTCCCAAATCTCTCACCTAGCATTGCCTTTGACCATGGTGATTCAGGGGATACAAGGACTTCTCTAAAAATAGCTGTTGCAGAGTCAGTAACTTGGTCCTTCTGAAGAATTATCACATATAATCTGACACAGTATCTTCTCTAAATGCCACCCTTAATGAGTACCTGACATCTTTTAACAGGCATTAAAAAACTGCTCTGGGGAAAAAAAAGATATTGGTTTAGTTCCCAGATCTCTTTCCATGCTTCTCCCCACCCCTAACTCCCGCCTTTGTCAGGAACACCATGGAAAACTAGATATACAACTTAGCAAAAATGTCTAGAAAATATGGTCAAACACAGACCTCTAACCGCTGGCATAATGGTAGAAGACATGGGTGATATGTGATCAAAATAATAACTGAATAAAAGAAAATCTTTTCTTAGACAAAATTTTGCAACATTTCACTCAGCAGCAAAGAAATCCTTCAAAAACAAGAAATAGATCATAGTTAACCACAGCAGCATTTGTGAATCTTTTAAGCCTTTCTACTAAGGAACCATTACAATAAAAAGATACTGAGTTTTCTGTACATTACAAATTATCTTTGTGTCTCAAGAATAAAATAAATTAGTCTATACAAACATGAGAACCTTGGGCTAATAAGAGGAGAGGAGAATTACCAAACAATAACATATCAATGGTCCAACTCATTTAGTATCCTGTCTCTAACTATGTTTTATGCCAGATGCTTCAAAGAGAAGCATAAAGTTCCCATGTAACACCTATCTCAACAGCACTATCAGTACATAAGGGGAGGAGGATAAGACAGGAGACTGGATCTTGACCTCAGCTGGGAATCTCTTTGAGGTCTGAAACCTGAGGCTTATGACCCTTGTATGCATTAAAGTATTCTAGCTGTAGCTAGATCTATTATGTTTAGGGTCTCATGTATAATTAAACTCTTTCCCACAATTCTAAGATTCTGAAACCAAACCAAACCAAACCAAACCAAACCAAACCTGTACAGTTAAATTTACTGATCATGACTCTAGGTGTTCCTTTAGGTCAGTCTCTCCTAACCTGATGTCCTCCAGATGTTTTTATTTATTTATTTATTTTACTATAGCTCTGTCATCAGCTTTGGTCAGCATGGCTGCTTTATGTAAACCCTTGGGGAAGGATACTTTAAGTACAGATATTCGATGAAGTTTTTCATCTTTCCCCTTTCAATAGCACTACACCAGGAGAAGGCAACTGTTTGGCTGCCAGATGTGTTGTACTACACTTCCCAGAAGACCCATCCAGCATGTTCAATTGGTCACTAACATTTTGGTTGCACCAAGTTGTCTCTTCCATACACAAACACTATATTCTACAATTAATCCTAATAAGAGTAGATCCATTGAATCAATGGGGACCATTTATATAAGTCAACTGTTTTGATGGTTCTGCTCTACTTGGGACTAGCAACTGGATTTAGGCCAATGAATGTTTTGATTCAGATGAAGGGAAGCTATTTTCTTTCTTAACTGTAGACTAGTATGACTGCAGTGCAGTTAGTATTATATATTATAAACAGATTTTACAAGAATATTCTTGAAAGTTGTTCAAGGTTCTAGATAAAATACTTCCTCATCCTATTTTTTCCAAGCCTTCCTTTTTTCACAGGATGGGGAAAGGACTGATATTTTAAACTCTACTTCATCAACATTTTTCAGTCCTTGGAGCTAAATCTTGACATTGCTGGAAGTGCAGTATATATCTGGGCTGAATATTTTTCTCCCAAGTATCTTCTTTACTATCATTTAGATGATGAATGGCCATTTAATCTATTTTGTAATTGATTACTTATATAGGAACACAATCTAACAATACTGGGCTACATTAATGACCAAATTCAATCATGCATAGGGTTGGTGCTACAGTATTTATGAAAATAATCTACAGTACTGTCTTAGCTCCAGTGAGGCATTAATGCTGTATCTCAAGACATCATTTGTTTCGGGAAATCCAATGAGTATTAAATAACACCCTTTAAGTAGAAAAACATTTTGTCAAAATATTCAAGCAGAAACCCAATGCTATTAACACTGTATTCTTTGCTCTGGGACCTGTGTTGTGTTGGAGCAGATGTTTAACCACAACTGTGATACAGATATTTTTTTCCAGTTAAATGCAATAAAATTAAGGGTCAGTTCAAATTACTCACAGATTTTCACAACTATGTTTTTTGACACTGTTGAAAAAGGTTTCACGTTGGAGACAACTGTTGTCACTTCTTAAGAAATTATTGCCTATTCATTTAGATCAGCAGAAGAAATCACTTGGCCCTCCAGATGCTGCTGAACTGTAAGTCCCAGCAGCCAATTGTGAAGAAGGCTGAGAGTTGATCCCCAATAATATCTGGTGGGTCACATGATTCCCACCTATGATCTCTCACTTTTAATTGGCCACAACTGCCCTCATTGCTATCTCTACATGAGCAAAGCTGATTAGTTATCTGGTGTTATGACAACATCCTGTTCACATGTTCTCTGACTGGTTAGGACCCCCAACATTGCTTGTAAAGGAAGCATGGAGTGAGTGAAAGCATTAAATATTTTGGTTCAGTTCTTCTGCTTTGGTTACAGTTCAGGCTAACAAAAGTTCAATAACCAGTTCAGCATTCATAACTAGCAATTTCATTCTAATGAGGAAAAACATGCAATACATGGAACAAATTTTAATATTAGTTCTACTGACAGCAGATCCACTGAAATGAATGGGACTTGTTAGTTACAGATAAATCCCTTGACTTCAATGGCTAACACTAGATTTATCCCATGGGAGACTGGGCTTTTTAGATAAGATCTTCTAGTATCTTGAAATGGGCCACCTTTTTCCCATGGAGAAACCATTTTATTTTTAAGATTGCATTATCAGTATCAGAGCTCAGCCACAACTGGTTAAAATGAATTTGTTGCCCCTTATTAATTGAACTTTGTAACAGTAATTCAAAATTTTGTTGTTTTTTTTTAATTCTTAAACATTAAGCTTAATAATTTTAAATTGATATTTAAGTACTTTTTAGGCAAGGAAGGCTTGCTATTTCTAGGAATTTTAAATCTTCCTTACTCCTATTTCATTTCACATATAAGCACTCATTGTACAGTGTGTCTAAAGACCATTTGGTAGACACTGAATAATGCCCAACATTGCCGATCTTGTATTCTGTCATCACCTCATAAAATGCATTCTATGTCCATCACTTTCATGTTCTAATCTCTGAATTAACCAAATTCTAAACTTGTAAGTTAACCAAAGAGGAAATGGGCTTCTTGTCTAATGCTTTCTGATGTTCCCTAGACCCAATTTTAGGTACAGAATCCTGTACAAATCCAGAGTGATATATTAATTTCATGTGTTCATTCTGATTATGGTCCTGGTAGAGTCAGTGAGTTTACTGCATCGGATGTTGTTTGTCTGAACTAGTAATCTGATATCGGCCTCAAATTCTCTTGTGGTTTAGGGTCAAAAACAGATGCAATAAGATACAGTGGCAGCTTCTGCACCAAGTAGGGAGAGAGTGAGTCACACCAAAGAGGTCCCCTTGCTTGGTCCATAATCCAGTTGGATGATACATTCTGTCAATTTCTTGACTATAGCATTCTCAATTATTTTTTAGTTGTTTTAAATGCTGTCAGCATTTTCAGCTGCTGTATCTCTTCTGGCAGGTTATTCCAGTCTGGGGGAAGCAGTCACAAAGGTTCTCTGGGAAATGTTGCTCCAACTTGCCAGGACTGAACTGGCAATGGTTGTCCAAAGGACCTTTTCATCTGCTGCCACCAGATTGTGGAATGACCTGCTGGAAGAGCTATGACAGCTGAAAATGCTGATGGCATTTAAGACAACATTAAAGACACATGGCTTCCAGCAGGCCTACGTAACCAGTTTTAAATAATGGCTTTTTAATTGGTATATTTTAAAGAATGTATTATATGAGTGTATTTTAATGGTTTTATAGTACTGTATTTTAACTGTTGGTTTTATGTATTATTTTTTTAAATTGTGTTTTGTATTTTAACATGTTGTCCCTCACCTTGAACCTTGAGGAGAGATGGGAAATAAATAAATAAATAAATAAATAAATATCATCATCATCATCATCATCATCAGGTTTAAAAATATGGTTGTTGTTGTTGTTAACTGCCTCTGAGTCAACTCAGACTCATGGCAACTCTGTGGATGAGACATCTCCAAGAAACCCTATCCTCCACTGTACTGCTTAGGTCCTGCAGATTCATTCTCATGACCTCCCTGACTGAGTCTATCCATCTGGCGTGGAGTCTTCCTCACTTTCCTACTTATTACTACTTACTTATTACTGTCCAGCTCTCACATCCATACATGATGATAAGAAATACAATGGTTTGGATGATTCTAACTTTAGAGATCAGTTGTTATCTTTACTCTTTAGGGTCTTGTCTAGTTCTTTTATAGCTGCCCTTCCCAATCCTAGTCTTCTTATTTCTTCACTGCAGTCTCCATTCTGATCAAAGTTTGATTCTAAGTACAGGAACTCTTTACTTATTTTGATTTCTCTATTATCTAGGATAAATTTATGTATTTCTTCTGTGGTCATTACTTTTGTTTCTTTTATGTTCAGCATTAAGTCTGCCTTTGCACTTTTATCTTTGTCATTCCTTAGTAATTGTTCCAAGTCTGTGATATTTTCTGCTAGTCGTATGGTGTCATCTGCGTATCTTAGATGGTTGATGTTTCTTTCTCCTATCTTCACTTCTACTTCTTCTGAGTCTAACCTGATTTTCCTATATCTTCTACATATAAGTTGAACAAATGGGATGACAGAATGCAGCCCTGCCTGACTTCTTTGCCAATTGGGAACCATTCTGTTTTTCCAAATTCTATTCTAACAGTAGCCTCTTGCCCTCAGTACAGATTTCTCATCATGTCTATCAGACTATAGCTTTTTGTGATATATGCAGTCAAATGCATTGCTATAAATGTGATTACTGGTACTATACTTTTAAAAAATAAAATAAAAAAGTATATTTATTGATATAATGAATGAACCATATCACACTGGTACATATAATGTTATGGTATCATGTATTTTCCACAATATCTGATTGGTTAAGATCACTTAAGTAAAATATCCAAGCAGCAGACAATATCAGAAGCCTAGGGAAATAGCAGCACTGAAAAGACTGGGGGGAGGGGAGAATAACATTATAACAATAAAAATAGAAAGAGATATCTATTTATCAAAAAGGCTGTTGTTGACTTGCACACTGCAAAATTTTCAGCAACACTCTAAAAGTTAAGTTCCTTTAAAAAATTCTACAATCCAGCCTTAGTATCTCTATATCTATCCACCTAGCCTTGTATCTAATCTGAGCTCCTAATGTGGGTATAGAATCAAACTATGGGACTTTACAGACTGCCAGAAATAATGCAGCTTGAGGCCACTTTAACTATCCTAGCTCAGTGCTAAGGAATCATGGGAAATGTATTTTTTTCTGGGACACTTAGCCTTCTCTGTCAGAGGGCTCTGGTGCCACAATAAACTACAGTTTCATGATTCCTTAGTACTGAGCCAGGATAGTTAAAGTGGCCTCAAGCTGCATTATTTCTGGCAGTATGCAAAGGCCCTATGTTTAAAATGCTGACATATTACCAATTGTATTATGAGGCGGAAAAACACATTTCATGGTTCTGCATGATGCTGTTAATCAAATTTCAGCCTAATTTATGGAAATTTGAATTAGAATTGGTGATGCAAATGGCACAATGAAGCATACTGAAGGTCCAATGGAAATTACCTAAGGGTTTGTCTCTGTCAGTCACATGCATGCTGGAAGATCCTGTCCTGTCAGCTGTCATTCTTTCCCCTCACTCTAAAAAAGTGTCGATGGCAATCTCCTATAACCTCAACTATACTCTATATTATATCACAACACAATGAAATATTCATTAAACCACAACCAGCTATGACAAGGGAACAGGGGCTGATTTTCTCTTGGTTTATTAGATTATATTGGTTTAACAGACTGGTTTACTAGATTACTGGAGTTAATTTTAAATTTTGCTTCTAGGGTGCTTCTTTATTCTTTTCTTCTCCTACATGGAGATGAGTTTTTAATAAAAAAAAGTAACATGCATAGTTTCATTGCGAGAATTGTTCTTTCTTGCAGCATTTCTCCACTTTTGTTTTGATGCATTTCAGATCTTGGAAAAATCTAATTTTTGGAATTATACTTCCCATAATGCACTAGCCAGTATGGCCATTGGAAAATTCTGGGAGTTGTAGTCTAATAAAATAACTGTTCCAGGTTCTGCTGCTTTTACTTTTCTGTGGTTTCAGTCTTTGTACACCAGCATATCTGTATAGGATATTCAAGAAAGAGCCAGTCAGTGCAGGAAACTGCCTTATACTGACTCAGGCTACTGATCCATTTTGCTCAAGTCTACACTTGCCACCAACAGTTCTCTGAGTCTTTCCCAGTCCCATTTGAAGGAGACTGGCAATTAAACATGGACCCTCTACAAGCAAAAGATGTGCTCTGCCATTTTGCTAACTTCTGTAAATGAACCACAAATCTGCTCTGCTTCTTTATGAAGGAAAAACAACAACACAGAATTATAGTAATACTTTGTTATGAAAGAGGAAAACAGGGAAATCCTATAAATTGCAAACTTCTCTTGATCTGGTTATATTATTATAGCCACTTAGTGTGAATGCATAATAAATTTATAGTGCACTTCTTTTGATGTAGAGGTTGTACTAGTCTCAATGTGTGACAATGACATATTTTTCTCTAGAATTTGCTCACTATAGTATTTAACACATATTTATTAAACCCTTATTTTTTTTTGTTCCCAGGAGTCTCCTATTTTTCACATTCCCATTGGGCTCTTGAGTGGTTTTGACAGGCTCATTATTTTTCTCTATTCTCCAAGGGCTGAATTCATGACACTGAAGGGGGAAATTTCATCACCTGGAACTCAATATATGTTGAAGGAACACATCCAAAACCTCACAACATTCTAAGTGTAACTACTAGTGACATACACAACTCCCTCTTGGCTATGGTCTCTCAGTAATTTATTTTGCAGGTATAATTTCCTTTCCTTTCCACAAGTTAGAGAAAAAGAATAAAAAGACAATGGGTACTTAATCAGGAGAGATATACAACATGGCCATAAAAACTATTTAGTTTGCAAATTATATTCTGTAAAAGAAACCACCAACTAGGAAATCTCATATGGAGAGTATCAATATATAGCTGAATGCTGATCACAGATATATATCCATAACCAAGAGAAATACATACATCTGAAGATGATTACGCTGAGGAATCCTCTTCCTGCTCCAGATAACATACCAGGTAAATTTTAGTTTTGAAGGTGATTTCCAACAGAACAGATACATGGATAGCCATTGTGTTTTTTAAAAAAAATCATTTTGGGGGTTATAATTTGTACTCTGATGACCATGGCTACAACTATTAATGGATTATCAGTTCAATTAACCCATTACAAATTTTGAACTGACCTAATCAACTGCATGTTGGGGTGAGCTTCTGTCATTAGTCCCGGCTTCTGCCAACCTAGCAGTTCAAAAGCATGCAAATGCAAGCAGATAAATAGGTACCACTTCGGTGGGAAGGTAAACAGCGTTCTGTGCAATCATTCTGGCCACATGATCACAGAGTAGTCTCTGACAACACTGGCTCTTTGGCTTAGTAACAAAGATGAGCACTCCCCCCTAAGGATGGACACGACTTGACAACCTTGTCAATGAGGAATACCTTTACATTTAATCAACAGCCCAATTGATTATGTAACATCATTTTTATATTGATTAGGTTTTAAAAAAACCTAGATTTTACTAAAAACAAACAAACAGGCACCATTTGAAGAAAGGTGGAATTTTTCATTTACTATCAGACAAGAGGGAATGCTTTTCTTAGAAGAGAAGCATTCTCTCTTGTGTGACAGTATATGAAAATTTTATTTATTTACATGGGCCAGGATCAGAAATGATCTCCAGATCCTGTTGAACCAAAACTCTCACAACCCTTTACTACTGAAAATGCTGGCAAGAACTGTTACAACCCAAGAACATGTGGAAGGTCAAATACTTCCCACTCAGCATGCTCTTTTCCCCAAAAATTACTTGTTGCGGTCAGTTCCAAATTAAACAAATTAACTGATCAGTCAAAAGTCATTTAAGTAATTAAAATGTATTTAACCTATTGAGTGTAATAGACGTATCTAATGCAGCTTTGATTCTGTTCAATATATATTTGTTTCATAGTGATTACAGAGAACATCACCCAGTATAGAGAAGTAGAGCAGGAGCACATGAAGAGTCATAGGGCACATTACCTGTAGTCAGTTAGTTCAGCCCCTGGAGCCCCCATTAAACTCCCAAACTCTTGGCACACATTCCCCCAACCTTTTTGTTCAACCTTCCCAAACCTCTTTTACAGGAGATTTTGCAAATTAATATTTTTGGAGGAGCAAATGACATGAGAACAGCAATTCCCCCCTATAAAATCCCAACCTCCCTCCCAAAGATTGGGAATGATACAAAGTCATTTCTGTTCATCCAAAATGGTGGCCATGCAGCTCCTAAGATGAACTTGGAACGGCATAGCATGGTCCTCTGAACCCAAGAATGCTCACCCTGGAATACCATATTGGTGGTAACAGTGTTTCTTTTCCGTCAGATTGATGAAAAGATAAGGCCAATTTGAATTAGACCGAAGCGCCAAGATTTAAACTTTATGTAGCAAGTTGAAATTAAAACAAAAGAAATGCACACTAGGATGTTTGTCACTCCACAACTGGATATTTCACACAAAATTGAGGTAATCTCATAGCAGATCATTTCTTAAAAACAACAACCAAACAAAATCCAAGACTTTACTAAAATGCATGAGTTTAAAGACTGGACTCAAAACTCTCTTGGCCACTGTGAAGAAAAATACTCTTTGCTGCTGCAAACAAAAGGACTGACCTGTCCAAGCATGTCTGGTGCAATAGGAATGATAGGCCAGATGGTAGAATAAACTCCAAAGAAGACCAGCCAAAGCAGCATGCTTCCCCAAACAGCTAAGTGGCTGAACTGTAAGAAAAAGAAACAAGCAATCAAGACACAGTGCAAGACAGACAGTCTCTTCCCCTTGCCCTCAATGTCACAGTCTTGATTCTCAGGTATTATTTTACTTTCCTCTGTTCTCTTTCCACCTAGGCTTTTACCAGTTTCACTCAGCGCTGTCTAACACAGCCAGCAGTAAGACTGATCAAACTGCTCTCCTGTTAAATCCTTTTTCTCTGCGAGGAAACATTGGTTTGTCTCAGCCAGCACCTCACAGATTTACACACACTCCCAAAGAGAAAAGAGATTCTTAGCATTTATTTAGGCATAAAGTTTTCCATGACCTCAAAATCAACCACAGAAGGATGATGGAGTTGAGGAACAAGGTATCTTTGCTTGCAAAATATGCTTTGTGGCTTAATTTGAATAGTATTTCTGCCCTAAGAATATGACTAACTTTACCAGCTTCTGTTCTTCAGGACACACTCACTCACCTAACTTTGCCTCCTGGCCTACTGTGAGCTGTTAAACATTTTTTGAAATGTCTGACAAGTATACAATAACAACATAAAGTAACAACAGTTCAGTCACATATCATAACAAGACAATCAAGCCCCCAAAGGGAAAGGCCCTAATTCAGAGGTAGACCCATTTTTGAATGCATTAAAAGCCAGGAGTCCCTTTCTCACTATATAATTATAACACTATGATTCCACTTTAACTGCCACAAGTTGTGTTCTGTGGAATCCTGGGCTTTTTAATCCTGGGAGACACTAGAACTTTTTGAATGAGAATTCTAAATGCCCCTCCTAAACTGTGAATCCCAGGATTCCACAGAATAGAACCATGGCACAGAAAGTGGATTCATAGTGTTATAATTGCATAGTGTGAAAAGACTCCTGTCACTCCAGGTGATTCAATATTACACAGTGACACACTGATAAGACTTATTTTCCAGCAGGTATCACATCAAAAATAATAACAGGGTTGTTATCCCTACTAGATAAGGGACAGAATCCTGCTGGGGTGTTATGTGTTTGTAAGTAGACTTGTGTCTGTGCGAAATAGAATTGCAAAGATTTACAACATTTGTATCCAGTAGAGGGATAGCAGAGCTGGCAAAAAGACTGATGTGCAACAGGACCGAAGAGAATTGGGACCAATGTGCCCATGATGCACATTGGGCATTCTCGCCAATCTCCTGTTACACATCTTTTCAGTCCAGTAACTGGGTTTCTTACTGCTTCTATTACTTACCGTATATAAGTAGACCTCATATATAAGTTGAGGGCAGGTTTTGGGGCCAAAATTATGGATTTTGATAAGACCCATGGATAAATTGAGAGGAAAATTTAGGGGCATGTAGCAGGGGATCTAAAGGATGAAGCAAAGGAAAACAATGCCAAAGAACGTACAAAATTCCAGCAGGCATAACTGTTTGTGCACACATTAAAGGATGGATGGTTGAAAGAACAGAGCAGGGTCAGTGCCTTCAGGACAGATTACACTCTTGCCTTTCACCAGGGTATGGTTATGTTATTTTTAAATAAGAGTTAAACTACAGTATTTACATTGACTCGTGGATAAGTCAACTCAGGTTTTTGAGGTAAATTTTTTGATTAAAAATTTTAGACTTATACATGAATATAGACAGTATTTTCCAAAGTGAGTCCAACACAGAGCACATTGCAGTAGTCCAAATGGGATGCAATCAAGGCATTTGTCACTATAGCAAGATCCAACTTCTGAAAGGAATAGGTGCAGCTGGTGCACTAGTTTGAACTGTGCAAATGCACTCCTGGCCATAGCCAAAGGCTGGGCATCCAGACTCAGATCCGAATCCAGGAGCACATCCAAGCTGTGAACCTGAGATTTCAGGAGGAATGTAAACCTGTCCAGCACAGGCTGAATCTGTATTCCTTGATCTGCCTTCCCACTGACCAGGAGCACCTCTGTCTTGTCTGAATAAAATTTCAATTTATTCAACCTCCCATCCAGTCCATTACTGACAGCAGACACTGGTTAGTGTACAGAAACAGCTTTCTTGGAGTCAGATGGAAAGGAGCAATAAGAGTTGGGTATCACCAGCCCACTGATGACACTGAACCCCAAAACTCGGATGATCTCTCCCAGCGGTTTCATGTAAATATTAAATAGCATGGGAGACCGAGCTGAACCCTGAGGGATATCACAGGCTATTGGCCAGGGTATCAAACAAGCATCCTCCAACACCATTTTCTTGGTCTGCCTCTCCAAGAAGAACTGGAGCTACTGTAAACAGTGCCTCCAAGCACCATCCCAGAAAGGTGGTCTAGAAGGATACCATAATCAATGGTATTGAAAGCCATTGAGAAGTGCAACATAACTAACAGTGACATACATCCCCTGTTCAGTTCCCTACATAGGTTATCCATCAAGGTGACCAAAGCTGCCTCTGTCCCATAGCCAGGCCTGAAGCCAGACTGAAATTGATCTAGATAATCCATTTCGTCCAGGATCCCTAAAGCTGGGAGGCTACCAAATGTTCCAATACCTTGCCCAAAAAGGGGGTATTTGATACTGGCTGATAGTTCTCCAATCTGGTGGAATCTAAGGGAAATATCTTCAATAATGGTCTCACCACAGCATTTTTTAGACCAGCTGGAAGCTTGTCTTGCTGTAGTGAGGCATTCACTACTCCCCTTATCCCTTTCAACAGCCAAGATGGGCACAAGTCCAGTATGCATTTGGTGGCTCTCACCTTTCCAAGAATTCTGTCCATCTCCTCAGGTTACACAAACTGAAATATATCCAACAACACTGGACAAGCATATAACATGAAAACCACAATTTTCATGGGTGGCATTTAATTTTGGAAATCCCCACAGTATGATTCTATCAATATTTACTTGAAAGCAAGTCTTCCTGAATTCAATTCTCAGTTCTGACAATTCAGTATTGCTGAAAGACCATTAGTCTTTCCCAGATCACACATGACCTGGTCCTAGCATAAAATGTAGCAGGAAATCAGCCTGCATTGTGCCACAATAAGAACAAATAGTCCTTTCTGCATGTCAAATAACAGGCAAACAATCAGAAGCCTTCCTTCTGCCTTGTTGAGTGACAGCTACCGTGTCCCCATCCCAATTTATTTATTCAAGCCTTTCATTTCCACCTATCATACCCTCTCATTCAGCAACAGGACTTTCTCAGGCCTGAGACTCAACTACATGTAACCAATCCACTTGATGATAGAGATGAGGTTTAACCAAATTGCACACACTCAAGGCTTCTCCACCACTTATGGAGAGTCATCCCCAGCTGAAACAATAAAACTTGCCCGCTATGAGTGAGCTTAGAAGGAAATGCAACTCTGCCTTGCTTGCTTTTTATAGAGAAAATACATCTATGAGTGAAAGTAAACAAAGAAACAGGTCCAGGCTTACAAACATTATGGAGCTTTAAAAAAGTTAATCTTCTTGAATACAGCCCCCCCCCCCCTATTTTGGCACAGGTCAAATAGCAGAAGGTCAGTAACTGCTGTGGTTTCAATGATGAGAGAGAAAGCAGCTAGACAGGGAAGCTTTAGAATAGTCAAAGTTTCATATGATTTAAGCAGACACTATACTGCCCAGCCATATTATTTGCGTGCATATTAATTTTGGGAGTAAGGGCAATGCCGTTGAAAATGTACATTTTAAAGCAATGTACAAGGAAGTATAGTAAAAAAATTAACTTGATATTTGTCTATTGTTCTGGAACTGGAAGATAAGGGTTTTATGGCACATACAAAAGATTACTCATTTGTTCTCCTCTCCCCAAATGGAATAAAATACATGTAAAAATAAATTCCTTCACCTGGTGTCATACCTTAATTACTAATGGAAATTATTTTACCCATAAATGTCTATTTCACCCATAAGGACATATCTATATACTGTAGTTGTAAACAGATATGTAGAGAAATGGTTGCGAGTAACATAGTGGTTTGAGCATTGGACTAGGACACTGGAGACCAGGGTTCAAATCCAGGTTTGGCAATGTAAACCCACTGAGTGACTTTGGGTGAGTCACACTCTCGCAGCCTCAGAGGATGGCAATGGCAAAACCACTCTGGACGAATCTTGCCATGATGTCTTGCCTTAGGGTTGCCATAAGTTGGAAATGACAAAAACAACAACAAAAGCCATCACATTCCAAGATAATTTTAGGTCAGAAATCAAAAGACAAACAAACAAATTTATAAACTTATAAACTTCTCTCCTGGGGGAAAAAATGATTCAACACCTAAACAGCAAAAACCAACTCCAAACCACATTCTTTCCTTTTCTTTCATTAATAATGGTATTAAACAGGATTGGGGATGAGGGAAGAGGTAAGATTCCAAAAATTCTAACACTTACTTTTGTCCATGCAGTGGTTTCTAAACCAGCTTTCAGACACACTGTCACTACAACATACTGCAGAAAAAACAAACACAGAAATGTTATTTATCATATATTTATTTATTTATTTTAAATGCACTTTATTCTCATATGGGACTGTCAGTTTATTCTACCATATAGGACCAAAGCAGCTTATAGTAAAAGTTAAAACAAAATATAGCTAAAGTAGTATATCATCCAAAAGTTAAAAACACGAAACAACAAATTCATTTACATTAGAATAGTTAAAAACACAGGACACCCCCTTAAAAATATTTCTGCAAAATTACTGAACCCTAGCATGCCCCCCTCCATTGCTTCCCACTTTGTGTTTTCAAAAGGTAGTGCCTGTTCACAGAGGCATTCTGATTTAACAATGTAGAAATTAAATGTCTATCTTTTAAAAATCTTGTCATGCCCAAACACCTGTCCTGATAGCAGTGTTTAGCAATCCTGGTTCAGTGCTGTAATATATAAATGAAATGATGGGAAATGGTTACCACTGGAAGCACAGCCTCCATCTGTCCTGATCTGGCAGGGACAATTCCAATTAATCCTCTGTCATCCCTCTTTTTCAGCTGCTTTTATAATGTCTCTGGGCCTCGGCAGACGGCTAATTGAGCCGTCTCCGAGGCAGGGAAGAGGAGGGGCAGCCGCACGCTCGGCGCCCCTTCCTCCTCCCGAGGTTGCCCTCGGAGATGCCGGCCCTCCGCACAGCCGGCGCTCCCAGGGCAACCTCCCGCCGCAGCGTCCACACACGCTGCGGCGGAAAAGTCAGTGAAAGTGCGCCCTACGCTTTTGGGGCGCACTTTCACTGACTTCTGAAAGGAGCGCTGATTTAGCGCTCCTTTCAGGTGCGCCGTGGTGCGGATGCCTCGCTCCCGCGGCGCACCGTCCCGCGGCGTCCTGGAAGCTCTTGTCTGCTTCCCCCCTCAGTCTCTCTCCCCTCCTCTCACTTTCCCCTTTTGTCCTCAGTTTACTTCAATTGCTGCAAAGTGAGTTCAAAGTACAAAAGTAGTAACTTGGGAGAGGAGAGAAGGTGGAATCTTGCAGGCAAAAATCAAGCTGTTGCAGCCTCTCCTAAATTGTCTGTTTTTTCCTCATTAATAACTTTTGTCCTTCTGACCACACTCTGGGGTTGCTCAGCCACATGATCCTGGTTTTCACCTACAACATTTTGGAAGGTATGCCTTCTGACTCTTCTGTCCCTCTCTCCTCCTGCCCTGCTTTTTATGATCTTTCAATAACTATATGGAGTTTGACTAAGGGGGGTTGCAGACTGCCAGAAATAGTGTGAATTCAGTCCACTTTTAGGGTTAGGGTTAGAGTTAGGGAACCATGGGAACTGTATTTTATTGTGGCATCAGAGTTGTCTGACAGAGAAGGCTCAATGTCTCAGAAAAATAACAGTTCCCATGATTCCCTAGCACTAACCCTAACCCTAAAAGTGGACTGAATTCACACTATTTCTGGCAGTCTGCAACCCCCCCAAGAAAGGCTTGTTGAGGGATGAAGATAAGACTGGAAATGAAAAAAGTGAATAAAACTGGTATGGTTAATTGCTTACGAAACCTAATAAGTAATTCCTAGACCTAAAATATTAAAGCCTTTCTAGCAGATACTGAAAGGTAACTACGTAATTAAAAGTAATTTAAAAGTAAAATAGGCCCAAGCAAAAGAAAACTGCTGCACCTTCTCCTAGCTTCCTCATTAATAATTTTGCCATCTTGACCACATTCTCATATTGATTGGTCTCACATGTCCCCATTTTCATCTGTGAAATGTTCTTAGAGGGTATGTGGAAGTTCAGCCATGCAAAGTTACTAGTTAGGTTCATATGTGATGGTGAACCAGAATTCTTGCCAATATTGTCTTACTGTGATGAAGGCAGTCAGAACAACTAAATAAACCATGAACCTCTGAGTTTGTTTTGTTTATCATGACATCTGAATCTGGCAATCTGGCTTGTCTCTTCCTTGACATGCCAGAGAAATAGCCTTTGGTTTACTCTTGGTTTATTTCTTGGCTTACTGGGAGAGAGTCAAGCCAGATCGCTAGTTGAAATGGTCATAATAACCATGGCCAGAATGTGGTTTATTCAAAATACGGCAGAACCCTTAAGAATTCTTTAAAATTTTGGTTTATTATTATGCTCAAGCATGCCCTGTATGGGCCTCGGCAGACGGCTAATAGAGCCGTCTCCGAGGCAGGGAAGAGGAGGGGCAGCCGCACGCTCGGTGCCCCTTCCTCCTCCCGAGGTTGCCCTCGGAGCTGCCGGCCCTCCGCACGGCCGGCACTCCCAGGGCAACCTCCCGCCGCAGCATCCGCACACGCTGCAGCGGAAAAGTCAGTGAAAGTGCGCCCTACGCTTTTGGGGTGCACTTTCACTGACATCTGAAAGGAGTGCTGATTTAGCACTCCTTTCAGAGGCGCCGACGGTGCGCCGCGGTGCGGATGCCGCGGTCCCGCGGCACACCGTCCCGCGGCGTCCTGGAAGCGCTCGTGTGCTTCCCCCCTATGACTATGCACTACCAAATGAATGGCTCTGGAGAAGAGAACAAGCAGAATCTGAACTTCTTGGCCATCATGTATATGACAACTTACCGTATAAACTATGTTTCCAACAAACAAATAGTCTATACTTTGGCCGTTTGTAAATACTGCATCTGAAAAACATAACAGAAGTTAAATACAGTATCATGTTCACTAAATAGCTGTTAGTCTGGAACAGGGGTAGGCAACCTTTTTGAGCCGGGGGCCGGGTTACTATCCCTCAGACAATTGGGGGGGGGGGGAGCACCAAAAATAAATAAATAAATAAACAAACAAACATTTTTTTAAAAAAAAATTTAAAAAATGCATGCACACTCTCTCAGCCCCAGAAAAGCTATGGCAAAACTCCTGTGGAGATTTTGCCAAGAAAACCCCAAGAACAAGTAATAACAACAATAATCAATATCATCATGGCGGGCGGCGGGGGGGGGCGGCTGCAGCGGCGGCAGGACCAGCCTAAGGCCGGTCCAAAGGCCCCGGGGGGGGGGGACACATCCAGCCCCCGGGCCTTAGGTTGCCTACCCCTCGTCTGGAAAATAAATATGCAAAGAAAGAAGCTGGTAGCACGAGCTTTCATAGACTTGAGATTCCAAACATGCATCTGAGGAAGTAAGTGCAAGTCTATGAAAGTTCATGTTACCAACTTCTTTCTTTCAGTTAGTCTCAGAGATGCTACAAAATCCCTTTGCATGCTCAAAATTTTCTAATTTAAAAAAGGTGTTTAAAATTTTCAAACAGTACAAACAATTGAGTTAAAAACAACCAAAGAGCAGGACAATCCAATATTTGTCTTCTCAAATGTAAGTCCCATGTATTTCAATAGGGATTAATTCCTATTAAGTGGGTATAAGCCTGCAGTTTTAAAATGGCATCTCAGTTCACAAGTAAACAGAAGGTCATGTTTAAAAATAAAGAGTTAAGAAACAGACAAAATAAAAGTTAAAGAAAAGATGAAAAAAGATATAAATAAATCATCCTTCCCCAAACCAGTGCCCTCTGGACATGCTGTACTGCAACAATTATCAACTCTAGACATCTTGGTTAGGGATTATGAGCACTGTTGTTCAACATATCTGAAAGACAACTGATTGGGGAAAGGCCTATAATAATAGGCCACTTATCACTGGTGTTTGTTTGTTTTTTAATAAAGGTAAAGGTGAAGGTATTTCTCATTGACAAGGTTGTCAAGTCATGTCCGACCGTTACTAAGCCATAGATCCAGCCTTGTCAGAGACTACTCTATGATCATGTGGCCAGCAGGATTGCAAAGATTTACCTTCCCACTGAAGTGGTACCTATTTATCTACTATCTATCTACTTGCATTTGCATGCTTTTGAACTGCTAGTTTGACAGAAGCTGAGACTAGTGACAGGAGCTCATCCCATCATGCAGCTTTATTTTGAATACCATTATTTTATACAAAAACAATTTTTAAAAATCACCAAGTGGCTAGGAAATATTCAGAATGAATCTGAATCTGCTTTAATTCCCTGATATGCTTTTGAAACATGTATCCTGGATTTCTCTTTGTGGAGAGGATTGATTTTGCACACTGGGCTTCTTAAACCTCTTTCAAGAGCAGCATGCTGGAAGCATATAGCGTAATGACAGTGTTAGCCAATAAATGGTACACAAACACACACATTTTGCCATTAAGAGTTGAATAAAAAGAGAATTTCTGCCAAGAATTTATAATCAGATATCTCTAGGAGATGTATTATTATTATTATTATTATTATCAGCCACATCTTTGTGCCACTGTGCTGCATATAGACATTTTTGCTTTGTTAACTTTTCTTTGATTTTTCCATGAAGTCCAAGGATATTTTTTTATCCAAATTATTTTAAAAGAAGTGCAATCACCTCTCCAGCACATGCAGCTGCTATCTTGAAAGTTCTTGGTGGGTGTTAATGGTCAAAGTGTCTGGCATCTTATATTGCAACACCCTTTTTTCTCTCTGTAACTATGCAAAAAGTGAATACGTGTTAATTTAACATTGAAAGTGCCAAACTTGGCAGTACTTCCAAGTAGCCCTTTATTTCTACTTAGTTCCTGCTGAGTTAGAAAATAACCCTCCCCAATCCATGAAAAAGGGAACACATGGCAGCAGTATGAATTCCCAAATTAATCCAAAAGGGCTGTAACCCAGAAGAATGACACAACCATCAAGTATGAGCAGGTTTCAACATGGCAGCCAAAAACATATACGTCAGTGTAGGTGAGGAAGATTTGAAACAGAAACCTGGAGCCAGCATCTCCAAGTCACTTGTTGTCTTAAGAAGCAAATTATGCTCTTATTATAAGGAAAGACCCTGCGGAAGAAAGTAACTATCAGAACTCACTTAAATTTTATTACGGGCCAACAGGGGTTTCTAAATAGTTATTTAAACTACATAATAGGATTTTTAAATGGCTGCATTTATACAAATATCTAGTGTATTCAAAATGTCTTACATACACTGTCTGTAATCTTAAATAAACTGAAAAATTAACCATATGGGGTCCAGAGATGGAACAAACTAGTTATACATAACTAGTTGTTTGTAACTAATTCCTTCCCCAAAATAACTGAGGTATATTTGCTGGATTAGACCCAGAAGAAGCTGGTATGAAAACTGGTAGAAGGAACATCAACACTTAATAGATCCAAATGACGCTATATTACTTGAAGAAAAAGCAAACATTGGAAACAACTACTGCTGAAAGTTAATGAAGAAAGTGTAAATCCATGGTTACAGCTGAATATTAAGAAGGCAAAAATAATGACTACAGATGATTTACCGGTACATAACTTTAACTGGGTAACCAAAACACTGAAATACATTTTCTACCCCTCAGTTTAGCCATCAATTAAAATGGAAAAATCAGTCAAGAAACTAGTCAAGAAATCAGGAAATGGTAGATTGGAAAGGCAGCCATGAATGAGCTATATAGGATCCACAAGTGTAAAGACGTATCATGATACACCAAAGTTAGTATTGTCCATGTCATCACATTTCCAATTTATATGTATGGTTGTGAAAGCTTGACAGTGAAGAAAGCTGACAGGAAGAAAATCAACTCATTTGAAATGTGGTGCTGTAGGGAATTCTATGGATACCTTGGATTAAAAAGAATAAATAAATGAGTCCTGAAGCAACAAGCCTCATTAGAAGTGTAGATGACTAAACTGAGGCTGTTGTACTTTAGAAATTTCATGAGATGATGTGACTCACTGGAAAAGACAATAATACTTTGTAAAATGGAAGGTAGTAGAAAAAGAGGAATGCTGAACTACAGGTGGATTAACTCAATGAAGGAAGCCATGGCTTTGAGTTTGTAAGTCTTGAGCAGGACAATTGATGACTGGAGCTCTTGGAGGTCTCTCATTCATAGGTTTGCCATAAGTCAAAGTTGACTTGATTGCAAATAACAACAACAATAACACAGTTGCACTACATTATGATTGCAATTAACTGACTGATAATTTCCACTTCTTTTACAGTTAAGTGTAACTTTTCAATTACTTCTCTACTTACTGGAGTGTGGCCTCAATGATTGAAACAGAATATAGTTAAAGAGTGCAAAGATATAGCCATGTTAGTCTGTAGAATCAGTATGTAGAGAGATCTTGTAGCACCTTTGAGAATAACTGAAAGAAAGATTTTGGCAGCATTAGCTTTCCTAGACTAAAGTCTACTTCCTCAGATGCATTCCTTAGATGAATCAGGAAACAAATGCATCTGAGGAAGGAGACTTTTGTCTAGGAAAGCTCATGCTGCCAACGTGTTTCTTTAGTTTCAAAGGTGCTATAAGATCTCTCTATATGCTAGTTAAGGAGTGGTTTGTGCTGTTACTCCTGCTTGGTCATGGGTTGTAAAATGGACAAAGATGTGTGCTTTGTACCACAGTCCAGCAACTTGTAGCATTCAAAAGTAGTTATTCAAAACTATTTAACTATTTTTTATAAATAAGAAGGCAAACAGCCGCTATTACAAAACTCATGACTATAATGGAAAGTAACTAGTTGTTGAGAAAGCCATCATGGCATTCTGCTTTGAGCACTGCGACTAGGATCCAAAAGACTCTGCAGAAATAATCCAGTTTGAGACCACTTTATCTGCCCTGGCTCAGTGTTAGGGAATCATGGGAATTGTATTTTTTTTCTGAGTCATTGAGCTTTCTGCAGTGTGTTTTGGACCATAGATTTGAATCCCCATTTGGCCATGAAATCCCATTGGGTGAACAAGTCACAATCTCTCAGCCTCAGAGGGAAGGAATGGCAAGCCCCCTGCCTTAAAGAAATCTTGCCAAGAACACCCTGTGATAGGTTCACTTTACGGTTACCATAAGTCAGAAGCAACTTGGAAGGCATACAACCACTACCACAAATGGATAGTCCTATGTGAGAAATGTTGTTGTCATCTACCACCATCACTGCACATGGTCACTTTCCCTGGTTCCCTTCTCCCAATCTCCACAAAAATCCTGGGGCCTTTCACACCACATAATTATAATACTTTGGTTCCAGTTTAAATAGTTGTTTGGCCCTGATGAATTTCCCCAAATTTTGAAGAGGCCAGTTTTATTGTTCCCATGTTGCAAATGTGGGGAAATAAGGAGGTGTGTGGGGACAGGCCACCTAGTCAACTCCTGAACTTTAATCAGGCGCACAACTCTCAGCCATTCAAGGTCTCCCTTTACAAACATACAGTCTTCATGTACTTCTTCCTGTTCTGTTTCAACACAGCAATGAAGACTGGAAACTTGCATTACTTTTAAAAATCACCATATACACTCGAATATAAGACTATAAGTCAACCTCATGTAAAAGCTGAGGGCAGGTTTTAGGACCAAAATTATGCATTTTGATATGCCCCATGAATAAGTCAAGGAGAAACAAAGGCTGTAAAAGGATGAAGCAAAGGGAAACAATGCCAAAGAACTTACAAAATTCTGGCAGGCACAACTGTATGTGTTCATCCTAAAGGCTGGCTGGCTGATCAGGGAAGTATGGTAAATGGTGGCTGTTCAATATGTGAGAGAGGTCACCAGGTTCAGATGGGGCTAAGAAAATGCACACATGTCAATAGGGATGAAAAGGCAAAGCAAAGCAAATGGTGACTATGGGGCTGAACAGACTGCCTGAAAGGGGCGGTGGCAAGCCACCCCTTTGCTTGCCAGATTGGGGCCACGACAATTGCAAGCCGTGGTTCTGATCTGGTGCTTTGCCACTCTAAAAAGAGCTGGCAAATGCTGCTGCTTTTTTTAGTAGCAAAAAGTCACCCTTTCCACCACAACAATGGCTTTTTGCCGCTCCTTTGGTGCAGTGTGTGTTGACACTGCACCAAGGAACCGCCCTGATGCCTCCCACTGTGCGGTGGGGTGCGTGGCATGAAGACGACGTGGGGGCAGAGTCAGGGTACCCAGCGTGCGGTCACCATGCCCCCACTCTGCCCCCAGGCCACCTCTTTATGCCGGTCTATTCAGCCTTATGTTAGCTGTGATTATAGCATAACAACTTTGCATTATTTTAACTCAGGAAAGCTGACAAACATACACAAATGTCTTATTTAAATCTTTCAAAGCCCAATTCTTCTTGGCGTTCCTTTTCAGGGGAAGTGCCAAAGAGCTGCCACCATCATTTTCCCAACCTTCAAAAAGGCCAAAAGTAGCACCATGAGAGGTATTTCTTTTAGGCACACCCAGGATGGACTAAGCTATCGCCTTTATCCACTCTTCTCAGAGAAGGGGATGGTTCCTTTTTTGAGCAGCGTTAATGTACACAACTTATACTGACCCAGGTTTTTGGGGTCACTTTTTTGACTGAAATTTCTAAACCTATACATGATAGTAATAGGAATAGCACTTATATTTCTATACTGCTTAATAATGAACTCAGCACTCTCTAAGTCAGGGGTAGGCAACCTGTCCCCTTTAAGGGCCGAGGGACTTCAGCTCCCAGAAGCCTCAGCCATGTTGGCCAATAGTCTGGGATGTTGGCCAATAGTCTGGGATTCTGGGAGCTGAAGTCCCTCGGCTCTTAAAGGGAACAGGTTGCCTACCCCTGCTCTAAGTGGTTTACAATCTGTAAGCCAATTGCCCCAACAAGCTGGCTACTTATTTTACTGACCTACGAAAGGATGGAAGGCTGAGTCAACCTTGGAGCCCTGCCTATGATCAAACTCACAATGTTGTGGCTGCAGTACTGGCATTTAACTGCTACACCACCAGGGCTCTTAAATATACAGTATATATACAGTACTCATGCTTTTTTGAATATTAAACTGCAGTTAATCTGAACTGCAGATAGTTAAAATAAATCAGCTTTATATACTGTGGTTAAACAAAGATTCATAGAATCATAGAGTTGGAAGAGACCACAAGGGCCATCCAGTCCAAGTCCCTGCCATGCAGAAACTCTCAATCAAAGCATACCCAACAAATAGCCATCCAGCCTCTGTTTAAAGACCTCCAAAGAAGGAGACTCCACCATTTTCTGAGGGAGTATCTTCCACTGTCGAACATCCCTTAGTGTCAGGAAGTGCCTCCTAATGTTGAGGTGGAATCTCTTTTCCTGTAGCTTACATCCATTGTTCCGGGTGCTGTTCTCTGGAGCAGAAGAAAACAAGCTTGCTCCCTCCTCAATATGACATCCTTTCAAATATTTAAATGGGGCTATCATATCACCTCTTAACCACCTCTTCTCCAAGCTAAACATACCCAGTTCCCTAAACCGTTCGTCATAGGGCATGCCTTGCAGACCCTTCACTATTTTAGTTGCCCTCCTTTCAACATGGTCCAGTTTCTCAACATCCTTTCTGAATTGTAGTGCCCAGAACTGGACACAGTATTCCAGGTGGGCCCAGCCAAAGCAGAATACAGTGGCGCTATTACTTCCCTTGATCTAGAATAGATACTATACTTCTATTGATGCAACCTAACATTGCATTGGCCTTTTTAGCTGCCAAATCACACTATTGACTCATGTTCAACTTGTGGTCTACTAGGACTCCTAGATCCCTTTCACATCTAGTCTCATTAAGCCAGGTGTCCCCCATCCTATATCTATGCATTTCATTTTTCCACTTTTCAACTATATGCTTCCTTTGTGTTTGGATGATAGAGCCAGTGGCGGCCCATCTGAAATGGAAGTGAAAACTTCCAGACTCCTCCTCACAGTTGCAATAGGGGAAGAGGGAAAGAAGCATGTAAATTTGTGGTTCACCTCAGCAAAATTTTGTAATGCAAAACTATGCATTCAAATGAAAGTCAGCCATCCCTGTACTGTATTTTACCCACTCCCTCAAAAAGTTTTCCAAAAACTAGAAGTGGACTTCTAGGTGTGTCCAGTTTGCAGTATTTAGGAAGGATGGTGCACTCCTGCCTAAAATGAAGCTCCAGCTTCAGAGAGAGAGATCTAATTTCTAATTCACCTTTTTGGTTTTTCCAGTGATCACAGAGGATTCCACAAAGGCTCTACCTACCAAAGTCAGATTTCTAACCTTACAAAAGGGGGAAAAGAGGCCTATCACAGGTGCTAGGAGGTGGAAAGTTTGAGGACCTGAGCTGGTGGATCCACAGGTCCCAATTATGTCCTCCAAACAAAAGGAAATCTGAATTAGTTCACAGGGTGAACGCCCTAACCCCTTCCTGAGGACATCATCGGAGCACCTGTCGTTGTACACGATGGGTGCTCCAATGACATCCTTCTGGCTCAGGGTCCAGACACTCTGAACTGGAAGAGATGCCGAAGAGCCGCGTGCTGCCTCTTGCAGCACCCTTTCCGCATCTTGCGGAAGGAGCGCTATTTTAGCGCTCCTTCCAGGACCAGAAAAAGAGTGGATCAGGCATGCGGCAGCCTCAGCCCCAATCCGTGGCTTCTCGGGGCAGCCCATGGCCGCCTGTCTGCAGATACCCTACATTTCCACCCTACAAGACAAGAGCCAAGCAGGCATGTGGAAATCTTGGGATCTTCATTAAAAAAGTTCTGTCTCCTTAGGATAGTAGTCAAAGTTTCTCTGAACAATGCCTAGCTGCTATTCATTGAAGTTAATGGGGAATCTTCCACAACAGGATGTGGGGTAGAAACTAATAAACCTCAAAGTAAATACAACAAAATTATGACATCTGACATTATTACTCTCTCAGTTTTGAGGAAACTTTGTTTTATCCAAAGGTATGTTTCTTCATGTACAGTCTGAAGCCTGTCGTTGAGACAATGGCTGCTGTTACACCAGAGAAATAAAGCAGTTTGACATCACTTTACCCGTCATGAGTCAATGCTATGGAATTCTTTGATTTGTAATTTTGTGAGCTATTTAGCCTTCCCTGTCAGAGAGCTCTAATGCGCCACCAAACCACAAATCCAGAATTCCATAGCATTGAGCCATGGAAGTTACAGTGGTATCAAACTGCTTTGTTTCTGCAGTGTGGCACCAGCCAACATTATTCAGTGACCTCTCAACAAAACTGTATTAACATGGAGCAGTAGTCAGACTCAGCAGCTGCATACTAACATAATCTTAAACCATAGTTCAAAATTATATAAGCAACCCTCGCCTTGCCTCGCCCCAGGTTTCAATCTCCCCGCCACTCCATTATAGCCAAGAGAAGTGTCAAAGGATCCATTTTTCCTGATAATTAACTTGTTTTTCTTCCAAACAAGAAACTGTAGTTAACACTAATTAGGATTAATTTCAAGTCAGCTATGTTTTGAGGTTAGCCTGTTTCAAACTAACAGAGTTAACGCTATTCAATTTGTTGGATTAAGTAAAAGCATGTTTGCATAGCATTAAACTATGGATTAGCATTACATTAAAATATAGCAAATGTAGGACCAAGTTCATACAGTAGTTGCCAAAGTGGTAGAACATTTTGGATTGTATAGTTGTCTCTCCCTGTTTGTGGACTTTGAGTTCGCAGTCTTGCTCTTCACAAGAGGGACACGCAGCTACAGTTAAAATGGTGCATGCGCCTGCGCATGGCCCTGCATGTGCACCATTATTTTCATTCAGTCTTGAATATTTGCGATCCACCATTTTCACTGGGGGGGGGGGGGGAGGTCCAGAACGGATCCCCTGAAAATTGGGAGGGACACCTGTACTACCATAGATTGTGGAGGAAATCACACAATTACATGTAGCTCCAAGTATCATTATAGGTACATAGATAAATAGCACCTAGGTTCTGCCTCCAACAAACCTATGTCAGAATACAGCTGCTAGTTCAGAACTCACAAGGGAAGCATTTAACAATCTGAGCTATTTTAGCTGCAATGTTTATTTATTTATTTAAACATTTATATCCCACTCTTTATGCAAAGATCTCTGAGTGGCTTGCAATAAAATCAACTTAAAAAAAAAGAATTACAAAAGTTTAAAAGATTTAAAATATATTAAATAGTTTTCCACTTAAAACCTGATAATTTAAAACTACATTAAAACAATGTAGAATACAGGAACAGTTCTACCATCCGGCTTGTGAATTCAGGCAGCTCTTTGTACATTTTGTCACAATCTTCTTACAGATAATTAATAGCCTTGAGCAATTACTATCATTGCCACTTGGAAAATGATGCACTCCACAGGTCCCTTAGTGAGTCTAAATAAAATAACATGTAAAGATGACTGACAACTAAAATATATCTACAATCTTTACTGGATCTGACTATCTCCAATTCTTCACTGAGGCTCTGTAATTGCTCTTCCTACCAAAACAACAACAACAAAACAAACAAAACAACTTTTCCAAGCTCTGAGTTTTTAAAAATGTCATGGAGAAATCTGGTTAAGTCCAGATAGTTTTAGAGAATTTCAGTGTCATACTTCAGTCTTGGTGCTGTACTTTGTAATATCATGGCCTTGCTCTTTCAGAATCCCAGGATGCTGGAAAGGTTTGTCTCCCATATGATTGACAGAGATTGTAAAGATGTGCTGTGAACACTTATTTGTAAGGCAACACAAGTGCCCATTCATTGCACATATGCACACTGCATCCAAAGAACTCGAGAGGTTAAAGGACAAACCAGTGTGAATGACACATTTCTTTACATCTGAGATTTTTAGAAGTGTACTCTCAAATACAAAGAAAGACAGAAGTTCTATATCCCTCTTTCTCGTTGAAAAGCAAAAGCAGCCAAGTTTTTTTCCTGCTGGAAATGGATTTGTCTTATCTCTAGTGTCTTATCAAATTACAAACCCTATGATTTGGCAGAATACTGCCTTGACAGTTAACGTTAACACATTGTAAATTGTGTAGTGTGAAAGGGTTCCCAGTCATTTTTATGTAGCTTTATTTGCATGGTGACAAGCTTTTCCTATCACATTCTTGCTGCAGACTGCCATTCTTTCAAAAAAGTAGAAAACATTGTCAGCCTTGAAATCAGCTGTTTTGATTCATCTGTATTTTGTGGGTGGGGTAAAATTCTTCTGAAGGGAAAGTAGCTACCCTCAATAGCTCTCTTCTGAGATGCTTTTTGAATTTTAGGAAATTTAAAATGGCTGCCAGGAAAAAAAATGGCTCCTTCAAGGTGGAGGGGAAGGAGGTCACCTTTACGGCCAGCAGTTAAAATTCTACAGAAAACCACTAATTTTTAAAGAGTGGGTGGATCATTCCTTGAAAAACTCATTCTATTCACATAGTGTGGTGTATGAAATTGCTTGTTAAAAATACAAAGTCAAACCATTTGAAATATGAAATTCTGTACAATTTTAAAGCATAAACAACTAGTATTTGTTATGTTTAGATGCCCTTTTCCCCTTTCTTTTTAAAAAAAGGATGCTCTTTCCCCCACCCATATATACTTCATTTGAAAACAGGCCCAAAGAGCTCGAAAACAGGATTCCATGTTTGTTCTTGCTGTTCTTGTTGATCCACCTCTCTCTCTGTATATGTGTAGATCAGAGACTGATAGTACAATTTCAGATCTACTGGATGAGAGGTAATGCCTGCTTAGTTCACTAGGTCTTGCTCCTAAATGCGAATGGGAACTGTACAAACCTTTAGATGTTTTTAGACTGCAACTCCCAGCAGCCATAGCGGCCAAACAAGGGTACTAGGAACTTCAGTCTAGCAACATCTGGAGGGCTGTATGATACCCACCCCGAGATAAATTAAGTGGTGTGTGTGTGTGTGTCACAAAATCACTTCTTCTCAACAGTGTTGCATTAATTTTTGTTTGAAACACTGCTTCTAAACAACCTGACAAAAACCAACACATAGTGGAAGCTTCATAAGACTAAAGATTATCAGACAGAGGAAAATCATGGAAGAAAAAGGCATATTCCTGGCAAAGCCACACGATCACGCAGAAGATTTTAAGATGACGTTGTTCTTATCCAGGACTTAACCCATGAAGATCCAAGAATACTCCAGCAACAAACCATTCCCACGACATTCCTGGATCTTCATGGATAAGCGCAATGGAGTTTATCAAAGCGGGAAAACTGGAAGTTTAAATGGGTCAGAACCTGTGGTTATCCAGCATATTAGGTGCAATTGTGCAAATGGTTTTCACACAACATTGTGCGCAAACCTCTTGGAATCCGACAGGAAAGTGACATGAACCAGCAAAAAGCATTCTTGGGAAAATGCTGTACATTCATTTCCGTTTCATTCACAAATTCTCTTTTTTGTGCAATTGCTCTAGTGTGAAAGCCATTTGCAGGATTCTCCCCATTTCCGTATTTGTTGCCAGATTTCCCATGGTTCCTTGGGGTGAGTAGCCAGGGCTCTTAAAGGAACAGTTGCTGAGGCAAAGGCAGGGACACAGAGAAAAAGCTTGCTTCTCCCTAGTCTGTGTGAATGTCCCTTCCCCATTAGCCGGGGCTCTTAAAGGAACAGCCTCAGGGAAGGCAGGGACAGTGGTTGCTGAGAGGGATGCAGCCTTTTATGCTGTTTTACTACTTTTCCTACTTCTTTGGGTAATGTTTTGTTCTTTTTACTTAAGTTGGATACCATTTCTTGGAAATTAAGGGACAGTGCAGTATATTTTTATAAAGAAAATTGTGTAAATAAAATTTATTTCTCTGAGTGATTTCTGGTGACGCAACCACTTCTCCTGTGCGCACGTGCAAAAAAAGTAATTCCCAAACTATTATCAGGATTTACACACATCTGTGTGAAAACCAAATGAGCATTCCACCCTCTCTCTCACTTTAGTAATGAGCCTCTGACATCTTATTGTGTTCTGTGAGTGAAAATCATTTGCACATTGCACGCATTTGCGGGTTGCAGCTGCTTTAATCATTATCGGGATGGAGGTACATATGGTCCCTGTGTGATAAACTCCAATGTGTCTGAAAATCTTCAACATGATCACACGACTTTGCCAGGAGTATGCCTTTTACTCCCAGCTTTTTTTCCCCATCTGATAATCTCTTTAATTTCATAAATTGTAAAAATCACTAAATAAACACAGCATCATTCACTGTCCCTTCTGAGTGATACAGTAAGGTTTCTGAATAAAATTGAAGATGCTATATATGGAAGAGTGTAGGTAAAAAAAAGGGAGGCTTGGAAGGTCACTGCTGATAAATGCTTGAGCTTAGAAAGCTATTGGCTTGCCTATTGTGATTAATTTCCTGCCAACCTGTTATGACCCACAAATACACTGGAGCTGGCTAAGAAGGTCTGAAGATCACTTGGCTGACATGAAAGAATGAATGAAGCATTTATTTACCATGTTCCAGTGCTTTCAGTGGGAACCAAAAGAGAATGATGGAGTGGATCAAGGCATTGATGCAGTGACCCCAGAACACCTAAGAGAAAACCAAATAAGAAAATCATGAGGTTGACCAAACTCTTGAAGCCTGCTTAACTATTATCAAATAATTTGTTGTATTATTTCTTAATTTTTATTAAGAGGGGTTTAAACCAGCTTACACTATAAAAACTGAGAATTAAATACAAAAACAGAAACTGAAACTCTCCCAAACTTACTGTAATTTTTAACATTTCCTGCAGTAACATCAGAATAAGAATACTCCACACCTGAGAGGAGACCCAAAGGCTAGGAATAGAAGTGAAATTCATTTCAATTGATTTGCAAAGTTTGCAAGAATTTTCATCTATGAAATGATATATAAAATATTCAGATATGGAAGAAAGTGAGTTGACAGGTCTCCCCTTATCTATCAGGGACTACCATGAGCTATATTTTGTGTTTTCTGGAGATGGATTTCCAGAAAAGTGTGGAATGACAGCTAGGGATGATGGAAAGAATTCATTCAATTCACATTTTCAAGTGAACTGACAAATTTGCATTTCTCAGACTTGCATATGGATCAGAACACAGTGATCTACTGGCTTGCACAATTCTTTCTCAGTGGCCATTTCTGGACTGTGGAACCACCTCCCAGGGAAGGTTAGGTTAGCTTCCTTCTCTGCCTTTCCTTCTGCCTATTCCCTATTGTCCTTGCTCAGACAGGCCTCCTGCAGTAAGTCTGGGTTGCTGTATAAAGGATTTTTAAATCCAGGCAGGTGCTGTCTTTAAAATGCTTTTAATTGCTATTAAGCTTATTTGCTGTAGTTGATTTGTTTTATGTTCTTAATTGTACTCGTTTTATTCATTTTATTGTTAGCTGTCTTGAGTTCCAGGTTTTGAGAGGAAGGAAGCATAGAAATTTAAACAGCCAACAAACACTCTCCGAATATTGCAAAGGAAAAGAAAATTACACACAAAAATTCATGTATTCAAGAAAAAATAAACAAAAATTCCACCGCCACATTTTCTTGAAATGGAAAGATGGAGATTTTTTTTTGTGTGCTTCACATCCGTCCTTTGAAATCTTAGCCTCCTCAGACAAGTACCACCCCAGAATCTTTCTTTCCTTGAACTGTACAACTCAGAGAGCTGAAGCTTTGTTAGCATGAATAGGTTAATAAAACAAGATTGTTCAGAGTGGAGGAAATTCTCCAAAATATGAAAAGAAAATATATCAGTGTAACTTTACCTGCATATCTCACTGAAACATCTTTTTCAACCCACACACCCTGACAGGAACAATAAAGCCATCTCAATATTTTTACAGAATCTCTTGGGACATTGGTTGCCTTGGGAGTGGCGGTTAAAAAATTGACATAAAGTGAATGTGTGGGAACATTTCATTATAAAATACAAAATCAGATGCAGCTTGTCCAGTTCCATTGAAGGTGCTACCAAGAGTGCATGCTGTGAGGCTGATTGATTTATATGCAGATATATAGAGTTCCCTTGAGTACATATGAGTCCTATCACTAACATTCTAGTTTGGACCACTACACATGACTTTTTGAAATCACGGCACATGTAGCTTTAACTCTGACCATGTTGATTTCTAACCATGCTACCAAAGGAGTAAGCCAACTAGATGTGTGTCAATTTGACACACTGAACACAGAGGTGGATCAGCTTCTGCCACTTGATCCCAACTGGGTACCAAAAGACAATCTATGAGTTTGGCACATTCTCTGGCTGCCACAGTATCAAAGTACAATGGGAACCAGCACTGCAAATCCAACATCCAGTGTGTAAATTCACCCATGGGTTTATTGCAACCTAGCTTTTGAATAGGTTTTTAGTATCTGAGTTGCCTTGGAACAAGCAAAGTAATAGTTAAAGTAAAAATTCGTTATTTATTTATACACATGGGCATTTATTTATTGATTATTTATTTATTTGCTTATAATGTTTTGTTAATTTTGATGTAGTCCATCCTCATAGGTGTAGATTTCCATATGGACTTGAGTTTTGGTATAGTTCATGTTACAAATGCCAGTACTCTGACAGCAGTGGCCAAGGGAGTAACAGACTGAATTTTGAAACAGAATAATACCTGGCTTCACAGTCTTCTTGCTCAGTGCAAAGTTCCTGAAGGAGAGTGATCCTCTCAGTGAAGGACCACTTGTAGCCTGGAGTAGTTCCCAAATCCAAGAGCTATTTCATGGTCTACAACCAAGATATCTGTTTATCTCATCTGTATCTATCGATATCTTAAGAAATTCTGGAATGAGCCCTGCTATCTGAAGTAAGATAGGTAGCTATTAGGGAGAGGGGAATTTCAATGGTGATATTCCAGGATATTCTTCCCAGAGATGTCCTCTTGCTATCCTTTCAGCACCAAAGACCTTTTTCAATTTCCCAGTGCTTTTAGATGCAAGTATACTTGTGTCTTTTAAAATATGTTTTAAGGTTTTGCAACCTATCAGTACTAGTTGAGTCTCCCTTATCCAGAATTCTGAAATCCAAAATATTCCAGAAACCAAAACTGTTTTCATGGGTGCCTGAGATAGTGACAAATTTGTTTTCTGATGGTTCGATGTACACAAAATTATCTAAAATATTGTGTAAAATTACCTTCAGGCTATATGTATATAGTGTAGGTCAAACACAAATGAAGTCTGTGTTTAATCTTGGATCCCATCTCCAGCATCACATTATATACATATATGCATATTCAGGTACTCCAAAATACCAGAAAATCTGAAATCCAAAACACTTCTGGTCCCCAGTGTTTTTGGATAAGGAAGACTCAACCTGTACTTGGTTTTTTATGCTTGGTTGGATCTATTCTATTTGTATTTTTTGGTTGGTAGTGGTGGTGTCATATCTTATGGTTGGCTTTGATTTAAAAGTATACCATAGTTTAGAGTTACAAGAATGGAGTACAGCAAGCCTCAGATTCATGCAGGATTCTTCTCAGCTAAAGTTTAACATGTCCTTCAAACCATAAACTGTGGTTAATTTTAAATACAGTTAAGGGAAACAAGGCAGGTTGATAAACCATGATCTGAAGTTGATTTGTTTCCATTAGCCTTAATTAACCAAAGTTTATTAGATCAAACAACAGGACAAGCTACAGTTAATGTTAAATGGAAGTGACAGCTTTCAAACTCCTTCACATGGCCACTTAGAAGTGAAGATATAAGGGTTCATACAACACAAAACTATGGACTGATATTACATAAAAAAATCAGTCCATTGTGTAAATAATTTTGGAAATGTCTACTCAACAACAGCATAGAAATATAATAAAGAGATATAGCTGTTCTTCACTTGTGGCCCACCTTATGCTGTTGCTGAGGACAGAACTGCCAACAATGACTCACAGCAGTTCCTCAGTCTTCCTGTGCCCATTTTACAGATTAGAAAAGCTGCTCAATTTTGAAGGAAATACAGATAGCTTGAAGAATGTCAGTGAATTTATATACTTGAACATTAAATGAATTAATTATATCCAGTCACATAAAGATGGCATGTTACAGCTGTAAATTAAAATTCCAGTTTTCAACTGAAGCTGGCCTGTACTGTTTTCTTTCCTTCCGTAAAAGTAAACATAGCCTCTTACCCTGCTATTGAACCCATCAGCATTTTGTGTAATTTTGTAGAGTTGGGGAAACCTAAGCATATTGTCTTGAGTGCATGATCGTTCAAAGATTCCCAAGGTGAAGGGAGGCAACGCTGTGAAAATCTAGAGAAAACAAAGGAAGTAATTAAAAATAACAGACCATTAACTTTACAAACAAGTTGAAGGTTATGCTTCATACCTGGGAGAAAACCCTGACATTGCTTAAATCAACAACAGCAGCTTTTCCTGAAGTCAGCAGCATAAAGTCCATAATCTAAACAGCATAATTTAAAGGCCAAAAACATTACCAGTGAAGTGCTATGAGCAGTAGAACAAAAGGCTGTGACTGAATAGTAAGGGACCCCATGAACAACTGTGGGGCTTCCTCACTGCTGGCAATAGAAGTGGGAAAAGAAAGACAGGTTTAGAGTGGTGGGCAGTACTAGTGGGTGGTTTCCATCAGTGTGATGAACCTATTCCAGATTTTAGCCCACATTTTAAAAGAGCTACCAAAGATGCTGAACTTTATCCTCAACAGCCCCTGGATAGCTCCTTTATATTTTGGACAAAACCCAGATGGATTTACTTTCCTATTAACACAGCCTCAACCAGCAGTTACTGAAAATGGACACCCATCATATACTTGAGGCCAAAGAAGTCAAAAAGGGCACTTGTGCTTATTTGGAATAAAGGCAAATGGAACTGTTCTGCTGTAAATGGCTGAGGCTTCATGCTTATATTTTCACTGTTTCAGTTCAAGCTAACCCTTTTGTATAATTATTATTATTATTTATTTATTTATTTATTTATACCCCGCCTTTTGCCATGGCAATCAAGGCGGCTTTCAGCTAAAACAGATACAGACCCCAATAGTAAGCGTACCTCCCTTAAAAATACATTAATTAAATTAATTACATACACACACATTCCTTTTAGCAAGGCTGCCAAAGTGGCTAATCAATGACTCTCAGTCCTCTAGTTGTTGCTGCATTGCAATCCTCAACAGACATTACTGGGCTGCAACTCTTACACAGCACAGCCAGAGGTGAAGGCAGCAACATCTGGAAGGGCCTATATTACCTCTCTTTACAGGAATAACAGCTTAAGGAGTATGCAGACCAATTTTGATCGAAGCATCAACTGCCCTGTTGAAAGGAGGTACAGGAGAGAAGCAGGCCAAAACACAAAACTTCCTTCTCCGGCCAGACTTTTCCCTTTCCCACCACAAGGACATATTAACGGAAGGCTCCTGATGAGTTTTTGTATTGATATAGGCTTACTTTAGGTTTACTACTTTATTTTGGCTTTACCTGTAAGCAGTCTTGGAAGGATTTGTAACCTTAAAGGCAAAGCTCATAAATAAAAAGATAAATTTCCCCCTCCAACTTGTTCATTTCAGTGGAACACCCCTGCCATGCTAAAGGATTCATTGTACATTTACTATCAGCAGATGCAGTATGTCTTATAACTGGACTGCAATCATACACACTGTCACTTGGAAGTAATTTCCACCAATTATCAATGGGACTTAACTTCCAAAGGAATGTGTGCAGGATTGAAGAGTAAAACTGACTGAATTTGGAATTGATTCTGAATTTGTATATCACACACTTGTTTAACAAGGAAGCTCTGGAGCAAAGACTTGAAAAATATTTTGAGAACCTAGATGAATTTCTGAGTGAAAAGGGATCAGGATAGTAGGTAGGTAAAGGATAATACTATAAGCGTACAGATTTTTAACTACTGATAACTATTAACCAGCCATGAAAGAAGGATGCAAGGAGAAGGAGTAATTCAAAACAATCTACTGCTACTAGATATCTTCAAGCAATAAATGGATAGCTAGTTCAAATCAGAATATGAAATTCAGCAGCAGTCTGACTCCCACTAACCCTTGAGTGATAAACAATCATAATTCTGGAATTATGGTAGATAATTCTACCTTCTGTGTAGTACCCCTCCTAGAGTTTAAAACAGGTAACATTATAACAGAGCTTGCAAAAGTTATTTTTGGACTATAACTCCCTGAGCACTCCCCTCGCTATTGTTGAAATTGCAGTCAAGATAAGTCACTTTCCCAAGCTCTCCTCTCCCTTTGTCACAATCCTCCTTTTGTTGGTCAGTATAAACCATATATCCTTTCCAAATTCAGGTTAGTCTGCCTCCAGGTTGGTACATTGGTCTGAAGTTGCATATTCAATCTCAGTGAGAGTGGTCCCTACAGACACAGGGTACATTACCAGGAGAATTACGTTTCTCTTGCACTACACAATCCCTATACTGAGAGCCTATGTCATACAATGTATGTGGATCAGTGGTCAATACGCATAGCAAGTGCCTACTAATATTTATTTATTTACTTGATTTATATGACTCCTTTCTCCCAGAGTAGAACCTGAAGTAGCTTCCAAAATAGCAAATTAAAAACATTTCCAATAAAAACCTCCAAAGAAGGAGACTCCACCACTCTCTGTGGGAGTGTGTTCCACTGTCAAACAACTCTTACTGTCAGGAAGTTCTTCCTAATGTTGAGGTGGAATCTCTTTTCCTGTTGTTTGAATTCATTGCTCCATGTCCTATTCTCTGGAGCAGCAGAAAAGAAGCTTGCTCCAACCTCAATATGACACCCCTTCAAATATTTAAACAGGGGTATCATATCACCTCTCAACCTTTTCTCCAGGCTAAGCATATTGAGCTCCCTAAGTCATTCCTTGTAGGGCATGGTTTCCAGACCCTTCACCATTTTGGTCACCCTCCTCTGGACTTGTTCCAGTTTGTCAACATCCTTTTTGAATTGTGGTACCCAGAACTGGACACAGTATTCCAGGTGAGTCCTGACCAAAGCAGAATAAAGTGGCACTATTACTTCCCTTGATCTAGACACTATACTTTTACTGATGGAGCCTAGAATCACATTGGATTTTTTAGCTGCCCCATCACATTGTTGACTCATATTCAATCAATGAATCAATGGGTTCCTGAATCAATGTTGTTTCAGTTTCGATATAGCAGACACAGGTGTGAAGTACTTGGAAGGAAAGCACAGTATTTGAAAGACAGACACACAGTTATGAACACAGGGAGTGTATGTCATGGGAAACCTGTGACCCTCCAGATCAGTGGTTCCCAAAGTTTTTGGACTTCAACTCTCAGCCAGTTTAATCAATAGCCAGGAATTCTGGGAGCAGAAGTCCAAAACATCTGGAGGGCCAAAGTTTGAGAATCACTGCTCCAGATGACGTTAAAACTGCAACTTCCACCAGCTCTTGCTTGCAGAAGTAAGGGTTTGTCCTTGCTATTTGTCATCAAGTTGACTTTGATTTATGGTGACCCTATGAATGAGAGACCACCAAGAGCCCTGGTCATTAACTACCCTGCTTGCCTTGCAAATGCAGGGCTACAGCTTCCTTCAATTCATCTGTAGTCCACTTTACAGATGAATTGAAGTACTTTACCAAGTATTTACCATTGCCCTCTACTTTACCAAGCATTATCATCTTTCTAATGAGTTATGCTGTCTTACAAAATGTTCAAAGTATGGTAGCCATAGTTTAGTCAAGATGGCTTCTAGGAATAGTTCAGGCTTGATTTGCTGTAGGACCCATTAAATTGTCCAAGGTCCAAGGTACCTGTAGAACTCTCCTCTACACATTTCAAATGAGTTGATCTCCCTGTCAGCTTTCTTCATTATTCATCGTTAACACTTTTTGTCTGTTTGTTTAGTTATTATTATAATAGTATTATTATAGTCATAGAAACATAAGAGTTGGAAGAGACCACAAGGGCCATCCAGTCCAACCCTGTCATGCAGGAACTTTCAATCAAAGCATACCCAACAGATGGACATCCAGCCTCTGTTTAAAGACCTCCAAAGAAGGAGACTCCACTACACTCTGAGGGAGTGTGTTCCACTGTTGAACCGCCCTTACTGTCAGGAAGTTCCTCCTAATGTTGAGGTGGAATCTCTTTTCATGTAGCTTGCATCTGTTGTTCCAGGTCCTATTCTCTGGAGCAGCAGAAAACAAGCCTGCTCCCTCCTCAATATGATACCCCTTCAAATACTTAAACAGGGCTATCATATCACTTCTTAATCGTCTCTTCTCCAGGCTAAACATACCCAGTTCCCTAAGTCGTTCCTCATAGGGCATGGTTTCCAGACCCTTCATCATTTTAGTCGCCCTCCTCTGGACACGCTCCACTTTCTCAAAATCCTTTTTGAATTGTGGTGCCCAGAAGTGGACGCCATATTCAGGGTGGGGCCTGACCAAAGCAGAATACAGTGGCACTATTACTTCCCTTGATCTAGACACTATGCTTCTATTGATGCAGCCTAAAATCACATTGGCCTTTTATTCTGCCACATCACACTGTTGACTTATGTTCAACTTGTGGTCTACTAGGACTCCTAGATCTCTTTCACACGTAGTAACGTTAAGCCAGGTGTCCCCTATCCTATATCTATGCATTTCATTTTTCTACCCTAAGTGCAGTACTTACATTTCTCCGTGTTGAAATTCATTTTGTTAGCTTTGGCCCAGCTTCCTAATCTATTGAGGGCATTTTGAATTTTCATCCTGTCCTCTGAGGTATTAGCTATTCCTCTTAATTTGGTGTCATCTTCAAATTTGAGAAGCATGCCCCCTATTCCTTCATCTAAATCATTGATAAAGATGTTGAAGAGCACTGGGCCCAGGACAGAGCCCTGTGACACCCCACTGGTCACTTCTCTCCAGGATGAAGGGGAGCCATTGTTGAGCACCCTTTGGGTTCAACCGGTCAACCAATTACAAATCCATGTAACAATTACCTTGTCTAGCCCACATTATACTAGCATTTTACTTACTAGTCCACCATATACAGTCACATTAAACAATCATAAAATATATGGGAGTTGCAGTCTAGTAAATATGTGTAGATTCACATATCCACCATCCCTGGGCTAAGACAGGCACTTCCCAAACACTGGTACCTAGTGAGGGGCAGTGAGCCTATTCCAGGATTCAGTGTGAACTTTAAATGACCTACCTGAAATGTTGAAATGACCTACCTGAAACTTTATCCTATTTTATGGATAAAGTTCAGTTCTTTAAATCTCAGAGTGGATTATTTACCTCACTGACATGCAAGCCACCAGCTTCCACTGTTCCTGTGCTTACAGCTATGGGCCTATTCTTCTAAAATTAGGCATGCAGTAAAAATAAGAATAATATATCTGGGTTGGCAAGCAGTCCACACTTACACCTGCTTAAACATATGAACTCATTAAGGTCAACAGTGAATACCTCTTATGTGAGCTGCTGTTATCTGATCAATGAACATCTGGTTGGAACCCAGAAGAAGATTCTTACTGTGACTATTAAATGACTTTGAAACCAAGAAGATCCATCAGGCTCTCTGCCCAATGAATTTCCATTGCAAGGTGAAGTATTTCCTTTTTAGAAAGTTTTTGGGACTACAGAGCATAGCAGTTATCCCTCCCAATTTTATGACATTTTGATTACAGAGTTATGATTTTTAGAATAAGATGTCACAAGAAGTTCCTTTTTAGGGTTTAGAATACAGTTTTGACTGGTGTCTGATGTTTTTCTGGTGCTATATAATAATAATAATAATAATAATAATAATAATAATAATATATTATTGCTGTTAGCTCTGATGTTGATTTATTATGTTTTATGGTTCCTGGACATCTTGAATGGATTTGCTCTAGGATACATGTAATTTCAATTAATGAATTAAATATACAATGCCATTAGATTATATTGATCATGTATTGGAACACCATTCAAAAGCTGTCCACAACTTCTTACAAGGGATGGACAGATCTCTTGTTTCTTTGTATAATGTTCACATTACCCCCACCTCCAGCACATTCATTCATTCCATTCCATCTCGGCATCAGTTTGTCAAGGTCTTTTTAAAAACCAAATGAAAATGCATATTATTTTTATGCACAAACCATTTCATACCTTTTTGTACTTCATTTCCTTCAATATAGATTTTTTTATTTTTTTCTCTTATTCTTTTTTTAAAGAGTTTTGTACCTCATTTTCCCCAGTGTATGCTATGTTCTCTAGCACCTGTATTTTGGATGCATTTTTTTCATTAGAGAATGGCATCACAACATTCAGAGAAGTGCAAATGCCAACGGATAACTGTATTTTGGAATACATGTAGGGTCTGAAGCCCCAGTAGGTAAATTAATAATAAAATGCAAACCAAACAAACTTCACCTCTTCACTGTTTCTCCCAAACAACTACTTGCTTTTCACCCTGAAAAGTGTGTATCATTTCAACTTTATTTCGAACCTAAACCTATTATCTCTGCATTGTATTTACATTCAGCCAGCTGTCTGTAATTATAAACCATTTCTATTTATTTTCTTTACAAAAGGAGGGGGGAAATCCTTTCATTTTTAAAGTTTGGAGAATGATTCCTTCCAGAAATGTATAAGAAGCCTGGAGAATGCAGGTGAAGATCAGCTTCAACAAAAGACCAGCTATTCCTGGGGATCAGTAACAGCAAGTACATTTCCTAGCTCCATGATGTCATCCATCTCCTTTGAATTAGTCACAAAGCAACACACCAGATGGCTGCATGGACAGCATTTTGTATTCTTGTGCATTAGATGAGAGCCAAGACTAATGGGCAGCTCATATGACTGACTTTACCGGCTATGTCCGCATGCACAAGAAGCAAGTCACTCTTTCCTTGTCTGGAGATTGGCCCCAATTACAGCTGCTGGTCGAGCAATCATTGGGACAGACGGGATACTGTTATTCCCACAAGCAGCTTTATATAACAAGACCCTTGAGATGCCCTAATCTGTCTCATGCATGTGCCACATTGAAATACATAGGGGTGATGAAGTTCTCTTCTTTTGGAGGGCTTTCACATGTTTTCTGACTGATGTAAAGTAGTATATACACATATACACAAAGGAGTCCCATGACACTTTAGAGAATAGCACATTTACTATGGGAGAAGGTTTTGTGAATTAAGAGTTCCTTTCATCAAATGCATCTAGTTCGTAAAAGGTTTATGCCATAATAAATCTGTTAGTCTTTAAGGTGCCACTGGACTCTTTTGTTGTCTGTATCCTTACTGAAACAGACTAAAACAGAGCTACTGTTCTAGAATTAAGTACAGCACAAGTGGTATATGATTTGGTCATTACAAGCAGTGAATGACTACAAGAGGGGGAAAAAACCCTCTCCCCTTCTAACATTATTTGTTTTTTATCCCATTTGTCTTGCAGTACTGGGACCCAATGCAGTATAAGATGTGACTGTATTAGAAATTTAGAGAAACAGTATGGTCTTGCTGATGAGAGAGGCAGCCTTTCATTCTCTTAAGTTCTAGCATATAAATGTGATTTCCTTTCCAAGACAGCTGTAAATAAAAACACAGGAATAGGAAAGAACTTTATAGATTTTCAGATTACTGCACACCACCTGGTAAAGTTACTTTTTTGGAACCCAAGTCCCAGAATCCTCCAGCAGGGATGCTAGCTAGGAGAGTCCTTCTCAGGCTATCTTATGTGGGAGAATGGCAACTTTTGTTTTCCAGTGAGCCAGGGCACTGCCACTAAATGTGTGCCCACTGATTATATCTGATTCTTTCTGTCCTGGAAGCTCATCAGGAACTAGCTACCTATGGCTGGTAGCACCAGTCCAGGGAGCACTACTGAGCTAGGGGATTCTGGGAGTTGTAATCCAGAAGAATAAATTTTTCAGGATTGGTACATAAGCAATCAAGAGGAACTAGCAAACTACACTTTCATCTTGCCTTACCAACTGAGTAAGACAGGTTTCATATCCTGGTTTGCCATACAATATTAAATCACTACTTCCCATTTTCAATGCAACAGGAAACTGTAATGTAATAAATGCTAGAAGTCTTCCATTCCAGTACACGAGCAAAGGGAGGAAAAAGTGAAACACACAGATATCACACTAGTGCTTGGTTTATTAGACCAAGACCATTAGGTGTGAAGTGGCCCTTGAACTTTAATGTTAATGATACACGGGATTGCACAACTGACATCTCCCGCCCATTTAACGCAGAGCCCTTCAGCTCACTTTCTTCCCTCACTTGCTTGGGAGGAAAAACAATGAAGGAAGGAAGGAGAGCAGAAAGAAGAGGATGGAGGTGCAACAGTTACACAATTTCCACTTGTACTGTTAAGCTGTGAAAGTGTGGAGGTTGCAATTCATTGCATGTTGTGAATAGGAATGTAAAGAATATTTCAAAATGTTCTCCTTGTAATAAGAAAGGATGTCTTAAAATGTTCCAAGAGTGATTTAAAAAAAAAAATCCCGTTTTGCATTTTGGGACTTGGTTTTTCCTCGAAAATCTATTTTGCACTAAATACATTTTTCTAATGAAAGTAAGTTCCATTTGCACACAATATTTTTTCACAAAATGCAGTGCTTTTTGCACAAATGAAATTGTCACAAACAGGCAAATAAATAAATAGGAAAATGCTAAAAGTCTGGTAATCTTATTCAACAGAGAAAAGGCGGGGAGGGAATTTCATTCCTGCATGCAAGGATGAAATAAATAAAGATTTACTTCCACGTTTGTGAACTTGCTTTGAATGAATATAGGATTTGGACAAAAGAGTGTTATTAAATCAGAGGGACTGTTTAGGCCAAGGTATGCTGCCATGGTTTGTTAGTTCAGGATGTTAATGGTCAAGGATGACCATAGAAATTTCTCTTAATATGGGATCTAATGTTTGAGAGGCAGATATGTTAATAGAGAGAAGGTAGAGAAAGGTCCACTGGGTGACCTTGGGCAAGTCACATGCTCTCAGCCTCAGGGGAAGGTGATGGCAAACCTCCTCTGAAGAAATCTGATCAAGAAAACCCCATGATAGGATTGCCTTAAAGTAAAGGTATTCCTTTGGTATTCCTATGATCATGTGTCCAGCTTAGGGTCACCATAAGTTGGAAACGACTTGAAGGCTTACAACAACTAGAGAAAGGTGGTTCCCCCACTCCCCAAAATAAGAGTGATTTTGAGGCTTAAAAAGCTATTTACGGGGGGTTGCAGATTGCCAGAAATAGTGCAAATTGAGTCCACTTTTAGGGTTAGGGTTAGTGCTAGGGACGCATGGGAATTTTTTTTTTCTGAGACATTGAGCCTTCTCTGTCAGAGAGCTCTGGTGCCACAATAAAATACAGTTTCCATGATTCTCTAACCCTAACCCTAACCCTAAAAGTGGACTCAATCTATACTATTTCTGGCAGTCTGCAACCCCCCCCTATGATGTTGAGACCTAGCCTCAAAGTAGTTCTTCAAAGTTCTGACTTAACCTTGGAGCAGAATACCCACCTGGTTGACATGGAAGCCATCAATCCCCACTCTGAGGCATGTGTGAAAGAAACTGATGTTGAAGTGGGCAGAGCTTGGAAGTGTCCCTTTTTGGACTACAACTCCTAGCATCAATCAGCCATCATGGCCAATGATTGTGTTGGCTGGGGATTCTAGGAACTGTGCTCCAAAAATTAATTCACGTTCTGATAATTTTTGGGAATGGAGAGACAGGTTAAGACAAAATGAATGTCAGAGCATTTTCAAAGGCTAAAAGCATTTTGTGGGTATGTGGAGAGGGAGGGGCTTGTTGTCCCTCCAGTGCGGTGTACTGGGTCTGCTGTCTTCTGTGTATGTGTGCCTTCAAGTTCCTGTCAACTTATGGTGACCCCATGAATTTCATAGGTTTTTTCTTAGGTGAGGATTACTCAGAGGTGGTTTGCCATTGCCTTCCTCTACAACATAGCACCTACTATTCTTTAGCAGTCTATCACCCAAGTATTAACCAGGATTAGATGTTTCCAGAATTAGATGGAATCTGGTGCCTTCAAGGTCTTCAAAGATGGCTTAAGCTGTTTTCCTGTTTGCAAAGTTGTAAATAAACGTAATATTACAGAATGATTTATATTTGCAGGGAGGTTTTGTATTGTATTTCTATTTGAATTATAATTATTATTTTTAAATTTCATCTCTACATAGCAATTAGGGGCACTAGTATGGCGCAGTGGTTTCAGTGTTAGACTACAACTCTGGAGATCAGGGTTCCATTCAGTCATGGAACCACTCGATGACCTTGGGCAAGTCACATTCTCTAAACTTCAAGAGAAGACAATGGCAAATCTCATCTGAATAAATCTTGTCAAGAAAAACCCATGATAGATTCATCTTGGGGTTGCCATTAATCAGAAATGACTTGAAGGCACACAACAACAAGAGCATATGCAAACTCTATTCGAACCAGCACCCTCTTCTAGGTGATACATTTCCTTCTTTTCTTTTGAGATGTGACTGAGCACCCACCTTTTCTGCTGTTCCCAGGGTAGAGACTGGAAACATTATTTTTGGATTATAACTCCCCCAGTCCCCATCCAATCTGACCACAGCTGGGGATTTTGATAGTCTTTATCCAAGAACAACTTTTCCAAGCTTGACCAGATGTACTGGCAGGTCCCTGGCAAGCTGTCTGGGATGCATTTGGCTTGGTTGACCATAGGATTTGAATTATAATTATTATTTTTCAATTTCATCTCTACATAGCAATTAGGGGCCATAGGATTTGCAGGCTTGTGGTGAGTTAACAATTTTGAAGTACTATTCTGGATTAGGAGTAACAGAGGATTTACTTGTTCAAATTAAAACAAAGCAACAAGGTCCCCAAATGCACATCACAATGCATATACAGATGATAAGCCAAGATAAAATGTACAGATATAAACACCAAAGGAATGCCATTCCTGTTCTGCATGTTATCAAACTGAGACAAGGACACTTACCACATTGTAGAGGCCAATGCACCAGCGCTCAAATAAAATCTGGCCTGAAAATCCATTAACGAATGCAAACCAAAGCTGAAACAGAAGAAAGTTACACAAGGCTTTAGATCAATGTGACACAAAAGTTTTTTATGTATTCAAGAACAGAAGAGTGTGGAATGTGGACATCATCTGGAAGCAGCTGCTGGATAGCTTCTAAAAATACGCCTTCACAGTTGTTCTCTTTTTAAATAGAGCAACACTGCTGAAGTGATGGAACAATCTGTAGAATTTGCATCATTACACTAAAATAACAAATCTCTTGTAAACCTGTATAAAAATCCCTCAATGCAATCAAATTCTTAATATGTATTCCTTTTCACCAGAAGCTAATCTGGTTTGGGTCATATACCATGCAATGCACAAAACATTAGAATAATCCAGGAAAACACAAGAGAAGACTCAAGACTATGGTTTATTCATGGCAAGTTCTATCCCACTTCTGGGACTTGGAATACATGATAACAATTTAACAAACAAACAAACAGATCACAATGTTTAAAATGTTGAAAAGAATATCACACTAAGAAAAATATTACCTTGGTCTGAAAGAACTGCTTGCACAAGGGGCAGTGCTAGCTGAGTTTTAACCCTCGCCCATAATTTTGAAACTGCCTATAGTTCTAATTCAACCTCCCTGGCAACCTGGGGAATCAGTGTTTAGCAAAAACACATGCAATGGCGGCTACTGGCATCGATATTGTATGTGTGTGTGCACGAATGAGAGACAGAGGGAGCATCTTCTCTGAGTTTTAGTTCAACTTCTACATGTAGAATACCCCCAAAATAGTTGGTAGCATGAACTTTTGTAGACTTGAGCCTGTTTCTTCAGATGCATATTTTGGAGTGAGGAAGTAAGCTCAACAAGTCTATGAAAGCTCATGCTACCAGATTCTTTCTTTCGGTTAGTCTCAAAAGTGCTATAAGATCCCTTTGCATACAGATTTTCCAGACTAGCATTGCTAGATCTTTGAATTCTACCTCCAAAATAGATTCAGCACATTGATTTACTCCTTAACAGCTCTGACTAAAATCTAGAGAAGATTCACTATGTCAATGATGTGGAATCCACCAGTCATCTAAAGCTCCAACACTATCCTCACTTAATCTGGGAGTAAACTCCATCAGACAGTGGTACTTACTATGAACGTCTTCTGAGACGTCTTCTGACTCACATTCTTGATTTCACTATTCTTTGCCTCTTTCCCACTCAATTACATTAACACATATTAAAATAAAATAATAATATATATTGAATTCTTCAGCCTAGATCTAATTGCTAGGCCAACTAGAACAGAATGAGTGAATTAATGGAACATTTGCCCTGAACATTTTTTCTCATGCCAATTGCTACACTGTCTGACGATTCCTAAAGACAGGAAAGTGGAAGCACAAGTCACTTGTACTTCTATATTTGGTTGCTGAAACATCACAATTAATTTTATCTGGGACTCTGCAGGAATCTGAGTTTGGTGTCAGAGATCAGAATTGAGAAATACAGCATAATAATAATGACTCAGTATGCTCTAGCTATCAGAGTGACTGGTGCAATCATCCAGAACAATTCAAAGATCACTTTGATGAAAAAATATAAAAAGCTAGCATGACATTTTACAGAAATTCCATTTTTTAAAAAAAGTTCAGAATGCTGAATTGAATTTTAGGAGTTTCAAAGTTTGTGCTTGAACTTCAACTTTGAGATATACTCCCCCATCACTAAATCCTAACATTTGTTGATCTGTTTTTATGGCAAATGAAATTAATAAATGAAATGCCACATTCAATATTGTTCCAACTCATTTCCTATAATAAAATTCCTGACACGTAAAAACTCATCACTGTGTTAAGAAAGTTACAGGGAAATCAAATTAAGAAAGCTTTTTGCATTCTAATAATGCAATCTACACTTTTTACTAGTGAGATTTATTATTTGCTAACATGAAATATTTAAAGAAGACACACTGAAATGAGGACTTAAACTAGTCATGAATAGCGGGTTCTAAGAATGACAATGACTCTATTGTCCTCATAAGTATAACTGAATTTGGCTGCAGCCTCCAGAACAAAACAAAAACTATGAACCTTTGGATGTCTCAAGGTTTCTGCCCTGAATCCCATTTTGGGGGAAAGGTGGGATACAAATCCCATAAACAAAACAAAACAAACAAACATTTAGACTACATCTTCCATGATCCCTAGTCAATAGCCATTCTCACTGGGGCTTCTGGGAGTTATAGTAAAAAAATTTAGAGGGCAAAAGATTGCTGACCCCCCACCTTACTTTCTGCTGCTCTTAATGCTGATTGCAATCTGCCATTTTATTGTAAATCCCATCCCATATCATCCCCACATAATATTATAAGATTGTTTTATAATTCTTTTGTCTGGTTTAGCAGACATATTTCCTACATAATACTGGCCTATTCAGTACTTTTAAAAGAACTGCTGAAAGATTTATGTTGCATTATTGAACCACTCTACAAAAAAGTGTCTGGGAGATGTTTCTGACTCTTCCAAATATCACCGTCCCTTAGAATGAAAATAATAATAATCATGCACTGGCTTTGCTATACAAATGTCTCTTATAACATTTTACGGAGCATCTTGAACTCATTTTTATCATTTGCAGGTGCTGCTGGGAACTTTATGGGGAAAATCACAATCTTTTTGAAACTGCATCCAACCTTGGAAAAAGTTTCTTTTATTGAAATAATCCTCTGTTGGATAATGAAACCCACTTGCTCCCAGGGAATTACTATTTAGATGAGCCCAAACCAATGAAAACATGAGGATTTGATTTGTCTCTACTTTAATGAAACAACTGGTGTTTCAAAATGTAAATATTACTTGGCTCACCTTTTGGTAAAATTCCTGCTATACAGGTGGGAATGAAGCAAAATGAAAATACATTGTGTGTTCAGTAGTCACAAAATTATAATTGTGTTAATGTACTTTTCCCCCACATGAAAAGTTGTTTTGGCTCTGATGTATTATAGCAAACTGTAGGGATTCCTGTTTTAAAGAGTAATAATAAAAGAACCCAAACTACTGCCAGTCAGTCTAAAAAAATAATGTTCCATCTATTTACTATTTAGGATCTATTTGCATTCTGTCTATTTAGAATAAAATGTATGAAGAATTAAAAAAAATTAAAAATATGGTTCTTGGTAGAAAAAAGGTCATCTTCCCAAAGAAACAGAGCTTGGATAAGTTGCCTCTTCCAAACACCACCAGCACCACCACCACCCCAGTAGGGCAAGAATACAATTTTGTGTTTTGAAACTGGCATAAGCTTTATCCTGTCCTACAGAATTTGCAAAGTGCTGGCTACAAAGCTTGGGAACATTAATATTTGGGGGGAACAACTCACAGAATTTCCCAGCAAACATGACCATTTGGACATGTAGTTTAACCCATTGCCACCCTTTCTTATGTCTTGGCTTATTTGTGGAAAGCAAGGATGTAAATCTTTGACTATTTCATCCTTGTACATGATAATGAATAATTATAATAGTTTTCTTCCCACTGCAAAAGGAAACAAATATTCTTCCATAGTACGGTATCTACTACATATTCAAACATCCCAAAATACTGCAAAAGAATTATGCTTCAGAGGAAAAACAGGTTTTTTTGTGGTTTTTTGTGTTGTTTTTTTTTTTTGTGAGCAAAAAGTAGTTTCATTAACAGAAAATAAGTTTCTATTTGTGTCCTCCCCCCAACAATACAATTGTCACTTCCAATTCATGGGGGATCTGTTCCGGATCTCCCAGAGAATCGGAAATATCACTAATATTCAAGTCCCCATTGTTTTCCATGGGTGCACGTGCCATTTTATCCCTCCCCGCTTGCCGCAAAGGACCAAGACTGTGGACTTCAAGTATGTGAATGGGGAGGGAAGATTATAGTTGGCAGTTCAGACGTTATGATAATGTAAACTGGACATTATGATAATGTAAGCTGGACTTATTTAGGGATGTAAATTGCTGTCATAATTTTTCTTGCCCTTGAAGAAGGGCAATATGTTTACTGTTCTCCCCGCATGTGAAATATCAGATAATTAAAATGTTTCATTTCTCACACAGGGTAGAGCTCATCCATTCCAAATGGGTGCAGAAATTTCTTTTCAAATTCTATGTTCTGGATGCTTTTAACGCATTCAGAACACAGAATTTAAACAGCAGGGTTGCAACTGAGTTGTGTTTTCACAGCCTCAGAAGAAGGCAATGGCAACCAGGCTCTGAACAAATCTTGACAAGAAAACCCTGTGAAAGGTTTGCCTTAGGGTTGCCTAATTCTACTGCAGTTTAATTTAGTTTTAAAGGGTGGGAGGGCTAGGGTGTGGGATGAAGGAATGTTTTAATTGTTGTTTTCTTTAACCTTGCTGTACGCCGCCCTGATTGCTGAGCAGAGGGGCGGGTTATAAATAAAAAATTATTATTATATATTTATTATTATTATTGCCATGTCAGAAATGACTATAGAAGGCACTCACCAACAACAAAGCTAGACCCATGCAAGAGACAGATTCAATTGTACCCCTGCTGTTTAATGAAATTCCATAACATCGAATTTCAAATGGATGTTCTTACCCCATTGGTTCATTTGCAGTGTCACATATGGCAGGGAAGGTGGCAAATTTCTCAGCTTGTAAATAGAAATTTAAAGGGGCTGAGAAAACAAAAATCTGTATGTTTAGCGAACTGGAATGAGTGATCGAGTGATTGTCACATCCCTACTTATGATATCCTAACAAGTGGGAATTCAGTTTTACAGTCATGGACAACCAAATGTGACCCCTCAACACCTACTTTCACAGCTAAGCATCAGCCTGACTGAAGTGCTTCTGAAGTGCTGGAGATTGCAGCACTCTCCCAGTTGCCTTAGTTGGGATACTGCCAGACTGTAAAGGTAAGTTGAGGGGGCATTGTCCGTTGTAACTATGATGACAAAATTCCCTCATCATAGCTATGGCCCAAAACACATGGGCCAAATAAGGCAGCTTCCACCCACTTTTGCATTCTTTCAAGATGACACATGCCCCCAAAATGGCTGGAAGCTGCTCTGGCATCACGATCCAGTCCTTTAGACTGGATCAAAAGGGAGCAGATATAATCCAGCTCCTGGTGGCATCAGTTTGGAACTGCAGTGCCCACTTCAGGAGTGGGCTGTGCAGTCATCATGGTCCCAGCCCGATTCTGGCCACTCTTTACTGGCTATGTGCTTTGGCCCCATGATGACAATGCTGGATCTTTTCCCACATGTTTTTCATTGCAGAGTATTTCCTCTGCAATAGTTCTAGGAGAAATTCAAGCAAAATTCTGTCTGGCCTATTATTCTTCCTGACATGGTTTCCTGACTATTGAAAACCCATTTTTTGGGTTACAAAATATATATTATACGTTTTGTATATTATAAATATTCTTTCCATCCTTAGTGCACATTCCTATGTGTAGGTCAAAGAAACACCCTTCCTTGTTATCTCTTAAGCTGCCTTAATTTTCAGTTTTGGGGGAAAGGTACAATACAATACAAAAAATACACCCTTCCTTCTTCCATCAAGGACTTATTCTTAACAAGAAATGCTGACTACCTTTCAAACTGCATAGACTGGAGAATGCCCACAGATTTACTCAGACTCGGTGAGTTGTTTGGAAAGCTTGCCAAGTCTAGCTTTGCTTGCCAAGCTCCTGGGGATTGCCGCTCACAGCTACAGCATTGCTATGAGAAATTCATCCAGAACCATTAAATGGCTTTTCTGATTTGGGATGGAAGCCCGCTTTGCTTTTAAAAAAAAATAAAAAAAATTATTGCCTGCCTGTCAGGAATGATGGAGCTGCATATTTATAACTCATCTCCCTCTTCCCCCAAGATCTGTTCATGTTAGAAGGCCCAATTCAAAGTCCAGAAAAACCAAATGCAAGGCTGAAAAACCAAGCTGATATGTTATCTTTATCTTATCTTATAACAGCTGATGTAACAGAGATATGAGATCAGCTGTAACACTAAGAGAAACAGAGGATGCAAAATGATGAAAGATGAAGTTATAAAGGATCATATGGATGGGAAAACATTCCATTTTGTAGTGTTGCTATTTTTTAAAAAGCACATTTAAAAAGTGCTATGTTTTAATATGCAGTGGGCCCGTCTTATACACGGGGTTGGGCGATGCGGGACCACAAGTTCCATGTTTTCCTATGGGCACATGCTTCTGCGCTCGTCACCACATACACACCTGTGGTGGACATGCCATTTTGGTCACCAGGGCTTGCTGTCTGTGGAGGAACATCAAAGCCACGTATGGCAAGCCTGCATACGGCACGGGCACGCTGTACAGTTTTTCTTACACAAATTTACTTGGAACAATGTTCCATTGAGTTGAATGGACCTTCGCTTAGTCCCTGGCAAGGGTGTTTTGGAGTTGCTTAAATATTCTGAAGGCACCAGATCCTGGACATAAAGTGCAGGATTTAAAGGTTGTGGGCCCTGAACATTAAATTTATAAAGGAAGACTAGAAAAAGAATCTGCTAAAGTGAATTATATCTACAAATCCCAATCTATTAAAAGAAGTATGAAGAAGGACAATGGTTTCATGGCATACTACATGTATTAACACATAATTCTCACTACTGTAACAAAAGGAATCTTCTCAGAGAAGCTTTTGAACCCAAGTAAACTTTTGGTAAGCAGATTTATTGTTTTCACACATCAACACTAACTGGCCACTGTAAAGATCTGAAAGACCTATGGGGGGATGCAGACCGGCACTTTAGGCTGGCCTAGGGGTGAGGTTGGGGTGGGGTGACCGCACGCCAGCCACCCTGACTCCACCCCAATGCTGTGTGCCTGACTGCACGGCGCACGGCATCAGGGTGCCCTCTTGGCACAGCATGCAGACACGCTGTGCCAAAGGGACGCAAAAGAGTTGCCGCTGTGGCTCTAAGGGTGGCTTTTTGCCACCCCAAAAAGGAGCGGAAATTGCCCACTCTTTTGGGGGTGCAAAAAGGAGGATCGGGGCCATGGGATGTGGTTGCCGCAGCCCTGATCCGCCACTCTCAGGAGCAGTACAGAGCCACCCTGTCTGCATCGGCCCTATATCACCTTATGTAGCCCTCTGAAAATTTAGGGCAACAGTTATGATTTGCAAAGTGGCCTAAATATGAAAAAAGGCACCAGTTCCTGTCTGATTTGGAAGCTAAACAGTTTCTGGCTTGGTTAGTACTTGGATGGGAGCTAGCCAATGAATACCAGTTGCTGTAGGTTATTTCAGAGGAAGGAACTGGCAAAACCACCTCTGAGTATCCCTTGCCTAAGAAAACCTTATGAAATTCATGGGGTTACCATAAGCTGACAGGCAACTTAAAAGCACACACATGATTTGTACTTTTCTGGACCTTAGTACATTCCATCCCACTGCCACAACTGTTTTATACCTGAGCATTTATCATCATTCTGTACTGCATCTGAAGAAATGGTTTATATTCACTAAAGCTCATGTGAACATAAAAACCAGTTAGTTTTAAAGGTGCTGCTACACTCCTTCCCCGTTCCTTCTCCCTTCTTCCTTTTTATGCAGCAAGAGACTAACATGGCTATTTCTTTGAAAAATATCTGGCACATATACCCCCTAGATGAGAACCACTACTTTAAACCTTTGTGTTCAACATGCAAAGTTCTGGAGAAGAAGGGGAAGAACTGCCTTACATGGAGATGCTGGAGCATGAGCCCTTTTCCCTTCCCAAACACACATTTAAAGTTTCAAGCTATCTGCATGAATAGTCCTAGTTTCACCTTTCATTCTCCCTAAAATGTGGAACATTTCTACTGTTACCTAAGCTGAGGGAATCCAACTAGGTGACCTCTGGTTCTATCTATATTGGTGTTTTTTATGAGATGTGGGCCCTTGTACTTTAAAGTTAAGTCCAAAAGGACACTTCACAGAGAACATTTCAGTTAAAAATATAAAATAAAACAATGCCACAAACTAAATGCAAATGGCTGACCTTAAGGTGAAGAAATCATAGCCAGTTACCAATTTCCAGAGCCATGCAGCTTATAAACCTGCCAGAAAATGAATTTTAAGAATAAGGTCAAGAATCTCTCTCTTTCTCTCTCAATCTCTCTCAATTCCTCTTGCTGTCTCCCTCCTCAGAAAATGGTCTTGCTTCTGCAGATTTCTGAGCAATTGTAATTGCAAATAGAAGCGTTACACTTAATTATTATGAAACATTTAATGCTTGAAATAGTAGGAACTAATTTATTTAAATGCTTTAAGGTGCCAAGATAGTGAAGTGTCTCTTCTAAACGTGCACATTTATGATGGCTTGATAATAGACAGCTTAATGAGGACTAGAAATATTTCCCCCCAATCCTGCTAAAGGGCATGGAAAGCCGATGTAGTCAGGGTATCAACAACCGCCACAGGCGCCAATTATAGCCAGGCTAGATGCCTTTACTGTATAGAGAATGAGTTAAATTCACAGTATAGCCTACACACACACACACACACACACACACACACACTTTGCATGCTTTTGCCAAAGAAGCTTCTTAGGAAAAGAAATCAGTTTGCCCTAATAAAGCATGCTTATTTATCTCATGAGCAGTTTGTTAATAATCTATCCTGATTAAAATCCACTTTGTGACAGATGAATTTCTTGATACAAGAATCTTTTTCAGCCCAAGGGCATGTAGCCTTAAAATAATCTCTTTGTTGGAGGAGTACAATCCTTGGTTCATAATAATGAGTAGAATCATTTCAATAATTTTAAAAAAGATATTAAAGAAATGACAGAATTGCTTGCGATTCACCTGGGGTTGCCAATGATTTTCTCAGCTTATTAACTAGCTTTCCTGAGAATACAAGAGTACAACCTGAACAACCACAGTGATCCTATTATATGGACTCATTCAGGGAAGTAACTTGGTACAATTGTGTCTGTTAACCATGGATGCTTTCTGAGGCTGTGGTACAATGGCCCCTGATGCTGTAACTGTACTGCAACAATTACAGCATCAAACCTATTTCCTTTTTTGCCCCACAAGAAGGGAGGCTCATGGGTGGATGAGGAGGTTTGCCAATGAGGGAAAAGGGGCATAAAAAGAGTATCCAGGGAGCATGATGGGGGTGGGTCAGGTGAATTACTGGCTCTTACAGACTCCTAAAACTCCTGTTCCTTTGACACATCCTCAGAATGTGAGGGGGCAAACTCCCATCTGGGTTCTCCACCTGGGAACTGCAGCTGGTGTCTACAAGAAGCTCACAGGCAAAGATGTTGTGTTTGAGTTTCCAGAATTTCAGCTGTAACTTATTCCCAACTATATGGGATCGTGGGGGGGGGGGGGGGGGGAGAGAATCTGAAAAGGAAAACAGCAAAAGGAAACCACAAAATGGAGGAGACACACAGATAAACACTGCCCCACTGCTTGCCAGGGTTTATAGGGGACCCAGATCCCCAGAAGCTCCCAGCCATGTGAGAAATATTTGCAAAACATCTAATTCTTGATGAGAGAGACACCATCTCAACAGATGAGCCACATGTGTGATAATGTGCATTTCTGTGGGTTTCCAGTGATTCTCCAGTAAAAATCACAAAGCCTTTTTCCATGGAGTTTTTTCTGAATTACTGTGAATTTACTGTGAATTGCATGTGGCTGGATGGCATTCTATTTGGCTGGAGTGAGGAGTATTTTAATTACGAAGACGAGCCCTATCTTGTTTCCCCTTCTCTGGTGTGCTGGCTGGGGAAGCTGTGGTCCAAATGAGGAATCTTCCCAAGCTCCTCCACTTTCTGCTGCACCAAAGCAAGCCTGGTAGAACTCTGTATATGTTGTGCACCTTGGATTCTCCCTCTCCGGCCCCCAATGAATTACTGTACCCATGTGTCATCTGCACATCAACCTTAGTCAAACCAAACTATACTACTGTACTGAGCTTTTAAACTGGGAGTACACTAGGAAAGAAGCAGCTTTGGCGATACTCATCACACTATGCCGTCTCTGAGTCATAGCTGCCCTGTCCCTGATGTGTCCTTTTTCATTCACCAGGAAAACCCTGTGACTGACCAGGAAATAACGTAGGTCTCCTGGTATGAAATGTTGCTCCCGGGGAAAATGACTACCAGTCATGTGATGTCACAGTGTCTCCTCCTCCACCTGTCCCCCCTCCCTTTCTATTCTGATGCCCCCTGTTGACCTCCCCTCCATTTATTTTCTTTCTTTCTTTTTTAATTATATGGGGGAACAGAGCTCGAGAACTGCATGGGGAAAAAAAGGGGGGGGGGACAACAACAACAACAAAAAACCCAAAGGCATGCTGGTTAGGGCATAAGGCAGGGAGATGAGGTTAAGGGAGGAGACAGGAACAGAGTGTGATGGGAGCAGCAGTGCCAGTCATGCAATTGACTGTGGTGCGATGATGGATGGATGGAAAGTGGTATGTTACCATTTTGTTTTTCCCCGTGTGACTGCTGCAAGAGCAAGGCTGGTGCGGTAAAGTCCTAAGATCCAAAGCATGTCTTTTCCCAGGGATAGCCTATCAAGAATAACTCCCCTGCCCCTCCTACTACAGACTGGGGAAGTCAAAGCCTGAGATCCTGTTGGAAGTATTGGAAGACCATATTGACTATATTGACCAAGGCAAGGAAATCATGTGGAATAAAATCTGTTTCCTAGTTGATGCTACTGTTATCTGTCCCAAGCCACTAGATGAGGGAAAGGTTACAGATATCAATCAATAGACAAATGAATGGTGTTGAAGATCTTCCCTCTTCTCTTTTCTGAACAGCATGTGAGGATTTTTGCAAATTTATTCATGTTCGAACTGCTTCTTGCCTGGCATAAAGTTAAGACTGCTGGACAGAGGCTGCAACCTTTGCTTGCTATAGCAATATGAAATCATCTAAAATGAGAGTCCTTCTTGTATCCACCGCCTGTATCTGGATAGTAAGATCAGCATGAAGTGAATCAATTCCTCTTATTCTGAAGAAAAGAAAAAAATCTCAGTTTAGCCCAAGTACATCAAATTTAATCCTACAGACTTTCACTAGAGCGGAACTTGTCTTACAGCTAAGTATAGGAGCTTAACTCAATTGTTCACCAGACTATAAGATACAAGCAGGCACCTGGAACTCTTTTTGCAATGTGCTGGTTGTTTTTCTTTGTTGCCCTTCCCGGGAATGGCTGATCTTTAGAAAAGGCTGAGTTTTAAATTGTGGTCAGGCTAGCCATGGCCAGACAGTGACTCACTCACAGTCACAAGTCTAATAAAATCTGGAGAATGTCAGTTGTAATGTGTCATCCAATGGCATCTGTCATAGCAAGGTCTTGGAAAAGGTCTTGGAACGATAAGAGCTTCAGGGACTCTGTATGCTAAGCATTTAAATAGTTTGTGACTACTTAAAAATGTCACATGGATTAGCTTTTTTTCATCTGGAGCCAGTTGAATGCATCTCTCTGGCTTGTCTCCCACACACACATGTGCATGTACACACAGAAAGAAATGGTTCTAGCAGATCAATATTTCAAGTATCTAATGCATTACATTTAAAATAGCTTGTGGCAACAGATAACAAACCAATAGTTACATAGGGCTTCAAAAGGATAAGGACAGATAAGAATCAAAAAGAAAAGGTGGCAGAAATAGAGTCCAGTTTCTGAATGCAACTACTCAGCAAGTAGTTGTACATATGAACAGAGAAATGTTACAATAATCAGTGCAATGTAATAGAAGACAACTACAAAAAGGGAAAACAAGAGACCTTTCCCACAAGACCTGAAATTTAAAACAAGAGTAGGGATGCTGAATGAGTAGCACAGAAATACATTCTATAGTCAGGTTTAAATAAAAAGACGATGGAAGCAATACACTGAAGAACTATATGGAAGAGATGAAAGGATGACAGATTTCTTCAAAGAATAACTATTTGACAGTGAACCTACAATTACAGAATGTGAAGAAGCTGTTCTCAAAGCACTTTGGAGAAATAAATCACCAGGAACAGATGGTATACCAATAAAACTGTTTCATGCAACAGAGACAGGATCCATCAAATTGTAACAAAAATCTGCCAATAAATATGGGGAGAAATGACCCACATAATGTATACTCAATATACACTCCAGTTGCAAAGAAGGGAGACATCAGGGATCGTAACAAAAATCTCCCATACAAGCAAAATGATGTTCAAGATTTTCCAGCAAAGATTCTTTACCATATATGGAGAAATGCTGGGCATGCAATCTGGGTTTGAAAAGGAAGAGGCAGTATAGATAATATTGTAAATATACAAGGCTAATAGAATGCATTAAAGAATTTCAGAAGAAAATCAGCCTGTTAATTATGACAACCTTTTGACTGTATAGACCATAAAAAAACTATGGATCAATTTAAATAAAATGGAAGGGCCACAACATTGCTTGTCCTGAAGTAGGATCTATACTCTGAACAAGAGGCCACTAAGCAGGACAGAATATGGAGAAATAGAATAGTTTCCAATTGGCAAGGGAGTTAGACAAGGCTGGATTTTATCACTGTATCAGTAGAATTTACACATAATGCAGAAAGCATTAAATTTTAAGGAAGGAAGAGAAAAAATAGGAAGAAGAAGATTTATGGCAACCCTAAAGTGAAACTAGAAAGCCAGCATGGTGTAGTGGTTTGAGCATTTGAGAACTCTGGAAGTCAAGGTTTAATCTCTGCATGGCCATGGAAACTCACCTGTGACAGATTCATCTTAGCCACAAGCTGGAAATGACTTGAAGGCACATGACAACAACACAACAAATATTCAGCTGTAGCCCTACTTTTGTACTTTCTTCCTTAACCTTCCTCAGTAGCCATTCTGGATCTTTGCTATTTTCTTTTAGTAGTATGGTGTCATCTGCATATCTACTTAAATTGCTGATGTTGTTAAATTGCTCAGGTTGGAAATGACTTGAAGGTACACAAAAACAACAAAGCAAACCTATCACAAGTTTTTCTTGGCAACATTTTTCAGAGGGGGCTTGCCTTTGCCTTCCTCTGAAGCTGAGAGAGTATGACTTGCCCAAGGTCACCAGCAAAACCAAAAATATTGACCACATAACTTTTAACTGGATGATTATGACATTGAAAATTTTAAATATTTCCTATATCTTGACTTATTCATCACTCAAATGGAAACTGTAGTCAAGAAATCAGAAGACTAAGGCTTGAAGGGATATCTATGAAGGAACTAGATAAGATAATCAAGTGTAAAGATATATCACTGAATACCAAAATCAGAATCAAACAGACCATAGTATTTCTGGCTTCTATGTATGGTTCTGATTCAAGCTTGGCAGTGAAGAAAGCTGAAAGGAAGAAAACAAATTCATCTGAATTGTGGTGCTAAAATAAAAGTCTATGAACTGCTAAAAACTGAAATCAAAGGGTCAACAAATGAAGTCTGAACTCTCCCTAGAAGCCAAGATGATTAAACTGAGGCTATTGTGCTTGGACATGACTGGAAAAGAGCATAAGGTTTTCCCACTGGAAAAGAACACAAGGTTGAAGGGATTAGGAAGAGGAAGACTATTGTACAGGTAGACAAAATCTATCAAGAAAGTCACAGCCCTGAATTTGCAAGACCTGAGCAAGCTTTAATAACAAGGTCTCTTGGAGGGCTCTCATTCATAGGGCCACCATAAATCTAAGTGGACTTGGCAACACGTAACATATCCACAAACCGGGCTGACTGTATGTGGATAAATGAGTCAAACCACTACTGCTCTCATGTTCAAGAGTCATATGAATTGGCTCTGAGTATTGTATTGTACAAAACTGTATTGAAAGTGTTTGGAATAAAAAAAAAAGGCACAACTAACATCAATAGCAAGCACCACCCAAAGATACTAATTTAAGCTGCTCTAGTAATTTCTGCAGAGATCAAAATCACAATGCAAACAACTTCTTTAAGCACATAGAAGACCTTACACAGGGTTTAGTGTTGTTTTTCTTTTAATTTGAATATCTGGGTTGTCATCCAGTAATGCAATCAAAAACTGAAAAGTTCGGATTTTTCAAAAGAGGGTAATCAGAACAGGAACAATTGAGTCCTGTGCCCAACTGCATGCCATAGTTAGAATCATAGGGTTGAAAGAGACCTTAAGGGGCATCCAGTCCAATCCCATGCTGCCATGCAGGAACCCACAATCAAAGCATCCCTGACAGATGGCCACCCAGCCTCCATTTAAAAACCTCCAAAGAGGAAGTCTCCACAACATTCCGAGGGACTGTGTCCCACTGTTAGCCATAATCTCACAGGCTCTTCTGTAATCCTGTTTTCCATCTTGGATGGCAGTCAGAACTGAAAGGTACTAAAACTATGAAAAGTTATTATTTAGACTACCACTCCCCAAATCCCATTATTCCTCCACACATATATCTCACAGATCTTAGAAAATTTACTTTTTGGACTAATTCAGTCTCAGTTGAGTTCAGACAGCCACCCTGCCCATTTCTCCCTTGACTCCTTGGCACAGGCCCACTCAGGTTCTGGTTGCGTGCTGAGCCAGATTCATCCACTACACCTCCCTATAGGAGCTTCTTGCCTTAATCCAGCAAAGTATTGCCCTCTGAAATTGCTATCAGCTACCACCTTTTACACTGTTAGTTCTTGTCTGTATGTGTTAGTGAGTGTCTTGTGCGAAAGTTGATTTCCCCTTGCTGTCATACATAATACTAAACTAATTTGGAATTTTCTATCTGGAGTTCTTGGTTTGAAACTGTCATAAATAGGCTAGAATACCACCTCTTGGAGAGTTACTCAAAGCTCTCTTGCCCCTTCATATTGAGCTAAATTAATTCCCCCATTGAGGTCAATTGTGGGTGCCTGCCTGGGAACCCAGCATTTTGGGTAACAACATAACTGTGATTTTGTAGGGGTAATGTATTGTTGTTGTGTGCCTTTAAGTCATTTCCAATTCATAGTGACTGTAAGGTAAACCTATCACACAGTTTTCTTGGCAAGATTTGTTCAGAGAGGGTTTGCCATTGCCTTCTTCTGAAGCTGGGTCAGTGTGACTTGCCCAAGGGCACCCAGTGGGTTTGCTTGGTGGAGCAGAGATTTGAACCTTGAGCTACAGAGTCCTAGTCCAACGCTTGTCTTTATATCACACAGGCTCTCAATAGGGGCATTAGGCCTGCACCATTCCCAGTCACACTGACAGTTCTACTTTTAACAGGCATGCCCAAGGAGGCAACCAGTGCCTACTTACACAAGCAATCGCCCAGCAGTTCAACAATGCCCTGGAATAATTCTGACCTGCCATCACTATGATGGTCATTGATAGGCCCTTTTGAGTGTTCTAGAAAGCTTTCAACCAGATTCTGGTATTGCTTGAAATGCACACCTTGAGTTTAGAAATGTGCAGTTTGTGAGAAAATGTGTTCCAAATTGTGTAATGAAATACACACTGAAATATTAATTTGTCTGTGTATATTAAAACGCACACACACAAATTAATAAGGAAACAGGGCAGGCCTCAGGAAGAAGGACATGCAAAACAGATAATGACTGAAACAGACAGATCTGTTCATCCTTACCTGCTACTTTAACTGTTTATCCTTATCTGCTACCTGATAGTTTAATCTAGGACCTTCTTCATGAGAAGTATGGTTCCTGCCACTGAGCTATGACACATCTGCCTGCTGAACTTGCACATTTAAAAAAAAAAAAATCAGAGCTGTCTGTCCTCAGCCTTAAATGGTCTCATCACTCCCTCCTAAAGAATCTATTTCCTATCCAAACATTACATATACATGGGCCACTTTGCTTGATGCAATTAAAGAAAATGCCTAGAGAAAGAGCACTTTCTCGCTTTCACCCACAATGGCTAGCTTATATAGGACTGGCTTTGAAAGTGCTGTTGCTGTTATTAGTTCAGGAACTGCTGTCATTTAATATTCTGTATAAAGAAAACACAGCTAAAACCACAAATTTCAAATATCTCAAAACACAAACATCTAAAATCACATATTATAAACACCTGCTACAGTAAAAAATATTATAACGCACCAGAAGAAACAAATCAACTGCTTGCTATTCATAAAAAGAGATCTGTTTTTAACTTGTGCCTAAGAGAGAAAGTGTTGGGGTCAACTAAACTTTGGACAAACTTCTAACCCACTGGGGTGTCACCACCCCGAAAGCCTTGCCACATGTGATACTCCAAGACATCATCTCTGTGGGGCACAATAAGCAGAGACCTGTGCAGGCAGAAAGTATCTCTCAGGCAGAGGTGTCAATAGGGAGGTGCAGGAGGTGTGGATCTCACCTTAGAAGGGGAGTACACCTAGTGGGACTGGCGTGGCCAATAGGTGAGTGAGAAAGGGTGTCATCATCCTTTCTTGCTCACCCAGCAGCTACACCTGACCCCGAATGGGCCCGCCAGATGCTACAGCACTAAGCCTCCCTTAGCAGCAACTGCTGCTGGAGCAATGCCTTCCTTCCATTCAAAGTCTGGTATAGCTGCTAGAGCAGCAGCCACAACAGACCGTGAATGGGCTGTCTGGAGGCTACAACATTCAGGACATTAATGGGGGGGGATGGCAGGCGAACAAGACAGAGGGAGGGCAGTCCCCCTACCGGCAGCCCTTTCTGGGACTTGCACTGGGTGACACCAACCTCAGTGCTCTCAAGCTAGAAGGGGAGGGCCATAACTTAGTGACAGAGAACAGGGCATGCCCTCCAAAATCCTAGGCTAAATTCTTTTTAATTTTTTAAAATAATTTTATTATAAATATTAAAACATTCCAGACAATTCAAATTAGCAAACAATACAGTGCACATTAATAAACTACAGTTAATAACAAAAACACATCTTCCACACAAACTTACATGTAACACACCTACCACCATGAATTAACAAAATTATAAGTTATAAAAGTAAACATACAGTATCCATATTAAACTTCATTATTCCTCAGATCTTCTCATATCTTTCTTCTCTCCTGTTGTCTACTTTTCTCTAATCCTTTCTGTATTCTCCTTAATAAATTAACAAATCTACTTCAATCTCACCCACATCCTATCAAACCTTTCTGTATCCTTCCTTCACGTCCTCCTTTCCTCTGTCCTCTTTCGACCCATCTCCTCTTCCTCACTCCTCTCTATTTCCTCCCTATTTATCCCTTCAAAATCCTAGGCTAAATTCTGGGAATCTTGAGATGGGTATGGGAAAGATCACCCCATCTGAAACTCCAGAGAATAGCTGCCAGCCTTTCTCAGCCTGCCTTCCACTCAGTGTTGCAAATGGCAATTCTGGCTGGAGAAGAGATGGGAGTTGTAATCCAATATATCTGGAAGGCACTAACATTGGGTAAAGCATCTCCACTCTTTTTCCTGTAATGATTGTTGCTGTTGCTATATTTCTCAGGAGTATAAAATGTCTTTCATTAGTAATAGATGGGTGTATGCTAATGAGAACTGGTGGTATCTCCTCAACTGAAGCCTGCAATCATTCCTAGCTATGATTTTATGATACGGTGTTCTCCAGTGTATAATTGACCAGCAACTTGCATGAAGAAAAGGATATGCTTTAATGTGGCTTCAAACAATCTGCTAGCCCTTTTAAAAACCAAGCAGCATTTGTACTGACATTTTAAAGCCATGAATTATATATACATCTTACAGGCAAGCTCTCCACTGATGAAGGAGAGGATTACAGTGAAGGCATACATTCAAGGGTTTGATTTGAAAAAAGGGAAAGAAAAGAAATCAGATGTTTTACACTGTGTTGTGTGTCCTATTATCCAGGCTTTGTATTTGGTTTCTGAAAATATTTTAGCATCGTGGTTAGTTTCAGGCAACTGCCCAAATGTGGATTAGCTACAGTTTGAATAAAGAAGTGGCAACTCTGAAAGCACAGAAGTGATTGGGAAACAGGGCCCCTATGATTAAAAAAGGAGCCTGTGGTATAAGAAGGGGTGTTAAACAAATGACATGCACATGTATTGTATGTCAGCTACTGGTGGTGATCTCATAATTCTCTGGTTGCCATTCATAGCCACAAAGAACACAGAAAGTTGCCTTACTTTGGGTCACTCTGTTGTTCCATCATGTTCAATATAGGCATAAGTCAGATTATGACAAAGAACCTCCTTTCCATTTAATCATAATCACAGAATTGGAAGGAGCCTCAGGGACCATCTCATCCAACCCTCTGCTTAATGCAGGATCTCCAACTAATGCATCATGTACAGATTGCTGTCCAGCCTCTTTTTGAAGATGTCCAGAGAAGCACACCTCATCACCTCTCCAGGCAATTGGTTCCACTGCCAAACAGGTCTTAGTGTCACAAGAAGTTCCTTTTAATGTTCAATTGAAATCTACCCTCCTGACCTAGCTCTACCCTCTGGAGCAGCAGAGAACAAGCCTACCCCCTCCTCTCTGTGATAGCCCTTGAGGTACTTAAAGAGTGCAATCATGTCATCCCTCAGTCTTCACCAAGTTGAACAAGCCCAGTTCCTTCAACCTTTCCTCATATGTTTTGTTCTCCATGCACCTTATCATCCTTGTTGCCCTCTCTAACTTCTCTGTATCTTTCTTAAAATAAGGGACCTAGAACTGAATGCAGTACTCCAGATGAGGCCTGGCCAGTGCACAATATAGTGGGATTATTACTTCCCTCAAACTGGAAACTATACTTCTATTAATGCAGGCTAAAACAGCATTTACATTATTTGCTGCAGCATCACACTGCTGGCTCATATTCATTTTATAATCAACAATAATCCCAAGGTCCTTCTTGCATGCAGCACTGCTGAGCCATGTATCCCCCATCTGATACATGTGCATTTTGTTTTGTGATCTAAACACAGAATTTTGCATTTGTCTCTACAGAATTTCATTTTATTAATTTCTGTCCATTTTCTAGTTTATTGAGGTACTTTTGAATTCTGTTCTTATCATGCAATGTGTTAACTACCCCTTTCAGTTTTGTATCATTTGCCAACTTGATAAGGATTCCTTCCATATCTGTCATTAATAAAAATGTTGAAGAGTAATGGTCTTAGCACAGAATCCTGAGGCACTTCAATCAATATCGCCTTCCATTCTGGAGTGTAGCCATTGATGACAACTCTTTGAGCACAGTTTGAGCACAGACCCAATTGTGGATCCATCCAATGGAGTTTCCATCTATTCCATATTTAATCAGTCTGTATAATGTTTTTCTGAAATGTAGACAAGTGACATTCATAGCATTCCCACTATCTACTAAACTAGTGACCAGATCAAAAAAAGATACATTAGTTTGGCAGGATTTGTTCTTGACAAACCTGTGATGGCACTTACTGATCATTGCATTGTCATCAAGACTCCTGTATAATCCATTCTAATATTTTTCCTGGTACTGAGGTCAGGCTGACTGGCCTCTGGGTTCCTGGATCACTCTTTCTCTCTTGCTCTTTTTGAAGAGTGGAAAATGCTTGTCTCCAGGCCTCTGGGTCCTCACTCTTTCTCCAAGATTTCTCAAAAATGATGGAAAGTGGTTTTGTAAGTATGTCAGCAAGTTCCTTCAATACTCTGGGATGCTATGAAGGAACTAGACAAGATCCTGAAGTATAATTGGCTCTGCAGATTTATTTGAACTCATTTAGGTTAAATAGGTGATTCCTTACTAACTCTTTATCAATCTGGATTTGCAACCTGGATTCCTGGCCAAATTTTCTCTTAAAGAAGTAATGCCCAGGAGTACATCTACTTTCCAGTGAGTCATGATATGGCCAAAGTACAACAGTCTCAGTTTAGTCATCTCGGCTTCTGGGGAGAGTTCAGGCTTGATTTGCTCTAGGACCCATTGATTTGTCTTTTTAGCAGTCCACAGTATCTGTAGAACTCTTCTTCAGCACCACATTTCGAATTAGTTGATTTTCTTCTTGTCATAGTCTTTCTTCTTATCCAGCTTTCACAACCATACATAGAAATGGGAAATATAATGGCATAGACAATCCTAACTTTAGTATTCAATAATACATCTTTACATTTCCAGATCTTGTCCAGTTACTTCATAGCTGCTTTTCCAAGTCCTAGTCTTCTGATTTCTTCACTTACTGGTCAGTATTGTTCTTCTATAAGCATTATTTGTATAAATGAAGTATACATGCTATTCTAGATGCTGCATATGTTTTGTAATTGTATATATGTTTTTAAAGTATATTTTAATGATATCAACACACATACATAACTGTAGTTGTCCCTCCCCGTTCATGGACTTCGAGTCCACAGTCTCGTTCTTTGTGTGGAGGGACAAGGGCTATACTTTAAATGGCCGCACGTGCACCACAGGTGCACGTGCCATTAGTTTAAATGGGGCGCGAATATTTGCGAGCTGCCATTTTTGTGAAGCGGGTGGGTCTGGAACGGATTCCCTGTGAATTGGAAGAAGCAACTGTAGTAGCAACACAAGACACTATAACGCACAATATCACTCTATAAACAGTGCAAGAGCTGGAGAGTAAAGAAAGCAGATAGGAAGAAAATAAATTTATTTGAGATATGGTTCTGGAGAAGAGTGCTGAACATACTGTGGACAGCCAAAAAGATAAACAACTGGGTCATAGGAGAGATCAAGCCTGAAATCTTCCTGGAAGACAAGATGACTAAACTGAGGCTATCGTACTTTGGCCACATCATAGGAAGGCATGACTCATTGGAAAAGACAATAATGCTAGGAAAGATGGAGGGATACAGAAAGAGAGGAAGGTTGTATGCTAGATGTATGGACTCTATTAAGGAGGTCACGGGCATGAATTTACCACTCTTAAGCAGAGCACTGGAGGATAGGGAGTCTTGGAGATGTCTCATCCACAGGGTAGCCATAAGTTGCGATCGACTTGAAGGTGGTCAACAACAAAAATACACATAACCCCCCCCCCCAAAATAAATAAATAAATAAATAAAGGCTGACTTCCCACTTGTATGTATGTTTTGATTACAGTATTCTGTGTATTGTTTAAGTTTTAAATACATCATTATGTTCAAACAATCCCACTTGATTTTGGTTTTGGCACCTCTAGTGCTTTCTCTATTACAATTCCTCATCAATCCCTGTCTTTTTTGTTGTTCCTCCCAGCTTCAGCCACAAGCTGTTGGTGCATATTACCTTTAATTTTTATGTCTAACTTCTACATTGTTTTTAACAGTATGTACACAATACATGCCCACCCACATTCTGTTTAGATAGAACAACAGTCTGTGCATGTTGAGTATGTGGAGACAGTGTGAGACAGCCAGAGTGAAAAGTGATTAATCAATAATATCTATAAATAAATAGAATATAATAATGCATTTAATATAATGTCTAGTCTGACTATAAGTTACGATGAAAAGTGTTTCCCTTCTGCATTCCTCTTTACCTCATCCACTTGAAAAACATTCTAATACATTTCTAGGAAAATGGTCTCTCTCTCTCTCCTGCATACAGTGTTGGCAAAAGCTAAAAGGGTCTTACAGGCCAAGCAATACATTTGCCAAAATACACAGTGCACTGTAAGCACATGAAATCATTTCACCACACAGGGTAATTTTGACTATTAAATATTATCTGTTTGAACGTTTTTGGAAATTGATTAGTTTCTCCCTCCCCTGTGAAACATAAAAAGAAACCACTCACAGATTGAAAAATTGTGTTTGTGGCATATTCTAAAGACATAGGAATCAGTAGATGTGCGCCTGGGTTTCTCTGTGTTTATTTGGACAATAAACAGACTTAAGAGTGGCCCTACAGGTTTCTGGAGATCTGAGCTTGCAAATGTTACTTTTGTGGATTATTGTCCCCAGAATCCCCTAGCCAGGCTTGGCAATTATGAGAGTTGTCAATCAAGAAAGTTAACTTTGCAAAACTCTACTAGAGATATGTGGCTATCAAAAGGAGCTGCATCTTCTCCTCTCCTTTATAGTAATGTATTATAAACATTCAGTTATTCAAAGAAGGGCTGTAGGTTTGACTGTTGCTCTATAAACAGAAGATTCCAGATACAATGCCTGGCACTGCCAGGTAGTGCTGGAAAAGATCCCATCTGATATTATCGAGAACTGCTCCCTCTTTGTATAGACTTGATGTAGGATATCTAACATCTTCCTGAAGTTTGTTTGTTTATTTATTTATTTATTTTAGACCTGACCTTTCCAGCAAAGAAGAATGCCAGAGATAAAAAGGCAAACTATTAACAATAATAAACACAGCTAAAAAGTAAAACTGTGATAAAGACATACCACACACACAAACAAAAAGAAAGGAAACACAATTAAAAACATGACGAGAAAAGTTAGAGCCAGTACCCAACCCAGGGTGACCAGATGTCTTCCTTTTCCCGGACATGTCATACATTTCAACCTTCTGTCTAAAAGGAATTCCAAAAAGTCCTCTATTTTGAGCATGCCTAAGAAGCACAAATTTCTATTTCTATGAGTGTTGCTAGCATTGATTTTGGAATGTCCTCCATTTTTCTCAATTGTCCTACATTTTACAGTGGCTTGTCCTACTTTGTGATTAGGACATCTGGTCACCCAACCACTTATCTTCCATTAAACAACAGACCAGCACCAAAATCTTGTTTGAACAGAAATTTCTTTGCTTGGTGCAAGAAGGGCAACAGACCAAGAGCAGGCCTAGCTTCCCTGGAAATAGTCAAGAGCCTGGGGATGGCCACTGAGAAGGTCCTGTCTTGCATTCTCCATCAAATGCACCTCTGATGGTGCTGGGATGGAGGATATGCCCTAATGTTCTTAAAACTGCGGCAGGTTTGTAGGGAATAATGTGGTCCTATGAATTTAGATTACAGGTCCTTTAATACAATTGGCCATCTTGGCTAGCATTCAATCTCCTTGATCAGCTGGTTAAGCTCTGTAGAAGTTATAATTTAAAACATCTGAAAGAAACATGGTGTAGACAATAAATAAGCAAGATGAAGCAGTGGTTTGATTCAATATAAGCAGAACCTAGAAAATGTACTTTTTTGGATTATAGTAATATATAGTCAAAGATGTAAGTGCAAAGGCAAGTCTGAAGCTGAACATAAAGAAAACAAAAATAATGACCACAAAAGAAATACACAAATTCAATCTAGATGAGGAAATTGAAATAGTTTAAGAATTCCCATATCTAGGATAAAACATTGACCAGAATGGAGACTGCAGTCAAGAAATAAGAAGACTAGGAATGGGAAGGGCAGCTATGAAAGAACTGGAAAAGATACTGAAGAGCAAAGACATACAACTGAGCACTAAAGTCAGAATTATTCTGATCATTATATTCCCAATTACCATGTATGGATGAGACAGCTGGGCAGTGAAGGAAGCAGCTGGCATCTTCAGAGAATGCTGGCATGGAGGTGTGTGGGGTATATATACTGTGTGACCCTCCATGCCAACGTTCTCTGAAGGTGCCAGCCACAGATGTAAGTGAAACATCAGGAATACACTCTTCTAGAACACAGCCTCACAGCCTGAAAAACCCACAAAAACCTATGGATGCCGGTCATGAAAGCCTTCGACTTCACAAAGATGATCAAGTTGAGACTATCGTACTTTGGCCATGTAATGAGAAGGCATGGATACTAGAAAAAACAATAATGCTAGGAAATGTAGAGGATAGAAAAAAGAGAGGAAAACCACAAACCAGATGTATAGACTCGATCAGGGAAGTTATGGGGAAGGGCTTGCAGGATCTGGGCAAGGCAGTGGAAGATAAGGATTCTTGGAGATGTCTCACCCACAGGGTCACCATGAGTTGGAACCAATTCGAGAGCAGCTAACAACAACAAAATATGGCTGTGGGATTCTGAAGGTTGTAGTCCAAAAATACAGCTTTTCTAAGTTCTAATACACACACATACACCACTATTGCACCAAAGAGCTCCATGTTATGAGGGGGAAAGCATCAATTCATACAACAGCTAATTTTACAGCATTTTAGGAGTTTTTATATTATATTTAACTGAATTGCATTCTTTAAATGTAAAGACATCTTTTCTTCACCCTCCAGGGCAGAAATTCTGTGAACCTCTTGTGAGTGAAAAATATCTCACAGTGAATGACCAGCAGATTGCCTTAGGACTTGAGGTCAGAAATATGCCCTCTGGTTTTGTGGCTTTTTGCCCAAAACACATTAGATGAAATAATTGTTCAGAATGAAAATCAGGGATGACACCTGGAAGTAGAGTGGAAGGTCAGGGTGGAAAGAAAGTTTTGAAGGATGGAAAAGAGTGAGAAAGGAATGGTAACTGTGCTGATGATTTCAATAGTAACTGACAACTCTGTTATAATTATAGGAATGAAGAAAAACTATTACAGAAAAAAAAGTGGTTTTGTTTATCAGCACCAATACCTACTTTTATAAAGAAAATTTCAGCAATTAATCGTGATCAATGTACTCTTGAAAGCTTTGAAGTTTAAGCCCTAATATGAATGCAAACTAAATTAGATTTTTCAGTTCATTAACAATCAAGTAAATTAATTAATACTTTTCTATTTACTTTCCTATCTCATGCATTCTTGTTTCTGGTTTTAATTTAGTAACTGATAACATTTTCAGTGGACACATGTGAAATTGCCATGGAATTTCCAGAATAAGTTATCCCTTACTGCCATTATATGCCAATATGTTTGGCAGATATGATCCCCATTGAGTGGCAAGAAGATAAAATGTGTTCAACAACAACAACAAAAGAAGCAACTTAGAAACTAATTTTTGGAATAGAAATCTAAAGGCTGACATGAATCTCGAGTAGAACTTAGAATATGATATAAAAACACAATGGAATTTGACACTATAAGAAATTACCTTCTTTTTGGATCCTGTTCAGTATGGAAAAGTTGCACAGATATCTAATCTTTATGAAATGCTTCCATATGTGGGCCTATATGGCTATATGGGATTGAGAGACTGTCCTTCCAACTGCAGAAGGGAAAGGCTGAACATCCCCACCTCCATCCTATAGCTTCATTTAAAATAAAAAGTGACATGACTGCATGTGATGTAGTTAGGCCCTCATTGGTTCCAAATGTAATATTTTATAAATTGAAGCAACTATTTTGTGTGATGCAGGCCTAGCACTACAGTGGTGGAATTAATACAGGGGTGAGAACTGTGTGGATTTCCAGTACTGTTGGACCACCACTCTTAGAGCCCTAGTGGCACAGTGGTTAAATGCCTGAACTGCAGCAATTCATTCACAAACCATAAAGTTGTGGGTTCAGTATCAGCTAGGGGCTCAGGCTTGACTCAGGCTTGCATCCTTCTGAGGTTGCTAAAATTAGTACCTGGCTTGCTGGGGGCCATCAGCTTACACATTGTAAACCGCTTAGGGAGTGCTTAAGTGCACTGATAAGTGGTATAGAAATATACTTTTCTAGAGCGGACCACATTAAACCAGTATTAAAAGCTCTTCACTGGCTGCCGATTAGCTTCCGGGCACAATACAAAATGTTGGTCATCACCTATAAAGCCCTACATGGCTTGGGTCCGAGTTACTTGAAGGAACGCCTCTCCCCACACAATCCGTCCCACACCCTCAGAACATCAGGGAATAATTTACTAAATTACTGTAAAACTAAACTAATATCTACTTCCCAAAGATCATTCATGGCTGTGGCCCCCAAGTTATGGAATGGCCTGCCAGAGGAGATTCGTCTTATTTCCACGCTAGAGGCCTTTAAGAAGGCACTTAAGACGGAGCTCTTCCGGCGGGCCTATCTAGCTGACTTCCCTAACTAAACATAAGATTAGACATGACCATCTTATAAGGACCTCCCGGGTGAAAAAGATTATATCACTCGCGGCATAGACCAGTATTGTAATTTTATTATTTTAATTATTGCTGTTATTTTATTGTTTTTACTGTTGGGTTTATTATTTATTATTGTTCTTTTTATTACTGTTGTGGTTTTATTGTTATGTTTTTTTTATTGATTGTACTACTGTACATTTTGTACATTTTATCTTTGTACTCCCGCCTCGATCCGTAGGTAGAGGCGGGAAATATAAATAAAATAATAATAATAATAATAATAATAATAATAATAATAATAATAAATTTGCTATTGCTATTGCTTGCTATTAGCATTCCTTGTGATTGGCTATATTAACAAGATCTGCTGGGATTTGCAATCTAGCAACATCTGGAGGGCTGTGCAAATCTCACTTTTGAATTAATATGTTAACTGGATTCAGAACAAAATGAATGTTGTTCTGATAAAGGCTTAAAACTAGTTGTTAGTCCTAACTATAGCAGACCCAGGGAATCAATGAAATCTATTCACGTTTTGTCTCACAACATTTCCATAGAACCAATAGGTCTACTCCAGTTAGGATTTAGTCCAAAGTATCCACAGAAGTTAAAAGAGCTCTGATATGTATGATGAACAAGATCTCTCTCTCTTTCTCGCTCTCGCTAACTAATTTTTGGACCAATAACTAAAAAAGCCCAGCCTAGTTTGCTTCCTTGAAAAGTCCATCAGGACAGCCGAACTTCAAAACATTAGGACAAAGCTTTACTCTTTAAAATAACACTCACTGTCGTATAAGAAAGCTTATGAACTCTTATTTGTTTTTTCAGTTGTTTAGTATATGCAAAACAGGACAAACTGCTTCCAATAATATCTTGGCAATATGTTCAAATCTCTTTGAATCAAAATACAATTGGATTTAAAAAAAAATCTATGTCACACAATATAAAGAATGCTGTTATACATGAGGTTCCAGAAACCAAGAGTTAGTGTAGAGCAGTGGTTAAAGCGGTTATCCTTGACCAGGCACATGACTATAACTCCCCAAACATTACAGAATTAAGGAAAATAATAGAATCATAGAACCATAGAGTTGGAAGGAGCCCCAAAGGCCAAGGCCAACCCGTGCTCAATGCAGGAACTCCAGCTAAAGCACCCTTAGAAAGTTGCTGTCCAGCCTCTTTTTGAAGGTGTCCAGAGAAGAAGATCTCAGTACCTCTTTAGATCATTTGTTCCATTGCTGAACCACTGTTATATAAAGAAATTCCTCCTAATGTTCAGTCAAAATCTACCCTCCTCTAACTTAAACCTCATATTTCATACGCTAAAGGCATGAATTCCTGACAGATCTTGGAAGCTAAACAGAGTCTGGCCTGGGTAGTATTTGCATGGGAAATAGCCAACAAATACCAGGTGCTGTGGGTCATATTTCAGAGGAAGGAACTGGCAAAACCACCCCTGGGTATTCCTTGACTAAGAAAACCTCATGAAATTAATGAAATGAGGTTGACAGGGGACTTGAAGGCACATACACATGTTATGGGTCTACAGAGAACAAAATTTTACCCTCCACTCTGTAACAGCCCTTGAGATATTAAGAGTGTGGTGATGTCACCCCTCAGTCTTCTCTTCATCTGGCTGAACATGCCCAGCTCCTTTAACATTTCCTCATAAATTTTGTTCTTTATACCTCTACATCCTTGTTGCTCTTCTCTGAACCTACTTCAACTAGTTCCTGGCTTACAACTCCCATCACCCTCAGCTGACATAGGGCCTAAGCAGACTGCCAGAAATAGTGCACATTAAATTGAGGGAGTGCTCTGGCTCAGTGCTAGGGAATCATGGGAACTGTAATTTATTGTGGCACCAGAGCTCTTTGGCAGAGAAGGCTCAATGTCCCAGAAAAAAATACAGTTCCCATGATTCCCTAGCACTGAGCCAGGGCAGTGCCTCAATTTAATGTGCACTATTTCTGGCAGTCTGCTTAGGCCTATAGTCAAGTATTCTCCACAACTCTCATGATCTGCAAGAGCATTAATTTGGGGAAGGCTGGAATGCCAGAAATACCTGTGTTCAAATTTTCACTTGTATGTGAACTCTAGACATTCTCTCTCAACACAACTTATTTATTCCAGAGTTGTTTTGAGGTACCATGTATATTTACCTTGAACTCTATGGAGAAAAGATTAGACAGAAATTTAGTGTGGTAAATTAATAGAATAAAATAAGACGCAGCTACTTTCTGTAAATTTCCCAAATAATCAAACAAACTGTAAGCGTTCTTTTACTTTTTAAAATAGTCATACCAGAAATCCTTTCAACACATATTACAGTTGTCCCTCCCTGTTTGTGGGGGATCCATTCCAGACCCCCTCCCCATGAAATAGAAAAAACACTGATATTCAAACCCCATTGATTATAATGGCAGCGCGCTACTGTGTGCGGCCCCTCACATGTGCCATTTTGTCCCTTCCCATGAATGGGAAGTCTGTGAATGAGGAGGGTTGACTGTATATTTATAATAAATTCTGTAAAATTACTTTCTAGTGTAGCCCCTACCTCCAAAATCTCAACCACTCCCATTTTAAGAGAACCAATACCCAATATGAACTTGAGACCAGAAAAGGCAACCTTTTATCTCAGAGAAATAATGTGAGTTGTTGTTGTATGCCTTCAAGACAAAGGGGTGGGGTATAAATAATTATTATTATTATTATTATTATTATTATTATTATTATTTCCAATGAACCTAAGGTAAACCTACCATAGGGTTTTCTTGGCAAGATTTGTTCATAGGTGGTTTGCCTTTGCCTTCCTCGGAAGCTGAAGGAGTGTGACTTGCCCAAGGTCACACAATGGATTTCCATTACGAAGCAGGGATTCCAACTCTGGGCTCTAGAGTTGTAGTCCAGCACACAAACACTACACCATACTGTATTCCAAATGAGTGGCTATGCTAAATTAACATGAAACAGGATACCTCATTCATCAAAAAAGGATGCTGTAGTATTCACAACTATGGGAAGTGTATAGCCAGTTTGAATTCATGCACAGTGTCTTGTGAAATCATCTCAAGTTTGTTAAGGTGGTCAGAAGGAAAGGGTGTTTTTTACCATAGGCCAATAGCTAGCAGCATTTTTTAAGAAGTAGCTAAAAGTAACTGTTTTAGCCATTTTTGTGAAAAGGGCTAGTAAAAAGTTGCAGCTTTCTGGTAAACTCTGTTGCAGATATACAGCAAAAGAGCATCAACACAGGCAACAGTATGGGGATCAACTATACACTTTTTTTTTTTTTGCTACTAGCCAAAGAAAATATTAACTATCTTTCAACTCCCCTTAAAGTGAAGATGAACAAATCGTAGCCCACCAGATACTGTCAAACTGCAACTCCCATCAGCTTTAGCCAATGTATCCGATGGTGACAGATGACTGCTAATGGACTCCAACAATATCTGGCAAGTCATAACTTGCCCACTCATCTTAAAGCTAGTTTGGATAAGCTGCGTAGTACACTAACATACCTCTGCCCCATTGTTCTAGTCACCTGCTGCTGTATCATGCCCCATTGGGAACTGTTGGCAAAGTGGCCTTGAATCCTAAAACTGTACTAGCTGTTCTTCTGGAGGACAAGGCTGAGACGTTCAGCTGAGGAACCAGCTGGAGATGCTGGGGATTGGAGCCTTCTGTACCCATGGCCTGTACTCCTCCACTGAGCTATGGTCCATCCTCTCCTATATACTGTGTCTGGGATCCCGTTGGTGGTCATATACTATCCAAGTTCCCTTACACAAATGGCTGGATTTTTTTTGGCTGTTGTGCAACAGATGGATTCAGTTCATAGTTGTCACATAGCTGTCAAGTCTAATAACTTGACATTGGCTTAAACCCTATGGTCAGTCCCAATTAATATAAAGCCACTGAATCAACTAAATTTATGTATGTATTGACTCATGTGCAACAACTGATTCAGAGTCTACTTTCTCTGAGAGTAACCAACAGGACTCCAACCAAGCATTATTCATTCTTGGATGGTCCATAACTATTTATCTGTGCCTTCAATGTATGACTTTATTCATAGGAATTGCAAAAAAAGCCACTGTTCATTCCTCACTGCACAGTGGGACAATAAGCAGGCAGATTGGCAGATATACAATTGATTGCACAATGCCATCATACAGCAGAAGGATGGTGCAGCACAATCACTGCAAATACATGAGCATAGATTTACACCATGCAAGCACAGTATAATTTCTTAGCCTTTCTCCTATTCCTCATGACTTTCCAATAACTCTGTGCAGTTTAAAAACATATTACCAAGGCTACTTTTTCTTTTAATATAACAGCACTACAGGCTATGGGGAAGGGAAAAATAGCTACAGACACAACATTTTAGAAATATTTTTTATATGTGTGCGCAAGGCTAGGCTGTGTGAAATAATTAATATTTGCTGGGAATTTAAAGCCATGTGTGTCAATGGGAAAGAAGTTTGCTGCAAGCCATTTTTACGGAACTGAAAAGATTTCTTGTCAGGACTGACTGCCAGAGGCAGAAATATTCCTTTTTGAGATTGTCTCCTAGTGCTTTGCAATCAACTTGATGGATCCACAGATATTACAGTCAAACCAGCTCCTTGAACATTATATTTCTAAAATAGGAATGAGGGTGAGTTTCTCTTCTTCTCCTTCCATTTCTCCTAGGTATAAAATCTCACAGTTAAAAATCATGCTTTATGCGCCAAGTGCTTTATCAGAGAAATATGCCTGGCAATCTTTCTGAATTGATTAATAATTAAACTTAGCAACTTCTATCTTCCCCAGACAACAGTATACAAGGGATTGTTTTTGTTACATTTCTGGTGGCGTTACTGAAGCTTGCAGGACCCACTGTGAAAGAATGTGTTGATGTCTGAAGGCAAAATTTAACCTCCTTGGGAAAATCACTGTAGTACTGGAAAGGAAATAATTCATCTTCCTTGAGGGTTTGGCAGCCACAAGTGCCCTGTACCCTTCGTTCTGATTCCCTGGTTGTCAAAGTAGACCTCCCTGAGGAGGAACAGATTGCCTTCGAAGAGCTCACTAGGAGCAAGTATGAGAACATGGATGGTGGGAAATGGGGAAAATTATGTGGCTCTTTAATTTTTGTCTGGTTTCAAATCCCCCATGTCTCCAGGAGGCGGAGGGGAGAAGCTCTCATTAAGGGAAATGGAATCTTTCTCCCCAATGTAAATAGCATGCTTGGGTTGGGGCGGCAGCAATTCTTTATTAGTTCTACCTCTGAAAGAAAAGGGTTAAAGCTTGTTACTTCCTCCCCCCCCCCCGATACTTAACAATTTACTTTGTTCCTGCAATTACTAATTGAGTCTGGCTCCTGTCACACTGCAGAATTAATTCAGTTTGATACCACTTTAAATATCATTGGCTCTATCCTATGGAATTCTAGGATTTATGGTTTGCTGTGACACCAAAGCTCTCTGATAGAGATGGCTAAATAGCTCACAAAACTACAAATCCAAGAATTCCATAGTATTGAGCCATGGCAGTTAAAGCAGTGTCAAACTACATTAATTCTGAAGTGTAGATGCAGTGTAGATGCAGCCTTTCACAAAGCACGGAGCTGTGAACCAAGCATTTTGCAGATCAAATGTGTGCATCTTCTAGCAAAGCAGCTTCATTTATATACTGCTTCATACTGTGCTATGGGGTGTCTAAGCGGTTTACAACTGTAAGCTCATTGCCCCCCCAACAGCTGGGTACTCGTTTTAGCGACCTCGGAAGGATGCAGGCCTGAGTCTAGCCTGAGCCCTAGCTAGTATTGAACTCGCAACCTTGTGGTTTATGAGTGGCTGCAGTACAGGCATTTAACCACTGCGCCACCACTACAATCCAATTAGCTGGCCCAAGGCAAGGCAATATATCTTTGCTTCCACTTCTGCAATATATGAAGATAATGATACTGATCTGGTTATGTGGACCTTGCTTAAGGATTGTTATTGGTGCTGGTTGTACTATTGTGTCTGATAAGAGAAACTGGTGTTAAATGGAATATTCTTGTACTCCCCTTCCTTCTCCTATATTCATCTCCCAACATTTCTTAAAACTCAACTAAATCAACATCATTTGACTAAATTTTGTGTAACACTGTTGATTTTGCACACTTTTTTGTTGTGCAACATTTTGTTGTGCAGCATTATTACCTTCTATATAAAGACAGTAATACTGCACAATAAAATGCTGCACATCAATTTTTTTGCACAACAAAAATATTCAAAATCCACAATTCTGCACAACAAAAACATATGTGGCTGAAGCCCAAGTTGTCTCAAGTTTCTTTTCCTATGGCGTAACACTTGGGTTGTTTAACTTTTGAATTGGCAAAGGCTGTGGCCATAACACTGAACACTTCACCAAGTTGTTTGTACAGGGCTGTAGTGAGCAATTTAGGGCCTTTGCAGACAGCTTGAAATAGTGAAAATTGAGTCCACTTTAACTGCCCTGACTCAGTGCTAGGGAATCATGGGAATTGTATTTTTTCCTGAGACATTGATCCTTCTCTGTCAGAGAGCTCTGGTGCCACAATAAACTACAGTTCCCATGATTCCCTAGCAGGGCAGTTAAAGTGGACTCAATTTGCACTATTTCTGGCAGTCTGCAAAGGCCCTTAGTTTTGCAATTTTCTGCCCTTTCCCCATGTATACAGTGAAAAACAATGTAAGTGGGTAAGGGAAGATTTTTTTTCCTCTTCAGAAAGTTGTCACATTTTCTCACATTTTCCATGTAAGGATAGGTTTTGACTGCAAAGATGTGTAGTTTCTCAAACTCTTGTGCAGCTCGCAAACACTACAGAATTTATGTGTTAAAAAAAAAGAGTTCCTACATTTTGCAGGAATTTTTGATATTTTTTTTTCTTCTCAGCTAATTTTCTCAAAGGGTCAGGAAATCCAAATCTGAACACAGTTGGGAAACTGAGGAATTTGTGTTCCACCCCTAATATAGGTTGCTCTTCTCCAACCATTCTTCCCTTGTATTCTGCCCCTCTTTTCAAACAGAGGGGAAATGTGATTGTTCAATTAATTAGTTTAATTCCATTTTAATGTGTACTTTTTGTATGTTAACTGTTGTTGTGTACTTTCAAGTCATTTCTGACGTATATGACCACCCTAAGGCAAACCTATCATAGGGTTTTCTTGGCAAGTTTCTTCAGAGGGGGTCTGCCTTGTCATCCTCTGAGGCTGAGGGAGTGTGACTTACCTAAGGTCACCCAGTGGGTTTCCATGGCCAAGCCAGGAATCAAATCCTGATGTCCTAGTGTCCTAGGACAACGTCTAAACCACTACATTACACTATTGCTCTGGAGCCACCTGGAGCCCCAATTTTGGGAGGAAGGTGGGTTACAAATCACCATCGCCACCATCATCTCTGAAGGGGTGTCACAAAGAGGTGGTTGCAAGTTTGTTCTTTCCTGCCCCAGAGGGTAGGACCAGGTCTAATGGTTTTAAGTTATAGGAGGGTAGATTTCAATTGAATATTAGAAGGAACCTCTTGACAGGAAGAGTAGTTTGACAATGGCTACCAATTTTTGCATCCAAATCCTGAAGAGGGCATAGATCAAATATATTTATGTCCCCTCTGATTTGAGCTGTTTAAGAAGCAAAACGCTTGAATGAAGAATGAAAAATCTCATTTTATGTTTCTAGGAATCCCCTTTCCTATAAAAGAATGTTGGTGGGCAAAAATAATTCATTTAGCTTTTCCACTTGCCTAGAGATCTTGCCTCCTTCCCCTAGTCTTACTGCTAGTACTTTTCCTTTATTATCAGAAATCCTGGTACTGACCGAAGAAACATGAGGTTTATCTTCCAGTACATAATTTAGGAGGAACATGTCTCAAATTACTTTTTAAGGCAAGTTTCCTGTTTAAAAAAGCTGGCACTCAGTGCAATAGAGGAGTGGTAAAGGGGTCCTTTTCACATCCCATGCAAAGGAAACAAGACTGTTCCTGCTACAGAACTGGCTTAGGCTTTATGTTCTGCAGCCAACCTTCTGGGAAATTAAAGGTAATACCTGAGGTTGGCTCCAAGATATCTCCTTCTTCCTACTAACATTAGAGGGAGAGACCTGATGAAGGCATGGACTGTTCTTGAACTTTAACACACATTCTGTAAAAATGGGAGAAGCTTTCTCCAAATGAAGTTTGACACTTGAGCCTCTATGCAGCATCCCAGATGCATCTGCTCTGGAGCTTCCAAATTTGGAACCTGATTCATGGGACAAGATGCATACCGAAGGATTAATTCCAGACAGCTGTGTTAGTGAGTCGCAGCACAAAGAAAGACTGATTGGTTGTGGAATAAACTTTTGAGGGCCAGATCCCAGTTCATCATATAGGTACTCATGGCCCGTCCTTCTTTGTTGAAGACTCAGTAGAAAACAAGCTGCTCTGTTGGAGAAGGAGTAGAAACATAGAGTATATTTTCCAAAGTACTTTCAGCGCAATCATATGCTCCTATCACTATTCTTAGACTCAGAAGATGAGTCTCCAGCAACATCTCCAGGTTCCCAACCTCACAGAAATGGGCTGGGGCCTCACATAGGATGGAGACATGTTGGATTGCAAAGAAGCATCTTTTTGTTTTGCAAATGGATGTTACATTTCCTGGAGAATCTCCCAGCAGCCACATGGCCAGCAGGAAGGGGTGCCAGCCTGCAAATAATACCCCTTCATACCATCTGAACTGAGAACAAACAACAGCAAAATGCAGGCCTATGACTAACATCTTCAATTTTTCCTCCTCCTGTACAGTTTTTAACACCTTGCCTGATAAAGAAGCCAGTGGAGCTTCGAAAGCTTGCAACATGTAATTGAGCATTTTGTTTGGCCCAATAAAGGTATCATTGTTCAGTGGATTTTTGGCTTGCTATATGGCCAACACAGCTGCCACTGAATGTTCTTAAAGAAAACAGGTGATGGAGAACCATGGAAAGTCCCTTAAAATTCAGGGTGGGTAGAAGGCAGAGTGGGATCTGCAGGACTGGTAGCCAAACCTTGTTTACTTTAAGGGTTTCTTCTTTCCTTTTGAAGTTGTCCAAGTGTTTGTGGATTTTGATGGCTTCCCTGTGCATTCTGACCTGATAGTTGTTGGCATGGTCCAGTATTTCAGTGTTTTCAAAGAGCATTTTATGCCTAGGATGGTTTATAATGTGTTTTGCTACTGCTGATTTTTCTGGCTGACCCAGTTTGCAGTTTCTCTCATGTTTCCTGCAGACAATGATCACCAATTAGCAGACACTATCCTCCCACCCTGAGGCTCTGCCATCAACAACAGAACAATACACAGTTTACATGGGAATCACTCCTCCCTACCACGGGTCTCACAGTACATATAGACCCACTCTCCTCCATTCCAGTATTCTCTGTAGATGCCAGCCACAGATGCTGGTGAAATGTCAGAAAGAAACTTTTTTAGAACATGCCACACAACCTGAAAAACCCACAAAAAACTATGGATGCCGGCCATGAAAGCTTTCCACTTCACTTCTCACCTGAATTTGGATACCTGGCTCTGCTTCTTGCATGCCGTCTAGTTCCACATTGTTAGGCTAATCCACCCCTTCTGGATGCAAGACCTTTGGAGGATGAAAGAACTCCATGTGCTCTTGTTGCCGATGGGAGTCTTCTTCCATTACAAATAAATCTGTATAGGCATCTTGGTTTGAATTAGATTTGGGCTGTGATAATTTTATTGTGTGTTCATCTGGATTTAGAATTCTGTAACCATTTCTAGCATAACCAACAAAAAAATCTCTCTTCACTTCTGCAGTCATGTTTACCTCTTTTCTGCTTGGGAATATAGGTAAATGCTTTACTTCCAAAAACTTTCAGATGGCTTAATTTTGGCTTAACTCCATGCCATAACTGGAATGGGGTTACATCTCTGGATTTAACTGATAATTTATTACACAGGTATGTAGCAGTCATGATGGCTTCAGACCAATAGCGCTTAGGCATATTAGATTCAAAAAGCATAATGACTGCCAATTCCTGGAGAGTTCTGTTCATTCTCTCTGCCACACCATTTTGTTTTGGAGAATACGCCTGTGTGGTCTGATGCTCAATGCCATGTTCTTTCAAAAATTCATCAAATTCATCATTGACAAATTCAGTGCCATTGTCTGTGTGCTGGCTCTTTGGTTTGTAGCTAAATTTGTTACAGACTTGATTAAAGTACTCTGAATTTTTGAAAAGCTTGACTCTTCTCTCTGAGAAGTATATATGTATCTGCTGAAATCATCAATAATAGTCATAAAATAAGAGTTACCCCCTGCTGACTTTTGATTCACTGGTCCAGAAAGATCAGCATGTAAAAGATCCAATGCCTTGTTGAATTGTCTCTGAATAACTGGAGGATGTGAAGCTCTTGTGACTTTTGTTTTCAAGCATTCTACACATTTTTCATTGTTTGAGCATGCTTTGAATTTAAAGTCTCTTGCAAGCTCTTGATTTGCCAGTCTCTTAATATTTTCTATACTTCGATAAAGGAGAACAGCCTTTGTGATTACATCTGGTCACACTGGTCACAGATATGGGATAAACTACATAAAGTATTTAATTCTCCAAGTACTCCTAATCAAACAGCTCTCATGATCAAACTTATTAACACCAAGTCGCATCATCCTCAAATTTTAAATCAGCATATTAATGGATTTATGACAACTTTGTCTGGAATTACAGCAGCTGGAGAATCCTTTCCAGAATATGCAAAACTTGGACTGTTTTTGCCAAGTCTTCCAAAATATTATTCTCCAATAATTAATGCTTTACAAGTTGAAGGAGATGTTTCTTTACAAGATGCTATTGCTCAAAGTGTTGAATTTCAAAATTGAGAAAACTTGATGGACACAACTTGATGGATGAGTGTAAAATCTGCATCTGATCCTAATCTGCATTTTATCTGATGAAATCCTAAATCTGCTCTAAAAATCAATTTCTTGCCATTAAAATCAAGGTAGGTTTGCTTTCTGAAAATGACAGTTACTTCTTGATGTTGTGGTTTGCACACTATAAAAGGAGACTTGTAAATCTGGTGACTTTTGATTCACTGGTCCAGAAAGATCAGCATGTAAAAGATCTTGTAAGATTCCTGTTCTGTCAGGACCAATATTTGTTTGTAAAATAACAGTCCCTTTTCCTTGTGCAAAAACTTCTTGACCATTAGCAAGATAGACAGGAAGTTACATTTGCATAAAAATCAACAGACCATTTTTTGTTGAAGTAATGTGCACTCACTCACTATCAATAAAAACTTGGTTTTTATATTTATCTCCAGCAATTTTAAATAATTGTTGTTAAATAAAACCAATATCAACATGACTGGAAGATTTCTGTTTAGGATTAAAAGCTTGTTTCTTAAAATTGCTTTTGCTTTTGGTATTCAGTCCTTGACTTTGCAGCTTTTGTAGCTCAGCTTTAGGTTTTGACTTAACATTGTTTCTATTTGATTTGGAAGAAAAGGAAGTCTTTTTCAAATCCTCTACAGCCATTCTCTGTTATAGTTGTGTCCATCAAGTTTTCTCTATTTTGAAATTCAACACTCTGAGCAATAGCATCTTATAAAGAAACATCTCCTTCAACTTGTAAAGCATTAATTATTGGAGAATAATATTTTGGAAGACTTGGCAAAAACAGTCCAAGTTTTGCATATTCTGGAAAGGATTCTCCAGCTGCTGTAATTCCAGACAAAGTTGTCATAAATCCATTAATATGCTGATTTAAAATTTGAGGATGATGCGACTTGGTGTTAACAAGTTTGATCATGAGAGCTGTTTGATTAGGAGTACTTAAAGAATTAAATACTTTATGTAGTTTATCCCATATTTGTTTTGCATCACTTAAATCTTGAATATGGTAAGCAATGCTGTGATCTATAGACAAACAAATATAAGCTGTTGCTTCTTCTGCGTTTTAATCAAACTGCTGTTGATGTTTTCCTGCTTCTGTGGGTCTCTGCCCATTTATTGTTTTAAATAATCCCATTGTAGTCAGATATACTTGCATTTTCTATTACTACGTTTTATAATTTGTTCCAGTTAAGATTTCAGTAATCATTGTCGGATTAGGATTAGTAGAAGCCATTCTCTATTGTTTGAGGAGGAAAAAAATATTTTTCTTCTTGAAGTCAAGATCTTCAGGAGAAGCAGTTTAAAAATAACCTGAAACCTCTTCTGAGATCTCACTGTGTCTAAAGTGGGATCCCTTCTGGGTCTCCACTGGGCCCATAACCCAAAAATGTAGGGTGTAATTTAAGTTTCCAGAGTTTTAATCATTTTAAAGGAAACTTAAATAGAAAAAGATGCAAGAGTAATCTGTTAGAGTCTGTCTTTCATTAGCAGAAACAGCAGAAATGTGACCCTGAATATTTTTATCTAAACTTTCCTTTCCTAAAGAATGAAGACTTTAATAAATAATTACATAATAAAAACTAAACCCTAATCTAACTAAAGATGGTTTGGGTAAAGTTAGAAAGCATTACCATCTTTCATATAGCAGGAATATGGAGAAGAGACATGTTAGACTAACAGTCAGACTCACACACATGTAAGATTAGCAGTTTAGAATCTTGTGAGAGAGACAGTAGTCTTAAAGAGAGAGAGAGAGACCTAAATAGGAATCCATATCTATATAATATGGGGAAAGAGAATGCATAAGTTTCTTCCAACAGATCTGCAGGTAGATTTATTGATAATTTGCAATAGATCAGCAGCTTTCCAACTTCCAGTTTAACTTGCATCAGAATCCTTGGTCTGTAATAACTTGAGTGAAGACTTATATTTGTGTATAAAGACTATATTGTTGTGTGTGTTCAAGTTATGTAGATCCTGTGGCGAATCTATCATGGGTTTTTCTTGGCAAGATTTATTCAGAGGGAGTTTGCCTTTGCCTTCCTCTGAGAACGAGACAGTGTGATTTAGCCAAGGTCACCCAAGGGGATTTCCATGCCTGAGTTTCCCAAAAAGTTTTCCCAGCCTGAGTGGGAATTCAGTGTTTAAACCATGGCACCACACTGGCTCTCATGCAGACTATACCTGTGTACAACTTATCAGATTCATTATGTGGTCATCTGCATGAGCATGTGATTTGCACAAGGTCACCCAGTGGGTTTCCATAGCCAGGCTGGGAATTGAACCCTTGTCTCCAGAGTCATAGTCCAACATTCAAACCACTATGCCATGCCGACTTCTCTCATCTGTACAGAGGAAATAAATTATTATTCTTCCACTCCTCTGTCAAGATTGTGAGGAGAAGCCTGTGGTGCAAGGAGGAAGCTATGGTTCACTTCAAAATGGTGTGCTAAGGCACTCCCCTGCTTGGTCCATAAACTGCCAGTGGAGAAACTGTTTCTAAGTGTTGACTCTGTATAGAGCATTATTAATTTTGCAAACAACTTCCATCTCTAATTTAAATGAGCAAAATGCTTTGTTGTATAATAAATGCAGTCAACAGAAGTTATTCCTGGAAAGCAGAGTAACAGACCAGATGTCTAGCTTAAGATCATTTAGATCTTCTACATTTTCAAAACATTGCATGGGGCTGGAGCTGCATGGCTCCAAACAAGCTAAACAGGAGTCCATAATTGTAACTGTGGGAGTGTTGGCCTTTGAAAAATGCAGAAGCAATATGCCCCTCTTTTATAGAGCTTCTCAGTAGAATAAGAGCTGTGTTTTCTTTTGGATTCAATTTCTAAAAATGCACACACATGGAACACATATCAGAAAGAAAGACTAAGTGTTTGTTCTAATTGTCATATTCTAACTGTCCAAAACTGGGTCTAATAATACAAATTGTTTGTTAAGTCTGTATTCTTACTATTTTATGTGAATTTTTAGTATCTTGAAATGCAAAGTATCAACATACAAACCAATGTAATGCAAAGCCTCTAGATCAAGTCTAGGGGCTACTTAAGCAGATGGCTAGTCTCTTTCTGGAGGACAACCAAATCCTCTTCTCTTATCTACAATTCCAATCCTACAGGGTTGTTGCAATCCACAATTTCTCAGCCACAGCTCACCCTCGCCCCATGAACAATGGGTAATGACTTTAACTGGCATTGGGATGGCTGCTTTTACATGCTAAAAATTTTGAAAATGTGCTTCCCAAGCAAAACAAAGCTTATGTAAGGAAGACAGAAAAACCCTTTCTTTAATTGCTACATTTAATTGAGTGCTGGGGAAAACACACTGCTGCCAAAACATAACTGGGCTAACATCCTGAGTTTCTATGAGCAGGGGGAAGGTCTAATTTCATCCCAACCAACCTCACCTCTTCTCTTTCATCACCTCTAGGGATCACTAGAAAAGGCTGGATACAAATGAAATATTATCTGGGTTTCAAAGTCTACCAGGAAACATTGACGGGAGTTTTCAGCTACCAGTGATTTGAATTCTATCCAAGAACCTAGGAATCAGTGAAATACTGGATAATGTGGCATTATCCTCCACCACCACCACCATCATCATCTTTCCCAGGTTTAGTATGGGGGGTTGCAGACTGCCAGAAATAGTGCAAATTGAGTCCACTTTTAGGGTTAGGGTTAGTGCTAGGGAATCATGGGAATTGTTTTTTTTCTTTCTTCTGAGACACTGAGCCTTCTCTGGTGCCACAATAAAATACAGTTCCATGATTCCCTAACCCTAACCCTAAAAGTGGACTCAATTTGCACTATTTCTGGTAGTCTGCAACCCCCCTAAGTTTCTTTCCTTTGAATATTTACCAAAATTAAACATAAAGGTTTTCTTCAAAAGCTTGCAATACATATATTGTGTGTTTTGGTTGGCCAATAAGGGTATCACTGTTTGGTGGATTTTTTATTGGATTTGCTATATGGCTAACACAGCTAACCCTGAATATAAAGGTATTCTATATTGATTTCCACCAATAGAATCAAACCAATATTTGGCATGTATTTGAAGTGATTTAAGTGTAGTGAAGTTACCATAGGTGGTATTTAGAAGTAGAAGTTGATAAGCAGGATCTCACACATTATGCTAAGGGAAAAAATACATTTGCAGATGTTCAACTAAACAAATAGGGGCTCAAACTAAGTAGGAAGGAAACAGGAGCTATGCATACTGCCCCTGCCTGCTACTTTTTTGTGTCCACTGCCTCAACCCACAGTTGACTTTTGTATGTTCAGCACACAGGCCTGAAAGGAAATTCTGAGCATATTCAGCTGGAACAGAGTCTTACAAGCAATAACTTAGGGAGTTGGGTATATTTAGCTTGGAGAAGAACTGAGAAGTGACTGAGAGCTGTCTTTAAATATCTGAAAGGATGTCATGTAAAAGATGGAGTGAGCTTGTTTTCTGCTGCTCCAGAGACTAGAACACAAACAAGTGAATTCAAATTACAAGAGAAGAGATTCCACCTAAACTTTAGGAAGAATTTCTTTACTGTAAGAACAGTTTGACTGTGGAACAGCCTGCCTCAGAGGGTAGTGGACTCTTTTGTAAGTCTTTAAACAGAGGCTAGATGAACATCTTTCAAGAGTGCTACAGTTGAGTAGCAGGTAGACTAGACAGTCCCTGCAGCACCTTGCAAGTCTAAGATTCTATGATTTTATGAATGCACTTAGGATCTCTTTTTACAACTTCACACTCTAACAGAATTGGAGAAAGATTCCATTAGAGACGGGATTCTTGAAGGAGGAGTCTATGCTGCACTTTCCAAGACTCACTGGGAAACAAAGTGTTCTCCATGGCATGAAATCTGCACACTGGTAAAGCTTATAGTATACTTCAGGAGTTAAATCAATTCAAAGACATGCATACAGTGGGTAAAAATTGTGTATATTTGAAAACATGTACAAGCATGCTTTCGTCAAAGGGAGAAATGCAGAGACACATGAATCCATAGGGGAAAATGTGTATAGAAAATACATGTGATTTGCCATGCATCACATGCATGACATGGTACCTAAAAACAAAGACCTGCAACCTGCTATGACCAAAACATACAAGTAGAACTAAGAGAATTACAACAAAGCCAAAACTGAGAATTTCTTTCAACCCTGCACACAATGTGTGAAGCCCTCTGCTCTGGAAGAAAAAGGAATGTTGTGGGTCGGACATGCAAGCACAGCTCTATTGCCTTCTTTGTGTGCTTGAAAAGGGATAAACACTGAGTGTACATTCAGCAGGGTCTAATTATGGTTCCTATCCTTGAGGAGAATATCTGTAGGAGGCCATTAATTGAATGTGTTTGTCACGTTCATACTGCTTACACTGTGTGACAAGATATCTACTGAAGTAATAACTCCAGAGGAAAAAATAATAATTGCAGTTGAATATAGCATCTTCCTACTACCCAAGACCTAATCAAAACTGCTGCTAACTGATTACAGTCTGTATCTCAGGCATTCTTCCCTTATCACTACAATTTAGAGTTTCTGAGAATATGAGAAGCAATAGTTTGACTTTGTCCCAATGGAGACAATAGGCTGAATTCCTCTAGGCTTTCCATGGGCATGAGAAGTTTTTCTTAAATTTTAAAAGAAGCCTAGCCTGAAAGGGACTCACTCATTCTTTTCCAACTAAAAATATACACATGACACATTCCAAGGCACCGACTGTGCTGACAATCTGTCATTGTGAAGGCATTCCCCAGCTGTCAAGGGAAAAAATTAGAACATTTCTGAGACACGCACATAGTAAGAGGGAGTCCTCCCAAACCCAAATATTTTAGGGTGGTGAGGGTAATGGCAAGGGATTGCACAGTTCATTACTTCCACTTCAGTAAATATTTGAATATGGTGATCAAACAAGAAAATGTTTGCTTAGCCTTCTAATGAAAAGCACTGTTGTTAAATGCACTCAAAAATTTAATTTATTGTATGGCTTGAGTGTGAACAAAACATTGGAAAGCAAGGTACCAAAGGGTATGATTGCTGCTCAGGATGTGGGCATGTCTCATGTGCTTAAAGAACTCCAGAAAGAAAGCTGAAATAAGACCAAGCCACTTCATCTGAAGCATCCACTCCTTGGGATGGATTCTGATGGTTGTAAATACAGTGCCTTCAAGTCATTTCTGACTTACGGCAACCCTACAGTGAACCTATCACGGGACTTTCTTGGCAGAGTTTATTCAGACAGGATTCATCCTTGCCTTACTCTGAGGCTGAGTGTGTGACTTGCCCAAGGTCTATGGCTGAGTGGGGATCTGAGCCCTGGTCTCCCAGTGTCTTTGTCCAACACTCAAACCATTACACCACGTGGCTCTCAGACTACTTAAGAACAACAACACACTAAAGAACACATTGTGATTCCACATTAGTTAGTGTTAATCTGTTCCCACCCTCATCCATGCATGCTAGTCTTGCTTCAGATTAGCGCCACACACACAAACTCTGCAATGTTAAAAAACAACCTTTATCAGTACACTATATGCTTAATGCATTTGGACTCTAGGAAGAAAAGGGGCAAGACTACAAATATTAGACACATTTGACCAAGGTATTGCAATTTGGTTTTAATAACATCTCTTCATTTCAAAATCTCTCAGAATACACTGCGCATTCAAGCTACATACAAATAATACAACTTCAAAGGAGTCTTCATATGATTTGAAATTTTGATCTGCAAATAGTTTTGTTTTTTTAATCACCTCTATTTTGATAGCATTGTAGTTATATGAGGTAACAGTATCATCCACCTCCATATTTACCAGTGGCAGATTTAGAGACTAAAGATTGGAATGTTATAACTCCCATGTTTTAGTTTATTGGTGAAATAAGCACTGTACTTTGTCTTTGGCATTAATATTAAAAATAAAACCTTTAAACTGGAAAAACAATAACAAAAGTTTTTACAAATCCAATGTTTCTGACAAATAGTCTGGGTCAAACATTTCTGATCCTGTTCCAAGGCAAGACAGAAATTTCTACAAATATATTCCTTAAGATTACAGTTACACAAGTGAGTCAAGAGCAGGCAACACTAATGGAGAAAATAATTACAAATGATTTTGGAAATTATGTGAGATTATTAAGGAATAGTTTCAGATTAGCTTTTTCAAATCTGATATTTTCAAGAAGCCTTGAATTTCAGCTCCCATTAGCCCCAATCAGCATGGCCATTAATGCTGGCAGTTACATCTTGAGGGAATGCTATCCCATGGCATATATCAAATCTTCCTCCATCAGATTCTAGACAACTTATCAGAACTACTGCTTATTTCTTCTACTATTGTTATCTATCATTATGTCAACTTTGACTTATGGTGAACCTATGGAATTAAATATGGTTCCAAACCTAGCCTAGCACAGAGCAAAAATACACCACTGTATATGTTCTGTGTCACTTTTAGACCTCCCAGTCTGAGCCACTTCACTCCAACTTTCCATGGTCTATTGATCAGACAGGTAATTATAACCTTCCTGCACACCCCTAAATATTCTGCTATCCCATTTCCATTTTGCTTAGCTCTGCTGTGTCTGTTTGAATTGCTATCTTACGTGTGTGATTGCACTCTGCATTTTGCTAAATACAACCTTCTTAATTCACCCCAAACCTAGAGTCCTCCTCAGTTAGTACTGGTATAAACAGGAGCAAACAGTCCAAGGGTTACCCAACTTGATTGTAAAAGCTAATTTCCCCAACATTTGAAATAACACTGACAGTTGATGGGGACCATCACTCTACCTGTTCTTTGGGTAACATGTGCCCTGGATTGAGTGGAAAGCTGCACCAGCTATGGAGCTGCTTGTGTTCATTTCTCTCTCACTGGAATGGGAAAGGGTTGCTTGAAAAGTAAAAGATTGGTATTTTATTTTTATGGGAATACGTGTATGTTGTTATGTTCAGGGTTAGCTCAAGTATTTATATGATTTTTTAAAAATCTATATTGATCTGGGAAGGATGGAAAAGACATGCACATTTTCTTTTTACCTGGCTGGAATAATAAACCCAGCAATGCATAGGAAAAGGTTATTCCTCTATCATGAATGCTGTGTGCCACTCAATGGGAGTGCTCTGTTTTTTAAAAAAAAAGGGTGGGGAGAGGGTGAATTAATAATGCATGGCCTAAATCCTAATGTTACTCCTGACTAGAAAACGCCCCTTGGATCAGTGGGGTTTACAGTATTTTTTGGCATATAAGACGCATTTTTTCTTCCCCAAAACGAGGGTGGGGAAGTTGCTGCGCCTAATGAAGCGAATATACAAGCTGAGGGCAAACTGCCGAGGCCTAGGCTAAAAGTAGGCCTCATTTCAACCTCAGCCTTGGTGCTCCAGTGGGCTCCTCCCATCCCAGGAAGAGCCCATTGGAGCAGCCAGGACGGGGGTGGAAAGAGTCCTCTTTTCCTGGCTAGTTGAATGTGCTCCTCCTCTTTCCACCCCCATCCTGGGTGCTTCAATGGACTCTTCCTGGGGTCAGAGGACATCCTCCCATCCCAGGAAGAGCCCATTGGAGCAGCCAGGACGGGGGTGGAAAGAGTCCTCTTTTCCTGGCTAGTTGAATATGCTCCTCCTCTTTCCACCCCCATCCTGGGTGCTTCAATGGACTCTTCCTGGGGTCAGAGGACATCCTCCCATCCCAGGAAGAGTCCATTGGAGCACCCAGGACGGGGGTGGAAAGAGTCCCCCCCTTGAAGAAATCTGCCAGGAAAACCCTCATGGTAGGATCAAAATGAGCCAGAAATTACTCCAAGGCACTGGATTAGTACCCTGGCCAAGTTACACTGTCTCAGCCTCAGAGGGTGGAAATGGCAAACTCCCTCCTCTGAAGAAATCTGCCAGGAAAACCCTCATGGTAGGATCAAAATGAGCCAGAAATTACTCCAAGGCACTGGATTAGTACCCTGGCCAAGTTACACTGTCTCAGCCTCAGAGGGTGGAAATGGCAAACTCACTCCTCTGAAGAAATCTGCCAGGAAAACCCTCATGGTAGGATCAAAATGAGCCAGAAATTACTCCAAGGCACTGGATTATTACCCTGGCCAAGTTACACTGTCTCAGCCTCAGAGGGTGGAAATTGCAAACTCACTCCTCTGAAGAAATCTGCCAGGAAAACCCTCATGGTAGGATCAAAATGAGCCAGAAATTACTCCAAGGCACTGGATTATTACCCTGGCCAAGTTACACTGTCTCAGCCTCAGAGGGTGGAAATTGCAAACTCCCTCCTCTGAAGAAATCTGCCAGGAAAACCCTCATGGTAGGATCAAAATGAGCCAGAAATTACTCCAAGGCACTGGATTATTACCCTGGCCAAGTTACACTGTCTCAGCCTCAGAGGGTGGAAATGGCAAACTCCCTCCTCTGAAGAAATCTGCCAGGAAAACCCTCATGGTAGGATCAAAATGAGCCAGAAATTACTCCAAGGCACTGGATTAGTACCCTGGACAAGTTACACTGTCTCAGCCTCAGAGGGTGGAAATTGCAAACTCCCTCCTCTGAAGAAATCTGCCAAGAAAACCCTCATGGTAGTGTCAAAATGAGCCAGAAATTACTCCAAGGCACTGGATTACTCTGGCCAAATCACACTCTCTCAGCCTCAGAGGATGGAAATGGCAACCCCCCCCTTGAAGAAATCTGCCAAGAAAACCCTCATGGTAGGGTCAAAATAAGCCATAAATTACTCCATAAGCCAATGGCCTAAAAACTCCAAAGGTACCAGTCCATCTGATCTTGGAAGCTAAGCAGGGTCAGCCCTGGATAGTCCTTGGATGAGAGACCGCCAAAGAATCCCAGGTGCTGCAGGCTGTATTTCAGAGGAAGGAACTGGCAAAACCACTTCTCGAGTCTTCCTTGCCTAAGAAATCCCTAAGAAATTCATGGAGTCACCATAAGGCGACAGGAGACTTGCAAGAAAGTTGGGCAGGGAATTTGTGCAATACCTGGCCCTGCTGCTGGCTTAAACTTACATTTACAACTTAAAATTGTTCTTAAACTGCTGTTAACTTTATACAGTTGATATAAAATATTTTACTACAGTATTTGGTTAAGAATCTTTTTTTTCTAGATTTTCCTCCTTTAAAATTGGGTGCGTCTTATATGCCGGAGCGTCTTATATGCCGAAAAATACGGTTGACTTACCATTCAACAACTGAATGAATGGGTTTACTCTAGTTGGAACTAACCAAAAGGATTCCATCCCAGGTCAGATAATGCTGATTTTAAAAGGCACCATGTGACCTGCCTAGGAGACAAACAAAATCTGTTCCTCTTTATAGCAGTCTTCAGAAACCTGGTATCTTATATAAGTCTTGGAGTAAAACTCTCCTAATCCTTACAGTCGGCATATCTGGCAGGAAGGGATGTCTGGAAGGCCCTAGGTTGGAGAAAGCTTCTTTATATCAACTCTGTGATGTAGTGGGTAGCTTCATTGACAAAAGGACAAGTATAAAGTATATGCAGAACTTGGATGTTATTTTTTGGATTACAACTGCCAAATCTCCCACCCTTCAACTGAACACCTCCAACACAACAAAGAAGAAACACTAAACAAAAACTGGGGGGGGGGGGGGACGACGACAATAATTCACACACCACATATCCCAGAGTCTTTTTAAAAAAAAGACAGTTTTTTTTTAAAAAAACCCAACTTATTTATAGTAATGGATATTTTCTATATAAAAGATGAAGGTACTAATGAGGGCCACCTGATTTGCCATTCTAATAGTCTGATCCCAACCTTGGCTTGGGATCTTAGTAAGGAACCAGATTTTCATAACAGGCATTTCAGATTATTTTATGGCATGTTGAATCTCTAAGTGTGAATTATGTGAGAAAACCGATAACTGTATTCACATAGTTTAAGGGAAAAAGTTGATGGGAGTTGTGTGTCCCTATTTCCAAGATTGTTTTGTCATATAGCACACATAGGATACTGTATGCCATTTTGTAGCCTTTCTGGTGTAGACTGAAGTTCAGTTCAAAGCTTGGAAAACATCTTGGACTCTAACATTTAGACAAAAGCCATGCTGGTTGTCTGGATTCTGGGTACCGCAATCCAAAGCAAAGTTTTCAAAATACTGTTTCAGATTATAAATGCATGAGCCTATAAAAAAAATTCAAAATTGGTTGTTCATTCATAACATACTATATGATTTGTAGACATAGAGATTACTGCTACCCAAGTGACAAGTTAGTTAAAGTTGTTGTCGCCCTTCCCTGCTTATAATATAAGTGCAAGTCTGGTCTCTTAAGCAGTGCAACTTTTAAGAAATGCTGCTGTCTTAGACGGCTGAATCCCTATCATCACGTGTTCCTCTGACTGTCAAATAGCTTTCAGAAGATGTGCTGCAGGCATATTTTATCCAAAACTTCTTCTGGCACAGCCATTGGCAGATGGCTGGCAAGGGACCACTGTTGGGGTTAATAAGGCACATCATCATGTGCATCTGGCATTTGAGCTCAAGGAAGACCTCAGGGTAAGGGGTGGGGGGAAAGAAAACTTTCTGGAATCCAACAGCAGCATAGAAAATTACAGGATTTTGCTTGTCTGCAGCCTTTTCATTACTTACTGATGTCTAGCCTATCAGTCTCAGACAAGGGAACAGATGGATAGAATTGTTAAGCTTGCTTTTGAAATAAAGGTTTTTTTAAAAAACAAAAAAACAAAAAACAACCCAAAAACAAAACAAAACTAGCAAATTTGGTCTGAGGGCATTTTTTAGCAAACAGGCAAAGTTTTTATTTTGTTTTATTCTGGGAAACAAATTTTTGGTTCACTCTATAGCGACACAGTCTAAAGATGTAGAAGGAAGACAATCAAATCTGGGAGGAAACGGGGGCACATGCAAAGCCAAGACTCAAAGCACTAGGGGCTATACCTAGGCAGAGGCCCCCACAGCCAAATCCCTGGAGTCTGCTGGCCCAGATTTTCCTCCTCTTCTTTGCCATACCTGCTTGGTCACCTGCACACTCTGAATATTCAAGCAATGGTAAGACTGATGAAAATGGAGTACCACTGTCCACTTCCCCTAGCCTCAGGGTGAGACAAGAGGGGGAAGGCTAACCAACAAGCAGCACTGATTGTGATGGGGAAATGAGGCCATTAAAGGCCTTTGGCCCAGTGGTCCCTGAAAACCTGGAGGTGACACTGGACACATACATGTACTGTTGTTGTCTTGTTTTTTACCTCTGGATTTTGAAAGGACCACATCTGGGCTGAGAAACTTGAAACCTCCCAATTATTTTCAGTAACAACTCCCACTAGGTCTAGCCAGCTATAGTGAGGGACTATGGAAGTTGCAGTACAAAAAGGTCTGGCTGTTCACTCTGAACTACATAATTCACTACAGTAGGAACACAGCACAATATAGAGCCTTTCAACTTTTGTCAAAAAAGCACTCTACAAAGGGAGATGACATGACCTGTCAAGCTGAATATGGATTAACCTGCTACACATTGGTCCCCTCCCTTTAAATTTTAAAACTTTATTCAAAATTTCCCCCAATTTGAACCATAACAACATTAAGTTTTGTGTGCATTTGGAATTGTTTCACCACTGTCCAAAATGTTCCCTTCTTAAATTACCATATATTAGAGGAAATTGTACACTGTTTCTCTTTCAGTTAGTATCTACATATTTATACCATATAATATAGACATAATCTTTGTTGGGCCTGGACTTGTTCAGTTAATTTCTGCATGAAAGTGCTTGCTGAACTGTTGACAAACTTCTGTGTTTTGCATACCCAGATAAGATACAAAACATGAATTTTGTTCAGCTCTTCATGGTCCATCAGATGTGGCTGACTTTCTGCTTTGTCAGTCACAAGTTGTGGATTCCTGGTCTACAGTGCTGGATAAGGCTCCCATAAAGAGAAAGCATAGGATGGCACAGATCCTTCTAAATATTATGAGTATAATTTAAAAGGAAAAACAAATACATCTCTCCATAGTAAGGAAGACTTGTGACCACATAATCTGTGTGTAGAGATGTAATTCCTCACTTGTTGTCTTACTTTTTTAAAAAAGCGATAAATATTTTTAGCAATTTCCTTCTTGCTGCAAGAAACTCTTTGAAAACTTCAGTCCAGGACTTATACTGTGCAAAATTTGCACACATTAGTTTTGTGCAACTCTCCCCCCCCCCACCAGCATTTATACTGGTGTAGAAAATACTGTTTCCTACAAAGAAGATGTTTTCTGTGCATAATAAGCACTTGTGAATCTTGCATAGAGTAAGTCCTTGATTGTAAAGATTTTTATCCACCTAAATTCTTCTCATCAAAGTTTCTCAACACTTGAGAAATGTGGTTTTTGACCTTTTTTCTGAACATCTTTGGATATTCTTTCCATCCTTACCTATCTGGTGATTCAATCTACTATCCAGGTGGTAAATACAGATCCTTGTAAATATAGGGATACTTCAATAGTATCCCTTTTTCGGATTTGTTAATTTTATTTATTCATTTGTCCAAGTTACAGCCTATGTATTACAAAGTTAAAATAAGATAAAACTAAAAACCTGATAAGAATTATGTTTTAAAACAGATTAAATTAGCCACCAAGTTAAAATACCAATTTTTACTTAATTTTGTTTATCTGAATATGTCTAACTCACTATGTATCATTACATCCTGGAACAAGACACAATCAGAAAAGTTAGGGTTAGGGAACATTGCACCCTTAAGGCTGTTTTGAGACTCCCATTGGCCTCACACCCCCACCAGCTTTTTCTAAAAATATGCCCCCAGGTAAATGTCTATTTCCCTTTGTGAATCAATAAAGGTCTCTCTCTGTGTGTGGTGGGGGGGGGGGGCAAAACGGCCTTCCGATATCTCTTTGTGTGGGGAGTTCTCATTAAAAAAGAATTAGAAAAGGTTTTCTTAAATTCCAAAGGTATATAGTGTGTATACTGGGGGAGCAAAAAGGGTGTGTGGCCCTCTGAAGTCTTACAGGGTACCAATATGGCCCCCAAACCATGGCAGTTGCCCAATCTTTAAAAAAGCAATTTGATGGAAAACAATATTAGCACAAACTCCCAAAGCTAATCAAATAAGTAAAAACTGAGCCGCAACAAATGAGACCCCCAACTTTGAGATAAATAGGCCAATTATAAAATCAAAATCAACATCAGCTATGCCTCTGGAACACATGTAATTCTGGAATTGAGGTGCACAGTCAAGACCCACTACTATCTGATCTCTTTCTCTTATGTATCACCATAATGTACAATTCCCAATGGAGAGACACAGAGAAGGGCCCTTGTAGCAGATTTTGACACAAATTATGCAGTCGAGTTTCCTGCATTTGGGGAAATCGCAGGGGTCAGTACACCCGGAGTGCAATGTACACAGCGAGAGGTGCTTCCTTAAATCAGCAATAGGATCTGTGAGGTCCGTTGGCCATAAGTAGCACACAAAGGCATCCCACAGGTGACTCCTGTTCCTCCCATTATAGTTTTTTTAAACCTCTGGAACAAATACCGGTAAATAAAACAGAATTGTGTATCCAGTATCCAGTAGGGAATGCAATTCTTGGACAAAACAAAACACAAGGGATTTCATATTTGGTGGGGTCAAAACTCTTTTCTGGAAAAAAAAATAGAAGGGACTTTTTGTTACTTGTTTTCCCTGGAACAGGCTGCTGCAGCCTGTGAGAGTCCAGAGATGAGAAACGGAATGAAGGCATGTTCTGGATTCACTATGACTGATGTTTCACATTTAAAACATTGAGATCCCAAGACCTGTGGGAGCCTGATATAATCTTACTGACATCTTTAGCTTTAAACTGGACTTGGACTCAATAGCCCATCAGGCAGAAGGCTGTCCTTTATAAAGTAAGACAGATGACCACATCAGGTTAATTTGAAGTCTTATCTTAATACCCTAGAGCACTGACAGGTAACAAGTTATTCTACAGATCTTATTGGAGCAATACTGATTGGCTGCAGTCACACTGGCCAACAGTCAGGAATGATAAGAATTGTGATCCAACAACATCCAGGAGAATCACAGCTTCCTCTTCAATTCCGAAGGTTGCTATGAGGCTAACATTAAACAACACTAAGCATTTATACCAGGGGTAGGCAACCTTTCCCCTTTAAGGGCCGAGGGACTTCAGCTCCCAGAAGCCTCAGCCATGTTGGCCAATGGTCCCATGTTGGCCAATAGCTTCTGGGATTCTGGGAGCTGAAGTCCCTCAGCCCTTAAAGGGGAAAGGTTGCCTACCCCTGATTTATACCAAGCTTAGACTATTGTTCAAAGTGCCAGAAACTCTCATCCACAACAGTTTCACAAAGAAAACAAAAACAACCATTCCATACAGTTAAATGTTAAACAGATACTTCTTTTACTTTAGCATTTCCTTTGGCATTTCTATATGGCACCAAATAGTTTCTAGAGTAATAGACTCTGGGTAAGATCACCCAAAAGGAAGCATTAAACAATGTGAAGAAGGCAACACTCTTTGTAACTTGTGTCCTTGACATCATTTATGGAGTAATATTTTTTCAAACTTGTGATAAGTCGCACTGCACAATACTCTGCAGGCTTCCTTCTTACTTGCCGGAGTGGCTTCAAGCAACTGCTCTGAATGTAGGCTCATAATAAGTTTTGAAATTTATTATATTGCATTTCATTATTTTTAATGTGACAGCAGTAGGTTGCTAGAGTGGCGATGTTACTGTATTATTAAGGCTGTAGCAAAACAACTTGAGGGAAAAAACAAAATCCAGTTAGATATAGATATCCACCCCATCCTGTTGCAATAAAATTCTTTATGTGGTTCCAATAGGAAACCACATAAGATCTTAAAACTAACCTAGGAGTTTATCACATGGGGAAAACTGGAAGTTTAAACTGGACAGAACGTGGGATTATCCAGGTTATTAGGCACAATTGCGCAATTGGTTTTCAGACAGCGCTGCACGCAAACCACTTGGAATCCCAACAGAAAGTGACATGAATCAGGGAGTAGTCGTTTTCAGGAAAATACCATGTTTTCATTTCCATTTCATTCACAAATTCACTTTCTTTGCACAATTGCTGTAGTGTGAAAGCTATTTGTGGGATTCTCCTTGTTTTTGTGCTTGTTGAAAGATTTCCCATGGTTCTTTGCTGCTTTGTTGTGCCCAGAGGGATGCAGCCTTTTATGTTATAGCCAGGCTTCTAAAGCATCAGCAAGCACATAGAGAAAGAGAGAGAGAGAGAGAAAACACTTGCTTCTCTCCCTAGCACATGGCTCAAATGTCTCCTCCTCCTCCAGCCTCTGCCTCAGCTGGTGAGGGAAGGAACAGAAGAGACGCAGCAACAGACTAAGGGGGGTTGCAGACTGCCAGAAATAGTGTGAATTCTGTCCACTTTTAGGGTTAGGGTTAGTGCTAGGGAATCATGGGAGCTGTTATTTTTCTGAGACATTGAGCCTTCTCTGTCAGACAACTCTGATGCCACAATAAAATACAGTTCCCATGGTTCCCTAACTCTAACCCTAACCCTAAAAGTGGACTGAATTCACACTATTTCTGGCAGTCTGCAACCCCCCTAACATGGCTATCTTGTGGAAGTCCTTATTACAGTTCAAGAATTCTAAGAAAACAAAACAAAACTCCAAAACCACAAATGATCACGCAGACTAGGAAACTTGTCCCTTTTTGGCAAGTGAAAGCTAGTAAAGGTCTTTGCTCCAGTAATTTTGAACTTGACAAAGACCATCACTGCCAATAACAAAGCCAAGAGAGTGCTTGTTAATAAAGTCTTGCCTTCAGCCTGATTCACATTTAGATGAAATCATTTGTCTTCTTTCTTTAACCAATAACGATGAAGTGGCATCTTCAAATATACATGAGTTAGATTTAGGGGGTGGAGACAAATATACATCAACATTTATATTGATCCCCTATGGATTCCAGTGGGGATCAAGACAAAATGATTGCCAAAATTCTCTGTCTCCTTCTTCAGAAATTTCTGTAGCTGCACAGAGAATAAATGCAGATGAATGCCAGAAAAAATAGATGCCAGCCAATAAAAATATACAATAAAAAGCCAATACCTTTACTCAGACTGGTTTCTTTTCTGTTTTCTTTTAAATATATCCTAAGCTACTCTAAGCCTTCAGGATAGAATGGGGTTCAAAAATAATAATTAAAAATGATTCCACCAGAATTACTAACGTACTATTAAAAAGAAGAAGAAAGACTAAAAGGCCCCCTTTGCCCATGCAATCCTTTTTCCCTAGCAATCAAATAAAGAGTAATTATTCCTAAAGTATTATTTGGGACTTGTTCCAGCAGCTCTTTCTCTCTTTGATTTTTGTTTTCATCCAAACTCTGTGCTTGCTGTTATCCTACCATTGGAACATGGGACCTTACTGCACAATATGCCAGCATACCTAGTTTCTACAGAATCCTGGGGAAAGAAAACTCCTCCAAAAGACATTCTGGGGGAAAAAGGGATGATAAGCACCAGTTCTTCTTCCACCAGAGGACTACATGAATACCATGTGGCTTGTTTTTATAATGTCTTTTAGAATTTCACAATCTAGAAAGGCAAGGAAAAGAAAAGGAACTTCTGCAATACTTTTTCACTACAGTTCTATACATCAGTGTTCTCTAATGTGAGGGACAAACAATTATATTTTTCTAAAATACCAGGAATTGGTACTAAATTTGTGCCCATTGGGTACAATTGTTTCCTTCTTTCCTGGAAACTTGCTAGAGGCTAGCAGCCAATGGCTCAGGGACCAGCACTGGTTGGACCATCACTTTGAGTAGCACTACTAAATATTGTCTTATAGCCCCCATATATTCAATTGGATTTGCTTATTTTGTGTTTTAACAGCTGAGAAATCTGTGACTGCACCCGCACTGCAAAAATAATCCAGTTTGACACCACTTCAACTGCCATGGCTCAATGCTATGGAATTCTGGGATTTGCAGTTTGTTGTGTCATGAGAGCTCTGACAGAAAAGACAACATATCTCATAAAACTACAAATCCCAGAATTCCAGTGCATTGAGTCAGAGGTGAAAGTGGTATCAAACTGGATTATTTCTGCAGCGTGGATGCATCCTCTGTCTGAAAGTCTCTCAAAATTTGATTAAGTAAGCTCAGATATTGTACAGCACTCTTCAGTTAAGGTTTATGAGTTTCACTAACTTCACCACTAGGCCCTAGAACCTTAAAAATCTTTCTGCATTTTTTTCATTTTTGTTTTTGCAACTCCTAGTGTCTATAATTTGGATGACATATGAAATGTATCAATTTGATGCATCATCCAAATACATCAAAAGCATTAGGCAATAGAAGAACTCATCCACTGATTTCAATTCACCCAATGAAATTGGGAAAGGGAGGGCTATTCTAGTAATAATCACCCAAACAAAGCAACATAAACGACACAGCAGGTTTTTGCATTTAGTTTCACCTCCTGAATTTATTAACTTCCTCTTGGCTTCTCACTTAAAGAGGAGAGCTTTTTCAATCCATGCACTCACTCATTCCAATTCAAATGACACAAACACACACATGGAGTCACACGACTTCAGAGGCAGAACTAAATTTGCAACTTCATAGGATCCATATTGTCTGATGAGACTATCCTAGGCCCAGTGCTATTCAACATCTTTATCGATGACTTGGATGATAAAATAGGGGGCATGGTTATCAACACCAAATTAGGAGGGATAGCTAATTCATTACAGGGCAGGATCAAAATTCAACATGACCTTAACAGATTAGAGCAGGGGTAGGCAACCTTTTTGCGACCTGGGCCGGTCCCCCGAAGCCCAGGTCTCCGCTGGGCCAAGGGGGGAGAATGGTGCATTTTTGTTTTCCAAAACGGCGGTCGCGACTCGTTTGCGCATGCACAGTACTCCTGCGCATGCACAAACGCATCGCGTCCGCCATTTTGATTTTCAAAATGGCGGCGGCGGCACGCACGGCCACACGGAAGAGAAAACGCACCGCAGCGGCAGTGGCAGGGATCGGCCTGGGCCGGTAAGTCCGGTGACCTGGGCCTTAACTGGCCCGGGGGCCATAGGTTGCCGGTGTCTGGATTAGAGAGTTGGGCCAAAACTAACAGAATTGCAACAGGGAGAAATGTAAGGTACTATACACTGAGGCGGGGGGGGGGGAATGAAGGGCTCAGATAGAAGATGGATGACACCTGGCTTGACAACAGTACATGCAAATAAGATCTGGGAGTTTTAGTAAACCACAAGTGGAATATGAGTCAACGGTGTGATGCAGCAGCTTAAAAAAAGTCAGTATGATCCTAGGGTACATCAATATGAGGAGATATATGATCAAAGGAAGTAATAGTACCACACTTTCCTGATTTGGTCAGACCTCACCTGGAATACTGTGTCCAGTTCTGGACACCACAAGTCAAGAAACATGTGGACAACCTGGAGTGTGTCCAGAGGAGGATGACCAAAATGGTGAAAGGTCTGGAAGCCATGTCTTATGAGGAAGGACTTAGGGAGCTGGGTATATTTAGCCTGGGGAAGAGATGGTCAAGAGGTGACAGGATATCCATGTTTAATCTTTGAAGGGATGTCATAATGAGGATGCATCAAGCTTATTTACTGCTGCTCCAGAGACTAGGACCCAGAGCAATAGATGCAAACGTAAAGAAAAGAGATTCCACCTCATCATTAGGAAGAACCTCCTGACAGCAAGGACTGTTTGAAAGTGGAATACACTGCCTTGAAACATTATCACACCAGCCCCTCTTGTGCAAGCAAAAACAAAATGGCAACATACTGAGTTTTGGAGCAACCACCACTGCACTTCCTTCATTTGCATGACTGGGCCTGCTGCCCCCATCCCTGAACTCAGTCCTCCCTCCCTTATGCCTTACCCAGCATCCCATTAGGATTTTTTTCCAACTTTTTTCACTCAGTTCCAGAGCTCTGCAGGCTCGATTTAAGCTTTTTAAAATGATTTTAAAATTGTTTTGAGGCTTCAGATCTCTGGAATTGTGTGAAAAATAGGATAAAAAATAATTTTAAAATAGTAAGGGGACAGTGACATCTTGTGACTGCCAATCATGCAACTGTCCCAGGAATGGCTTCTCGAACCCAGGGCATTGTCCAATTGGAAGTTCATTCATGGATTTCCCTCATGAATGAAAAGGGATGGCTGGAAGATGGAGCAGCTACAGGAGGGAAGTGGTGTCATGCGATCAGCTTCGTTGATGCTGCTTCCTTCCCAGGGGAATCATGGTTTAAAAGCCATGTGTGATAATCTCCTTGGAGTGTGGTGGAGTCTCCTTCTTTGGTGGTTCTTAAACAGAGGCTGGATACTCATGTCTCAAGAGTGCTTTGACTGTGTATTCCTGCAAGGCAGGGAATTGAACTGGATGGCCCTCGAGATCTCTTCTAACTCTATGATTCTATGAGATAAGTACCACTGGAATGGGGTTAATCAACTTACAATAGCAGTGGGAATCTATAGACACATGGGCCATATGTGACCCTAGAAAAGGGGATGATTTGACCCTCAGGACCCCCACTACCCCACAAATCCTACAGACCCCCTACAACAGATTTTCAGTTAAAAAAATACTTTTTTTTGGCTGAAAACTATACTCTTCCACACAAAAATTGTATGTTTAAAACTGTTTTGGGAAGAGGTGTCTTCAACCTGAAAGCAGCTAGCTTTAACCTACTGAAAAGGCCACAGGTAACATGACTCCTGCTTGCCCAATATGGCAACCATGATGTCATAGTACAGAAACTGCCAAAATGGGGCACTGCAGACCCTCAGTCTCTGGAGCAGCTTACAACAACAGTTCCTCTGCTCTTGTGTATCTTTCCATAACAGCAAAGCAGATATTTCCCTCTCTTTCCCAGCAGCAAACACTGTGCCTGATGAACACTATGGTCCTTTGTGACCAGGGGACTGGTCATGACTAGAGGTCCTTCTATGTCCCATATAAGTCTCATAAGTCTCACATATAACACATTACCTTGTACAGTTTACACTAGCGCGCATGGGGATGTGAGAGGGAACCCAGTTAAAAGACTATTTCACAATGTCTCTGCTTTGCAATGGTCTAAAGAATGGCACTTTCCATAGAAACAAAACCCAGCTGTAGTGGAGTCCAGAACTGTGAAACGATAACCACACTCCCTGAAGATATCAAGCCTTGTTCTTTGGCTTTCTAGATTTTATGAAGGAAAGAAGAGTATGTGATGCAAGGCTAATGGCTTTCAGCACCAGCCACCTAGTTTTTATAACATTTTATTATAGCCAAAATACTAATCTAGTGTCAGTGAATATATAAACCAGTTTTCTCCAACCCACATGGATTTCAAGATGTGATGGCCCAAACCCCCTCCCCCTCAACAACAAATGGGATCTGTAGTTTGACATGTTTGGAAGGCTCCAGCTCAGGCAAGACTGATATAAATTGTACATTTTGCTCTAAACTTTATGCCTAGCTTCAAAAACTGGGTTGCACATGCCTTTAGTAAATCCTCAAATAAAACAAACATCTCTGGTGATTAATTAGCAAGACTGGATTGAGGTGTTTGATTATTAGTCTATATCCAAGCAAATTAGAGTTTTCACTGTGGTTCTGGGACCAAAAATAAAAATAAGTTAAAAATTCAGGCCAGAAGAGTAATTTGTAGAGTAATAATGCAAGTTTCAAGAACTATTCTATCTAGTACATAGATGAGAGTTTTAATTTTTAAAAAATGGACAATGTTTTGGAGTTAGGTTTGGGTTGTAAGTGGACCACATGTTTTTAGACTGTAAGTCAAAGGAATTTACTTTTTGGAAAGGGGGAATTTAGTTTTCATGGAGGTAGAATTTTTACCATGTTGGAGAGAGTAAGAGAGAATTGATGGAAATGTGAGAACTGTCTTGCTATCAGAGAAATGTGAAAAGAACAAGAGGGAGGCCTCCAGCATATTGGATAGATCCTTTATGAAAGATTTAAGGCAAGACATGGACAAGAACCACATAAAATAAGACAACACAGAATAGTTTAGACACCCCTCCCTTCATGGAGGGACTACTTCCACCAACAAAATCACAGATTTTGAAGGTATTCAAGGTAAGGTGGCAAAATTACATTTCAAAATAACATAGTAAATATTGATATGGTGACATGTGTCCTATTTAATGTGTCTATGTGCCTTCAAATAGTCCATCAACTTATGGCGACCCCATGCATTTCATTGGGTTTTCTTAAGCAAGGAATACTCCGAGGTGATTTTGTTAGTTTCTTTCTCTGAAATATAGCCTACAGCAATTGGTATTGGTGGACTAAACAGGACTGATCCTGTTTAGCTTCCAAAATCATATGGGAAAGGCAAAATATTTACATTTTGAAAGTATGTAAACTGCAAGTATGATTCAGCCAATGTTTAGTCATAATAAACAGAATAATTAATAGTGCAATCCTATACAAGTTTACTCAGAAGTAAATCTCACTGCCTTTGCATAGCTGCAGAGGCAGGTTTACAGTTTAACATTAAGGGGAAAAATGATCACACATGATTTACATAATTTTAAAGTAGATGATGAAGACACTGAAATAGTTCAAGATTTTTCATATCTTGGTTCAATTAAAATGGAGACTGCAGTCAAGAAATCAGACAGTCTTGGAAGGCAGCTAAGAATAAGATCCTGAACTACAAAGATATATGACTGAATACTAAAGTTAGAATTGTCCATGCCACCATATTGCTCACTTTATTATGTATGATTGTGAAAGCTAGATAGTGAAAAAAGCTGATCAGAAGAAAATCAACTCATTTGAAATGTGGTGCTGGAGAAGAGTTCTACAGATACTGTGGATGGCTAAGAAGACAAATCAAGGTAATGCGGATGGCGAGCCCCAGTAGAATGAATGGGGTGTTCACCCATGCTGCACGTGCCATGCCGCACCACACATAGGGAGTGCACCCCATTCAAACAAATTGGACTTGAGATCCTGCATTTTTTGCTTTACATGGGGGGCGGGGAGGGAGAGGAACGGATCCCCCGCATATAGGAAGGGTGGACTGTACTAGAAAAGACAATACTGCTTGGTAAGGTGGAAAGCAATAGGAAAAGAGGAAGACCATATTGCAGAAGGATAGACTCAACCAAGGAAGGGCCTCTACACACCAGCCCAAAGGACCAGCCTGGAGGCAGGGATGAGGAGGGGCAACGTGTGCCGGGCACCCCACCCCATGTCAGCAATGTCCTGACAGCGCGTCATTATGCATGGTGCGCAGCATCAGGACATCCTTCTGGCACAGCGTTTTGATGCACTGCGCCGGAAGGGGTGCTAAAGAGCAGCACACCAGCTCTTAGGGTGCCCTTTTACTGGCCCTGGAAGGAGCAGCATTTTGCCATTCTTTTTCGGGCCAGCAAAAGGGAGGATCAGGGCCAAGGCATCCTGCAGCCTCAGCCCTGATCCTCTGCTTCCTGGGCAGCCCAGGGCTGCCCATCTACATCCCCCAAAGAGGGTCTGCAAGAACTGAAGAGGGCTGTTGATGAGAAGGTGACCTGAAGATCTCTCATTCATAGGGTCACTGTAAGTTGAAACTGGCTTGATAGCAGTCAACAACAAAAAAATCCCACTGTATTCACTGGGTCTTACTCTATTTTATAAAGGAAAGTGTGCTTTATTTTGCCACAGCAACCTCATGACAGCAACATCTGTCAACTTGGTGGTAGGCGCCTCAAAAAGAGGCAGATACATGTATAAAATAAATAATACATTTTATGTTGTTATAGCAGTAAAACTATTCAGGTGGGTGAGACATGATTTCCCCCCACCATGGCTTCAAAATTTCAAGAAGTGTTATACATCTACACTCAGCCTAAAAGATATGCAACTTTTTAATTATACCAGTTTTATAGTCTAAAAGCCACTCAGCAGCAGAAGCTAGTCTAGTAAAAAGCATCTCTATTTGTCTTTCTTTCTCATCACCCAATATGTTTTCCCTTAACAAGAAGTTTGCTTTTTAAAACTTTCCCATCTGTTTTGGCAGCAGTTTGATTTAACACATGAAGATGATATGTTGAATGGAATGAATGTTCCTATCCTCATCTCTGAAAATCATCAAATTTACCAAATTTCTCAGAGTTTTGATACGTTCATGCTAACGAGGCAGAGTTTTTAAAAAATACATTTTGGAATCAAGAAAGAGCTTCTGAACTTAAAACAGAATTACAGACTAATTGGTCCAATATGTCAGCAAGTTCTTTTTTGGCAGGAACCTGTCACTTAACTTTCTTTGTCCAACTGTAATTTCATTTACATGGTTTGCATTATATGACTCAAAGAGAAGGAAATTATTTTACAAATATATATTTTACAATTGCTATATTAACCGACCACAGTATGAGGTCGCTAAGAAACCCCCAGGGTTGCCAGATCAAGATCATCCAAAAACCTGAGATCAAGGGATGATCCTTTGTCATATCACAAGGAACGGACTTTGGTGATGACACAGGAATGACGTTACAAGGGGCAGCCCTTCGTGATATCATTAAGAAGGATACATTATGCATTAATCACAGCTATACAGTATATACCATTCAAATAAAAAACACCAAGTTTAACAAATGAGGAAAATACACAAACACACAGATACCTTTTAAGAATGTGCTCTCACCCTGAGATTCCTCCTCTTGCCATGAAAACTGGAGGAGAGTGGGCAGGCCTTCAGGCTCAGGATTAGATACTGAGGTCTGGCAATCTCATTCCCCCACTCCATATCTATATATATAGAAAAGTAAAAACGTCCCCCGCACACTCCAAGGCGATGGGGAGGCAACTTTGTAACATATTTGCCTTCCAGTTGTTTCAGGCCAAAAAGAGGTCTTTATTTAACCAAAATGTAAACCAGAAGTTGGGGTGTAGCTGCAGGCAGCCCACAATTGTACTTTCTCCCTGCCTGTCCGTTCTACCTAGAGTAGGCTTAAGGGGATCAATGGAATTAGTTTAAATTACATCTATCAAGTCTCAGTCATTTCAATGGGTGTGCTCTAAGAAGGACTAATATTGGGTTTAGCCTGGTATTAGCTAAATTATTATTCAGTAGTAAAATGAATGCGGTGGCTTAGTGGTTCAGATGCCAATTCTAATTATTATAAGATCAGAAAGTTGGCAGTTTGAGGAATGAGTGCTACATGATGGGGTGAGCTCCTGTCACTAGTCCCAGCTTCTGCCAACCTAGCAGTTCAAAAGCATGCAAATGCAAGTAATAATAATAATAATAATAATAATAATAATAATAATTTATACCCCGCCCCTCTGTCAACAATCGAGGTGGCTAACAACAGGAGATAAATAGGTACCACTTTGGTGGGAAGGTAAACAGCGCTCAATGCAGTCATGCTGGCCACATGACCACCGTAGTAGTCCCTGGACAACGCTGCCTGGCTCTTCAGCTTAGAAACAGAGATGAGCACCGCCTCCTACAGTCAGTTATGACTAGACATTCATGTCAAGGGACTACCTCTATCTTTTAGTTTTCAGATCTTAAAAATCAACTACATATATGGAAAATTCAGATGACATGATTTAAAATCAATTTTTTAACCAAATATGATTATGTTCATGAAATTTCCCGTCAATTGCAGTTTTAAAAAAATCTCCCAGTTTATACTTGATAGATTATTATTCAATTAATGGCTGGCATCTTGTTCATAGATAGACCTACAACCTCATACAGTTAGCCATTCATTCTTACAATTGTGGCACCACTTCCATGGCAACAAATGACCTAAACACATTGCAAAAGCTAGACAGCAACACCAGCCAAAGAATTCTGAAGCCCTGGAAAGCAGGGTGCTGAAGGATAATGCATCCAGCACCCTACTGCTGGCAAGCTGTGGTGAGCTGAGCAGTTTCAACACAATCCTCTGGTGCAGCTGCTTGGCTTTTAAAGTAAGTTGAGGGTGGATGAATCAGAAGAAGGATCACACCTACATCATCACAGCTATCACTTTCTTATTGGCTCTCAGCCAATATTTATATGTTGTTTCAGACTTCTGATGACTCTCAGGTGAACATATCATGAGGTTTTTCTGGGGCAGCGAGTGTTTGACTTGTCCAAGGTCACCCATTGGGTTTCCGTGGCCAAGAGAGGAATCAAACCCTGACCTCCAGAAGCATAGTCTAATATTCAAACCATTACACCACTTTGGCTCTCTATATGCTATATTTTTGTTGTTGTTGTTAACTGCCCTTGAGTCAATCTCAACCCATGGCGACACTATGGATGAGACATCACCAAGACCCTCTGTCCTCCACTGTTCTGCTTAATTCCTACAACCTCTTAATAACCATGGCCTACTTAATAGAGTCCATCCATCTAGCATGTGGCCTTCCTCTCTTCCTATTATCCTCCACCTTTCCCAGCATTATTATTTTTCCAAATAGTCTTCTCTTCTCATTATGTGTCCGAGGTACGACAGCCTCCATTTGGTCATCCTGACTTCCAGGGAAGTTTCCGGTTTGATCTTCTCTAGGACCCATTTGTTTGTCCTTTTGGCTGTCCATAGGATCCTCAGCACTCTTCTCCAGCACCACATTGTCTCAAATGCATTGATTTTCTCCCTATCTTTCTTAACTGTCCATCTCTCACATCCATATATGGTAATAGGGAATACAATGGCTTGTATGATTCTAACTTTAGTGCTGAGTTGTGTGTCTTTGCATTTTAGAATCTTTTCTAGTTCTTTCATAGCCAACCTCCCCATTCTTAGTCTTCTTCTGATTTCATGATGGCAGTCCTCATTTCTTGATCCCAGGTATGGGAATTCTTTTACTATTTCTATGTCTTCATTATCTAGTTTGAACTTGTGAAGGTCCTCGGTGGTCATTATTTTTGTTTTCCTCATGTTCAGCATTAAGCATGCCCTTGCACTTTCTTCTTTGATCTTCCTTAGTAGGCGTTCCAAGTCTGTGGGGTTTTCTGCTATATGTTAGTGAACTTTAAATGTACTTAAATGTACTTCCATTAATTTAATATAATATTCATTATAATACTAATTATTGATACTTGAATATAATTTTGACTGTCCCATTGGTTACGGTATCTTCACACACCTACTGTGAGGGTGTTGCTCTAATTAAAGGGCATAATTTTGGGTGTATGAAGTAGGAATGTGGCATCTATAATATTTCTTATAGATTAATTTGTTTTAGTCTTTGTTGAGTTCAGCTGGATCTCAAACTAGGACATAGGCAGGGACATTAAGAATACCATGTGAACTCTTTTTCACAATTAAAATAGCCATCTAATAATGTTACCCAATATGGAATTTCTTAAAAACAATGGAAAGTGATATACAAGAATAAGGCTCTCCATTTCATGGTTGAGAAATACATGGTTCTCCAGATGTTGTTGGACTACAATCCCTCACCACTGGCTATGCATCAACAGAAAACTGACCAGGTTCACTACTCAGCTAGTCACAACCCTCTCCATATGTTGCATTGCTGTTTAAATTAGTCATCATGTCTAAAGGTATAGTAGTCTATGCAAAGTGGCATAGTCATATTTTGTTCAAACCTGTATCTTCCATCAATTTTATTTATTTATTTATTTATTTGCTGATAAATCTCTTTTCTGGCAATGCCTGAGTGGCCACCCAACACACTGGGCATTCATTGGGGAATTAGCTATCAACCCTAATTTGTAGTTCATAATAATTTCACATTCAAGGCTGAAGACAGACTGACAATTACATCACATGAAGCATATATTTCTGGAGAAATGAAAAGCAACAAAAAAAAATTGTTTGATCATTTACAGCTGAACATTCACAAAAACTTACAGTCTTGTAGAACCTCTATGCTAAAATTTTAAATAAAAATGGGCTCCTTTCTAATGAGCCACTGTGCAGAATACATTATAGCAAGGCAAGGGAAACTAGTGTGGATTTATCTTTTTGACTGATTCTTTGGCAACTCTTGGAATTAACATACTAAACTAAAAGAAGTCAATCACGGATTAAAGTTATGGAAGGGACATCCATGTGCAAGTCAAACAGAGTTTTCCTTGCACAACAGGGGGTTGAAGTATGGAATAAACTGTCACAAGCAGCAGTAGAAATTAGTGGCTGTAAGTCAGCTGAAGAGACATTTAGATATATTTTCAAAGAGAGGGCAAAACTGTGTATCACACAAGACTTTGGCATTTCTGGATTAGGGTGACATGCAATTGCATAAATCATATTTCATAGTGTAGGATTTTCCTTCCTTCCTTTAAAACTGAAGAAACAATTACTTGACAGGTCGCTTTAAAGATCTAATTTAGGCTCTTCATCAAGGAAATATATTTAAGATTGAGGTTTTACATGAAGAGGAAGCTTTCTTAGGCTGCATCTGCACTGCAAAATAATGCAATTTGACATCACTTTAACTGCCAAGGCTCAATGTTATGGAATTCTGGGATTTGTAGTTTGGTAGGGCACCAGGTCTCTCTGACAGAGAAGGCTAAATATCTTTTGTGAGACAAAAGAGCTAAAATATCTGCATTCAGACTTCATGTCTCATGTATATATTTTTACTTGGATATTCTTTGCCTATTTTTTAAAATGTAAGAACTAACCCTAAGGTCTGCTGTGCTCACCATCAAATACAACATCACTGGATGCTCATATACCAACTTGCAAATATTTACTTACAATGTTGTTATAACTATTAGCTCTAGCATTTGATGGTGACTGCTGTAAGTTTGAGGGTTCACTCATTTTTTTTAAAAAAAAAAGTAAACTTGTTTTAGGAATTGTGTGAATCTTAAAATAGGGGTAGGGAACCTATGATGCTCCAGATGTATTTTTCATAGAATCATAGAGTTCGAAGAGACCACAAGGGTCATCCAGTCCAACCCCCTGCCATGCAGGAACTCCCAAACAAAGCATCCCCGACAGATGGCCATCCAGCCTCTGCTTAAAGACCTCCAAAGGAGGAGATTCCATCACACTCCGAGGGAGTGTGTTCCACTGTCAAACAGCTCTCACTGTCAGGAAGTTCCTCCTAATGTTGAAGTGGAATCTCTTTTCCTGTAGCTTGCTTCCATTGTTCAGGGTCCTGTTCTCTGGGGCAGCATAAAACAAGCTAGTGCCCTCCTCAATATGACATCCCTTCAAATATTTAAACAGGGCTATCATATCCCCTCTTTAACATCTCTTCTCCAGGCTAAGCATACCCAGTTCCCTAAGTCTTTCCTCATAAGGCATGGTTTCTAGACCCTTCACCATTTTAGTCACCCTCCTCTGGACACGCTCCAGTTTTTCAACATCCTTTTTGAATTGTGGTGCCCAGAACTGGACACAGTATTCCAGGTGGGGCCTGTCCAAAGCAGAATACAGTGGCACTATTACTTCCCTTGATCTAGATACTATACTTATTATTATTATTATTATTATTATTATTATTATTATTATAGTTTATTTCTAGAGCGCTGTCAGTGTACTCAGCGCTGTACAAAAGACGAATCAAGAATAAAACAAATAACAAATAAAACCTGCCAGAGGCGTACAATCTAAGTTAAAACAATGAGCAAAATAATAAAAGACAGTTTAAACAAAGACAATTACAACAATTACTAACAACATCCACTGTAAATCTAAGTGAGAAAACAAGAAAACATACTTCTACTAATGCAGCCTGAAATTGCATTGGTCTTTTTAGCTGTGGCTTCACACTGTTGACTCATGTTCAACTTGTGGTCCACTAGGACTTCTAGATCCCTTTCACACATAGTATCCTTAAGCCAGGTGTCCCCCATCTTATATCTATGCATTTCATTCCCCTCCCCCCACCCTAAGTGCAGTACCTTACATTTCTCTGTGTTGAAATTCATTTTGTTAGCTTTGGCCCAGCTTTCTAATCTATTAAGATCATTTTGAATTTTTATCCTGTCCTCTGGGGTATTAGCTCTTCCTCCTAATTTGGTGTCATCTGCAAATTTGAGAAGCATGCCCCCATTCTTTCATCCAAATCATTGATAAAAATGTTGAAGAGCACTGGGCCCAGGACAGAACCCTGTGGCACCCCACTGGTCACTTCTCTCCAGGATGAAGAGGAGCCATTGCTGAGCACCCTTTGGGTTCGGTCAGTCAACCAGTTACTAACTCATCTACCAGTTGTATTGTCTAGCCCACATTTTACTATCTTGTTTGCAAGAATATCGTGGGGGACATTGTCAAAAGCCTTACTGAAATCAAGATATGCTATGTCTACCACATTCCCTTCATCTAGCAAGCTGGTAATTTTATCAAAAAAAGAGATTAGTCTGGCATGACTTGTTTTTGAGAAACCCATGTTGGCTTTTAGTGATTATGGCGTTCCCTTCTAAATATTCACAGACTCTGTTTAATGAACTGTTCTAGAATCTTTCCCAGTATTGATGTCAGACGAACTGGACAATAGTTGTTGTGATCCTCTTTTTTCCCTTTTTGAAGATGGAGACAATGTTTGCCCTCCTCCAGTCTGCTGGGACTTCTCCTGTTCTCCAGGAGTTCTCAAAGATTACTTGACAGGTCACTTTAAAGATCTAATTTAGGCTCTTCATCATGGAAATATATTCAAGATTGAGGTTTTACATGGCTCTGAGATTTTCTTCAATATCCATCAGTACTAACTATCACAGTCGATAGGAGAGGATTGTGGGAATTGTGCAAAACAGCTCCAGGAACAAAGATTCCCTACTGTATCTTTTTTAACATGGTATAATTTTTATCGTATATATAAATTGCATCTTCTTCTTACATGGATAACTTTTGGCAGATTAAGCTTACATGCTGGAATTTTGTCATTAAAAAAGTTCTTAATTCTGATTCTCAAGATACCAAGGCAATGTACAAACAATGGCATCACTAGGGTTGGCATTGCCCGATATGGTACCTCATGGTGTCACCCACCCCAATGACCTCCTCCCATACAACACCATACAGAATCCTTAGTAATTTTTTTGTACTAATATTACTCATAAATAGCAATTCCTGCATATTCCATGCCACCATCCTCTGAAGATGCCAACCACAGATGCAGGTGATACATCAGGAATAAATTCTTCCAGAACACAGCCACACAGCCCAGAAAACCCACAGAAAATGATAAACTATTTGCAGATTTAAATCAATTTAAACCAAATCCATTAAAGTGGCAAAAACAAAAATCAATATAACAGTACACTAAAAAAATTTTTGCAGTCAGTTCATAAAAGCTTGTTGAAATAGAAACATTTTCACATGCCAATGGAAGAACAGCAAAGTGGGAGCTATCTTAACTTCCTTCAGGAGTGAGTTTCAAAAGTTTCAGAGCAACTACTGAGAAGGATCTGTCCTCTGTTCCCAAGAGATGTTTTCAACAGAAGATGATAGGATGGAAAGCAGAGCACCTCTAAAGATCTCACAGCTCTGGCAGGCTCATATAGGGAGAAATGGTCCTTCAGACAACCTGGACTCAAACCCTATCTGTTGAGCTGCTATGTCAAAATACTTGCTGTGCTTCTGTAGAACTGAATTGAAATGGGGGGGGGGGGTTTGAGGTGAGGTTTAAAAGAAACCATGACATTGTTTTGACTGCTAAAAATGTACTCATTGCAAGTGTCAACACAAGCTGCCTCCTTAGGCTGGTACTATGGTCCACAGGTTCTGTTACCTTGCCATAACAATGAAAAACTGACAAAAGTCACTATCATATGTGAAGTCAAAGGCTTTCATGGCCAGCATCCATAGTTTTTTGTGGGGTTTTGGGGCTGTGTTCTAGAACATGGCCACACAGCCCGAAAAACCCACAAAAAACTATGTCACTGTCATAATTTGCTTCTTTTCCTCACTGGAAAATTATACAGAACTTACAAACTAGAAACATTAAAATCAGATAAAATTACTGCTTTTAACGGAGCTTGAAAAAGTTACTTTTTTGACTTCTAGCTAGCATATCTATTGTTCATATTGTTGGAAAATACTTGGAACTGAAATCTGAAAAAGCAACGTTTCCAAGCTCTGGTTTTTCAGTGGAAAAGCTTTCCAGGGTTCTCCTCTCAAAGGAAAGCATGCTTTTTACAGAGCTACAGGATTTCATATGTCATTTACATTAAAATCATATGACTGAGATCTTAATCATGGAAAACCATTCTAAGTGCATCAGCAGCCAGTAAGAAATAAAATCAGAACAGAATATATTTAACTTTTAAAAGGCACTGGAAATTTTAGAAAAGATTTGGAAGGACACAGTGCTAATCTGCACAGAATGCAGCCTACACAAATGGTGTTGTCATCATTTTACCATTTGAGGGCAAGCATTTACGTTTTTGGCAGCTTGAGAAATATGTTGAAATATGACCCTGGAGATCTGAAGAGGAGGGGACAGAGGGCACTAGGTGCCCCCCCCCCTTCCTCAGACATTTCTTTATTGCTTATTTAACCCAAGTGTATTCCCTTTCTAAAAGTAGCCAGTCTGGCTATTCTCAAGCTCCATCATGTAGAACAGTCTCCCACTTTAGAAAGACGAATCAAAAAGATACAAATGACCTCGAGAATGACATTCCTGTACAGCTGGGTTACATGGTGCTTCATATAACTACTCTTCAGATAAGAAGAAAATTACAGTGAACCCTACTGTGAAGCTAAGTAGGAAAAGGAAGAATCATTCATATGTGCACCACGTAGCAAGGGACAAGGGCTGTAGCTCAATTGACACCAGCTCTTCAGGCCATGGGTTCCACCCCCAGAATCTCTAGGTTAAGCTAAGAAATAATCCTCCCTAAATGCCAAGGAAGCTGCTATTGATCAGTTTCAACAATACTTTATTCAATGGACCAATGGCCAGACCCAGTGTAAGGCAGTTTACATGGTGGAACACACACTGATTCAAACCAGACTTGAACACTTGAAGTCCTGAGCTAGATGGAGAAATTTGCAAGTGTCAGCTTTTCCCATATTGTATTTCTTTAGAATTTCCAGACTATTTTTTTAAAGACTTCATATATTTTGGTTAATATTTATCCAGTCAAGACTTAAATGGAATTTTTGCCAATGATTAGTGCTGATATGGTTAAGATTTATCTGAGCCTTGTGCCAACTGTTTCACACTGTGGCTGCACTGTAAGTAGCCCAACCTGTATATGCATATGAAGCATGCCATATAGCATTTAATGGTAATATCCAGTTACAATAATCACCTAATATTAAAACAAGAAACAAGGCTCCTAGCTGTACTTACCTCAATAATATACAGAACCACATTCTTATAAAAGCAATAAAGTATGCATTTTGTAACTCGATTGTAACTCCAGGCTCCGTGGACAAGTAACAACTTCTCCAGATAGGAAAACTAGGGAAAGAAAAATAAAATACCAATAGTTGAATGAGCGTATATCACTTTCCTCACAAAGCAGAAGACACTGAAATTAACTAGTAATTAAATCAGGTGTTATTACAATGTTGTTGTTCTTATGTGCCATTAGGTCATTTCTGCCTTATGGCGACCCTAAGGCAAACCTATCATGAGGTTTTCTGGGGCTGAGAGTGTGTGGCTTGTCCACAGTGGGTTTTATGGCTGAGCAGGAAATCCAACCCTAATCTCCAGAGTTCTAGTCTAAAGCTCGAACCACACCAGCTCTTGTTATTACATTATGTGTGCTTTTTACGCTATGCATTGAGTAGATTCTTACTATATTTGTTCTCATCTCACTTTGAACTCACCAAGTGCACTTCTAATACTAAGTCAAGAATGTGCTGCAGGCTGTCAGAGATCAGTAGTCATGATGGTTACACACTGTTCTTGTTGTCAATTTTCACAAGATGGCTTTCAGTTATGGTGACCCAATGAATGAGAAACCTCTAAGACATCCTGTATATTAGGGATGTAAAAATCTTATGGGCTTAGTTCCCTCTTTACCAGTTGTATAGTGTAAACATATATCAGCATATTTATGCTGGAGCTACTCTAGATCATAGTGTTGTACAAAAAGCCAAAACAAAACACAAAACCCTGGCACGTACTTGCAGGTCTGTGTGCAGTTGTTGACTGCTTGCCTCCACTAGGCATCCTATACCATGGCCTAAACACTACCACCACCTATACAGTGGTTAACCCAGTGTTAACACTGCTTGTGCAACCCTGACTAGGATACTGTACTGTGCAATGCACAAAAAGCACAACCACTGGTACAATGCTATTTATAACAGCCAATGTCATGATTTAACTGTATTCTTTACATCTCACCTACATTTTGTTTCCAACTTTGTATTGTATTGAGTTGCCAAATTTTATATTTTCTTCTCACACTGAAATCAGCATGCCTCCATATACTTCTTGTTGGGGAACATGAATGGGAAGGGACAATTGTGCTCTTGCCCTGCTTGTGGTCTTCCCTGTAGGTTGCAGCTAGATTGCTAATAGGTGCTGGTTACAGGGAGCACACAACTCCCCTGTTGCAACAGCTCTAGTAGCTGCTGGTCTGTTTTGGGTACAAGTCAAAGTGCTGGTTATGGCCTATAGAGATCGATACAATTCACACCCAAGCTGGAAGGGCCATGTCTTCCCATATCAGCTCACTTGAACTCTAGGATCTTTAGGGGAGGTAATTCTCTCTATCCCATCACCTTCACAGGGACATTTGGTAGGAACATAGTAGAAGGCTTTCTTTATGGTTGCTTCCAACCCTTGGAACTTGCTTCATAAGGCAGTTAGGATGGCTCTTGCTTTGCTATCTTTTTGGCAGCAGGTTGTCGCATTACTGTTCCAGCAAGCCTTTAGGAGTTGATTCTTAACAAGATGTTTTTATGCTACAGTACTGTTTTCAATCATTGTTTCAAAACAATATTTAAATTGTTTTAATTCTGTTGTGAGTTTATTGTTGTGCGCCTTCAAGTCATTTCCGACTTATGGTAGTCACAAGGCAAACCCATCATGGGGTTTTCTTGGCAAGATTTGTTCAGGGGAGGTTTGCACTGCCTTTCTCTATGGCTGAGAGCATGTGACTTGCCCAAGTTCACCTAGTAGGTTTTATGGCCAAGCTGGAAATTGAACCCTGGTCTCCAGAGTCACAGTCCGACACTCAAACCACTACGCCAAGCTGACTCTTACTACTGTTTTGAGTCCAATGTTTGTATGTTTTTAAGGATACATGTTTCTATTTGTAATGTTCTGTCTTTTGGAAGATGCCTTGTACTATTGTGCTTATATCATGCTTGTAATCTTCCAAGGCATCCATTTCATTTCAGTCAGTGTGAATAGAATGCTGGAGATTCAGCACGGCTGATTCAGCAGAGTTCTTCTTAAATTCTTAGGAAGCAGTTCAGAAACTTTCTCCAAGATCCAGGTTTCTGGGCAATTATTATTTGCAGCACAATTCTACAATCTTTATATGTGAGCTTAAAACAGTTTTTGAGCTTTCCAAGGTATACTGCTGACGTACCTTTGGCATATGGTATGCACAGGTCAGGACTCTTTGTGGATCCCTATTCAGAAATGGCTGCTCCAAAGTCACTAAAGAGCTGAGCTTGTTTAAAAATAGTGGAAGTTTAGAATCCAGGTCAGATAATACTTTTTTTTAATGGTCCAACTGGTCTGCCTAGAATGCAGGCATAACCAGAGCCTGGAAGTATTGAATCCCAGAAGCCGTGCTAGGTAGATTCTGGCAGTTGTCATCCAAACATGTAGCATTTCCAAGCTCTGACAAAGCTGAATGAAATGCTTCTTAGTATAAATCAGCAGTCTAAAAATCTAATATGATGCATGCTCATTCTGAATTAAATAAAAGTGGCTTCAATGTGGTTTAACTCCTGAGTAAGCATGCATTGAATTACAACCAAAATGATGTAATCTTATGCAAGTTTATTCAAATGTAATATTGTTTGGTAAGGATTATTTCCACATATATCTGAAAAGGATGACAAGACTGGTCATTTTGTGTGTGTGCATGTGCACGCCTTCAAATTGCCTGTTGACTTATAGTGATCCCATGAATTTCATAGGGTTTTCTTAGACAAGAAACACTCACAGGTGGTTTTGCCAGTTGTTTTCCCTAAAATATAGCCTACAGCACCTGGTATTCATTGGCAGTCTTCCATCCATGAACAACCAGGGCTGACTCTGGTTAGCTTCCAAGGTCATTCTGGTGTATGCAAATTTGTTGTTGGGCTAGAACTGGGGAATTGCATAAATATGAGAGGAAAAGAAAGAGGAAAAGCTCAAACTGGTTCTGAAAACTATAGCAAACTTTAATGAAGTTGCAATGAAATCTCCAGTGAGATGATGCCTTCCTACTAAAACTAAACAAATGGAATTGTTGTGTCCCTAGAGAAGATTTCCACTAAAATGCACTGGGCAATTTACCATTTAATTAAAGTTCCCTACATTTTTCAGTACCATTTTGAAGACTGCCTATGTATGTATACACGTATATATGTATGATTTCTCTAAAAGCTAACAATTATTTTCAATTATTTATCACATCCTTCCTCCAGGGGTCTTGTATATAAAAAGCCACCATCCCACCTTTTAGTTCCAAAAGTTTCCCTCTAATACGAGTTAGAATGAATTATAATGACTTTCTCAGGACCATTCAATTTCATGGCTGGGCAGGGATCTGAACTTAGCCTCCATTCTTACCCCCGCCCTATGTAAATCTAACACTCCATCTACTGTACCACTTTGGCTGTCGGGATGTTTTGTCTCATGCAGTAGCAAAAAATTGGAACAATAAGCATTCTGCAAATTCAAGTGATCTTGCAATGGATTATTCAATATGCTGAACAATTTAGCAGAAACTCTGGAAAACACTAAAGCCAAAAGTTTGGCTGATCTTGACAGAAAGCAAGATCCAAAAGACAGGAAGCAACAACTGAATAAGACTGATGCACACAACAGTGCAATACAGTTTTGTTTGTCTTGAACGCAGTCTGATAAAGTTCCTTTTCTGGGCTAGAGATTTTGGGAGCTGTAGTACAAAAAGTAACTTTTCTAGGCTCTGGTCTTGATATGCTAATTGACAAGCTATCCTGCATATGCTTTCTAGAAAGAAATAAAATTATACCAGTAGAACAATGCTCCATTTTTATCCTCTCTCACACACACACACTCACCTCTGCAATAAGGGCTTCTAGAAGTGCATGAAAGGATAACATGCTATATAACTCCGAATCAGCCCTGTAGTGCTTGTCACCTTGCTGAAGAAATCACAAGGTTGTCAGGACCACATGGGTGGTGGCTGGACAGAGCTTGCCTCAGGCATCACCAAAACTGCTAGTGCTCATTAGCTCAACAAAATGTATGATGTGAAAGGAAGAAAAGAGACATGATCTAGTCTTCTTTAGGAAACATGAGGCCAATCTTCAATGAATAATCATTTTTATTAGCAGTTGTATAATAAAAGTTATCATTGAGGACAACAGATTCCGCCTTTGGATAACAATAAAATCTGCAGCCAATTTCTGAATTGCCTAAGAACTTTCTATATTTTGCTTTAGGAGTGGCAGACGGCATTGTGACCTCAAAGAAAGAGATGTTTTTAAAATATGCTTTTTTTTTTTTTTTTTTTTACAAAATATCTGAGAAAGTTAATTGGTGGCAAGTGATCAATTTTTTCCTTTAAGTTATGATCTCTCTGTGACTTGCCATCTTGCAAGGATCCCTGCTGGCACAGTGGTTAAATGCCTGTACTGCAGTACTCATTCACAGTCGCAAGGTTGTGAGTTCAACACCAACCAGTGACTCAAGGTCAACTCAGCCTTGCATCCTTCCGAGGTCGCTAAAATGAGTACCCAGCTTGTTGGAGGCAATTAGCTTACACTTTGTAAACCACTTAGGGAGTGCTTAAATGCACTAATAAGCGGTATAGAAATGTACTTGCCATTGCTTTTCAGCCCCCTTTGAACTATATCATGTGTGGCATCATTGGCCATGTGTGACACCATTGCTTTTTGGGTATCACTTGAGACACCTTTGGGAGGAACACACTGTGTGAGCACATGGGAGGCAGTATTTATTACCTGGTTAAGAGAGCCAGTGTGGCATAATGGTTTGAGCGCTGGTTTCTGGAGACCAGAATTTGAATCCTCACTCAGCCATAGAAATTCACTGGATGACTTTGGGGAAGTCACATTCTCTCAGCCTCAAAGAAAGGTAAAAGAACCCCCTCACTCTGGACAAATCTTACCAAGAAAACCCTATTATAGGGCCTTAAGGTTGCCATAGGTCAGAAATTACTTGAAGGTACACAACAACAATTATCTGTTGTGGCAATCCCAGTGGGGGAATGCTCTTTCCTTGGGGATCCAAAAGGCACCAACTTTGGTTTCATTACAGTATCATGTTATTAAAGCCTTTGGGGGACTCATGATTTCATCCAAATCTGTATACATGCATACTTTGAAAAAGTTTTAATTTTTTAAATTATTCAGTTGTTTAATATGTTTTTAAAAATGTTCAAATTATTTCTATTGTTGTAAATTTTAAATTCTTTAAGTTGATTTCACTTTAAGCTACCCACAATCTTATGTTATAAGGTGGGATATAAATGTGCCACGAGCCAGTAAGGTGTAGCGATTTGAGCACTGAACTAGGATTCTGGAGGCCAGGGTTTGAATCCCCACTCATCCATAAAAACCCATGGGTGACCCTAGACAAATTACACACTCTCAGCCTCAAAAAACTATGTGATAGGGTCGATGTAGGGTTGCCATAAGTCAGAAATGACTTGAAGGCACAAAGCAAAAACAACAATGAATTAATGTTTAAATAAAGAAACAAGCAAGCAAACACGCAAACATTTCAGTGGCATTCAGCCCTATCCAGACCTGGAAGCTCAGTAGGGAAGCTCAAGATTCCTTCAGGAGCACAGAGAACTACTCCAGTACTCTACTGCTCTCCCATTGCTGGAGTCAATGAAGAAGAGTCATCAGACTCAAAAATCCAATTCACTGGGCTGCAAGTCTCTGCACTAATAAAATGGGTACTACTTGGCTCTTGGGTCACCCCTCATTACCACTAGAACTGCAGGAGAAAAGGAAGAGCTAGGATTTTATACAAGGCAGGAGCTTCGTAGCCACTGGACTAATTAGTTTCAAATGGAGTTTGAAAAAGTGACCTTTTGTCAGAGTTTTTGAAATGTAATTCATTGCCATTATTTGTTGCAATATTTAAACAGTAATGCATGGTCTTACTCTTGCTACTGATAATTACTTTTTTTTTTTTTTTTACTTTTTAGAAAATTGCTTAGAACTGATAAGGTCATGGGAAAGAAATAGAAAAAATGTCCTGTCAAAATGCTCTAAATATTCCTATAAACTAATTTTTTTAAGTACATTTTATATCAGTCAAATAACTTTGGGGGGTTGCAGACTGTCAAAAATAGTGTGAATTCAGTCCACTTTTAGGGTTAGGGTTAGTGCTAGGGAATCATGGGAATTGTTATTTTTCTGAGACATTGAACCTTCTTTGTCAGAGAACTCTAGTGCCACAATAAAATACAGTCCCCATGATTCCCTAACCTTAACCCTAACCCTAAAAGTGGACTGAATTCACACTATTTCTGACAGTCTGCAACCCCCCTTTGTTTCAATTTATTACATTACTTTTGATATGTACAGTATATACTGAACTATAAGTTGAATTAATGTATACGTTGGAGGCAGGTTTTGGGGCCAAAATTATGGATTTTGATGTGACCCATGGATAACTTGAGGGTAAAACTAAGGGGCATGTAACAAAAGATATAAAGGATGAAGCAAAGGAAAGTGATCCAAAGAACTTACAAAATTCTGGTAGGCATAGCTGTTTCTGCTCACCCTAAAACCTGGATGGAGGAGAGAGCAGAGGGGGCCACTGCTTTCTTTAGGTGCTCCGAGAATAGACTAAGCTCTTCCCTTTCACCACTCTACTCAGAGAAGGGGAGGGTTCCTTTCTTTGCTAAGAGTTAAAGTACAGTACTTACAGTGACCTGTGGATAAGTCGACCCAGGTTATTTGGGTCCATTTTTGACTAAAATTTCTAGACTTATACATGAGTAAATACAGTACGTCTGTTCTACACTCATTATAAAAAAGGGGAGTAGGGATGGAAATAACTACATTACTTATACTTTGTTACTTCCTAGGTCTGTTTTGTTGTTGTTTTGTTTTGTTTTTTTGACTACAACTCTCAGAATTGCACAGTGGCCATGGGCAATAGCTTAAAGATTTATGTTTAAAAGTGAATTAACCTTAGAATTAAACTAAGGAATGCTAATTCTAAGAGTCAGTTCCCATAGTACAATTCCATGGTTCCACTATTTAGTTATTTCTGTTCGTGTTGGCATGAAAAGTAAATCAAACATTCCCATAGGGGACTGTTTATCTTCTGACATTCCTACAGGTGTTGTTCTAACTTAGGAGCCATACAGACGAGCCCTAAGGGGTGGTTCTGTGCTGCCCCTGGGAGTGCTGGATCGGGACCGTGGCAACCACATGCCACGGCCTTGATCGGCTTTTTGCTGCTCCTAAAAGAGCTGGCAAATTCCGCTCCTTTTGGGGGCGGTAAAAAGCCACCTTTAGGATGTCCGGACACCACACGGCATGTGGCAGGCCGCGCAGTGTGATGGTGGAGTTGGGGTGGCCAGCGTGTGATAGCCCCACCCCAAATCCACCCCCAGGTCAGCCCTTTATGCTGGTATGCACAGGCTGTTAGTCTTCCCCATCAGTTGCCATCCAGATGTGCTGGACTACAACTCCAACCATCAAGAGCCAACATGACCATAGTTGATATATGTTTAACATCCCCCCCCTCCCCCTCCACCCCCCCGGATAAATTTGTTTCAAATAGATAGGCTGAGCAGGAAAATAGAGAAAGGACAGGAAGAGGGAGTACTATATATAATCCTCAGAAGAATGGGGGAAATATTGTTTTTGAACAAACACAAACCTTTCTCAAACTCCACAGGAGTCATGATTGTGCATGTATGCTGTTTTCATGAATTTATTTATCACACTTCCATCTTACCTCTCCTCTATGATATTCTCCACCCCCATACCCCATTTTATCTTCACAATTTTGCTGTAGATTAAGCAGAGAGGAAGCGGCTGACCTCAGATCTCCTCATTGTGTTCCACAAATGATTTGTATCTTAATTTAGGACTATTAGGATCTACCCACCTACCCTTCCCCAATGTGGTGCCATCCAGAAGTTTTGGACTACAAATTCTTATCAACCTCAACCAGCATGTCCAGGGATTATAGGAGGTGTTTCTAAAGCATCTGGAAGGTACCAGGGCCTGGTCTAACTGCTACATTGTGCCTGCTCTTAGAAAAAATACTAGTGGCAAAACACATGATGAGGGTACAAACCTATAGCTGACGTAAACTGGCAAGCTTCCCTACACAGGTTTAATCTGCACTGCAGAAATAATGGAGTTTGATGCTGTTTTAACTGCCATGACTCAACACTATGAAATTCTGGGATTGTAGTTTTGTGAGATATCTGGTCTTTGTCAGAGAGCTCTGATGCCACAATATACTACGAATCCCAGGATTCCATAGGAGGAAGTTATGGCAGTTAAAGCAGTGTCGAACTGCATTAATTCTGCAGTGCAGATTAGTCTACAGACTTAATTTCATTGTTTCATTTCATTTCTGTCTGTGTCTGGCCTATTCAAGAGTTCTTCCAGTGTTGAACACTGATACCTGTTACTGCTACAGCATAAACTTTATTGGTGGCAAATGATGCACCAGATGGTACACAGCAGAGAGGTATTCAAGTCATTTTGCTAATGGGGTCCACCAGCTCCTCATGGCCAATGGTAGAACTAAGATCCCAAACTATGGCCCCAAACAGACAGGTAGACAGCTTCCAGCCACTCTTGGGGCATGGCATTTACACAACACATGCCCCTGAGCTTTCTGAAGCTTTCCCAGGGCTCCGCCAGGGCTGCCTAAGGTGGCCCAAAACTGACTCCAAAAGGAGTGGATCTTTTCTGCTCCTATTTGGGGCCATGGTGTATTTGTCGCAGCCCCGGGGTGATCGGTTTCGGAGAGGCTTCTAGCCTCTCTTCCTGCCTGTCTGCTTTGACCCTAATTCTACCAGACCAATCCCTTCAGAGAATGATCAAATCAAATACCTGTCACTGGACATATAGAGCACTTGCGTTGGGGTGCATCCCATCCCCCCAGTGAAGGCAAATGGAAGATGTTTCCTTGGAAGATGTTTCCTAAACATTACACAATGCAGAAGCAAAGAAAGATAATCAACATAACAGGAATCATCCACCTACCCCTGTAGCTATGAGGACTGTACAAGCAGGCTAGTAAAAGAAAAAAAGTCACTTCCTCAGCCATTCTCAGCCTTCATATCTTTCCCAGGCTCAAATTGCAGAGCAAATGCAAAAGGTCTTCTAGAAAGTCATTACAACTGAACCCTTTTACGCAACTAGATAGCTGTTAATGTTTGGCTATAATGATAACTAGGACTCCAAAACACATCTGCCTGCTGACAGAGACCCAACTCACTACTCTTTCCTTTCCTTTTTCCTTTCCTTTCCTTTTTCCTTTTCCCTTCCCTTTCTTTCTTATTGTGCTAACAGTTGTAAACTGCTTAGACATCCCATAGCGCGATATGAAGCGGTATATAATCCCTGGACATGCTGGTTGGGGTATATATTGGGAGTTCCTGCATGGCAGGGGGTTGGACTGGATGGCCCTTGTGGTCTCTTCCAACTCTATGATTCTATAAATGAAGCTGCTTATTGTGCCTTTCTCTTGAATGGAACCCAAGAAGCTCACACATGTAATGGGGTCTTTGTCACCCCTTGAGCCTCAGAGAGAGAAAAAACAGGTAGGGAAAGATTTTTCACTGGCATCTCTGGATTAACCATAAAGGGATTAGAAGAGACCCCTTCCCCATAGCTGCTTAAATCCCAGAGATCAGACGTAACTAACTATGGATTGTTTGGAATTAGTTCCTTCTCTTAGTAACAAATACATTAACAAAGACACGTTACAGGTTCGACTTAATGAGCGTAACTTCACTCTTTGGCTATATAACTGTAATTTGTAGTTATTTTTTTACTCATGGAAGTATGGCCTCACTAAAGGATGGATAAAGGAGATTTCTGGCTTATCCCTAATATACCTATATGCAAATATTTTTAAATGTTTGGATAATTTTGGTTACTTTTGAGAAATGGGAAAGTGAAAAAACAGTTTTTTAAAATTTTACTAAAGTAACTATCTACCAGGTATGAAGTCGTAGGCTTTCATGGCCTGCATCCATAGTTTTTTGTGGGGTTTTCGGGCTGTGTGGCCATGTTCTAGAAGAGTTTCTTTCTGGCGTTTCACCAGCATCTGTGGTTGGCATCTTCAGAGAAATATCTACCAGGTACTTCTTTGGGCCTATAACTGTAACTAGTTATGACTAAAAAGCAAACACTTAAGCTCAGCCCCTCCCTCCCAGCCTCAGTGTTTAATTTTCTATGCTTGAAATTTGGGCAATAACTCCATGAGTGAAAATAAGATTTCAGAACCATGTTTAAGTATTGACACCAGGTGAAAACAGTTGAACTGGAGCTCTAACAGCATTCAGCACTGCTATTTAGCATCTATTTAAAGGATAGGATTGCCTGACTCTCTTCAGGAGGTAAGGTTGCTTCTTCCAGTGCTGATATAAAGCTAAGACATTAAACTAACATGTTTTAATATTAAATAGCTCAATTTTCTAAGCTTCCACAATGACTGGTATGATGTTTATGTCTGAATGTGCAGCTATTACAGAGACCTTCATTAAGTTATCACTTCCAATTTTTTTTTTAAAGGATAGCAATTTTTCTTTTCTTCCTGCAGCAATGATGCTCAAGTATTTACTTTTTTGGATTATTCCTAGTTACTCCTAGGCCATGTTGATTAGAATATTTTGGGAGGGGGGAGGAGTAACTTTACTAAGCTCTGTTGATTCTATCTTTTTCCAAATGGCACAATTATTCACCTATCCCAGATCACCCTTCCCTAATCCCTATGGGTCACAACTGAGGAAATGGAATAGAAATAAACAACTATCCTTCATAGTATTTAACTGAATTAATTGAAATAAGAATGAGTGCCAGTTTACTAGCATAGTATTTACCTGAATTCACTGAAATAAGAATGAGTGCCAGTTTACTAGAACTGAAGGTTTCTGGAAATACACTTCACCAACAGGTGTCCAAGCCAACAGCAAGAACAAAAATTTATTAGCTGAACTTCGACAGCTGTAATGAGTAACTCCTCTTCCCAATTACTGGGTTCTGAAGCGCAGTGAGAAGCAGAGGGAGAAACCTAAACCTTCTGGAGAACATGCTTCATGGCTGAATACTATGGAAGGGATCCCAAGCACTTATGGGGTATCTGCTTCACAGCAGCAGACTCAGAGGAAAGAGAAAGGAAAATCTGCTGAGTCTCTAGGTCAGCAATGAGGTGTTAATGTTACCGACGCAGCCAATCCCTCTTTCAACAGGACAAGCAGCTGCCTTCCTTCTGGGATTCTAACCTGTGCTATCGCGTAATCGGAGGAGTTGGTCGCCTGCATGCCTTCATTGCCGCTGATCCCTACTCCAACATGAGCCGTCTGGATCATTCCTACGTCATTGGCACCATCGCCGATGGCCAAGGTGATGGCATTCACATGCTTCTTTACCATGTCTACTATTTCAGACTTCTGCAAGGGAGACACCCTAGGAAGGAGAAGAGAAAAACTTCAGACTATTTCCCACACACTAAACTATGTGCCTCTTTCTAGAGGGACAGCTGTAATCTAGATTTAGACATAAAAAGGACAGTTACTGGAAAGTTTCCTAACCAAGCACTTCAAGCTTTATGGTCCATGCCAAATCTTACACACGCACGCACACACACACACATATACACACCTCTAGTTAGAGAATATTGTGCTATTGCTGTAAATATTGCTGTAAATAAATAAGCACAGAATAAAAACAAGAATATTTAGTACATTTCTGGTACTGAAAAAAAATATCCTGGACCCAGAATTTAGGGCTTGGTCCAGATGTAGCCATGCTATTGAGATTAACAGGACAAATTAGACCTAACTAATTCATTCAACTTGCTTAGTTTATTGTTTTGGGGGGATGGGAGGGTATGGGAAGGGGGGATGAGATTTGAATTTGATTTATTTTTGATATTTGTTCTGATGTTTTGAAATTCTGTACGCCGCCCCGATTGCCTAGCAGAGGGGCGGGATATAAATAAAAATTATTATTATTATTATTATTATTATTATTATTATTATTATTATCATCTGATTTTAATGGACCAGATCTAAGTATGAATAAGTTTAGATCCAACCCTATGTCTTTAAAACCAGGTTTCCAGATTCCAGTTTAAAAATAAAACAAAAAACAAAGGGGCTATGCAGATGGGCAGGAAAGGGTGACCTGAAGTTGCCTTTTTCCTAAGCTGCAGCTACCGCACTGCCTGCCCTGAGGTTGCCCTAAATGGGGATGGAGCAACCAAACTGGGAGGAGTCAATGCTTTTCCGAGGCTGTACTGAAGCACCAGCAACCACACCACCAGCTCCAAGGATGCTGCAAAGGGAAACGGAGCAACTGCATGGGCCAGCAGTGGCTGCTTTAATTTTTTTTCTCTCAAATGCATGTGCATGTGCGCACAACCATCTCTCCACACCTGTGCATCTGTGCAGGAAAACATCCCTGTGCACCTGCACAAGAACTGTCATAGGGTGGTATACAGTCTGTCACTCTCTGTGTACAAAGGTGACTGAAGTTCGGCATCCCTGTGCACCTGCACAGGTTCTGTCATACACCCACATATCATGCAAGGATTCACTGACCTCCGCTTCCCCCAAGGAGTGAGTGCAGTAGACAGGTGCCACTGTATGATTGTACCATCCTTGGGGCGAAGGAATGACTTTGTCAACTGAAAAGACACCTACTCTGTTGTCCTCCACACAGATTGGGGGGAGGGGAGAGGTACATGCAAGAGAGGTTTGTGCAGACAGACTGGATACATGCAGCTGGTGGTCATGCAAGGGACATGGTCAACAGGACACATGGACAAACATTACTTCAGGAGCCCCCCCCCCCGCCTCATGCCAGGAAGTGGTGTGCAGATCTTATGCACACCTGCACAGAAGTGGTCACAAAAGCTTCTTTCATACAAACTACTGTGCATGCTGACAGCAAGCGTACATGCAACAGAATGCATTTACTGTCATAACAGGACAGCTGCTAGGGCACATGTGGAGGGTTACAATTATGGTTAAGGTTAGGATTAGGGTTCTATTATTAAAGTGTACCTGCGCCAGTGCATCCACATCTGGAAGCATAGGGCACTTTAAATTAAAGCTTGCATCGTAGGGCACATGCTCTGGATTGCCGAGTCAATTTCCGCCACACGTGCAACAGTGCATTTATACAGCCGTTTTCTGGTGCATCAGTGTCACTGCATACATACACACATGCGAAGGTGTGCATCTTCACTGAAGGAGCGGGAAAAAGTGGCTCATTTTTGGAGTGGCTTTTCTCGGCATACGACGGCTAGAGGGATCTTTCCTGGAGACTTTTAGGTGTGCGTCATCTAAAGGCCATGGATACAAGTCACCCTCAAAGCATTCCCTTGTGCCCATCTGCATTGCCCCAAAGTTAGACCTCATAAAACAGAGCTATGCCCACAGTGAGGTACAGAAGCAAGTTTAAATTCTCTGCATGGGGATGTTCCCAAAGGATTAGAAAAGTGGATCTCAGAAATACAAGTCATGCTTTGTGTGTAGAAAACACATGTTCTTGCTCTAGGTAAAGGGCCTCTGGTAACAGGGATGGGAAAATCCTGTGCTTGGGGCTTTGAGAGCAGTGGCAGTCCAATGTCAATTGGGCAGTGAATCAACTTCAGGTTTTAATCTGAAGTAGCTACGTAAGGTATTGGACCTATCTGGGAAATAAGGGTCAGCATCTCTGATAGTTCGGACTAAACCCCAGGCTTATTTAACACTACCAAGGGCGCCATCAGCTGCCATGGCTTGGGAGAACTAGTGCACATTATCGTAGTAGGCAATACTAGGCTAGATGTAGAAACAGGCTGGCCTGGTTGACGGTGTTCTGCCAACTCATCATTCAGACCATTAGGTAATCAAGCAACTTTCTTGCACACCTCAGGGTGTAACCACACTGCAGAATTAAAGCAGTTTGACACCACTTTAACTGCCATAACTCTATCCTACAGAATCCCAAGATTTGTAGTTGGATGAGGTTTTCAACATGATCTGTCAGAGAGCTCTAGTGCCTCACCAAAATACAAATCCCAGAATTCTGTAGGATAGAGTCATGGCAGTTAAAGTGGTGTCAAACTGTTTTAATTCTGCAGCTTGGCTACACTTTCAGTCACCTCAAAGAAACTTTAGCCATTCTGGTACTCCTCCATGTCCTAGAATACAACAGTCCTCATTGTTAGCCAACATGGCCATCATCTACAAGGTTTTCTCATTTGTAAGAAACAGAATACTCTAAATGTACATTCAATTAAATGGGGAGTTCCAACATCAGTCTTCCTGCACTTACGTTTATCTTTGGAAAAGCTTTTACTCAGAAGACAAATGTAGCAATCGGGGGATCATTGGCTAGGCATTACAAGTATCTATGAAATTTTACTATTATCAATATTTTTGCATGGAATTCTCATTGGGCCAGGCTATTAAACCCTCATCTTGAAACTTTAGAGAAAAGTTTGACCCAAAACAAAAATTGCATCCGATGTTACTAACCATCACATCAAGGATAGCAATTTGTAATTTGAAAATGAGTGAGTACTGAAGCTTATTAGTCTTAAAATTCTAACATTTATGAGTTCTGATGACAGAAATTACTGCCAAAATGATGATCTAGCTTCACTCCATACTACAACCCATGAAGTAAAAATTCCAGACAGAGTTGAAGCCAAAGCAGGGGCTCACATATGTGGAGTACATCAGTTACGTGCCTCAGGTGCTCTCAGTCGGCCAAGGAGGGGGCCAACTACTTTCGTTCACATCAGCAGCACTATTTTTTCCCCTACAATAAAAGCAGTTTTCTCCTGCATCTTCTTCTGTTTCAGAAAACAGAACTTAATCATTTTTCATATTTGAATGTCTCCAAATTATACCACTGAAGGAGTCCTGTTTATTAAAAGGAACTTTTTAACAGAGATGGTCAACTTGTTTCTCATTGAGTTTTGCTATCTGGAGCTAAGAGTTCTAAAAAGATACTGCAAATGAGGGGAAGGATCAGAATTAACTACAGCCTAGAGGTTGAAGCTATGAAAAGCATACAGCGTGCAAGGCACAGCAAGGTAAAAATGAAAACAAATTGGGTTATTATTTTGGATGTCAGGACTGAGGCCTCAAATGTGTTTGCATTCAATGAGGGATTTGTGGGATACTGGAAAGAGCTGCTGCTCTTCAAAGAGACACTCCACACATACACAGTCATCAAGCTAGAGGCACATGATCTTTGAACTGAGGCTATAGTTTTGGGAAGCAGCTTCTCACAGTTTACTCCATGGGGTTTTTCAGCTTGCTATGCATGATGGTCCATATGCCTGGTAAGAGGTCACAGTCCATACTTTGCATGCAGTAGGCCCCAAGTTCAGTTCCTGGCTCACAGTCACCCAGTCTATGGACGTTATCACACGGGGCCCAATCCAAGCAAAATCTACACGAAATCCCGACCGATACCGGATTATTGGCCTGTGTTTTCACACGACGTCACACAGAACCCCGACAGAAAGTGGACAGAAAGTGGAAAGAACCGAGATCTTTTGAAATTCGGTTTCTTGAGGAAATGCAATTGCGCGATGAGGATCATTTCGCATTTACCGTATGTATGATAACCAAATACGTATTGGGGAGCATTTCCCTGTCATTTCCCATGGTTCCCACGAGCATTCCTCTATCTGCACATGTGCAAGAGGCTCATTTCTACTACATTTACAGGATATTTTCGCTTGTGTGTGGACGTTCAATGCACTTACTGTAAATTCGCAATTAAGGTAATGACGTTTGCGGAAACAAGGTTTATTTCCCGTTTATTTTCGGGATGCCTCATTTCCACTTTATTTTTGCTTTCTGGGCCACGTGTGATAATGTCCTATTTTATGCTTGAGTGGGGAACTGAACCTTGATCTCTAGAGTCATAGTCCAACATTCAAACCACTACCCCATGCTGGCTCTCATTTTCTTTCTCTGACCCTAAATTAACTGGCTTTTGCCATATTTCTATATTTGTTACAATATTTCAAAACCACTTTATCATACATATAAATACCAGGGTAGTGCACTGAAGACAACTAAAACTGTAAAACAATTAGCATGGTAAGAAATCCAAACATGACATCAAGCTGTACAAAAACAGCAGGGGGGAAAAAAACAGACAGTCAACTGATCTTATAATGTTTTGACAAAACAGAGAGGCTTTGACCTGGCATTGATACTATTGCAATGTTTACAGTGTTAGTACCTGGGCAAACCAGAGCCAGTGCGGAGTAATGGTTTGAGTGTTGGACTATGGCTCTGAAGATCAGGGTTTGAATCCCTGCTCAGCCATGGAAACCCCTTGGGTGACCTTGGACAAGTCACATTTTCTCAGCCACAGAGGAAGGTGAAGACAAACCTTCTCTGAACAAATCTTACCAAGAAAACCCTCTTAGGGTTGCCATAAGTCAGAAATGACTTGAAAGCACACAACAACAACAACAACAACAACAACAACAACAGGAGCAATCTAATACCCAACTGAAATTTCAGGATGCATAGAACTTTTGTTTTTCCTGATGAAGGGATATTGCTTTCTGAAACAAGCTGGCTGATTTTTAACAGATAGACAGACACTTTGAGAATTACATTGTTTTGTGAAGAAAACAGCTTTCACCATATGACATTCTTACATTTTCAAGATATTGCCCAATAACCACTGTTTGCTCAAACTATTGTACGTACAGTCAGTCCTCTGTATCCACGAGCTTTTTATCATCAGATTCAAGCATCCATGGATTGAAAATATTCCAAAAATATATAAATTCCAAAAAGCAAACCTTGATTTTGCCATTTTATACAAGGGACACAATTTTACTGTGCCATTTTATTTAATGAGATTTTAGCATCCATGGATTTTGGTATCCATGGGGGCTCCTGGAACCAAAACCAAGGGCCCGCTGTATAAGCAAGACTTTACCTCTCATTGTAAGTGGCAGCTGGTGGCCCTGAGGTCCATGAATCTATTTTGGAGGAGTCATCCAATGTGTTGAACCCTTTGTGGGGGTGAACCTCAGCATCTTGGATAGCTGTGTTATAATTTAAACTAATACCTGGAGCAGATTCACCATCCCACTGACGTGGAAGCCACTAGCCTCTGTTGCCTGCTCTTTCCATCAACTTCTTTGTTATCAAATGGATAAAAGGAAAACAATGGAACAAATCAAAGCCCCGTATGATTTACGTGTTTTTTCTTTCCTTGCTGAAATCTTATTACAGTATGTTTTCCCTCCTGCTGTGTAATCTTTAAGAGCACTCTTGTGAAAAGGGAAGGTGAAAGGGGAAGCTGTGCTTTAAACAGATGCTACTATTATATCCGTCTGTTTTCCAAGATGCAGCAGGGATTAAAATAACATATTTAAATACCCTAATGTCTTTAACACAAAACATGTTAATTTGATACCCTGTTTCCCTGAAAGTTGGTTCTCTTTGGGCCTGTCCTTCTTGAAGTTAAAATGTAGTTTTACTACAAAACATGCCAGTATTTCAAAATACTATGCCTGATCTAATCTTCCAAGAAGGCAATATGGGAAGCAACCCAAAATGCAAGCCGAAACCTTAACAGGTTACTCTGATTTTTAAGAGCATTCACTGTTCACATTAGCAAGCCAAATGCACAAATATATCATGAAAAATATGGATAATAAACCCCACAACAAGTAGCACTATTAGAACATGTTATTGATTTTACAGCTTCTAATGATTCAAAGGGTTGTGCTTCAACCCCTGGATTTGGAAACAAATTGCCAAGAAATTGTCTGTCAAGAAAAACAAAACAAGAGAGAAAATGTTTATTTTAGACAAACTTATCAGGATGTCTTTTATTTAGTGCTGCAAAAGAATTCTGTGTAACACAACAGCCTCTCACTTTCAAAAGTGTTGGAAAGTAGCACAACAAAAGACATTGCTTTTTCTCTCTTGCCTTTCTATTCAACTTTCCTTTATAGAGCAACAATGCTTTTAATTTATAGCCACTCACTTTTTGATCAAATTACAACATTCTCAAAGGTAAGCCTCTATAAAAATTGAGGCTACAAAAGTACATCAGTTTCCTAGGAATAAACTTCGTACATGTAGGATCATGCTCTTTTCCCTTGTCAGTTTGTTACATAACATTTAAGAGTTAGGAAAATTTATCTTATTGTTACTATTGTTGTTGTGCCTCTTCAAGTTGTTTGCTCGGTGACCCTGTCCTGGGTTTTTTGTTGTAGTTTTTTTTTGGCAAGATGTGTTCAGAGGGAGTTTTCCTTTGACCTTCTTTGAGGCTGAGAGAGTATGACTTGCCCATTGGGTTTCTATGGCTCAGTAGGCATTTGAACCCTGGTCTCTCTTGTCTTATAGACATAATATAAATACCTTATTTTGCTATTGCAACCCATTTTCTTGTCCTATGTTCAGTGGACAGTATCATAATTATTGTTTTCTCTACAGAAGCTCTAATTAAATAGTAAAGCAAGAGGTAATAAAAGTAATTGTTGGGTCTCCTCCTCAGCTATATAAAGTTTCAAAGCAACCAGTGTATATAAGTACAGTGGTACCTCTACTTACGAATGCTTCTTCTACCGAAAAATTTGACTTACGAAACGTGCCTCCTGAAAAAATTTGCTTTGACTTAAGAAAGCTTTCCAACTTACGAAATTGGCGCGAACGAGCTGCTCTCCGAATTTCGTGGCATGCCATTGGTTAGCGAAATCTAGCAAAGCAGCACTGTATTGGCTAGCGAAAGAGGAAGTGTTTGCCTAGCGAAATTCAGCTAAGCAGCACTGTTTGGGCTTGCGAAAGAGGAGAGGAAGTGTGGCTAGCGAAATTGGTGGCTTCTGAGATCCAGGAAGGTAGGACTTGTGGCTTGTGGCTTTTTGGCTTGTGATATTTGTGGCTTCTGATCTCCAGGACTGTATTTTTGGCTTCTGATATTTTTGGCTTTTGATCTCCAGGACTGTATTTTTGGCTTCTGATATTCAGAATTGTATTTTTGGCTTGTGATATTTTTGGCTTTTGATCTCCAGGATTGTAATTTTGGGTAATGTAATATGTTTGTATTAGAGGTACTTAACAAAATAACCCTGTATTATACATTTGTATTGAGTTGTAGCTTGAATCTGGGGGCCTGGAATGGATTAGGGCATTTCAATGTTAAATTTGCTTCTACTTACGAAATTTTCTACTTACGAAATGGCTGTCGGAACGAATTAATTTCATAAGTAGAGGTACCACTGTAAATGCTGATACTATGGCTAGAATAAGCAACAGTGTTTAGGAGAGGCTAGTGTTCATGCACTTTAATTCTGGTCCTTTCCTTCTGCTGCTCTTTTTCTTTTCTTTTTTAATGCCCATTTACTGTGACTTTTGCTCTCTCTCTTTTTTAACAGCAGCAAATGTTTGAAACTATGTGTAATTCACTACCACAAGAAGTAGTGACTGATACAAACTTGGACACTTTTAAAGGGGGGTTGGGTAGATTCTTGATGGCCAAGGCTATCAATGAATACTTGTCATGATCAATATACATATACACCCTCCCGTACCAGAGACAATATGAAGGACAATGAAGATTTCACTGTTTTGCTTAGAAAAGTGGTATCTCTCTAACCATAATGTAAGTATTACATAAAGAAAAACAAGCAGAAAAATACAGGAGGTTCTCTTTTAATGTAACTCATAGAGCTTTGACATTTATATTATACAGACCCACCTTTTATCAATATTGGTATGCCTCTCACACAATCTCATCCAAGGGCCAAACTAAACATGACATGGGAGACCCATGAAAAGCATTGTCATCAATCTTGTATAAGAAATAAATATGCCTCTATTACAACTATGGAGGAGATCCCACACTGAGAAATGTGTTAAGTTCCACACAGGGGGAACTGTAACATGTCTCCTTCTCACCCTCCCAACCTGTTTTTTAGTGGCTATAAACACTCCTCCAACATGCCCATTTACTGGCTGATGGGGGCAGGGGTTGGTTTGGGGTGGAGGAGTGTCCACACACGTTCACATAGCTGAATGAAAAACAATGACACCATCCTCTGCAACCTCTGGAGGATGCCTGTTGCTGTTTCTCTATCTATTGGAACATAGCTGGATGTTGTTCTATTTCTTCTTCCCCACTTTCCACCAGCTAGTAAATGGGCAGACTATGGGGAGAGGGTTACAGCAGCTAAAATATAGGATTTGAGGGAGGGATTTGGTCATTGCATGGTTGTGGAGTGGTTGGGCCTCGGCAGACGGCTTATTGAGCCGTCTCCAAGGCAAGGAAGAGGAGGGGCAGCCGCACGCACGGCGCCCCTTCCTCTTCCCGAGGTCGTCCTCGGAGCCGCCGGCCCTCCGCACGTCCAGCGCTCCGGGGACAACTTCCCGCCGCAGCAACCGCACGCGCTGCGGCGGAAAAGTCAGTGAAAGTGCGCCCGACGCTTTTAGGGCGCACTTTCACTGACTTCTGAAAGGAGCGCTATTTTTGCACTCCTTTCAGAGGCACCGACGGTGCGCCGCGGTGCGACTGCTCCAGTCCCGCGGCGCACTGTCGCAAGGCGTCTTGGACGCCCTCGTCTGCTTCCCCCCGTTAAATCATTAAACTGGAAATTGCAAGATCCAAATAACAGTCCACACTGAGCTGTGAAACTCACTGCAAGACCTCAACCTCACAGGATTGGTGTAAGGATGAAGCAGAAAGTGCCTTGCACTCAATGGAAGAGAAGTGGTAAATTAACAAAGTAGCACTAGTAACACTTCCTCTTTGGATACTGGCATAAAAACATAACAAGAGACCTGGCTGATTCAGTCTGCATTTGTGATTTTCCCCTTTCTTTATTTTACAAAAAGTGTGGCAGAAGCTATCTAGATCAGGATCAGAAAACTAGCATGGAAGTTAACATTAGCTTTAACCTATTTCTCCCAGTTGCGGTCCCAATCTAGAGTTCAGTCCCCACACCTGCCATGTGTACATGACAATAAATCTCCTTCTAAAGTGAAAAGAAACCTTTTCACATGCAAATTGCAGGTGCACCCTGCCATACTTTGATCAGCAGGACAACAGAGGAGAAAGGGTTAATATTCTGTGTGTCTCACAATATGATCCCCATCTCAAGCAAGTCTCTAGTATTTACATTTGAATAAGAAGAAAAAGCAGAAACATCTGTGCTTGTCTGTGTGCACGCCTTCAAGTCACCTGTAAACTCATGGTTTACTAAGCCTATATACCCTGAAGGTGCCAGTTTCTGTCTGATATAGGGAGCTAAGCAGCATTGGGCCTGGTTAGTACTTGGATGAGGGACCACCAAGGAGTATCAGGTGCTGTAGGCTATATCTGAAAGAAAGGCAATAGCAATCTACTTCTGGATTCCTTACCTAAGAAAAAACTATAAAATTCATGGGGTTGCCACAAACCCACAAGCAACTTGAAGGTACAGGCACTCACATGCACACACTATTGGGTATTACACTATTTTGCAAAAGGAATGTCACTAATATTATTGTTACTTCCAAATGAAACACATTACAGGTAATGCTGCTATTTGCAATGTGCTGCTTCTTGGCTCTTCATGTCTTCATGATGCTGAGTTTCATATCTGGCACAGTTTTAGCTGTTAAGAAGCAAGGGAATTAATACAACACTCAGCTGCCTAGGAACCTCTACTCTGGAGAGTGATGGACAAAACATAGTAATGTGCATCAAGATACCAGGGTCAGATCAAATCGTGCCTCAACATGGGGCTGCAGCATACCCTCAAATAAATGGAAATAAAGTCAGATACCTAGGTACAAGAGTAAGCTCAATTTTGAATTTTGTAGGCCATATCCTATGATCACTCTGGTCACATTTCCAGCTTTGTTCTCCCACCTCCCTCTAACTGCTTTGCTTGTTATAAAATAAATGAGTCAAAGAAGATCTCAGAGATCAGTAACTGTAAGAACAAACAAGTGTGTGTATCTGTAATTCCCACATCTAGAGCTCATTTTTGTAATGGTTGCAGGTACAACAGGAAATGCCTAAGTGACAGAATGTCACACCACACTGTTTCCACTGTTACAAAATGTTCTTTTCTAATGTCAAGGCACTTCAGACTCTGGCACTCTTGTGACAATTTTCTCAGCAGCCCAATTAAATCCCCATTGGCATTAATACAGTTGGTAGGTAGAAAAATTAAAAAAGGAAAGAAGGTGGTGGAGGTTGTCGAAGTACATTTTTTAAAGCATCTAACCTTTTCCTGCAGGCAGAGAGGAGGACATTGCCTGGAGGACCCTGTTTCCTGAATAAAAACAAGCTTTGAAAAGTTTTGGCAGCTAGCATGGTAATGAGCCAATTTCTATTGACACGTTATCTTCAAAGGTGAACTCTTGGGCAGCAAAGAGGCAAGATTCAGTGCCAGTCTCATACAGAGAGAAAATATCGCCTTTGTCCATTCTCATGCCAGCATGATTAAGATATATACATATATACATAAATATATATAGATATCTGTAGTGTGCGGCTGACACACAATTGATCTCAATCAACAAAAATGATTTAAAACACCTGCCAGCTAGAGCATGTGGCATCAGGAATTTAAAAGAGCTGGGGCTTCTGAGGTAGGTTTTTGGAAGTCCCGATAGCTAATAGAAAGATACTATGAGGCAGGGGTAGGCAACCTTTTTGAGCCGGGGGACAAGAGGGGGGGCCGAAGCACCAAAAATAAATAAATAAACAAATATTTTTTTTTTAAAAAAAATAATGCATGCACACTCTCTCAGCCCCAGAAAAGCCATGGCAAAACCACTGTGGAGATTTTGCCAAGAAAACCCCAAGAACAAGTAATAACAACAATAATCAATATCATCATGGCGGGCGGTGGCAGCAGTGGCAGGATCAGGCCTTAGGTTGCCTTAGGTTGCCTACCCCTGCTATGAGGGATTACAGGCCTTAGGTTGCCTACCCCTGCTATGAGGGATTACACTTACTACATTACAGTACCAAGCTGAAAGCTATGCTTGCCACACAGTTCAGATCTTTGACTAACTTTAGCAAGACAAATTGCAAGTGTAGGTTCCTAACATGAATGACAGGGGCCACGTTGTTGATACTACTGTTAAGCAATTGGAAGTCAGAGTCTTTGGACTTTTTCACATGGGAGGCAAGCGTCCTCCTCCCGTGAATAAAGCGGCATTTAATCCCGTCAATATCCTGCAAGAGCGAGAAGATTTTCAGATGACATCCCCAATGTCGCCATTATTGGGACATTATCCTGTGAATAAAGCAGCAAAATCATGTTGGGAAGATGTTCTGGGATTGCAGTAATGCTGCAGGCCATTTATACTATCTGGAGGAGGAGCAAACTAATTTTGTAAAGCCAGCCACTGGGGGATGAGAGCAGCCTTGGACATTTCCAGTTCTATTATTCAACTGCTCTGTATCAGTTGAGCTCTACAGATCTTCTGCTTAGATTCTGCTCAGTCATTGTTTGATAAGTATGTTATTATTAATTCCAGATAAATCTTTTTCTATTAAGGAAGATACTGTTGCACTGTAGTGGAACAACACATTTTACAGTCAGATAGTCCCCCATCCAACCCTTGGCATCTCCAGATAAAAAGTCAAGCAAAAGGTGATAGGAAAGATAGAGTGTATCTGGGCTTGATGAGCTACCACTCAGCCCCAGAATATGCAAAACTTACTTTTTTGGACTACAGACACATACTGGCTAGAGGGATTTTAGCAACTGTGGTCCCAAAAAGTAACTTTTGCAAACTCTGTGTCCAGGAGCACTCTGGAATAAAGGGAAATGTTACATTTTGGAGCAGGGAGGAAATAACGGTTGCCTGGCAATTGTTCTGGGCTGCCCATATTTCTTTTCTGAAGCTATCTAATTCCAGCTTGATTAGCTAGTTGGCACTACAATTGTTTCTATAGCTTTTCATTTCCTCCTTAATGTCAACTTGCACTTTAGCATTTACTCTCATGGGACTCTTAATCTGAATTGAACTTGGCAGACTTACACGGCTGTTGTGACAGGATAATTAGATATTTGTCACAGTTTCAATTTTATCTGAACAGCTGTTTGTAAAAGCAAATGTAGTATTATTATTATAATTGCTCCTCTCCTGAGCCAAAAGCAACTCTGAAGATACAGCAGCAACAACAAAAAAGGAACAGATCTACTAGTTAGAACCTGCTGTAGCAAGTCCCCAAATTAAAGTAGTCTGAGAGCTTTAGCCACCAAAGAAGAAAAATAACAGTCTGATCCTTTAAGGCAGGAATGTGCAGCTCTCCAGATGTTGTTAGACTAACTTCTGTCAGCCCTAGCCAGCATTATCAATTATGTCAAATGATGGGAGCTGTAGTACAGCAATATTTGGGAAATGATACATTCTCTATTACTGTTTTAAGAGCTGGCAAAGACATATTTTCTTTGTGAAGCTAACTGCACTGTCTTCAGGGGTGGGGAACCTTTGGCCCTCCAATATTCTGTCTTACAACTCCCACAAACCATACCAGTGGGATATGTGAAAGACCAAACACCTTGGAAGCCAAAGGTTTCCCACCCATCTTATACAATGACATATTTTTTCTGCTCCTAGCTCTTCCCCTTTCAGGAGCAAAATGCTTTTCTTTCATTCCCTTTCTCATTCTCATTCTCTCTCCTTCCTTTCTTCCTTCAGTCTGTTAATCTGTTATTTTCTGTCACATAATAAACAATGACTTCCCGATCATGAACAATAAAAGCTGAAAAACACAAAACAACCAACTAGAGTCCTAAATATCAGAAGAAGAAAAACAACCACCATATAAAATTAAATACATAACAATAAGCTGAATAACACACACAAAAAAAACATTTTAAAAGGAAATGTAAAAACACTGAAGATCTTTAAACTACATTGAGATGCCTGAAAACATTACCATGTGTGTCACTGAAAAGACCAAAATAAGGATGCATAGTAAGCCTCTCTGAGAAGAGAAATTCTACAGTTGTGGTGCCATCAATAAAAAGACTCTTTCTCGTGTAGTTACTTGACATATTTTATTTCAGAAGAGCCCCTGGAGACAGGAAAATTTGCAAGGAAAAAAATGACACACATTCAGTCAACTGACATCAAAGCATTTGTTGTTGTGTGCCTTCAAGTTGTTTCCAACTTATGGTGACCTTAAGGAGAACCTATCATGGGTTTTCTTGGCAAGATTTGTTCAGAAGAGGTTTGCCCTTGTCTTCCCCTGAGTTTGAGACCTTGCCCAAGATCACCCAGTGGGTTCCATGGCCAAGCAGTGAATCAAACTCTGGTCTCCAGAGTCAACCCCAAATCACTACACTGTGCTGGACCTCAAAACATACAGGACTTTAAAACTTAAAAACAACATTTCAACTGAGTCCTCAAAATGCTATTTCAGATCAAAACTATGGCAAAATCAGGAATGAACAACTATAGCCCTCCAGATCTTTTGGTCTACAAGTACTAGCAGCCTAAGGCAGTGCAGCCAGTGGAGAGGGATTGTGGGACTTACAGTCCCAAAACATGCCCTCTCCCCTTGGAGGCCCAATTGTCACTAAAGAATGACTTCATTCTGGCAGCAGGTAAAAGCATGACCTTTTATAGAGGCCTAATTGATGAGACACAGGGCCTCGGCAGACGGCTAATTGAGCTGTCTTCCGGGCCCGGAAGAGGAGGGGCAGCCGCACGAGCGGCACCCCTTCCTCTTCCTGAGGTCGCCCTCGGAGTCGCCGTCCGTCCGCATGGCCGGCGCTCCGCGGATGACCTCACGCTGCGGCGACCGGACGCGCCGCGGTGTTTGAGTCAGGGAAAGTGCGCCCGCCACCTTTAGGGCGCACTTTGCCTGACATCTAAAAGGAGCGCCAATTTGGTGCTCCTTTTAGAGTCGCCGGAGGAGCGCCGTGGTGTGGAGGCTGAGCTCCGCCGGCGCTCCGGACCAGGGCGTCCCCGACGCCCTGGTCTGCAGAGGGGGACAGTGGCTCAGTGGTTAAGATGCTGACTCTGATGACTGCAAGATCGGCAAGTCAGCAGGTCAAGGCCCAAGCGCCATGTGACGACGTGAGCGCCTGTCATAGTCCCAGTTTCTGCCAACCCAGCAGGTCAAAAGCATGTAAAAGTGCAAGCAGATAAATAGGTACCACTTTGATGGGAAGGTAACAGCATTCTGTGTAGTCATGCTGGCCACATGATCACAGGAGATTATCACACGGGAGAGGAAAGCATCCTCCTCCCATGCTTAATTCATGTTAATTGTGCAATCGGGGGAAGATTATCACACCCCATGCACATATCCTGTCCTCCCATCCAAAATCAGTAATGGACCCATCATTGGGTATTAACGGGAGTTCCTGTTAATACCCAATGATGGGTCCATTACTGGTTTTGAATGGGAGAAGGACGGGATGCGCACAGGGGTATGTGATCCCCTATCATGCTAATAACACCAATTAAGCAGGGAGAGGCGGGAAATATAAATAAATAAATAAATAAATTATTATTATTATTATTATTATTATTATTAGCATCTCTACAGAGTCGTCTTTGACAATGCTGGCTCTTTGGCTTAATAACAGAGATGAGCACCACCCTCTACAGTTGGACATGACTTGACAACCTTGTCAAAGAGAAAACCTTTACCTTTACTTTTACTTGATATATTCCAAAATATACAAACACATTGTTTCTGTTATAAACTTTTAAACCTGTTTTAACTTGTTAATTGTTTAGCATGGTTTTAGGCTAAACAATTATATTCCAAATCTGCACCATTTTCTTTTCTTTTCTTCCATAATACAGACAAGGTGTATTACTTCTAGATCTTGCTGGCATATCAGGGAATTTTCCTTTTCATTCTTCTTGGATAGGGAAGACAAACTTATGGCATACTTAAGTTAAACATAGCAGAGCTGGAATAAAAGTTACTTGATATTTTACGTTTGGCTTATTTCCACGGGGAAGAGAAAAGCCAAGATTTTAAAAAAATATATATGTTAATTTCATGAGTTTTTAAAACTGAGTTGCTTTATCAGGAAAACTTTGTGAAGAAGAGAAAAATGAGATTGCTGTGGTGCATCAGACAGGGAGATTAGTTGTCACATAAACCTCTGGAGTTTAAAACTCTCAAGGATTCACCAGAGTTTGAAAAGTCCTCTTTTTCAGTATAATTCTTAGAATCCTCTGCTATCAGTGACAATGCCCACTGGGAGACTGGGAGAGCTTTAGTCAAAAAAGTAATTCTTCAAAGTGCTAGTAATCATTAGCCATTTACAATCAGAGACAAGATCTCTTGTCTTGTCTGTCTTGTCTTTTTGTTTGTGAATTCACCAAAACCAGTTACTGTATTGTTTAGAAATCTTATTTGTAAGGTGCATTTTTGCAGGCAAAAGTATTAAAACAGAAGGAAAGGTAACATAAAATAAAATTTCAAGATAAGAGATGTGACTGGTTGAAGTTCCCCTGTGCTGAGTAGACAGTTTGAATATTTTGGCATAACATAACCAAATCACAGTTTAGTGTCAGGGCAGACAAAGTCTGCCAGGGGAGGGGGGGGGGGGGGATGAAGCTTCATGCTGTGACATGATTTATGATACTTCTAGATCATTACTGTCAGACCAGGACTCCTCACCATAATGTTTGGAACCTCCTCCCATGAGGATTGTAGTTCCTCCTCCCTTGGGGATTCAGCGAAAGAAACTTTACTGATTGTTTTTAGTCAAACGTCCTGGTCAATGGAAAAATACTTTATATTTTAAATAGTTTGGAGACAGAATATATTTTTAAAATCCTCTTCTCTTATATACATTGTTGTTGGTGGTGTGTACCTACAAGGTATTTCCAATTAATCGAGACACTAAAGTGAACCTATTATGGGGTTTTCTTGGCAAGATTTGTTCAGAGGAGGTTTGCCCTTGCCTTCTCCATATGTATCTGCCTGGAATTTGGTATCTTTGCAGAGGCCTTCTTGTGAGTCCACAACCTCAGCAGGTTAGGCTGATGAGTACATAGGGCAAAACCTTTTCTGTAGCAACATCTTAAGCCCATTTTCTCTCAAGGGAAATCAGGCTGGCTCTTGGCTCCATCCATACAAATGTTCTGATTGGGATTAAAACTATTGTTTTATTAGGGTGTTGGCATTTAAGTCAGTTTTTATTCAGTTTTTATACTTTGGTTTCACCATACGTTGCTTTGCCTGAACAATGAATATACAAAATTTCACTTTGTACATTTCACTTTGTACATTCTGCCTGATGGGTAGAAAAGTGAGTTATAAATGTTTTTAGTAAGATTTACCAGATTTAGCTAGAGGAGGAGGAGGAGAGGAACAACAACAAGAACAACATTATTACTGAATCTGGGCCCACTTCTTGGGTAAAACTTGACCCAAGGTGGGTCATAACAACATATGTGGGATTAAGAAGTGGTCTGAAAAGGCTGTTGACTACTGATATATGCAAGATCCATTTCAAAGGGAAGACACTAATCATTTTTAAGCTGGTCTTCCCATTAAAACAATCTGAATGACTGGTCCATTCTTCAGAACTAAATGGTGCAGAACACCATTTTCTTCTTGAGTTAGTACAGTAGTACAGGATTAGCTATCTGCCTTCTGTCTATCACTATCTGCCTTCTGTTTTATTTTTTAATGTACCCCAGTGTGAGATCTATGAAGCAGTTCCTCATATCATCTATATAACTCTCAGTTATTTCAGAGATCAGTGACAGAAGACTGAAGGAAGGAGGTTTTAAAAACCTGTGTAACTTGAACTGATGTAATTGTTAACCCAAACAGGCTCATTTCCAAATGCATGTGGGTCAAAAGTAATGGCCCTTCTCAGAGCAGCTGTGGGGGATACTGTTTACTTTCTTTCTTGGCTTAAAAGCATTTGACACTGAGGAGAGATCTGCTGCATTTTAATGTATGCTAATGCCCTTCAGAGCAATAACTTCTGATGGATTCAACAGTACTCAGTGGATAAGAAAGAGCTCCAACTAGGCTTTACACAAGTAGCCACTGGCTTCAGCATGATACCTGTTAGCCTAAAAACTGATCTATCAATCTAAATAATATATTGAGTTCCCAGAAGTTCGTGGAACAAATGGTGTAAATTATTCTTAAAAATGAATGTTTTTCAGAACCGTTGGATTGGATCCAACATTACCTCCAAGCTCCATATAAAAGTGTGAACTCAGGAAACTTCAACCAGTCATGGGGAGTGGTGCTGGTGGAGAAATTTCCCCCAATACTTGCAATATCTATAACAGAACTGGCAAACTGCAAAAGGGAGGAACCTGGGAAGCATTCCTTTTGTCAGACCAGTGCAAAGAAGGGCCTTTGCAGACTGCCAGAAATAGTGCAAATTGAGTCCACTTTAAGGGTTAGGGTTAGGGAATCATGGGAACTGTATTTTATTGTGGCATCAGAGCTCTCTGACAGAGAAGGCTCAATGTCTCAGAAAAAAAATTCCCATGATTCCCTAGCACTAACCCTAACCCTTAAAGTAGACTCAATTTGCACTATTTCTGGCAGTCTGCAAAGGCCCTTAATGAGAACTCTCACTACAGAGCTTCTCACTTATTACCACTTCAGATTCACTCACAGCCTCTCTGACCATTTTTAAGTTCCTATAAGGGGTGATAGGAGCCAGCGTTTTATAGTGGTTTAAGTGCTGGACTAGGACACTTGGAAACCAGGGTTTGAATCTGCACTCAGCCATGGAAACCTCCCAGATGACCTTGGGCAAGTCACACTCTGGGGGGTTGCAGACTGCCAGAAATAGTGCAAATTGAGTCCACTTTTAGGGTTAGGGTTAGTGCTAGGGAGTCATGGGAATTGTTTTTTTTTCTGAGACATTGAGCCTTCTCTGTCAAAGAGCTCTGGTGCCACAATAAAATACAGTTCCCATGATTCCCTAGCACTAACCCTAACCCTAAAAGTGGACTCAATTTGCACTATTTCTGGCAGTCTGCAACCCCTGTCTCTCAGCCTTAGTGGAAGGCAAGGACAAGCCCTCTTTAAACAAATTCTGCCAAGAAAATCCAGTGATAGGCTCATCTTAGGGTTGCCATAAGTAAAAAATGACTTGAAGGTACACAAGTGAGGGGAAGGAGGATGAAGGAAGCTGAATGATATTTTAGGCAACATAGGGCTTTTGCAGACTGCCAGAAATAGTGCACACTAAATTGAGGCACTGCCCTGGCTCAGTGCTAGGGAATCATGGGAACTGTATTTTTTTCTGAGACATTGAGCCTTCTCTGTCAGAGATCTCTGGTGCCACAATAAATTACAGTTCCCATGATTCCCTAGCACTGAGCCAGGGCAGTGCCTCAATTTAATGTGCACTATTTCTGGCAGTCTGCAAAGGCCTTTAGGCAATCATCACTCAGCTCTCATGTCACTATAGGCAACTTACCCAACCATTATGCAGATCTCTCCAATGCCTTTACTCACTATTGGCTTTGGATGTTGAGTGCCAATATGTGCATGCCTTCTTTTCAAGAGAACAGTACTCTAAAAGTTTTAATGTAAACTGTAAGGAACGTATGTGTCCCAAACTCTCACCCAGCAGTGAAAAGAAGGAACATGCAAGGAACGCAGGATGAACTAGAAGTATATAACCATACCCTCCCTTTGGATGATGATGATGATGATTTTCAATATATTATGGATTTTTTTAAAAAAAAACCTCCATCCTCTGGATGAGACTAAAATGTTACTGCTGGTACTGGGAATTGCTACTGAATATTTCAAGACAACAGAAGTACTGTATGGTTATTTTTAAAAAATCCTTAAGACTACAGCAGTAAATGCAGCAGATAAGGGCAACATTTGCTGTGCCTGGAAGAGTCCATGGTGAAACCAGGGCTAGTTCTCCTATTAGGCAGAGTTTCAAATTGATGCATTCAAACATCAAGAATGGGCAGTAAATTGTGGAATGTATTATGAATTATTACTGTAAAACATATTACTGCTGAAGTTTTGCTATGAGGTAGGCAGAGATGCTTACAGGGTTTCCATCCCTACTCTTTTGTTTCATATGCCAAAGTAGGCTTATGGTCTTTAAGTACCATGTACTTTGACTTGGGGTGAGAGATGGCGAGCACCACCTGCTGCTTTGCCTCAAACATCAAAATGTTTTGGAAAAGCACTATTCAGTGGCAATGGGGAGCAGATCTCCCCTTTCCACTGCAGACACTCCAAAAACTGTTCATGAGAGCCTCCAGAGAAAGCTAAGGATGATTCTCATTCAGTTTCAAGTGCTATCTTGTGAAAGGGAAGGGAAGGATGTTCCATTGCACTGGATACCCCCCATGGATTTAGAACAGGGGCACATGTGGCCCCTGAACCTCACTTCTGCCACCAGCATAAATCAGTGGGACTTCAACTCTTCCATTTTGTGTCCTCCAAAGCCTGCCTCTACCTCCATTTTTATTTTTTTTCCAGGCAAACTTTTGGGCCCTTTTTGCCCCCAAATAACCCTAAATGTCAGAAAACCATCCATTGATGTGATATTTTAGCTTTCCACACACCTAATTCCCCCATACATATTTTCAGCTGAAAATCAGCTGAACATGGAGACTGGAAGTAACATCATTTCTGGTGCATCCAACTATTGTCCCCTGTGTTTTGTGGAGACAGAACGTCAGGAACTGAATCTTTCAGCTTGTCTGCCATGGTCTGGAGTGTTAACCTAAAAGGGTATAGCTTCACATGCTTGTTATTTGCTGGCATTTAATGTGTTATACAGTATTGTGGGTAAATTATGGGACATCCAGTGGTGTCTTAATTGTTAAAAACTGTTGACCACATTCCTTTGTGGTTAACAAGCAGAAGGAAGGGAGTTGAGAGGCTGCCTCAACAAGATCTAAGGTCAGTCTCTTAAAAACTCCTGTAGTGACGAAGAAGGGAAGCTCCCATTAAAAAAAAGTTTTACTTTTATAACAAATTGAAAAGATAGCCTGCCAAAGTTTTTAAATTATATATGTCAGGGATGATGGGAGTTGTAGCTCTTCACCTCTGGCTCTAACTCACCAACTTGTTATGCAGCAGAGCTGACCAGCTTTGATCAGTGGTTGATGCTTCTTTCCCAAGCAGCAGAGTTTCAGAGAATAGGCTGAAGACCCTGACAAACTCTCCAAGCCTTCTCTCTCTTCTTCCTGAGATGTCTCCAAACTTCTCCAGGATTCTTCTGGTTCTTGTATCTTCCCTCAAGACACCAGACAACTCAGTAGTCTTATATAAAAGATCTACTTTATTCTACTATATATAAATACTATATGCCCTACAAATCACAATCTCTACTCCACCAAAATACTCCACACTACACCACAATATGCATTGGCAAACATTGCACTTATAGCCATTGTTAGTCACCACCCACTAGTCAGTTTCCACCCAGTGGGTGTGTACATTCATTTTGATTGGTTTACATAGATCATCCCATACTTAAGACCAACCCAAGTATTTCATCATTTTACCTTGACTACTTAATGAATCTCAGGTGTTTGCAATCTATAACAGGTGTTTTCAGTATACACTCTATAACTTTGTCCTTGGCTCTCAAGGCTTCCAAATTACATTATCCTTTTCACCTGTGTAGCTTCATGATTGCTCCTGCTTAATCACTGTGACTTTCACATACACATTTTATTTCTATTACTGTAAGTCCCATGTTGCATTTTCCTTAACAATATATGCTTTAATTGTGTTTTGCTAATGCTTGCAGGTTAGTTCTGACAGCAAATGTCTGTGATAAACACCTATTGTTTCTAAATATAGGTTTTCTCAGTTTTCACTACTAAAGTCTAGACTTCTGAACTAAGGGATTCCTATACATGACACCCATGGGAATAACATAGGGGTGAAAACTGGCCCCTGGTCTTCCCTGTGCAGTTTTCCACTCCTGATTTCGATTGGACTGTGATTGTATCCTTACATTTCAAATGTATGACATTCTTGCTTCTAAACAGCAGACTGCCAGTACGGAATCATGTAATCCTCCAGATATGGTTGGACTGCAATTCCCATCAGCCTTAGTCAATTACAGCCTAAGCTGAGAAATGCTGTGTGGGTACAACCAGATTTGGAGGTCTGTATGATTCCCACCCCTTCAAAAAGACCATGGCATTCTTTAAAACATGTCTTGCTTGGTTTAGAGATTAAACAACCCCCACTTCTTTCTACAGAGGCAAATCAGAGGTCACAAGAGAAAGGTAAAAGCATAATTGTTCATAATTTTCGAAATACTGCACGATCCCTCTGTGATATAAGCACTTCCTCTCACACAAATGGCAATTCCCTCATTTTTAAAAAATAATGTACAAGAGTCATTGAGCCACCTAAATAAAGGAAAACCACATGAGTGAAAAGCATATGGGGACAGATTTCGAGTTCTAAGATTCAAGCCGTTCAGTTGAATGAAGAAATGATTGCTGTGTTATATGCTATTTCATGAGATTTCTCCTTGGCCAGTGCTAGGTGTGCACTAGACCATTGACTTTGGCAATGTGTACATTCAAAACATTAGATTTAAGGCTGTATATTATGAAAAGGATACTATGCAACTGGAATCACTTAGGGCTCCAATCATGTTTTACAAAAGGGGAAGGATTGTCACTAGGTAAAAAAGAAGTTCAAGTCTTCCCTCTGCCAGGGTGGTGGAATCTAAGAGCTTCAAGGTTCGGTGAGAATGACCTAGACTGCAAGCACGTTTACGCCCAGTCTATTTCCTCCTCAGCATCCTCTCAATGCCACAGGGGCCGAGTTTTATTTCGTTTACATATGCCACAAAATTACTCCCAACAGAAGGATATTGCATTACCCATATGCAGATTTTCAGCCAAGGAGCTGAACTTGAGGACAACCCTCAGGGGAATCATGTCACAAAGAAAAACAAATTTTGTAGGCAAATCAAAAAGAAACAGGGGAACTACCGTGGCATTAATTTCAGCTATAGGATTCAACAGATTTGCTCACAGAAGGCTGTCCTATATGTGATGGTGAGCAATAAGTCTGAACCACAATTAAAAGCAGATCCAGCTATTTCTTTTAATTTACTGAATGAGAACAATTCTGAGTAAAGTTCTCCCGTGAATCAAAAGTCACATTCTGCCCCACTGTTGGTTTCAGTTGTTCTCAACTGAAAATCAAGTCTGATATCCTGGCCAGCTGGTTTTGGGGCCCTCTTTAACAGACACTGCCAATTATCCCAAATTTGGCTAAATCATATGCAATGTTCTTTTGATAGGTGTCCATTCAGCTAAGACTAACAGTTCTCAATCCCTTCTCAGTTGTCAGGATTTCAGAGCATGCAACTGAAAACCTAAAAAAGGCTACTAAAAGTATCCTGCCATCCCTTCTGGAATAAATTTAAAGACAAGTGAATTACTGAACAGAACGTTTTAAGAGTAGAAATGTGTTTCCCATTCTGAATATATATTACCAAAAAGCGAGATGTTAGGACAGCAGGATTAGCCTCCTATACCCTGCTACTGCTCAACACCATCTCCTGGAACAGTGATTTATACACCAAGTGTCAGAAAGTTCATTATCTCAAAAGATGAAGTAGAGGCAGCTTAACAGAGGCCTACCCCAGGGCATGAAACAATGGCTAAAAGGGGAGGAAGACCAAAAGAGAATGAGAAAAATTGAAATGAAAAGCACAAAGATGCAACGAGTTAGAGGGGAAAGGCCAAAAAGATGCAGTTAGGAAGTCAAAAAAGAAAACGTAGTACATTTTCTCTCTCCCTCTCCCTCTTAAATATATGAAACAGAGGTGTGCCATTCGATGACATTCATCTTGCATTTGAAATCAGACCTGAGGCGTGTGTGTGTGTTTGGCCGGCTAAAGTGGCACAATGAAAATCATTACAGTCATATCATGCAGGAATACACTAAAGATCTTCAGCCAACGATTTTCCTGTACATCACTATACCATTCCTCACTTCTGCAACCTTCACTGCTGTCACATTCAAAGCTTGCAAAAGTTACTTTTGCAGACTACAACTTCCAGAATCCCCAAGCCAACATGACATTTGAACATACTGATGGGGATTCTGGGATATGGGTCAAAAAGTAACTTTTCCAAGCTCCGGTGTTTCTCTTCTTCCCTAAATTCCTCTGATATCCTCAATTCTAGATTTTCTTTCACAGGTCCCTCTGATTTACAGGACATGCCTGCTTAGGATCTTGAATGTTGCTTTCTTTGTTCCTTTTTCCTCTCCATCCCAATATTTTTCTGATCATACTGCTTATCTCAGAAATTTTACCAGTGTTCCTCTCTGAAGGGACTCTTCCAGCTTTCCTTGTTAACTGAGGTATATCATACGCTGAGCACTGAGAAAAAGCCTACTCAGCCCTGGCACCTCATTTGTGAAATTCCCTCCCCAGACAGGCTTCCTTTACACCAGCATTGTTATTATCTTCTCTTTTAGATTTTTTTAAAACATTTTCCCAGGTTTTTCAGTGCATTTTAATATATAATGGGCCCTCCACATTTGCTGGGATTAGGAGTACAGGATCTCCATGAAAATGGGAAAACTTCAATTAAAAATTACGTACATTTAAAAAAAAAAACAACCCTGAAAGAACACCTCTCTAGGAATTTCTTGGTCCTCCAGTGCAACTCTATGTTCAATATCTGCCAGAGGTTAACAACAGAATTGTGCTGGAGGACCTAGAAATGTCTAGGGAAGTGTTTTCTCAAGGAGTCTCTAGGGGCCTTTACAGACTGCCAGAAATAGTGCAAATTGAGGCCACTTTAACTGTCCTGGCTCAGTGCTAGGGAATCATGGGAATTTTTTTTTTTCTGGGACATTGAGCCTTCTCTGCCAGAGAGCTCTGGTGCCACAATAAACTACAGTTTCCATGATTCCCTAGCACTGAGTCAGGGTAGTTAAAGTGGACTCAATTTGCACTATTTCTGGCAGTCAAAGGCCCTAGGTCTCCACCATGACTATGGTCAACTTCCAGCAGAGTCATGCTGGAGGACCTAGAGATTCCTAGAGAGAACATATTAATCAAATATGCAAATAATTTTTTTTCCAAAAGTCAAAGCCACAAATGTGGAGGGCCAACTGTAATCATGGTTTTTCAAAACATGTTGCTTATGTCAAATATCTGCACCTATGTATTAGACCTCCGTCTAAGCTAAGCTGAAAGGCAGCATAGACTTTTATTTTATAGCTCAGAAAGCAGGCTTCTTATTTGTATATATTCAACAATGAAAGAGGGCTAAGTTTTCATCATAGCTTTTTAAATAAATTCTGTTCTTTTCCCAAACTGCAAGTCTAAACTAAGACAGACAATAAAACATGTAAACGTATCATTAAACTAATCTAAATAACTAAACAGAAAAGTGTTTTTCTAACTCATCTATTCCATGAATTAATGAATAAAACCTTTCAATAAATCTGTTATTCTGCTGACAAGTTCTTGTTCATAATATGTAAATTTAAATATTAAAATCTTTTCACTCATCTCCCTTAACCTTGGAATATTTTTGTTCTACCAGAACTGGGTAGTTGATAAATATTTTAGCTGTCATCAGTAAAGAACTAATCATCAGTAAGTCAACATACTCTACAACTGTATTCAATATTCATATCAGTACAGACTTTTAAGACTCAAATAGTAGTCTGGTATTATTCTACTTTATTTTACCACTGAAGTTTTTGCATTACTTTATGTATCTTGTGAAACCAAGTGATTTCTGTGAAGTGTAACATTTCAGAGCTTGGAAAAAGTATATTTGGACTGTAACTCTCAGAATCCCAGTGACCCTGGTGGCTGGATGATTTTGAGAGCTGTATTTCAAAATATCTTTCCCAATCGCTAAAGAAGCAGCAACAGGAGTGTATAAATCACTCAAAAGGACACCTGTGATGGATCAGACCACATGCCTATCCAGCCTAGCATTTTCTTCATGCAGTGCCCCTGGAAAACCCAAAAACAGAATATAAGGACAACAAAATTCTCCCACTTGTGCTGGACAGTAATTGATGTGGGAAATTTGATACTGGAAGCAATATATAAATATGACCCTGGCAAAGCCTCTGACAAAGAAGTTGCTTTTTACAAACTTTTTGGGCTTGCAAAACCCTCCCATTTCTTCCTTGTCCTTTATCTATCTGGAATATTTTTTTAAAAACAGCACCCACGTTTGAAGGATGTTGAAGGAGGGCTGGATAAACACATACATTCAGTGCCAGGCTGCAGCAGTGTTTCTTGAGCTGGGAAAGAATGGGATTCTATTCCAACCAATCCTACTGTAGGTGTATATGCTTGCCTCCAATAGACAAGGTAAACAGCAGCTGCCTCCAGAATCCTTTACTGAGCATGCATGCTCCCAAAACAGAGAAACAAGGAAAGAGTATTAGCCTGCCTCACCCGTTATCCCTAGTGTGTTATAAAAGCAAAAATCTACAGGCCATAATAAAAACTTGATAAGAAAAGTGGAGACTGGTGAAAAAATAATCATCCATGATGTGTTTTGGAAGAAGCTTTCCAATGATTTCCAGTAGGTTCAAAATGTTTTTGTTTACTTACACAAGGCTTACTTGATCTAGCTGTTTGTTTTTACATGTACATATTGTTAGTTTTGGATAAAATGTTTGCTGAAACATTTTGAACTGCTTTTATGTTCTGTGATGGAGGAATCTATTCCTATTCTTTCCATGTTATTTCTACTGATAGTACCAATCTTTCTGTTAAATATGTTATGTCCAGAAATACATCTACTTTGTTAACTGAGGTATACCTATATAGGCCAGAAGTCTATTCCCATCACATAGGTGGTGCAGTGGTTAAATGCCTGTACTGCAGCCACTCACTCATAGACCACAAGGTTGCAAGTTCAATACTAGCCAGGGCTCAGGCTTGACTCAGGCCTGCATCCTTCTGAGGTTGCTAAAATGAGTACCCAGCTGTTGGGGGAGCAATGAGCTTACAGTTGTACACTACTTAGACACTGCACAGCATGGTATGAAGTGGTATATAAATGAAGCTGCTTTACTTTGCTTTGCATACTTGTGATGAGTTCTCTTATACAAGTGTAGTACTTTTTTAGGTTGCTGTGCAACAAACATATTCAGTTCATGATTATGTAAGTGCACTTCCACAAATGTAACTATTTCATATGGTCCTTAATCCCATTGTTATTGCTAGAACAAAGCCATTGAATCGACTGGATTTAACTAGGTGTGAACTCACCATTCAATAATCAATTGATTGGGTTTACTCTGACCAACATAATTCTAGCCTTCCAGTTGCACATTTTTGGATGGTATATAATTATTCATTGGTGCCTTCAATGTACCATTTTATTCACTGTATGTGGAGAAACAGTCACTGTGCACTTCCCATTAAGCAATGGAGCAACAAGCAGATACACTGGCAGATACACAATTGATTGCACAATGTTGGTATCCAGCAGATGGGTTGTGAGTACAGATCTATGACTTATGATCTCAGCTACTGTCCTCCATGAATTTATTTCATCCCTTTTAAAGTCATCCAAGTTGGTGGCTATCCCTTTATCCTGGGATACCAAATTCCATTTTTTTTTTTACTATATACTGTGCAAAGGCAATACTTATTTTTATCTGTCCCAAATCTTCCCCTAATCAGCTTCAGTTGATGATTCTAGTTTCTGCTACTTTGAAAGAGGGAAGTCCACTTTTACTACATCACACATAGTTTTATACACTATCACATTCCCCCTCAGTTCCCCACCCCAGGTAAGCTAAAGAGCCCCAAACACTGATTCATTCATGCTTGGTATCCTACCTCTTTTTAGATCCCATACCACAGGGAGGATCTGTATATTCTATCCCCACAATGGAAGAACTAGCATCAGTTCTCCTGTCACTTTCACAAGGCCTCAAATGGAAATCCCTCTTCCTTCTCCTCCTTCCACTTCTTTCAAATGTCCAAAAAGTTACCATCTAGGTTGCTATATTTATTTCTAAGTTGCTATGCTTCAGAACTGGTATCCTAATTCTGCTGGTATGTGTCAATCAGCAGAGTCTGGGAGGCAGCTACACTCAAGCTATGATTGCTAAAGTTATCTTTGCACCCAGAAAGGATGAAAAATTCTCTCTTTGTCAAGTGAAAGCTTAGATCCAGGAGAATGCAACCAAATCCATCTGTTTGCCCTAATTCCACAATCCTGCCCCTATCCTTGTGTAACAGAAAGCATCAGTGTCTACAGTTATCATGTAAATTAAAAAAAAATCCTTTTCAGTTTTAAAAAGACAAGAATATTAAGTCTGTCCTATTTTTTAAAGTGGATTCCACATTCCCATTCAATTGCAGATGTTTTTCATGCTTGAAGACAGTGGCAAATGGATAAACTATTGCATGACATAAATTTGTTTAAAGTAAAAATATTCTCGGTAATGCAGAGGGATTGCTTTAAAAGATATCACTAATAAGCAAATATATTCTCAAGAGTTGTAGGAAAACTGGATTTGCAGCACATTCTCTCGAGCCTCATTCTCCAATACATAACTTACCTGCTGTTCCCCATGTCCTTAACTTAATTATTTCCTTTTCAATTACCACACCACAAACAAAGATCTTATTTCTTCCCTCCCTCCCTCTCCCCCAGGAATGATCTGCAAAATTATTTCACACATGCTAAAAATTAAGGACAAGAAAGCTATTATGGAAGAAAATTTGCAGAAGTAAAGTTTCCCTCTCCACTCTGTTCTGAAACTCAGAGCCGTAAATACCAGAAAAAATAGTGAAATAACTAATAGACACTTCACTTCATAATCTAAATTCAACTGCTACTGCCAAGTATGCCAGACCCAGTGAACTAATGGGATTTATACAAGTTTTGGTTTACCATGCAGCAATTGAGTCAATGTGTAATTGGGGACCAACAATTGGCTTTAGTCAAATTTTTGTTATTGTTTGGTGTACACTATCTTGCTACCCAGTTATAGCTCTATGATTACTACAACAACAAGCTATGCTATCCTGGAATTTGCAGTTTAGGGCAAGTTATTTAGAAGTCTCAGCCAGAAAGCCTCCCAAAAGTAAAAATCCCTGGATTCCATGGGATGGTCCCTTGGCAGTTAAAGTGGAATCATAGTATTACAACTGTGTAATGTGCCTCTAGAAAACATAAAAGTTCAACAAACAGGTATCTGAAAACACCCAAATCATCCATGTTCATAACAGAGCTACTATTTTTTGTGGCTTACTATCCAGGGGCTTTGCTACTGTGCCATGTATGAAATGACCCTAAGTCAATGCTTCTTGGAAGCAGCACAGTTATATTTATAAGATAATGACACAGTTTTTGTTTATGACAGGGCCATGCATGCAGAGTCAATGCTTATATGTTCTCCACTAGAGCCACTATGTCAGTCAGTATCATAACAAGCCTTCTTCTCTAGATAATTTCACACTCCATAACTAAGGCCTGTAACCCATTAATTCTGCCCAATAAGGTCAATGCAGGGCTCACCCTACCATTAGGCAGAGTGAAGTAACTGCCTGGAGGCAGCAGATTTGGGGTGTCATGAAAGGGCAGTAAATTCTTAATTATCCAATTTATTATTATTGTATTTAAACTGCCAGGGATGAGGGCTTTATAGGATTTTCTGCCTTGTGCACACAATAACCTGGCTTGCTTTAGATATTACATACTTTCATTTGGGGAGGGGGGAAATGCCATTGACTGTCTTGGGCCAGCTCTGTCTCAATGTATCATAGTGTCTATGAAGTATAAGAAAGCCAAAACTTAAATGAGTACAGTTATTTCACAATCAGAACCTTTTACCTACTTACAGTGTACACCTCCCCTAAATAGGTAGCCGTTTCCTTGGATTTACATCTTTTTATTTTTGAGCATCTTGGCAAGAGTGCATCTTTCAGGCAATAGAGAAAGACCGAAGCTGGCTGGAATTTGGAGCAATGCCACTGGAGGTTGTGGTAAGGAGATCAATTACCACTGATCCAGGTGGTTTAAAACCAGAAATATTTCTATTCCAAAACAAGGCAACTTGAGATGTAAGCTGTTATGCCAAAAGTTAAATAACATGTTTCCCAAAAGAATTCTTAGGTGAAGCAAGAGTCTTCCAGATGGGTTAGTTTGTCCAGTGGTTCATTCTGGCTGTTATTAGGTCTTCCTATTACTTCCAAACTCAATGAATTACCACCACGTATACTAAATTATCAGAAAAGAATTCTCTTTCTTTCTTTCTTGGATATATATATGTAAGTTGTCCGATTCCTTCCCTCCTGCTATTCTGCCTCTTGTCCACAGAGATACTCACCCCCAATAGTGATCTTGAAAGAGCCAAATACAGAAGTTATTAAGTCTCTGTGTGAAAAAAAATATCAGTATTGAGGCAGAAGGCTAGCTGCTGGCTTGTTCAGTGATAAAGCAATCAAACTATTAAACCACCCAAAAAAATTCTGCTTTGGTTTCTTTTACCAAAGGTAAAACAGCACCAGCTCAGCAATTCAATAACAGCCTTAATAGGGCTAGGATTTCCATAGGTGTTAAAAGACGGGATTTCCTTCAACTCTCTCCTGAGACTCTAAAACATAACGTAGACCTTTTTTGTGTGTTTGTGACTATCTATCCAACTATGAGAGCCAGCATGGCACAGTGGTGTGAGTGTGAGCACTGGACTATGACTCTGGGAGACTAGGCTTGGAATTCTAGCTCAGCAATGGAAACCCACTGGGTGAACTTGGGCAAATCAGTTTCTCAGCCTCAGAAGATGGCAATGGTAAAATCCCTCTGAAGAGACTATCATAGTCCAGTGCTCAAACCACTATTTGCTAGACATATTGGTATTGGCTGAGTTTGATTTCCAGCAAATATGAGGATAATTGAAGTCACCCATCACTACTACATCTCTCCTTTCTGAGTGTGTGGTCATCTGTTCTAGAAAGGCATCATCCAATTCCTCATTTTGACCTGGGGGTCTGTAGTAAACTCCCACAATAACATCCCTGTTGTTTCCTTCCCCCTTTAATTTTTATCCAGATGCTCTCCACTTGATTTCCAGGATTTAAGTCTTGGATCTCTTCACCGGTGTAAACATCCCTGACATATAATGTTATTTTCTGTTTGGCTTATTTCTCTTAAAAAGGTTATACCCATCTGTTCCTACATTCAAAGCATGAGACTCATCCCACCAGGTTTCAGTGATGCCTATTATATTGTATTTGCTTTGTTGTGCTAGGAGTTCAAGTTCATCTTGTTTATTTTCCATGCTCTGTGCATTAGTATAGAGACATCTAAGACCATGGGTCCTCCACACTTGCTGCCTGCGTGAGGTTTTTTGCCTCCCAATGTTGGGGCCCTGCATCCTTTGCCTTGTTCCCTCTATAACACTTTGACTATTATCTCAAGCCCATGATGTACTCCTGCCTTCCAAGATACCTTCCAAGATACTGTCTTCCTCCCCCACACAACTCAGTTTAAAGCCCTCCTGATCAAATGTTTGAGACTACTAGCAAAAAAAAATCTGCCAACTGGGTGAGATGCAACCCATCTTTTGCCAGAAGTCCACCCTCATGGAACTGCAGCCCATGATCCAAGAATCCAAATCTTTCTTGGCAGCACCATCTATGGAGATAGCTATTCACATCTGCTATTTTCTTCTCCCTTCCTGGACCATGCCCTTCAACTGGAGAAGAGATGAGATAACAACCTGTGCATCCAGCTCTTTCAGCTTCCTACCCAAAGCCTCATAATCCCTTCTGATATTCTGAAGGCCATGCTTTGCAGTATCATTGGTTTCCACATGGACCAAGAGGAAGGGATAATCGTCAGTAGGTTTGACAAGTCTTGTCAGTCTGACTGTCACATCATGGATTTTTGCCACAGGGAGACAACACACCTCCCGGGACATCTTCCTAGGCTCACAAACCACTGCTTCTGTACCCCTTAACAAGGAGTCCCATCACCACCACACGCCTCCTCTGAGGCTTAGCAGTGGCTATTCCCTGCGGTGGTACTTTTAGGGTCCCCTGCACTGTCCCTGAGGACTGTCCCTGCTACTCTATCTCTTCGTCCTCAATAAGGGAGAGAGCTTCAAATCAATTCTGTAGCTGCAAACTCTCAGAATGATCTCTAGTTTCCCTACTTCTGTGTGTGATGTTCCTCCAGCTGTCTACCTCCTGTGTATGTGAAGTGATCTCCTCCCCAGCAACTTCCTCTGTGTGGTCCCCGTCAAAGACCATTCTTTCCGTTCTGTCCAGGAAAACCTCATGCTCCCTAATATGCTGAAGTGTAGCTACCCAGGCCTCCAACTGCTGGACTTTCTCTTCTAGGAGGGCTACCAATTTGACCTTGGTGCAGGTGAAGTTCCCCACAACTCTTGGCAAGAAGACAAACATCCCACAAGTGTTGCAGGTGACTGCAGCAGCTCCCTCAGTGTCCATATTGGGAAATCTTAAGTAAGCACTGAAACAGGACTGTCTTTGAAGAGCTTGTCTCAGGACGGAGCTGTCAGGAGCCAGTCATCGAGATATGGGAAGACTGTTATCCCCCCACGATGCAGAAAGGCGGCGACCGGGGCCATGCATTTGGTGAAGACTTTTTCGGTGCCGAGGACAGACTGAACGGAAGAACTTTGTATTGATAGCAGTCGGTGCCTACTGCGAAGGCCAGGAATCTGCGATGTTCCTCTCGGATGCTCAAAAAGCATTCTCCTTCAAAAAGTCCTCTGGTAAAGACCCACATAAAGGGCCCCAGTTGACTTGGCCTTTTCACCAGGCTCTGTCAGCGAGCTCAATCAACTGGGTTTATAACTCTATAGAGAGCTCCTGGGTGCTACCTTATTCTGGAGACAAGTCTCTGACTCTCTTCCTCTGAGCAAAAAACAAAACCAAAAAACCCCCAAAAGCTCTGTATTTTTTTTTAATTTTTAAGAATTTCTAAAACAAAGTTCCCAGGCCCCCTTCTACCTGTGCTATGCTTTCCCTTGTCTTGTGACAAATTCGCACGCCATCAGGCGCACATCTCTGGAAGGAGTTATCTAGAGCTAGTGACTCACAGAAGCCCCACCCCCTCAGCAACAAACACACTTCCAAATGTGCTGGATGGTTGTTCGTACGTGTGTCTCACTGTGCTGTCAGCGCTGCTGGTGGTGGCAAGAGTCACTTGCCAAAATGAGGGGCCCAGCACTGATCACATGTCTGGGCTCCCCATTTTGAACTCAGAGTGAATGACTCACACCAGTAGTGGTGGTGCCACATGGCACAGCAACATGTGTTGTTAACAGCCACCTGGCTTTGCAAGGGAGGTCACTGGAATGAAATGAAGGGCTCTGAAAGAACCAGAGCAAAAATTTAATTTTAAAAAAATGGTTTAAGGGAGTATATGGTGGGTTTGGTGCTGAACTGGCTGGACATCATCCAGACAGTTCGCACCAGAACTGGGGATCAGCCCTGTGTCATCTAGACTCCTTGTTGAGATGACAGAGGAAAGAAATTTTATTTGTCCCATGTAGGCAACCCCTGAGTTGTGACGAGCACAGAGCAATGCATGGAAAATATGGCTGTTCTTTTTCCTTTTTTTCTTCTGAGCACTTCATACATGTTCCGTTTGGCTTTGTGAAGAGAAGAGAGTTCTTGGTTTCCTTAGCTTTCTTTACTTTTCTTTTGTGAAACTTAATGATTTTAAGCTAAGTGAACCAGAAAAACAAGGGGGCAGGTGAAAGAAGATCCCGCTCCACTGCCAAACAGGATAGAGATAATATGGGAGGGGTCCAGTCTCTGTAATGTTCAAGGGCATTCTGGCCTCAATACAAAGAAGCCAAACAGAGTTGCTAAGCAATTAGCTCTGTTCATTCAAAAATATCCAGTTGTCTGTAACTTTAAGCTTTCTACAATCATGACCAAAAAAGACTCCCCCCCCCACCCACAAGCAAACAAATGGAAAGAGATAAAAATGTTTGTAAAGAGAGACCAGCTGCTTAGTTCATTATCAATAGCAGAGCAATGAAGGCTGGCATGCACATGGCAAAATTATTATGGAAATATCACTGCTCTGGTTAGCAAATTATACACATCTGTCAAGGTCTACATGGTGGAAGAAGACCTTGCTCCCCTTCTGTACTTCACCAGAAGGACAGCTTTACAGTGACTGAACAAGCTAAAGAAAGCTACAAGCAGAACACCTTGGAAAAGTTTGCCTTTTTTAGACTACAACTCCCTGAATCTCCAGGTCTGCATGATCCGTGGCCATGCTGGTTGGAGAATTCTGGGAGTTCTTGACCAGATGATTATGGAGAACCAACCATTCTACTTCAATGTATGATCTACCCTTTGAAAACAAGTTCGCAGCCAATCCTCTGAATTTTCTCCTTATTCCTAGGCAGCAAGAGGCCTTAGCCTGTCATGACAACTGGTACTAACTTGGGTTATCAAAGGGGAAACAATGTCACAGTAAACAAGGAACAGATAAGTGTCCAGCATCTGGTCTTGAAGCCTAGAAATAAAAAATCCTAATTATGAGTTTAAATTATATGACAATGTGTTAACTGTCTTGAGTGCCTTTTTTTTCAATGAATAGCAGAATAAATTGTTATAAATAAGTACTGCTTGCCTTTCTCGCCTCCCTCCTTTAATAATAGTAATATAAAAGATTTTAGGAGGTAGGGAACAAGAACACTTCATGATGCAGATTTGTTCAGCTTCCTGGAAGCAAGTGGGGAGCTGTTGTGGTGGTTTGAGTATTCGACTAGGACTCTAGAAACAAGGGTTCAAATCCCTTTCTGTCTATGAATATCAACTGATTTATCTTGGGCAAGTCACACTTCACCCTCAGAGGATGACAATGACAATCCTCCTGTGAATGAACTTTGTTATTAAAACCCTTTTATTGGGACACTTAAGGGTCGCTATAAGTCAGAAATGACTTGAAGGTAAACAATAACAACAGCAATGTCACGAAAAGTCAATTTTCAACTTAGTCACATGTTCTGATGAATCTGTAAAATATAGAAATTTCCTGTTGTTTCCATTATTCCTTTCTTCCCACATTATCCAGTACAGCAGTAGGACCATGTAGCCCTCTAGGTGCTGCTGAACTGATACTTCTAGCATCTTCCACCATTGGTTGTGCTGACTAGGGCTGCTGAGTGTTACAGTTCAACATTTGGGAGGCCACTTGATTCCCACCCCAATCAAGCATGCTGGAATTAAATGCTTTTAGCTGCTACTGTAATATTTTTTACATGTTTCATGATCCCTCTAGATATTAAGGATCAGCAATAACCAATAAGGTGTCTATAGCCCATTTTCACAGATCCAGCCATCATTCAAACTTTTTAAACTTCAGTACCAGAATATTGCAATTCACAGATGGAACTGCCCCTGATTATGCTTTTGAAAAAGACAGTGTTTCTAAAAAATTTGTATGTCTGTATAAATTATATTACAGTATGTTAGCTGATGAGTGTCTTTTTCATCAGAGAGCTGGAGCATACATAAATAAGTCTCATCCATCTTTCTCCCCATCCCCCTTTAACAACAGAGCTCTTCATAGTAATATAAAAGATTTTAGGAGGTAGTGAACCAGAGCACTCCATGAGTCAGATTTGTCAGCTCCCAGATAGCAAGTGAAACTGTGATAAATGTATCTATTCAAAGGCTATCACAGTAGTGCCTCCCTTAAACCAGCTCTTTCAACAGAAAAGAATGTTGATGGCATTTGTTTTCTGCCTTTTCACAGCTGTAGGAGAAAAGATTTAATGTAAAAATAATCATAAAGGTCACTCACTTGCCTGCCCTCTCCATGGATCTCATGGGCATTATTTTTAAAAATTGATTTCTTGGAAGGTGTGTGTGGGGGGGAGGAATGGAGTACTGTTCATTTGTGGAAAGGGCTTGCTCTACACATGAAGCTGAAGAAGCTGCTCTTTCATTGATTGATTTACCTGCTCAACATTTACACTGATGCTATTTTTCTAGATAACAATGTATCACACAGGAGTGTAGCTCAGGGCATGAATGGTTTGATTCTCACAACTTTGCAAAGCAGTAACCTTTTAAAACAGTAAACTTGATCCTGCAAGAGGTCCTTCGAGGTCATAAAAACATTTGTTTCCCACTGGCTCAGGGAGTCAATGTCACTGTTGATTCCATGGCTTGTGAAGAAGATAGGAAGGAAATCTATATGCTTTAAAACGCTCTGCAAAGGTGCTTAAAATTATTGTTTTCTCAAGGACCTGGCATACTGACTACAAAACAGGCTCATTAGTTAACACATGTACCACCTTTCTTCCAATGGGCTAAAGGGAATGTACATGGTTCCTGCCCAATCCCTTTATCACTACACTAACAATCCTGTGACGTAGTTAGTGACAGGTGGTAGTTTCCATGTTGGCAGGGCAATGAATCCACTCTGTCTTGAGTTTAGTCAACAGTCAAGAACCTTGTCAAGGCACTGAATCTACTTTGGAGATAGGGTTCAGCATGTTATAGAATCACAGATTGGAAAGGTCTCCAAGGACAATCGAGTCCAACCCTCTGCTCAGTGCAGGATCTCCAGCTAAGGCATGCCCAGCAGGTAGCTGTCCAGCCTCCTTTTGAAGATGTCCAGAGAAGGAGACACCACCTTTGCCAAACCACTCTTACTGTCAAGCTATTCCTTCTAATGTTCAATCGATATCTACTCTCTTGTGACAACCCTTGTGATGTTTAAAAGGTGCAATCATGTCACCCCCTTAATATTCTCTTCATCAGGCTGAACATGCCCAGTTCTTTCAACCTTTCCTCATACGTTTTGTTTTACATACCTCTTATCGTCCTTATTACCCTTCTCTAAGCCTGCTCCAACTTATATATATCCTTCTTAAAGTAAGGCATTGAGAACTTAGTGCAGTACTCCAGAAGAGGCCTGGCCAGCACAGAATATAGGGGGACTACTACTTCTCTCGCCTGGGAAGCTATGCTTCTACCAAGGCAAACTAAAACAGCATTTGCCTTCTTTTCTGCAGCATCAAACTGCTGCTCAGGAACATCACCTCATAGATGAATTCAGTTGGTTGTTTTACTACTACTATGCCTTCTTCCTCTCCCCCTCCTCTTTTCCCTTCCTCCTCCTCATTTGATATTTGGTGAACTCTCCTTAGCATCAGAAATACTGCCATGGCAGCATTCATTGCACTACGTTGTAGGTGGGGAGACTTCCCCCGCCCAATGAAGTCCAGGTTACCGATAGATGGCCTCTAGAAAAGGTCAGTATTTCATGGGGAGGGCAGCCAGATCTGAGTGTGATAAGCCACAAATCAAAAGTAGGCAGAGTCTGCAGCATGGTAGGTAGGTCTCTTTTTTATGCATCCCATTGTCCCTTTCCTATGCCACTCACACTATCCAGTCCCTTAAGTAACACCACTGGTGGCGCAGTGGTTAAATGCTAGTACTGCAGCCACAACATTGTAAGTTTGACCCTAGAGGAGGGCTCCAAGGTCCACTCAGCCTTCCATTCTTTCGTAAGTCGGTAAAATGTGTACCCAGCTTGTTGGGGGCAATTGGCTTATGCATTGTAAACCACTTAGGGAGTGGTTTAGGGAGTGGTAGTTCACTGATAAGTGGTATAGAAATGTACTTGCTATTCATATTATTACAAGAGTACATAAAGTGTACATAAAGAGTGTAACACAGACATGGATGTTCATTAAGTACCTAATCCACAACAGAGTGTCTGCTCCACCAGAACCCAGAGGTTGCTTGCACCACCACCATCTAACCAACTTCTGCAGTTTCATAGTGAGAGAGAAATGGATCTGCCATTTGCTAAGCACATGACAAATTTCACCCCATATCAGTAAAAACAGGGGCAGCATGAATTTGAACAAAGGTGAGAACATCAGCTTCATTCACAAAGCCAGAAGCTGTACAGTTAGAAGTACAGTATGGCAGTTTTGCTATAGAATAATATCAACAAGGCCTAGATTTTAATCAAGATAGGATTGGAAATCTAATCCCTTAACTCAAGAGGTTCAGTAGGACAATATTATTACTCAAAACAATGGTGGTGGCCTGAAGTCTCATTATGGCTCCTGAAATGTGAGTGAACAGAAGCCCTCTTTTACTGTGAAGTTTTCTACGCAGCAGATCTCTTCTCCTCTTCACTGTTTATACCATCCTCTCCTGATTAATGAATGCCAGTTGTCAATTAGGATTGGCAACTGATCTTCTATGATCTTCATTCAAACCATAAAACACCAGTGGTATTTTTCAGGCCTTTTCACTTATTTTCCTTAGCAGCATTTTAAAATATTTTATTGGTGGTTTACTCTTACCATCACAATATTTCTCTTCCACTTCCCCCCTACTCTAAATGCAGTTCTGAACACTGAATATGTCCATCAGATTAGTTGGCTGCAGCCTCTGTAAAATTGTTCTTGCTATATACCATCCAGTAAAATATTGATTTCTACTGCACAAACAAAAATCAATATTTCCCCAAGACAGAGTTGATTGGCAACAGTGTAGCAGAGATCAGCTTATCAGCCCAGCATGTAAGACTAGCATCTATTAAAAATCAAAATAAAAAATGTGTGCAAGGAAAGAAACAAGAATAGCTATGGTGGAAAAGACACATGCAAGCAAACTTAGACATTGTGAACAATAAAAACTGGAAACACACCTGGAAGAATGAAGCAACCACAAAATTCTCTTCCCCCCACCCCAACAGGCATGCATCTTAAGTCAAAAGTCTCAATATGCCTCCAAATGTCACTCAAGTATGGTCATATCTATATCCATTTTTCTGCCAAAGAGGAAGAAGCCACCAAGTTGAACATACATCCTAGCAAAACAGATCAGTATACAATTTGGACTGACAACCTTTTTATTGTAAAAGAGGAAAAGACTGTGCTCCTAGCCCCACCCCAAACAATTTCTAGATGATTTCTGGAAGTCCTCCCAAATGAAGATACGACAGAATGTTTGCACACAATTTCATTTGCAAAGCAAGGCAAATTGTGTTCAAAAGCCGTCAAGAATGTAAGAAACAACTCACAACTGAACATTAACTTGCTCTCCACACATGATGTGGCAACTATAGTTTATATGCTCAAAAACTGTGCAGGACTTACTCTGGGATAATGCCATCTATATTCTTGAATTGTCATCCCCAATCTGCCTCACTACAGATATGTTGGATGACAACTTCCATCATGTGTTGGAATTCAACACATCTCAGAGGCACCACACTGAGGAAGACTTTTTGAGAGCATGGAAAGCTGTGAGCACAACATCTTTGAAATAAAAGACACTTCATGGTCACAAAGCACTCTGGAGAATGGAGGGGTCCTTAACAAGGCAAAGGTTAGTCAGATCTATCTTAAAAGATCACAGACAAGTAGGAAAACCACAGACAGACATTGGAATATATTTGAAATGTAGTTTGAATGAGAAGACAAAGGACTGTGGCCCTAGGTTTTGTTTGTGACACAACAGGACATTCAAATGAATGGTGCTCACTCTAAATGTCATCTCCTGTGGCTTCACCACTTCTGCTTTATCTACAGGAGCATGTTTCTCATGATAATCAAAGAACCATGGTGGTAATTCATACCTTCAACATGCTCTGCACACATACCAGATTTCTTTCAAAGCTGTCTTGGGAACATATACACCCATTTAATATATTCTAGCCACTTTTTCTGACTTTTGCGTTCCCAAGATGGTATACACTATAATGCAGTATACTGCTAATTGCTATGAATATGTGCCATGAACAGTCATGGCTTAATAGATATTCTCACAAATATTATAAGTATTTGTGTGAGTTTCAGGCTCTTTGGTCTATAGTTTTACAACTGTCACACCTGCATGTCCAAAAGCCAGTCAGTTATAAAAAGTTATAAAGTTATAAAAAAGTTATAAAAAGGAAGCTATCTGTCAGAGCCCATAGCCTTCTGCTAGAAAGGAACATTCAGGGATAACCCCATCAGTGCAAGGGATGACATGATCTGAAATCCACAAAAATCATACTAAAATAAATGTTAGTGTTAAAGGTGCTGCTAGATTATCTCCTTCCCACCTCCCTTTCCTTTTTATAAGATGTAAACTGTTTGACCAGCAGGCATAGACGCAGGCACACATATGCACAAATAAATTGTGCATTCTTTCCAGATTTTGATTGCAACAGCAGTTATTTCAAGGATATGACCCTGACTGTAGGACTTGTAATTTGTATTAATGATCCCTAAACCCCCATCACATAATAACTAACAGAAGATATTGCCATCTGTTTTGTTCTATTGTCATGATACCTTTATAAGATTTTCCCCACCTTCCTTTAAACACTCTCTTTCTAAAAAAATTAAATATCTTATGTTAACAGAAGGGATTTTTAAAATGGAGGAAAGTTAAATACACAAAAACAATAGGGCTGATACCTAGGTCTTCTGGCTATTGTCACAATCACCAGCCTGTGGGTAATTTTGGTTTCTTGTGTGCTACAAGAAGGTGCTATAGACAAGAACATTACACTTGGTTTTTGTGACCAAACTGGGTTCATAGCTTTTGAAAATGTAATTGCTTTGTGGTTTAATTCATTTATTACTTAAAATTGAAACAGACTTTTTCCTTTCTGATATAAAAATGAAAAGTTTTATAAGATGTGGATGAGTTTTGTTGCAGTGTTGGTGACGCTGTCACCATAAGACACAGCACAGTTTGAGAAACTTAACTTTTTGGACAATCATTCCCAGAATCTGGTTTGTTGGGCTGCATTCTAATGGCTAAAGCCCCCAATTCTTCCAGATTCTGATAATAACGTACACTATACAACGTCTTGGTTAAGGCAACATAGATGTATCTCTTCAGTCCACCTGAGCCCTGCAAGCCATCTCTGCTCTGCACTGAACTTGCACTTCTCCAAGGATGCAGCAACCTTTATCATTGCCAGTAATGCTATGACTTTATGATGAGCTATACAGACCAATCCTATTCAAGTTCAGGTCTAAATGCAAATGCTAGTCCTGACTAGCTCAAAACCAGTGAATCAATGGGATTTTATTAAGTGTTGACCTGACATTCAGCAATTGCTTCCATGCGTCTCCTTGAGTTGAGGCTAGCAAGTAGATTTAGACCTTACATGGAGCTTACATGGAACTAAGTCCAAGCAGGGCCACTCCCAAGTAAGTGTACAATGGATTATAGCCAACATTAATGTGTTTGGGATTGCAGTCATGGATTTCAGGATATCTACATCTTTTCCTGAATGCCTAGCATTCAACTACATCATTGCTGGGACCCTTTTCTTGCTTTAAAAATAAGCATGGGAAACCCAATCTAGTTTGGGACTATAATGAGAGTATATGTAACTCTAGCCTTTTTTGCTTCCTGCCTGCAGTGGTCATTCCCCCCTTCTCTCCAAAAAGTTAAGAGTTTTACAACCTTCTGTCTGAGAAGGAAGCATCCATTAGACATCTCAGCCTCAGGATGGCTTATATAAGCAGACATGAGAGTGAGCACCAGGGACTCTTTTACCAAACTATAGGTAATCTTTCTTTTGTCTATTTGCCTACCTCTAATGGATTTCTTGCAACAATAAATGTAAGTTTCACTTTTTAACCTTACCAGAGCATCCTGCATGTTTCTATCCTGTTTTATACCAAAAGCTGTACTCTGCTTAATATAGATACCAATATTTTCTACATGGCTTACCAATGGAAGACATCCTCTATTTAAAGATAATATATACTAGAATGCTAGCATTATGAAATGTGCTTCTCCTGTGCAGAGGTAATCCATGCCGTCAGAGATATAGCTTCCTGCTTTATGTGTCCCTGAAGCCTCAAAGAAAGAAACCCAAATGGGTCCAGTCACCCCAGAAGATTTCTTTCTTTTAAAGCTAATCTTCCCCTAGTTGACTATCAGCCTACTTGTAGCATAGATGTCATATACAGGCATGCCTCAGTTAACAAAGCCTCTGGCAAAAGTTCATATTTACAAAGTCTTTTTATGCCTGCCCAACCTCCCTTTCTCCTCATTCTCTGACTAGCAAAGGTGTTTTTGTTGTTTTTGTGTGTGTGTGTGTGTTTTGTTTGTTTGTTTTGCAGCTTTGGTACTGAGAGGACAGTAGGGATCTGGAGAATCACAGACTTTCAATGTTAGGTTGCATCAGTGTGTCTGCAGTAAACAATGCAAAAGAGCTTGACTTGGGAAAGAATGAAATTCTATGCCAGCTGAAACTCGTATACCTGTATGTGCCTGCTTAAAACTGGCAAGGTAAACAGCAGTTGTCTCTAGAATCCCTTATGTAGCATGTGTGAACAGCAAAAAAGCCAGATAAGGGGAGAGCAGTGAAGCATGCCTCACCAGATACCCCCAGCATGTTAAAGTTTGGCCATCAAAATGGAAAACACAAGAAAAGCCAAGGATGGTAAAAGAAAAAGTCTTCCCTGAATGAATTTTTGAAGAAACTGCCAGGTGGTCTCTAGAAGGTTAAAAAAGTTATTGTTCAATTATGGAAACTTGGCTGACCTGTCTGTTTCATTTCATGTGTAGATATTGTTAGTTTTGATCAAAATGTTTGCTAGAACATGAGCTGCTCTTTTTGTATGATGTAGGAACCTTTTCCTGTTCTTTCCATGTTATTTCTACCCTGGTACCAAATTTTCTGCTAAACAACTTCAAGAATTCTTAACTGCCTCACCCACAGAAGGCATTTCTGAACCATTTGTGGCAAAACTTCTTTATAACAGGTGAAAGGGCTTTTGCTTTTCTCAAGAAGCATTGCTGTACCATCAACACCAAAAATCAGTTGTTATCTTTCATTGCAAACTATTAAAAACAAGAACACAACACTTGCATGGGATCTAAGGCAAAGCATCAGTTTTATAGAATGCAATTTTGCTTTGGTGAACCTGTTTCTTCTTAATATGGGCATCTTGCACAGCACCAGGCTGCTTAAATATTACAGAAAACTATTGGGATTAAAACAGCCTATCTGTGCATTACATCGCACCAACAGCCAATGAAATATTCAGAGTTAATGACTGAATGAAATTAGTGGAGACAAAACTGCATTTCAGAATTATAGCTTTGAGTTTCTCAGAATGTATCTGACATCACAAGGATGAAGTGAACACTGTTCTTTCAAAAGAAACTAATGCAAATCCCCCCTCCCCCACACTGTCAGATGCACAGGAAGAACAATAACTTTCTCCATGAAGAAAAAGCCTTTTAAAATCTTAACCTTGTCCAACATGCCAAACCCCACATCTGTTAAAGTACTTCTTGTGACACAGTAGTTCTAAAACAGTAACTGCAGATTAAGTACATCAGACACAGTGTTTTTCTATCAGAGCTCATACATAACATGGCATTTGTTTTCAGATTCTTTATTGTAGCTCTTCTCAAATGCCTCCCTTATCAGAAATGCACCATGTCTGAGACTTTTTGGTGTTGGCAATGTAGTTACAAAAAGTCCTCCCTGAAGAAGTATACCTAGAACCAAACCCCAGTAGATACCAAGGGCTTTTCTTGTTGTTGTGTACCTTCAAGTCATTTCTGGCTTACAGTGACCCTAAGGCAAACCTATCATAAGGTTTTCTTGGAAGTTTATTCAGAAGAGGTTTGCTATTACTATCCTCTGCAGCTGAGAAAGTGTGACTTGTCCAAGGTCACCCAGTGGGTTTACATGGCTGAGCTGGCATTCAAACCCTGGTCTCCAGAGTCATAGTCCAACACTCAAACCACTACACCATGCTGGCTCACATACTCACAGACAAATCAACCAGACAAGTGAGAAATCCAAAGATACAGAATGTGTACAACAATTCTTAATTAAAATCATAATTAAAACAGTAGGCAAAGGTAAAGGTATCCCCCATTGACAAGGTTGTCAAGTCATGTCCGATCGTAGGGGGCAGTACTCATCTCCACTACTAAGCCGAAGAGCCACCACTGTGATCATGTGGCCAGCATGATTGCACAGAATGCTGCTTACCTTTCCACCAAAGTGGTACTTATTTATCTACTTGCATTTGCATCCTTTCAAACTGCTAGGTTGGCAGAAGCCGGGACTAGTGACAGGAGCTCACCCCATCATGCAGCTCCCGGGCCTCAAACTGCCAACCTGCCAATCTTGCAATCAACAGAGTCAGCGTCTTAACCACTTGAGTAACTGCGTCCCTTTAAAACAGTAGAATTAAAACAGTAGAATAAATTAGATTTGCAATAACTGCAATTTTTCTTCACTGCAAATTAGAAGTTTACCAATTCAATAAGAAACAGGATCCAAAAATCCTATCAGATAAATTAAAAAATACATAGAAGTTGCTTTATGGTGATAAGGGGGGATTATTTCCTATCTGACATCATGATAAAAATCACAATGAAACACTATATGTTAAAAGAGATTTGGAATCTCCAGACCTATGAGGTATTAATTCTTATTGGCAAAGTGCCTATTATATTTTTTCCAGAAGGATGGTAAAAGATAACATGTTCATATGATGAAAAAAGGATGGCTTTCAAGAAAATTTTCCTCCTTCCACAAGATCCTCTTTCAAGCTGAAAACTTTCATTAGCAATGTTTGTGTCAGCCCTGTACATTTCCTATACAGAAAGCAGAACATGGAGTGTTTTTCCAAAGGATCTAGTTACGTTATTCATTATTCTGATCACCTAACAGGTTTTTGCTGTTACTGCAGTCCACAAGGGTAACTCACTGAGTTACTTGTTTATGAGTTGCCACTGCTGTTACTATTGTGCTATTAAAAAACCCTGGAAAGGGCTCTCCATTTGAGACAGGCATCACCTCCCTGCCCTGTCCCCCATGCATTTACACTGACTTTCTTTCTAGTACAGTTTGTACCTCTCACCCTCAGTCTCTTCCCATTGCCCACAGAGTGTTTCTCTCTAGTGTTTCTCTCTTGGTCAAGCAGAAAAGGCAAAACTAACTTTAAAAAATAGTTTCAAACATTCCAAATAACCCGAGACTTGCAGCTCGCATTGTCAATACATCTCATCTCACAGCATCATAGAACTGGAAGGTAAATCCAACCCCTGCTGTGCAGGTATACACAACTAGAGCACTCAGGAGATATGGCCATCCAACCTTTGTTTAAAGACCTCCAAAAATGGAGAATTCACCACCCTCTGAGGCAGTCTACTGTTACTGTTGAACAGCCCTTTCCTTCAGGAAATTCTTAATGTTGAAGTGAAATCTCTTTGAATTCACTGGTTCTCGTCTCTAGAGTAGCAGAAAATAAGTTCACTCCGGGCCTTTGCAGACTGCCAGAAATAGTGCACATTCAATTGAGGCACTGTCCTGGCTCAGTGCTAGGGAATCATGGGAATTGTAATTTATTGTGGCACCAGAGCTCTCTGACAGAGAAGGCTCAATGTCCCAGAAAAAAATACAATTCCCATGACTCCCTAGCACTGAACCAGGGCAGTGCCTCAATTTAATGTGCACTATTTCTGGCAGTCTGCAAAGGCCCTCCATCTTCTACTTGACATCTACACTTCAGGGACTTAAATCTAAACCACTGCTCCCTAATGATTCATTGTTTCTCTGCTTTTCATTCTTACCAAGGTAGCCATGCATATGACCCTTCCTCCATCTCCTTCCACTACTCAAACTCAACGAGTGACAGAGACTCCCATTCTCATTCCCCCTCCCCAAAAAAAAGCAAATTACAATCATGTCTCATTACAGTGAAAAGCAGCAAGTTGTGAGAAAAATTAAGTATTTTCTAGCCCTGACAGAACATACTCCCACATGGGGGGGGGGGGGGGAATTAAAGCTCAGGTTGACAGCCATCCAAGGCTACTTGGCTGTTCTATTCCACCTATATGAGCAAGGAACCACTATTGATAATGGTTCCCTATGATATGGTGCCCATGCTGTGAGCAGGCAGGCATGTGACACTTTTGCTTTCCCTTAAGAAAATGCAGAACATCTGAAGTAGCCTTTAGAATCAGCTCATTCAAAGACAGAAGACAAACATCACAGTGTATATATCCTGTTTCCAATCAAGCTGAAGAGAAGTGTTGCAGATGTATATGCTTAACCACATCTTTACACGTACTTGGTGAATAATTCTAAGATGAAAAATAAACTCCAGAAAATTGTAAGCAGATTTGTGAATGTAAAAAAGAAGTCAAATAATCCTACCATTTACTTGATATATACTATTATTCTTAGCATATACAAAGGAGAAAGAAGAATTACTAAATGCATGAACTCATAGGAAGAATAATAGGATGAGGTTATGCAAAGGAAACTGCAGTCTAAATATCAGAAAATTTTTCCCATAAGTATGGTTTGTACCCTGTAAGTCAATCCCCCAAGGGAAGGAGTTGAGATCTGCTTACTTCAGCTATTTAAAAATTGAACAGACATGCAAATATGAAGCAATTAATCATATTTCATTGAAATGTAAGACTGTCCTTTTTTCATTTTGCAGTACAGTATATTTTAAATGTCTGTGGTTTTCCCCCCATAGGGCAGCTACATTTTAAAACCCCAAAAGAACATTTTTTTGGGGGGGGGAATATACGGTCCCAATATTGTCCCCTCTGATGCACCATTTTGTCACAGACCTGGATAAAGTTGCAAAACTGGGGCAAGTCAAAAGAATCAAGGGGGTGGGAGAACTTTCAAAGGTTTATTAAAAGGACAGTGTTACAGAAAGGTTGACAGAAAGCAGATTATGATTTATTGGGATAGCTGAGTGATTTCCAGTAGATCTTCAAGCATTTCTGAATCCCAGGAATTTAATAACAGACACAACAGAATGACATACATATGCTTGCCCTTAATTACTTTTCTGAAATTAAGAAAGCTTGAAAACCAGTAGTAGATGTTTGATTGGAAGAATATTTTCTGTGAAATTTTGGAACCTTAAGCAAAACACATTTTTGGGCCCATAATTCTTCTGCAACAGGCTTGGGTTAGTGCATTTTGGAGTTCAAGTAACAACCAGAGTAATAACTCACATCTATTCATCACACCTCCATGAGGACATGAAACCCTAGAATATTTAAATCATGACTGGATGCAGCAACAAGGCACATAGCCCAGAAACATTAGCTCAATAGTGACTGGAATTACTGGCTATCTGGAGGAGCCCAGGGATAAACTTCAAGTGGTACAGACTTGATTCGATTGACTTGGACTCATCACTTCAATGACTAGACTTGGACTTGACTCGACTAATGACTTGTGTATTTTTAGTGACTGGCTTGCTGGCCTAACTTCATCCAGAAACAACAAACATGTTAGGCAATGGGGTTGAGGGAGGGGTTGAGATATACTTGGCAACCTATCCCTATTGCACATCGGAGGAATCCTTGAAAACTTTAAGCTTTTCAAGGATTCTTTTACCTGAAAGCCATTGTCTAACATGTTTACTGTTGCCCCCAGACATTTTTTTTACTTAAGTTTGTGCATTTGATAATGGAAGAGGGAAGAGAAAGGTGCCATCTCAAGCTTAGTTGACTGAGACTGAAAACTTGTAACATGCTCATGTTTTACATGCATCCCTAAGGAAGAACCTGTACAAGGAGTCTGTGTGGGGGAAAGAAGTCAATTATATTCATTTTAAAGAAGTTGGTTTCAGTGGTCAGTGAGGGAAAACTTGCATAAGTTTTTTGACATACCACATCTGACTGTAGTCTCAAGCCTTCCTCCACTTTCAATTACAGGCACACATGAAAGCTACCAGAATGATCTTTCCCTTATGGTTTTGCAAGTCCTGAGATGAGGGCTGGGCTGTCATGAATTGTCAGAGACAGAACTAGATAATAAGCATTGATAATTCAGTAGCTGATAGATGGGGGTGGGAAGGGAATGTCAGTCAGATGAGTATATACAGGAAAATGGAATGCAGATAATTTCTTTGGGACCAATTAATGTTATTCAAGTTTGCATATTCGTAATCAGAAATGTGTTATGATGTTTCTCATTACAGGGCAGGAGAAGGGGAATCTTTGATAATAAAAGTTGACAAGACACTGGTTTTGATTTTTGAAATAAATAAATAGAATCTACAGTACAATGTAATTACTGAGGTGGGTACTAATAATCCCAGGAAGTACATGAATCTGGACTATAAATATTTAACATGCATTCCAGGGCTTTGTTTTCTGAGCTAGATTATTGAGTTTCCTTCTGTGTAGTGGCAACAGAAAAGAAGGCAGCATCCCTGCCTTGTTCTCTTGGTGCTTTCCATGCTTTGCTTCTCATCTTTTCATCTACATCACCAACAACATCTGTTAATCATCAGATAGTTACCCTAGAACAGTTAAACACAATATAGATATTCAACAATAATCCCTACAACATCACCTGAGGGAATGTGTAAGGAATGTCTAAAGATGGAAACATGTGCAAGTCTGGCTTTTACTTGCATGTGAATTTTTTAACCACGGTTTTTCCCCCCATTCTGAATGTTTTTTTAAAACCCGCCTTGAACACTGAATGAAATGCTACCAAAAAAGCACAAAAATGATATTCTCCTCCATATGCAGTGACAGATTTCAATAGGCAGAGCTACTTTTAAGTATGAAGAAGATCACTTTGTACCTGCCTGCCATAGTGGTCTTTAAAATGAAAACCCTTAGGAGAAAGAGGGGTAACCCTAAGACAGTCCCACATAACCTTATACATTATGAGCCCCTCTCCTGCAGACCTCAGTGCTTGGGTTGGTACATGTAGGGAACGGTACTCCTTTAAGTATCAAGATCCCAAGCTGTTTGGGGCTTTAAGGGCCAAAACAGATTGCAGAAATAATCCATCTTGAAACCACTTTAACTGCCCTAGCTCAGTGCTAGGGAATTCTGGGAACTGTAGTTTTGTGAGACATTTAGCCCTTCTCTGTTAGAGCTCTGGTGCCTCAACAAACTACAGTTCCCAAAATTCTCTAGCACTGAGCCAGGGCAGTTAAAGTGGTTTCAAGATGGATTATTTCTGCAGTCTGTTTTGGCCCGTCATTACAGGCACCTTTAATTCAGACTGGAAGTGTATTGGTAGCCAGTGCAATTCTTTTAGGAATGCCATTATGTTATATTATGTTATATTCTTTTAGGACTGCCATTATACTGACTGGAATATGATATTCCAGTAGGCAAGCCGTTGCATTTTGGACTAGCTGCTGCTTCAAAGCTACTGACAAATCCAGGCAGATCAGCAGGTTAGCGCTCACCCTATCTTTCCCACGACTAGGCAACTGGTTAGAGCCAGCATGGAATAATGATTTGAGTGTTGGACTGCAACTCTGGAAACCAGGGTTCAATTCCCAGCTCATAAAATCCACTGTGTGACCTTAGGCAAATCATATGCTCTCAGTCTCACGGGAAGGCAATGGTAAACCTCCTCTTAACAAATCTGGCCAAAACCCTATGATAGGGTCACCTTGGAATCACCATAAGTTGGAAATGACTTGAAGGCACACAACAACAACAACAACAACAACAACAACAACAACAGGTGATTGGTCAGAGCTGAGTCTATTTCACTGTCATACCCTGGCCTGAAACCAGGTTGAAATGGGCCCAGATACTCTTTCCTCCAAGAACGCCTGAAGCTGTCCAGCCACCACATGCTCATAACCCTGTTCAGAAAAGGGAGAGCTGAAATAGAGCAGTAGTTTGCATATACCTCTGGTTTAAGAGAGGTGCATCAGAGCCTCCTTCAAAATGGTAGATGCTTGCCCCTTACAGAGTGAAGCAATTACCACCCACTCAATCCACTCAAGCATATATGTGGTGGGATGTACTTATTCAAGCATTTGGTCCACGTCTCATCCAGCTCCTCTTCCTGCACTGAATCCAACCAGACCTGGCCCACTATCAGGTGTCTGCTATGGCTCCTCCAAAGATAAATCTGGTTTGTCTTCCAATGAAGAAAATCTCGGGGGGGGGGGGGGGGGCACATGATAGGTTAGAATCATAGAGTTGGAAAAGACCACAATGGCCATCCATTCCAATCCCCTGCCATGCAGGAACTCACAATCAAAGCACCCCCGACAAATGGTCATCCAGCCTATGTTTAAAGCTCTCCAAAGAAGGAGACTCCACCACTCTCTGAGGGAGCGTATCCCACTGTCAAATAGCTCTTACTGTCAGGAAGTTCTTCCTAATGTTGAGGTGGAATCTCTTTTCCTGTAACTTGCATCTGGAGCAACAGAAAACAAGCTTACTCCATCCTCAATATGACACCCCTTCAAATACTTATAAAGGGCTGTCATATCACCTCTTAACCATCTCTTCTTCAGACTAAACATACTCCCTTGGGGGCTCTACAGACAGCCCCTAAGGGGCGGCTCCATGCCGTCCCTGGGAGCACCGGATCAGGGCCACTGCAACCGCACACTGTGGCTCCAATCCGGTACTTTGCTGCTTCAAAAAGAGCTGGCAAATGCTGCTCCTTTTTGGAGTGGCAAAAAGCCGCCCTTGCTGCCATGGCGCCAGATTTTCTGTGCTCTTTGGCGCAGCATGTCTGTATGCTGTGCCAAGGCAGCACCCTGACACCACCTGCTGTGTAGTGGGGTACACGGTGTAACAGCGGCATTGGGGCAGCCGGCGTGCAGCAATTATAATTGAGGGAGATGGACTCCTGGTGGTTGGTGGTGACTTCCCCAACCCTTCAGCATAGGTTGGTGCTGCATCAAATACCCAGATGGGAAAGATCCATTTTGCCAAGCTCTTCCATCCAGGTGTTTGTAATACACACCAAATCATCCCCTTCTTCCATAATCAACTGATGGATATTAGCTGTTTTACTATGGATCAACCTGGTATTCAGGAGCAGCACCAACATATCAGAGAGTGGGCTGACATGGTTACGTGAATCTTTATGGATGGCAGAAAGAAAAGTGTTTGGGATAGATCTCCAATATATATTACTTTTTCCTGAACTGACATGTCTAGCCCCCACTGCCAGACCTTCCTCTGCCTAATGGAGGCATCTGATTCCACTTCCACCCCTGAGATGCATCCAAATACGTGCACATTATACAACAAACAGAAATATTATGGAAGGAACAAAGATAATATGCCAATGCCTTGGGTCAGAATAACTATGCTAAGCCTGACTATGATAGGCCAGTTTTCCAGTGTTCCCCAGGAACCAGCAGCAAAAGCTAAGTGTAGGTGGCAATAAGAAGTCAAGAATATCATTCAGCAGGGTGTGTTTCCCACCTCCCCCGGCACAAATATCTGCCACATCCACCCTGGAGCAAACCCTTCACATGAGCACATCATGATCTCCTTGTAATCCCTGCCTTTCATCCAAGGACTCTAAATTGGTCTCTCAAGAGAGTTAACCTGTTCTCTCACTGGTATTTTTCCAAGACCCTACCCCAGGTCAGTAGTGGTGAACCTGTGGGCACATGCACCATTGCCGCAGCATAGAGTTCGCCATAGTTCATTGCTAGAAAGTCAGAGGGATGCGGCACTTCACAATAAATAAGTGGGTTTTGGGTTGCGGTTTGGGTACTTGGTATCTAAAAGGTTCACCATCACTGCCCTAGGTCTTTCTCTCTAAACCTCCCCAAATGATGGTTTCCCACCCCTGTGTTTTCCCCCAAGGGCTGTCCTACTGCTGGAAATCTACCACTAGTGGCTGACTCTGCTTTTATATAACCTTTCCACCCATGAAAGTGAAGGCTTGGAATGGGAGGGACAGCTGTTGGGGATCAGCACTTCAGGTCTGTCTGAGCTGGAGGCAGAGTCCCAACTCAGTAAGGAAAGCAGCAACAGTTCTGTGGGAGAAGAAGCGTGGAGAGGCCTGATGCAAAAACACTCCTCAGTCTTAGCTTCAGATGACAAGTGCAGCATCCACTGTCAAAAAAATAAATTTTAAAAATTCCTATGTCAATAGGTATTACAGTACTTGAGACGCTTTCATACACACAATTATAACTTTAGGATTCAAATTTAACTGTCATGGGCGGCAACATCGTAGATAGGAATTCTGGTATTTGCAGTTTAGGGATGGATTATTTAGAATGATCAGCCAGAGAGTTCTAGTGTTTCACCAATCTACAACTTCCAGGATTCCACAGGCTGTAATGTTGGCAGTGAATGAAGAATCACAGTGATATAATTGTGTACTGTGAAAGGACTGCTAATTTAAAAGGTGAGCCACTGGTCCTAGAGGTTTCCACAAGAAACTATTGTAAAAAGTGTGGAAGTTCTGGCGTTTGAGCTCACAAAACAGTCACATGTGTCCCTATGGCTATACTTTGTATTCTCTGCTATAGATGGACCTCAGAACTATGTTCACTTTCAAAATCATTCCCTGCCTTCTTCTACTGTTGAAATCACATAACCGTCAAAATTTCAGAGATTAAAAACCAGGACATTTATGGCGACCAGAGTGGTCAAGATGGTAAAAGTTATTAATGAGGAAGAACAGACAAGCTAGGAAAGACTGCAGTTACTTTTTCCTGAGCCTACAGGGAAGGCTAAGATTCCAACCTCTCATTTCCTCCCTTCTGAGTTAACTGAGACTGAGTTCAAACTACTTTTGTACTTTGAAGTCAGTTTGCAGCAAATGAAGTAAGATGAGAACAAAGAGTGAAAGTGAGAGGAAGAGAGAGAAACTGGAAAATTTTTAAAAGACCCTGAAAAAGTGTGACAGCAGAGGATTAATCAGGAATGTCCCTAAAAATCAGGACAGCTGGTACAGAAAACAGTCCTCACCATCCATCCCATTTGTAACGTATAGTTACTTTTATTCTAAATTTTGATTGTATTGATTTGAAGATGGAAGAGGCTGAACAAATACATGTGATCTCAAGCATATTTTTCTGGAACCATTCTTTTTCTAATGAAATATTGTTCACAGGGACATGCTGTGAAGCCCTAACTTTAGCATGTTTTTCTGTAAAATTCTTCTATGGGAAGAGGGGGCATTTAAAGGCTCCTCTTAAGATGAGGTCCTATAGTTTAGTTAACCCATGTGTAAATTCAACACTGACTCTTAGTCAAAATTGACTGAAGAACTCAAGTCAACTGAGTAACAAATTCTTCAATGATTTTGTTAGGGGTGTGTGTGTGTTTTAAAGTATACACAAAGAAGTTAACTCCTTAATTATCTCCCATATTGCAATGCAGTTTCACATAGTTTTCACTATGCTTCACGTCAAAGAACCCTTTAGATTCAGAGTCATGCCTTGCTTCCTTCAGACATTGTCAGTCTTTGTAGGGACAGATCAAAGGCACATATACAGTCCAACCAATTCCCATTTTGCAAAGCCTTTTTTAAAAAGCCAGTCTTAGTCATATGACTGACAGAATGGCTGATTACCCATAATCTTCCTCCACTACCAAGAGTTTGCCAACATTCATCATCTCCTGTCCCACTATCTCTGGTGGCCAAGCAGCAAACAGCAGTTTTAATTATTATCGTATTTAGAAACAAGTACACACAGATGCCAAACAACACTCTAAAGAACAATGCAGAACAATACAATAAAATGTAAACTGAAATTGGGGTGGGAGTCAGAAAGGGGAAAGTGATGTAATTTAATAGGTTTAGAAGGGGAAATAAAAATAAGTGAAGTTGGGTGTCTCTAGGGAGTGGAAGGAATGCCTTTAATAGCCTATAAGGCTTTACAGAAACACTGCTTTTGCTTGCCAGGTGCTTGATATTAAAGAAAAGAAAACATTTTTAATCCCACTTTGGGTTGTTTTAATCAGATGTGTGTGTATAAGTGTGAGTCAAGTAAGGCAGTGCACTTTAAAACTTTGCAGGAAGAAAGTTAACACGTAATTGGCACAGGGAAGAGGAAATTTCAAATTAAATAGTGGAGACACTGATGGGCTTGGGAACATGATGGGAGGGAAGGTATTCTGGCATACCTTTGTTGTTACTGTTTTAACCTGAAGATATACAATGTTGTCAAATCTAAAAGGACTTGGTTCACCACTGTCAGACTGAAGCAGCACACATGTGTAGGATTTAATGTAGCATAAATTCAGGGTAAGCTTTTCATTTCCACAGGGGCATTTCAGATGCATTTGCTGTCCAAGATCATGTTAAATGTATTTAAGATATATGTCATATTCATTTGCTAGAATTTAGGCATAAAGCATTGCTTAGACTGGCTCTCAATAGTAATCTTTTAAAAATAAAACCATAGTAAATTTGGATCTGTTTTGCAGAAAGAGAGAGGTACATAACAAGATAAACTGATCTTGTTCTATGGTCTCCATCCATGGGATTACTTGAAAATAAATGTAAAATAGTTATGGTTTAGCAAAAGGTTAACAAAGCAGAGTTTATATCCTTGCTCTTTCCAGAGATAATATTTTAAAACAATTGTGCTGGATTGGGATATCATTGCCTGCACTGAATATCTGGTTGATGTTATAAGGGATTATTAATTGAACAAATTGACATTAAAACAGAGTGAAGAAAGAGAAAAAATACTTCAAAGGCACATGAATGGCAGTCAGAAAACTGTAGACAAGGCCCATAGGAAAACTTAATATATGCCCATGCCATATGTGAAACACATATAATGTAGACTTTCTATATATCCAGATTTGATTTTAAAACCTGTTTAGAAACATGTAAGCGAATTTCTATGACATTTTTATGGGCAACACTAAAATTGCCCTTCAGTTTGTAATGCATTACTTCTGAATATTATTAATGCAACAGTGAAACTAGACAGGTGCCATTTTAAAATCATAACCTTCCATTAGTTATTTTACAATTACAGCTATCCCTACAGAATTCTAACCAATGTTGCTTTTTCACTGAATTCATGAATGTATGAAATGCAATAAAACAAAAAGTATTATTTCTTAATATCTGCCATGTTTAAACAGCAAATTGTTAACTTGGAGCTAAACAAGCTTTAACTAAGTTATTTCTTGCAGATCATTTTGAATGTGTAAAATCACACAGCTACAACAAATAGCCTTGTGTGGAACAGTCCATTAATACTTCTTCTACACATGGTCACAAAGGAAACCAAAAGGAAAATGGGATCTGCAATAGCAACACTATTGAACTATTGATCAATAATTTTTGCAGTCTTTATAAGAAATGCTGTGATGTGGACAGATTTATATCTTCACTCTACAACAGGATTGCCACACACAGCCCAGAGACAGACTCCAGAAAGGAAAAATCGGTATTGGTGCAAGTGGGAAATGTATGGCCTACCAGATGTTGTTGGAATGAAACTCATATCCTCCCTAGCCAATGGCAAGCAATGATGGGTGTTGCCATCCAACAACATCTGGAAGTTCACATGTCCCTTATCAGGACCAGATATGTTGCTGCATTCTGTGCTCCCCCTCAGAACATCTGCTTTGGCCCAGAAACTGAACTAGCAACAAAAAAATCATGTCCTTACAAAAAAAGAAGCTTCCACCATTGTGCTGGCTGACAGTGACATCTGAGTCATCTCAGTCCCACTGGTGGATGAATATGGATGACCAACCTGCTGTAGGGAAAATGTGTGACATCCCCAGGACAGGAAAGACTATAGTTCTAGCTCTGGTGCAGAGTTAGGCCACTATTTCTGTTTACTTCTCCAGTGAAATCAATCAGTAGACTAGAATTTAATACCATCTTCTACTGTTCTACTGTAGTACACCTTCAGTAAGCAAAAAAGCAAAACTTTTCTATTTACTTGAAACATGCACTATGCAGTAAAGTGTAATATCACAGTATGGAATATCAGTAGACTCAAAGGCAAAGGCAATTTCTGATGTGATATAGAGTACATTATGTGTGGATAGAGTACAGTTCCTTCTAAGGAAAGAGATAAAGCTATATTGTACTTTACACTACAATACAGTGGGGCACATTAACACTTTAGATAATTTGTTCAGGGATGGCCCTACAATCAAGAAAAATCAGGTGGCTGCTTATGGCAGCAATGGCAGCCATGCAGTGTTATAAATTTTCTGGTTGTTCCCCTCTGTAGAAGGACAAAGTGGTGTCTGTCATACAAATCTACACTGCATCCCTGAAATTAGTGCACAGTCTTTTCTGTTAGACCGTAGGGGTAGGCAACCTTTCCCCTTTAAGGGCCGAGGGACTTCAGCTCCCAGAATCCCAGGAGCTATTGGCCAACATGAGACTATTGACCAACATGGCTGAGGCTTCTGGGAGCTGAAGTCCCTCGGCCCTTAAAGGGGAAAGGTTGCCTATCCCTTCGCTGGCAGTGAAGTAAGATTCAACTAGGGAGGCCAATGCAATTCTGTACATGAATGGGAACGGGGTCAATTTTATCCTTCAATTTACAGAACATAATGTCTTGGACTGAGCTTGCATTTGTTCAACAACAAGGGAGGGCAATTGTGGCTCTCCAGATTTTTTGGACTGCAATTCTCTAAACCTCTCACTAATTGCTATGCTGGCCATGACTGATGGCAGTTGTAGGCCAAAACCATCTATGGCAGGGGTAGGCAACCTTTCCCCTTTAAGGGCCGAGGGACTTCAGCTCCCAGAATCCCAGGAGCTATTGGCCAACATGGGACTATTGGCCAACACAGCTGAGGCTTCTGGGAGCTGGTCCCTCTGCCCTTAAAGGGGAAAGGTTGCCTACCCCTGATCTATGGGATGTGGTAGCACAGACAATTTCCCATTCCTGTTATGCAGCATGGTGCCTTTACCTGCTACAGAAAGATCTTGAGATTTCTTACCTGCAGCAGATGACAGCTTTGCATGATAGTGCTAGGTCCAGGAATGACTGCCGGACTTCAAAGGAAAGGGCATACTTCAGAGTCTGGCCATCGATAATCAGTGCAATATCATTTTCTTTGCCCAATGAATCTCCCAGATTTGCACAGTGCTGGGTCAGTGCAGCTCTTGTTGCCTAAAGGATACACATCAAGAGGGAGGGGGAAAGAACAGGACACTTTATTATATTTTCACCACCTCCATAAGCTATGGAAGTAATAATTGCCAGAGCCAAGTGAGTAAACTTTGTTGATGTTTGTTGATGTTCTCAATATTTGCTGTTCCGCAAACCTCTCATTATGGTGTTTTAGATTGCAACATAATAATGCTTCCTCATACCCTGCAAGTGTCCCAATTTGTCAAGGACAATTCCAATTAATCCTCTGTCATCCCACTTTTTCAGCTGCTTTAAAAATGTCCCAATTTCTCTGCCTCTCACTTTCTCCCTTTGCTTTTAAGCTTACTTTGAGTTGCTACTGAGTTCAAAACGCAACAGTAGTTTGCATTCAACTCAGTAGGGGAGAAGAAGAGGTAGAATCTTGCCCTTCCCAGTAAACACAGTCAAAAGCAAAGTGCTGCAGCCTCTTCTAGCATGTCTATTCCTCCTCATTAATAACTTTTGCCATCTTGACCATGTTCTGATGTTGCTTGTCCACGTGTGAAATGTTGGCGGGTATGTTTTCTTCTCTGTCATGCACAACCCACATTCTACCCTGTTTTCATTAAAGACAGAGGCACCCTTTAAAAAGTAAGGAAATAACTTTGCTTTTTGACATGGGGTTGCAATACACTGCCCATACAGAATTCTTTGTTCATTCCACCTTTGGAACCAGTGTGCATCCCTATTGATGTAAGTCAGATTTTAGGAAAGTTACCTTTAGGATTACAATGTCCAGATAATCCCAGACAGCATGACATGATAATCCCAGCCAGCATGACAGAATACTGATATGTATTCTGTAATGCCCATAAGTTACTTTAAATCTACAAAAGCTTATGCTACAACTTCTTTCACATAGGGCCTCGGCAGATGGCTTATTAAGGCGTCCTGGAGGCAGGGAAGAGGAGGGGCAGCCGCACGCTCGGCGCCCCTTCCTCCTCCCGAGGTTGCCCTCGGAGCCACCAGCCCTCCACACAGCCGGCGCTCCGGGGGCAACCTCCCGCCGCAGCGTCTGCACACGCTGCGGCGGATAAGTCAGTGAAAGTGCACCTCACGCTTTTGGGGCGCACTTTCACTGACTTGTGAAAGGAGCGCTATTTTAGCGCTCCTTTCAGGGACGGGGAAGGAGCGCCGCAGGATCGAGGCGTGGGGCTGCCTCGGTCCTGCAGCGCACCTTCCCGGGGCAGCGCAGAGCCGCCAGTCTGCTTCCCCCCCATAGTCTCAAAGGTGCTACAAGATCCCTTTGCATACTCATATTCCAGGCTAACATGGCCATATGTCTCTGAATCCTAAAATTCTGGATGTGAAGAAAGAAGTAATGTTATCAAAGCTGAGAAAGCTTACCTTTTTGGACTGCAATCCTTTGCAAAGGGATCTTGTAGCACCTTTGAGACTATGTGAAAGAAGTTGTAGCATAAACTTTTGTAGATCTAAAGTAACTTATGGGCATTACAGAATACATATCAGTGCCAAAGTTCCACTTCCTCTCCCACCCAGCAGCTGCCATGCCCCAAGAGTATTCATATATATTGTCATGTTATTAAACTCACATGAGCCTATTGTTGAAGGTTACCAATGGAGAAGGAAGGAAAAGGGAGCTAATTCAGACCATAGAGCAGGGGCAGGCAACCTTTTTGAGTCGGGGGCCGGGTTGCTGTCCCTCAGACAATTGGGGGGCCGAAGCACCAAAAATAAATAAATAAATAAATAAATAAATAAATAAATAAAATAAAAAATAAATATATATATGCATGCACACTCTCTCAGCCCCAGAAAAGCCATGGCAAAACCCCTGTGGAGATTTTGCCAAGAAAACCCCAAGAACAAGTAATAACAACAATAATCAATATCATAATGGCGGGCGGCGGTGGCAGGACCGGCCTGGGACCAGTCCAAAGGCCTCAGGGGGCCACATCCGGTGCCCAGGCCTTAGGTTGCCTACCTCTGCCATAGAGAAACAGCTGGTCTCAGCTCAGTTGTGGGGGAAAGAAATGAGGTACACTCTCAAATGCTCCAAAAATGGAGTGCACCTGCCTTTTCCTTCCACTAAGAACTCAAAAGAGCTGGATCTTCATGGTCTGAACTGCTTTTGCACTCCTTCAGCTCCTCACCAATAAGTAAGTGCAGCAAGAGTCCTTTCTGGCAGCAGCTGGGTAGCAGGAAGCTTTTGGACAGGGTGAAAAAAATAGCCCTAATTTGGACTTACATACATGTAAGTTACTAAAAGGATGCTGCCCAGTGTAGCCATAACAAAACTACAGACTGTATACACAAGTTGTGGAGTTTGCCCCAGATTTAATGTATGATTTAAGATCCTAGAATAGATCAAGCCTGAACTCTCCCTGGAAGCCAAGATATTAAACTGGGGCTGTTGTACTATGGCCACATCATAAAAAGGTGTGGCTCATTAGAAAATAATGCTAGGAAAGGTAGATTGCAGTAGAAAGAGAGAAAGACTACATGCCAAATGGCTAGACTCAATTAGGGAAGTCACGGGCCTGAACCTAAAAGACTTAAGCAGAGCAGTGGAGGAGAAGGGGGCTTGGAGATGTCTCATACACAAGGTGCCATGAGTCAAAGATGACTTGAGAGCAGCTAACAAACAACAATATACAAACACAAAGTGAGAGAGAAACTATTAAACTTTAAGAATTTTAACTAGATTATGCAAAATATTATATAATCTTCTGGCTTCAAATAATAGCAATGGTATTGTTCTTAAGTACCTTCAGATTTGACTTAAGTCAACCCTATCCAAGAATTTTCTTGGCATTTTTTTTCCAGAGGGGGTTTGCCATTGCCTTCCACTAAGGCTGAGATAATATGACTTGTATACTGTAAGCCAAAAAGACAAACCCATAGGTCCCAGAATAAATCAACCCCGAATTCTCCCTGGAAGCGAAGATATTAAACTGAGGCTGTTGCACTATAGCCACATCATGAGAAGGTGTTTAATGGCTGATAAGAAATTTGAAGCCTGGACTCCTAGTCAAACACTTGAATTACTACACCAGTTTTTCTCAGGTTATCTGATGTGGAGAGTGGTAATGGTATTTTGCCAATGTGCCAAAAACCAGAATCATATTTGTGCCCATTGGCTACAACAGTTTCTCTCTTTCCAGGAAAATTCCCAGGAACCAACAGCCAGTGGCTGAACAACAGGTACCAGTCCAATGCCCACCACTTTAATAATAATAATAATAATAATAATTTTTATTTATATCCCGCCCCTCTGCCAAGCAATCGGGGCGGCGTACAGAGTTAAAAACATCAAAATAGATTACATCAAATCAACTCCCATCCCTCATTCCCATCCTCACTCACCCCCCAAAACAATTCAACAAAACAAATTAAAAAACAATATACAATACAATATAAAATATACAATTACAATATAAAAATACATAATAGCATTGTAGCTGGGAAATGTATAACTGGGGAAGGATTTTAAGCTCTTCCCGGTCTCCCCAACCATGCTCCAGCCACAGCTGTGCTGTTGGTGAAAATCAAAGTCCAATTATAGTCAAAAGCTGGAAGCTGGAGGGGATTTTAAAGCCGCCGGTGCTCCTCCCCAGTAGCGCAGGTGAAACTGGTCCTCCGAGGGCTGCTGGGTGGCCAGCAGTCCTCCACGGCTTCAGGGAGGCCGCCGCTTGCTGGGTGGTGCCGGCGGAGTAGCCTCCAGTCCAGCTGCTCAGGTGGTGGAAAGGGAGGGGCTGGTCCCAACTCTCCCCGCTTGGCTCCTGGAGCTTTTGGAGCTGCTGTTACCTCTGAGGAGGCTAAGAGTCTTAAATAGCCTCCAGTCCAGCTGCTCGGGTGGTGGAAAGGGAGGGGCTGGTCCCAACTCTCCCCGCTTGGCTCCTGGAGCTTTTGGAGCTGCTGTTACCTCTGAGGAGGCTAAGAGTCTTAAATAGCCTCCAGTCCAGCTGCTCGGGTGGTGGAAAGGGAGGGGCTGGTCCCAACTCTCCCCGCTTGGCTCCTGGAGCTTTTGGAGCTACTTTGAGTAGCATTACACACTGCACTACACACACTAGCTCCATGATTACTTTCATATGAAATAAAATACATGAAACTGGATCCAGACTAAGGGCCCGAACAGACCGGCCAGAAAAGCTGGCTTCTGGACAACTTGGAAGAGTGCCATTTTGACGATGCACATCCCCAGAGTGCCCGGAAGCCATCCGGGGGTTGCGCTGGGGCTACCTAAATCAGCCCAAAACATCCCAAATAGGAATGGATCTTTTCTGTTACTATTTGGGCTGGTGGTGGAGGGCACCTTTGGAACCACAGCATGTGTTTGCCGTGGTCCCGAGGCATCTTCGGCGGGGCGGCTTCAAGCTGCCCCTTCATGGCCATTTGTTTCAGCCCTTAATCATATTTAGATAAGATCTATTGAAATCAATGAAACAAATGATGACAAAACTAAATCCCATTATTTTAAATGGATCTGTTCTAAAGCATGGCTTAGTTTGGAATAAAAATATTATCAGTATTCAGCTAACAATGGAGTCAAATACTTCTACACACATTGTCTTCTGCATATATTCCTTTACTCATGCTTAGGATGGCCTTCTTTTATAGTGTTTTAGGTTGCAGGTAATAGCTACCAAGTATAAATGAAACTGGAGTGGGATCATATACGTCAGGAATAAAAATACTATATTTATGTACCATTGTAATCACATGACTGTTTTATGAACACAAATTCCTACAGGGAAAAGTTATAGATCTACAAAAACTTGTTGTGCATTATAGCATTTTCTCTTGATCTGACAAACAGATGTAGAGGGAAAGGTGTAGATAAGCTACTGAATAGATAGCACAAGTACCAGATAGATTTACTTCAGTTAAGGTATGTATTGTAAGATGTCTCAAACAAAGACTTAAGAGTCCAGCTTTGTGCAACCTAACTCTTGCATTGCCACTGTCTCTTGGTTGCATAGGGCAGAGGTGTCTTCTAGGCTAAAGAATTTGAAGGAGTTCTACAGCCTGGAGGCGTTCAAGCTGGCCTTGCTCCCAAATAAAGAGCTTTTGTTGTTCTGTGCCTTCAATCACAGGGTTTTCTTGGCAAGATTTGTTGCCTTCCTCTGAGGCTGAGAGTAATTTGCCCAAGGTCACCCAGTGCATCTCCTCACTTCGCAGGAAATTAAACCATGGTATTGTGGAGTCCTACTTCAACACTCAAACCACTACACCAAACTAATAAAGAGCTACCAGGACTTATAACACCCTGCTTGCTTCACTGGTAGGCTAAGCCATGGTTCCCATTAGCTAATTATACAGAGACTAACTGGATCACTAATCTAGTTCTCAGAAACCCTAGCCAGCATGACCCAAGTCGATTACACCAAGAGAAATTTAATAATGAATGGACGGAAGTAATTGAAAGGATTCAATCTAAAATATAAATATAGGTTGATAATTTAAGGATATGGTTTTAAAAGAAGAATAAATTTAAAAAATTAGATGTGTTAACAGTTTAATGAGAGAATAAATAGATATCCATAATTAGTAACGAATGCATATACAATTAGGATTACATGCAAAGACTATTAAAAAAATATGCATATGTAAAATCAAAACAAAGGGTCATTTATAAACAGAATGTTTGTAAATATGTTTATATTATGCATATTTACATGTATAAATACGTTTTATGTATACAAAGATCGGATATAGTTATTATCATTAGATAATAACTATATTATTATAATTATTATCATTAGACAGACATTTTTCCTTTGCTGTAACATAATACTAGAGACACTGAGTTTAGATATAATACCTTAGTTATAGACCCAAGGAAGTTGCTTTTTTAAATTGAGGTTTGTTGTTACAAATGTATGTCTATTGTCATTATTGTTAGTGTTAGTATTAATGAGTCATGTCTGTATGGAAGGGTGAATGATTATGTGGGAAAATATGTTTTTTTTAAAAAATGATGAAATTTAATAAAGATTAAAAAAAAATACTGAATAAACAGTTGATCATCTCAAAGCACACTGTCTCCTTACTTTTTTCTGCTTTACACCAGCCATCAGATTGTATCAGCTAGTACTCTCTAATGTGGCACCTGAGTTGAGTTTATTATCAGTCAATTCCAAACTTTAGTTCTCTTACACTGATAAGTTATGAGGATGCTCTACCCCAAACTGGCCTGTGCCTATGTTCTTGTAACACACACACATTCTGCAATACACAGAGCTTTCTACTCTTATTTTTATGCCTTATAAGGCCACTATTTACATTTCCAGGTCTCAAAGTTTACAACCAAATCACCATGTGGCTTGTAACAGTGGGGTTAAGAGAAAGCAATCCTTTCAAGATTTTCAAACTCAGGCAGGCTAATATAGGGAGAGAGGGTCTTTCAGATAGTCTGGACTGTTTGAATTCTGCCTGGGAATGAATAGATATACAGCAAAACTGTTTCAACAAGGGAGTTATGTTCTCTGCGACCATCCACTGCTTTCAAGGTAGGTGAGGTGAGATTCCCCTAAAAGAATGATATGCAGAGCTGAGACACTTGGTAAAGCCATTGCGTCACCTTACCATGGCCAAAATGAGTTGGTCAGGCTCTGGAAGTGTCAAACTATGTGTCACTTTGCTGCATTTCCAATCCTGCTGCCAAATGATCTGCCCATGAAGAAGGAAACACATTTGGAACTTTTCAGCTAGAAGAATGAATACTTATGAAACATTCCTTCTCTATTCCTTGCATTTGGTATTCTTGATAAAGTTCCAATGCAGTAGTAGCTAAAGAGGTGAGGGAAGTGATGATTGCATTTTTATGTCTCATCACTGTGGTATCCTTTAAGAGAAAATCTAAAACTGCCTGATTGCTAGTTTCAAAATACTACACAAGCAACCCCCCCCCCCCCGAAAATGATTATCTCTGGCAAGTATTAAATTGTTGTGTGGGATTCTTGAGCTTTTCCAGTTCCCAGAGACAGAAATGGGTCTCAAGTGTCAAGTTCCCTGATTTTTCTGAAATATTTCACAAATCCCTTTATAGTGAGAGGGGGGGAAAGCCATGCTCTTCCAGTACAAACCATTTCTCTCTCTCAATCTCTCCCTTCTGTTCTCCGTGGATTATTAACTCCCTGCTCCCACATGCTTTGCCAGCCTAAGAAACTCCACAGAAAATATCTTTATGTCCTAAAAGGAAAAAAATAGTTCTGTTTCATGCATCATATAGCAGGACATATTTTTTTATTCATTCTCGGCCCCCAAAGAACAGTATATCCTTCAGTTTATACTTCCTACCAAAGAAAGAGAAGAAGTATATTCCCAGCCATCCAATCTGATCTACCCTGTCAGTATCGGTAGTGATAACTATCCTTGCTTCATCTGCCACTTAAATCAATTCCAGAGTTTAAGTCAAGAAAGTTCTAAAAAAGCAATTTGTTACAGCTATAGTTTCAGTGTTTCCTCAAAGAGAACTACTTCTTGTTACAGTTGTAATTTTAATAAAGTAAGTATTGTGTTGTTATTTTTTAATGAGAACAACAAGCTGTTATTTAGCAATAACATGCTGAATTTCTTAAACTGGATTAAGAAGCAAAGGTAAAAGAAGGTGGGTAAGAATGGGAAAATTCGAGTTGGTAATGAGGTTGTATTGATTGTAAAATATGACAAACTGTTAATATTTATAGCTGTGTACACAGTTGGATTGCCAGGAAATCATCCAGAAACTCTATCTGTCCTTTAAATTCCCCAAAGAAGTTGCAGAATGCACAGCAATGGTATCTCACCTATCATATTGATCCATTGGCCATCTTATTTGTACTCAGTGGCACAAGTGCTTCTGTGTCGGTGGTGAGTTCATTCTGGGTGTTTGTCCAAACTTTAAAGTAGCCATCCAAGATACTGAATCCATTTGGGGGCAAGGCTTCAACATCTTGGATAACTCCTTTAAAATATGACTGCGACCCAAAGTAGATTCACAGCCCCACTGGATAGAAGCTGCCAGCAAGGCCTCCTAGAGAAATTTTGTAAGGTGGAACAAGATTGCTTTCGGGCTGGGGGGCGGGGGGAATGGAGTCCTCTCAAAATTGAGCATTTAAGGTTCAAATAGACTGTAAATCCTCAATTAAGTTTTTTCAATAAAGATATAACATGAAATTTTAAAGTTGTACTTTTCCCTCCTTTATAGAAAAAACATGGTTACGATAAAACATGAATAAAACATGAATAGCTTCTAGTGTACAATTATGAAAGCATAATTGAAAGAAAATTTCAAAGAAAAAATAGACAGGTCCTGGTTAAAAAGCCAAGAAAATACCTGAAGAGCTACATGTTTGCTAGCCTTTGCAAAATAATGCAATAGAAGAGGACAGTGGCGTGTTTTCCCATAGGCCCTGGCTACCATTTGCCACTAATTTAACTGCAACTTCAGGTACTTTGTTTTAGGTTGTGAACTGACCAAACTCAACTACTCACAGTTTCATCTGTTCTTATGCCTTAAAACAGCTGCAGAAATGATGCTCTTCAAAGTATGGAAATAAACATGTATCATCTCTGACAGGTTACATCAACCTGCAGTTAAAATCCTGTTTAACACCTATTTCTGATTGCTGCTTGGAATAAGGATGATTTGATTAATAGAAGATAATTAGAGATTTCAACAGGTGATGAAAACTGAACAATACAGGCAGACAACAAACCCAGTGAAGAATGGAGTGAGATGGGAAGTAATCATTAACAAGGATCCCCCCCACAAAGGTTAACTAGTAACATGCTGCAGAGTGCTCACTCTACAACAAAGCAGTGCCTGTAAAATAAGGCACTATTCAAAGCATGAGTTAATTTATTTCAAGTATGTTTAATCTCATTCTGCATAATTCTGGGAGCACAGTTGTATGAGCTGTCTCAACTTTTAAAAACAATTTTAAATCATCACATTAAACAATATAAAATCATTTAAAAGGCATACAAAGGCATATGCAGCATACAAAATTTTAAAAGTGAACATTAAAAGTCTGCTTAAAGAAAAAGGTCTTTGCCTACTGGCAAAAGGAGAGCAGAGAGGTGCCAACCTAACCTCCTGAAGAAGTGGATTGCAGAGGCATGGGAGCAGCCACCAAGAACTCTCTCTCTTGTGTCCTCACCATGATGGTGCCAGGACTGAGACAAAGCACTTGCTTGTGGATTTTAAGACACTGATAGGTTCGGGGGTGGGTGGGTAACAGTCTTTTAGGGCCTTTGCAGACTGCCAGAAATAGTGCAAATTGAGTCCACTTTAACTGCCCTGACTCAGTGCTAGGGAATCATGGGAACTGTAGTTTATTGTGGCACCAGAGCTCTCTGACAGAGAAGGTTCAATGTTTCAGAAAAAAATACAATTCCCATGATTCCCTAGCACTGAGCCAGGGCAGTTAAAGTGGACTCAATGTGCACTATATCTAGCAGTCTGCAAAGGACCTTAGATAGCCTGGACCTAAGCTGTATAGGTCTTTTTAGGTCATGGAGGCTGAGAAGGGCTGTGGATGACATGGTGATGAGAAGGACTCCATAGAACTGCCATAAGTTGAAGTCAACTTGATGGCAGTTTATTCATTTATTTAGAGTATTTATACCTCATTCTTGAGCCACAAAACAACAATAAAGCCAGAGAAGAGTTTCAGGTGGAAAATTTCAGCTTGGTTATAGGAGAATATATTCCCACAGATATCTATGCCCCAGCCACATAGGGTTTAATGGTAAGAGCTATTCTTTGAATAATGCTTGGCAGTAGACAGAGAAACAGAGACTGGAAAATTACTGTACTGATTATATTTTCAATTATTCTTTGGTTTTCACTCCAAACAAACCAATTATTCTTTAGTTTTACCATTTCTCCAGCTCTTGTGATGCAGTTCTCCAATCAAAAAGGGGGGGGACACAAATGCACAAAGTAGAGAAAATACCATTATGGGGATAGGAAGCTTGCAAAATTGGCTGTATTGGGGAAAATAAATACTCCAAATGCATACAAATTTTCACCCTTAGAGAAACATTAATTTTAATGTAGACCTGGAGGGGGGAAATGAAAACTATAGTGAAATGGGACAAACCAACTTGTGTATGAAAATAATGTACAACACATTAATTTATATTTACAGGACAATGCTATATAAATTTCTTGTTGTTCTGTGCTATCAACTCAGCTTCATCTCATGGTGACCTTATGAATGAGAAAACTCCAAGTTCACCAGTCATCAACAGCCCTGCTCAGGTTTATAATGCAATCTTCCTTTTTTCCAAATGCCTCCCATTTTACTGAGCATCATCAACTTTTCCTATGAGTCACATTGTCTCATTCTTTGTCCAAAATACAATAGCCTCAGTTTAGTCATCTTAGCTTCTAGTGAGAGTTCAGGCTTGATTTATTCTCAGATCCATTTGTTTGTCCTTTTGTCAGTTCATAGTATCCACATACACAAAACCACACATATAGCTAAAGATTTGTCCTGCTTAATTCCTGGGGCTTACTCCCATATAAGTGTAGAAAGGATTGCAGTCTTAAAAGTATTACAGCTTAAGGACTACAAAAACAATGCAGGCTATTTTGGAGACTTTGGGGGGTTGCAGACTGCCAGAAATAGTGCAAATTGAGTCCACTTTAAGGGTTAGGGTTAGTGCTAGGGAATCATGGGAACTGTATTTTATTGTGGCACCAGAGCTCTCTGACAGAGAAGGCTCAATGTCTCAGAAAAAAAAACAATTCCCATGATTCCCTAGCACTAACCCTAACCCTAAAAGTGGACTCAATTTGCACTATTTCTGGCAGTCTGCAACCCCACTTTGTGGTATCAATGGTTCACAAGTCTGCTAGTAATAAAATTTGCTACTCCAGAGCAAGCAAGGAGAGACAAGGAAGTGTTTATATATCATGAAGTAATGTGTTTCCTGAGAGGACAAGCATGGTGAACTGGAGTTGTAGAGGTCAATATTAGAATGGGACCAATCCCACAGTCTTGAGTAATTTTATTTAATTCAAAAAATTATCTGCTCTCCTTTACTACATGAGGTAATTCCTAGTGGAAGGGAACACACCAGCTGGGGAAGGATTTAAGGATATGCATTATTGCCTTCCTCAGTGCTGTTGCTGAGCAAACAAATGTTCCCTACTTAACTGCAAGCAATTAGCTATGGTCCTTGAGATACCATTTGCATATGGTTCACTAACTAAATCTTTAGGGAATGGATAAGCTTACTACAATTGCATCAATCCCAATCCCATTTTTAAAAAAAATGAGGGTATGTTCAGGGGAAGGATTAACTATTTTCTTTTCTTTTCCAAATTGTAAGCAGGTAATGGTATAATAACTCACACTGATTTCATGTGAGTTGTGCTCTCTGGTTCCTTACCTCCTCTGAGGATAATGAAAAAACTATGTAAATAGCATGGTTACTTGTGACCCAAAAACAGGTTCATTTCGTTGTAATAGGGTTGCCAACATTTTTCCTGGTTGAGCACCCATGCTTTTAAAAGCAGCAGAAAAGGAGGAAATTCATAGAGTGGGGCTAGTCCCACCTGCAAAAATCAGTCCAACAAGTTCCAGATTCATAAGAAAATACCACTTTGCCATTCTTAGAGGATGTTGTATTTGGTCCTCTGCCCAAATTAAGAAAAAGAACTTGTACCAATTCAGCAACAAGATGAATTCTAAGGATGGAACATTGACATGTGTCCTAATATCTGTTCAAGGTTTTAATTCTGATGATTCTGTATTTATGGCAGGGGCAGGTAAAATGTGACACACACACCTTTAAACCCCACCCCACTTTAAAAAGTCTGTTTCAGTATCCCTCAATCTCCAGTTTTTGTGGGTCATCTCTAGGTGGATGATATCCAAGTGAATTCTACAGTTTTGAAGAGTTCAGCTCCAGGAAAAGGGAAATCTCCAGCTAGCAAGTAGAACAGTAGCTTGATACAATCTGCATGTTTTAATTGATTTCTTGGTGCAACTTCCATAGGAGATTATCAGACATGGGGAAAAAGCCGGGAATAAAAGGCATACTCCCGGCAAAGTTGCAAAATGGTGCTGAAGATTTTCAGACACATCGTGCTCATCCAGGATTTATACACCAAAAAACCAAGCAGCAGGCTTACACTAAACTCACAACAGCAAAGGAACTTAATTAACTAATTACAACACAGACAATCTAACAAACAATAATAGCTCACACAACATGTGTATGTGTATTAAAAATAATGACTCCACAGAATAATTCCAGACAAGTTTTGTATGCATCTGCCAAGTCAAGCTTATCCTTCAAGGAATTTAAGTCCAAAAAATGAGTTGTAGCGTCTCCAGCAACCAGTTCATATGTGGTGATGAATGCTTGGACGGCTACCTCCGGAGTCCTTTTAGGGCCGTTTCGACATTGATGATGTCTTCCTCAGCAGATATAGGTGAGTTGTATCAGAATTGATATACTCAGATATTCCATTATTCTAAATGTGCAAAATTTAAACAATTAATACAATCCCTGTTGGTTTCACAATTTAACAGATATGTTACATAATAATATGAGTCCTTCAAAACAGTATTCTCACTCACCCAAATTCATCCACAATTTAGCTTGACTGAGGAGGAAAATGCTCAGCAAAAATCTACATCAAATGTATGTCAAGATATACTCTGCCTTTACAATAGGCTACAGGTGGTCATCTATTACATGTGGATTCTTAAATCTTTGAGATTTCTAGTTCTCCTATAGGCAATAATGGGTGCCTGTGAACAGCCGGGAATGTCCTGTACTATATGCCAATGTTTGTGTATAATATGTCTAATGCGGTAGGCAGCGTGAGTAAAGATAAAGGAACCTATAATCCGGTTATCCGGGGTTTTATTGGAAGAAAGAAATAACGTAGAGCGATCCATACGGGTAGCTCTATTCCTTGCATCTTGTACTATGTAAGGAGGAAAAGCTCTCTCTTGTAATTCCAATTCATACTGGTCAGCTGCCCTCTCATAATGGGTATTGGAAGATGAATTCCTTTTTAATCTTAAAAATTGAGAGTATGGTAAGTTCTTTTTCAAATGACGGGGGTGACAACTTGAAAAATGCAGCATGGAATTGCGGTCTGTTGGCTTATGAAAATTGCGGACTCCAATCATGCCATTATGGACATAGACCTCTACATCTAAAAAGGAAATACATTGGGTGTTAAATTTACAAGAAAATTTAATATGAAGCAATAGAAATCTCAAAGATTTTTTAGTTCATACGGATTTTCAAGTACATGTTTCAGAGAAACCCTTAGTTAGAGGACACCACAAATGTGGGCATTGTAGCTGCTGTAAATCATCCCTCAATATAAGCGTGTTTATTCATCCAACAACACAGGAATGCTTTGAACTCAAATCCTTTACTAATTGTAATTCCTCAAATGTTATTTATGTGATTATATGTCCATGCCAAAAATTATACATAGGTCAAACTTCTCGACCTTTGAAAACTAGAATTTCCGAACACAAAAGTACCATTCGGAACAATAGTGCAGATACCACATTGGTGACACATTGTTCACAATTCCATCACTCTGCAGACTCTTTAAAAAAAATTGTAATAGAACATATCAAATTTGGGCAATTTTATAGTGGAAGTAGACAAAATAAACTGCTGCAAAGGGAGGCTTTTTGGATTCATAAATTAATATCTTACACCCCTAAGGGTCTAAATGAACGTTTGGATTTGAATCCTTTCTTGTGATATTATGACATGTAACTAATGGTTTGTATTACTCACATGCTAAAGTTATAGCCTTTAAGTGATGTTATGGGTTGGAGGATATATAGTTTTTTACGTATTAAGGATAATAGTCATCATTTGTGAGATGATTGTATGACACGGATAATTGATTATAATATGCTGTGTATTATTACTGATGGTTATTGGTACGTTATAAAGTTATAATAATTTCAGCCAATAGATCAGGCTTACTTTTGGGACTTATAGAGTGATATACCTTGAATATACCTTTAAGAATCCACATGTAATAGATGACCACCTGTAGCCTATTGTAAAGGCAGAGTATATCTTGACATACATTTGATGTAGATTTTTGCTGAGCATTTTCCTCCTCAGTCAAGCTAAATTGTGGATGAATTTGGGTGAGTGAGAATACTGTTTTGAAGGACTCATATTATTATGTAACATATCTGTTAAATTGTGAAACCAACAGGGATTGTATTAATTGTTTAAATTTTGCACATTTAGAATAATGGAATATCTGAGTATATCAATTCTGATACAACTCACCTATATCTGCTGAGGAAGACATCATCAATGTCGAAACGGCCCTAAAAGGACTCCGGAGGTAGCCGTCCAAGCATTCATCACCACATATGAACTGGTTGCTGGAGACGCTACAACTCATTTTTTGGACTTAAATTCCTTGAAGGATAAGCTTGACTTGGCAGATGCATACAAAACTTGTCTGGAATTATTCTGTGGAGTCATTATTTTTAATACACATACACATGTTGTGTGAGCTATTATTGTTTGTTAGATTGTCTGTGTTGTAATTAGTTAATTAAGTTCCTTTGCTGTTGTGCATCCAGGATTTATCCCATGAAGATCCAGCAATGCTCCACCAAGTTGGGGAAATCAGTGGCATACCCCAACTTGGTGTCACCTGGTGCGGGGTGGGGTGGGGCTGGGCTTCTGGCACGCACGCCACATGGGAGCATGCATGCATACATATGCACACACCAGAAAATGGCACGTGCGACCCCACAACAGCCCAGAAAGCTCCACGGCAGCCGGGAGAGCGGGCCCCACATGCCCACAGCAGCCCAGAAAGCACAGTGGGGGCTGGGGGGGAGGGGACTGACTGGGTGTTACCCCCTCTTCTGAGGTGTTGCCCCTCTTCTGGGGTGTAACCTGGTGTGGTCTGCACCCCTGCACCTCCCAGTGACGCTACTGGGGAAAGTCCTAGGAACTGTTTGTAGCTGAAGCATTCCTGGATCTTCATAGGTTAAGTACGGGATAAGTGCGATGTCATCTGAAAATCTTCAGTGCCATCGCTTGACATAGCCAGGAGTGTGCCTTTTTCTTCCCTGATTTTCTCCGTCTGATAAATTCCATAGACTCTCTAGGGCAGTGGTCCCCAACCCCCGGTCTGCGGCCCGGTACCGGTCCGCAGAACAAATGGTACCGGGCTGCCCTGCTACTGCTTGTTTTGATTTAATAATCAACGTGACGCCGCAAACCCCCCCCCCAGTGGGCCGCGGAAAAATTATCAAACGTTGACCAGTCCACGGCAATAAAAAGGTTGGGGACCACTGCTCTAGGGGGTCTATGTATGTAATTCTTCCCAGTTATTATGATGCCATGACTTATTCTTTCCTCTGGTCTGCATCCATCTTCTAGCTAGAAGCAAGCACAGTGAGCTCTTGGTATCCCCTGGAGTTTGGTTCTAGGTCCCACCGTGGATACTAAAATTCATGGATGCTCATATCCCATCATATACAATGGGGCAGCAAAAATTGTGTCCCTTACATAAAATAGCAAAATCAAATTTACTTTTGAGATTTTTAAAAATATATATTTTCAAGCCATGAATGGTTGACTTTCTGGATGCAGAATCTGTGGATATTGAGGGCCAACTGTAGAATAAAGTTTTGTTTTGTTTTGTTTTGTTTTGTTTTGTTTTATCCTGTCTCCATACGCAGGTTAGAAGGAGTAATCCCCTCATTTCTCCTTGATCTGGAAACAGCTCCTTTAGCTGAGATTTCTGTCTTAATTTCCAAACAGGAAAATATGTGCTCTATGCATGTGTGTGTGCTTGAATGACAAGTTGTGAGGTGTTTGGTACCTAATGCATAATGTTCAGTGGGCTAAGCACCAAGCACCAGGGACTATACTTTTGTCTCAGGTTTTGGCCTGGAACAATTCTGAACTGGCAACCTTACACCAGGCCATTTTTGTGACCAACATTGAGAGCAGGAACTGCCTCTCTTTGGGCCTCGGCAGACGACTAATAGAGTCGTCTTCCGGGCAGGGAAGAGGAGGGGCAGCCGCACGAGCGGCGCCCCTTCCTCTTCCTGAGGTCGCCCTCGGAGTCGCCGGCCCTCCGCACGGCCGGCGCTCCGAGGATGACCTCACGCCACAGCGACCGCACGCGCCGCGGCGTTTGAGTCAGGGAAAGTGCACCCGCCGCTTTTAGGGCACACTTTCCCTGAAATCTAAAAGGAGCGCCAATTTGGTGCTCCTTTTAGAGTCGCCGACGGTGCGCCGCGGTGCGGCTGCCGCGGTCCAGCGGCGCTCCGTCCCGCGGCGCACGGGAAGCTCCTGTCTGCTTCCCCCCTTTGATGCCTTCAAAAGTAGCAATTCACCTTTTCAACAGGTTGCAGGGATCCCCTTATACTGTTTGACATTTTTAAAAAACACACCAGTTTTTTGAAACCAACCAGTTTCATTCTTTTTTTTTTTTCTCCTGGCATTTGTGGCAATCTGTGTGGACCAAGATAGAAAATATGCCCTTGCAACCTACCTGTAGCCCATCCTGATTTAGCATGGGCTGAGGGGGGTGGGGGAGAGACTATTATCTCTTTCTTTTTTAAGGAGTTGTTCCAGATTTCCCACTTTTACCTCCTATGACTCATTCTCCACATAATTTTCTAATATCAAAATCAAATCACTATTACTGAACATATGTTACATGTGAACAGTCTGGCAGATATACTTGAGTATTATACAGCCATGACATACTCTCACAGAGAAGGGGGGGGAGAGATGTTTAATACTAATCCCACATTCCAGTCACCCTGCCAGCCCTGGGAACTTGGAGAGTATTATAGAAAGGGCAGTGATGACATTGATCATATAACTAGAAAGCATAGCAGAGCCTGGTTTTGACTGGAATTGCAAGACTGACTTCAGGAAAACTGGTGATCAAATCTAAGGAAAATCCCATAGGATAAAGGCCTTTTCCATATTTCTGCTACCTACAACACAATAGATTATACCAGGGGTCGGCAAGGTTCTCTTACCTGGGGCCGGTCGCTGGTCCCCAGGTCTTCTGCTGGGCTGGGGGGGGGGGATGGCGGTGTGCGCGCTCATACGGCGTGGCCCCTGCTGCCGCGCACACTGCGCCCACCATTTTTTTCCCAAAATGGCAGCTGTGGCTCGTTTGCGCATGCGCAGTACTCCTGTGCATGCGCAAACGAGCTGCGGCCTCCATTTTGGCAAACAAAATGGCGGCTGTACTGTGCATGTGGAAACAAGCTGCAGCTGCCATTTTGTTTACCAAAATGGCGGTGGTGGCAGGAGTCGGCGGGGGCTGGTTGGCGGGGGTTGGCGGGCTGGGTGCGGCCCACAGGCCGTAGGTTACCGACCCCTGGATTAAACAATGAATGCAGCCCCCTCACTACAGCATAGTAAACTTGACAATTAATCTGGCCTAGCTCGAGCATAACTTTACCTGAAAAGCATTTTAAAGTCAACCACTTTTAATTTACTCGTTCATTATTTCAAGAAACAGCAAGCACTGGTAGTAAAGCTCCTGGCAATCATTATATCATAATTCCTACACAATTCACACACCATTCTGTTTACAAGAAACCAAACTTTTTGACTTCAGTGACCTGAATAAATTTTACTTCATTCTCCAGAGCGCATCATGCCGATGAGCAGTAGAACACTGTTATAAATCTTGGAGTATCAAGCATAATTTGTTGACAGGCAAAGCATTAAAATATCCTGCAGCAGAACTCATGTGTAGTCTCCATTTGGGACCACATCATGCCATTCTGGAAGAAACCTTGCAATGAGGTTGCTTGTATTTTCTAACTTTCTGTAATCTTTTAGAAACACTTCATGTAATCAGCATAATTCTGCAGCTGAACAGGAAAAACCCTGACAGGTTATTTTATCGCATACAGTGTTGTAGTTATAGTACATTCTGAAAAGGAATTGCGCATTGCACCATCCCCTTTAACTATGGGCTAATCTACACATTTAAAGTACTCCTCATTCCAGTCAAATAGAATGTTATCTGGCCACACATGATTTGCAGAAGTTTGGGGGGTTTGTGCCTCCTTAAACTCCTTAAACCCCACAGAAAAAAAAGCTTCACAATTTTTATTAGATATCTGTGGAAATCCACTGAAATGCACATTACTGCACGTGTGTCTCTGTCTGCTTTGCATGGATACATGTAGATGCACATTTTCAGAAGAGGGAGGGTAAACAGATACAAATAGATGTGAATAGCTGTGAATTAGCAGATGAAAGTGAAGAATGTACAAGCAAGCACATCAATTCACATAGTACACTTGCTCTATGTCACCATTGTATTCCAGCATCACTAGGGGCATCACTGGTGGAGTGTGGGAGGTGCAGACTGCACCAGGTGACACCCTAAGGGGGATGATACCACTGCTCCCTAAACATCTGCCTTTTGGCAGAAATGGGCTGTGGAGTTGACTTGCATCCCTTTAAAATGCTGAAGAGATGGGATGAGTGGGGTGAGGCTCAGTGGGAAAAGAAAGGAGAGGGGGTTTTTAAAGTAAAAATTACATTTTTAAAATTCTTTTTAAATTTCCTTTAAAACCATCACATCTTACCAAATTTTCACTTTAACCTAATAAAACTATGTACATGTAGATATATTTAGGCTGTGCATATGATGTTGTAATTTAAAGGTATAATTTTAATTTTGCTAATTGTTTATGTCACAACTATTGCCATCATATAAAATGATATACAGGAGTTACAATTTATGAGTAGCATTAGTACAAAAAAATTATTACAGATTCTATTTAGTGTAGTATGGGAGAAGGTCAATGGAGGGTGACACATGACATACTGCACTGGGTGACGCCAATTCTAGTGACACCAATGCTTTGGGACGCCTTAGAGACTAAAACACTTATCACAGCATATGTGTCTATGGAATGCAGTCCACTTCATCAGATACATGGAATGTTATCCTAAGCTGCAGATATTACATGGAGAAGGGGACTGAATCTATGGAGATGTCTGAGATGTAAACATAAAGTCAGAAGGAAATGAAATGCTAAAGGAACAGTGACAAATGCATTATGAAAATGGCCATTCACAGAAAAGTTGTTGCTGACAACACGTTTTGTTTTGTTTTGTTTTTTAAAAAAGAAAATAAATAGACCTTTATTCCAATTCAGTGGGACTTGAGCATGCTTATAGTACACAGAAAAATAACGGCAAAAGTAGTGTGTGAACAGCATGTCTATGTGTGCACATTTGTGCATCAGTATGTGTGTATAGCCCTGCTTTTTCCATCATTGTTCTTCCAGTTAGCTATGATGAGCATTTAGCTATGATAAAATTGTTTTAATTTATTTGAAAGGATCTTGCTTTGCTTTTGCTTTTGGTCTTCTATGAAGTATTGAGAACCACAGAGAGGATTTAACAGCAGAATGGCATTCAGACAGACATTCTGCAGCCAGCCCTGATACAGATTTTCCAGTGTACCTTAACCATGACCTAGGCAAGGGGTGGGAGAAATCTGCCATCTGTTTAGAGAAGACCATCTCTCAGTCAAAGCTGTCTAATTCTTGCACTCCAGGGACCTGTAAGGAAATCTGACCTAAGGGAGTTTATGTTGGGGATGGAGTGATGGAAATAACAAAACTAGGACATAACTACTTAAAAGGAAAGCTAACCAAAACAGAATGTAAACAGGCCAGGGCAGCACCTTTAATAGGGAAAAGCCAAGGAAAGGCTTAAACCAACAAATGGGTCCAATTTTACAATATCATCATGCCTCAGAAGGCAAAGCAATAGCAGACCTGAGAAATGTCACTTTTTTGGATAATGTTCATGCTGACTAAGGGATTTTGGGAGTTGTTGTCCAAAAAGGTAAGGTTTCTAAGCCCCAAGCAGTATTACCCAACATGTACATAATGTGTTAGATTCACTTCTATCATTCTCTGTGCTTTTCTAGTGTATCTGTCAGAGATTCTAATAACTTAATTAATGCCCACTGCTTGATCAGAACACCAGCACAGAGTGAACAAGAAGGTGCCTTATACTACGTCAGACTATTCCTCCATATAACACAATACTGTTTGTTCTGACTTTCAGTGATTCTCCAGTCTCAGGGTACACCTCTTGCTTTCAAATTACATGCTGACTGATCTTTTCAAGTGCCAGGGGTTGAACCCAGAGTTTGCAATTAGTTCATTAAGTTATTCATACACTATTTTTTTCAACAGATTTCACCTAATGTTCTAGATTCCCTAGTTACTGCTAAAGTTACAAATAGGCTTTAGTAAATTAGGTTGTTAGAATTTGTTAGCATTCATTAATGTGGGTGGCTCTCCCTCTGTCACATTTAGTGCAACAGGAAGACGTATTGCCTCAGGAAAATAAATATGACTTTGTTGTTAAGCAGACTAATCTGTGAATTTCTTTGAGAAGACATCAGGGAGCAAGGGGAAAGAGGCAATTTGGAGCCCAATCCAGAAAGCTTGGACTTGTGGAACACAATTTGGAAAAGAAATGGGTGGTGGTGGTGAAAAAATTAAAATTAAAGAGTGAGTCTTGAAAGGGCCTTCTCTCACATCCTCACTAAATGTGCTTATTTAGTTCGCAGAACTGTCAGCAAGGCCTCCAGTGAAAATATTAGAAAACACTAAGGCGTTTACTTTTTAGAATTGTATTCTTTTTCTCCCCTTTTGCTTTTGTTAACCATCTAAACTTTTGCAATGGTACAAGATATAAAAGCAAAAATAACCTAGATCTATGCCAGGGGTAGGCAACCTAAGGCCCGGGGGCCGGATGTGGCCCCCGAGGCCTTTGGACTGGCCCCAGGCTGGTCCTGCCGCTGCCGCCACCCCACGTTGCCCATCCATGATGATATTGATTATTATTGTTCTTGGGGTTTTCTTGGCAAAAGCTCCTCAGGGGTTTTGCCATGGCTTTTCTGGGGCTGAGAGAGTGTGCATGCATATTTTTTTAATTTTAATTTTTTTTTAATATTTATTTATTTATTTATTTATTGTGCTCCCCCCCCCCCCCACAAATTGTCTGAGGGACAGCAACTCGGCCCCCGGCTCAAAAAGGTTGCCTACCCCTGATCTATGCTTTTCTTGTCTGAACACCTTTAGACTGTTTTTTGGCTGCACAGAAAGCAGCATCTCACGTGGATCCTTCCTGAATGCCAACAAGAGTGCTGTTTCCCACCAAACTTCTGACCTACATGAATCATATTTCCTGATTGCTACTGAAGACAGCCTGGTTTGTGTGTCCTGTAGTTCTAAAGATCTTACTGTGCAAGGATGGGATTTGGCAGTGGGCTACAGAATCCTCGCAGCTCCCATAACGAGTTTGGCAGTGAAGTCTTCACCTTTAAATAATTCAGGCCGCCTGTTCGATCTACAAGAACTGAAATACGTCCAAGTGGGAGTTAGGGATTCAACTGTATGTTATGCATGCATATTATCTATTGTAAAACATTGACTTTTGGAAGATCCATAGTCTGGTGAGGGTAAGGAGCAGATTTCTTGACTTTCCATTTAATTTAACAGCTATATAATCAGGGAAATTGGCAAGTGGACCTCAGTTAATGCATCTGTACTTTTCTGCCCCAGGCATCCTTCAGGCCTTAATTAACCTTTGCTCATAAAGCAAGTCTGTATTCCAAAGCTGCTTAATGGTAATCATACATGGGGGGGGGGGTAGCCAATGTTGTACAAAGAATATAGGAATTTAATGTGCAGGAACACTATTTAAACCATATTTATTGAGTGGAAAAATAGTACTTAACACTGTGCTTCCACATTTTCAGCCATGGCTCTTCCCAGCCAGATATTCTACAATCTCTGCATATTAAAATTCAGCTGTAATTTGATTTAGGCTAAAATCCTGAGTATATCTGCTGTGAAGCAAGCTCAATTAGACATATATTGAAATAAGAGTCTTTGGGATCAGGGTGTCAATCACCAGTTTAATGCTGGGTTTCCTTTTTTTATTTTTAAGTATGACATAGTACAGCTGCTTTAAACTGCCTTTTCACACACTGAGGAATAGAAACTCAAGTTTTCCCCACTTCCATTTCCCTCCAAATACAACATTTCTTGGCTATTAGATCTTTTTTCTGCATGGTGTATGTGTGTTTTAAACAGAACTGTAAAGTTGAAAGGTACTCTAAAGTCCATCTAGTTTAACCCTCTGCCAATGTAAAAATCAACAATAGAAACAGTAGAAGTAGGAGCTCTGGTGGTGCAGTGATAAAATGCCAACACTGTAGCCTCTCACAGCCACGAGGTTATGAGTTCAATCCTGCAGGGCTCCAGGGTCGACTCAGCCTTGCATCCTTCCAAAGCTCACTAAAATGAGTACCCAGCTTGTTGGGGGAAATTAGCTTACACATTGTAAACCATGTAGGGAGTGCTTAAGTGCACTGCTAAGCAGTTTAGAAATGTATTTGCTATTGCTAATTACATTAACTGTTTTTGCTGCAATATCACATTTGTTGTTCTGTACCTTTAAGTCATTCCCTACTTATAGGGACCCTATAGTGACCCTATCATGGGGTTTTCTTGGCAAGATTTGTTTGAGGGTGGGGTTGAGGCTGAGAGAATGTGACGTGTCTAAAGTCACCCAGTGGGTTTCCATGACCAAGTGGGAATTTGAACTCTGGTCTCCAGAATCACAGTCCAATGGTCAAACCACTACACTACACTGGCTGTCAGCATCACATTGTTGACTCATATTTACTTTGTGATTTACTTAACCCCCAGACCATTTTCGCACATATTCCTATCAAATCAGGTGTCATGGCTTGGGTCCATCTTATCTTAGGGACCGCCTCTCCCCGTACGATCCCCCCCGCGCCCTTTGGTCCACTGGGATGAATCTGTTACAACCAATAAGAACTAGGCTGGCGCAGACCTCCTAGAGGACCTTTTCCGCGACCGCTCCCAGGCTATGGAATGGCCTGCCGGATGAGATCCGTCTTATTACCACTCTTACTGCTTTTAAAAAGGCAGTGAAGACGGATCTCTTCCGGCAGGCCTTCCCGGAATAACTTCTGCCCTAGGGAGATGAGCCTTCTTTATTTTGTCCCTATTGCTGTTTATTTTTGCACTTTTTATTGTTTATAGTTTTTATTGCATTGTGGTATTTTAATCTTCTTAAGTTTAATCCTGTTTTAAGGGGATGGGAGGGTTGGATCAGGGGATGAGGGAATATTTTTAACTTTGTTTGTTTTGCCATGCAGAGGGGCGGGCTATAAATAAAAATTTATTATTATTATTATTATTATTATTATTATTATTCATTCTGTATTTGGGCATCTGATTTTTCCTGCCTAAATTAAGATTCTTATGTTTATTCCTGTTGAATCTTCTTTTGTCAGTTTTGGACCAGTTAAGCAAATTGATATTACTTTGAATCTTGATTCTGCCTTCTGAGATATTAACTATCTTTTTCAGTGTATGGTGTTACCTCAGACTTTATGAGGGATTCCCTGTTCCCTCATCCAAATTATCCTAGTTAAATAATTATGCTGAACAACACTTGGACAAGGACAGACCTCTGTGTGATCTCATAAGTCACATCTTTCTGGCTGTCAAGGGACCATTGGTAAGAAATCTTTGGGTCCAGTCTGTCAAGCAGCTATGAAGACACTTAATAGGATCATTCTGTAGCCCACATTTTACCAGCATAGGTTATGCACATGTAGATACTTTTAGGCTATGTGTATGACATTGTATTTTAAGGGTATAATTTATTTTTGCTAATTGTTCATGTCACAACTATTACTATTATATTCAGTGATACATGGGAACTATGATTTATGAATAAGATTAGTACAAAAAAAAAAGCATTACTGAAGATTCTGCATGGTGTGGTATGGGAGGGGGTCAAGGGGAGATGACACTATGAGTTATTGCACCAGGAGATGCCAACTCTAGTGACACTACAGGTTAGTGGTAAGGAATCATGGGAGATGCAGTTCAATTATTTCTGAAGAGCCACACATTTCTCATCCCTGATATATATCCTTCTACTTTTGTAATTTCCTGAGTGTGTTGAAACAATTACAGAGGGATATAATACAAGTCTGTCATACTGGTAAAGTGAGATCATTGTTGGCATGTTCACTATTGGCATTTCACATCATGTCAGCATCTTTCTTCAATCACTTCTCTTCACACACATAATGAGCTTTGCTCTCCCATGCATTCCCACGTGAGGGCAAGCATACAGGTGAATTTATTCAGTCTTAAACACACTATTAAAATGTGAACTTACTTTCCTAAACAGACAAACAAAGACTGAAGTGCTCAAAGCAGTTATTCCAGAGTAATTCAATTCTATTCTAGAGCAACCTGTTCAAGACATTTAGATTATTTCATAGCTCACAGCAGTTCACATTTCCCACTCAGTAGAATGCAAAGCATAAATAAATAGAAGAGGAAAAGGCAGGGGAGATTAGTTTGCCATCAGTTTACCAGACATGTCTGTCTTTGTGAAATGTTTTTTAATAATGTTTATCTAATAAATGTGATATCTGCATCAATTATTAAAAAATAATTTAAATAAGAAAAAAAATCACAGAACAACCAATATCAAATAGCAGACTGGAAATTCAACTACTTCAGTAATTTCTCTACAGGCCAAAAGCAATAGGCTTAATATTTACTAAACTTATTACCCCTTTCCATTGACTCAATACTGCACTCTTGTCTACCAAAATCATGACCACATCTGCCTATGGAACTTGATAATATTAATATCCTTATTTATCAAGTATCCTGGGTCTGGACTTCAAATCCTAATGACTTCAAAATGATAAGAAAGACCTCCCAAACTTGCTCTTGAATAGCATTCCTGAAAGTACTATCACTATAATAATTATGTCTGAATGACAGGGAAGGATTTGGGACAGAATACAGGACTGGGAATTTGGAAGAATTCAAAACTCTCAACTGCACCGAGTTACCTGAATGTCCTTCATGACAATGTAACCCCAGCACAGAGCTTGGAAGTATTCCTTTTTGGACTACAATTCTCAGACTCCATCAGTCAGCATGGGAGATTCTGGATGTTACAGTGAAAAATAACTTTCCAAACTCTGCTCCTAAATACTCATATGAGCAGAACCAGCCGTTTTCAAGCAGGACACTGTATGCCAACCTCATAAAAGGTTAAGAGTCAATAACACTAATTATATATATTATGAAAAATAATCAATCAACTCAAAGCTTTTGTTTCCCATTGGAATAATATATTTGAGTTCTTCATGCATTGAGTTCTTCATGCATGGAGGGGTGTGGGGTGATGAAATGTTCTGGAACAGGTGCTGTGCCTGTAATTCATTCAGTAAGTACTCTAACAAACCAGGCAAAGAACAGATATTAACATGGTTCTGAATAACAGGTGTACTGTGGTGTGCTTTTTAAAGCCATTCCTATTTCTGAAATACAAGTCTTGTTGGAAGAGAACAAAAATATACTAAATTGTTCATGGCTTGAATCTATGAGAAGTTTCATTCCAATTTACACACCATGCTGGACAGTTTAATCAGTGCTAATATCCAACTGCGTGAGTTCAGTTCCTTATAAATGAATGCATGGGTTTCAGAGTTTTGAACAGTTACCTTTTTAATGTACAACTCCCAGAATCCCCATCTAGAAGGGCCACTCACCAAAAACATGTTGTTTTTATTTTAAAACTAGCCTAAGCTATAACTGGTTTTCTAAGAGCTGGCAAATTACTTGTTGTACACTTTGGAAAGTTCTTTTTTCAGACTGCAAATCCCGAATCCTCTCATCAAGCTGACTGGAAGAGTCATAGAGTTGAAGTCTGAAAGGGTAGCATCTTCGAGCTCTGACTTGTTAGTGGAAACTGTGTGTAACATTTTCTGGTCAACTGTGAAAGAAACAGCCACTGCTTACATTTGAGTATCACAAGCCCCTTCATGCCACTCATTCCTGATATGTATTATGCAGAGCTATGGTCTTTTTGGACCACAGCCAGAATGAGGACTGTAGGAAGTGTACTCTAAAAGAATAAAACAGTTCCAACCTCTGCTGTATTAGCTGCTTGTATTAAAAACTTTCTATTTCAGGACATTTAACTTTCAAATGGGAAAAATATCTTTTAGTAGCTGCAAACAACCTAACCTCCATTCATATGGAGAATATAGTGTATGGATGCTGCTATATATTCAGTATATGGGTCAATTTAGTTCCCCGCTATCTATGCCAAGGCTGAGGAATATGTGTTCTCCAGATGTACTTGACCTTCAATGCCTATAAGGCCTAGCCAGCACAGGTAATGGTGATAAATGATGTGATAGGCAGTCCAACAATGGGGGTGGGGGGGGACACACCATACTTTTTCTATTCCTAGTCTAAAGTGGCAGCAGTTATCCAGGATTTCCCAGATCTACTAGGAAATGTGAAGGATTAACCTGGAATCTTTTGTGCACAAAGCATGGGCTATACCAGTTGATCCTGCAGCTTTTCCCAAGTAGCAAGGAAAGTCCCTGTATGCTTTAGGATCAAAGCAGCAATTGTTCCTAGTACACTGCATAAAATGGCCTCTATGTAAGTACAGATGACCTCTGACAGGTGATAGAAAACCAGCATCAATACAATCATATAACCAACATAAACATGTAAGTGCCTGCAGATTCCACAGATTAGTGCGATGGGTTGCTCAGAATACTGAACTAGGAAATCTAGGACACAAGCCCCAGTGAGCCATTAGACTCACTTGGTCAGTCACATTGGGCCAGTCACTTTCAGCCTCGTCTAATCAGGCTGGGAGAGCCATGTACACTGTCTCAATTGAGTTCACAGGAGTAAAAGTGGAATAAAATGTAATTAATAAAAAAAAAAAAGTAATACTGGTATAGAAGCAGTGACTGGTGTTACCGGAGGAGTGACTGTGCCACTGTCTGGCATTCAACTCATAGTGACCCCATCAATGAGACACCTTCCAGCCCTCTGCCCTCAACTGCTCTGTTCAAATCTTGCAGGCTCAGAGCCATGATCTCCTTGAGTCTATCCATCTAGTACAGGGGTAGGCAACCTTTTTGAGCCAGGGGCCGATCCCCCAAACTCGTTCCTTCCAGCGGGTCCAGGGAGGGGGGGAATGGCGGCGCACATGCTGCCACCGCGCTGCCGCCACCACTGTGCATGCTGCCGCCTCCGCCTCTGTGCATGTCGCGACCACCATTTTGTTCTCCAAAATGGTGGCCGTGATGCATTTGCGCATGTGCAGTACTCCTGCGCATGCGCAAACACGTCACAGCTGCCATTTTGGAAAACAAATGGCGGCCGTGGTGCGCATGGCCACGTGGCAACTGAAATGCGCGGCGGCAGCAGCAGCAGGGGTCCGCCTGGGCCGGTAAGTGCGGGGCCCTGGGCTGGAACTGGCCCGAGGGCCATAGGTTGCCGGCCCCTGATCTAGTATGTGGTTTTCCTCTCTTTCTTCTGCCTTCCACCTTTCCTAGCATTATTGTTCTTTCTAGTGAGACCTGCCTTCTCATGATGTGGCCAAAATACGACAGCTTTAATTTATGGCTTCCAGGGAGAGATCTGGCTTGATCTGTTCTAGGACCCATTTCTTTGTCTTTTGGGCTATGATACCCTTAGCACTCTTCTCCAGCACCACTTTTCAAATGAGTTGATTTTCTTTCTATTGGTTTTTTTTCACTGTCCAGTTCTCACATTCTTATATGTTGATGGGAAATACAATGGCTTGGTCAATCCTAACTTTGGTGTCCAGTTTTCTATCCTTGCACTTTTAAGATCTTGTCTAGTTTTGTATAGCTGCCCTTTTCAATCCTAGTCTTCTTCTGATATTCATTACACAGTTCCTACTCTTGTTAGAAGTTGTGGTCAAATCAGTTTAGCAGCAGCAAGTGTGTACTCCACAGGTATTTGGTAAAAACAACTAGATCTGAACTTTTGCTAAACAGGATACATTGGTAGCTAAAAAGAAACTTCCTTTATTGTTACATCTAAGTTCTACAAAAATAACTAATTAGTAGGGAAAACTATACTTTGGTACAAAGGTCCCTAGATACTGACCTCCATGTGTGCAAGTACCGTATATTCTTGGCTATAAGTCAAGAACTTTTTGGCCAAAAAGTAACCCAAAAACCTGGGTCAATTTATATATGGGGTAATACAGTAATAGGCTTGCCCCTCAAGCTTCTTCCGTAGCCTGGCTGTCTACCAAAGGGACAGCTAGGCTGGGGAAAGGCTTGGGAGCAAACACAAAGGGACAGAGGCTGGAGGATGCCAGGATTGGGGAAAGGCTTGGGGGCAAGTGCTTGCTCCCTCCTTTTCCCCAGTCCCTGTGTCTTCCAGAGGCTGGAGGACACCTGGATCAGTGAAAGTCCTAGGGGCAAACACTCGCTCCCTCCTTTTCCCTGGTCCCTGTATCCTCCAGAGGCTGGAGGACACTGGGATTGGGGGAAAAGCTTGGGGGCAAATGCTTGCTCCCTCCTCTTCCCCAGTCTGGGTGTCCTCTGAAGGGACAGCTAAGCTGCAGAGGAGGAGGGAGAGCAAGCACTAACCTCTGAAGCTTCCTCCCCAGCTCGGTTGTCTCCCAAAGGGACAGATGGGCTGCAGAGAGGAAGAAAGGGTACTGAGACCCACATTTTACCCTCAACTTATCCAGGGGTCATATCAAAATCCCTGATTATGGCCCCAAAACCTGCCCTTGCCTTATACACAGCATCAACTTATAAACGAGTATATATGGTAAGGAGAATAATATGTTGAAGCAAAGCCTAGTTTCTGCATCCATGCTTGGTAAGAGAAGAAAGGAAAGTGTGCTAGCAAACAAAGAATCATAAAACTTTATTACCCTCAGGAAAAGGAGGGGTATGGGAAGTGACCAAATAACCAACACTGACCAAATAACCAAAGAGATATACATCAGTGTTCTATGTTTTCCTTCTCAAGGAAAACATAGAACTACACACTAGCATTGATGCTAATACTCCAACACCCCTTCTCATCAATGCTTGTCTTCATGTGACAAAATTCATCCTATTTCTCAGAAACTGAAATTGATCTCTAGGTAGAGGCTTGGTAAAAACATCTGCAGGCATTTCCTTTGATGTAGACTATTCATGTGGTACTTCCATCCTTGCAATGTAGGAAAAACGTAGAGGTGGTGCTCCTCCGTTTATTCAAGATGAGCATCTGAGCTGTGATTCTGGAACCCTGTCTGCTTCCTCAGCAATGTCCAGTTCCAAACCTGGTTCTGCTTGCTCATTCTCTCCCTCTGTTTGTGTATTCACTTCTTCCTCTTCAAATCTAGGCCAATATTCCAGTAGTTGGTGTACATCTTGTGTTTCTGTCTGTGTGAAATCTGTAGTTGCACATGTCATGATTATTCCTGTTTTGAGGTTCAAGATTCTATATTCTCTACTTCCAGCCTCATACCCCACCATTATGCCTTCTTCCACTTTGTCATCTAGTTTGGACCTTCTCTCTTGTGGAACATGAGTATAGGCCAATGAACCTTTTGTTGTGCCATAGTTCAAATGGGATTTTATTGGTTGCCTTCATTGGCAGTCTGTTTTGTAAATATGTTGCAGCCATCGCAGCCTCTCCCCAAGATTGATTGGGAAGTCTAGCATCCAGCAGCCTACATCTGACCATCTCTATCAGGGATCTGTTCTTTCTCTCTGCAATCCCATGCTGTTCATGCACATAAGGAATGCAATGTCTATGTTCAATCCCTGTTCTCTTAAATATGTCTGCACTTTCATGTGAAAAATACTTTCCACCATTGTCTGACTATATAGCCTCAGGTCTTTTCTCAAATCTAGTACTAACCATGGCTACATATTGCTTCAGTAGCCCACAGACCTGGCTCTTTTCCTTTAATAAGCAGGTCACACAATATCTGGAATAATCATCTATAAAGGTCAGCAAATAACAATTTCCATCTTTAGATACAGTTTAGATTGTTCCATATAAATCTGACTAAACTATCTGTAGGATCCTTGAAGTACCTTTGGCCTTTATGCAATGCACACATTTTGAAGTATCAAATTCACACTCTTGTAATTACAGACCGCTAGTCTAGTCAAATCATTTATGTTCAAATTTCTTATCCCATCCATATTAAAATGACCTAATCTTCTATGCAATGAGAACAGTTTGTATCTGCATTTGCACAGGATCTCAGCATGTTGACTTGCTCTCTGGTATATTCCAGTACGTAAACACCATTTTTCTTAAATGCTCTAGCACACAGTTCTCCATCACGAGTTATTGTACATAAATTGCCACTGAAATGTACATCATATCCTTTGTCTGCTATGACTAACATACTTAGGATGGCTTGACTTAACCCTGGTATAAATAAAATATTCTTAGCAGTGATTAAATTTGTGCCATTGTCTGTATTGCATCTTAACAAGGCAATCTCCTTCAGACACAGCTTGCAGAAATGAACCACTTGCAATTTTCACAACCTCATTATGATCAATTGAACTCAAGCCACTCAATAAATTTGAATTTCCAGCCATGTGTTTACTTGCTCCAGAGTCTATAAGAATAACATCATCATTATTTGGTTTGTGTACCATTGCTAATAAACCCATATGGTTCTCAACAGTCCTGAAAACATTTTCTCTCTGTTCCTGCTTTTGCTGGCTTGTAAATTGCCAAGGGTGAGAGTTACCATTGGCTGGCATTTGTGATGTCATCTGTGACTTCTGATTGGCCATACAGTCCCTCTGTAATGCCCTCTTTGACCACATGAAAAACAGTGAAGATTTCCCTTTCTTTCTAATGAGCCTTTGGAGCTTCAGATGCAAATCTGCCTTGCCTTAGTTGAGTTCTGGGAGTGAAATCTGATCCAGAGTATATTGGCTGAGAGAAGTTGCTCTCTCCCTTTCTTTGTAAACTTTGAATCTGCTCCGCTTCTGACTTCAGTCTACACAATACATAATCAAACATCAGATGCTGCAAAGTTCCAACTCCAGTTATAAATGCAGAGTATTCTTGAGGCAAAGATCCCAATAGCACTGCAATTTTCTGTTGATTATCTAAATGTCCACCAGCTAAATAAAGTTTATCTAGGAGCATTCTCATGGTTTGAACAGGCTTCAAATAATTCCCACCACTGGGAAACTGCAATGCAAACAGATCTTTGTAGTAATCTGTTTGAAGTTTAATATCTGCTTTGCCTCAGTATTTCTTTAAGATTTTAATCATATTCTTTGCATCAATTTCATCTTTTACATAAATATATTGGTCATCTACCAAAGTTTGAGCAATAAAATGCTTCACCTTCGAATGATTCTTTTCCCACGTCTCTCTCTCTCTCCTTCTGAATATTCTGTTTCCAAGATATATAGGATTCCTTCTGCAGCCATCTGAAGTTTCATTCATTGAAGCCAAGTATGAAAATTATCCTCAGTTAGTTTAGGTATCAAAGACTACCCATATGCCACCAATGCTTATGCCATCTCTGCCCACACAAAACAAAACCTCCTGGTTATAAAGCTCAGAAAAGCAAAATGCACTGGCAACCTCACTTGTGCCAAAAATCCAAAATCTCTGCATTCCAAAGCCACAATCCTAAAAAAAAAAAAAAAAAAAAAAAAAAACCTCATGGAGATTATCTGGAGTCCATAATTTGTTAGAATTTTTGGCTTTGGTTATTTGTAGCTAAATCAGTTTAGCAGCAGCAACAACAGCAAACATGTACTCCAGAGGTATTTGGTAAAAACAACTAGATCTCAGCTTTTGCTAAATAAACAGGATACATTGGTAGGTAAAAAGAAGCTTACTTTATTGTTACATCTAGTCACTACAAAGTAACTAATCAGTAGAGAAAACTATACTTTGGTACAGAGGTTCCTAGATAGCTGACCTCCATGTGTGTAACGTATTTTCCGACATATAAGATGACTGGGCGTATAAGCCAACCCCCAACTTTTCCAGTTAAAATATAGAGTTTGGGACATACTCGCCGTATAACACTACCCCTCTTCCAATGCACACTAAATAAAATTAAAAAACACACATCAGATTTGATTTCAATATGGTAATTTTAATTCAAATGCTTATGACATGCAGGTACTTAGCAGGAAAACTGTCACTAATAAACGCAACAAACTACAGCTCCTATGTTCCCTAGCATTTATTTCTGCAGTGTGTTTAAGACCTTACTTTTTAAAAAATAGCTCAGATTTAAATGCTGCTTTAAAAATTATTTCCATCTCCCAGCTATGAGATGGTTGGGGGGGAAGGACTGTCAATATACTAGGTGATGCATTCTGAGGTATGTACAATTTATGGCCAAGTAAGTAACCCTAGGCATGTCACATACTCTCAGCCTCAGAGGATGGTAATGGCAACCCCCATTTGAAGAAACATGCCAAGAAAACCCCATGATAAGGTTGCCTTAGGGTCTCCATAAGTCAGAAAGGACTTGAAGACACACAAGAACAACAAAAAAGTCTGCAATTGTTTCATAGGTAGTACATGGGAATAGGAGCCAGCATGGTGTAGTGGTTTGAATGCTGGACTACCACTCTGGAGCCTTGGGTTTGATTCCATATTCTGCCATGAAACCCACTGGGTGAACATGGACAAGTCACACACTCTCAGCCTCAGGGGAAGGCAATGGCAAACCTCCTCTGAACCAGTCTTGCTAGGAAAACCCCAGGATAAGATCGCCTTATAAGATCATTCTTATAATATAACGATAAGATCGTCATATTATAATATAACAATAAGATCGTTCCTCTCATCCTCCTCCTCTCCCAAGGCTTCTTCCCACCCCCACCCCCACCTCTGTCCTCCTTGTCCTCTTCTTTTCCCAAGGCTTCTTCCCGCCCCCACCTCTGTCCTCCTTCTCCTCCTCATACCCAGTGTATAAGACAACCCCAGACTTTAACCCAGATTTTTCTGGGTTAAAAAGTCTTCTTATACGCCAGAAAATACGGTAAGTAAGAAGGAAAACATCTTTAGGAGCAAAGCCTGGTTTCTGCATCCATGCTTGGTAAGAGCAAAGAGGAAACTTTATTACCCTCAGGAAAAGGAGGGATATGGGAAGTAACCTCTTCACAAGCAATACTGACTGAATACCAGAGAAATATACATCAGTGTTCCTGTGTCCCCCTTCTCAATGAAAAATAGAACTACACACAAGCATTGATGCTAATATTCCAACAATTCTTTCCACAGGGCTCTATTCACCTGCCTTCTGGGCAGTAGCACCACACTTACAAAACATCCCCTTTGTTCTCCATTTCAACACTTCCATAAGAAGTTTCATGAAATGCTCAACATGTACTGTATGTCCACTTTCCATTGATATTTTAACATTGATGCACCTGAAAAAAAGTGAAACTAACTTGTACAAAAGACCCAATTAATTCAGTAACAGTAAACCTTCATGGATATAATGATCAAATGAACTTCTTAAGGAGTGAAGTAGACTGGTGTTTATTTTCACAGACATCTCCATAAATTAACCTGACCTGGCCTACCATTTTTTGTCACAGAGGAATGGGTACTAAGATCTTTAGTACAATTTATACAATGCCAACTATTCATTTCTATTTATTTTTCATGATCAGTTTAGTTTATTCAGCTTCCAGTTAAAGCTAGAAGTTGGATTCCTTGTGGTTCCGTAGAGATAACTATCTACAGCATCAAGTAAGTGCAACTAGTGGATAAAAATGTATTTTATTTGATATATTTGATCAATGATGATGATGATGATGATTTCCAGTCTACCTCACTCTCAATTCTGTAGTAAGTGTCTACTATGGAAATGCAAATTCTCAGGAGACATAACTTTTGAATGAGAAGAGGCATTTTCTTCTTTCTAAATTTGAGGTACTGTCCCCCCCCCCACACACACACACTTTAAATTAATGCAATTGTCAGCCAACACTGAAGGGTATACTGACATTTTGCAACAGAACTACATATAAGACAAGAGTGAATAAGAAATGCAAATACATACTTTTGCATGCTCTCTCTCTCGCTCTCTCTCCATATTCCAGCCTATACAAAACCCACAGCTCATATCCATTTATTTTACTTTGCAGAATAAATGGAAACTCAATAATACTTGAATTACTACATTCACTGTGTGTTTAAAGCTAGAGGCCCAATTAGCCAGCCACCGGAATTGAATCGCCCTGCTTTTGCCTGTAATTTTAGACAATGATTGCAAGAGTGGAAAAGAACTCTTTTTTGATGTGGAGAGCTGTATATTTAATTTCGCATTTGCACTGCTGACTTGCTGTACATGTTATTGACTATCTAATTAACACTCTGAAAGTCTGCATTTGTTCCTCCCAGAGAGCTGGCAAGAGAATGGAGGTTTCCATCCATTTAACCACACTTCTCCCATTTCATCTGATTATTAAATACTGTTCCTTGTGCAGCTTATTCATTAACCTGATGTCTCTGAGTCTCTGTAAGATTAAGGAAAAACTAAACATCTTCAAGCAATAAAAATTGACAGCAAAGTTGACCCCCCCCCCCATGTATTCTCTTCTCCCAATTTTCCTAATTAGCTGCCTTTGCTAAGTCCCACTACTGCTTGCAATAATGGATCTCCATTCAGCCTGGCTGGTGATTAAGATAACTATGCTCAGCCCCAGATGTTGTTAAGAAGAGTCTTGCTGTCTCCCCCAGGATGAGAGCCCACAGTTTGGGGTGGGGGAAATGCTGAGCCTTAAACCCCACTTGTCCCCCAGGTATTTATCTTGCCACTTTCCAACCCACTGTCTTTGCATATTAAAATTATTGTGCAGATTACAGAAAAGGATGAGGGAGGAATCCCCTTATTTGCTTCTTCTGTGCAAAACACATGATATCAGTATTAACATATTACTTGAGATATAACAAGTTGCTGAGCTGGTAAGTAGCTTGGGTTTGCAAGACTCTAAAACAAAGCAAATCTGAAAAGAGAGTGAGAGTGAGAGTGGGGAAGGCATCAAATTTGACCAATTTCATAAACTATTACTGTAATAAAAAGAGACCACAACTTCCCTCCCTCCCCACTAAAAAGTTGACTGCATAATTGAGACTAACCCATGGGAAAAAATTAGAATTCAGTCATAGGACAGCCAGGCCTATCAACTATATAAAGAAATAATTGGACTAAGGGCCTTTGCAGACTGCTAGAAATAGTGCAAATTGAGTCCACTTTAACTGTCTTGGCTCAGTGCTAGGGAATCATGGGAACTGTAGTTTATTGTGGCACCAGAGCTCTCTGACAGAGAAGGCTCAATGTCTCAGAAAAAAATACAATTGTCAGTGTTCCTAGCACTAAGCCAGGACAGTTAAAGTGGACTCAATTTGCACTATTTCTGGCAGTCTGCAAAGGCCCCAGGTGACTAAAAAATCCACACAATTAGGCTATAACCACAATGCACAAATATAGCAGATTGATAACACTTTAAAGGCCATGGCACCCTCTTATGGAATCCTGAGATTTGTAGTTTTGGTGACAAGTCTAGTTAACTGCCCTAAACTATAGCATTAGACCTTTCTGGAAGAAAATTTTGAATATTTCATGAAACTAAAGTTGCCAGGATTCCATAGGGGATCTTTTTATATCTACCTTCTAGCACTGATGATGGTAAAATGTTGAACCTTGCTAGCATAAACGCTCTCCTAAACTTCAGAACACTCAGATGATCAAAGTATCTGGCATATTTGCCAGGTCTTCTAAATTCCCTAATAAGGTGCAAGGTTGATTGGTTTAGGTGGATTTGAAAATCGATGTCCTTAATATGCTGGGAGATAGCAGATTTTGCTTTGTCATAACCTAAAGCAGCTATAACTGAAGGTGAAAATCCAAGGGAAAAGAGTTTTGAAGTAAGGATTCCTTCCAGGAGGAAGAAAAGGAATCTGTTAAGATTAATGGCACCAACCCAACCGGGACAAAAGACATTTTAAGCCATTGATTAAATTTGCGTATCCATATACAGGCCTCAATAGACAACAAGCCTACTTCTAAACGAAGGGTGGCATTAGGGACACAATTTGGGATACCTAGAATTGTTCTTAGGAATTTTGTTTGGACTGTCTCAAAAGGGGCAATACAATTAAAAGTACAAACCTCAGTTCCATATAGTAGTTGTGCTAGAATCTTAGCAACAAAAACTTGGAGGGCTGCTGGTGTAAACTGATCTCCCTTATTATAATAAAAAGAACATAGGGCCTTAATGTTTCTTGGGGTATTTGTTACAGAGTTTTTTTGATGCAATTTGGTAGTTCCTTTATCATGAAACGTAATACCCAGATATTTATAAGAGGACACTTGCTCTATACAGTTGTTATCTAAGGTCCACCTATATTGAAGACGGCTCTTAGAAAAAAACCATTACTTTGGTTTTGTTATAGTTAATTTTTAAGACATCATTTGTACAGTGGGTTGTACACTCTTAGAAGTCTATTCAAGCCTATTCTTGTGATGGACATAAGTACTATATCATCTGCATAGGCAAGTATTGACAGGGGCTTGTTGGACAAGGTCGGGGGTGAGCTGGTACTTCTGATAAGGTCAAAATCAAGGAGTTAATATAGAAATTAAAAAGGGTGGGTGCCAAAATACAACCTTGCCTAACTCCGTTAGGAGTGAAAATAGGTCTTGTCGTATTACCCCGATTATTACATCGTATTACCACATGAGAATTCTCGTGCAGTTTACGGATTAAAGTTAATAATCGTTTATCAATATTAGTGGCCTCAAGTTTTTTCCAGAGCCTGTCTCTTGGAATGAGATCAAATGCGGATTTAAGATCACCAAGGCAGTAAACAATGTGCCCTTAGCTGAAGCAACATATTTTTCAGAAAGATGTTTAAGGACTAAAGCATGGTCAGTTGCAGATCGGTTCTTCCTAAAACCAGCTTGCTCTTCCCTAATGATTTCCTCTTCTTCAAGCCAGTCTTGAAGCTTGTCCAATAGATGAAGTGCATACATTTTGCTTATGATGTTGAGAAGGCTAATTGGCCTATAATTCCCAGGATCACATTTATTACCTCTGATTCCATAGGAAGTTGCCATGGCAGTTTCACAATGCTATAATTGTGTTAGTATGGATGTACCCTGAGTGTGGGCTCAAGATCCTTCTTGCAGTACATTAAGGATGGAGAATGTGTGATCCTCCCACAGCTTTTGTACTACAGTTCCCATCAGTATCAGCCAAGGGTCAGACATGCTGGGATTCCTACTTTAGCAACCTCTGGAGGACTACAGATTGCCCATTCTTGCTGTATATTTTTCCTATCCATACATCCATCCAGCTCCTCTCAGAGTTTTTAGATCTTTGTAGTAAGTTTCTCTTTCAAATCAGATCTTGTTCAACATGATGTGGAACAGGGCTTTCGTAAAGTTTTTTCTATCAGTCTCCATGGCAAGGAAGCTACTTTTCTGACATAGAATCACAGAGTTGGAAGAGACCACAAGGGCCATCCAGACCATTCAGGAAATCACAATCAAAGCATCCCTGACAGATAGCCATTGAACTCTTTAACTTGCTTTAAGGGAGAATGGCAGGCATGTTAAATGTTTCACCTGATTTCAGTGATTGATGAAAATTGTGTGTCTGGGTCTAATGTGAGAGCCAGTGTGGTGTAGTGGCTTGAGCACTGGACTGCAACTCTGGAGAACAGCATTCAAAACTCCACTTAGCCATGGAAACCCACTGGGTGACCTTGGGTAAGTCACATTCTCTCAGCCTCAGAGGAGGGAAAGGCAAACCCCCTCTGAACAAACCCCATGATAGGGTAACTTTAGGGTGTCCATCAGTCGGAAAAGACTTGAATGACACAATGACAACAAGGCTTGATGTAATTCAGGAGTGGAGAATCTAATTCAGGGCTGGGAAATCTGCATCTCCCTGACCTCATTGAGATGCTGATGAATTACTACTCCCATCATCCCTCATCACTAAGGCTAGCTGAATTTGTGGAAACTGCAGTCTACCAACAACTAGAAGGTCACCAGTTCCCCAGCTGTCATCTAATATAATCTAGTGCATATAGCAATGTGTGCATGATACTATACATGTTTACACACAACTGTATATATACATTATTGAGGAGGGCATCAAAACAGAAATAATTCTGTTTCAGAGAGACTGGCTTGTCCCTGATGCATTTTAAAAAATGGGACCCGAGATCCCAGATCATACTTGCCTATGCAAATTTACTCACATGGTTAAGTGGAGGTTCTGTTTAATACCAATTTTGTGCAACCAACTGTATATCTGCAAATATAGTTATTTCTTTAATTTCAATTAAGTGGTACACTGAAGAAAAGTTGCACACCATTCAAGAATGCACAACTGTAAGTGCAACAGTTAGGAGCTTATTACACGGACAAATAACCTGACTGCTCCCCAGTGGAATGCAGCTGGGTTCTATCATATTCAATTTGCCGCTGATGCCACCAGGCAAGTACATCCTGGCTGCATCCTGGGTCCCAGGCGCACTTTGGAAGCCATTTTTTAAAAACAGAAAGCTCCCAGCTTTGAAAAGCAGCTTCCGAAGTGCACCTGGGACCCAGGATGCAGCCAGGATTTACTCACCAGCCAGCATTGGTGGTGAATTGTATAGGCTAGAACCTGGCTGCATCCCACAATCCAGCTGCATCCCTTTGGGAAGCAGTCGGGTTATTTGTTGGTGCAATAAGCTCCTTAGACTTTCAGGCCTCTTCTTGCACAACTGGGAACTGAATACATATATGCCATGGCCAAAAAAGTAAAATCACATGCATTAATGTTCATGGACACAGAACACCAGCAGGATGCCACCTTTTTTTTAAAAAAAATGCTTGGAATCTAGATTAATCATACTAAAGTACAAAGTCTCGAAATAATCTTCAATTAATCATGACTAATGCAAATCTCTTGATTTTAATGTGTTTAAAAGTCTGGATTCATCTCAGTTACCACAAGAGGCCTACCTGGAGGACTTATTACAGTTCTCAGAATAAATGAATGCTTGGTTCTCCTCAAATTTCTCTGATAAATTATTCCATTGTGTGCTTGCAGCATCTTGGTTTGAAACTTCACACTGCATTCAGCATATTGAGTTGCTAGTTTATAAATCTATACTAGACAATCTCTTTTTCTAGCTCAAAAAATATAGGTGGCTTATTCCCAGCCTGTTATCCCAGGATCACACATCATTTCTCTACATAGAGACCCACAGAGTGTTTGCTACTAAAGGTAAGGTATACCTATTTAAAGATTATCTTGAAACATCCAGAAAAGGGGCAAAAACAGAGTAGATTCAAAAGAGCTAAATGGCATGGCATCAAAATACTTATTTCCTTTGTTTCCTTCATCACTGTCTCCCATCTTTAGTATCTGAACTCAATGGGTACCACTATTTTGGAGATCCCACCACAACATCAATCTGAGCCTACATCCTTCTACTGGTAATCTACAGTCACACATAGTTACATATTTCCAGTTTCTGCCCAGAAAACAGCACAAACTCCATTATGTGCAACATTAACCTAGAGTACAATTGCATCTGCCCTATCCGTTAATCCCTACCAGACAAAGGAAAATAAAAACAAAACTTCAAGATCAGACTTGTATCGAGGACTATAGGACTACTAGGAATGGAAAGAATATTCAAATCTTGTTGCTATATTCCAAAAAAATATATTGTTGAAAAATAGGTGTTTTGCGTGTCGAGAGACCCTGTTGAGAAGAATGCTGACTGGTGAAAATTTTTGCAGTTTGGGACTAATTCTGTGCAACATTCTCATGTGATTATTTTGTGTAGAGAACTGCATTCTCTGCTCAGGAAATTGTTTTTCTACACAGGAATATTATTTCCTTCACAGAAAAAGCTGTTTTCTGCACAGAAAATTCCATAATAGAGAACTTATTCTATGCAAACTTCACACATGGGTGATTTGCATAGAAAATAAAATTACTATTTAGTCAACATAATTTGTTGCAAAGAATTTTAAAGACCAATATACAATTAAAAGCTGAACTTTTTCTTCTGGGACTGATGAATGATCAACTAGAAATGAGTTACAGAAGAATAGCAATAGCATGTACATTTCTATACCGCTTATCAGTGAATTCAGCACTCTCTAAGCAGTTTACAATCTGTAAGCCAATTGCCCCGATGTTAGGCACTTGTTTTACTGGACGTTACCACACTGGCCCTTACCACACTGGCCCTAAAGCAGCGTCATTTCAGCCTCACTTCAGCCTCGTTTCAGCCTCGTTTCAGACTTTTTTTCCGTGTGTTCACACGACGTCGCAGCAAACCCCGCCCTTCCCTACCTCGTCTCGGCGTCATTTCAGCCTCATTTCAGTCCTTTTGACTTCCGAGAATTTTAAGGAATACACCCGAGCGGTCGGCACTATACCGGAATGACGCTGATCTCGGCATAGGTATAAACACGAGATCCTTGTCATTCCGCATTGCCTTGTTTTACGGCCCATGGTTCCTTGCGGTATTCCCCAAGTGGGAGCAGAGGCGGAGGCGCTGGGGCTGCCGGGGGACCAACACCTTCCCCACCAGCACACCTGGAGCTGGAGCGCAGCCGGGAACTTGTGGTAACGTCCATTGCCTTGCCTTGCCTTGCTTTGCCAGCACCAGAGAGGGATCTCCCTCCTGGACCCCTTGCCTTGCCTTGCTTTGCGAGAGGGATCTCCCTCCTGGACCCCTTGCCTTGCCCTTCTTTGCCAGCACCAGAGAGGGATCTCCCTCCTGGACCCCTTGCCTTGCCTTGCTTTGCGAGAGGGATCTCCCTCCTGGACCCCTTGCCTTGCCCTTCTTTGCCAGCACCAGAGAGGGATCTCCCTCCTGGACCCCTTGCCTTGCCCTTCTTTGCCAGCACCAGAGAGGGATCTCCCTCCTGGACTCCTTGCCTTGCCTTGCTTTGCCAGCACCAGAGAGGGACCTCCCTCCTGGACCCCTTGCCTTGCTTTGCTTTGCCAGCGCCAGAGAGGGATCCTCTCCTGGACCCCTTGCCTTGCCCTTCTTTGCCAGCACCAGAGAGGGACCTCCCTCCTGGACTCCTTGCCTTGCCTTGCTTTGCCAGCACCAGGGAGGGATCCCCTCCTGGACCCCTTGCCTTGCTTTGCTTTGCCAGCGCCAGAGAGGGATCCCCTCCTGGACCCCTTGCCTTGCCCTGTCTGCGCATGTGCATGAACATCCTTGCCGGATCGAGGTAGGGATCTTTCAACTTGTGTGTGAACAGGAGTTCCGAGCCCCCGGAGCGGAACCATTCCGGAATCTCACATTCCTCACTGATTCCATTCTAGTGTGGTAATGTGTTCCGCTTGCCGGGCACATTCCGGAATGAGCCCAAAATGGTTCCGAAATGATTCCGACCAGCTTTCTCGCCGCTCCCTTACTGCAAGTGTGATAACGTCCACTGACTTACAAAAGGATGGAAGGCTGATTCAACCTTGGAACCCTGGAATTGAACTCACATCCTTGTGGCTGCAGTAACGGTATTTAACCACTATGGCAACAAGATTATCATATTAGTGAGTTTGCAGAGATGGACAAATTGTCAACTTTGATTAGAGAAAAACTGTTGGCAATTTTTTGGAAAAAATTGGAAATCACTAACTAGCTTTTTAAGAAATAATGAGGATGATGTAATGATTATTTGGTTTGAACATTAGTATGAGTAAAATAAGTGTATGAAGTGTAACATTTAGAGTAAAACTATGAGATAAGGTTTGAGGAAATATTGTATATCCACAGAAAAGACAGCTAGAAGCCATTTTTCATTCTTTTTTCTTAGTAGTGTATCTTGTAGTTTTTCTGTTTTATTTCTTTTTCCTTCTGTAGTTTTTGTGTTTTGTGTTATTGTATTCAATTCTGTATTTCTTTCTGTGTCTCATGTTCAATTTTTATTCTATGTAGAATAAAAAATCTGGGAAATTTATATAGGTAGGTAGGTAGATAGAAAGATAGAGATATATTTTTATTCACATATTAAGAGGTTCATGATATATATATTAAAACAGTACTTTCATTCAACATTCAAATGCACATCCAAACATGTACCTAGGTCAGTGTTGGAAATATATATTTTGAGCTATAACTCCCAGAATTCCCCAGCCAGCATGCCCAGTAGTGAATTCTGGGAAATGCAGTCCAAAAAGTAATTTTTCAAGCTGTGATCTAAATGCATATCAAATCAGATGGCTCTGGGCTCAGATATGGCAAGCAATGTGTACTGAAAAGGTTGCTTCTACACAAGAATCTCCTTGTCTATAACACACACACACAAAGGAAATCAGATTCAATTATTAGATAATTAAAGCAGGACACTAGCATTTTTACACTTTAAAAAATGATGGCAGTGAATGTTTGGCTATGTAATGTTTTTTATATTTACAATCAATCTGAAAGATTTTTTTTGTTAAATCTGACTTTTGAATTTTAAAGTTTTTCTTATTCAGTTACCCATTTTATTCACCCAACTGATTTTGAAATTGCAAGTACATTGTGGAGCAAGCAGTAACTTCTTTTGGGTTATACAATTTGATTTCTCCGTTGTTTGGGAAAATATTTCATAATTATTTTGATTAAAGCACACATTATGGCTTAAATTACATATGTGAATTATTAAAATCAGTCATGGTGGTAAGTAACCAAAGGGCTGCTTAGGAGTACATAAACACTTGACTACGGTATGTATACTGTAGCTTCTCTAGGCTAAATCCAACACAGAGAGATGTAAGTTCATTGAAACCAGTGAGTTTATGAATATCTAGCTCTGTGCAGGATTTAAGGAGTGCTTTTGCTTTTTCCAGCATTTTAATTTTTTAAATCTCAAGTTCTTTCTACCCCAAATAGGTAATTTGTGAATGTTGGTCATTCTTCAAAAATGAATCAAAATGAAATTCTCTCCCTTTTGCTCCAACCAAAGACAGTATGAACAGCTTCACCCATCATGGGGTGAAGAATATTTTAATTCTTAGAGATGAGGAACATATCAAAAGGCAGAGATGGCAACCCTATGGACCTTATCACATGCTGGCCACGAAGCGAAAAGTAACCGTAATAAGAATAAATCCAGTACTATATCGAAATGATCCCAAAGAGCCCCCACAATACGTAAATGGCTATCAGACGCAACTAGCATCATCGCGCAATTATCGCGCTTCCATTAAAGTGCATCCTGGATACGTATTTGCCGTTCACACACAATTCAGAAAATCCCGGACATGGCCCCGCGCCGGCTTGTGAAGGAGGGGTTTGGGTGACAGCCGGCTGTCAAACACACCCCTCCGTTCCAAGCCGGCGTGGGGCCTGGGCTCTGAGCAGAAGGGAGCCTGCGCTGGCTTGTGAAGGAGGGGTTTGGGTGACAGCCGGCTGTCAAACACACCCCTCCTTTCTAAGCCAGCGCGGGGCCTGGGTTCTGAGCAGAAGGGAGCCCGCGCCGGCTTGTGAAGGAGGGGTTTGGGTGACAGCCGGCTGTCAAACACACCCCTCCTTTCCAAGCCGGCGCGGGGCCTGGGCTCTGAGCAGAAGGGAGCCCGCGCCGACTTGAGAAGGAGGGGTGTGTTTGACAAACACAAAAAGGAGGGAAGGAAAAAGGAGCTGAGGAGGAGAAGAAGGAAGGAGAGGGAGAGGAGCCGGGAATAGCAACAGCTGAGGGAAAAGAGCAAGAAGGAGGGAAGGAAAAAGGAGCTGAGGAGGAGGAAGGAAAGGGAGAGGAGCTGGAAAAAGCAACGGCTGAGGGGAAATGCTCCACAATACGTATTGGGGAAATGCTCCCCAATATGTATTGCATGTTCATATGTATTTCGGAGACTCGGGCATTGCGCAGTGATTTTGGAAGCGCAGTTGTACTTCCTAAAGAAACCGAAATTCAAAAGATCTCAATTCGTTTCGGATTCATTCGGGGTTCTGTCGGGGTTCTGTGCAGTTCTGTGCGACGTCGTGTGTAAACACGGAAAAATAATACGTATTAGGTCAGGATTTCTTTTGGATTCTGTCTGCTTTGGACCCCGTGTGATAAGGTCCTATGAGAATGGCTGAAATATAGAGATTCAAAGTCATACTCGGAAGGGGGAAGCACTCAAAGCCCCAGACTTGTCAGTGTTAGTTTCATTTACTTTCATGTAGTACATGTTTTAAAATTATCAATTTCTTTTCATCACATATCTTCCAATTGTCCCAGTTTGGCAAATACTGTCCCAGTTAAACTTCTGCCATCCCACTTTCTAAGCTGCTTTTAAAATGCCCCAATTTCTTCCTTCTCTTCCTACTTTCCTCCTTTATCCTTAGGTCTACTTCAGCTGCTGCAGGCTGAATTCAAAGTGCAAAAGTAGATTGCACTTAATTTTGCAGGAGGGAGAATGAGGGTTCTTGCTCTTTCCAGTGAGCTCTTTTCTGGGGGTGGGGAAATCAGACTTCTGTAAACACAGTACATTCATTCCAAGGCTGTTCTGCTTAAATAACAGTTTTGTGTGTTCTGCCTTATCAATAATTTCAGTCCCCCTTTTCCTTAGCCACATCCTTTTGACCATACTATGATGATGCTTGGCCACGTCATGGTTTTCATCTGTGAAATGTTGCAGGACATTCGATCCCAGTATAAAAAATGTGTGAATTCTGGAAGACACAAACTGAAATGAAATTAAGAGGGATGGGTTCATTTTCAAGGGTTAGGGCTAAGTTCACCTGTTGACATTTCTAGGAAAAAGGTAGCTGTGATAGTCTGTTGAGACAGAAACCACCAAGCGTCCAGTGGCACCTTAAAAAGGTTTACATACTTTGTTGGGCATAAGCTTTCATAGACTCCAGCCCATATGTGGACCTAGTAGGGGAAAAATAGGGACAACACCTTGGTACTGGCACATACAGACCATCCTTATGTTGGAATGAGAAAAAAGCCACAACTTTATTGGTTAAAGCTATAGAGGCTTGGCCGTGCATAGGCCTGGATTCAAACATCAGACAAACAACCCAAATGAGCCCCATGTTTAAGCTTACTTGCTAGAAACTTTCCTGAATGGTAGGATTGGATGTTCTGCCATCAAAGGGTGAGGCAGACTCATCTGCCTCTGAGTCGGGCCTAACTCCTGTTGCCTGCACCCTCAAGATCACAAAGAGGCACTTCAATGAGACACAATAGGTCTGCAAGCCTCATCTGCTCCAAACTGGTTCTGGCCCCATGCAAAACTGCCACCCCAAAGTTGACAAAGCCCTGCACACTCAAATAACCACACCTTGCTAACAAAACCAAAACCATAGTTTGAAAAGAAAATGGATGAGATGACGAGTGAAGCCCAATTACAGGCTAAATGTCAGAGAAGCAGTTTTATGATCTGCTAAAGCAGGGGATCCCAACCTTTTTGACTCACGGAACCCTTTTTAGAATCAATTTCTATGGCAGAGCCCCTAAGAGGCCTACCCTATGTCTTGCAAGTTAATGGTCTTGCAAGTTTAGGAGTAGTGTTATTTTTGTTTCTTATTCGCTAATTTCATTCAATTTGTATTTCTTTCATTTTCCTGGAGTGGCTGCGGAGCACCTGGGAAGTGCACACGGAGCACCAAGGGCTCCTTGGAGCACAGGTTGGGAACCACTGTGAGAGGAAACCTCAGGTCTGCCAGAAGAGCCTGCCTGCAACCAACCAGGCACTGAATGATTTGCTGATTTCGGATTGTGGTGAAAACCCCAATGGTGCCGCCAAAGATGGTGCCACAAACTGTACTTTCTCACAGTATGGGCTCCCAGATTAATCCGGGGTCACTCTTTGTTGGATTGTATTCAGTTAGACTGGATGAAGCCCATGAAACATTGTGCCAAATAAAACAGGTAAAATGTATTAAATTTGGTGACAATATAGACAAAAAGCTTCACATACTTAAGGTGCCACAAGACTCTTAACTCAAACTATTTGTAGATGTAATAAATCTACAGATGGCTTCAGTAACAAACAAACAAACAAACAAATCTAAGTCCCTGTTTTTCTTCCAAATTGGAGCCCCTTACTGCAACAGGAGAGTCATCTCCTGGGTCATGTTGAGTTGGAAAGCAACTTAGCTGGCTGTGCAAGGTGACACTGTGTGGAAAGCAGAGATCAGGAATGTTGCTCTGAACAAGAACCTCTTTGCGTGACATGCCTCAAACATGGGCTTTAGCTGCAAGAAAGCAAACTATGGCTGAAGTTGATTGAAAAATATTCAATAGAAAGGGATGAACTCTTCTGTAAGCTAATTTGTGATGATGGGAGGAAGCAAAAGCACTAGACAAAATAGTATAATGTTTAATGACAATTTATGCAACTATTTTCACATATTTGCCACCAGATAAATCTGGGAGGGAGGGAGGGAGGGAGGGTGCTCTGTTTGACTTTGGCTTGTTCAACAGGTCTTTGTGAGGTATGCCCAAAAGGTGCTGATGCCCCAGTTATACAGCCCAAAGCTACAAAAAATTGCAGTGACTGTACTCTAAAAGAAATGAAATGTAACAGCAGAATGTTCAAAGCCCCACAGATTCTGGCTTAAATCCAATTGCAAACCATAAGCACCATACACCCACTAAAAAGTTAACTGTACACTTATGTACTGTATACACTCATGTATAAGTCAAGAAATTTTAGTTAAAAATTTGACCCCAAAAAACTTGACTTATCCACAGCTCAATTTAAGTACTGTACCTGAATTTTTATTTTAAGAGGAACCATGCCCTGGTGAAAGGCAAGAGTGTAATCTGTCCTGGAAGCACTGACCCCTCTCTGCTCTTTCATTCATTCAGCCTTTAGTGTGAGCACAAATAGTTATGCCTGCTGAAATTTTGCAAGTTCTTTGGCACTGTTTTCCTTTGCTTCATCCTGTCCATCCTTTGTAACATGCCCCTAGGTTTTACCCTCAACTTATGCATGGGTCATATCAAAATCCGTAATTTTGGCCCCAAAATCTGCCCTCTACTTATACATGAGGTCAACCTATAGTTGAGTATATACAGTGAACCCCACTGACTAATGATTCTTTAGTTGGGACTTCCCATTGGGTGATGGTGGTGGTGGTGGTGATGAAATTTAATTAATCACAGAATCAGAGAGCTGGAACAGACCCCAAAACCCATCCAATCCAACCCCTCACATGCAGGAATACACAATCAAAGCATCTCCATAATCTGACCATAATCTGGGAGCGGACATCCAGGTGGTGTGGGGGAGGGGGAGGTATGGCAGTAGCAGAGCCAACAGATGTTACAAAAGAATGAGGGATCGATGTTTGATATCTATCCCCCCTTCAGTTGGCCCTGTCTCCCAGGATAACTTGGAGAGCGCTCCAACCATTCCACTGACCCTCAACCTGCTCCTTTGCAATGCCAGGTCGGTCAAAAATAAAACACACATCATCCACGATCTCCTGGTGGATGAGGCAGCCGACCTGGCATGCTTCACTGAGACCTGGCTGGGGGATGCCAGCTCCGCGACTTGGGCACAGGCTCTCCCGGCCGGGTACTCAGTTATCGAGCAGGTAAGGGAAAGTGGGCAGGGGGGTGGTATAGCCTTGGTTTATAGGAACACCTTAACCGTGATCAGAAGGCCTACCCGGAAAACGACGCACATCGAGTGTATGTACCTTAGCCTGAAGACCAGGGATAGTTTGGGGATTCTGTTGGTATACCGGCCACCCCATTGCTTAACAGACTCCCTGACCGAGCTGACCACCCTGGTTTCTGAGTTGCTGCTGGAATCGCCCAGACTCTTGGCTCTGGGCGATTTCAACATTCCACTCGAAACCAGTTTGCAAGATCTAACCAGCGTGGCTCAGGAGTTCATGGATACCATGCCTAACATGGGCCTATCCTAGTTGGTCAACGGGCCCACACGTTGTGCTGGTCATACACTCGATGCGGTCTTTAGTACGGAGCAGGAATATCCGTGGGCGGAGATTAAAAATACCTCTGCACTGTCATGGACGGATCATTTTCTGATCAGGGCAGAACTAAAGGCTACTATCCACCCTCCCGGGGGTGGCAGACCCATTAGAATGGTCCGCCCTTGAAGGCTAATGGAACCAATTGGCTTCCAGAAAGCCTTAGAGGGTTTAATGGTTGGTAATGCCGGTGATTCTGTCGAAGCCTTGGTGGACACCTGGAACACCGATCTCACCAGGGCTATTGACACAATCGCTCCCAAGCATCCTTTCCAGCCCGCTTCTAATCGTAAGCCCTGGTATACCGAGGAGCTTAGGAAGATGAAGCGAGCTGGACAATGACTAGAGTGCGTATGGTGAAAGACTCGTCTCTCATCCGACAGAACTCACCTTAGGAAGCATCTTGATTCCTATAGGGAGGCTTTGCGTGCAGCACGGAAATCTTTCTGTTCTGCACGCATTGCGTCTGCAGAGTCCTGCCTGGCAGAACTGTTTAGGGTGGTGGAGGAGTTGACGAAGGTTCCTCCTGCGCCAAACCCCCTACTTAACCCAACAACAGCCTGCTGTGAGGCCTTTAATATTCACTTTGCAGATAAAATCTCTCAGATAAGAGCCGACTTGGACACCATTGTTTTGGCAGAACCCATAGATGAGGCATCCAGGAACTCCGTTGATGGCACTTTATTGGATCAATTACAATCTGTGAGTACCGATGACGTGGACAAGCTTCTTGGAAGTGTGAGAAAGACGACTTGCCCCCTCGATCCTTGTCCATCCTTGCTGGCCGTCCAGGGGGGGGACGCATTGAAGGTCATTCAGGGAAGGTATTGTACCATCTTGTTTAAAGGAGGCGGCGGTTAGGCTACTCCTGAAAAAGCCTTCCCTAGATCCCCTGGATAGAAACAACTACAGACCAGTCTCCTAGCTCCCTTTTCTGAGCAAGGTGATCGAGAGGGCAGTTGCTTCCCAACTCCAAGCAGTCTTGGATGAAACTGATTATCTCGACCCATTTCAAACCGGCTTCAGGACAGGATATGGAGTGGAGACTGCCATGGTTGCTCTGACCAACGACCTCCGCCTGAGTATCGACAGGGGTAGTGTGACCTTGTTGGTGCTCTTGGATCTATCAGCGGCCTTTGACACCATAGATCATGCCATCCTCTTAGATCGCCTGAGAGAGTTAGGAATTGGAGGCACTGCTTTGCAGTGGTTCCATTCCTTCCTCTCGGGCAGATCCCAGAGGGTGAGGCTCGGGGACAGTTGCTCATCTAAAATTGAGCTTAACTGTGGCATCCCTCAGGGCGCCATCCTGTCCCCGATGTTGTTTAATATCTACATGAAGCCGCTGGGGGAGATCATTCGGAGGCATGGAGCTCGGTGTCTTCAGTACGCTGATGACACCCAGATATACCTCTCCATGACCAGATCGTCGTCTCAGACTTCAGATGGCGTCTCTCCTCTTAATGACTGTCTCAGAGCGGTAATGGGTTGGATGAGGAAAAACAGATTGAGGTTGAATCCTGACAAAACGGAGGTACTCACAGTTACAGGCCCGAAAGCAGATCTGGGAATACAGTCTCCAGTCCTGGATGGAGTCACACTCTCCTCTAAGGACTGTGTTCGCAGTTTGGGGGTGCTCCTAGATTCATCGCTTCACATGACTAGTCAGGTGAATGCGGTGGTCAGGAGTGCCTGTTATCAGCTTCGGCTGATACGCCAACTGCGCCCTTATCTGGATGTGAGGGATTTGGAAGCTGTGATACATGCCCTGGTAACCTCACGTCTGGATTACTGCAATGCACTCTACATGGGGCTACCCTTGTGCCTAACCCGGAAACTTCAATTGGTGCAGAATATGGCAGCCAGGCTAATTACAGGAACATCAAGGAGGGAGCACATAACACCTGTGCTTAAATCCCTCCACTGGCTGCCGATCAGTTTCCGGGCGCAGTACAAGGTGTTGGTTTTAACCTTTAAAGCCCTACATGGCTTGGGTCCATCCTATCTCAGGGACCACCTCTCCCCATATGATCCCCCCCCCGCGCCCTGTGGTCCTCTGGGAGGAATCTGCTACAGCCAATAAAAACTAGGCTGTCCCAGACCTCCCAGAGGGCCTTCTCCGCAACCGCTCCCAGACTTTGGAATGGCCTGCTGGATGAGATCCATCTTATTTCTACTCTTGCTGCTTTTAAGAAAGCAGTAAAGACGGATCTCTTTCGGCAGGCTTTCCCGGAATAACTGTCGGCCCATAGACGAGTCCCATTAGTCTGATCCCTATGTTATTTTGATATTAATTTATTTCATATTGTATTTTAATGAGTTTATTGTTTAATCTTGTTTTAAGGGGATGGGAGGGGGGGTGGATGGGATTGTGGGATGAGGGAATGTTTTTAACTTTGTTCTGTTTTAAATATTGCTGTTACCTGCCCCGATTGCCATGCAGAGGGGTGGGCTATAAATAAAATTATTATTATTATTATTATTATTATTATTATTATTATTATTATTATTATCATCTCTGACAGATGGTCATCCAACCTCTGCTTTAAAACCTTCACAGAAAGAGACTTCACCATTCTCTGAGTCTCCAATGCCTAAAGCTCAGTGCAAGGAAGGGGAGAGGCACACCCTTCCCCAAAACATCCTCGGAGCAGCCGCCCCTCCGCATGGCCGGCGCTCCGAGGATCCCTTTCCACTGCAGCATCCGAACACGCTGCAGCGGAAAAGCCGCCGAAGGTGCACCGGCAGCCTTTTGTGGCACACCTTCGGCAATTTGTGGAAGGAGCGCTATTTTAGCACTCCTTCCAGGGGCGGCGAAGCTGCGCCGCGGGGCCGAAGTGTGCGGATAGCTCAGCCCCGCGGCGCAGCTTCCTGGGGCAGCCCCGTGCCACCTGTCTGCTTGCCCCCCTAGTCTCTGGAGCAGCAGAAAACAAGCTTGCTCCACCCTGAATATGACAGCCTGCCTTTCCCCCCCAAAAACCAAGACTCAAGGCAGAAAAATCCCTTTAAAGCATGCCAAATTTAAATTTTTGTTTGGGCTTTGGAGACTTCAGGGTACTGACTGCCAGGAGTCTTAAATGACCAAGAAAAATGGAGTTCAGAAACAACAGAGATAGCAATGTCACGAGGAAACTAGACTCTACAAAGAGGGCCATGGATGGCACTCTCCCCATCCCTGACCTAAGCTTTCTTCAGGCATTTACAGTCTCATGGCATCTAGGGTTCCCAACACAGGAATGGAAATGCTAGCACAATAGGGTTCTCTGCCTCACACTGTAAATGCTGCAGATGGCTGCCTTTAGATTCAAGGAATCATACATTAACACACAGGACTGCTGCAGATGTGATGGGAATCATCAAAGGAATAGATATTGCCTCTATCTGTTCCTGCAAGCCCCTTCCCACGTTCAGAAAGCCAGAAGAGAGCACTAGAGATTTATCTCCAGAATTCTATAAACAAGCATGAATTTACTCAATCTATTGAATTAATGTTTTCACAAAGCAACAAAAATGGATTCCACTTAATCTTACGGTGTGTTTTTTTAATCGAAAAGCTTTCTAAAAATTTGGTTCAACAAGTATGATAGTTCAGTCTCATTTGATCTCCTGTTTCTCATCCAAAGTTAAAGTATGTTAAAGAGGGCCACACAGAGGAATAGGCTTTTATCAGTTTTTGAAAATAGTATGCTTGCAAGTGTTACCAAGCCAAATAGCAATGATTTCAAATAAAGAATATCAGACACTTAGGGCCTATACAGACTGCCAGAAATAATCCAGCTTGAGACCCCTTTAATTGTCCTGGCTCAGTGCTAGAGAATCATGGGAACTGTAGTTTATTGTGGTACCAGAGCTCTCCGACAGAGAAGGCTCAATTCCTCAGAACAAACTATTATCAGCTTCTTGCAACTATTCAAAGTGCACCACAACACTATGCATATGCTCCACTGAGATCGCTGTTTATCTGGTAAATCAACAGCTTCTTATACCTTCTATCAAGTAATGGATTCTTTCCCAGGGTGCATCTACACTGTAAAAGTAATGCAGTTTGATACCACTTTAACTGCCATGGCTCCATCACAGGGAATCTTGGGACTTGGAGTTTTGTGAGGAACCAACCTTTTTTGGCAGAGAAAGCTAAAGACCTTGTAAAACCACAAAAACCAGGATTCCATAAGATGGAGCTACAGCAAGGGTATCAAACTGCATTATTTATACATTGTAGGTGCATCCTGAGTTGCCTTTTTTCAGAGACAGAGAAGGAGAGAGAGAGACAGTCTTTCCAAGGTTTCCACTAGTTCTGGAGTTCACCAAAGATTTCCAATGCCACGAAATTACATTTCCTTTTTGCACTGCTGTCCTAACTCAGGGGGGAAGCAGACGACTGCTTCCGAGCCGCCGCGTGTCGGGGCGCCGGCGGAGCGGAGGCTCCGCACGGCAGCGCCCCTGCGGCGAATCTAAAAGGACCGCCAAAATGGCGATCCTTTTAGATTCTCCCGAAAGTGTGCCCTAACAGCGGCGGGCGCACTTTCGGCGGCTCAAACGCCGCGGCGCGTTCGGCTACCGCGGCGTGAGGGCAACCCGCAGTCGCCGGCCATGCGGACGGCCGGCGCTTCCGGGTGCGCCCTCAGGAAGAGGAAGAGCCGCTGAACGTGCGGCGGCTCCTCCTCTTCCGGGCCTCGGAGACGGCACAATTAGCCGTCTGCCGAGGCCCTCAGTTTCATAATCACCAACAGATTGACAATATTCAAAAAGTATTGAGTATGGACTCCTTTCAGTTGAGCTTTAATATGATTAGGGATCTCTTGAGTGTCGAGGGCAGAGATAGCAATGTCATAAGGAGCTTAGACTCTACAAAGAAGGCAAAAGGCTCAAGGCGAAAAGACCAGAAAAATAAGTATGTATCTCTTTCAGGAAGTAATGGCCATGTCAGTGCAAGAGTCTTCAGAGAAGAAAGCTATTGAAATATATATAGCCCAAATGCTTTGGGCTTTTTCAAAAAATAAAAACAGCCATCCACTGAGCACTTGAAGACATGTCTCTCTTTCTTTCCTGTGGATCCTACTGGATGCTCTCTGGTTTCTGTCTCTTCTTCTTCATGAGATAGACTTATAACTATATAACCATTTCCTATTCACATTTATGGTGATAGTATCATTGCCACAAATCTGAATCCCACCTCAAAGCCCAACATCTGCCCCGAGCAATGGAGTTCTTTGGTGCTGGTTAGCAGAGCACTGCAGGATGACATAGCCAAATGCCAAATGCATCTGAGGAAGTAGACTGAAGTCTACGAAAGCTCAGGCTGCCAATTTCTTTCTTTCAGTTTAGTCTCAAAGGTGCTACAAGGCCTCCCTTCAATGAGACAAAATCTGCATCCACACCTCAGAAATAATCCAGTTTGACACCACTTTAACTGCCATGGATCAATGGTATGGAATTCTGGGAACTGTAGTTTTGTGAGACATTTAGTCTTCCTTGTCAGAGAAGCCCTGGAAATCCACAGCATTGAGCCATGGCAGTTAAAATGCTGTCAAACTGGATTATTTCTGCAGTGCGGATGCAGCCAAAGAATTGCAATTATTTCTGCAGTGCAGGTGCAACCAAAAAGTTGCAATAGGATCCCCGCTTCTGTTGCTTGCACTGCCATTCCCTGGAAGGAGGTGGATGGTCACATCATGGTTCCCTCAACTACCAGTGCTGCAGAACTCTGTCCCCAGTGAGACTTCCCACTAATTACGAGAGTATACTATGCTTTTTAATTCAAAGTATTTGATGTATGTCAATTAAATACCCAAGTGTGCAAATACATACCTAAATAAGGTAGTTTCTTGCCATCAGTCATCAAGTAAATTAAAAACTGAGCTGAGATTTTAACTGGGCTTTCCAGGCCCTTGTTCCTGCTCTTATACACTAACTTTCTGATTTTCTTTATACAGAATAATTCAGTTACCTTGTAGTTCTGAACTGCACAAAATACCATTCTCATTTGACTTAATTAAGAATTGATCTTATGCCTGATTCTGCCACAGTCAAGGGCAAGATTCCTTCCCACAATTGCCTGAACATTCACTCCATAGGAGGTTGAGAAACACTGCTTAATCTTTCTATAATTAGTACCAGGACAGTGAAGGAAAGAAAAGATGTTATTGTCTAAATATGCTAGGAATATTAATGGGTTATATTGTTCGCTTCTACAGACTTGAATAAAAGAATCGTTTTTCTGCTTGCACAGCAAAGAACCATGCCTAATTGATGATGATGATGCATAAATCTGGAACAATAAATGATAATTATGACAATAGGAAACATTAATTTTGAGGCCAAAGTCCAACTCTATCAATTAGATCACTGAACAATATCTCACTATATTTCTTTTTTCTTGCCTAATTGATAAATGCTGATTGCTAACCTTCTACATTTAATTTCCTGAAGCTAAAGAGAATAGTTTGTATTCAGTCAAATACAAGTTAAATCTAGAGAAACAAAGGAGAATGGAGAGATGTAATATGACATGTCTACCACTTCTCTGGCAGGCAGCTCACCAATCTCATTTCCTGAAAATTAGAAGAACCTGCTGGATAGGCTGGATTATGGCATATCATCATCATCATCATCATCATCATCATGATGTTGGCCCTCCGTATCCATGGAATCTTCATCCATGGATTCAACCATCCACAGCATTAAAAAAAAAAATTTTTAAATTCCCCAAAAGCAAACCTTGAGTTTGCCATTTTATATAAGGACACCATTTTACTACCCTGTTATGTATAATGGGACTTGAGCATCCATGGATTTTGGGATCCTGGAACCAAATTCCAGTGGATACCAAGGGCCCTATCACAATCATCATCATCATCATCATCATCATCATCATCATCATCATCATCAGAGTCAGCCTATTATTATTATTATGATTACTACTACTACTACTACTACTACTGTCAGCCTATTACAGTAAGCCCTCAATATCCACGATTTCTGTATCCACAGATTCAACCAACAACAACTCAAAAATATTCAGGGGGAAAAATCTAAAAAGCAAATCTTTGAGTTTAACAAAAGGTACATTTGGGAGAGGTCTCTCCTTCATCTTCAGCCCTCTATACTACAACTCCCCCCATACAGCAGGATCCCCTCACCTCAGAAGACTCTTTTTAGAGGACTTGATGGTGATTGTTGGGGCAAGAAGATAAAGGCTTACTTAGATTAATGAGAAAAATGGCAAGGTTTTACTTACATCCAATGAATCTTCATTCACAAGGATGAGAGACATACTCTGAGACACGAGCTTGCATGAATAACCTGTGATGATAATAAATAAACACACACAATAATAATAACAATAACAATAACATTTTTATTTATACCCCGCCCCTTTGTTAAAAACAATTGGGGAGGCTTACAACAGTTAAAATTCCATCAAAATTGTTCTCATTGTGAGCTGTGATAATGATGAAGTCCTTCATAGCTATTATCTCACTCCTCCTTCACAGTAATAATAAACAAACTCAACATCAACGTAGGTAGGCAAGGAGATAGATAGGTAAGAACAACCCTTCTGGATCAAACCACAGGTCTATCTAGTCCAATATTCACACAGCTGCCAATGAGACATCTGTGGACCCCCCAGAAAAACAATAGTAAAATCAACATGACAATGAGAACTCATATATCTAAGTATCTTTGTCAATATTTTGTGGAAATTACATGTAACTAAACAAGCCTAAACATTCACAGCATGGATTGATATATATCATAGCATACAAAGTATGTAACTGGACATTCCAGAATGGACAACTGATGGGAGTTAACTGACAGAAGATGGTCTCATGTTAACTGGCTTACACTATTCAGCAATGTTCCATAACCAATCTCTTTGTTAGCCACCAAACATGGAGAGATTATCACTTCTCCACTCAGCTAAGAGAAGTGTTTGTAGAGGTGACAAGATGAGCAAGAAGGAAACATATGCTGGCCATGTTTAGAATTGTGTCCTCTTTCTTCCCGCTTCAGTCCTCCTTTTGTTAAGCCACAGAAACCACAGCTAACCATCACTACCCATCATATCCAAACTAATGACTTCTAAACTAACCAGAAAATGAAATCATGATTAAAGGTTGGCTTCTGAATTCTAACTTATTTTGGAAGCCATTAAACATAGAGAGCTGGACCATAAGTCCAGCTCTCTATGATCAGGGTTCAAATCCTGGCTCAAAACACACTGGGCAAGTCACATTCTGTCAGCCTCAGAGGGAGGTACTGGCAAACCTCCTATAAAGAAACCTGCCAAGAAAACCCTGTGATAGGTCCACTTTAAGGTCACCATAATTTGAAGACAACTTGAAGGCACACAACGCACACCAGTTTCTCATGCTACAAAAAGCTATGATTAACATCAGTTTCCTAGCATGTTTTACCATTTGCCTAAAGGGAACAGCAACAAGGTAGCAAGTAAAACTTGCACATAACCTGCTTTAATAAACCAGGATTTGATAGTTCACAGACAACCTGGGTCTACTTCTTGCTAGAATTAAAAATAATTGGGACTACAATCTTAAAACAACTACCAAGTTTCACTTCTGAGCATAGTAGAGAAGGGGCAAGGAGACTCTGCTGACTTGTATGTATGGTATGTATGATTTCAGTGTGTATATCCCACCTAGCCAAAGGTCTCAGGACAGTGTACAACACTATAACATGACCAATTAAAGGACTTTATCACATGCAGCTTTTAAATCATGATTAGACTCTGGAAAAAAAGCAGCTTTGACAATACAGCGGGCCCTTGGTATCTGCTGGGGTTTGATGCTAGGACCCCCCATGGATACAAAAATCCATAGATACTCAATTCTTATTAAATACAACGGCATAGCCAAATAGTGTCCCTTATATAAAATGGCAAAAGCAAGGTTTGCTATTTGGAATTTATACATTTTTTGAATATTTTCAAGCCATGGATGCTTGAATCCATGGATAAAACAATCTATGGATACAGAGGGTCAACTGTACTTATTGCATCCTACTGCCTCTGATCTGTAGCTGCTGTATCCTCAAAGTGCAGTTAAGGCGTCCCTTTTCATTGATAGGGGAAACCTGTCAATGAGCTTGCAATTGCGCTAATCCCCAAGTGGGAAATGTCACTGCCAGGGCAGTTGCGATATCAGCAGTCATGTGGTGTTAGTGTCTCCTCCTCTCCCCGCTCCCCCTCGGTATTACCAAGCAGGCTGATTGCCTTTATTTTTTTATTTTTCATTTTCTATTTCTTTTCTTTTAAAACTTAAAATTGCAGTACCAGAGCTCTGGAATTGCATGAAAAAGTGAAAATAAAAAATAATTTAAATTTAAATTTAAAAAACCCCAAATGAAAACTGGATAGGGCATAGGCAAGGGACACGAGGGTAAGGGGGAATTGGGAAGAGAGCATAATGGCAGCAACAGCCCCAGATGCATGATCATGGAGACATGTGATAATGGTTTCTCTGAAACTGGTATGTTTCCAGCGGGGTTTAACTGATGTGATTGCTATGAGAATGAGGCTTGTGTGGTAAGGATCTAAAATAATGTAAACCGCGAAAAATATTATAAAACACTGTAACCTCTCAACTACTCTCATTCAAAATATGCAGCACACTTTATAGTACTGTTTGGTGCTCAGACGTAAGGAGTGTACAGAGCCAATGCTAACCTCAAGCAGAATGAGGTTGGCTGATTTTGAGTGTCATGAAAGGGCAGAAAATTATTCGTTATGTTGTTATGCTCAAGTTGCACAAAACTCTGCTTGTGATCTCAGAAGCTAAAATAACTTGGCTAGCTTTGGATACTGTAAAGTTGGTGCTACACTGCAGACATGAAAATATCTTGAGCATAGATAACAATATTTTATATAAACCAAATAAAAGCAGTGTGTGTTGGTTTATCAGGTACATCCCATAATTGTGTGTGTGTTTAAACACACAAAAAAGGTGATTTTAAAATATATTCTGAGGAAAACATGGGAAGGGAATACCAGAATTAACACACATCATTTAAACTGATGCAGAGTGAAAACAAAAGCTGGAGAAAAGTTATGAAATTCCATAAGCCCCTACCAGAAAGAGAAGTCAAACATGTAGAACTGTTTGTAAATGTTCGGGATATATAAATAAGCTCCAGTATACAGGGCTATATTTTATTTTAAAATTTCACTGAAAAATGAAGCAGGCAGGAGTGTGTGTGTGTCTTCCTCACACCTTCAGTCACTGCTTTTCCCCAGGGACAACTTGCAGCCTAAACTGTTACAAATTTGGTATAACTAATTCAAAGAGATTTTCTGGTAGTTTTTTTTTTTATTGGAACAACAGCTGCAACAGTGAACAGTAATTTCTAAATCACTGCCACTGTTTTATTTTACATCTTTCAAATCAAGCAAGACACCATTTGACAACTGGAGCTGGTATATGGAGTTTTGAATAACAACCAAAGTTACACAGATTCTTCAGTGGTTAGGAAGTTGGGAGGCCTCAGACTTTACAAGGGGATTCAGATATGGGGGTGGTTCTGGATTATATACTGCATGAATCAGAGTTCAAAGAAGTTACTTTTTTGGATGATAGCTTCCACTGGCTTGTGGATTCCAGGATCTGTAGTCCCAGAAAGTAACTTTTCCAAACTGGCATGCTCATTAAACATAATTTTCATTGCTTATTTTTTGTGTGAGAAGATGTGCACCTTCAAGTAACCAGTAGAAGACCTATGGTGACCCCAGGAGGCAGATCAAATGAATTAAATTCAATTGCAAGGGATCTGTAGTTTGGGGACACCAGAGCTCTGATAGGGAAAACAAAATATCTCACAAAACTATAAATCCCAGAATTCTATAATATTAGTACAAAACACACTGCATACATAATCCAGTTTAGACCACTTTAACTGTCCTGGCTCAATGCTAAGGAATTCTGGGAACTGTAGTTTTATGTGACATCTAGCTTTCTCTGTCAGAGAGCTCTGGTGCCACAACAAACTACAATTCTACAGGTCCCTTGTAATTGAATTGAATTCATTTGAGCTGCCTTGGAACCTACAGTATGACAAAGCCAGGATATAAATTAAACAAGCAAATAAGGCAGAAGCAGTGCAATTCATGAGCTTTTAACAAACACATTGGTCAGCTCCCCCAGACTCTATCATCTTAACTAGTGTTTGTACAAGGCAGCCTCAAAAGTCAAAAGGTCTTTTACCTATGTTGAGAGCCGTTTCTTGCTTGTCTCCTGTTAATACCCAAATCTTGATTTCTGCTTTCATTAGAGTGGATATTGTTTCTGGGACACCTGCTTGAAGACGATCCTCGATAGCTGTAGCACCAAGAAGGAATAAATCCTGCAAATGGCAGAAGGAGGAGAAAAGAGAGGATTGAAAAACTGTCCTCTCTTTACACTAATGTTGGCTTGGACTGTGCTCAAGAAGAACACTATATTTATTTATGTTGTCTACTATATATCCAGCCTTTCTCCCAATATTGGAGACAAGGCAATTCACAATAGAAATTAAAACAAAGTACAATTAAAAACAGCCATTACGACAAAAACAATAGAATAAGCTAGATTGTTAACATGCTCTACATGGGGCTGCTTTTGATGAGCGTTCAGAAACATAAGCTGGCCCAAGAGATGCAGCCAGACTCAGGAGATTATCACATGGAGGAGGCAAGTGTCTTCCTCCCATCATTAAATCACCATTAAATTATGTTAATAGCATGATTAGGGGGAAGATTATCACACCCCTGTGCATTTCCCTCATTCTTGTCCTGTCTGTAAACAGTAACAAAAGTGTCATTTGGTATTTTAATGGAATACTACTATTTACAGACAGGACAAGGACGGGAGAAGCACACGGGGGTGTGATAATCTTCCCCCCGATCGTGCTATTAACAGAATTTAATGGTGATTTAATGATGGGAGGATGCTTGCCTCCTCCATGTGATAATCTCATTGTGACCAGATGTCATCACTGCAAAGGAGGACAAGGCACCACAAAACCACTGTTGTGCAAAGTGATCTTGTAGCACCTTTGAAACTAACAGAGAGGGGAAAAAAAGTTGTAGCATAAGATTTTGTACACTTACGGTTTATACTCATGTATAAGTCTAGGAATTTTGGTCAAAAGATGACCCAAAAAACCTGGGTTGACTTATCCACAGGTCAATGTAAGTACTGTACTTTAAATCATAAAAATGAACCACCTCTGGTGAAAGACAAAAGTGTAATCTGTCCTGGAAGCACTGGCCTCTTCTCTACTCTCTTATCCATCCAGCCTTTAGGGTGGGCATGAACAGTTATGCCTGCTGGAATTTTGTACTTTGGCACTGTTCTCCTTTGCTTCATCCTTTACATTCTTTGTTATGTGTTCCTAAATTTTACCCTCGACTTATCCATGGGGCATATCAAAATCCATAATTTTGGCTCCCACACTTGCCCTCAACTTATACATGAAGACAACTTATAGTTGAGTATATATGGTAGTCTACTTCCTCAGATGCATGGAGTGAACACAGAATACCCAGTTGGAAGAGCCTGATTCCAGGTGATAGCACTATCCTCCCACTATCTAAGGAAAAGACATTTATAAATAGATTGTATGACTAGTCATGGAAATACAAAACTTGTGGGTAGGGTGATGAGGCGACAAGTTCAATTTTATGGATGGTCCTTGAGGGGCAAAGGCAGGAGGAAAGCTGTTGCCTAAGGCAGCGTGGTGGTGGGTGACCATATGAACAGTGGATGGAGTTTTGGAATACAGTGTTATGCTGACTGAAAACCAGAAAGGAGATGTGATAATCTGGCCAAGAGTGCCCTCATGAGGCTGGGGTATTAAATAGTGTTCTAATATATATAAGCACTGTCTTTGTTCAACCCACTGTTGATGGACTGAAAATTGTGGGTATATTCCAATTCAGCTGCTTCTCTTTCCAATATTCCTTTTTAGTTTCTTTGTTCAAGGGCAGCTGTCCTGAAGTCAGAGAGGCAATGCTCAGAAGACTGATATATTCTGCAACTGGTTTTTGTATATTCCCATTCTTTATGTCTGGTTTATGTCCATTTATCCCCTGGCACAGAGACTGGTCTGTTTGCCCAGTGAAGCATGCTGAAGGGCTCTGTTGAGATAGGATGATATATATCGCGTTAGAGGATGAAAAAGTGAAAGCACCTCTATTTTTGTGAATGATGACATGTGATGACATTTCTGAGTAGCTGTGTGGGCAGAGATGGCATCTGGGTTTGTGACAAGGTCTTGTACCACCACTGTTTTTCTAAACACACAGCAAGAATGGCTTTAAATTCTTAACACTATGAGGCCTTGTGCCAGACAAGACTTATAGACATTTCTCATTAGCAGCAAAGTTGGCCTGCCTGGCCCAGCTTATCTCACTCTGATTGCTGCCACATCTGATATGGCGCAGACAGATTTCATGCTCTCTCAAAGTACAAATGCAAGCAGCAGTACATGGTTTCTTTGAGGATTCAAAGGGTTAGCATAAGTCAAAGCTGACTCTAGAGCACATAAAAACAATAAGTACTTAATTAACTACATGTTGGAATTTCAGGTAGATAAAACTACTATATTGCGATCAACCAGTACATGACTTCTAGATGTTTAATATTTAGTATTTTGGAAATCTTTTTTAGCAGCAGTTCTAACAGCTGTGGTTTTATGTCCTTATTAGCCTCGATCTTGCAGTCCCACAGTGCTTTCCTACACCAAAACTAACATTACCTTTTCCTCTCTGTTCAAATATAAAATAGACACAGAATGACACAAGGTTATACTGATATTATGTTTCTATGGAGTGATAAAAACAAGTTATGATATATATGTGCACGTTTCATTATTAAAACATGGTTTTAACAAGAAGCAGTAGCTTGGAGAGACAGCTATTTCATACCTTGCAACATTTTATAGATGAAAATAGGGAGGTATTTGGCCACATCAGGTTGTGGTCAAAGTGGCATAAGTTATTAATGAGGAAGAACATACATGCTTAGAGAGAATTTTGCATGAGCCAATTGGGAAGGGCTAGATTTCACCTCATCACATCCTTGCTGAGTTAGAGTGAAAACTGCTTTTGCACTTTGAACTTATAACTGCAGTAGGCAGAAGTCCAAGGGAGCAAGTGGGAGAAGGAGAGAGAAACTGGGAATTTTCAAAAGCCACTGAAAAAGTGAGATGACAGTGTTCATGCCAAAATGGGACAGTTAGTAACTGGGAGTGAAATATTTCCAACCAAAAAGAATAAACACTGCTATATAAAGTTCAAACTGGAACACTACTTCAAGATGTAATTTCAGATATGGTAAGCAATATATAAACTGATTAATTTTTTTGGTGACATGCTATCATCTCACCCACCCCATACATTTGTATGGAAAGGGATCTGGTAGCACCTTTGAAACTGAGAGAAAGAAATTGATAGCATATGCTTTTGTAGATGGTCTACTACATCAAATGCATAAAGTGTATGAAAGCCTACGCTACCAACTTCTTTCTCTCAGTTAATCTCAAAGGTGCTACAAAATCCCTTTGCATACTGATCCAGACTAACATGCCTGTGTGTATCAATTCTGTCACATTTGTACAAAGTTCTTATAGCCAAGATTAAGTTAGAAAGAATTCATCTGTTTTTGTTTTTATTAACTGCCTTCATGTTGGTCTTGACCCATGGCAACTCTATGGATGAGACATCTCCAGGGGCCCCTGTCCTCTACTGCTCTGCCCAGCTCCTGCAAACTCTTATTCGTGGCCTCTTTAATAAAGTCCATCCATCTAGCATGTGGCCTTCCTCTCTTTCTACTTCCCTCCACCTTTCCTAACATTTTTGTCTTTTCCAACGATTCATGCTTTCTCATGATGTGTCCAAAGTACAACAGTCTAAAGTCTTGTCATCTTGGCTTCTAGGGATATCTCTGGCTTGATCTGTTCTAGGTCCCATTTGTTTGTCCTTTTGGCTGTCCATGGAATTCTCAGCACTCTTCTCCAGCACTACATCTCAAATGCATTAATTTCCTCCTATCTTCTTTCTTGACTGTCCAGCTCTCACTTCCATACATGGTAATAGGGAATACGATGGCTTGTATGATTCTGACTTTTGTGCTGAGTTGTATGTCTTTGCATTTTAGGATCTTTTCTAGTTCTTTCATAGCCACCCTCCCCTTTCTTAATCTTCTCCTGATTTCCTGGCTGCAGTCCCCATTCCGATCAATGTTTGATCCCAGATATGAGAACTCTTTTACTATTTCTATTTCCTCATTGTCTAGTTCGAATGTATATAAGTTCTCTGTGGTCATTATTTTTGTTTTCTTTATGTTCAATAGTAAGCCTGCCTTTGCACTTTCTTCTTTGATCTTCCTTAGAAGTTGTTCCAGGGTAAATTACCCTAAATCACATATCATAATTACCTTCTCAATGATTTCATAGCACTCCTCCAGTTTTTGAGTCCTGTCTTTCAAGTTTGTGCTAGCTTCATTATATATGTTCAGCCAATCCTGGTAAGCATTTTCAGATAAGTCTGCATATGCAATGCACAGAGTTCTCAAACCTAAAAAGGAAAAGCAGATAATGGCATTCAAACATATAGATCTTATCATATGGTGGTCTTCATTTTGATGTAAGAACACTTGCTAAAAGAACAGACTGATGGGAATGGATCATTGTACAAGAATCTCACCGCCATTCCAGAAGCTTAACTTTACAAAATTTGCATGTAGTTTTGATGCTACCCTATCTAATAAATAAAGGACACCCTGCAATTAGTTAAACAAATGAAAATCTTATCAACTTCCCATGCCGTGCCAGCGTTTTGGAAAGTTACTTTCCAAGAAATCGCCAGATAGCATGGTCTGTGGACTTACTAGGAGTCTGGACACTGTGGTTTTAAAAAGCTACTTTTTCATGTTGGGATTGTTTATAACAGAAATAGGGATACACCCCTGTTTCCATGGCCCAATATTATACCAAATGGAGAGTAACTCCCAAGATAATTCAAGCAGCTGCAAATGATAGTAAGACCTCCTCTTTGACTTTTCAACCATCTGTATCTATGCAAAACAACTTGGATTATGGCACCTTAAATCTTAACAACTTTATGACAGCATTGATTGTAGTTCACTTCAGCTGATACATAAAGTACTATCCTCCTGAATTGTCTCCTGATGAGATTTATATCATGGTATACACAGGATTGGATCCAGACTTAGGGTGAATTGCACCAGTGTTCTATCCCATCACCAGAGTAGATTATTATTTTTGTAACCTGGCTCCTCTCAAACCATCCAATTTGGGATTAGGAAGATAAAACATACAAGCCCTCTATCAAGGAGACAAACTGGTTTAAAAGGGGGCATATCCACTATGATCATGTGTTGGCTGTTTTGAATTATTTTGGCCCACACAGTAGTGGAGTTCCCAGCAGCCAGGATTAGCACTGAATACTGAAACCTTTGCTTCATTTCAAAAATGCAAAGAAAAAGATGACATTGACCCTTCCCAACAAATGGACCTGACAATACAAATGGACAGGTCATAAACAAGAGGACCCATCTCCTGACACACCTTTGAATTTGCCCCTCTTCTCAACCCCACAAATTCCCTCCAATCCTAATCCTGGTTGCGAGACACCAAATAGAAAAGAAAAGAAAAAAGAAAGTTCTTCCACAAAACAGCAGACTAAAACTGAGTAGTTTTTAAATCACCTTAAAGCCCTCAGGCATGTAAAAGATCTAATTTCAAATTAGATTGGAAGGAATGACATGTGCCATGTCAGGACTGAAATCAAGGTAAAGCTGCATTATTTTCCCTATGCAGATTCAGCCTTAGTCATGTTTAGAGGATACCTACTGAAATGAATGTGATGTGGGTTAACCATGAATCAAGGAAGGGAAGTGCTGAAGTACAAATTGTATAATGATGTGAAAATGCTATCATTGACCCCACTGTGATAAACTTGCAACTGCTAGAATGTCTTCTTCTACCAATCTACTAAATGTTCCCAATTGCTGGACTGGATTTTAACTTAGGGTTGGATTCTAACATAGGCATAGTATACATCCAATGAAAGTTAATTAACTCAACTGAAGTCCTCTTGATATTGTTGGGTCCACTCTAAGTTTGACTAAGCCTTGATCTACTAAGCTCATATTGTTCTTTTCTTAATGTGGTTCATTGAGGATAAGTTACTGCAACTCTTTGAGTGCAAGGGATGACCCTGAAAAAGAGGATTAAATATGTGTCTCATGTACCCCAATAGAATTTGAAAAAAATACTTTTGTATCTCATTGTCTTGGATGATAGAGCCAATATTACTACAATCACCCCAGTTTTTATTCCACTAAACCTGGACCTCTTTCACACTACACAATTACAGCAGTATGATTCCATTTTAACTGCCATGGCAGCACCTTGTGGAATCCTGGGATTTGCAGTTTAGGGATGGGTTTTTAGACTGTCACTCAGAGAGCTCTACAGCCTCACCAAACTACAAACCCCATGATTCAATAAGATGGAGCCATAAAAATTAGAAGTAGAATCATAGTGCTATAAATGGGTAGTGTGAAAGGATTTCCAGAGCAAAAACTTTGAATGTCTACATAGAACTTTCAGTTTTAGAAATCAATTACTTATTTGAGTACAATGTATTTTAATATTAAATTGTAAGTCACAAACCATGACATGAGGTAGGTGTATGTTCAACAGCAAATAGTGTAATGCTCACTGTTTCTGTTTATGGGGTGCACATGTAATTTGCACTGATGTTGACATGGGTTAACCATGCACAATAATCTGAGGAACAGTTCCCTTTGGAATATGAAAAACATGATTTTACAGGGCCACTGACAGAACTCAGCATATATTAAAAGTAATGATTTCTCTTCTGGCACAAGTCAACCAGAAAGAAAGGAGAGAGTTTGCCATATAAAAGGGAAAGACTATATTATTGAGGATGTGGGAGTTCTCAGAACAAAGTATGTTATGTGTGTGTGTGTGTGCGTGTGAGGGGATTTTTCAAGAATGGGAAGAAATAAGGTTCTTCCTGCAATATGCTACCATAAAAATTACTACATAAAAGAAGCATTGTCCACTCCCCAGATTGCTCTACGTTAGTAATGTCCCCATTACCAATGAAATAAGAGATTGGAATATTTGATTTCATATACGAAACTCAGGGTCTGAATAAAAGGAACCCAGTGGGAATGTAGACTGTAGGATACAGTTATTTTTTCATTTTTCTAAACATTTACAATATTGCTACCATACGTTTCACTTTTTCTTGTCCTCTCTATTCTATTTCCTAGTCCCAAGGTTCATGATCTAGTTTTATTTTCCTCTGTGCCCTAAATTTTATTCACCAAGAATGATAACACCTAGTCTCTAGTATGCTTCTTCTATTGCACTATTTCCCATTCTGGGAGGAAAACTTGATATAAGTGCAATCAAACAAACAGTCAATAGCTCCACATTCAATCATCTTCTGCTTCACAAATCTTCCAAAAAGGCCCAAACTTAGAAATCTTAATTCCTATAATCTCCAAGCCAGCATAGTCACTGGCCATAATGGCTGTGGGATTCTGGGTTGTAGTTCCAAAAAACTCCAAACAAGGCCATAATTTAGACCTACACCACTATCACTAAGGCATATTACTGCTAGCTTGAGTATTATGCTTTGTATTGTATGCCAACATCTCCCTTGTTTAGTGACAGTTTACAGTTTGAAGGGAGGCAAAAACTGTATGAGAGGCAGAACTGCTTTTTAGGAGTACACACATTTCCGTTGTCCCAGAGTCATATCTGGCCACAGTGGTTTTGCACCACTACATAACCTGTGAGCTCAGAGACCTAGGCGGGCTGACTACATGCATTCTGGGCAAGGATGCCACAGTCATTCCATGTTCAAAAGTGAGGATATGTAAGAGAACCCATCTTATCTTATATTTCAGAATTGAATTCCCCTTTCCATCTTGTTTTGATGCACAAATTTACATCAGTACTATTGCAGTGAATATTTACCTTCAGTGGCAAAATATTCAAGATGGCACAGTGTTGGCTCCATGTACTGGGAATCCTTGGACAGTCTCTCAAAAATGACATTATCCTGCCAACGAGGAATTACATAAATAAGAAGCATATACAGAAATGCATTTCATAAATATTTATTTAAGACATACATGTCCTATCTATTCAGGACACTCATGTTGGCTTGAATCCAAAATATTTCTATGAGCCACAAGGGAAACATCCTTAATGTCTGCAGAAGACACAAGATTTTTAACTTGTTTTTTATATTTTATATTTTATATTTTATATTGAATGTATTTTATTTGCATAGCATTCCTGAATGCCACTTCTCAGATTAAATCCATCCACCCATTCTCAAATACAACAAATAGGTGCAGATGAAAACATCCAGAAAACAAAAACAAATAAACAAACACCCTTTAAGATTTTATCTCCTGGAAAGAATATGAGTGGTTAGCACTGTGTTGTTGTTTTTTAGAATCCTAGAATCAGAGGTGGACAAGACCACAAGAGCCATCCAGTCCAACCTCCTGCCATGCGGGAACACACAATCAAAGCACCTCCGACAGATGGCTATCCAGCCTCTGTTTAAAAATCTCCAAAGAAGGAGACTCCACCACACTCTGAGGCAGTGTTTTCCACTGTCAAACAGCTCTTACTGGTCTGTGTCCTAGTCTTTGGAGCAGCAGCAAGCTTTTCTCCATTCTCAATATGACATCCTTTCAAATATTTAAACATGGCTATCATGCAACCTCTTAATAGTCTCTTCCTCAAGCTAAACATACCCAGTTCCCTAGACTATTCCCCATAGGGCATGGTTTCCAGACCTTTCACCATTTTAGTTACCCTACTCTGGACACATTTCAGCTTGTCAATATCTCTTTGAATTGGGTGCCCAGAATTGGATACAGTATTACAGTGAGGTCTGACCAAAGCAGAATAGAGGGGTAATATTGCTTCTGTCAAAGTAATTGGTTACTGGTTTATATCCTGAGCACTGCAGAAGAAAGTGGTGACATGTCTCAAGATGCTCAAGAGATGGCAGGTTTATTGGTTTAAAAGCCCAACACATTTCAGACTATTTATATTCATAACACCATCTCCAGGGGTTATGTAAAATCAGAAAAGGAGAACACAGATAATGGACTAATACATAATATAACATTACATGAAATCATTATTGCAGTGCATTATGTATCTATGACTTGTCCTTCTAGGATTTTATATACCCCTTAAAGGCCTTAAGAGTATACATTGGTCAAATATGTTGGGCTTTTCAACCAATAAAACAATCCTGTTTTGAGCATCTTGAGACATGTCTCTAGTTTCTTCTGCAGATTTCATTGGATACTCCACCATTTTGGCTTTCTTTATAGAACATGAGCACACCACCTCAATCCAGAAAGCAAGGTCCATCTTATTTAATCCACAAGTACTTCTTTAATGAAGTAGGAATTTGAGCCTTGGAAGTTGAACATCCTTAATGGCAGAAACCAGCTAAGGCAGACCCACTGAGAGCTGTAGGGCTTACTTTAGTTGTGAACAGGTCCCACCCATTTCAGTGGGTCTAATATAGGGAAGGCAAATGTTGGATTTAGCCTGGTATTATTCACAGCAGCTGATGCTTATGAAACTGACTATATTAAACTACAATGGAATGGTCCATTTTCTAGTTAATAATAATGGAAAACTTACAGCTCCTTTGCAGTACAAACGTAGCTTCCCTGCTGGAGTCCGGACGATCACAGACATTCTCTTTCTGTTACTGAGAGTGGGTGAAAAGGCCTTTATTGTAATATTTAATTGTTGCCCTGTTATTATTTAAGAAATAAATCCTGAACAGTGGTGTAAATGATTGTAGCTATGTTGGTTGTTGCTCACAATTACTTTTGTAACCCTCGGGTTGCTGCTCATCACCACTGTTGTTCTAGGCCTTTTAAGCATGACTGTCTTTGCCTTTTTATTTATGAGAGCCAGTGTGGGGAAGTGGTTTGAGTATTGGACTATAACTCTGGAGATCAGGGTTTGATTCCTGCGTGAGCACAAGAACCCATTAGGTGACTTTGGGCAAATCACAATCTCACAGCCTCAGAGCATGGCAATGGCAACCCTCCCTGAGGAAACTTGCCAAGAAAACTCTATGATAGGTTTGCCTCAGGGATGCCATAAGTCAAAAAATCACTTGGAGGCACACAACAACAGCAACAGTCTGTTATTTTACCCTTATTCTAATTAGACAGAGAGATGCATGGGGACTAGAGTGCTGGACAGGCACCAAAGCAAGAAAAATTGATACTGTGAGTTCCTAGAAGAATGTTCTCTCTTGACTGGAGTGGGGAGAGAATACAGCTTAAATACACTGAAGGCACCAGATCCTATCTGTTTATTTAGGAAAAGGTGGTGGGCAGATAGATGTAAGGAGATGTTGACTTGAAGGACATGTAGGTTAAACACATAAAGGAAATACACACTCTGGAGTGTTGCATTAATGTGATAATGGATGCAACAAGATGAAGTGACCAGAAATGCATAAGGCCATTAGCCCTTCTAAAAGACTTGTCATCTTTTTAATACACACAGAAAGGATAAAAGGCAAGTATCTATTGCTTTGAGGCCCAGATGCTGCATGATGGAGTGAGCTCCCATCACTAGTCCCAGCTTCTGCCAACCTAGCAGTTTGAAAGCATGCAAATGCAAGTAGATAAATAGGTACCACTTTGGTGGGAAGGTAATCAGCGTTCTGTGCAATCATGCTGGCTACATGACCATAAAGTAGTCTCTGACAACACTGGCTCTTTGGCTTAGTAACGGAGATGAGCACCGCCCCCTATGGTCAGACACGACTTGACAACATTGCCAACAGGGAATACCTTTACCTTATCTATTGCTTATATATGACACATCCCTACAGAAAGATCACCAGGCTAGCTGTAATAATAGATCAGATACATGATAAGTCTGATGTCCATTCACCCTCAAAGTGTTATTATTCCATTTTAATTGCCATGGTCTCCCGGAATTTGTAGTATGGTGAAGCCTGAGTGCTCTGGGTGAGAAATCTAAATTCCCCCAAGAACTAGCTTGGCATAACGGTTTGAGTGTTGGACTGTGACTGAGGAGACCAGGGTTTGATTCTTAGTTCAGCCATGAAACCCATTGGTTGACCTTCGGCAAGTCACATGTTCTCAGCCTCAGGGGAAGGCAATGGCAAACTTCCTCAAAACAAATCTTGCCACAAAAAAAACATAATAGGGTCGCCATAAGTCAGAAATGACTTGAATGCACACCATCACCACCAAACTGCCAGTCCCATGTCCCTGACACTATGGCATTTAAAGTGGAATAATAGCACTAAAATTGTGTAGTGTGAGTGGTTCCCCTATCCATCTCTCTGTAATTGGTGACATCAACTATAAGTTGCTGTGTGTGTGTGTGTGTGTGTGTGTGTGTGTGGACTATTCAGTGAATTGTATGTTATTTTGCATTCATCATTGGAACTGTATCAGTGTATTTAAGATTTTTTAAAAATCTAATAAAATATTATTTTTATCAAAAAGAACAGAATTATTAAATATCCTGAGGCTGTTCCAGAATGGTAGCCTTGTTTGTCTGTTACAGCAAACACACACACATGTCTGCTGGCATTTTAAAGACAAGCAGATGTATTGTGGCATAAGTTTTCAGAGATTTCATCAGATGTACCATTATCAACAGCCAGCAGATTTTATATACAGCACACACAATACACAAATGCAAATGAATGTACAGAGAAGGAGCAAGGGATGGATCCAATGGAATGCTGTTCTGAGAAAACAGCATTGTGTATAAAAGAGGGACATGATTTCTTCAGTCTTGCTTCTGGAATATCATCTCTTGGTGCTAATTCCCACAACGATACAGGATACCATATATATGCAGCTGCTGAAATTGACTATGGGCCTCTATAGATGGTGCTTTGTGCCGTCTTGGAGGCAGGGAAGGGGAGGAGCAGCCACACGCCGGTGGCCCCAACCCCTCCCCGAAGACGTTCTGACGGTGCATGCCATTACGCATGGCATGCACCATCAAAACATCCTCCCAGCACAGCGTCTTGACACGCTGAGCCAGAAGGGACGCAGAAGAGCTGTGCAGCGGCTCTTGGGGCAACCTATTTGCCACCTCTGAAAGAAGCACCATTTTGGCACTCCCTTCTGAGGTGGCAAATGGGAGAATCGGGGATGACGCATCTGGCAGCCTCAGCCTCGATCCTCCATTTCCCGGGGCGGCCCAGGGCCGCCCGTCTGCATCCTCCCTATATCCCCAAATGGCTTATGTCACAATAAATGTATTAGCCTTCAAGATGTCACAAAATATTTATCCATGTGTTTTATACTTATGGGGTTGGGGATGGGAACACACAATCCTTGGGATTAAGTTAAATTATTACTTAACTAGATTTTTCTAGTGATTTTCTAACTCACTAGATTCTCCAATTAATCCTCAAAATTCACTAGGATGGGTGCCTCTCTTCGTTTGCCACATTCAAGGAAAATGAAGGCTTGATGTTTCAAGACATGAAATACTGGAATTTAGAAATTACATCACATGGCTCTGGTGTTAGGGCCTCGGCAGACGGCTAATAGAGCCGTTTCCGAGGCAGGGAAGAGGAGGGGCAGCCGCACGCTCGGTGCCCCTTCCTTCTCTCAAGGTTGCCCTCAGAGCTGCCGGCCCTCCGCACGGCCGGCGTTCCCAGGGCAACCTCCCGCCGCAGTGTCCACACACGCTGCGTCAGAAAAGTCAGTGAAAATGCGCCCTACGCTTTTGGGGCGCACTTTCACTGACATCTGAAAGGAGCGCTGATTTAGCGCTCCTTTCAGGGGCACCGACGGTGCGCCGCAGTGCGGATGCCTCGCTCCCGTGGCGTCCCGGACACCCTCGTCTGCTTCCCCCCTTAGGCAAGCTAAATTGTGTTATTTCCTTGGGATGACAACAATGGGGAGGAAAGGAGAGTTAAATGGAGCATAAGAGCTGCATTTGTGTAGCAGAAGACCACCTAGGTTTGAGAATGGACCAAAAAAAAAAAGAAAAGAAGAAAAATGGGTGTTTGGGAATGAGGTGAGGTGAAACAGGAAACCAAAGACCTCACACAGCCAAAGCCCTTTCAGAGTTACAGGCCCTTTAGGCCTGAAAGGTTGTCTCTCCTGCCTCATACAAAATAGTTTGTATGGGATAAAAGTATTTGGGTCTGAGAGTTGGGGGTGCATTGTGACTTCCCTCCCCTATTGATTGTGGTTGTGGTTGTTGTTAACTGCCCTCAAGTTGGCCCCAGGTCATGACAACCCTGTGCATGAGACAACTGCAAGCTTCCCTATCTTCCATTGCTCTGCTTAGGTCTTGCAGATTCATGCCTGTGACTTTCCTAATTGAGTCTAGCCATCTGGTGTACAGTATTCCTCAGTTTCCACTGTCCTCCACCTTTCCTAGCATTATAGTATTTTCTATTGAGTTATGCCTTCTCATGATGTGGCCAAAGTACAACAGCCTCAGTTTTGTCATCTTGGCTTTCAGAGAATTCTGGCTTCATTCATTCTCGGACCTATTTGACTATATCCTATCGATTGTATTCTGGATGAATATCTATTTTAGGTTATTGTATAATATGAATCTTGTATATTATCGTATGTGGTGTTTAATTAATATTATTGTATGTGGTGCAATTAATCTGATTGTAATCTTAGCTATACAGCATTATGTACTTGCATAATTAAAAGTCACAGTTTTCCCCTTAAAGCCAGCTCTCATGTCTTTCTCTCATGACTGTTTCTTTTCTTTCTGTCCTATTCTGTTCTTAATCCCTCTTCCTCCTCTTACCCACCAGTTTTTAATTATACAACTAAACTGAGATGGGTGCAGAAGAGTGGGCTTGTCATATACCTGATTATTAAAATGAAAGATGCCACAGACTGAATTTGAGATCCCTGGCTCTTGCATATAAAACATGTGCTTTACCACTGATCTTGGCAGACAATACTTCTTGACTAGGAGTGGGGACGCAAAAAGGGTGCAATGATTCAGTTTTGCAGACAAATATTCTGCATATGCTTAGAGACTTTCAAAAATTTCATATGTAGAATTCTCCCTTTTTAAATCACTGACCTATCTTTGTAGCTATGCATTTATTGCTATACCTGCAATGGATCAGTGCCCTCTAAGTGAAATAAACCATTCTAACCTTAAACAAACAAGGTATTTAAAGAGTGAGTGAAATGTACCTGTTAATGGGGATGGAAAGAAAAAAGAGATGCAGATGAGCGACAAACCTAATTGAGTTTGTAAGCTGAGATGCCATGCTTTGGGGCAGAATTTCCCAACCTGATAGTTCCCAGATATATTGGACTCCCACTATTCCCAAGCAACTATCAGACTTTGTAGTCTAGGTGGACAAAAAAAATATCCAGACTGGATTCAGGTCACTTTAAGAGGACAAAGAAGAGCCCTTCTTAAGGTGCCAATATAAAATAGAGCATCCATGCCATTCTCTGTAAATGCCTGATGCAAGGTATTAGTCTTGATGTAAAAATCCGTAAATGGCTAAGACCCAGGCCATCTGAAGGTCTGCCTCTTCCCAATGACCCTGCCCAAAATCATATTATTGGAGGTCTTGTTATGTCTCCCATCAATCACTCCATGCTGTTAGACTGGTGGATACCTGTGACAGGACTTTCTCTATAGCAGCACCATGATTATTGAATGCCAAGGGAGGTCAGGCCTGTTCCATCCCTTCTGAGTTTTCAGCAGACAGTAAAGACAGTGTTATTTTGCTTGGCCTTTGGATCTTAAAACTAGGGGTGTCTGCTTTGGCTGCTGGGTTTTTTTAAAAAAAACTGTTTAGGAAGATATTTTTTAAAAGAGAAATTTGGAATATTTTAACTGGCTTTTAGCTGTTGGATCCCAGAAAAAAAGGCAAGGGGAAAATCAAACAATCAACAAATAAGTAAATAAATAGCTATTCATTTAATGTTTTCAAAATGTTTTTTTTTACCCATTGTGCACTGGCTTCAGAGTCCTGTAACGTTGAGGGGTGACAAATAAAATCCATAAATAAATAAATGCCATCTTACAGTCCTACACAGGTGCTTTTAATGTTAACTAATCCTAAGATAACCTCTTAAACAATTTCAACTATTAGTGTTTATAGCAATAAATTAATTTTGCAATTTCAAACAGTTAATATTAACTAAATTGATTCTCAGACTTTCAGTCCTAAAATTTCAATTACTGTTTATGGTTGTGTATTAATCCCCCAATTTCTAATGCTTAAAAAGTTAATTTTCAAATGTTCCAAGTTCTGGGACCTCCTGGCCTGTGAGCTTGCTCTTTCTGTCCTTCAAGCTCAATATCTTCAGAAGTGAGACATAATGAACTGTTCAGACTGTCTAAAGACATATTAATAGAGGAGTAAAGGTAGAAAATGCAAGCTTAGTGTAAGGAAATACATCCTAATCAACTTTATAGAACTATTACCAAGTCCTAAGATGAACAGATGAAATGTCAGACATGAATTTATAGCTGGCCTCAAAGTCAGACTTAAGATATGAGGTCCACTGGCCTCACTAGGACTTACTTAGAATCACAGAATTATAGGACCGATGCAGATGGCCCATAAGGGGTGGCTCTGTGCGGCCCCTGGGAGCACTGGATCAGGGCCACGGCAACCACATGCTGCGACCCCAATATGGCTTTTTGCTACTCCCAAAAGAGCGGGCAAATGCCACTCCTTTTTGGGGCAGCAAAAAGCCACCCTTAGAGCCGCTGCCACGGCTCTTTACACCCCTTTGGCGCAGCATGTATGCACGCTGCGCCAATGGGGTGCCCTGACGCCGTGCACCATGCAGTTGGGCGAGTGGTGTCGGGGCGGAGTTAAGGCAACTGGTGTGCAGTCACCAAGTCCCAGCTGGCCCCCAGGCTGGCCCTTTAGGCTGGTCTGCATTGGCCCATAGTTACAAGAGGCCACAAGGGCCATCCAATCTAACTCCTTGCCATGCAGGAATACACAATCAAAGCACTCCTGACAGATGGCCACCTAGCCTCCAAAGAAGGACACTCCACCACTTTCCAAAGCAGTGTATTCCACTGTTGAATAGCATTTATTGTCAGGAAGGTCTTCATAATGGTTAGGTGGAATCTCTTTGCCTGTAGTTTGAATCCATTGCTGCGGGAATACATACGAAAGAAATATATTAACTTTTCCAAAGACATTTGATTAAGCTTCAGGTTATTCCCAGACCTCAAATGAGGTCACTGTCAAAATGCATTTTGGTGGGGCTTTCTTTAAGTTCTGGGTTGTCCTTACCATTAGGAGAAGTTAGGCAGATATCTCAGGCAGCAAATTTTTGTTTTCATGGATGGGCAGCAAATTGTCAGTTATTTAATTGATTATTATTATTGCATTTTTACTGGCAGAAAATAGGGAGAGGGGATTGTGAAATGATATGCCTCAGATACTAAAATAAATTGACTGCCCTAGGCCACTTTGACTTTGGGTGAGGAGCATTTGCTGCTAGCAAAATATCTTAGGCCAGCCCTGCTTAGGACTGCAGTGTAAACAGAATGACTACCTATTTAATTTCACATGTTTTCATGAAGCTAAAACACAGAAAATCACATTGATTAAGAAAGCAATCGCGAAAGTGCTAACAAAAAGGCAAGGTGAAGACAAAACTAACCAACTAACCAATATATAAGAAGGGCTAAACAGCCTGGAAGAAATGATGTCAGCAATGTAAGCCAGACCCTTTGAGAAATACAAATCCCCAACAGTGGAAACTTGAACAGCCCTTCCTAATCTTCTTTTCTATATAAATGAAGATCATGTCATTATTTTGAAACTAATGAACTCCTTCTCTCATAAGACCCCCACCAATAATGCATTTTGACACTGACCTCATTTGAGGTCAGGGAATGACCTAAAGCTCAGTCAAATGTCTTTGAAAAAGTTAGTATTCCCAGTTAGTATTTCCTTCTTATGTATTCCCAGAAAAACTGTATAAAATATTTTTTAAAAATGCTCCAAGTGAAAAATGTTGTAGTAGATGTAAAGTAGAGAAACAAGTCGCCATACCATCAAGATGGTGTCTTCCAGTATTGAGCCTAATTGTTGTTGTTTTTTAACTGGAAGACTAATCCCTACTTGGCCATGGAAACCCATTGGATGACCTTGGACAAGTCACAATTTCTCAGCCTCAGAGAAAGCAAGGACAACCCTTTGAACAAATTTTGCCAAGAAAACCCCATGACAGGGTTGCCTTGTTGTTTTTGTTGTTGTGTGCCTTCAAGTTATTTCCAACTATCGAAGACCACAAATCAACCGTCTCACAGAGTTTTCTTGGCAAGTTTCTCCAGACAGAGTTTGCCATTGCCATCCTCTGAGAATGTAGCTTGCCCAAGGTCACTCTTGGGGTTTCCATGGTTGAGCAGGGATTTGAACCCTGGTTCTCCAAGATTTCTCTATCATGTGATCAATAGTTCAAATGTTACGTGATCTTTTGAAAAGAAAGAATAGAGGAGGACACTCAAGCAGTGATGAGCAATGACTGACTTTGGATAATATATGTTCAACTCTGCATCTGGGATATGGTTAAACTGATATGACAAAGGCACATGTATGAATATAATTAAGCCATACTGCAATACCTGTAATTTTAGCTGCTCATATAAAATTATAAATACTGTAGGTTTTTGTGGGGTTTTCGGGCTGTGAGGCCATATTCTAGAAGAATGTATTCCTGATGTCACAGCCCAAAAAACCCACAAAAACCTATGGATACCAGCTGTGAAAGCCTTCAACTTCACATTATACATACTGTATTTGGAGAGAGGGGGCTGAGCAATTGGTTTGATAGTCCAAAGCAATCTAGAAACTCAGAAATGGGACAGGCTGCTTCTAGATCACTATTAGACAATGGCTAGGAGCCTAAATCTGTTTCCATCAGTGAATTAGCACTCCCTAAGTGGTTTACAATGTGTAAGCCGATTGCCCTCAACAATCTGGGTACTCATTTTACCCACCTATGAAAGGATGGAAGGCTGAGTGGACCTTGGAGCCCTCCTCCCGGATAGAACTGCATTCCCTGTATTTTGCTCATGGTATGCTCCTGACAGTGGAAGAGACAGGTGACTTTCACCAATTCCCCCTTCCCTTGGAATACAGACTTTTGTGTCCAATGAAGTTTGTTCTCCAAGGCTGGGGGATCATCTGGAATGGGGCAGGGAGCCTGCAGGCAATTGGAAGACTGGTAGAAAATTATTTTCCTTTTTCCAGGAAATCCATGGCCAAGTGGGAATTTGAACCCTGGTTCTCCAGAGTAGTAGTCCAATACTCAAACCACTACACCACACTGGCTCTCTTAGGGTTGCCACAAGTCAGAAATGACTTGAAGGCGCACAACAACAACACAATTATATACCAAGATTTCTCTGTTACATGATCCTTTCTACTGGATCCTTTTGTAGGAATCAGTAGAGGTAAACTCTACTGGATCCTGTGAAAGGAAGGAAACCTTTGCATGGAAGACCAGTAAGAATGAAAGGCATTATAATGTCCTGGGGTCAGGGTGACCAGGCATCTTCCTTTTCCAGGATATGTCCTATATTTCAACCTTCTGCCCAGGAGGAATTTCAAAATGTCCTCTATTCTGAGCATGATTAAGAAGCATGAATTTACATTTATATTAGTGTTTTTAGCTTTCATGCTGTAATGTCCTACATTTTACCTGAATGTCCTACACTTCACTGTGCCTTGTCTTCCTTTGAGGTTACAATGTCTGATCACCCTGCCCAAGTTAAGCTAACACAATCTTTCAACCCAACTGCCTTTGGATGTCTTGAATTTCATGAACCTAAGAAAAATAATAATATAATAATAATTTATAATAATAATAATAATTTTTTATTTATATCCCGCCCCTCTGCCAGGCAATCGGGGCGGCGTACAATAAGGTGTAAACTCACCTAAAATGTATTAAACAAGGCTTTGAGAGATTTCTAAAGGAATGGTGTTTTCCCTTTCTCAGATACCAAAGCTTTTCCAAAAGACATTTACCTGGAAAATTCCAACACGTTAAGGATCGCAAATGACTCTTCTTTTCCTAGCTGTAAAGATATGAGAGAAAAGATAAACTTTAGTGCAGAAAAATTAGAGACAAACTAGACAATGGGGATAAGTACTGTATAGTGAAAGCACTGTCAACCCTACTTTAAAAATGTGAGGACAGCTCCCTCTGCTGGCTAAAATAGTGCACTTTGTGACATCGCTAACAATATGGCAAAGTGAATAGCATGAATTTAATGTTAATCCTTTAAATCAAAATTGTTTATTTATTTATTTTATATTCCATCTTTCTCCAAGTAATGACAAAAGGTGGTTTACAACATAGATTAAAAGAGTGTAGTGAAAATCATTAATAATAGTAAAAAAAATCTACAAGTAAAAACAATTGAATAAAATATAATTAAAAAGAACACAGAAGTAAAAAAAAATCTTTAAAGCATTTAAAGCAGAACATTTTTTCCAAGTTAATGCTTTTAAATGGATGGTTGTTTAATGCTTTTTAAAATGTTTGTACTTATATTATTTTGGCTATTTTCTAGATCAAGGGAAGTAATAGTGCCACTGTATTCTCCTTTGGTCAGGCCCCACCTAGAATACTGTGTCCAGTTCTGGGGACCACAATTCAAAAAGGATGTTGAAAAAGTGGAGCATGTCCAGAGGAGGGTGACTAAAATCATGAAGGGTCTGGAAACCATGCCCTATGAGGAATGACTTAGGGAACTGGGTATGTTTAGCCTGGAGAAGAGATGGTTAAGAAGTAATATGATAGCCCTGTTTAAGTATTTGAAGGGATGTCATATTGAGGAGGGAGCAAGCTTGCTTTCTGCTGCTCCAGAGAACAGGACCTGGAGCAATGGAGGGAAGCTACAGGAAAAGAGATTCCACCGTAACATTAACAGGTACTTCTTGATAGTAAGGGCTGTTCGACAACGGAACACACTCCCATGGAGAGTGGTGGGGTCTCCTTCTTTGGAGGTCTTTAAACAGAGGCTAGATGGCCATCTATCAGGGATGCTTTGATTGAGAGTTCCTGCATGGCAGAGGGTTGGACTGAATGGCCTTTGTAGTCTCTTCCATCTTTATAGTTCTATGAGTCTATGAAACTTTCTTTGGATCCCATATGGGAAAAAAGTGGGATAAAAATAAAGTAAAATACAATAATAAAAGATTTAAAAATACAAGCATATTTTTTTACAATGGCCAAATGCTTGCCTGAATAAAAATATTTACTCTGAAGGTACTTCCCATAAAACTCCATTTTAATGCATGACAAGATTCCTATTCAAACGGAGTAACAGATAGTTATTTTCAATTCCAGCAGATTGATTGGGGCCGCTGCTACCACACACAGCAGCCCCGATTCTCCCGTTTGCCACCTCTTAAAAGAGCGGCAAAATGCCGCTCCTATTAGAGGCGGCAAAAGGCCACCCCAAGAGCCAGTGCGCAGCTCTTCTCTGTCTCTTCCAGCATAGCGCATGAAGACACTGCACTGGGAGGACGTCCTGACGGCACGCGCCGTGTGTAAGGGCACGTGGCGTCAGGACGTCTTCGGGGAGGAGTTGGGGCAGTCGGCGTGTGGCTGCCCCTCCCCTTCCTTGCTTCCAACACGCCGCAAAGGGCCCGTCCGCAGAGGCCCTAAATCTCACCTCTTCTCTTCATGGAGACTGCAGTAACTACCTTGGCATAGAGGCCAGATTTTGGTACTTTTTGTCTATTCGCTTATCCTTTCAATTTTTGTACTGTCATGCTTAATGAAGAATTCCAGAGCACTTGAAAGCTCACCCTCCTTTTATCTTGCTTTGTTCATCCTAATGAAAGCTATTGCCCATATCCAACTCCATTCAATACATCTGACAAACAATTGGGATTAGTTTCAAGAAATTAACAAGCCATGTTCTGTGACCATCTGAATCACAAGACATTTCTTATCTCTAATTTGGGATTAGATGACTGTAGTGGAAGCCAGTTTTCACTCCCATGCCCCACAAGAGGCTGCAACGTTGAATTTGGAGCCAAAAAGTAACTGAAAATGAGTCCTGGAGGTGACTGCAAGTGTCCCTCTGTTTTTCACTTCCAGAGTTTCAGTGTGGATCAGGGGAAGTGTGAGGAGCAAAAACACCTCTCCAGTTGACTTTTGGGATGTTTTGTTTTGTTTTGTTTTTTCCTCAGAGGCAAAAGCAGGCTTGGGAGTTAGATGGAGCTCCCAGAATGTACTTTTTCCCCACTTCTGATCAGTATTTTCTATACCAGGAGTAGGGAACTGTATAAGGGTTGGGTGCTGGAACCCGCATTTCACAACCCTCTGTAGGCAAGATGAAACCTTCTGACACCATTGTATCCCCCTGGTCAGAAAACAGGGTGGTACTCCTTCTCCACCAAGTTACAAATGAATCTTGATCACTGTGCTAGCACATACAATTCTTCCTTTGGACTGGGATGGAGAACAGTATACATGCAAATTTCAGTAACTGGAGATAACTGGCTAATTCCCCTTCCTGAGGTAAATCTGTAGCCAGAAATACTAAAAAGCAATATCTGCAATTGAAAATAATATGGTTATACAAAATATAGCTTATCTATTTAATTGCCCACAAACCATGTCTTGATGCCTTTTGGTTTAAATAGTGTTTTTACTGTTTATCGTTTTGTTACATTTCTACATCTGTTGCCAATTAATCAATTGATTTCAAACCTGAGGTTCTGTTTAATGTTATTTATTTATTATTCATGGCCAGCTTTTCTAGTTTGGTAATGTCCACTTAATATAACACATTATTTTAAATTGTTGTCAGTGCTTCTTAGTACTTTTCACTTTTTAGTTTTGTCTACTGCTCCTTTAGTTTTTCACAGTAATTCTCTACCCTCCCAGAGGCTGGATTTCAACCCTCTACAGACTGGATAAGGACCATGAGCCAAGAAGTTCCCTTTATTGACTCTATACCACCTGGTTTTAGCTCTCCAAGATTTCAATAACTTCTAGTTCTATGTGGAGATGCCAGGCACTGGACATGGGATCTTTGGAATATATATTACCTACTGCTACATAAATATGCATCTGAGGAAGTATACTCAATTTCATGAAAGCTCATGATATCAACTTCCTTCTTTCAGTTAGTTCCAAAGATGTTACAAGATCCCTCTGTCCTACCACTAAGTTACCATCCTTTTTTAACAAGTCAATTCTAAAGATACCATGAGAAGCTGAATCTGTCGTTTCCTGCTTATAAGATAGTTGCTTTAGGCAATATATAAGGCAGGCCTTTGCAGCAGTGCATTGCCCTATGCTGTTGCTTATTAATTTATTTATTTTTTAAAAAAATTCTAGGATATTCCATAACAGAGTACTTCTGGGAGAGGCATATAAGTATTGTGAGAGTCCAGCATTGGAATTTTGCTTGCACAGCTCCCATGAGCAGCATGAGAAGCTGTACATTTTCCATGCTTGCAAAGGGATCTTGCAGCACCTTTGAGACTGAAAGGAGAGAAAAAAATCATAACATAAGCTTTCATAGACTTAAGTCTACTTCCTCATTTTCCATGCTTATGCAAGGAGATATCCTGGACCTCTTTGCACAAGTTGCTGACATCATTGTGGAAAAATCAAGAGGAACCACCATGATGCTGCTAGACACTGGCACTGCCTACCATACCAGCTAGATACCTTTCCTTTTCATCTCTACCCAGGTCTTGCAGAACCATTGGTAGTGAACTGGATTGCAGCCCATGTCTTTGTAGCTGGTCTTACCGCATCAATGATGACAGAATCGGGAGTCCTTCCAGTAAAAACATAGCCAAGTTTCTTTGCTCCTTTAACTAAAGCACCTTCATCTGTAAAGGAAGAGAGCCAGTCTTTATGGACTGTTCATCACAAATGCATCAAAATATTTTACTTTTTTAAAAAAAAAAAACAATTTCCCCATTGTGTTAAAAGTGTTGATGAGTATTTATAAAACTACCTGGGTTGTTCTTGGTTTTCTGCTTCTTTGCTAAACTATTTATTTAATTATTGGTGGCCTGCTTTCTGAAATCTTTTTTTTAAAGCAGGTCCACAAACTTGATGGTACAAAATATCCCTAAGAGGGAAGAACAGTCTAAGGACAAAAAATGATACCCTTTTAAATTACAACCCAAACTGCCACCATCTTACACTTTCTGAGCTTGTGTACTGCAACACAGCAGTATTTATAACTGCCCTTCACACAGCAAGAATCAGTGTGGTGTAGAGATCTGAGGGTTGGACTGTCAGGAACGCATTAGCTTAATGCTTTCCTGCCCGAATTTGTTTTGATTGGTTTTGATTAGAGATGAGATTGATAATATATAGTTGACAATAATGGTTAAAACTGTGAGGTTATGCTGTAAGCATTAATGAGTTTTAAAAGAGCTAAAAAAGACTGGGAACTAAAAGGCTCCTTTGGTGTTTGTGTGGGATATTTCCACCTTGGCTGAATAGAGAGGCTTGAGTTTAAAAATATGGCTAAAGAGATAATAAGAATGGTTTTGGCTTTGACAAACTAGGTTTTGACTTATTTCACCACCTATTTCAAATCCTCTATGGGGGGTTGCAGACTGCCAGAAATAGTGCAAATTGAGTCCACTTTAAGGGTTAGGGTTAGTGCTAGGGAATCATGGGAATTGTTTTCTTTTCTGAGACATTGAGCCTTCTCTGTCAGAGAGCTCTGGTGCCACAATAAAATACAGTTCCCATGATTCCCTAACCCTAAGCCTAATCCTTAAAGTGGACTCAATTTGCACTATTTCTGGCAGTCTGCAACCCCCCTATACTAGTGTTCCCCCTGGCTCTTTGTTGCCATTACCACAAAAGATGACTTCAGTGACATACCTGGAGAGGAGGCCTGGTAGATTATTTTTTCTCCATCTCTTTCTGGAACCACAGTGTGACACACAGCGAGGAGAGTGAGAAATTCTCGGATGTGAGTTGCTGTGGGCTGTGAATAAATGACCAAGTTGGACCAATTACATATAATGTAGTTGCTAAGCTTCTTATTGCTACAATAAACAATGTCAGATAGAGTTCTCCTTAACTTGTCTGAAGTTTTCTGACTGGAAGTGTGGTGAAATGGTCTGAATGTTGAACAACTCTAGAAACCTGAATTCAAATTCCCACTCAAAGACAAGGGCAAATCCCTTCTGAACAAATCTTCCCAAGAAAACCCCATGGTAGGGTCATCTTTGTTGTTGTTAACTGTCCTCAAGTCAATCTCAACCCATGGCGACCCTATGGATGAGATATCTCCAAGACTCCCTGTCCTCCATTGCTTTGCTTAAATCCTGCAAACCCATACCCATGACCTCCTTAATAGAGTCCATCCATCTGACATGTGGCCTTCCTCTCTTCCTACTTCCCTCTACCTTTCCCAGCATTATTGTCTTTTCTAATGAGTCTTCTCTTCCCATGATGTGTCCAAAGGACAACAGCCTCAGTTTGGTCATCTTGGCTTCCAGGGATGTTTCCAGCTTGATCGGTTCTGTCTTTTTGGCTGTCCACAGGATCCTCAATACTCTTAACCAGCATCACATTTCAAAGGCACTGATTTTCTTCCTAATCTTTCTTAACTGTCCAACTCTTACATCCATACATGGTAATAGGGAATACAATGGCTTGTATGATCCAAATTTTTGTGCTGAACTGCAGTCCCCATTTCTATCAATGTTTGATCCCATGTATGAGAATTACTATTTCTATTTCTTCATTGTCTAGGTTGAACTTGTAAAGGTCCTCGGTAGTCATTATTTTTGTCTTCTTTATATTCAACCTTAAGCATGCCTTTTCACTTTCTTCTTTGATCTTCCTTAGTAGGTGTTCCAGGTCTGAGAGGTTTTCTGCTAGTATTATGGTGTCATCTGCATACCTTAGATTGTTGATATTCCTTCCTCCTATTTTCACTCCTCCTTCTTCTGTGCCCAAGCCTGCTTTACTTATATTATCTTCTGCAAACAAGCTGAACAGATAGGATGAAAATAGGCAAACTTGTCTGACTCCTTTGCTAATTTGGAACCATCCTGTTTCTCCGTGTTCTGTTCTGGCAGTAGCCTCTCGTCTGGAGTACAGATTCCTTATCAGGACTATCAGATGTGTTGGCACTCCCATGTCTTTAGGGGTGTTCCATAGCCTTTCATGATCTATGCAGTCTAAGGCTTTGCTATAGTCTATAAAGCACATTCTAATTTTCTTTTGGAATTCCCTGGTGCATTCCATTAGCCATCATATGTTTGCAGTGTGGTCCCTAGTGCCTTTTCCTTTACTGAACCCCACTTGGACCTCTAGGATTTCTCTCTCCATGTATGTTTGGAGCGTGTGTTGCAGAATTTTGAGTATAATTTTCCTTGCATAGGAGAACAGTGCTATGGTCCTATAGTTGCTGCAGTCTCTTGTGTCTCCCTTTTTGTGGATGGGAATGTATATTGATCGCTTTCAATTTGTTGGCCATCATTTTGTTTTTGATATCTGTTGACATATGTTGGTCAGCACTAAAGTTGACTCTATCAATGTGGATTGCAGCAATTCAATTGGAATATCATCTCTTCCTGGTGATTTGTTTTTCACTATTTGTCTTATTGCAATTTCCACCCCTTTTTTTTTAGAATTCGAAGTTCATCTTCATATGGCTCTTTGTTCCATGTGTCCTTCATTTTGTCATCTCTCTTGTATAATTCTTCTGTGTTTTGTGTCCAACATCTTTTTATTCCTTCATGGTCTTTAATTATGTTATTTTTATTGTCACAGAGCATCCTGGTCCTTGGTTTGAATTTTCCTTTGATTTCTCGGATCTTGTGAAATAGATCTCTTATTCTTCCCTTTTTGTTGTTGTCTTCTATTTCTCTGCATTGGTCGTTATAGTAATTTTCTTTATCTTTCCACACAAGCCGTTGTACTGTTGCATTCATAATTCTTAGTTTGTTCCTATCTCCCTTTTGTTTTTCTTCTCTTCCTTTCTCCATTGCTTGTAGTGTTTTTTCTGTCATCCATGGTTTTTTTCTCTTTCTTTTTGTTTATTGAAAGTGTCTGTCTGCATTCTTCTTTTATTATGTCCCTGGCTTCAGACCATAGTTTCTCTGGTTCTTGGTCTATTATGCTTAGTAGTGAGAATCTGTTTATTATGTTGTCAATAAATTCTGTTGAGATATTATTCAGATAATATTTTGGTATAATCACTGGTTTTGTTTTCTTCTTGAGTCTTACTCTTATTTTTGATATGAGTAATTTGTGATCGGTGCCACAGTCGGCACTTGGTCTAGTCTTGGTCACCATTATAGAGTTCTGCCATCTTTTACTTAAGAATATATAATCTATTTGATTTTTGTGTTGACCATCTGGTGATGTCCATGTATGTAGCCTTTTTTCTGGTTGTACGAAAAATGTGTTTGCAATAAATAGGTTGTTGGTTTCACAAAAATCTATCAGATGCTCACCTGCTTCGTTTCTTTTGTCTAATCCAAATCTGCCTACTGTTTTTTATTCTTCTTTGCTTCCACCTTTTGCATTCCAATCTCCAATGATCAGCTTGACATCCTGTGTTGATGTGCTGTCAATTTCTTCCTGTACTCCTCCATAGAGTCTATCAATTTCTTCTTGTTCTGCCTCTGTACCTAGCGCATATACTTGAATCATGTTGATATTCATAGGTTTACCATGGAGCTCAGAAATAAAGAGAGCTATTGGCCTAATCTGAAGAGGCTGTTCCTACATACTTACTTCTGAAAATGATATCCAGTCATCCATCTCATTTAATTATATTGGATTTGCTAGATCTGTTTTTGCATTGTATCCTTTGACTGCTTTTGCCACATCTTTTCTTAGTATGAAAGCCACCCCATTTCTTCTTGTCTTTTCATTCCCCGAGTAGAACACTGTATGGTTGTCTGGCTCAAAGTGGCTCATTCCTATCCATTTTAACTCACTCACCCCCAGTACTGCTATGTTCATGCATTCCATTTCCATTTTTACTATGTCTAGCTTCGCTTGGCTCATGCTTCTCACATTCTCATATATTATGCGTAATGCTGCTTTGGATGCCATTTGCCTTTCTAAGAGAGTCTGTTATTTGTCTTGGCATCTTTCTTATGCCCTTGGCTAATCTTGCAAATGTCATGCCCTGCCTGGAGGACGATTCAGAGGACTCAGGGGATGAGCTGGAGCCCCTGGGACCTGAACCTGTAAGGGAGGAGCCAGGGCCCCTGGGACTTGAACCTGTAGTGGAAGAGCCAGAGGCTGGCCCTAGTTCTGCTGTAGCAGAGGCTGTGGGCCCTCCAGAGGTTCAGCAGTCAGGGCTGCCTAATGCTGTAGTCAGGGAGGAGGATCTGGGCAGTGTGCCTACCTTTAAGGAGCGTCGAGCAGAAAAAGAGGGCTTGCGAAGATCACGGAGGCTTCAGCAGAAGCGTGTTAATAATCAGACACAGCTGAAGGCCAGCTCCTTGCCTTCTTAAGAACTTGGAGCATGGGTGGTGCTTTGCCAGCGGATATCTGACTCTTCTACGGGAAAGACTTTGTCTCTGGCTCCGTGTCTCCTAGATCACCTTGACTATCCGGAAACCTTGACCTTGGACTGTTTATCGATCTGCCTATCTGATACCTCAAACCTCGGACTGTCTGACAATTCTTTTGGTAAACCCTATGGTAGAGTTACTGTGTAGTAACACTGACTTGCTGTGCTGGGGATTTTGTTTGTTTGAAGCCAGCTGTCTTATCAGCCCTTTGGCTGCTTTCCCGGACAGCAAGTGTGATATCCCTTTATTTCTCCTTCCTTCCCTTTCTGTTAATGCTCTGATTCTGTCTGTGTCTCACTTGGGGTGTCTCACGATAGAGTTTATTAGGTGATGGGATTACACAAGGAGAGCCACCTACACCTCCCTGTGTGCAGTGCCAACCAATGTTAGCTATGTTAGGGTCACCTTAGGGTCATCAAAAGTCGGAAATGACGTGAAGGCATTTCACGTCAACAACAATCTCATTCTAGTTCCTAGCAAATCCAATATAATTAAATGAGATGGATGACTTGATATCATTTTCAGAGGTAAGTATGTAGCAACAGCTTCTTCAGATTAGGCCAATAGTTCTCTTTGTTTCTGGGCCAACTGCCACAGGACTTTATTGTTCATATGACAAGGATATCATCTATCCATCCACCCACATGCTTTTAGCTAACAAAATACAATCTTACTTTTCCTGGCACAGGCAAGGTCAGAGAGACATCCCATAATTTCCCTATATTAAAATCAATTATTCAGTCTGCTTTTGTCTTTCTGTTTTCACAGCTTACAATAGATTCCACTCAGCCAATTCTATAGCAACAATGGTTGCCATCTTATCACCTCAACTCTTCCACACATCTGTTGTTCTCTTCTTGACATGTAGTGTCAGCAGCTGTGCCACATTTATTACTCTGCTGTATGCCAAACCAAATGTCAACTTAACCTCAAGAGTTATCAGTGAATGGCCCAACACAGAGGATGTGAAAAACAGCCACATTTCATATTGTCTAATTCAAGGTGGACAAGAGAATCTTGGAGTGTATATTTCAGGTGACATTCAAAAAATGCAATATTTATTTGTTTCTCAGTATCACATCTAAATTTATCCTTTGGTTTCTTAAATAACGAGTAACAAATTGGCCTGACCCCAAATTGTCAGGAAGGCAAATGAGAATCTGGTTTTCAAAAAATAAATTTTGAAAATTTGTACATGGTCATCATCAATATGGATTCAAAGGCAGCATCTATGACATTTTAAAGGTGGAAAATTCAAAATACAATACAATATAAAGAATAGTGATGACTATCATCGAGACAACAGCAACAACTAAAACACCTGACCAACACCTCTGCTAACAAATCCATACAACCAGCACAAGCAAAGCAATCTGTAAATACCTAAGCAAATTAAAATGTGTTGACCCAATACCACACACATTATAACACAGGTGCCAGTTGAATTTCCTAGGGAGGACAATCCTAAGTCAAGAGCCACCACTGAAAAAGAACCTCTCCTTTTTGTACAAAAAACATGTTTCTCCTCCTAATGGAGGTCCACATCCTTAGACATGTTGGTATGAAAGGAGGAGCTTATTCTTAGAAACAAGAAGACAACATTCAAGTGACTCCAAGGTGCATATGATGTTCCTTTTCAGGTCACAACCAAGTGTTCCCAGTTCAGAGCCCTTTGAGAATACATGGAGCTTTTGTATGTTTGTGATGGGAATTATTCTTTGGACTATACATCCAGCCAAGATGCTAGCGGAGGGAATCTGGAGTTGTAATCCAAAGACTAGCTTTTCCAAGCTCTGCTTGTGATCTCATTCACCATAAACTATGCAGACTCAGAACTCCTGCTTTCATTAATTTCTCCATTTAATTTCATCGGAGTTTCATACACAGCAACCACTCTTGCAGGAAATCAATATATTGGAACTTTAAGTGTTAATGGTTAAAGCATTAGTGCTTAAATTTTATAATGCTTTTCAGTTCCTGAAAACCTATAAATTGAGGCAAACATTTAACACATGCAAGAATTACAAAAACTATCAAAAGTATTATTTTGTTGTTGATGTAAATTTGCTTCTGTGCTGCATTTAGTGCAAAAACCAGATAGTGGTGTTAATGTCAAGAATTACAATTCTAGTCATTCCAAGATGACCAAATTGAGGATGTTGTACTTTGGCCATATCATGAGAAGGCACAACTCATTAGAAAAGACAATAATGCAAGGAACCGTAGATGGCAAAAGACAGAAAGGAAGACTGCATGCTAGGTGGATAGATTCAGTTAGGGAGGAGAAGGGTCTGAATTTGCAGGATCTAAGTAGAGCAGTGGAGGATAGGGGGTCTTGGAGATGTTTCATCCACAGGGTAGCTGTGAGCCAGGGTTGACGTGAGGGCAGTTAACAACAACAATAAAACTGCTTCAAAATTAGACAAATGGCTTCCTTGAGATCTACTGTGAAGCCTCTGAACCTCATCCAGGATCTTGTCATGCATGCTGTTAAGGTCTTCTCAGGCTTGGGATCAGAACTGTCTTGGTGGTGGCACTATTGCTCCTTGGCAAGGGTGAAATTCTGAGTACACCTTATTGTTAGAATTCTGTCAAAAGGGAAAGGCTTAACTTCTAACTGTCCTAATTTGGCAGAGTCTTGATTAATTCTCTGTCATCCCACTTTTTTGCCTACTTTTAAAATGTCCAGTTTCTCTTTTTGCCTTTCACTTTCTCCCTTTGTCCTCGGCTTATTTGAATTGCTACAAACTGAGATGGTGGCAAAGAAGAGGATGGGCAGAATAGGTTCAAGCACAGTAGGTTCAAGCAAAAGCAAACTGGTGCTGCCTCTCCTAGATTGTTCCTTCTTCCTCATTAATAACCTCTGCCATCTTAACCACACCAAATCAAAATGGATGTTGAAATTGGTTTTGTTTGTTTGTTTGTTTGTTTTTTCGGTTATTTTCATGTCAGTCTGACTTTAGACACTATTACATTGTCTCAGTCTGCTTGTATCAAGAAGACAGGAACCGTGCAACACAATCCTATGTTTAGACCAATCTCGTTATGTTCAGTGGAGCTTACTCTCTGGTAAGCATGCATAGGATTTCAACCACTAACTCAGATGCAACGCTCAACATTATTTTGTCAGAAACAAGTCCTATTAATTCAGCTGAACACACTTCAAGCAGGGAGCGATTCACATAATCTACAGAGTTGGCAAATCCTGAGTTTATCTTCCAGCTAAAGAGAAAAGATGTTAGCACATTGTAGCAGAACCATGATTGGCAAAATCCTACAGAACTGGGCTTACATGATCACTCTCAATGTTCTGCAGCAGCCTTGGGTCATCAAATTCACAAGATTCGCTGGTGGAAGGAGGAAGCTGGCTAAAAATGCAAAATAAAATGGATGAGGAAAAAAGCATGATGATTGACATTAATATATTACCATGGACTATAGAAAGTTGCTTGACACTTGAGTCAGACCACTGGTCCCTCCAGTCCAGTGCTGTTAAGATTGAATGGAAACAATTATCCAGCGGTTTGGGCAGGAGCATTTCCTAGCCCTACCTAGAAATACCAGGAACTGAACTAGAGTCCTTCTGCATACAAAAGATGTGCTCTGCCAGTGAGCTATGGCCTCTCCCTTTCATAATGCAAATTTCCTTTAACAATACATAGGAGTGTGATGAATGATCAACTATTAAACTCAAGCACTGGGCATCTTCCTGAAATATTGTTACCTGCCTTTTATCAGTAATGCAACTAAATGAGTCGAGAGGACACAGGCAGCAATTTATCATAGCTCAGTGTAGCAGAATATTTCTGCATGCAGGCCTATGCTACTCTGAGTCATATATCTCTCCCCCACCTCACAACTTTCCCAGTACTTTATAGAAAGTTGCCAGGCAGGATTAGAGAAGCATCTGGCTATCTTCCTATAGCCAGATGTGAAATTTTGATAGCAGCACTGAGTTCTACCTGGAGATCTCAACATTGATGTAATCATTTCATATCTGGAACAGGGTGTTCAGAAGCTGTATAATAACTCAAGGAGCTTTAGCCACTGTGGAGGAAGAAAGTACCAACCTCCACACTGCCTCGAAAAGGATATAAACATGCATAAAGAAACATACATATGTGTATGGCCCTAACAGGATGGTAGTCATATTCCCCCTTACTTTATAGGCTGCCTCATTTAACTCCACTGCATTTGATAATATGTCTCACATCTTTGCCCATGTCCCTTCCTCATATGGGCCCCTCTTGTTTGCAAGGCCAGGCCCAAGTTATACCTGTATCTACTGGTGGAGTTCCAAAAGATTTTAATTAGTTTAGAAACATTTTCTGATTCCCAAAGGTTTGATAATAATAACAACAACCAAAAATGAATTATCACTGGAATGAAAATTTTGGATAATCAAGAATGGATCTATGAGATGCCATTCATACCCTTCCCCAATGTTCTTCTTACATGCTTCCACCATTCAGCATCAAAAGTGCCTCTCCCAATTGTGTCCCAATTCTGGTGAGCCAGAATTCAGAAAATTTATTTTTGAAATAAAAACTTCCAGAATCCTTCAGTCAGCATTCCCATGGCCATGCTGGATGAGAAATTCTGGGATCTGCAGTCTAAAAAAAGAAATTTTTAAGGCTCTACCCTGAATAATTCTACAGCCCTATCAGAGGCATTCTCTCTGAAAAGTTCAGTTTTGAAAGGAAGAAGAACTCCCTTCTGAACAACTCCCATCAATATTTACTTACGTGAAGTCTTCTGATGAACATTCTCTTGCCAGTTCTGGAAAGTGACTAAAAAGAGAGAAAGAAATACACATAACAGATGGAACAAGTGGTCTGATCAGTGGGGAAAGACCACACAACAAAAGTGGTTAAGGCTATAAACCTCTAGATGGCTCCAAAAGTGCCTCTTCACAAGTAGCAGAATAACCACATTGCAACAAGGGATCCTAATTAAACTTTGCTAGTAAGGGAAACTGGATTAGCAGTGCAATCCTGTGCATTCTTACTCAGCAATAAGTCCTGTCATGCTGAACAGGATTCCTCCCTGATAAGGGTGTATAAGATTAAGACCTAAAAACTCTCCAGGAACATTAAGGGGTAGGTGCTAATGCTAAGATTCTTAAAAGGTGGAGCTTTCTACAGATACTTCTCAAATCCTCTGCATGTTTTGGGGACATCTTTATTAAGGTAGGTCCAAAACACACCGCAGAAATAATCCAGTTTGAGACCACTTTAACTGTCTTGGCTCAGTGCTAGGGAATTCTAGGAACAGTCGTTTTGTGAGACATTTAGCCTTCTCTGTCAGAGAACTCTGGTGCCACAACAAACTACAATTCCTAGGATTCCCTAGCACTGAGCCAGGGAAGTTAAAGCAATCTACTAGATTATTTCTGCAGTGTGTTTTGGACCGAAGAAGTGTTTTACAGTTGACACAAACTTGCTTAGTTCCCCTTCAGTGTTTTAAAGTCAGCCCTGGGTCTCCAAGTTTTAATTAACTACTTTTGTTCATTCAAAAACAAAGTTGTATGTCAGCATTCAAAGATACAAAGGAATCCCACAGCATCTTTAGGATTAAGTGATAAATTTCTAGCATGAAGTTTTGTGGACTCCACTCCACTTCATCAGATGCATGGAGTGAAATCTCTGTTGAAAGACATATATACCAACAAGGTCCAGAGAAAGAAGTAAGTGTGAATTGTAACAGGAATGCAAAGATATGTGGGTACAGTGATGGAGTTTAGTACTCTGCTCTGCTTAGATTCAGTATTTGTATCTCATCTTCCTGTGGAAACTATTAAGACAACAAACAAACAAAAAACCTTGATGACTTGGAGCTAATTTCCTGTTTTCAACAGCAGTCTTCCTACACTGACATCTCTCTTGTCTTTTACATCCCTCCCGTCTTTCTCAGTCTCCCTGCCTCCACAGCCTCATTCTTTTTTTTTTATCCTTGCCACTGCACCTACGATCACACTTGCCACCTACTCCTGTATAATTATGTCACAAAATCACAGAGTCATAAGACAATATCACACTACACTGTTATAGTGCTATTACTCTTCTTTAACTGCTATGGTTGGCTTCTATGCAATTCTGGGGTTTGTAGTTTAAGGAGCCCTAAGAGTTCTCTGGATTAGATTTCTAAATGCCCTTCTCAAACTGGACATCCCAGAATCCCATAGAAGGCAGCCATGGCCATTCTGCCAAAGTGGAATAATAGCACTATAACAATGTTCAATGATATTGTCCACAGAGATGGAAGGGACCCTAGAGGTAATCAAGTCGAACTCCCCACCCAATACCAGATCCTGTTATACCAGGGGTAGGCAACCTTTTTGAGCTGGGGGCCGGGTTGCTGTCCCTCAGACAATTGGGGGGGCCGAAGCACCAAAAATAAATAAATAAATAAATAAATAAATAAATAAATATTTTTTTTAAAAAAAATTAAAAATTAAAAAATATGCATGCACACTCTCTCAGCCTCAGAAAAGCCATGGCAAAACCTTTGTGGAGATTTTGCCAAGAAAACCCCAAGAACAAATAATAACAACAATAATCAATATCATCATGGCGGGCAGCAGCGGCGGTGGGGGGCAGTGGCGGCGGTGGCAGGACCGGCCTGGGGCCGGTCCAAAGGCCTCAGGAGGGGTGCATCCGGCACCCGGGCCTTAGGTTGCCTACCCCTGTGTTAGATCATCCCTAGAAGGTAGCTGTCCATCCTCTTTTTAAAAGCATCCAGAGAAAGAGATCTCCTCACCTCTCTAAGTAATTAGTTCCATTCTCAAACTGGTCTTATGTAAAGAAGTTCCATCTAATGTTCAATCAAAATCTATTCTCATGTAACTTCAAACCATTGGACATAGTGCTGCCCTCTGAACAAACCTGCACCCTCCTCTCTCTGACAGCCCTTTAGAAATTTAAAGAGTGCAATCATGTCATCCCTCAGTTTTCTCTTCACAAGGCTGAAGCACGCATGTCCTTCAACCTTGGTTCCTATGTTTTGTTCTCCATATCATCTTTGTTGCCCTTCTTTCGAATTCTGTTCTAATCCTCTAATGTGTAAGCAAGCCCTCCCAGTTTTGTTTCATCCACAAACTGATAAGGATTCACTGTACCCTATCATCTAAGCTATTGAAGAGTGATGGCCCCAGGACAGAACAAAATTTTGGCCCTTGACTGTATTGCCATGGACAATAATATTTAATCCCTATAGGACATGGTTTTGGTGTCTGAGAAAATCTGGAGGGAAACTGGTTCCCTAGTGGATCCTTAAATTAAAGTATAGTGTGGGAATTTCTCCATTCTAGAATTCTCCCTGGCTTCTCTCCCTGTCAGAGACTCAAATCTCAGTGTCATACCCTTCTGAAATAACATCAGAGTTGTTTGTGTAGTGATTGTTTATCTAAAAAACAATAACATATCTTTACAAACTTGGCAAAAAAAAACAACAAACCCTTTAATCCTTGGCTTTCGCTGCTCCTCATTACCAAGTAAAATCTGTCACAGAGAACTAAAAGAAATGTGTCACTTTAACAAACCTGATACATGAGAACAGTACAATGTATACAAGAAATCAATACATACCCGTAGGTCACTCCCGCAATACTACATTTCTTGAAGTTCATAATATTGCATGTTAAGGTTCCTGTTTTATCAGAAAATAGGTATTTTACCTAGAAGACAAATAGTATGCACTGAAATAGGTTGTTAAATAAAACAAAAAGGGAAATATATATTATATGAGAAACTCCTAGGAAACAAAAATAAACAGGAACTACAATCTCCTCAATGGTTAGTCCAAATGAGTCCCACTGTATTCAGTAGGACTTACTCTGAGGTAAGTGTCCACAGAATTCCAACTCTAGATGACTGGGAATGCGCAGAGCAGTTATTAAGATATTCGAAGATTTTTTTTAAAAAAAATACTTAAAAAATGAGTCACTTTTTTTAAAAAAACAGTACAGGGGTGCAAATATTGCAGCCTTGCAGACACTGTCAGACTGGTGAAGAATGATGACTGTTGTTTGGAGGACCATACAATTCCCACCTCTGTATTCAAACATAAACACCTGGTTCTTTAGCTGAGTTAAATGTCTGTCTTACTGAGACAAATTACTGTATGCCTTCTTTCACACTGTCAAAATGTGCTTTCTATTTTTTTGCTACTCCTGGACAAACAGTTAACGGAATACCTTCAAATCTCCCCACAACAAAATAACATTCTAGAGGAGAACAAAACTCATCAGAATATGAATACACAGTATTTATTGATACAGGAATCATTCTGAAACAAGGTTTACCTTATTTCTTTTATTATTCGAATAGCACTACAAAGACTGTCTAGACAGTCTACCAAAAAGGAAAACATCACAATGACAATTTATGCTCTGCTTTTGGAGGTATTTTGAGAATCTTAAAACATCCAACAGATTTTGTTTACATCTACTTATGCTTTAACTAAAAAACAGAGGTCTGGTATCCTCTTGGCATTCTGTGTAATATTCAGTGTTTTGGTTTTTGGAAAACTGTTTAAAAATTGCTGATTTGATATAGGGCAACAAGGCTTTTAGTTTTGATAGCAGTGGAATCAACAATAATACATCCATAATGCAATATATTATTCTCCTTTAGTGGAGTAATAAATGGCCACAACTTTATTAATCTGTACAGGGGTCATAAATCACAGTTTTGACAGCCATAAATCTTTCATATTGGGACAGCAAAAGGGAGGATTGGGGCACGGTGTGAGGTTGCCACGCTCCCGATCCACCGCTAGCAGGGGCGGCCCAGAGCTGCCCATCTGCATAGCCCCATTGTTTGTTATCCCTTTGACATATGTGTACATGCTCATGTCGTAATTCATGGTGTAAATCAAGCTATAAATCATGTCATAACATCCTGCCATAAATCATACCGTAAATCAATCATATGTCAATATTCCGATCATAAATCAAGCTATAATTAGCTGGCATTGTTTATTGCCTTCCTCCTGGTACTGTTCGCTCCCAGCTCAGAAGGCCAACTACATCAGAGTTTGGATATGTTTCTTTTCCAGACTACAACTTCTAGAATTCCCTAGCCATTAAAGGCTTGCAAATCAGAGAAATTCTTAGGGCTGTATTTCCTGAGCCAAGCAGCAGAGCCAATGAACAGGGATGATGGGATCTGTAGTGTCACAATATCAAGAGGCCATCATAGATCTACCACTGTGTTGACATTTACTAAGCAAATGTAACTTCTCAGTTCTTCATCCTGAATTAGCAGCTTTGAATCCAAGTAACACCTCAAAACTTGTTCACAAGAGGACCAGCACAAGAAAAGATACTTGGCAACAGAACACAGGGATGGGTAAAAGGTAGTGCTCCAAATGCTTCTGTACTACAGCTCCCAGAATTTCTCACCACTGGGCTGATGTATCAATTCATTTTTGCACAATTACACAATCTGAGATTCTTACCTGGCCAAGTTCCTCATTAAGATTTGAAGTTCTGGCCATTGCAGGTGTATCAGTTTCACTATAATACATATCTATGTCCTAAAAACATGGAAAAGACACAAGATTTAATCCATATTTTTATCTACAGAAGACTATATGCTACATTTGATTTTAATGTACTTTGCCAACTGTTCTGCTCTGTTGCATTAATATTTATGCTGTTCTGCATAACACAGTTTATCATTATTATCATCATCCATTAGTTATTGCACTAGTTAAAAACTCTAATACATTTAAAATATACAAAGTATACAAAATATATAGATGCAGCAAAATGATATTACAGAGACAAATAAATATTGTTACAACAAATAATATAAGGTAATATCAAGAATTCAATAATGCAGGAAAATTTCTAAATTGCCAACAGGATAATCAAATTAATACTTTGAGCCTCCAAGACAATTTGTGGCAATTTCATCTAAATCTCTTTTTCTATTATTATTATTTTTTTTGCAGCCAAAGCAAAAAGAGCCACTTTGCATCTTACACAGCTATTAGTTTCATGAAAAAGAAACTGAGTAGATTCTACAAGAGAATTCCCACTTCTGTGAGTCAGCAAGGGTTTCAAAAATCTCTCTTGCATCTACATCCAAGGGAGAGGTTAACAGGTAGTGGACAATGTCTTCTACCTGAAATTGGCCCCGAATATATAATGAATTTTCAAATGGAACCTTGTTATAGCATCTATCAAGAATGGCAAGTGACATAAATTGAAATCACAGTTCAGCAAAGGCACTTCTTAGGAAAACTAGCTCACTGCTCATTGTCCTCTCACCCCTCCATAAAACTGTTCTTGCTGTTCTGCTATGTTATGATTATACTGTATATTGGTATTTTACTGTTTTTTCCCTTATATATTATCCTGATATTTTTGCTAATGACAAACTATCTAGAAAGGGTTGTACATTAATTCTGCACATGAAAAACATTCCTGGCAATCCATAAAACTATTTTCTTCTTTTACCTACGTAAAGGTATGAAGCTTCAGCTCCCACTCCATCATGTCCAAATTATACCTGTGAACCTTAAAGATGAAGAGTTCACATTTCCATGTTTGACTTTACTTAAACAAATGCTACCCCTTGTGATGTAGCACTGATTTGATTTCACTCTCTGCTTTTACTTACCCAGTTTATAAAAAGAGCCTGAGTAAACTTCACGACTTCCAGAGTCACCAATAGACTGATGGGAATGAGGTTGTTGTACAAGATGATGAAAGTGAGCAGATTGTATCCAAAATTGACAGATAGCGCTTCTGTGGGCCAAGACAGACAAGCAGAGAAAATAGTTATTGATGGAGAGGGCAGACACTTAGACATACTTCACCAAACATCAAACAAGAGTATAGTAGACATTGCTTTAATTAAAGATGGAAAGAAAGTGCATTCGACTCAACAACCTCAACAAAAGTAACTTTTTCGTACTGCCGCAAGAAAATGCATACTTCACTTTCAGCATCCACAAATTTGCAAGCCTTATATAGGGTATTCAGAGAAATAAGCGTGCACAATGTTTCTAAAAAGCTATGGCTAAATTGTGCATAATAGCAATAGCAAGTATATTTTTGTTCCACTTATGAGTGAACTAGCACTTCCTGAGTGGTTTACAATGTGCAAGTCAGTTGCCCCAACAAGCTGGGTACTCATTTTACCGACCTATAAGAATGGAAGGCTGAGCAGACCTTGGAGCCTTTGGAGCTTATCACATGGGCAAAAGAAATGGGTTCTTGTGAAGTCGTAGGCTTTTATGGCCGGCATTCATAGTTTTTTGTGGGTTTTTCGGGCTGTGTGGCCATGTTCTAGAAGCGTTTCTTTCTGACGTTTCGCCAGCATCTGTGGCTGGCATCTTCAGAGAAAAAATGGGACATTAGCGCTATGCTCCTGCAATATCTCATAAATAATTGCATAACATTGCAATGCTTTTCACACAACAGTGTCATTATTGTGCAATTATCCCATGAATAATCGCACTGCATTTTATTCATCGATTTTCCTGTGAATAAAAAACAGTGCAATTTTGCCGCTATACGGGATAATCATGCAATAATAACAATGTCATGTAAAAAGCATCATGCTATTGCCCAATATTTTTGGGATACTGACAGGAGCATAGCGCTAATATCCCATTTCTTTTGCCCGTGTGATAAACTCCCTCCTCTAAGATTGAACTTACAATGTTGTGGCTTCAGTACTGGCATTTAACCACTGTGCCACTAGGCTCCTATAATGGTGGGAATATGTTTTAAAAAATCCCACTGTAGTCAGTTGAATACAGTTGCATAAATTCGGTAAATTGTAAAAATAAATACACAAATTATGAAAGTGTGCAAAAGGATCTTGCTGCATCTTTGAGACTAACTGAAAGCTAGAAGTTGGTAGCACGAGCTTTTGTAGACTTGAAGTCTACTTCCTCAATTGTAGGGTCAAGTCTACAAAAGCTCAGTTAGAGGTGAAACAGACAGGCAGATGGGTGGAAACCACATGCCGCAGCCCCAATCCACCTTGAAGCTGCTCGAAAAAGAAGTGGCAAAGATCCACTCCTTTTTCAGATGGTAAAAAGCCACCTTTTCCTGTCCTTCTGTGGCCCCATGGCAGCTTTAGGATGCTCCGGCAGCATGTAAATGCCATGCCGCCGAAGCATCATGAAGCCACCCACACATGGGCAGCCAGGTGGCTTCAAGATGTCTTGGGGCATGTGTCACCTAAATGCCATGCCCCCAAGCTACCAGGAAGCTAGGTTTTAGAGCCGGTCTATTCCAGCTCTTAGTCTCAAAGGTGCTGCAAGATCCCTTTGCATACTGATTTTCCAGACCAACGTGTCTATGTCTTTGAATTTTACAAATTAGGAAATATACATATAAATGAACAAATTCCAATGTGGAGATGAAAAGGGAATTATTCCCCACCTCCCATCTCATTGTAGAGTGACTGGCAGATCTTTACCTTATGCTTGTCAATTTGTATCTAGCCAGAGTTTCTTAGAATTTACCATTTTGGACACCTAAGCTGCCAAGGTTATAAGTAACAGTATTGTATAGCAGGCACATCAACATCAACATTCCCAATAAGAATCTCTTAAACTCTGAACTTTTTGACATTTATATTACAGGAGAATAAAGATGTTGTTTCATAATTATGTTACATATTTATTATGTAAACCAATTACATTATGAAGTTACATTCCTTGTGGAGGTTCACCATATCACATAGACATTTCCTATTAGGTATATTATCTTCTTATGAGGAGCACTTCTCATACTTAAAAGCAAATGGAACTTATATTACATGAACATGGTACTTTTAATACATTTCAGTGGCAAGGAACACCAGTTTAGACATTATTTGTGGTACATGAGCATCATGCATCTTACATTTCATCTGTGAGGAAATTTGCATATGCCATGCAAAGTATTTACATGCATTTCAGTATTTGGTAGTATTTCAGCCTTACAAACACAGTTATAACCATGGTTTCAGAGGGAATATTTCTGATGTGAACCAACATTTCAATTAGAGTATTGTAAATTCAGAGTGTTCTAACCTATTCTATAGGAAACAAACTGCATAACAGACAGCTTCTTTTGGTTTGGTTGCCCAAGAGGTAGCCTGCCCCTAACTGAAGCAGGCTAACAGCTTTTCTAGTTTTATGTTTATCTGTTTATCCCCCAATTAGAATTCAGATGTTTTTCCTTGGAAAAGATCCAAAATGTTTAGTCTGGCTTTCTGCCAGGTTTTTTACTATCCTTATATGGTATTTTCCCTCTCTTGGAGACACTGAATTTATGAAACCAATATTGCCTTTTCTTTGTTTTCTCAGCTGTGGAGCTTGGCTGAGTTGCCGCCTTATCTCCTGCTATGTTTTGGCTAGCTTTGCACTCAAAAGCAGAATTGAGTCCTGCACATTTAACCTTTCCCTTTCTTCTAATTAACAAGTACCTTCCAAACTTTGAACTTCTAAAATATGGAGCCTGAAATGCAAAGTTATTGTTATCATTACTTGCATTCATAACACATTTTCCATTACATGAAGAAAACACAAAGTCCTACAATCTGATACAAAACTAGGGAAGCACATTAATGCTGGTAGAGCCCATGGAAACCCAACAAAATTGGAAGTAAAAGACTTTCACATCTTTAACTCTGATTTAAAAGAGATACGAGGGGGTATTGTAAAGCTTTAATTATCACCTTTTTAAAAAGTTGACAGAAAGTTTGTTTTGATTTGTAGTTGCTAGCTTATCTCTATGTAATCACCATCCAGATTTACACATTTTTCCCAGCATTTCTTGGCCCTGCGAATACTGTTATTGTAGAATTCTGCAGATTGCATCTTAAACCACTCTTCCACTTCATGAATGACATCATCTGTGTTGTCAAATCGGCAACCCCGCAACAGATTTTTAATTTTGGGAAAAGAAAAAGTCACTTGGTGATGGTGACACTGACAAAATTTCATCAATATACCATAATAACTTCCGGATGATAATTATTATTTTACGATACCCCCTCATATTTCTCCATCTTACACTTTAGTCACTTCTGGCACAACCTGTAACAAAAATAAAGGACACAATTTTCTCAGCATCATGGACTCAGGGGCCAATGACAGAATTTCATTAATATTATTATTATTATTAATAAAATTATTACTCTATGAAAACCCCTCATATATATACACATGAATGTGTTATCACTGACTCTACACTTAAAGAATCATAGAGGTGACCATATGGGTCATCTCATCCAACTCCCTGCCCAATTTGGAAATCCAAAGCTCCTTGCCACTCCCTTCTTCATTGCCTCTTCATTGCCTCTTCTAAACATCTCATTGCTTATCTCTCATTGCTTCATTGCCTTCTTCATTGCCTCTTCTAAACATCTCCAAATTCTGTACCAGAGCTTGAAAAACCACAGCCAACGTAGCTAAAGATGGCTAGGGGAGTCCGAGAAGTATAATGTTAAAAAAAATGCTTCTTTTGCCTTCCTATTTCATTTCTTCTAATTTGGGCCAATTAATTTTTAGGGTGAAAAAAATTAGCATATCCAAAACAATAGCTGAGAAAACAATAGTAAAGACTACCACTTTGTTACATTGTTTAAAAGGCATCAATTTACTTCTAGGTGTGCCTTCGTTTTACCATCCGTATCACAAGACAGCATCCAGAATGCCATGTAGAATTCACCACACACTTGTCAGATCACTATGGATGAAATATAATCAGTAAGATTTAGAAACTATTTGTGCCTATACATCTGCACTTAAACCTTCTTAACTCTGGAGACTATTGCATTAGCAAGTAAAACCGGCTTACCTGAGCCAGCTTAAAATTTAAAATGGGTGGCATCCTGATTTTATCACAAGGATTCAGGCGCCAAAACTGCCTCCCGGGTGCAGCCCAGGTCCATTGATGTTCCTAGGGGCACGCAGCATGGCTTTTTTTTAAGCCAGAAGTTTACCATTATTTTCAGAGCCATTATAACCCTGTTGCCCCCTTCTGAACAATCATTGTATGTATGGAGTGAGTTGTATGTACTCCCTATAGTATAATAATCCTTAAGGCTAATCTCCCTTCCATATACCTGAAGAGTACTGAACAGGCTGAATGTCTCCTGTTGGTTACAGCTCCACCACAGATGTTCTTGCTGTGTTTGGTAATTGATGCATATTAAACAACAAAGGAAACCTTTGTTGCCCTGGAGCATTGTTGCAAAAGAAAAATAGTGTCTAACTGACCAGATACTGCAGGAGCAGCCTAGAGCATCCTGGCCTGAGAGCTGCCCCAAATTACCCGTTACTTGGGACCCTCTTTTGCAATGCTGGGTGGCTGTTCACATGTACTTTCTGCTGTGTCTCCCAGCACATCTGCAGGAAGTTACTCACTCTCAGGGCAGAATAAGGCACCCAGCATCAATCACAAGGCTAAGCTATTTGTTCTGATCTTAGAGTGAACACCTCATGGCTGCAGCAGCCATCCTAAGCAACATAGCAGGATGAGCATGTGGACAGCTGCCCTGCATCAAAACAGAAGGTAACAAACATTAATTGAGGCCTACCAAGTATCCAAACCAACAACTTATACATAGAAATTTCTATTATCTATAAATAAATATGAGATGAAAAGTTTACAGCAAGAATTGAATAGAGAATTGGAATATCCTGTTCTGAGTAATCAATGGTTGTTTGTTTTAACATCTGTAACTAGTATGGCTATAGATCTCCAACTACATCTAAAATAGCAGAAATTTCTCTTTCAGATATGTCCGTCACCAGAATTTCTGTTGAAGAAAGGGCTTTCTAAAGCAGCAAATTGTTGGAGATGTTTACGCTGCTAATCCTTCTTTAACACATGTTTTGAAGTTGCCCCATAGTAGATACATTCTGAGAGGAAGTAATCATACAAATAAATTTGGTTTTGATATCCAGTGATGTGTGTGTTCTATTTCTTAAAAATTAACAAATGGCAATGGATGCAGATTTTTCATCCCTTTTTGACCGCTAAAAGATTGATACTTTGCTTCTAGAAAGGCAATTTTTTTCTGCCTGTGATCCAATGGACAGAAAATCTAACAACTTTTGCAACATTTGAAAGAATAGTATATAGATGAAATGTACAAATGGACTTGTATTTGGATATTTGGTCAGCTTTTATAGAAGCTTACAACTAAAGCAGTTAATTTCCTTTTGTGTTTTTATTATACTAGAACTTTATTGTATGTAACTGAGATCTCTTTTGAATGTAAATAAATAAAACATTTTTTTTAAAAAGAACTTTATGCCCCCTGCTGAACAGATCTATAACAAAAGTGGGAAACTATAGTTTTTTGTGGGTTTTTCGGGCTGTGTGGCCATGTTCTAGAAGAGTTTCTTTCTGACGTTTCGCCAGCATCTGTGGCTGGCATCTTCAGAGAAAAGTGGAATAGAAGAGAATGGGTCTATATATACTGTGAGGCCCTGGGTAGGGAGGAGTGGTTCCCAGGTGAACTGTGTGTTGTTCTGTGTTGAATAGGTATTGTTCTGTTGTTAATGACATGGCTCCAGGGTGGGAGGAAATGTACTCAAGGTTATTGTCTGCTAATCCCATGTAAACTGTGTATTGTTCTGTGTTGAATAGGTATTGTTCTGTTGTTAATGGCATGGCTTCCAGGTGAGGATATGTAATCAAGAAGATTGTCTGCTATTGTCTGCTGGGAAAGCCCCTGATCCTGGATGGTTTCTCATTTGCATTTGCTGAGTGCTGATTTTCTTATTTTGTAGGACTGGTAGCCATATCTTGTTTACTTTAAGGATTTCTTCTTTCCTGTTGAAGTTATCCAAGTGTTTGTGGATTTCGATGGCTTCCCTGTGCATTCTGACCTGATAGTTGTTGGCATGGTCCAGAATTTCAGTGTTTTCAAACAGCATTTTATGCCCTGGATGGTTTATAATGTGTTCTGTTACTGCTGATTTTTCTGGCTGGCCCAGTCTGCAGTGTCTCTCATGTTCCTTGACTCGTGTTTGTACACTGCGTTTGGTGGTCCCTATGTAGACTTGTCCGCAGCTGCATGGTATGCAGTAAACTGCTGCGGCTGTGAGAGGGTCTCTCCTGTCCTTAGCTGAGCGCAGCATTTGTTGGATGCTGGCCATGAAAGCCTACGACTTCACAAAAGTGGGAAACCTTTGGCTGTTTGGACTATAGCTTCCATCATCCCTCATGACTGGTCTTGCTGACTGGGACCAAAAGCAGATCTAGCTCAAGACTTCTGAACAGCCAAAGTTTTCTTTGATACAAAGACAGGCCAAATCTTATCCTTATTATAATTTCACTGAGTTTCCATTAATATCTACAAATTCTCCAGTATCTCTGTGTCCATCACTCAAATCCTCTCTCTTCATCTACTGAAAACTAGAATCATGACACTGTGCTGGCCCCAAAAAGACTGTTGAATTATTTGGCCCAAGAATTACAAGTTGTTGCCTCTTTTTCACATGTAGTGTTTAAGGCCTTTCAACCTTTTTCTTAAGGGTTCCAACTAAACCAGATAAGAAAAGATAAACGGTGTCGAAAGGCTGTCAAACACAGTTATCACTGAATACATAACATTGCAATATGATATGTAAAAACAGTTGAGATAATAAGAGCAGGTGCTTTTGCCCAGCTCCATTATAAAGCTGCCTTTTGGAGAACAAGAGAAACTGACGATAGAAGGATGGCAGAATTTTAAGCAAGCACAGTTCTCAAGATTACAGAACAGTCAATTCTGACCTAAGTCCTTTTCACACTATGCAGTTATAGTAGTATGACTTCACTTTTAACTGCCAAGGATGACTCTTATAGAGTCCTGGGGCTTGTAGTCTGGTGAGACAACAGAGCTCTCTGGCTGAGAATTCTAAATATCCCTTGCCAAATTGGAAATCCCAGAATTCCACAGTATATTACCATGGCAGTTAGAGTGGAATCATAGTGCTATACTTGTGTAGTGAGCACCCTAGTGTACTCCAGGTGTATTGAATTAAAACTCTAACCATTGGTTATGCTGACAATGATGGAAGAGTTGTAGACCAAAACATCTGGTAGGCCCCAGATTGGGGAAGGCTATCTGCTGGTCTCAACCATCTGTGCTTCCTCATAATTTAGTCTCCTCTGCACCATCAATTTCTTTTGCCCTTTCATCTCCAAAGAAGTAGCTGTCTATTGATGGCAGGAAATAGATGCCCACACATCCTGATTCTACTTACCATTTGATCCAAAGTACCAAATGTCTTCTCCATGTGTTCTGTTCCACAATAAGGCACCCACAGAACTCACTAAAGCCATGACGAGAAGGATGCAAAACAAAATGAGAATCTGCATATTGGTCACTTTTTCCACATTTGATCTCTTCAAGGGAGCTTTGGTTGAATTCTAGAAAGAAGCAGTCATAGAAATGGGAGTCATTAATAAAGCTCTCTATATGGGTCGCATGAAAATATCAGAGATGCTCTCATTTTGCATTTCCTAAACCAATCAAGGACTTGGCTTAGCAGGCTTATAAACCCCATCCAACTCTAAGATTCTAGGATTATTTAAACAAAACTGAGAGATAGGCAATAATTCTTGTTAGGACCAATAAGTAGTACACAAGTGGAATGAGCTTTGACATTCTCCCAGAACTCTTCACCAAGCATGATGCTACAAAATGTAGATGACAAGGGAAGAAACAATACTCAAAATTTTGCTTTTAATTATGGGCCACACGAAATATAAGCTTATACAAATGCTGAAGGAAGAATATTAAATTAAAAAGATAAAGAATTATACTGTAAGCAGGTTCAGATTAAAAGATACAATTTGAATTATCACTGGATCTAGTCGAAACTTTAGCCTTGGTCTTCATTCTCACATACATGGCTACAAATAAGTACTGGGCTTAGAAAAGAAAACAACAACAACACTAAGCTATATTTTAGATGAAGAGCTACTTTACCTGCATAAGTTTTGTATCATGTCCTGTGTAGACAACTACTCCTAAAACCCACTGAGTATTCCTTATCTGTGCACCTCTTAGTAAGATCTGGTCAGGTCCAATTGGGACTGGACTGAAGAAAAAGGAGGAGTAAGAGGAAAAAAATAAGGAAATGTAAAACTCAAATTATAGACAAGACACAGAGGAAAGAAGCTTTCAGTATATTTAAAATAAAATGAGAATAACCAAGCCTGGAAAGGAAATAATTAATCACTTAGGGGCTATGCAGACTGGTGGCTCTAGGCCACTCCTGCTGGCCACAGATCAGGGCTGCAGCAACCACATGCCATGGCCCTGATCCTCCCTTTTGCTGCCCCCAAAAGAGTGGCAAAATGCTGCTCCTTTTAGGGGCGGCAAAAGGCTGCCCTAAGAGCCAGTGCCACGGCTCTTCCATGCCCTTTTGCATATGGGCGCACTGCATCAGAACGGCATCAGGCTGGGGTTGGGGCAGCCAGCGTGTGGCTGCCCCACCCCAACTCCACCCCCAGGCTGGCCCTTTAGGCCAGTCTGCAACACCCCTTAGTTAATGAGTATATCACCATCCATATACACATGGTTTTATCACAGGGCAATGGTGGCTAACTGCTTCCATGCATGTCAACAAGGTAGGGAATCTATTTTGGGCTTTAATCTGACCCTCAAAGGAGATATCCAAGGTGCTGAACCCTACTCTCCACCCCATGGGCATGCAAACTACCAGCCATAAATGCCATAGATGTGGGCAACATGTTGCCCACCTGTTTTTTCAGTCCCACTCTCCCCACTTGCTTTTGCTGAATTTGCATCTATGTTCAGTGCACCAAAGTTTAGTGGCACGGAAATTTTAAAAAATCCATAATTTGACATTAAATCAAGATGCAAACTCTACATTCACCTTATTTTAAACTGTGAGTTTTCTGCAGTTGCTCTACTGCCCAAATTCAGTAGTGATACAACAAATTCAGCAGTATGCCAGGAAATGGAAACCCTGATGTGTTAGGGGAATTGCAATGTGTCCCTGACAAGTGTTGCTCTACCAAATAACATAAGCAGAGCAAGCCAGTTTCTTGTCATTTTGAAATTTAGTTTTAGATCAGGGGTAGGCAACCTTTCCCCTTTAAGGGCCGAGGGACTTCAGCTCCCAGAAGCCTCAGCCATGTTGGCCAATAGTCCCATGTTGGCCAATAGCTCCTGGGATTCTGGGAGCTGAAGTCCTTCGGCCCTTAAAGGGGAAAGGTTGCCTACCCCTGTTTTAGATTATAATAATGGGATGTAACGGGGATGCAATGGCTTAGTGGTTAAGATGACAGTTCTGATTATTGGAATATCAGAAGGTTGGCAATTGAGGCCCCAGTGCTGCATAATGGGGTGTGCTCCTATCACTAGCCCCAGCTTCTGCCAACCTAGCAGTTCGAAAGCATGCAAATGCAAGTAGATAAATAGGTACCACTTCTCCATGGGAAGGTAACAGCATTTAGTGCAGTCATGCTGGCCACATGACCACTGGAGTAGTCCTCAGACAATGCTGGCTCTTCAGCTTAGTAATAGAGATGAGCACCAGCCCGTACAGTCAGTGATGACTAGACATTCATGTCAAGGGACTACCTTTATCTTTTTACCTTTAATGGGATGTAAAAGTTTTTAACCTAAGCTGAATTTTCCTAATCTTGTGTGATGAACCAATCATTCTTATATAGGCAGAAGCTACCTTTTTTGGTCCCATTAATGAATTGCTACACAAGGGAGGGGGGCTACCACCCAAAAATGAAATGTAACCCTCCTGCACTTTTTGTAAAACAACAGAAAGGCAAGAATCAACTTTATTTCATTTAATTATAAACTGTATTTATATTCCACATTTCCACCAGAAAAGTCAATGATAAAATGCAGACTAACAATAATGAAATGCAGGTTAAAATCAAAATACCAATTAAAAACATAAGATATTAAAATAAAACAATAAAAGGCCAATACTCAACCAGATACAACCTTTGGGTTTTTCTGTAACAATTGTATACCTTTGGCCATTTAAACGTAAGTTTCCAGTGAAGTCGTAAAGGTGACGGTTGGGCCCTTCACACTCTATCTTCCCAGATATCTTCATCAACTCTTCTCTTGACTGGAAACTAGCAGTCTGAGTCAACCCCTGTCAGGAACCAAACCACAGAGAGGATTATCAGATGGTTTATTTATTATATTTTCAAGTATTGCAGCCTATTTATGCAGTGAAGATATAAAGCTATTTGCTGTTGTTGTGAACTGCTCACGAGTCAACCCTGGCTCATGGCAACTCTGTTGATGGAAAAATGGTGGAGAGATGTCTGTCTCCAAGACCCCCTACTCTCCACTGCTCTGCTTAAATTCTATAGATTCAGGCCCATGGCTTCCCTGATTGAGTCTGGCCATCTGGTGTGTGGTCTTCCTCTCTTTCTACTACCTTCTACCTTTCCTAGCATTATTGTCTCTTCTAATGAATCATGCCTTCTCATGATATAAACCTACCTGCCCTATACTTAGTAATGGCTAATGGCTCCCATGTCAGTGAGGCAGTGAATCCCCTTTGGGTCTATAGAGGCTACCCAAAGTGGTGAACCTATTGGAGGAGAGGATTAAGCAGCTCAGATAGGCTAAAAAGCAGAGTGGATTCACTGACATTGGCACCAGCAGCTGTTCGCATGGAATCACACCTTTCAGATTCTGCTCTTACTAGTAGCACTTGATATTTTGACTGGATAGTCTTCACCAAAAGGGAAAGTTACTGGTCTGTTTGGACTGTAGCTGTGTCACCCCTTGCAATGGTGTATGTGTGTGTGTGTATTCTTCTTGTTTAAAAAAATAAAGAGAGGAGCTGCTGTTGCCCTAGCTGTACTAATAGTAAGCCCTCCTCTGGAAGAAAAATTCACACATTCCTAACAAAACCTGAAACAGTTGTTGCAAATACCCATATACAAAAAATTCAAAAGGAACACAAAACTCAGTGAAAATTTGGGGAGGGGTGAAGATCCTGAGCTACTCAGTGGAATTTATCACATGGAGGCAAAGTCTCCAAATCCCGTGCAGAAACTGGATTTAAAGTCCTGGAAAAATTGTCTGAAGCAATAACACGACATTAACCCGTACAGAAAAGTGACAAAATGCACTTCTTTGTACTGTCAGAAAATCCCGAAAGTAAAAAGAAGCACGTTTTGTCACCTTTATGTCCAGGTTAATGTCGCATTATTGCCCATTAACCCCAATGTTGGCTGAAAAGCAACCCATTTTGTGGTGTTTTTTTCCACTTTCTGTGTGGATTAGTCTCAGATGTCATCTGAAAAACAATCTGCTTTTACGGATTTTTTTCAGTTTAAATCCCGTTTTTGCCACCTGTGATAACCAGTCTTTAAGCAGAGGCTGGATAGCCATCTGTCAGGGATGCTTTAATTGGGAATTCCTGCATGGCAGAGGGTTGGACTGGATGGACTGGAGTTCCTGCATGGCAGAGGCTTGGACTGGATGGCCCTTGTGGTCTCTATAATTCTATGATTCTATAAACTCCTATGACTGCCTGTGCCCAGAGGAGGGTGACCAAAATAGTAAGAGGTCTAGAAACCATACCCCATGAGTATGGTTAAGAGGTTGCATGATAAACATGTTTAAATATTTGAAAGGATGTCATATTGAGAATGGAGCAAGCTTGTTTTCTGCTGCTCCAGAGACTAGTACACAGAGCAATGGATTCCAGCTCCAGGAAAAAAGATTCCACCTCAACATTAGGAAGAACTTCCTAACAGTAAAAGCTGTTTGACAATGGAATACACTGTCTCTAAGAGTGGTGGAATCTCCTTCTTTGGAGGTTTTTAAACAAGCTGGATGGCCATTTGTTGGTAGTGCTTTGATTGTGTATTCCTTCATGGCAAGAAGCTGGACTGAATGGCCCTTTTGTTCTCTTCCAACTCTACAATTCTGTGTTGGAGAGGTACTTGCTAACCCACAGGTGAGTGACAAACAACTTAGAGTCCACCTATGGACCCCTGGTCATTTTTGCACTCCATTTCTCCTCCACATGTTGTTATGACTGCTCTTTCCCTCCCAGAAAGAAAAGAGATACTCTGCCTGTAGGGCTTTATGATGTGTGAAGGAGCTCTGGCATCCTTCTGTGGCATAGAAAACTACTGCAGCTGCCACAAATCTTAATCGCACTGATGACAGGAAATTTGGAAGTGTGATCCCTCAATAGGTTGGGGAGGCCCAAGGCACCCATGCACAGAAGGAAGATATCTACCACTGTTTCTAAGCATCACATTAAGAGTGGACAGAATTCAGTGCTAGACTTGTTGTGTATGCAGAAGGCCTCAAGGTAATGCTCTGAGCATCACCAGTTTAAAAGGTCAAGAAGCACATAATGATAACGACCTTTGATTGAAACTCTAGATAGCTACTGCCAGGCAAAATAGATTAATATCAAGCTAGATGTATCATAGCCTCACCTGACAAAGCTTTCTGTGTTCCCAAAACACCTGGGAAAGTGTTTGAGACAACGTCCCACAGTTCCCTCATGGTCTTACATGCTGTGCTGTATATGTAACCAGTATATGGATGGGCAACTGCAGTGCATATGAGGGCCAATTTCCAGCCCAGGAATCTCCTGTGGGCCACATGAACTACCCAAATGCCCTCAAAATGATGGTGGTGAAATCCAGTTCTAAGTTTCGAAAAGTATGTATTTCATAGTGTTAAATAATGCAAGCTATCTAATATTGACCTATCAAATAGGAAGGTACAGCTACTAGAGACTTCCATGACCAATAGTTTATTAGTTTGGTCAGGGAACAGAGAGATAAAGGGTCTGTGGTGACTAATACAGCTGGGTGGGGGTGAGGACTACTTGCATCCTGTGAGCTGCACTTTGCCAACTAGTATAATTTAATTCTTGTTGTGTGCCTTCAAGTCATTTCTAACTTAAGGTGACAGAAAGATGAGCCCTTCACATTGTTTTCTTGGCAACTTTTCTTCAGAGGGGTTTTGCCTTTGCTAAACCTGAGACTATGACTTGCTCATTGTCACCCAGTAGTTTTCCATGGCTAAATGGGGATTCAAACCCTGGTTTCTAGAATCATAGTCCAAAGGCCATACACTGGCTCTCTTTAATGCTGCTGCTTTAATAGAAGAATTAATATTCAGAGATCAAACTACAAATCTCACCTTCCAAAGAATAATGCATACATCATGTGCTATTCCAAGTTGTCATTTAATTGGCTTTCACCAAGTGAAATAAATAAATTAATTTTACCTGTCGTATTTTAAGGTTAGTCTCCCCATCAAGATTAGATGTTTCAATATAGCACATTGCCTGAGGTTCACTGTAAAAGTATAATTTAAAAAACATTATGTATCAATCACACTGTGCTTTAAAAGTAACCTCTAAAAAGAAAGTGCCTGCAAAATAAAAATAAACTGATATTCAATCTCCAGAATAATTTTTTCAACAATTGATTTTCTCTCTAAATACAATCAAATGAATTTTTGACTCACCACCATAAGGATTTGAATATACAGAATATCTTTATAATAAAATCATGGAAAACTATTAATGCAACACACTTTCTACAAAATCAACACGTACACACACCAGTTTCCAAACATGCAGACTCTGGTGAACTGAGGTCTTTTTAAAAATAATAATAATAATAATTAAATTCAATTATGCATGTACTATTATGAAGAGGTCTTGATGCAGGAAGGACAAGCATTAGGAATAATAAGAGACACTGGACCACATTCTACCATATCTTAGCCTCAATGCATGATAATAGTGACACAGCAGTGTAGGATCTATTTCCAGCACAAAGCTTTCCTAGTAACAGACATATGGAAGAATCACACAAGCAAAATGAGTTATATGGCTCATTTCTGAACCATCCTGGAGAGCCCTGGAAGGCAACTTGTTATCCTCTCAGCCCAAGTGGTTCTTCCATTCAGATATAGTTGTAAAGGTATGTCACCACATCACAGGGAATTGAGCCTTGTATTTGTCTCTATGTGTAAACAAAAAAGAAAAATATCTCTTGCTGATCATGAAATAGAAATTGGCACTAGATGTTAGCAAAACAGTGTCTTTTCATGGGAGAAGGTTAAGTGGGAAACTATGGACACTGCTGTGACTTTAGTATGGTTTTATAATGTTCAATGACACGAAAAGAGATTACACAAACATTAGGAAGAACGTCTTTGCTGTAAGAGCTGTCTCAGAAGATGGTGGACTCTCCGATTTTGGAGGTCTTTCAACAGATTGGCATCTTTCAGGAATGCTTTAGCTGTGTATTCTTACATGGCAGGGAGCTGGACTAGACTGCCCTTTTGCTATCTTTCAACTCTAAGAGTCTATGATTCTAAGACATTGATATTCTGGATTGTAATTGGTTTAAATTATGTCAGTGCATTTTACATATTTTTTTTATTATTTTGCAAACTGCTTCAAAAGCCTCAGGAGGAAGTGGAATAGAAACTGAATTGATGAACATGATCATGATTGATCATTATTTAAAGATTCTGATAATGCAACTGGAGTAAAGCTGGTCTGGTTAGCACTTACAGGAGTGATATACAGTCATCTCTCCACATTTGCGGATTTGATTTTGCAGATTTGATTATTCACGGATTGTATTAGTATGTTTTCTAGGAATCTCTAGGTCCTCCAGTGCAACTCTGGGGGGCTGCAGACGGGCAGCTCTAGGACGCCCTAGGAAGCAGAGAATCGGGGCCGCGGCTACAGCACGCCATGGCCCCGATCCTCCCTTTTGCTGCCCCCAAAAGAGTGGCAAAATGCTGCTCCTTTCAGGGGTGACAAAAGGGTGCCCTAAGAGCCGGCGTACGGCTCTTTCTCACCCCTTCCAGTGCAGCGCATCAGGACACTGCACCGGGAGAACATCCTGATGCCACATACCATGTGTAATGGCGTGCAGCGTCAAGATGTCGTTGGGCTGGAGTTGGGGCGGCTGGCGTACGGCTGACCCTCCCCATCTCTGCCTTCAGGCTGACCCTTTGGGCCGGTCTGCAGAGGCCTTCTGTGGTTAACTTTGACCAAATGTCGCACTGGAGGACCTAGAGATTCCTAGAAAGGCGTTCTCTTAGGTAAAAATATAGTGGTTTTGTTATTTGCAGGTTTTCCATATTCCTGTGCCCCTAACCCTAGCGAATGTGGAGGGACCATTGTACTGGAAATCCTCTCTGTTATGAGCTTCACCAAAGGACAATGGGTTACAAATCAAATTTTAAAAATGCTATTCTTTCAGTCCTTCCACTTTTAATTTGGACTAAGGGCCTCTACAGATGGCGCTTTGCGCCATCTTGGAGGCAAGGAAGGGGAGGTGCAGCCACACGCTGGCTGCCCCAACCCCTCCCCAAGGATGTTCTGACTGCGCAGCATCTTGACACGCTGCGCCAGAAGGGATGCAGAAGAGCCGTGCAGTGACTCTTGGGGCTGCCTATTTGCTGGCTCTGAAAGGAGCGTCATTTTGGCGCTCTTTTCCAAGGTAGCAAATGGGAGAATTGGGGCTGACGCATCCGGCAGCCTGGGCCTCAATCCTCCGTTTCCCAGGGCGGCCCAGGGATGCCTGTCTGCATCCCCCCTCAGTCTTTGATATTAGAGCAGTGAGGTCTAATCTTCTAACAGCATGCAATACAACAGGGGTAGGTCTTACTGGCACATTTTAGACTGCAACTACCACAAACCACAGTAAACAGAATCAATAACCATGGATTATGGGAGTTGCCAATCCCTGCCAGATGTCAAGTATAACATATGAGGCAAGGTGGCAGTTCACAGATGCAGTTCCAGTCCTTGGTGTAATTTCCTTCTAGTCTACAGAAGTGGGGAACAGATGGTAGTACCACAGAATTATTTGTTTGCTTGACATTTAAAGCAGAGCTTGAATAAAACTATGTGCCTGACATTTAACAGCAGAGCTTGTTGGCTGTGGAATGCTAGGAACCATTGTAAAAAGGAAAATCCTAAACCTTTCCAAGATTTGCATAAAAGCTTAGATGTAATGTATACATTACTTGCTGTGAGGGGATGAGTTTTAATTTCTCCAGCTGGCACAGCTGATCCTTTGTCTTATTATATTGTTTTAATGTATTGTTTTTTAACTCTTTTCTGATTTAATCTTGTTTTAAGGGGTGGGAGGGCAGATTATGGGAGGAGGGAATGTTTTAACTTGTCATGTTTTAAATGCTGTAACCCGCCTCGATTGCCATGCAGAGAGGCGGGCTATAAATAAAACTTATTATTATTTATTATTATTATTACATGGAAAGGTGGGGGAGTGAAACGTATCTTTTAAACCTCAGTTTAGCAGAGGCATCACACATCACACCCATTCAGTATATCTGACCTGGTAGACAAAATGATGATGTCTGCTGGGAGGTGCTGCCCATTAGTGACCTTCACAATGTCTCCCACTGCCACCTATTGAGTCAGGGGCAGGAGTGCAGCAACAAGCATAAAAAAGAGAAAATGAACAAAGACAGAAAGCGAGAGCCCATCCGTACTGTTAATCAGCTAATTCATAAAGGAGGAAAAGTGGAAACAGTGGTATGTGATAATTCTTGGGCACGGTGACCTTTTCTTAGTAACAAGGGAAGTGCCAGGCCTGTGCTACTTGCCAAACAAACATGCTTCAGGAATGGAAGTTGTAAAGTGAACATGAATGCAAAGACATCAGAACATAGACACAAAAAGGAGAAGAAAGGACTGTACCCAAAAAATTAAGAGAGGAAAGGATATCTTCCAGGGACTCAAAGAGACAGGTGAGAAGCAAAGGACAACAGAGATGGACTGATTTGCATTGGGAAATGCACAACTGACGATTTCCTCTTCTCTTTTCTCTCACTGCAACCCACCACTATACCAGAGACCATCTCTACAAAGCCACCAAAATGCATGCAGGAGTCATATGTTACGCAGCAAGCGTGCTCTAGCAGCACATACACATGAGGGAGGGGGGCAAAATTTAGGAGAAGGTCAGAGGCCATCCACCATGTATCCCTGCAAGTTTACAAGCCTTTGCCCCAGCTTTAAATTTTTCATGGTCAGGTGCTGCCAACACCAGTCCAAACAACAGGCAGCTTGCAGATTCATCAGGGGAGGTGACTACCCATTTTGGAGTGAGGCAGTCATCTCCTGCACAACCCATTCTGGTGCAATCCTGAGTACAGGTAATTAAATCCAGTGGGATTTAGCTGGATGGACAATTGTACCCTGAATTGTACCTTGAAGGATCCTGTCACACTAGTTTAATCTAAAACCTTTATGCTTGATTGTTAATTACCTTTATCTAACAAATTACAACAGGAAACCTTTACAGTTACACAAGTTCATTCTTTCCTCAGAAAAGCAAACTCTTTGAAGCATATTTGCTATTAATTCATTTTTATTTGCAATTTCATTTGCCAAACCCCTTCTAGTGTGTTTACATGAGTTTACAGTGGCAGACACATTGTGCAGGCCAGCCTGCTTTTAAGTGAAACAAAATGCGTCCCTTCTCATCTGCCCATTTCAAATAGTCTCCACAAAAGCTGAATGGCAACACTGCATCATAACCTAATCTGATTTGCGGCATTTGCACTATGTCTATACTGTTTACACAGCATGTGGTGTGCAAATCCTATTTTATATCTTTGATTTCACGAGCTGGCTTACTAGCTCTCTTTTTCTCAAGATAAAAGAAATGCATTATTAACTGGTTATCACAAGGTTAAAAAAAGATACTCTGAGATCTAGTGGTTGATCTCTGGGTGAACTGCAGTAGTGAAACCACAAGATTTCTGATTCTCAACTGTTTAATTACAGAAGTAAAGTGACTTTTCCACAGCTGCTCTAAATGATACTACTGAAATGGAGGGCTTCCACTTTGTGGGGGTGCACGCACACCAGGATCTGAGACATACTAAAGTTTTTCTGCTAAACCAATTAAGAACATGCAGTGTCTGTCCTTGCTGACACACTCAAAGATCAAAACTATTAATTGCTAAATCAAACAGTAACAACTTTCCAAAACAACTCAGAAATGCTTCTTACCTCTTTCCACATAATATTCTGCCACATTCCATTTCTTAAAACTGTGGGAGGGAAAAATAAAGAGAAGTGTGGTTATTTTTAAAAAAATCCAAATATTGTCAATTATATGTCAGCATATACAGTATATAGCTGGGGGGGGGACTACATGTGGAGTGGGGTGCAGGAAGGCCAAAGCAAAAGCTGGCCAATTTCCCAAGTGTCAGGTGGGACCCTAGGAAGATAGGCAGATGCCTTTCTATGAGTACAACCACTGTCCACCTGGCACAATATTACCTACTATACTACAATGACTAGCATCTACTCTCCAGGAAGGCATCGTCACAGCCCTAGATACAGGGATAGTCAGTAGTTCCATTACCATTGAAGCAGTTAATCCTCTTTTAGTTCTAGGGCCACTCTTCCTGTAACTGACCTGAGCTGCATGGAAGCTGTCCTGGTAACCAACTGGTGCCCACTTCCAAGCCGTTTCTTGACTACAGCTCACAGCATTTTTTACCAACACAAATGCAGTAATATGAGAGGTCCTGTACAATTTAAAGCAGCTGTAGCAGCAAAATCAAGAGTAGCTTCACCAAACCCACAGCAACAGACCTACTGGCTTCCCCTATACACCTGGAGATTCTTGGGATTGAACCTGGGAACTTTAGCACGCAACCCATGTTCTCAACTCTCTGGACATTATCACACGCGGGTCTCTAGCAACTAGCATCATTCCGGAATGAACGAAAGCAGCATCATTCCGGTATGCTTCTGGTCGTGCAAATGTAATTCCCAGTGAAACCGGCATGCAAAAGAACGGGGATGATGCCGCAATGGGAGGGGGATGGGAGGGGGTTCTCTGTGACGTCGTGTGAACACAGGGGCAAAGGATCCACAATGGGACGGGGATGCGACGGGGATGGGCGGGGTTCTGTGCAACGTCATGTGAACACAGGGGCAAAGGAACCGCAATGGGATGGGGATGCGACAGGGTTCTGTCTGCTTTAGACCCCGTGTGATAACGTCCTCTGAGACAGGTCTCTTTTTCCATTTGAGTCAGCAGTGAGCCTGCAAGAGACCAGATGCTAGGGTGTTTCCAGGTGAGGCCTCTAGCGTGCAAGTGCTCTGCACATTCACAGATTTTTCCACATCTATAACATCCCCATATAGCCTCACCATTTCTTGCATCTTTTTTCTTACTATCCTTTTCTTACTACCATGGAGCAAAAAATGGAAAAATGGCACCATGTCTTTTGGGTAGTAGCACAAGGAGCCCTTCACAGCTCTAGAGACCCTTGATTATTTCACAATGCAGAAATATAATAGAATGAATAAATAAACAAGTTACAAGTGTAGCCTTTCTTGACCCCAGATAAATCCATACTATGAAAACAGAACATTAAAAGAGTGAACTGAATATTGCTGTATGCTGTACCTATTGGGGTTGATAGACAAATAACACTTGTGCTGCCCAGTATTGTAAATGTTGACACTATTGTATGTTTTACTTTTTAATAATGGAGCTTGCAATACTTATGTAAATTAGTGTACAGATTATGGTCTCAGTAAACTAACATGGAAAAATATCACTTGGGAAAATTGATCTAAATAAACCAAAGTGGCTCATATAAGTATATTCTCTTCCATGTAATTAAGCATGGTGTTTATACTCCAGGCAAGCACAGTGAGACCATTGCTTTTGATGGCTCCAACCCAGCTGATGTCTCCTTGAACCTGCATGAACACAGGGAATGGCACTGAGTCAAGCTAATAGCTTGAATCCCTCCACTGCAGTAAACTATTTCTCATTTTTATTTAATTAAAACTGAATCAGCCATTGCCTGTGACAATAAAACAAATAAAACAAAGGAACAGGAATTCAAAAGCAAACACTTAATAGATAGACTGAAACAAGATGTGTCAAGATATCACAAAAGTCATCCTGAAAAGTGTATAATGTAGATTACAGACCCCCTTACCACAGCTTAATTCCTTTATATCAGGACTGTTTATAAAATGAGACAAAAGAGAAAATCCACAATGATGACTAATTGCCACCAGGTGGCATTTTAAAAAAAATCACACTCTTTCTCAATGCATCTTTGGGAACTGCATTATTAGAACTTATTCATGAATCGTGAGTTATTAAAATAAAAAGTATTCATTCTCTAGACAAGCCAAGATTTTTCCAGTTCCATATTCTGTTTCAAAGATGTTAAAACAAAATCTTACCTATTGTTTTCTTTTTGTTCACGGTGCTGTCTGCTTTGTGTCTTTTCTATTAGGGAAATCAAAATACAAACATTAGGTTGGAGTTGAGTTGGGGAAGGAAAAACATCAAGAAAAGTGATCTGCCTGTTGAAAGCTACAGCAAAAACATAGACTCAGAGAGTTGGAAAAGACAAGGACCATTCAGTCTAACCCCTGCCATGCAGGAGCATACAGTCAAAGCACTCCTGACAGATGGCCATCCAGCCTCTGTTCAAAAACTTCCAAAGAAGGTAACTCCATCATACTCTGAGGGAGCATGTTCCACTGTCAAATAACTATTCCCATCAGGAAATTCCTCCTGAGATTTAGGTGGAATCTCTTTTCCTGTAGTTTGAATCCACCGCTCTGTGTCCTACTCTCTGGAGCAGCAGAAAACAAGCTTGCTCCTTTCTAAATATGACATCCATTCTAAATACGACAAGGAGCCCTGGTGGCGCAGTGGTTAAATGCCTGTACTGCAGCCACTCATTCACAGTTGCAAGGTTGTGAGTTCAATACCAGCCAGGGGCTCAAGGTCAACTCAGGCTTGCATCCTTTCAAGGTCACTAAAATGAGTACCCAGCTTGTTGGGGGCAATTAGCTTACACTTTGTAAACCACTTAGGGAGTGCTTAAATGCACTGACAAGCAGTATAGAAATGTACTTGCTATTGCTATTGCTATCCCTTCAAATATTTAAACAGGGCTATCATGTCACCCCTTAACCTTCCCTTCTTCAGGCTAAACATAGCCAGCTCCCTAAACTGCTCATAAATCAGCAGAAAGCCTGTTCTATGGTGTTTTGAGGGTGTGGCATTTTTTTGCAGCACACAACAGAATGAACTTGACATTTGTGTTAAGTTTGATGTCAAACAGTTTTTTTAGCTCTCATATGTAATAAATACCAAATGGATCTTCATATTAAAATAGTGCTTTCCTTGTAGCACTGTATGAGGTTAGTCACTATTGTTATTCCTGCATTATAGATGATTAATATGCTGGACTGGGCCTTGGAAGATCCTGGTTCAAGTACCCACTGAGACATAAAACTATACAGGGCAGAAGTAGCTTATGGTTTCATTGGGGATGAGTGCCCCAATCTACCCCTACTTGGATCACAAGCTAAAATGTAAACAGCACTGCACAGAGTGGAGTAGAGCTAACATGGCATAGTGTTTTGAGCGTTGGACTGCAAATCTGGAAACCTGGGTTCAATTCTCCAGTCAGCCAGGAAATCCACTCACTGAGTGACCTTGGGCAAATCACACGCTCTCAGCCTCAGGGGAAGGCAATGTCTCTGAACAAATCTTGCCAAGAAAACGCCATGATAGGTTCACTTAGGGTCACTAAAGAACTTGAAGGCACACAACAGCAACAACATTACAGGGAGGCTAAAATGGTCCCTCCTTGCTGTCCTTCCATCAGCAGGCAAAGACTTTTTTATTCTGATAGGCTTTTTGAATGGAAGGCTTTTAAAGAAATGGCTTGTAAAAGGCTGCAGTCTTGTTTTAAATGACATTGTTTTAACAGCTTTGTAATCTTTTCAAGTGTTGTTTGAAATTGTTTTGATATCATTAACAGTTTAATTTTATTAAAATGTTAACTTCTTGTATGTTTAAAACTATATTGCAATCATTTTAATTTATAAGCTGCCTTGAGTCCCAATCTTGGAGAAAAAGCAGGGTATCAGTAAAGATGATCATTATAATAATAATGTGTTCTGCTCATTTTAAGCCAGAATTCTATTGGCAACACACACTTGCATAACCAACTAGTCACATGAAGAATCTGACTTTTTAATGTCTTGTGTGAGAATGTCTCCATGAACAAACATTGCCCCAGATTGTACAACAGCTTGCAGCACCCCTGAAAAGGCACACAGGTACAACTGGGCCTTCCTCCAACCAGTTAGCCACCTAAATTTGCTCAGAATCTTGCAGGGTCGTGCTACTCTACAGGATCTAATGCTTAGTGTGCATAGTGCTTTCAAGACCAAACTTTATTTATCTGCATTAGTATTCATTTACTTGACAAGTGAATAATATTTGTATTTTACAGATTGGAACTACAGTAATTCTAAGATGTAGTGCTTAGAGTTAGTAAAGAAAGGTCTTTAATAGTCAACAGTATGAAGTCCATTTTCCATATCCCAAGTTAAACATCTACAGAGACATTGGGCCTTTGCAGACTGCCAGAAATAGTGCACATTAAATTGAGGCACTGCCCTGGCTCAGTGCTAGGGAATCATGGGAACTGTAATTTATTGTGGCACCAGAGCTCTCTGACAGAGAAGGCTCAATGTCCCAGAAAAAAATACAATTCCCATGACTCCCTAGCACTGAGCCAGAGCAGTGCCTCAATTTAATGTGCACTATTTCTGGCAGTCTGCAAAAGCCCATTGTGGACTATTTCTGGTCTACATCTATAGCATACAAACATTTCCCATTTGTTCCTGTTAGTTGTTGCTGTTATTTTAATTATTTATATCCTGTCTTTCTTCCAGTAATGAGACTCAAGGCAGCTGACAACATATTTAAAACAATACAAATTAAAAATAATACAAAAAGCATTAATAAAAGTATAAATATAAGATTTTAAAAACAAATAATTTATAAAGTTAAAATATTACAAATATTAAAATTAATTAAAAAGGCTATATAGATACCCTAAAAAAAAAAAAGCAGCAGACAACATTAAAAGCCCAACCATAGTCAGTTTGTGAAAGCCTGTTAGCACAAAAATGTTTTGTCCTCCCAACAGGAGAGCAAGGATGGAGCCATCCTAACCTCCCTAGCGAGAAAGTTTCAAAGACTGGGAGCAGCCACAGAGAAGGCTTCCTCCCTTTTCCCCATGAAATGAGCCTAAGAAGGGGGTGGGACAGAGAGAAGGGCCTCTCCAGACAATCTAATGGGCTCATAATGTTCAGTCTACAATATCTTTAACTGAGGAATGTCTCTGAGTGACATTTAATGCCCTGTTCATTACTTTGGCTATGCATTTCAGATACAAACACACAAACACCAAAAACAAGGTTGTGCCAGTAACTCCAAATATGTGCAGACACAATGGAGCCTTTACTGCAAGTTTCTGAAAGGTCATGTTATTTCAATGGTACAATATCATTTGTGTTCAATTTTGAAAAAGGGAGTGTAAGGGTCTGGCTCAAAACAAAGAAGAAATGCTATGCCTTCCAAGAAATACCAAATGAATTAGGCCAGGATCCAAAGGGGTACACCAGGAGCTTTTGCACACAGAGCACATCTTCCAAAGCCCTTCTTTTCAAAAGAGCAACCACCCACACACCATCTCACAATTCATTCCCAGACTCAGGTGACCTCTAAGAGGAGTCTGCACTACAGTATAAGCAGCTCAAGTCCTGAAAGTAAAAGCGGCACAATTTGGCTACTTTCTGTACGGGTTAATCTTGTGTTAATGCTCATTAACCCCGATGTGTCTGAAAACAATCCCACTTTTGCAGATTTTCCCCGGGATGTAAACCCTGTTTCTGCACGGGATTTGGGCACTTTATCTCCTGAGTGATAAACTCCATAGGGGAAAGGGTATTTAAAGACCAGGAAAGATGTAATTGGTCTCATTTTGAGGTGGCCAACTTGGCCATAATCCAACCCAGAAAACCAATACCCTGGGTAATGTTAAATTTATCACAGGGGCACCATTAGATGTGACAAATGACTCAGCTAGGGAACTTGAGCTAACTTTGGCTTTACCTTGGACATTATTGCTGTATCGAGCCAGATATCTGCAAGACACCAATAAACCATTGTACCTGTGACTACAGTCTAATCTGCACTGCAGAAATAATTATCTGTATTTTTCTCCATATAAGACGCTCCGGCATATAAGACGCACCTAATTTTAAAGGAGGAAAATCTAGGAAAAAAAGATTCTTAACCAAATACAGTGGTACCTCTACTTACGAAATTAATCCGTTCCGCGGGTGGAAGGAGGCCTCCCTTTAGCTGCGTCCTCGATGCTTCAATGGGCTTCTCCTGGGATCGGAGGACATCCTCCGACCCCAGGAGGAGTCCATTGAAGCACCCAGGACGCGGGGGCCTCTTTCCACCCCCTTTTCCTGGGTGGTTCAATGGGATCCTCCTGGGATGGGAGGACGTCCTCCGACCCCAAGAGGATCCCATTGAACCACCCAGGAAAAGGGGGCCTCTTTCCACCCCCTTTTCCTGGGTGGTTCAATGGGCTCCTCCTGGGATGGGAGGACGTCCTCCGACCCCAGGAGGATCCCATTGAACCACCCAGGAAAAGGGGGCCTCTTTCCACCCCCTTTTCCTGGGTGGTTCAATGGGCTCCTCCTGGGATGGGAGGACGTCCTCCGACCCCAGGAGGAGCCCACTGAAGCACTCAGGAAAAGGGGGCCTCTTTCCACCCCCTTTTCCTGGGTGGTTTAATGGGATCCTTCTGGGATGGGAGGATCCCATTCAACCACCCAGGAAAAGGGGGCCTCTTTCCACCCCCGTCCTGGGTGCTTCAATGGGCTCTTCCTGGGATGGGAGGAGCCCATTGAACCACCGAGGCTGCGGCTGAAAGGAGGCCTCTTTCACCTTATAAGGCGCACCAACTTCCTCACCCTCGTTTTGGGGAAGAAAAAGTGTGTCTTATATGGCGAAAAATACGGTAGTTTGACACCACTTTAACTGCAATGACTCAGTACTATGGAATTTTGAGATTTAGTAGTTTTGTGAGATATTTAACCTTCTCTGTCAGAGAGCTCTGGTGCCACAACAAACTACCGTACAAATCCCAGGATTCCATTGCCATGGCAGTTAAAGTGTTGTCAAACTGCATTATTTCTGCAGTGCAGATTAGACCAACTTTTCATTCTGACAAACCTGAGTTGGGTTGGCAACTAAATCTGAGATGACTGGGAACTAAGTAGATCAGGATCCTGCAATCATTTTATCAGGAAAGAAATTATCAGGGACAGGTCCCAGCCCTTGAGGTCATTAGGTCCCTAACAGAGATGCTGGGCAAAGAGCTCCATCCAACACTTGACTGGGAACTGGGCATCACTCTTCTCTTCCTCTTCTCCACACAGGAAAGTTGGAGGAGGAGTGCAGTTGCAGAGGAATCACTGCTGTTATCACCATTCACTGACCACTTACAACTAAATTACAAATTGCATTAAATGTGTAGCCTGCAGTTAAGGTCATTGCTTTTCACACTAAAGGAAGCATATGTGGCGTGGATCTAAACTGGGACCAGTGTGTATGAGCTTTTTGAATTCAAAAATTCCTACAAATGCAGGCATTTTAAAAAGGGAGAGGCAATCCATTGAGTTGTTTTATTTTGTAAACCCTGAAGTCTCTCAAGAGGATATTTTTAGATAAAAAGATTTATGTCTTTCCCTACTGTGCACTTGTTTGGACTGGGGTTATGCATGCTTACTTCAGAAGAGCAGTGTGGGCTACCCTACCTCATTTTTCCAGCAGGATGCATCCATAGAATTTTTTTAGAAGTAGAAGTGGTCCAAAGATCACTTCAGTTATTTTTAAAGGCTATTGTGAGCTATTTTTAGGTGTGAGGAGACCATTGTAACAATTAAATGAGTACTTGTAGTCCCTGAAGACTTCTAGAAGCATAATTCTCCATTTTGGCTGAAGAGCCAGTGTGATGTAGTGGCTAGACTGTTGCACCAGAACTCATAGAATCATAGAGTTGGAAGAGACCACAAGGGCCATCCAGTCCAACCCCCAGCCATGCAGGAACTCAAAATCAAAGCATCCCCGACAGATAGCCATCCAGCCTCCGCTTAAAGATCTCCAAAGAAGGAGACTCCACCACTCTCCGAGGGAGGACTCCATCAGATCTGAACTACAACTCTGGATATCAGGGTTCAAATCCCCACTCAGCCATGGAAACCCACTTGATGACCTTGGGCAAGTCACATTCTCTCAGTTTTAGAGAAAGGCAATTGCAAACCCCTTCTGTACAAATCTAGCCAAGAAAATGAGAGGATAGGACTGCCATAAGTCAGAGTCAACCCAAACGACAAGGAATCATTCCCAGTTTACATACTGAGTACAGCATAGAGTCTGAAATTAAAGTAAGCTAAGAGGGAGAGTTCTGAGAAAGATTGTTGGCCTATTTTCTCAAGATCTTGAAGATATACTTACATAGTCTTCTATAATTTCCTTGATGCCAGCAACTGTGAGAATGAATATCAATGGCACCAAGGTGGTGTATCTTCCCGTTGGAGAGACATCTGGAATTTGCTGAAAAATGGAGGAAAGTTTTCTAAGATACTAGAAAACAATGTGGGTTTTATACTATGAATGTATTGGGAAGTACAAGGTGTGCACAAATGCCCTACATTATTTGTTGAAGAAATAGCAGTTTTGGGATGGGAGGATGAAGCCACCCCTGCCAAAGACACATTGGGGCCGCAGCAAATACATGCCACAGCTCCAATCCGCCCTGAACCCATCCCAAATAGGCATGGAAAGGACTGCCTTTTCCAGCCCCATCACAGCCCCAGAGTAAACACCATGCCCCAGAGTAAATGTCATGCCATCAGAGCAACCAGACAGCTTCTGGACAATTTCTGGGCACTTCGAAACACATGGTATATAAACACTGCGCTCCAAGACTCACAGAAGCAGGCTTTAATAGGCCGTCTGTTTCGGCCCTAAGAGTGAAAAAAAATGACACAGAGTAGGTGTGTAATACTTTTTCTCTTGCTATTTCTCCAACCCAAATTTTGTTCCATCCTGGTGCTTCCCCTCCCCCCACCCCGCAATATGAGGTTCCAAATGCAGATGAATAGGGCACAGCAGGATAATGTAGTGCAGAGAATTACAGGCGAAGGCTTAAACAAATTGTCCCTTCCAATGCTTCTCTAAATTCTCCTTTCTAAAACTTAGAGCAGTAGCAGAACTCCCATATACACACATTTGACATAAGGTGTCACTAGGCCATGAGAATGCAACCTAATCTGGAGATAAATTGGTAAGGAATTATATAAAGTATATGACGTATAAAATGAGGCTCATATAGGCTCATATACAGTGGGCTCTTGGTGTCCCCTGGGGTTTGGTTCCAGGACCCCTTGTGGATACCAAAATCCGTGGATGTCCTCAGGCTTCAGAAATCTCTTTACACCAGCCTTTCTGAACCATGGATCCCCAGACAGTATAAGACTATCATTCTTATCAATTCCAGCCAGCACTGCTAATGACAGAGATGATGGGAAATGTAGTCTGGGGCTCACAGTTAGAAAAGGCTATGTTAGACACAGAAAGGGGGAATACAACTTTGGCCACTGCTATTGGCAAGCAGTAATAAATCCTTTGAATAAATGTTGCAAATGCAGTTTGCCCTACTTGCTTTGCTAGACCAGCATAGGAACGCTTGTTGGATTTGAGATGCAGAACATACAACATCTGGGTCTAGATTTAGTTTATGAGGCTACTCTCTTTTCTGGTCTAGCACCGATGCTATTTCACATGACAATAGGTAGGAAGTTTTAAACATTTATATGGTTCACTGTCAGTTGTTTACAAGCTGACAGTCTCCAAATCTGTTGGACTACAACACCCATCACCTTGCCAGGTGGTTAGGGATGGTGAAGATGGCAGCACAACACATCAAGGAGACTTCATCTTGGAGAAGACTACTCTACATATTACAATCAGTTTGCCAGTACCTTGGTTAAGTTTCAGATAAATGCACAAATGAATCATCCTCATGGATTCTTTTGGAACAATCAGCATCAGATGTTATGATGACCCTTACGTGTCTGCAGCTTTAGCATTGCTATAACAGTATGTACTCCAAGATCATTCTCTTGTCATCACTATACTAAACAGTGTGTGGTCATTATAATTTACCAGCAGAGACATACCTGCAGTAAGGCAATGAAGAGGAAGAAAGCATTTGCAGCTTTTCTGATCTGCTCATACAAGAATCGAGGTAGAAATGTCACCACGCTGTACTTGGCTGTGCTGTGAATTTTCAGAAACAGAAGAAAGAATTTGTTTAAAATGGAATTTTAAAAACCTGTATCAGCTAGCTTAACATTAAATTAAACCAGAGAGCTGGAGCCAGAGAAGTGGAGAATTATTTAAAATCAATACAATGTGAACCGCAATCTTCTACTCTTCGGTAGCTTTTCTCCATTTATACTTCTACTCTTGGTTTGTTCTCTTTCCTGCTTTCTTACCTGTCTCAGACTTTCTCCAGACTTGCCAACTCTCAGAACTGAAACCAGATGAGACTTTAGAAAAAATCACTATTATGAGCAGTACTAGGCCCAGGGGAAGCAAGGGTACCCTGAAGAAAGCACAAAGATCATAGTGCCTGTTTATTGAGAGGTAGAATTGGCATAAGAAGAAAACCATTTTGTCCTCCTAGCCTTTCTAATCCTTTTTTTAAAGTGTATTTTTGCTTAAAGCTTTTTAAAGAGTTGCACTGCTATTGTCTTCTGCTCCTCTGTTTACTTTGGCATTATGCCATGACTGTTCAAATTGTTTTTAATGGCTTATTATTGGATCATTATACATTTTTTAATGATTTTAACCTCTATTTCACAAAATACTCAAAGAAATCTGTTACTGGTAAGTATAGAAATGTAGTAGCTTGGTTAGATAGTGTTAGTTAGTTACTCTTCCACACTGCAGAAAGAAAGCAGTTTGACACTACTTTAACTGTCATGGACTCCATCCTGTAGAATCTTGGTATTGCAATGCCCGACCAAACTACAAATCTCAGGATTTTTTAGGGCAGTCATGACAGTGCTTTATCTAATAACTCTTTATATCTGCAGTGTGGACATGCTCCTGGTTAAATAGTAAGATAATACCCTACCTAGACTATTGACTGGGACAGGTTACAGGGAAAACAAATCCCTTGTTACAACAGCTCCACCACTCTGTTTCTGGGAAAAATTCAAAAGTACTGTTGATGATGAGGATGATGGTATTTATTTATATCCCACTTTTTACCTAAAATTCCCCAAAGCAGCTCACAATTTAAAACAATAATGCAATTAAAAACATATTAAAGGTTAGCATCAAAACAGAATTAAACTATTACAGTATTAAAACAAATCACACAATAAAATAATAAAATGCAATTTTAAAAAGACACACACTTTTAAAAACAGTTAAAACAATATAGCACCCCTTAGCCTGGTCTTTGAAAAAAGAGTTTTAGCCTGCAAACAGAGGGATAACAAGGAAGGAGTCATTCTGGACACCCTGGGAAGGGAATTCCAGATTTTAGATTTTGACTCATAAAGCCCTATATATATGTCTTGGGTCCAAGCTATATGAAGATTTTTTTTCCCTACAGTCGGGCCTCCACATCCATGAATTATTTATCCATAGATTCAACCATCCATGGCTTGAAAATATTCTTTAAAACTAAAACATCAAAAAAACAAAAAACTGATTTTGCCATTTTATATAAGAGACACCATTTTACTGCACCACTGTATTTAATGGGACTTGAGCATCCACGGATTTTGGTATCCACAAGGGGTCCTGGAACCAAACCCCAGGGGACACCAAGAGCCCACTGTATATGAGCCTATATGAGCCTCATTTTATACGTCATATACTTTATATAATTCCTTACCAAAGAAAAGGAATCTTAATCATAAGTAACAATCATGGTCAGCTTGAGTCTGCATAGTATAGTGGTATGAGTATTGGACTAGGACACTGGGAGACCAGGGTTTGAATCCCAGCTCGGCCATGGAAACCTTCTGGATGACCTTGGGCAAGTCACACATTCTCAGAAGAAAGCATGGGGGAACCTTCTCTGAACAAATTCTGCCAAGGAAAGCCCGTGAGAGGTAAGCTTTAGGGTCACCATAAGTTGGAAACTATTTGAAGGCTCACAACAACAACAACAACAACAACAACAACAGGTCACCTTACTGCAACAAAAAGGGTGGGTTACCTTTTGTTGTCAGATGTAGTTCCTATTCATGTTGCCTTCTAGAAAATCTCATTATAACCTGACTTTGACATGAGTCGATAGCTTCTCTGCTTATCAGTGTTCTGCTCATCAGATCTATTCAGAAACTTGCTGGCCTGGCTGGGCCATTATCCATGACAAAGATATGGGACAGACTGCCCTATTATGCCCCCTTGACCTCATTCTCCTGCACTATATTCCTCTTATGCTCCAATTCTCATTTCTCTGCTTCCTTTGCTGCTCCTCTACTGTTCTTGCCTTGAGGATTTCTTCGGTTCATGCTCAGAATTTGGAAAGTTAATTTTTAAAATAACTACTTGCAGTTATAGATTCACATTCTTGCTGAAGTGGCAAGTTGCCATTTTAGTTCCAAGTTTTATAACATATTCTTTACTTTCTTTTATCTCAAAAATAACTTTAAAATTACTTTTATTTATTTTTTAAAAAAGACTGAATGTTTTCATTCACAGCATAAGGCACTACACAAGCTAACAATATTCCCCCAACAGCCTTTAGTGAGGCCACACACCCATGACTATAAAAAGTAAACGTTTACAATTGTGACGCAAAATGAGTGAAATTATCACTCATTACATTGCAATCATAATGCAGCTTATGAAAAAAGGAGGAGTAAATTATTTGTAACTAGTTATTTCCAAGCTCTGTTATTGCCTGATCTTCTTTCTTTCTTTACACTATTCTCCATGGTCCAAACACACTGCAGAAAGAATCTAGTTTGAGAAGGCTTTACCTGTCCTGGCTCAATGCTAGGGAATTCTGGGAACTGTAGTTTTGTGAGACATTTAACCTTTTCTGTCAGAAAGCTCTGGTGCTACAATAAACTACAATTCCCAGGATTCGCTAGCACTGAGGCAGGGCTGTTAAAGCGGTCTCAAACTGGATTAGTTCTGCAGTGTGTTTTGGACCTATGTTTCATAGCTATGTGGGATGTGAGCAGTTCAACTTGAAACCCAGGACAAGAGTAGTACTGCCAGTGGCAAGTGACAATGTTTGTCACTGGCAAAAACAAGCAGCTACCTTCACTTTATATATTTATTCATTTAAAATATTTATATTTCCTCCTTCCCATCAATCAAAAGGGCCCTCAAGGTGAGCAATCATATAGTACAGTAAAATCATTAATATAAAATGCAGTCCACAAAATGATTCCGTTGCAACAAACTTCAGAGTCCATTCAAAATTAATGATGAGGGGGCAGGGAGAAGGAAAAGCATCCAATGTCTTAAAAGGGAGCCTGGCAAATGAAAAGGGAAAGCCCCTCCAGAAATGAGGTGATGTGAACAAAAAAAAAGGCCTTGCCTGTTGATTTCACTCCAGAAGGCAAGGGCATTCTGATGAAAGAATCTGAAGAAAATATTTTGCAAGCTGCCCTGCCTGTACACTAAGAAGGGAAAGGATTTCTTTATGTTGTTGTTGTTGAGGTTAAGTATCTTCAAGTCATTTCTGACTTATGGTGACCCTATGACAGGGTTTTCTTGGCAAGATTTGTTCGGAGGAGGTTTAACATTGTCTTCCCCTGAAGCTGAGAGAATATGACTTGCCCAAGGTCATCCAGTGGGTTTTGTGGCTCAGCTGGGAATCGAATCTGTCTCCAGAATCATAGTCCAACACTCAAACCACTACACCACGCTGGCTCTCATTAAAATCTGAAAAATATCTTCTTTACTTAACATATTAATTTGCTGCTTCTCGACGGAAACCTGCTCAAAGTGGTTCACAGCAAGGATTACCTTATATTTCAGTACCATGGACAGTTCCCCAAAAATTCACTTCAGATCCTTTGTCTTGTATTATATACCCAGCATAATATGTGAAAGAAAATACCATCCCCATGTTAAGTTCTCCCAGGGCTTGTCTCTGTTAGCCCTATAGCCCAAATTCCCCACAGGCTAGCCACATGGTGTTTACACCACACAGTCCCAAAAACCCAAATCAGGTTCAGCTGTTTACAAAACACCTGGAACTGATTCAGGGTTTCCCTCCATGGTCTTGAATTTTAAAAAATTACACTTTGCTCTGGGTTTTCTCAAAAATATGGAATAAAATGCAGCAATGACAGGCGGTGATAGGTGACTACCGGTCCCTGCTCTGCGGATGCGATTTGCTCTGGGCTTATCTGAGGTCAGCATGAGGTTGGACAACTAGACAAACTTGTCAAAGAAGAAACCTTTACCTTTATCTTTTTACTTGCCATGAAGGCTGTACACTGCCTCCTGTATGAGAGACTGTATTCCTACAAAGCCTAATTGTTCAGGAATAAAAGCTGTAGACTTTGATTGTTCTCTTCACCTTCTTCTGAGCTGCCCATAGTCAACTAGCTGATCACCACATAAAAGAATACTGGATAAGATAGACTTTGGTCTAATTAAACATGACGCTTCTTATTTTTTTATGTTTCTATATCATTGGTCTCTGCTATTGATGATAAAGCTGCTCACACAATTGCTTCTGCATGTTATGAGAGAGAGGCAGAGAACTCACTGCTTCACGCACAGAAGACATAATTCTGGACTTGAGGACAATATGAATATGTTGGAAAAAGCAAGTAATCTTCTAATGACATTTTCAAAATGCATATTTTACAAGCAACATGATTCTCCTGAAATAATCCCCAAGTAATTATACAGCATGCCTATCCTTCTCTAATATTGCCTTAGTTGCAACCGCCTTAAAAACCCAAAGGCATTCACATATCCAGTCTCCACTATCGGAAAAATACCCAAGGGTTATTCTCACTTGAATAAGCTCACGAAAAACATAAAAAATGTGAAAGAAGCCATAAAAGATCTGCTGACTTCAATAATTCCTGGTTATAAACACAATATTTGTTGGAATGTAAACATGTTCACTCCATACATCTGAGGAAGTACACCAAGTCTACAAAGGTGCTAGAAGAACCTGCTGCATGCTGGTATTCAAGACTAACATGGCCATGTCTTTGATCAGTACATGTGATTCCTGGTTGTAAAGATTGTTGCTGGAGCATGCAAACAAGACCACAATGCAGTTGCAAACATGTCACACTGGCTCATATGACTTGGGCTTCCATTCGAACTTTCTGGGCTACTACAGCTACAGTCTTCATCTAACCTTGAATGCTGGGCATTCTCACTAATGGTCAATGAATCTGATGCATTAAAGGCAATAAATCCAGTGTATTTTACTATTAGTCCTCTTATAGGTGCTCCAAGTAGAACAGGAACTCTGATGGTGTCAAATTCTATGGGAGCCAAACTTTAGTTTAGTTTAGTTTAGTTTGAAGCAGTTGTTGAAGGTATGGCTTCAAAATTCAGATGGTTTTGCCACTCCTGCAGCATCAGATCTACTGGCCACTCTTGTGTTTTTGTTGTTATAGTAGTAGTTGTACATCATATTTATTTATTTATTTATTTATTTATTTTTGGTATCTTTACAATTTTTTATTTTTTTATTTTTTTTTATTAAACAATTTATTAATTAAAAACAACAGCATACACACATATTTATACACATACACATTGGGAGATTTACAAAAAAAAACCCTTAAATGCATTTCATATTTTATACACACTCAAATTGGGGTATGTTCTAGTATCTCATTTAATTCGTCTACATCCAACATATATTCGACATACACTCCTTTACCTCTTTCTTTCCTCCTCTTCAACTTCCCCTTACTTTCTTTAACTTTCTAATCTTCTATCCCTCAACCTTTCCTCTTCATCCGTCTCTCTACTCAATTTCTCTTCCCCTTCCTTTCCTCTCCTTTCATCCAACATCCTTGTACATCATATTTATATCATTACCGTATATTTTTACATCATTCATAGTACAATTTCAAAATAATAATGTCTCTCTAACCTTAATACTCATACTAATGGTCACAATGATCTCAACCAGATTAATGTTTATGGCTCTATAATTACTCTACTATGAACTCAGTATTATTAATAAATCACTAAAGCTAATAATGAATAAAACGAGTCCTTTTAATTTTAATTAACTATTATACATCATTAAATAAAATCTAGTTCCTAAGCTTTCCAGTCTTGGGTTATTTACATCTTTAACTGTCCCTCAGTCCATAACCTCTTTCCAAACAATCTCTCTATTGAAATGTTAATTTGTTAATTGATCATATCTCTTCTCTTTTCTGTTCCAATATTTTAATTTTAGTCTTGGAAAATTGCTGTTAACCTCCCCCATTTATTTTCCTATAATGGCTTTACATATTGCTAGTCTGCATTGTATTTCTTCAGTAAGCTTTTGTCCAATATTACTGAGGCCATCCGCACTGCAGAAATAATTCAGTTTGGCACCACTTTGACAGCCATGGCTCAATATTGTGGAATTCTGGGGATTGTAATTTGTTGTAGCACCACAGCTCTCTGACAGAGAAGGCCTTACAAAACTCAAATATCCCAAATAATTTCAAAAGCCAATTGTCTTCTGAGAGCATCTCCATACCTTTCAACATTCTAGCATATACAATTCTTGACACTGAGATCATGTATAACACAATTCTCCATAATTTCTTTTCTGATTTGTCACCCAAGGGGTATAACATATTCAATAAATATATTTCTGTCTTCATAAGATAATATTTAGAGTCTTGGTTTTAAGTGTGTGAATATTTTTCCAAAACTTTTTTGCTTTGTCACATTGCCACCAAGTGTGGAAGAATGTCCCTTTAGTTTTCCAACACTTCCAACACACATCATTCATATTCTCTCACATTTTTGCTAATCTATCTGGTGTCAGATGCCATCTAAATAGCATTTTGAAGTAGTTTTCCTTTATGATACGACTTCTTGTAAAGTCAAATGTTTACCTCAATATTTTCCCTAATGCTCCAGTTGTATAGTTGACCCCATATTTTGGGCCCAGATGTTCACATTTTTGTTAATTCTTTCTTCTTCCATTTCTAATTTCAAAATCATGTTATAAACCTTTGCTATCCTATGTTTATTTCTGCTTTTAATTGTTTTTTCCAATTCTATTTATCTTCTATTCCTTTTAATTTCATATCTTTCCAAAATTTTCATGCAACAGATGATAGAGAAACCAATGGCATTCTATATTTTCTGTTGTTAAATCCTCTCTTGATTTCATTTGCTTTCCCTCTTGTATCTTTAGTATTTCTCTGTACGTCAACCATTCTCCTTTATGTAAAGTTGCTCTTTTATGAAAAGCTTCACGTTTTGAGATCCACAGAGGGATTTTTGGACACAGCTATTTTTATATTTCAACCAGACTCTTAAAAGTGATCTTCAAATAAAGTGATTGTTAAATTCCTTGTCTGTTGTAACCTTATCATACTACATAACAGCATGACGTCCAAAAGATCAAATTAGAGTGCTCTAATGTTAACAATCTCTTATTCCTTAATGTAATCCATTCCACCAACCAATGGAGACAAGTGGCGTGGAAATATAGTTTCAAGTCAAGCAATACTTGAATATAAATAAAAACTATTATTATTATTATTATTATTATTATTATTATTATACTAAACATCCTCCATTTCTTGCATCTTGTAATGTCTTCCATCTGATTCTGTGCTTCTTCATTGCACAAATGAATTTGGAAAGGTCTTTGTTCCATTATTGAAAGGGACTGTCATTGGAAATTACTGGGGCATTTTGAAAAAGGAACATCATCTTGGGCAATATAATTATCTTAATGGCCAATATCTTACTGAGAAGGGGCATATTTATTTGGAGTAGTTCTTCAATTTGATTCCAAATTTTAGTGTAATTGTTCATGAATAAATCTGCATTATGTTTTGTTAATATAATTCCTAAATATTTTACTTTCTTCTTGACGTTCAAGTTCAATAACTGTCAATTGCAATTCCTATCTGATCTTAGAAGCTAAGCAAGGTCAGCTCTGATTAGTACTTGGATGGGAAACCACCAATGAATACCAGGTGCTGTAGACTATATTTCAGCACAAGAAACTGGAAAAATAACCTCTGAGCATTCCTTGCCTAAAACTCAATGAAATTTATAGAGTCGTCATAGGTCAACAGGCATGTTGAAGGCACATACAAACACATACACACATCTCCTAATGCTCATATAGTTTCTGAATAATAGAAATACTACTTCTGGAATTAATAAATAAAATAATAGGTCCTCATAACATTTAATACAGAACAGAACACAGAGAAACAGAATGGTTCCCAATTTGCAAAGAGGTCAGACAAGATTACATCTTATCACCCTAGCTATTTAACGTATATGCAGAACATATTGTAAGAAAAGCGGGCTTGGACACAGAAGGAGGAGTGATAATAAGAGGAAGGAATATCAACAATCTAAGATACACAGATGACACCATAATACTAGCAAAAAACCTCACAAAACTGGGACAACTACTAAAGAAGATCAAGAAAGAAAGTGCAAAGGCAGGCTTACTCTTGAATATAAAGGGGGGGGGGAGGGGAATGATCATGGAGAATCTACACAAATTCAGCCTAGACAATGAAGACATAGAAATAGTGAAAGAGTTTCTATACCTGGGATCAAACACTGATAGGAATGGGGACTGAAGCCAGGAAATCAGAAGAAGACTAAGAATGGGGAGGGAGGCTATGAAATAACTAGAAAAGATCCTAAAATGCAAAGATATACTACTCAGCACAAAAGCTGGAATCCTACAAGCCAGTGTATTCCCTATTACCATGTATGGATGTGAGAACTGGACAGTTAAAAAAGATGATAGGAAGAAAATCAATGCATTCGAGTGGTGCAGGAGAAGAGTGCTGAGGATCCCGTAGATAACCCAAAAGACCAACAAATGAATCCTAGAGCAGATCAAGCCTGAAATCTTCCTGGAAGCCAAAAGGTGACAAAACTGAGGGTGTTGTACTTCAGACACATCATGAGAAGGCATGACTCATTGGAAAAAATAATAATGCTAAGAAAGGTGGAGGGAAGTAGAAAGAGAGGAAAGACTCATAGAGGATGGACTCTATTAAGGAACTAAGCAGAGCAGTGAAAGACAGGGAGTCTTGGAGATGTCTCATCCACAGGGTTACCATGGGTCGAGATCAACTCAAGGGTGGTTAACAACAAATCTCCCTTTATGAGCCAAGTAGAACTCTAAGATCATCCAGAAGGTCCTTTTCTCTATCCCATCAACCTCTCAGACTTGTTTGGTGAGAACAAGGGAGAAGGCCTTCTTGGTGGCTACTCTCAGACTTTGGAACTCCCTCCCTAGAGAGGCCAGGATGGCCCCATCCCTGCTCTCCTTTCATGGCAGGTAAAAACATTTTTGTGCCATCAGGCTTTTTCATACTGATAAGAGTTGGGCTTTTAAATGCTGTGCAATTCAGATTTTAAGCTTTGTATAGGGTTTTTAAATACATTTTACTATTTTAATGTTTAATGGTTTTAACTTTATACTTTGTTTAATGGTTTTTTATGTTATATTTATACTTTTTAATGTTTTTGTACTGTTATTATTTTGGATAGTTTTAAATTTACTGTGAGCTACCTTGAGTCCTGGGAGCCCTGATAGCACAGTGGTCAAATGACAGTACTGCAGCCAGTATTGCAGCCACAAGGTTGTGAGTTCAATCCCAAGGCTCCAGGGTTGACTCCTTCTGAAGATCACTAAAATGAGTTCCCAGTTTGTTGGAGGTAATTAGCTTACACGCTGTAAACTACTCAGAGATTACTTGGTTCTGTATGAAGCAGTACAGAAATGTAAATGATACTGCTATTAATTATATCAGGAGAATGGCAGTATATAAATAAATAAAATCATAACGATAACACTGTAGGTGCACAGTTATGTCTTAAACCAACATCTCAATGTTTTTAATCCAGAAATTGATGTGAGAAACTGGCCCTCCAGAGGTTTTTGGCCTACCTCTCCTAGCAGCCATGGTCAGACTAGCCATAAACAGAATCATCATTATTGCCTAATGGGGTTTGTAATTCCCCTAATCACAAGTTACAGTACTAATACTATAACAACTCACACAAATACAAAAAGCAACCTAATGCAACACCTGAGTGCTGCATTAAATTAGTGCTAATGTTGTTATTCCCTTTGCAATTACCACTGCAGCAGCTGAATTAAAATGAGCATTCTGAAGGCTGCAGCTGAACTCCCCCCATCTCCCACTTGTTGAATATCTGCATTGTTTAAATTTCTTTGCTACTGTTTTGATCTCCAGTTGCTGCTACTGCTAAGTGTTGCTCCCACACTTGTCCTCAGCCTATCATGCTGACACTATTTAATCCTATTGGTTAGGTTGTTCTACTTACTTTTTCTTTACACGTCCATGATAATGACACATTACACATGGGGAAGGGGAATCAATGGGTCACCACAGACCAAAGGCCATTGATGGCTCCCATGTCAGAGGGGCAGGGAATCCACTCTGTGTTCTAGACTGAATTTTAAAGAAACTATCAAAAATACCTATTTGGGGAACATGTTTCAGAACTTTGGACAGTTCCTTTCAAGTCTGGACTAAACCCAGAGTGGTTTCACCATCTCATTGACATGGAAGCCACCAACCACTACAGCCACAGAAAATCAGATTTCATGCCTCTGAAAACATGTGAAGGTAGAAACAGAGAGGACAAAGATGAAGGAAAAAAACACTTCTGAGAAGCAGCAGCAAGGGAGAAATAAAAGGATATTACTTGTAAAGGCACAATTCAGATTTCTACAATGATTCCCCCCCCCCCAAAAAAAAACATTTCTCCTCATTTGTCCCCCAAAGGGACAATTCAAATCACTACAATGATTTCCTCACAAAAAACATCCTCCCCCAAATTAACAGTGTTTTTTAACTCTCATGACATGAGCACACCATGAAATAAATAGTGTTGCTTCAGTCCTATGTGTGGACCAGTCCTTGTAAAATTGACTTTTTAAAAAATCCATTATACAATATTCTTATTTTTAGTACTCATTGTTTGTAATTTGTAACCCACCTAAAGCTAAACTCTCCCAAGTTGTTAATGTCACTTTCTGGTTGTCTCCTCCATTACTCCTGAAGAAAACGAAATGCTACCTTTCTTTTGTCTTTAAGGCCTGATACATAGTATCTGTTGACAAATTTAAAACTAAGCTTCCAAAAAGGCTAAAATCAAGAGTATTTTAAATACACTGCTGCAGAAAAATGATTGCCTTTTAAGTTACTCAGCAGTCCACAACCAGGTGCCATTGCATTAGGACATGGATTGTAACTTCCATTATCCCCAGAAATGTGGTTTATTCATGATAACGAAGATGGGACATGGACCAAGCAGGCTAGAAAAGGATGAAGCTAGTCTGTGTTCTAAAACAAGTGGCAGCCCTGGGGTCTGTATACAGATCCCATAATATCTGAACATTGGAAGATGTAATCCAACAATATCTTGGGGTGGATCAGCTTCTCCACCCTTACTCTAAAATAAGAATTAAATGCAAAGCCTACCCACAGAGGAGAAGGCAATTCTTCATCTGTAACCAGTGTAGTGTGTGCATGTACAGACTGAAACAGCTCACCAACTCAGTGAGTAGTGTGTCAGTGCATGAGCAACAACACACTGGTTTATATGTCATACATGTTCCTCTGAGTTCAGTGTCTTCAGGTAAAGGTAGAGGTTGGTGGAGATTAAAGCTTAGTCAATGTGATTTTTGGACTAAAATAATGCTCAGAATCAAGCTGATTAACTACATCAAGCTTTGCAGAACCCTTTGTGAAGATGCATTGCATCATGTTGTCCATTTAAGTGAAAAGACAGACCACTGGCAACTTCTTGTTGTACTGAAATTATGCTTCATCTCCATCCCATATTTTCTTTAACCCCAAACAGCTCCACTCCTTTTGCTGTGTTAAACAAGTGGGTGAATTTTTCATTTGACATATGGGATCTGCACACTGAAACACAGGGAGCATGTGAAATTTGCATATCGTTATTTCAGGAGCAGCTTAATTTAATTCCTTGTCTTATATTGATTAGACACCATATGTCAATTCAGCCTACATCTGATGCCAGCTGATACATCAGCCAACAAGAAAGCATCCCATTTGTTGTGGTTATGCACAGATGTTCTTCTGTGTATAAACACAATGGTTCTCAGAGCGTACATGGAATTCTTCATCTCAGCACATATGGAGGCAATGCCACACAACAAAGTCTAGCCAGCTGAATCATGGGAAATGCAGACGCACTATTGTCAAAACAATAGGAAATCTCATGAAAGAGAAAAGCTGTGTATGGAGTATCAAATGTGAACAGTCCATCAATCAGTTTATCATGTGGTCATGGGCTTGTTACAAAATTCCAAGGAATTAAAAACTAACATTTTTAATTACTGTGTTACTCAGGAAAATAAATTGAAATATCATTTTAATTACAGCAGAAAGGAATGCACAGTTGAAATACAGAAAAAGAGAAACCATATATAGTTAACCCAAGCAATGAGAACCTTTTAATAAGTCACTGCAATCAGCAGAAGAAATCAGGTCACTAATATTGTTAAGTTCACACCTGCTAACAAATGGGCCAGATACTATTCATGAGTCCTATCTGAATATTTCAGTATTATGGGAATTTGCAGGCTCAGACAATGATCAATATAGAATTCACATACAAAGAAAACATAAATCAGGGTTTCTGTAGAATGAGCTCTACAAAACCAAAGCCATTCCTTGGATAGGTAAAGATGAATGGCCCTTATCATAGTCCTGGTATATCTTGGCAATAATTAATTTCTTCTATAGTTCATGGGCTTGAGATGTAATAGCCTCTCTCTTTTGAGTGTGTTCCAAGCTCCTTGTCTCACAGATCTCAGCAGTTTAACCATCTTAAATTAAATGGTTATTGAATTATTTTAAACATTTCAATTACTTCAAAGCTCTGAGTGTCAATCACCATATCAAAATAAGAACTAAAGACTGGAAAGATTATTCGAATTGAACAGAAGCACATGGCTTATAGATGCTGATTAAACTTACATAAAAGGAAGTTTCAAGACAAAGTAAAAAGAAGAATGAGTGCAATGACTTTTTAAAGTGAGAAAGGTAACTCAGAAGTTAGCAAATAGGAGCTGAGATGACAAACCTAATACAAAAGACAGAGGTTCCCAATTTAAAATGAAAGATTTAAAATTCTGTCATGATTTGGCTCTCCCAAAATAGGATATAACTCTTACCAACAGCTGTATTATTTCATCCAGTGATTATTCCACATCTTTAATTTGCTCATAGATGTCAATTGCCAAAGTACTGTCTATTGAATGCTGCTGTGTGCATCCAAGGTTGTTTCCAATTTATGGTGACCCTAAGGCAAACGTAATACAAGATTTTCTTGGCAAGATTTTTTTCAGAGGGGGTTTGCCTATGCTTTCCTCTGAAGCTGAGGGAGTGTGACTTGCCCAAGGTCATCCAATGGGTTTCCAGGGCCTAGCAGGTATTTGAACCCTGGTCTCCAGAGTCATAGGTCTGAAACACACTGCAAAAATTATCCAATTTGAGACCACTTTAACTGCCCTGACTCAATGCTAGGGAATTCTGAGAAATGTAGTTTTGTAAGACATTAGCCTTCTTGGTAAGAGAGCTCTGGTGCCCAAATAAACTACAATTCGCAGGATTCCCTAGCACTGAGCCAGGGCAGTTAAAGCGATCTTAAACTGGATTATTTCTGCAGTATGTTTTGGACCACAAAATGTTCAAACTACCACACCATGCTAGCTATATAACAATGATGGTTAAATCATGGAAATAGCCCCAGATAAGTCAACTGGGATCTGAGATTGTGGGATTGCACCACAAGAGATAACTTCCATCTGTAATTCAGTTACATCCGCAAGGGTTAAGAGGTCTTAACCACAGCCTGGAAAACTTCCTTTTTTTGTACTATAATCCCTCAGACCCCACAGTCAGCATGGCTATGGTTAAGGCCATGCTGGCTGAAAAATTAGCTTGAGAAAGCAATGTGCCACTTTTCCCCTAGCCTTATCTTGCTGTCACATCTGAACCTATCTGCAGACACAGGAGAAATATATCTTTCAGTTATGTTTGTACATGTCTTGTCAGAGCTGGTGTACAAGCTAGGCAGAATGATGTTTCCATCTGAGTAGGAGTAGCTGAGGATAGTGAAAGTTTATTTCTAAGCATGAATCATCTTATCTCTGACCTCCGTATTACAAAAGTAATCATGCTTTCAAACAAAGCTAAAGCTACAGTGTCAGGCATAGCTAGTAGAGGCACACCACCCTTGTTCACTCAGTGGTTGACAAGTCTGCAAGAGACAACATGTTGGAACTAGTTTCCCTTCAGTCAAGCTACTCACAGGCCAAAGTGTCCTCAATGTATGTGGGAGAATCCTGACCACTAGGCATTTGTGTCTCCTATTGGGAAATAAAAGCTTGTCCCAGAGGCCTCTTCCTATCAGCAAATGGGAATGGTATCATGTTAAGTAAGTCCTCCTACCATTATGAATGGAATTCATTCTGGATAAAGGGAAGTACTTCTTCATGCAGCAGTTGATTAAACTGCGGAATTCACTGCCACACGATACAATGATGGCTGCCAACTTGTCTGGCTTAAAAGGGGGAATGGATATATTTATGGCAAATGACTAATCATGGCTACATGTCAGGATGACTAATGTATCACCTCCAGTATCAAAGGCCGCACATTGACAGGAAACATGAGATGGCAGATGCATCCTGGTGGCTTTCCAGAGTTGGCTACTTTGTGAACAGAATGCTCAACTAAATAGGTCTTTGGTTTAATTCAACATCTATTTACAAATCCAACACAAAAGATCCATCATAATCCAGTTTAACTTCTGTTCCCCTGGTCAAGCCTCTCTTAATCTTCAGATGTTATTTATTTATTTACTTCATTTTTATTCCACTTTTCCACACAAAAAAAAAAAACCCCAGCATTCAAGAAAGCTAACAAATTAAACAAGCATTAAAACTCATCATAGTAATCAACATGATTAAAATGTCTCTTTAGTCATTCTAGCTGGTGATAATGAGACCCTGAGTCTCTCACACACGCCTAGAGAATCCTGGGATGGAGAGGGTTCTTCTAGTTAAATTCAAAACTGTGGGCATGATCCAGTAAGCTATCTTGGTACAGGGGGGCAGATAAAACTAGGATGGGGAGAGGAAGCAGCCCTTGGCAAGCCAGTTTACTTGTCACCCAACATCTTTGATGTCTGAATGTTAGGAACACAGGAATATGCTGTATAATGAGTCAAAACAGAGGTTGATACTGACCCGCAGGTGTTAATCAGCACTGCATGCAGGTTTAAATGGAAATGCCAGGGATTGAATCTGGGACAATCTGCATTCAAAGGTTCGTGTGAGTTATCTCTGAACTACAGCCCTCTTGATCTGTGATATATATCAACTTTTTGTTGTTATGTGCCTTCAAGTCAGATATGACCTATGGTAACCCCACTTTAACATTTTCTTGACAAGGTTTATTCAGAGGAGGTTTGCCATTGCTTCCTTTTAAGGAAGTGACAGGATATGATTTGTCCAAGTAGGTTTCCATCACTGAGCAAGGATATGACCCCTGGCTTCCCAGAGTCCTAGTTCAATACTCAAACCAGTATACCAGTTGGTTCTCATGATATATACCAAAAGAAGCACTTTTTGTATCCTTGCAGCTCCAAAGATAAAAGCAGGAGGGGGGTCAAAATATTTTAGACATATTTTCAGAAGTGAGTCATTTACCAATATAAGCTGTTCAACACATCAGTGGTCTTGGAACATGCAAACAGATTTCCAAAGAATATCAGCCAAGAGCCTTTTGGCTGCATGGCTTCATGTTATTCTTAGAATGTCTTGAAACCTGGAAAAAATCTGGCTGGCTTGCAAGTAATGGCCAGCACATCACAGCTATTTCAGACTGCTTTGTAACACAACTATTACAATAAAGTAAGACATGCCATAACTTTCTTCACATCACTGCAAGTAATCTCAGTGAAATGCTCTGAAATGGCATAGATGAAACACAGGATGAAACACAGTATATAAATGGCTCACCACACAGGTACTGCCATTGCAGTGGACTTGTGGCACTTTTGCACATGTAGATTACTAGTAAGAATATTTCATCCCATTTCCACATTATGTGAACTCGTTTTTAGAAATGCACACAAAAACTCATGATTGAATATGCATTTATGACTTTTTTCTCAAGATGTACATTTAAAAAAAAAACAACCTCATCCACTGTGGTGGTGCTCATAATATCTCCCTGCACCCTGTTTTTTTTTAAAGCAATGTGAACACATAAGCCATGTTATTTATTTACACACACATGTATGTCACTAACAGGATCCTACCCATTTGAACCCAGATGTGCTAGCTGAGAAAGTTCCAAGTAGCAAAGCTTCTTCTTTGCCAATAACTTATATCCTGCTCCCAAAAGAATAAAATGAAAAATAGGGAGAGGAATACAATTACATTTTAAATTGGGGGAGGAAGAAAAACATCTGCAGAATTGCAAGGGCAGGAAAAACACTAGGTTTCGATTGTTCTCAGAGGGGGCGGGGTACAAATAAATTTTATTATTTATTATTATTATGCACAAAATTAATCAAGAGTACAGAAGATGTGGATATAAAACTGCTGCCTCCATATTCCAGGTACTTACTTTGTTATGTAGGGCAACTGAACTGGATAGTATACAAAGCAGCTTTGGAGAAAATCAATCTCCCAAATTTTGGATTTAAGAAGATATTTTATTCAAAGGCAATAAGTAATATTGTTTTAGCCTTCAATGAAACAGAAACCTAAGCAATAAAAATGCCATTTTAAAATTATTTTCCTCTGCTTGCCATCATTACTGCTATCCACGGGTATTGCTGGACACTTTAAAAATCACTTTTAATGTACAATAAAAGCAATGTAAAAAATAAATAAATAGGGGTACTTTTAACAATCTGAGAAGTTGTATTTTATTGCTTTTGAAGAAACAGACCAGGATACAAATTATTTCTTGGATTACACCTAGGGATAAATTCGTGTTAAGGACCATCAATCCAGGATTGAGAGCCAAGGTGCTGTAGAGATCAGAGGTCTGAGAAGACCAAGCCCTCTGCCTAAATCATTCCACTCAAAACATCTCTCAGTGCCTGTTGACAGTAATGGACTGGATAAAAGCAAATAAACTGTGGCCTAATCCAGCCAATACAAAGGTGCTCCTGGTCAGTCACAAAGCTAATCAGGGAACAGGGATTAAACCTGTGCTGGATGGGGTTTCACTCCGTCTGAAATGGCAGATTCACAGTTTGGGTGTACTCCTGGATTCCGTCTTGAATGTGGAGGTTCAGGTTTTAGTGGTGGTAAGGTATGGCTTTGCATAGTTAAAGCTAGTGCACCATTCCTTGGGATGTCTGATTTGGCCATGGTGGCATATCCTGTTTGGATTACTATAATGCACTTAATACCCTAAAGGCATCAGATCTTGTGTCATCTTGGAAGATAAGCAGGATCAACTCAGGTTAGTACTTGGACAGTGCTGTAGACAATATGTCTGAGGAAGGAACACACAAACCCACTTCTTAAGTATTCCTTGCCTTTAAAAACCCTGCAAAATTCATGGGATCAGCACAAGTCAACAGGTGACGTGAAGGCATGTACGTGCACGCGTGTGCATGCACACATGCAAACACACACACAAAATGCACTTTAGATTGAGAAGTGTTTGGAAACTAGCTGATCCAAAGAGTTGCAGCCAGACTGTTCACTTGGGCTGGTTATAGGGAACATATGACTTCCTTGTTACAAGAGCTCCTCTGTTCACTTCTGAACACAATTCAGAATGTTGCCTATGATGTATAAAGTCCTATAAGTTGTGGGTCTATATATGAAGAATAGTCTCCCCATTTGAGCCTCCCCAAATGCTAAAATCTTAATTAGAGGCATTTGTCCCACCACCTTCACAGGCACATCTTATGTGGTCTTCTCCATGGCTTCTCCTAGATTCCAGAACTCCTTTTCCAAGGAAACTAGGCTGTCTCTCTCTTTACTGTCCTTTCATGGGACCTTATCACACGCGGGGCTCAAAGCGGCAAGAAAGCGATATAACAATAAATCCAGAACTATACCGATAGAAACCCCACAATACGGAAATGGCTATCAGATGCAACTAGCATCATCGCTCAATTAACGAAAGCGCGATGAAGCGCCCCCTGGGAACCGTATTTGCTGTTCACACACAAGTGAGAAGATCCCGTACAGAACCCAGCAAGGATGTTCTTGCACATGCGCAGAAACAGGATAGCCGCGGCTGTCACTTGCCACGGCTGTCAAACACACCCCTTCCCAAGCCGGCTGTCCCCCAAACCCCTTCCCAAGCCGGCACAGGGTCCGCGCTCCAAGGAGAAGTCCTCAGAGAGGCACCTCTCTGAGGACTTCTCCTCGGAGCCCAGACCCCGCGCAGGCTTGGGAAGGGGTGTGTGTGTGTGTGACAGCCGGCTGTCACACACACCCCTTCCCAAGCCTGCGCGGGGCCAGGGCTCCAGGATACGTATCTGGTGATCAGACATATGCCGAAAGCGCAATGATTGCACTATCATTCCAGTCGCGCAATTGCAATTCCCTAAGAAACCGGCATTCAAAAGAACGGGGATGATGCCGCATTGGGACGGGGTTGTGACAGGGTTCTGTGCGACGTCGTGTGAACACACGGAAAAATAAAGCGCAATAGGATGGGATTTAGTGTGGATTCTGTCTGCTTTAGACCCTGTGTGAGTCCATTATCAGGGCACGACCTTTCTGTTCTAGTAGGCATATGGGTGCAGGCTGTTTTAGATAATGGGTTTTCTGTTTTAGTGCTCTGCTGTTTTAAACTATATTTTCAAATTTATGTTCTATATGAATTTAATTCTACAGAAAATTTAATATTATTTTAATCTCAATTTTTTGTATGCTTTTAGCGATATGTGGTTTTATGTGTACTTCTTTTTATTCTGTAAGTCACCCTAAGTCCCACACATGGAAGAAAGGTGGGATATAAATAAAGCAATTGACTGATAAGATTGATCTCAAAATGTATGCCCTTAATTGCATTAATCTGATAACAGGTTTATATCATCAGTGAAAAAAGAACAAGTGTGCTGGAGCAGTTGGTGATATGTCTTACATGGAAGAGGCATCCTCAGATGAAGTAATGGGAAAAGGTAATCTCAAATAAAGGCTGTAGTCAGAGGAAGCAAGAAATTTTGTTCTGGAAACAGAGCCTGGACCATCACTTGCTGATCTTCATACTTTGCAGCATCAAAGACTAAAATGACAGCAACCAAAGTACAGGCAAGAGCATGGCCTGTCTTAAAAGGAAAATGCTGAGGTAATGAGGTCAACTATGCTGAGTTACTGTTGGCTATAAATAAGCATAGCCAAGGCTGTGCCTCTGTTACCGAATAAAAACTCCACTATCTTTGGCACTATGGTGGTCCCTACTTTATTGTTTCCTGAACCTTGCTCTGCTTTTTGGACTTCTCCCTTAGATTATTCCCTCACCCGCTTTTGACCCTACTTGATTGCTTCTTGTGTTTTTGACCTTGGCCTTATTCAACCACTACTCTGCTTTTTCGGATCTTCCTTGGTTCCTCCTTAGTTTATTTCTTGAATAATGCTTGCCAAACTCTCCTTGGCACTTGCCACCCTGAAACAGGACAGTTGGGCCATATGAATAATCTCTTCTCAAGATGATCAAACCTTACCAATTTTATGTCTTGACATTTGAATGTCCCTTCATGTGGTGATAACCGGCATTTACCACAGTCAGAGAAAACAATTTTCCTTACAGAAAGACACAGATACCAACAGATACAAAGTCATGCCATGTGATGCTATGCTGAAGTAGCCACTTAGATTCTACACTTTTCATTTTCCTGCAGTTATTTATGTGACCCCAACAACTGCACTCCACGTCTTCTTCTGCCATAAGCAATATATGCCTATTGTCAAAGGAATCCACTTTGGAAGGTACTTGAAGAAGAAGAAAAGGTGTTGAGCCTTGGTGAGTTGATTTGATTTGGCCCTCAACCAAACCTTATCACTTTACAATACTCTCACTTTTCACAAGGAAATCTCCCTCTAAAATCCGCAAGACCTTTCTTTGCCAATGAAATAAAAGGCCACTGAAAAACTAATCTTTTGAGCAGGGGTAGGCAACCTTTTTGAGCCGGGGGCCGGGTTGCTGTCCCTCAGACAATTGGGGGGCCGAAGCACCAAAAATAAATAAATAAATATAAAAAAATTTTAAAAATTAAAAATTTAAAAAATATGCATGCACACTCTCTCAGCCCCAGAAAAGCCATGGCAAAACCCCAGTGGAGATTTTGCCAAGAAAACCCCAAGAACAAGTAATAACAACAATAATTAATATCATTATGGCGGGCAGCGGGGGGAGGCAGCGGCGGCAGGACCGGCCTTGGGCCGGTTCAAAGGCCTCAGGGGGCCGCATCCGGCCCCTGGGCCTTAGGTTGCCTACCCCTGCTTTTGACAAAGAGAGATTTGTCAAAGGGAGTTATCTAGAAAAGCTGCACAAAAATAGCTTTTTCTTCTAATGTAGAAAAACCTAGGCAAGGTTTAAAGCCACATGACTACCAAAAGAAAATAAGATTCTTCCCAAACAGCAAGCAAATAATCTGGAATATCAGAAAGATGGCATTCCAGAACTCAGTGAAGTATTATCACACATATCTGGATCAATATTTTTAAATACTATAATTTATGACAGGCTAACTTTCCTATAAGTGACACATTGCCTTCTGAAAACTTTAAATTTAGTGCCTTGGCAATTCAAATGCTATGCCCAAAAAATCTGGCCCTTGTCATCTGAAGAAAGTATACAAATGGAACCATGCAATTAGTCAGCTAGAAGTTATTCCAGTTTTTCTTTAATTACTATTGTGTTTGTTCTCAAGTTATTTTCATAGGTGTAGAAAAAAGCAGTGAGCTTTGCAAGAAGTCTGATCTCTGCATCTTATAGTTGCCATCACTGTAGTTAATGAGCTTTCAGCAGGCTACACTTCTCAATACTTTCCAAACTGGATTTCAAGCACTACAGCTCCTGAGCTGCTGAACCAGTTCCTCAGCTTTATGGCCTGGAGGCACCTCTGAGATCTGTGTAACTTTCATATAGATTGCTCAAACAAAATAAAAAAAAATGGAAGCATTTTGTAAATCACTTTTCTCTTCCCCTGCCTCCCATAAAATTGGATTCCCATTCCACATCAACCATTGCAACTACTCTTCTGAAATTTTCCAGGCCTGATACTTGAGGCCATGTATATGTCATCTGCCAGTTTCATGGTGGTAGTCCATGAAAAAAATAGTGAGATTAAGTCCATCCTTCTTGGATATCCTCAAAATCCCCAAAGTGTATCCTCTTCAAATATCCTCTTGCACCAAAAGAAAAACACACATGTAGTTTTTGTCCTCAGTTTGGCAAGCATAATCTCTACCTAAGAGGATTTCCCGTATTTTTCGACATATAAGACGCTCCGGCATATAAGACGCACCCAATTTGAAAGGAGGAAAATCTAGGGAAAAAAGATTCTTAACCAAATACAGTGGTACCTCTACTTACAAAATTAATCCGTTCCGCAGGTGGAAGGAGGCCTCCCTTTAGCCGCATCCTTGGTGCTTCAATGGGCTTCTCCTGGGATCGGAGGATGTCCTCCGACCCCAGGAGGAGCCCATTGAAGCACCCAGGACGCGGGGGCCTCTTTCCACCCCCGTCCTGGGTGGTTCAATGGGCTCCTCCTGGGATGGGAGGATGTCCTCTGACCCCAAGAGGAGCCCATTGAAGCACCCAGGAAAAGGGGGCCTCTTTCCCCCCCGTCCTGGGTGGTTCAATGGGCTCCTCCTGGGGTGGGAGGACGTCCTCCGACCCCAGGAGGAGCCCATTGAACCACCCAGGAAAATGGGGCCTCTTTCCACCCCCGTCCTGGGTGGTTCAATGGGCTCTTCCTGGGATGGGATGACGTCCTCCGACCCCAGGAGGAGCCCACTGAACCACCCAGGACGCGGGGGCCTCTTTCCACCCCCTTTTCCTGGGTGGTTCAATGGGATCCTCCTGGGATGGGAGGACGTCCTCCGACCCCAGGAGGATACCATTAAACCACCCAGGGAAAGGGGGCCTCTTTCCACCCCCTTTACCTGGGTGGTTCAATGGGATCCTCCTCGGATGGGAGGACATCCTCCGACCCCAGGAGTATCCCATTCACCCAGGGAAAGGGGGCCTCTTTCCACCCCCTTTCCCTGGGTGGTTCAATGGGATTCTCCTGGGATGGGAGGACGTCCTCCGACCCCAGGAGGATCCCATTGAACCACCCAGGGAAAGGGGGCCTCTTTCCACCCCCTTTCCCTGGGTGGTTCAATGGGATTCTCCTGGGATGGGAGGACGTCCTCCGACCCCAGGAGGATCCCATTGAACCACCCAGGGAAAGGGGGCCTCTTTCCACCCCCTTTTCCTGGGTGGTTCAATGGGATCCTCCTGGGATGGGAGGACGTCCTCTGACCCCAGGAGGATCCCATTGAACCACCCAGGGAAAGGGGGCCTCTTTCCACCCCTGTCCTGGGTGGTTCAATGGGATCCTCCTGGGATGGGAGGACGTCCTCCGACCCCAGGAGGATCCCCTTGAACTACCCAGGGAAAGGGGGCCTCTTTCCACCCCCTTCTCCTGGGTGGTTCAATGGGCTCCTCCTGGGATGGGAGGACGTCCTCCGACCCCAGGAGGATCCCATTGAACCACCCAGGATGGGGGGGGCTCTTTCCACCCCCGTCCTGGGTGGTTCAATGGGCTCTTCCTGGGATGGGAGGAGCCCATTGAACCACCGAGGCTGCGGCTGAAAGGAGGCCTCCTTTTAGCCTCGGCCTCAGCCTGTATATTCACCTTATAAGGCGCACCAACTTCCCCACCCTCGTTTTGGGGAAGAAAAAATGTGTCTTATATGGCGAAAAATACGGTAAATTGTTCTCAGGTTTTCCATTTGCATTGCTTTATTTATACTTTTAAAATGTTGATGTCTTTAATTATCTTTTTAAGCCTTGAAAGATGATATGTGAGAACTGTAAATTATATAAAGATGACAAATGTTATTACTTTATTACAGCCTTAACCTGCCCAGTAATGGGAGTTCTATGGGCAACGTGCAGATAAATTTATAACATAAAAAGCAAAACAACAAACAATATCAAAATGCACTTAAGAAAACCAAGATAAAAGGGGCAGCAAGGGATAAAACAACACAGCACATAAAGCCAAAGTTGAAACCCTCAGAAAAAAAAAAAAGAGTGTGAGTATCTAAAACTAGGGGAAGGATCATGCAACCCTCCAGATGTAGCTGGATTGTTATAACTCCCAGACGGCCTACCCAGCACTGTCAATAGCGAGGAGTGCTGGGAGCTGCAGCCCAACAACATATAGAGGTTTACATGATTACCACTCCAATCCAAAATTATTATTTTTAAACTTTTGTCTTGGCAAAAATCTCTGGTTTTGGGAGTCATCCTTCATCATGTCACTGTTGTGCTCCTTTCTACATAACACAAAAGTGGGTAATTGTGGCTCTCTAGATGTTGTTAGATTGCAGCTCCCATCAGCTTTGCAACATAGCCAATGCCAGATCGGGGCCGCAGCAACCACACACTGCAGCCCCAATCCAGTGCTTTGCCGCACTAAAAAGAGCTGGCAAAATGCTGCATTTGCCGCTGTGGCACTGGCTTTTCTGTGCTCCTTTGGCACATGTGTGGACACTGCACCAAGGGAGCACCTTGATGCATCCCACCATGCAGCAGGGTGCACGGCGTGAAGCTGGCATGAAGGCAGAGTTGGGAGGGGGGCAGAGTGTGGTCACTATGCCCCCCACTCCACCCCCAGGCCAGCCTAAAGTGCCGGTCTGTTCAGCCCCACAGACAGCCTGGAAAAGGGAAGAGTAAAAGTGATATTATCACAATTTTTAAATATCCGAAGAGACTTCATGCAGAAGATGGAGCAAACATGATTTCTGCTGCTCCAGAGAGTAGAACATGAACCAGTGGATTCAAATTACAAGAAAAGAGATTCCACCTAAACGTTAGATAGAGTTTGCTGACCATAAGAGCTGTCTGACACTGAAACAGACTGCCTTGGAACATGGTGAACACTCCTTCTCTGAATGTCTTTAAACAGAAGTTGGATGGCCACCTCTCAGAAATGCTTTAGCTGTGTATATATTTTTAAATTCAGTTAGCATAGATCTTACTATGTGTGTCTCTAATAAGCTGTTACTCTTTGCTTCACCTTACATTAGGAATCCATTGTCTCTGCTTTGATTAAATGTCAGATGGTAGATTTATAGTTACATGGCTGAACTCTCAGTAGACTCTTTGAACAAAATGATATATGAATTTTCAAAGTGAAAGTTGGAAAAATATTTCAGAATTAAATAATAATAATAATTTTTAATAATTTTTATTTGATACCCCACCCCTCTGTGCGCAATCGGGGCGGCTTACATCATAAAATCGTCAAACATTAATTAAGAACAATTTCCTCCCCCTCCCCCCCTTAAAAATTATTAAACCTAATACAATTTAAAAACACAAAATGAGGAGGTAGATTCCTCCATTAAAAGAACAGACAATACATAAGAAAAAGTGCAGGCGGATGTATAAATGCTGGCTCATGGAGGAACCCGAACACAGAAGAGGGGAGGATCTCGGCGAAAAAATTCTGGGGCAAGCTGGTAAATTAATCCGGGAAGGCCTGCCGGAAGAGATCCGACTTGACAGCTTTCTTGAAGCTGTCAAGTGTTGACAATTGGCGGATCTCCTCCGGCAGGCCATTCCACAGTTTGGGGGCAACTACAGAAAAAGCCCTCTGGGAGGTCGTTACCAGCCTCATTTTTTGAGGCTGCAACAGGTTCCTCCCAGAGGACCGGAGAGCGCGGGGAGGATTATACGAGAGGAGGCGGTCCTTAAGATAGCCTGGACCCAAGCCATTTAGGGCTTTAAAGGTAATTACCAACACCTTGTACTGGGTTCGGAAACTAATAGGCAGCCAGTGGAGGGACCTTAATACCGGGGTAATATGGTCCCCCCTAGATGTTCCAGATACTAATCTGGCCACCATATTTTGAACCAATTGCAGTTTCCGAATCAAGCACAAGGGTAGCCCCATGTAGAGCGCATTACAGAAGTCGAGGCGTGAGGTTACCAACGCGTGCACAACAGTCTCAAGATCTCCTACTTCCAGAAAAGGGCGCAGCTGGCGTATCAGCCGAAGCTGATAACAGGCGCTCCTGACCGTCGCATTAACCTGATTTGTCATCAGAAGCGATGGATCAAGGAGCACCCCCAGACTGCGAACACAGTCACTGGAGGAGAGTGTGACCCCATCCAGGACTGGAGGTTGCAACCCAATTCTTGGTTTCGGGGGCGATACCGTGAGCACCTCCGTCTTGTCTGGATTCAATTTCAATCTGTTTTTCCTCATCCAGCCCATTACCGCCTGAAGACATTCATTGAGAGAAGAGATGCCATTGGAATTCGAGGCCGACGAACGAGACAAGAAACATCAAAGAGATCTAATGTGTTTGGTCTGGTACAATATATTGTACATTTTCATTGTTTTTATACTTATCTACTGTTTTTCACCATCTTGTCCATCTTTTCAATAATTTCAAAATTTGCTTGTGGTTCTGGTTTAGTGATCACTCTCCATTAAGCTGAATGGAGAGAATACAACAGTAGTTTGTTTGTTTTTAAACAAAACAAAATATTTTTCAGCTATCTTCCAGAGGTATCTCATCTTTTGGGGAATATATTGCCCTTTCAGGCCTTCCAACTCTACAATTCCATAACTAAAAACAGTCCATTTACAACAGAAGTGAGAACCTTGTGGACCTCTAGAATCTAGAGTCTAGATGTTGTTGAATTGCAAGTATGAGCAGATATAGCCAGTACGGGCAATAGTGATGAATGATGAGGAATACAATCTAATAACTGGAGGGATGTATGATTCCACCCTGATATAGATCAATATATGGTGACCCTATGAATTTCATAGGGTTTTCTTAGGCAAGGAATACTCAGAGGTGCTTTTGCCAGTTTCTTCATCTGAAATATAGCCTGCAGCACCCAATACTCATTGGTGGTCTCTCATCCAAGTACTAAGCAGGGCTGACCCTACTTACCTTCCAAGATCAGATCCGATCTGATGACTTTAGGGTATTTGGACAGAGAAGTAACAGGCACTACTCAATACAATCAGAACCACAGACTCACATAATGTTATTCAATATTTTACAGAACCACAGACTCACATGATGTTATTCAATATTTTAAAAATAAAATATAGAGTACAATTGTCCAAGTGACATACCATGCCTCTGTATACCTTTTACTGTACAGTTATAATTCAATAACAGCATCCATTTTACAAGGAGGAGGGACTGTTTGTCTTCCTAACCTTCCACAGAACAGGAGTGCACAACCTGAAGACTCGCAGGCTCATTTTTATAATATAGCAAATTTAATACTTAAGACTTCAGTTTTTCAGATCTCAAAATACTTGTATCAAATTGTAAGGGTGAGCTTGACGTAGGGGGGTTGCAGACTGCCAGAAATAGTGTGAATTCAGTCCACTTTTAGGGTTAGGGTTAGTGCTAGGGAGTCATGGGAACTGTTATTTTTCTGAGACATTGAGCCTTCTCTGTCAGACAACTCTGATGCCACAATAAGTTACAGTTCCCATGGTTCCCTAACTCTAACCCTAACCCTAAAAGTGGACTGAATTCACACTATTTCTGGCAGTCTGCAACCCCCCAAAGTTTCTTGTCAGGTTAAGAGGGAGTCATATCTCATGATAGAGAAAGATTCAGAGATAAGACCAAATCAGTACAAACTGTAGTTATGATTTATTGAAACAAGCCAACTTCAAACTGTAGTTCATGAAATGACCTTCTTTCAGGACACCATAGTTAAGACTGACCACAGTTTGGGGTTCAGACAAAACACTAGAGCTTGGTATGGTTGTTTGTAAAAGTGATTAATTCCATTAATCTTATAGTACATTTTTAAAGATGTTACACTATTAATGGAAAGGAGTAATGTCTTACATTGTTCATTAGTAACACACTACACTAGTCATTTTGCAGGGCTAGGGAAGGCACATTTGTCCTTTATCTTAATTAATGAGTTGTTAAAGGGAATAGGTTATTTGTTCTTTCACTGTTAAATTAGGGTCCAGTGCTTTAGGGCATCACAGGACCCTGCTACTTGTCTTCATTTGAAAACAATCACCAGGACAGCAATGCCACCAGCTACACTTCCAGAAGAAAGCCTATATCACTTTGCCACCCCAAAACTAGACCTCTGGCCAACTTATAGAAAATTAAGGAAAAATGCAATATTCCCTTCAGCCACCAAATAAGAATTAGGAAATGTTGCTGACTTCTTCCCCAAGCCAATATTGCTGCATTAAAAGAAATGCAGCCATTCCCCTCATTAACCCCAAAAGTAACTCACTGTGGGAAAGAACTATTATTAAAAAAAATACTTTCAAGGTCTGCACAGTACTACACTGTGGTTAATTAAGAATGGAAGCAAAAGTTTCCCAGCTTCTCCCAGCTGCCATGCTGGCAGATAATGTCGAATGAGCGTACAAGTCCAAGACTCATTCCCATTGTTTATTGTTACAACCAAATGCAACCATTGTTTATTGTTATATCTAAATGCAACCCCTGTCCGTTCTACCATTTAAGCACCAGTAGCCCTTCTATTGGCTGTGGGGGAAAGGGAAGTTTGAGCAGTGTAGGGTGTGGATGACTTTCTCAGGCTAATTTGTCATATGTTTGACATGTGCAGACAAGAATTACTTGAAATGGATGATTGCCTTTTCTAAAAAGCTGAAATGACCCAGGTAATTGAGCTCCTATCCTTGCATATTCTATACAAATATATGTTACACACCCTGTAACCCAAAATAGAGGGAAGCACAGGCTGTTTGATTTTTAATGAGATGTGTCTTCTAGAAATTTGACAGCTTGTCAAGTAAAATTTCCAGTTATCAATTTATTGCCAGCTTAAAAAAAATCTATGAAGCTGAATAATCACAGCAAGCTGGACTAACTCTACAAAGAACATAGTACTGTTTGTCCCATTGTCAAAAGTAACCCAAGTTCCCATCGTCTCTGTTACAACATCTCTGTTTGACAAAGGTTTCCAATAGTTGGCCATCCAGCAACATTACGTATGGAAATGATGTTCAATAAGTATGCTGGCATACCTCCATTAACAAAGCCTCTGACAACCTACCTCCATTTTACAATGTCTATATGCCTACTCAGCCCCCAACTTTCTTCCTCAACCTCTACATAGCTGGAACATAAACACTGGGAGGATGGTCAGTGCTGGAGACACAAAGACTTTGAATGCTGGGTTTCAGCACTGTCTACATTAAACAGGGTAATAAACAAAACCTGAGTTGGAAAAAACTGGGAGTCTCTTCTAGCAGATCCTATTGAAGGAAGTTATTACAAGGGGGAAATCTGTTGGTTAATCCACACAAATCCCAAACAAAAACTGAATTTGCGCCTCACGATTTCACACGACGTCGCACAGAAACTGGTCAGAAACTGGACAGAAACTGGTATTATCCGAGATCTTTTTAATTTCAAGAGTTTAGAGGAAATGCATTTGCGAAATTACAGTAATTTCGCATTTACTGTAATGTGAAAAGCAAATACACACGGACAATTCTCTTTTAAAACCTGGAGGAGGGCCAACAGGAGGAGGAAGAGGGGCCTCCAGGGAGAGAGAGTCCCGGGCTCCTGCCATGCAGGGAAGGGAAGGGAAGGCGAGGCGAGGCGAGGCGAGGCGAGGCGAGGCGAGGCGAGGGAAGTTTGGGAAGGAGGAGAAGTTTGGCATTTGGGATGGAGGGAAAAGGAGTGTAAAGAAGGGTTCCCTCGCAGCAGCTGTGGGTGGATGTGGGTGCAAGTGTGGGGTGTGCTTGTGGAGCAACTTGGAGCTCCATCTCACCATGAAGTTCTGCTCTGCAGGTCCTACAAAGGGGAAAGGCTTATGGGGGGGACATGGGAGCTACCTCCAGTTTCCCCCTCTCAATCCCTCCCTTGCCTCGGCTTGCCTTGCCTTGCCTTTCCAGCCTCCTCCTCCTCCTCCTCTTCTGCTCTCTTGAGAGGTCCTAACCCCAACAGAAGGGGGTTAGGACCCGTGCAGGAGGACATGACCCCAAATGTAGGACAGTCTGACATTTCCTCCTGGGAAATGCAGGACCCGCCCTGGAAAAAGGAGGAGTCTGGTCACGAAACACACCCATTTCCAGTACATGTACGGGTTCTTTTCACTTGTGTATGAAAGTTAAAAACGTCTTTTTTTCTCTTTTAACTTAATTCTGTTATTACTGTAATTACATGTGAAAAGCTTTTGCGTAATTAAGCTCTATTTTCGCTTTCTTTTCGGGATGCTTCATTTCCACTTTATTATCTCTTTAACAATGAAACTGGCCCATATGTGATAACGTCCATAGCTGTGCATGTCTGCCTTCAATAGCAAGGTAAATAGTAGCGGCCTCCTGAATACTCCTGAATGAGCTAGTAAAACAGAGAAAAAATGGGAGAGCAGATCAGTCTCCCTCATCAACTTCCCTAGCATGCCAAAAGCATAGATCTCTATAAATATGGCCACCAAAATGAAAATCATAAGAAAAGTGGAGGCTGGTGAAAGTGGGGGGAACAATCTCTGGATATAGTAGGGAAGAAACTTTCAAATATTTTAGTTTACTTATGCAAGGCTTAACTGACTTTATTGTGTCATTTTACACACTTACATTGCTGGTACTGAATAAAGGTTTTACAGAAACATGTTGAACTGCTCTTTCCCTTTATGGTGTAGGTATCTTTCCTTATTTTTTCCATGTTATTTCTACTACTGGTACCAAATTTTATGTTACAGAGATTTTGTCCTGGAACATATCTCCTTTGTTAACTGAGGTACAGCTGTATAGGGAACTGCTGCATGCCAAGTGTAAAGTATTTTCCAGGGATGCATTTGAATTCCCACAACCTACTGGGGCCACATTGCCATTGAAGGTCCTGTTATTACTACAGTGGGCCCTTGGTATCTGCTGAGGTTTGGTTCCAAGACACACCCACCCATGAATACCAAAATCCATGGATGCTCAAATCCCATGATATATAATGACATAGTAAAATGGTGTCCCTTATATAAAATGGCAAAATGAAGATTTGCTGACTGAAATTATTTTTTTTAATATTTTCAACACATTGATAGTTGAATTTGTGGATGCAGAATCCATGGGTATAGAGGGTCAACTGTATCACCAAAAATGTTGGCCATCACAGAGGTTCAAACTGTCATTGCAAAATTCATTTAAAATTTACCAACTACTAGGACAGCTTTCAATGGTACAGAAGATGTAAAAGTTCTCTCCTTAATTACAGAGCCCTAAACAGACTGGAGAAAGGCCAGAAGACCAAGGACCCATGCACACTAGACAATTATAGCACTATGATTCTACTTTAACTACCATAGTTCAATCCTATGGAATCCTGGGATATGGAGTTGAGGGGGGGATAGTGCATTTAGAATTCTCAGCCAGGAAACTTTAGTGCTTCACCAAACTACAAAACCCACGATTCCCCACAATACTGCCATGGTAAGTGGAATATAGCATTGTAACTTTGTAGTGTGAATGAACCCCAGGTTTTTGTGCTGCCAACATCATTTTTCCATTTCCGCCTCCCCCCCCCCCCCAAGTCAATGGAAAAGAGGGCTTGGGATCTATTTGTACTTAAGCCTTAAGGTGTTATGTGTTTGTTTGTTTTTTAAAGCAGTGCTTCAAGAGTGAAAATAAACCTGCTATCATTCAACTTTTTTAAAAAAAATTGGTTAATTCCTTTAGACACTTGCAATAATCTGCCTTATTACCATATTTCATCTCATGGTGATTAAATTGCACAAATACTGTCTGGGCTTTGCCATGCCAGAAAAAAAAAGAAAAAAAACAGCACTTTTTGGTGCTGTACTTTTGGTGACTGAACTATTAGCTTTAAGCTTTATGAAGTACACCAGGAAAAACCCATGGAGGCAGAATTTTTGTTTCCCTTTTCTTGTCCAAAGTTATTTCGACATCTGTGAGGTTCAGTGAGATTCATCTAGGAGGCTCGCTGATACCTAAACCACATTTGAAAACACTGTTTTCCCATCTCCCAAGTGGCCTCTTTGGTGGCAACAGTGCCCTCCCCACAACATATCTTGGTACTGGGCACTGGTAACCAAAGCAGCAGTGAGAGGAAAAGCTAGTTAAGCCAGGAAGCGCTTCTTGCGGAATCTGCCATTTTAACTCCGGCATAATGCCCCTGTAAACCTGAGAAAGACTGCTGTCACACTGCAGAATTAATGCAGTTTGACATCAATTTAACTGTCATGGCCATCCTATGGAATCCTGGGGTTTGGAGTTTGTTACGGCACCAGAGTTCTCCAACAGAGAAGGCTAAATATCTCACAAAACTACAAATCTTAGAATACCATAGCACTGAGCCATGACAGTTAAAGTGGTGCCAAGCTCCATAAATTCTGCAGTTTAGATGCAGCCAAAGTGTTCCTTGGGAGACACACTGTGCTAGGCTTCAGAGGCATTGTAGAGGAATTTAAAAGGGGGAAAAACAGCCAGTGCTAGCCAAGCTTCAGCACTGTATAGAGTGCTAGGTCCAGTTGGCAGCAGTTGGTTTTCTGGGTCAGCGGCTTGGTAGAGCATGATCTCTCCTGATGTGGGTCACTGGAAACCATTTGATGGGCCAACATGTCCCATCTGAGTCATTGACTAGGAAAGTCCTGAACTCTCACCCCATCTCCTGTACTGGTATGGTGGAGGATGCTGTCTCCTTGCCAATGTTGAAGACTCAACTGCCAATCCAACTGGATTTTGTACACAGAATAAGAGGGATGCCATCTTAATCTTCACCTTGGACAGCAAATGTCCTGTTGTTTGTTGTTGTTTTGTGCCTTCAAGTCATTTCTGACTTATGGCAAGCCAAAGGCAAACCTATCATGGGGTTTTCTTGGCAAGATTTGTTTAGAGGAGGATTGCCATTGGCTTCCCCTGAGGCTGAGAGCATGTGATTTGCCCAAGGTCACCCAGTGGGTTTCATGGCTAAACTGGGAATTGAGCCCTGGTCTCCAGATTCGTACTGCAGCAAACCACTGTGCCAGGCTGGCTCTCAGCAAGTGTCCTAGGGTAGACCTAATCATGGGACATGAAAATGAAGAAAGAACTAGTGGTGGTCCCTGTTGGGGACCCTGTTGAACCAAGTATCATCCTGTCCAGAGCTCAGAAAATATATTTTTGTATTGCAACTCCCAGCATCCCTTGACTAGCATGGATAGGGATTCTATTTTTTTAAGTATCTTTTCCAAGCTCTGATTGTGTTGAGTATATAGACCAGACCTTTCACAACGTTTTCTTTTAATTTTCAGCAAGCTGAATTCTGTTTCAAGCTTTAAGCAAATGTTCTTTCTTAAAGTGTGACACAACTGTGCTCTGGGGGACTTTTCCCCCCACAGGGAAATGGGAAGGAAAGTCTTAATTCATAAGCTAGCATACAAAAAAAAAAAAAAAAAAAAAAAACAATGGAGCTATAAAAACCTGATGTGAAAAGAACAAAAATCCATCTCGTATGTAGCTTTGGGGAGTGTTTTGCTTTGTCTCCCATTGTAATATTAGTCTTTTTCACCCTCTTAATCCATCTATCACATATCTTATAAGAAAACCAGTCTTGTAACATGACAAGGTGCCCCTGCATTCCAGAGGAATACTCTGGACTTGTAAGATGGATGTGATGTTATTCAGTTACCTGGAGCATCAAGACAGCACAAGGACCTCCCCATAAATGCTAACTCTAGAATCATAGAATCATAGAATCATAGAGTTGTAAGAGACCACAAGGGCCATCCAGTCCAACCCCCTGCCATGCAGGAACTCCCAATCAAAGCATCCCCGACAGATGGCCATCCAGCCTCTGCTTAAAGACCTCCAAGGAAGGAGACTCCACTACTCTCCGAGGGAGTGTGTTCCACTGTCGAACCGCCCTTACTGTCAGGAAGTTCCTCCTAATGTTGAGGTGGAATCTCTTTTCTTGCAGCTTGCATCCATTGTTTCGGGTCCTAGTCTCTGGAGCAGCAGAAAACAAGCTTGTTCCCTCCTCGATATGACATCCCTTCAAATATTTAAACACGGCTATCATATCACCTCTCAGCCTTCTCTTCTCCAGGCTAAACATCCCCAGCTCCCTAAGTCGTTCCTCATAGGGCTTGCTTTCCAGACCCTTCACCATTTTAGTTGCCCTCCTTTGGACACGCTCCAGTTTCTCCACATCCTTTTTGAATTGTGGTGCCCAGAACTGGACACAGTATTCCAGGTGAGGCCGGACCAAAGCAGAATATAGTGGCACTATTACTTCTCTTGATCTAGACACTATACTTCTACTGATGCAGCCTAAAATTGCATTGGCCTTTTTAGCTGCTGCATCGCACTGTTGACTCATGTTCAACTTGTGGTCCACCTGGATTCCTAGATCCCTTTCACACGTAGTCTCATTCAGCCAAGTGTCCCCCATCGTATATCTGTACTTTTCGTTTTTCCGCCCTAAGTGCAGTACCTTACATTTCTCTGTGTTGAATTTCATTTTGTTAGCTTTGGCCCAACTTTCTAGTCTGCTCAAGTCATTTTGAATTTTGATCCTGTCCTCTGGGGTATTAGCTACTCCTCCTAATTTGGTGTCGTCTGCAAATTTGATAACTATGCCCCCAATACCGTCATCCAAGTCATTAATAAAGATATTGAATAGCACTGGGCCCAGGACAGAGCCCTGTGGCACCCCACTGGTCACTTCTTTCCAGGTTGAAAAGGAGCCATTGTTGAGAACCCTTTGGGTTCGACCAGATAACCAATTACAAATCCATGTAACAGTTACTTTGTCTAGCCCACATTTTACCAACTTGCTTGCAAGAATGTCATGGGGAACCTTGTCAAAGGCCTTACTGAAATCAAGATATACTATATCCACAGCATTTCCTTCATCTACCAAACTGGTAATTTTATCAAAAAAAGAGATCAGATTTGTCTGGCATGACCTGTTTCTCTGAAACCCATGTTGACTTTTTGTGATTATGAAATTATCTTCCAGATGTTCACAGACTCTCTGTTTAATGATCTGCTCCAGAATCTTTCCGGGTATTGATGTCAGACTAACTGGACGATAATTGTTGGGATCCTCTTTTTTCCCCTTTTTGTAGATGGGGACAACATTTGCCCTCCTCCAGTCCGCTGGGACCTCTCCTGTTTTCCAGGAATTCTCAAAGATTATTGCCAATGGTTCTGATATTACATTTGCCAGTTCTTTTAATACCCTTGGATGTAATTCATCTGGTCCTGGAGACTTATATTCATCTAGATTAACCAGATGTTTCTGTACTATCTCTTTACTTATTCTGTGATGAAATTCTCCTATTCTGTCCTCTGCTCCATTATCCTCAAGTTGAGCACCCTTTGCCTTTTCTGAGAAGACTGAAGCAAAGAAGGTGTTGAGTAATTCTGCCTTTTCTCTGTCCCCTGTTAACTTTTTGCCATCTTCCCCACACAGTGGCCCTACCATTTCCTTCTTTTTCCTTTTGCTACTGACATACCCCCAAAAGCCCTTTTTATTGTTCTTAACCGCTCCAGCAAGCCTGATTTCATTCTGCGCTTTAGCTTTTCTGACTTTAACCCTACACATGCTAGCTATTTGTTTGAATTCCTCTTTGGTGATTTCCCCATTTTTCCATTTCTTATACATGTTCCGTTTAAAACATAGTTCAGTTGCAAGTTCCTTAGTCATCCATCCTGGTTTCTTGAGACACCTCCCATTCTTCCTCCTCATTGGCACAGTTTGAAATTGTGCCTTCAGTATCTCCCTTTTGAGAAACTCCCATCCGTCTTGAACTCCCTTCTCTTTTAGTATTCCTGTCCATGGGATCACCCTCAGTATTTCTCTAAGTTTAGTAAAATCAGCTTTCCTAAAGTCTAGAATGCGTGTCTGACTATGCCTGGCTTCTCCTTTCCACTGTATAATAAACTCCAGGAGGACATGATCACTCCCGCCTAAGGATCCAACCACTTGCACCCCATTAACTAGGTCTTCCCTGTTAGTTAGGATCAGATCCAAAATAGCTGACTCCCTCGTTGCCTCTTCCACCTTTTGAACAATGAAATTGTCTTCGAGGCAAGTGAGGAATTTGCTAGACCTCAAGGATTTTGCCGAGTTTGACTTCCAGCAAATATCCGGATAGTTGAAGTCACCCATCACTACTATATTTCTCCTTTCTGAGTGTGTAGTCATCTGTTCTAGAAAGGCATCATCCAGTTCTTCTGCCTGAGTCGGGGGTCTGTAATAGACTCCCACAATAACATCCCTGTTGTTTCTTTCCCCTTTAATTTTTATCCAAATGCTCTCACCTGGCTTCCAGGATTGTTGTCCTGGATTTCTTCACTGGTGTAAATATCCCTGACATATAATGCTATTCCTCCTCCTCTCCTGTTTGGCCTGTTTCTCTTGAAGAGGTTATACCCCTGTATTTTTACATTCCAATCATGAGACTCATCCCACCAGGTTTCAGTGATGCCTATTATATCATATTTGCTTTGTTGCGCTAGGAGTTCAAGTTCATCTTGCTTATTTCCCATGCTCTGTGCATTAGTATAGAGACGTCTAAGACCATATGTCTCCTTTACTTGCTGCCTTAGCACGTTTTTTTGCCTCCCACTGTTGGGTCCCTCTACTGTTTGCTTTGTTTCCTCTATGACAGTTTGACTATTTTTTCCAGTCCTTTTGTCTTCCAGGGTGCTGTCTCCCTTCCCCACATAACTCAGTTTAAAGCCCTCCTGATCAAATTCTTCAGACTGTTGGCAAAAACGTTTCTTCCAACTGGTGTGAGATGCAGCCCATCCCTTGCCAGGAGTCCGCCCTCATGGAACCGCAGCCCATGATCCAAGAATCCAAATCGTTCTCGACGACACCATCTGTGGAGCCAATTGTTGACATCTGCTATCTTCCTCTCTCTTCCTGGACCGTGCCCTTCAACTGGCAGTAGAGACGAGATGACAATCTGTGCCTCCATTTCTTTCAGCTTCTTTCCTAGAGCCTCGTAATCCCTTTTGATGTTTTGAAGGCTGTGTCTTGCTGTGTCGTTCGTTCCCACGTGAACCAAAAGGAAGGGGTATTGGTCGGTAGGCCTGACCAGTCTTCTCAGCCTCTCTGTCACATCTCGGATCTTTGCCCCAGGGAGACAACACACCTCCCGAGACATCTTGTCAGGCCCACAAATCACTGCTTCTGTCCCTCTCAGCAAGGAGTCCCCCACCATGACCACACGTCTCCTACGAGGCTTAGCAGCGACTGTTCCCTGTGGTGGTACTCCCAGCTCTTTCCCTGAAGTCTGTTCATGCTGCTCTTCCTCATCCTCCTTGGTAAGGGAAAGAGCTTGAAAACGATTCTGTAGCTGCAAGCTCCCAGAACGATCTCTGGTCTCCCTACTTCTACGTGTGACATTCCTCCAGCTGTCTACCTCCTGTGTATGTGGTGTGACGTTCTCTTCCCCAGCAACTTCCACTGTGTGGTCCCTGTCCAAGACCGTTCGTTCCGTTCTGTCTAGGAAAGCCTCTTGCTCCCTAATATTCTGAAGTGTAGCTACCCGCGCCTCCAGCTGCTGTACTTTCTCCTCCAAGAGAGCTACCAACTTGCACTTGGAGCATGTGTAGTTCCCGACCTCTGTAGGTAGGAAGACAAACATACCACAGGTATTGCAGGTGACGGCAGCAGTTCCTTCAGTATCCATACTAAGTATTAAAAAGGACTATGGCTTTCCTCCTCAAAGAAAATCTCTTGCTAAAATCAATGTTAAAGTCTGCAGATGACCAAAAGTTTTCTACAATTGGTAGTGGTTATAAAATTCACGCGCCATTAGGCGCGCGGCTCTGGGAGCAGTTGTAAAGAGCTAACTGCCTAGCCCACCCCCTATTGATTTGCAAATGCTCTTAACAAAGCCCCACCCACTGAGTCACAGTCACACTTCCCCCAAGAGTTTTTAAAAAGAACTTAAAAACTTACCCTCTCAAGATGGCTGCCTGGAAACTGTTTTCTTCCTCTCTCCTAGCAGGAATTGGCCTGGAAAGCTTTCTTTCCTGGCAGAAACCTCTTTCTCTTTCTCTTCTCTTTTAGAAACTGGCCTGGAGAGCCTCCTCCTCCTCCTTCCCTGTCCTGGCCGAAACTGACCTGAAACTGACCTCTGGGAGCAGTTGTAAAGAGCTAACTGCCTAGCCCACCCCCTATTGATTTGCAAATGCTCTTAACAAAGCCCCACCCGCTGAGTCACAGTCACACTTCCCCCAAGAGTTTTTAAAAAGAACTTAAAAACTTACCCTCTCAAGATGGCTGCCTGGAAACTGTTTTCTTCCTCTCTCCTAGCAGGAATTGGCCTGGAAAGCTTTCTTTCCTGGCAGAAACCTCTTTCTCTTTCTCTTCTCTTTTAGAAACTGGCCTGGAGAGCCTCCTCCTCCTCCTTCCCTGTCCTGGCCGAAACTGACCTGAAACTGACCTCTGGGAGCAGGTTCAGATCAGAAGACAGGCTTGCCCAAGACACCTTGCTGCCGGAGATGAATAACAAGGGGGTATCTCCCCCTCCAGCTATTATTTATTTAAGTAATTTATAGCCCATCTTTCTCCCAATATGAGACCCCAAACTGCTTATTACATAAGTTAATACGAATTACAATGGGCCCTTCCTATCTGGGGCAGGGGGTTGGTTCCACCTCCTTCAAACACCTATTAATCAATGGGCCCATATTAAACAAGGGACAGCAGCATACATGTGCCTATACCAGAATGCCTGCAGGCATGCAGCACCATCTGGCTAATATGAAGTGACATGATCCATGGGAGCTCCAATCCGTGAATAGCTAGTTTGCCGATAAGGCGTGCTCACTGTAGCTAAACCAATATGTTGTACTAAAGCGGGAGCCAGCATGGTATTGTGGTTTGAGCATTAGACTATGAATTTGGAGACCAGGGTTCGAATCCTTGCTTAGCCATGTAAACTCACTGAGGTGACCTTGGGCAAGTCATACCCTGTCAGCCTCAGAGGATGGCAACGGCAAACCCCCTCTGAAGAAATGTGTCAAGAAATCCCCATGAGAGGGTCACGATAAGTCATAAATGACTTGAAGGCACACAACAACCACAACGATGTTTTAAAAGCATTAAACAATAAATCCAATTACAGCATTGCCTTTGAAACATTAATCTAAAACAACTGAAACACTTATTACATGTTTTAAAAACAGTACACCCATTGCACATCCTTCTACCCCAATGAGTTAAAGGATGAAGGCCTGCTTAAATAAGATGGTCTTTGCCTACTGGTGAAAAGAGGGGAGAGAGGCAGAAATCAATGAGAATGAAGTACATAACTCAACGAGAATAAAACTTAACTTGATGGTGATGCAACATCTTCTCTCTCACTGAGGGCAGCAGGTAGTGTAGTAGAGCATGAAGATGTCTGCTCTCCAACAGACACACAGCCAGAGGTCTCCTGCCATCTCCTACGTCCAATGCCCAAAGCAACTGTTTCCTTCCTTGCTATCTACTGGGGTTTGGTTCCAGGATTCCTTATGGATACAAAATGGGATTTGGTTCCAGGAACCCTTATGGATACTCAGGTTCCATGATATACGGCAGGATAGTAAAATGGTGTGTCTTATATAAAAAAGCAAAATCAAGCTTTGCTTTTCGGAATTTATGTATTTTTGAAATATTTTCTAGTTGTGGATAGTTGAATCCATGGATAGAAAATCCATGGATATGGAGGGCCAACTGTACTTATATTGCTGGATCAACTTAACAAAGACAAAAGAGTCCTGCTGGACTGGATCAAAGGCCCATCCTGTTTCTCAGCCAACCAGGAGCCTATCGGCAGCCCACAACTACAACGTAATTGCAGTGGCAAACTCATCCTACTCATGCTCCTCAGCCACTAGTAATAACAGGCAGATTCCCTCAAATATTGCAGACAGTACATAGCCATCATAACCAGCAGCCACTGATAGCCTGATTGTTCATTCATTTTTCACAAATCTCCCCTTAAAACCACGCCATGATTACATCTCATGGCTACAGACTGTGCAGTTTGACGAAACACTGTGTGGGAGCAAAAGGAAGGCATTGGCTCCCCAAATAAAAATTGTTGTTGTTCTTGTTGTGTGCCTTCAAGTCATTTCCGGCTCATGGAAACCCTAAGGCAACTTATCATACAGTTTTCTTGACAAGTTTCTTCAAGGGGAGTTCCACTGCTATCCTCTGAGGCTGAGAGAGTGTGGCTTGTCCAAGGTCACCCAGTAGGTTTACATGGTCAAGCTGGAATTCGAACCATGGTCTCCAGAATCATAGTTCACGCTCAAACCACTATGGGTATCAAAAAATTAGACTACTGAACCCAAATAATTTTTTTCACTCTCCAAATTACAGGAACTTAAAACCTCAATTGAACATTTAGAAATACAGTGCAGTACAGCCATTCAAAGAAAAACAGACAATAAAGTATCAAGGTAATGTAAACACAGCAAATCTAGGTGTTCTAAGTGGGAACAATTTTCAATGTCCCACTCTGTACAGTGTAGATATTTAGAAACTGAAGATTTTTTTTTCATGTCTGTTCCCACCACCACCATAGTTACATCAGCCAAAATAGGATGGAGGCATCAAAAGTTATCAAAGTCTTGATTTAAAAACTAAATGATACTAAAAATTAGGAAATACAAAAACAGAAGAGAGACATCAAAGAATCCATTACAAAAGAAAAATGTGCTAAGGGATTTGAACATAGAAAATTTGAGTTCTAGGTGTGAATAATTTTCAATATTTTCCTCTATGCAGTGCCAGAAATTTGGGCAATGAAAGAAACTTTCATTGGGAAGGCAGAATTCTCATTTAGAACAGTAAAGCCCTCACTGAAATAGTATTTCAGTTTGCTTGTCCTGTATCTCTCACCATTCAGCTTCAATGGATGGTCCCAGTTTCTATAGTGATTTTTTGTTTGTATTTTTAATCTGTACTAGGTTTAATAACTTGTACGCCACCTTTAGCCCCAGTACTGGAGAAAAGGCAAAAAAAGAAGAGGACGAGGCGGCGGCAGCAAGAGAAAGGGGGAAACCATTTTTGATCCATTTCCTCCACACAAGGCATAAATTCATACATCTCTATTATGGTACTTTTTTTCCCCCAACCCCCCAACACAGCCTGTTATAATTTTTATTAAAGGTTAGGGACACAGGAAGATACAGTGCAACACCATCTTGCGGTTTACACAGTTTCCACTCCTCTTGTATGGAAGCTGCTCAAAACTGCTGCTCAGTTTCCTTGCATTTATTTGTTATTTACAAACATTTGAACATTTTCAAATATTTCAGCATTTCACTCTGCCCCCCTCAAACACTAGCAACAGGGTTCATCTTTAAAAAATTCAAACTGCAAGCAAGAGGCTCTCCATTTGGTTTGATTCTTTATATTTGCATTAATCCTTTCAGATCAGTTTGACTATTTTCTCTCCATTAATCACAGAGATGTATTCCTTCCTGTATGTGCTACAGCCGGGGTCAGCAACCTACGGCCCGTGGGCCGCATCCGGCCTGCAGACCCCCGCTTACCAGCCCCCGCCGACCCCTGCCATCGCCTGCCACTGCCCGCCACTGCGCTGCGCATTCCGGCTGCTGCGCAGCCACCATTTTGTTTGCCAAAATGGCAGCTGCGACTCATTTGCACATGCGCAAATGAGTCGCGGCCACCATTTTGGCAAACAAAATGGTGGCTGCGACATATGCGGAGGCGGCGGCAGTGGCAGCGCACGCAGCGGCGGGTGTTATGTGCACGCACGTGAGCGCACACGCTGCCATTCCCCCCCCCGCCCACCAGAAGGGCCTGCTGGAAGGGACTGGCCCCAGGTAAGGGAAGGTTGCCGACCCCTGTGCTACAGTCTCAGTTAAAGCTTCTCATAATGATGGTCAGTATTTAGTTGGAGCAGAATTCATTTTGTCATGTGTGGGGTTTTTCAGCGGGGGAGTGAGCAAAGTGCAACTTTTCAGTTCAGATGTTGTTAGATTGCACCTTCCAGCGTTTTTCACCACCAGCTATGCTGGCTAAGACTATTGGGAGTTCCACTCCAACAGCATCTGGAAAGTTACACTTTGCCCAATCCTATTTTACACCATGGGTTGGATTAATACATAGTCATAAATGAGGAGACACAAATGAATGGGACTTAAGTCAGTCATGATCAACAGAGGTCCACTGATTTTAGTGTATCAGCTCTAAGCAAGACTGAGTGTGGATCCAAACCCTTGTTTGTTGCATATGAGAGGCAGAGGGAGTGTACACAAAGTGTACCAATATTTTTGAAAACTGAAATATGTGTATTGTTAAAATTAGCATTAAGTAAAGCAACTATGGGCTGTATGCATGTGCCAAAGGCCCACATTCCCCCTCCCCTGGCATCATCCTGTTTACACAATGCAGGCCAACAGCTCCAGTGGCCAACAGCAGGAATGGGTAAATCAGACACCATTTCGGTGGCTCTTGCCCAACCCAAGCCCAACCAGTCCTTAGCCCAGTTTTAAAAAAACCTAGCTGTTTGTGAAGAGTTTCCTAGAATCTCCACCATGACAGCCGATAGTCCAGGCAGCCACACGCCCCTTCACCTGCCGCTGCTGGCATTTTCGCTGAAGGCACCAGTCATTGACTGTGATGTTTGAAGGGGGCACCTGACCATGTGAGTGAGGCCAGACACCCCATTTCTGCCATTACAGGCTGCGGCAAGGGTTTTCTCAGAGAACAACAGTAGCAGCAACAGGTGAGTCAGCTACAATGGCTCCACAGCGTGATGGCAGGCAGGCATCTGAACACCTGCCCATCACTGTGTTGGACCAGAAAAGTGCCAGGGGCAGGAGCAGGCTGCATCTGCAGGCAGAATATGATGGGGTTGGCCCGTCGTATCCTGCCTGTGCATTCAGCACTAAAATGACTAACTGAACTGGATATTAAAATAGAACCTTAATAATGTCGTTCCTCCCAGGTCTTTTTTTAAAGTGCTTAAAATAATCTACAGAATGTCCCTGCATTCATTCATTCTCTCTTTCTGAAGCACACACACACACCTTGGTATCTTTTTTTTAGCACTGCCAGGTTCAAACTATCAGCTTTCATTACTTCTTTCTATAAATATATGTCAAATCCATCTCTTCAACTTTCCAGAATTTTTTACAACTACACTCTATGCTGGACTGCTGCTAGAAGTCCAAGAGAAGTGTCACTTCTTAACACCTGTGTGTCTTAGGTATGTAACATATATGATTAATTCTTTCAGACTTTTTCCTTGTCTGCCAAAACACTAGGACCTGGGATTATCCAATAAAGTTTAAATGGAAGTGTGGACCAAAAAGAAAAATCATACAGCACATAATCAGATAAAGGAATGTGATACTACATGGTGATTTGAAGTCTGCAATTTCAAACAACTTTAAAATGGGATTTCATAAATAGATACAAGATAATTCTGTCAATGTCTACAAACTAAGGATATTAAATTTACTGGACTTTGAGAATCTCCCAGTTGCTACATGGCCAAAGGAGGAAGTGCCAGCCTGTAAGAGCTAACTCTCCATACCATCTGAACTAAGAACAAAAACAGCAAAATGCAGGCCTATAATTGACTTCTTTAACTTTTTCCTCTCCTGTTGTGTTTTTAACACCATGCCTGCTGAAGAAGCCAGTGGAGCTTCGAAAGCTTGTAACATGTACAGTATATTGTGCATTTTGGTTGGCCCAATAAAGGTATCACTGGTGAGTTTTTGATATTATTGGATTTGCTCTGTATCAGTGCTTCTCAGGGTATCTCATGCGGGAGACCAGAAATTATTCTTTTCCAGTATGCCAAAGATCAACACTATATTTGTGTCTAACAGGCAGAATTGTTTCTTTTCTGGAAATTCACCACAAACCAGTACCCAATAGCCTGCAGATAGGCACTCCTTGCAGAGCATTAAATAGCACTGCTCTAAGTGATCTCTAGTATCAAGAGCCATATGTTTCTTAACGTCAGTTGCTGATGAAAAAGGAGTGGAAGAGTGCCACTGCGCAGCTCATGCCCTGCTTGTAGGCTTTGCATAAGGAAACATCTAGCCATTGTGGGAACAGAACGCTAGACTAGGCAGGGCTTGAGACTCATTTTATGTTCACAGCTGCAGAATCAGCCTAACAGGTTCAAGAAGCCCACTACAAAAAATATTTATTGTGTCCTTGTAAGGAAGTTCATAAAGATGGATAATCTATATACACACACACAACACACTCTTTGTATTATTTGTCACCCATTTCCAGCAATTCAGAAATAGATCCTATTCATTGCCTAAATATTACATTATAGTATAAAATTTATTAATTCCGTATACAGTATCCACTGGAATCAAAGACATGATATATACCTCACTTTTCTCTTCCAAATACAGCGTGAGCATTTTGTTTGATTGCTTTATCCATTTTGCTGTTCCCATGACACATCCGAACATGAGATATATGCTTTATCACAAGTGCCTTGTGCCAGTAAACCTCTTAAATGTATGATAAAAGGAGCCAAGATGACTTTTGTTTTTAGCTGGGTAAAAATGTAACGAAGATGTTTATCTTCTTTTGTAGCTTTTGGAATGCATATTTGTAGCAGCTCTCTCCACTGGCTATACTGACTAGGGATTATGGGAGCTAAAAATCTTACAGCATCCACAATATGTCCTTTATCTAATCCCATGCTTCCCTTCTGTTGCAGAGGGTTAAACTGCATGGTGTGTCAAATGCATAGCAACATTGGCACAAATGAAGGATGGGGATTGTATATGGCCAGGGAGATATCTTGGAGGGGGGGGGATGGACTAGTGGGAAGTGTTATTCCTCAAACAAACATACAAACCCTAGCTTCTCCCCTACTTACATGTAATGGACTTGATCCAGGCTGCCCGCCCCCCATATTTACTTCCAAGCAGAAAAAAAGATACATTCACTCCTATGCAGCTAAATTATTGTCTAGCTTCAGCTTAAATAGCTCTGCAATGAAAGGGGAAGCTTCTAGATAAGTGTTTGAGGCTACAATCCTATACTGTCTTGTCTCTCATTGAGTTTTATGCCTTTCTAACTTTTCATGGTCACTACATATCTTGCATTGTTTTTACTTCTTTTTCTTCAGAAAGGTTTAAAAGAACACAAGCCATACAGAATTTTTTTTGCTGTATAAATAAATGCACAACTTTTTAAAGCATAAGAACATCAATCTTCAAAAATATATTAAGAGAACTGGTAGATGGGAATGCTATTTATATGGGACAGAATATTCAGTGGGACAGAATTATGGCACTGATTAGAAACACACATGCGCCAACTGACAGTGCACTTCTATTGCTTTTTACCATGGCACTACCCTTCCATGGTGGTGGAAATGCATGCTCCTATGAAGCAAGAGGCTATAGTAGCAGTCTGCTAGTAGGGTCTCCCATGTGATGTCAGATAGGTTTTTGCTGAAGAGTCAGACTAAATGTGCCAAACAGTTACTGGGCAGAAACAGTACATAGTGGGGATTGACATTGGCAGAGGATCCTTCAGAGAAAATGGCAATGACACCATAGCTAATGTTTGTTAGAACTGCACAGGAGGCAGCACCTGTAAATCACTTCGAAATGTCTTTTACCATTTTTTCCCCCAACTTTTGTATATAGAAAAGATGGAAGATTGAGCATGAACAAAGACTGTATGTGTTGTTACATAGATAGATAGTGTTGATACATTTAAGTTATATTTGGAATTAGACTAATGGCATATTATAAAGAAGAGATAAAGGGATAGCAGAAGTAATAAGAGAATCATTTGTTGTGGTAATTTCTGATAGTACAAGATATAATTGTAAGAAGGAAAGAAAAAGTTAGAAAGAATAAGGAAATCTTATTCCTTCCAAGAGGAAGTAACAAAGTTTTTTTTGCCTGTTTATGTTTTTGTTTTGTGTATGTCACGTCGATGTTTTTTAATATTGTGTATTACTTTTATTATAAATAAAAAAATAAAAATTTAATTATTTTGAGCCAATCCAAAATGAAACAAGAAATAGGGGAGATTATCACAGCACTAATTAAAGCGGCTGACCTGAGCTGGCTTAAAATTTAAAACAGGAGGCATCCTGATGTTATCACAAGGATTTAGCTGCTAAAATCACCCCCCAAGTGCAGCCTGGGTCCATCCCGGCTCCCAGGGCCTCTTAGCACAGCTTTTTTTTCAAAGCCGGGAGTTTTCCGGCTTAAGGAAATGGCTGCCGGAGTGGCCCTGGAGCCGGGATGGACCCAGGCTGCACCTGGGCGGCGATTTTGGTGGCAAAATCCTTGTGATATAGGATGCTGCCTTTTTTAAATTTTAAGCTGTCTCAGTTAAGCTGCTTTAATTAACACTGCAATAATCTCCAGATCTAGAAGATGAGACTTCCAGGTCAGATGGCACTCAACAAGCTACTGGGGTAAAGCAGAGGGAAAATATGATTCCAAGTACACTGCAGAAATAATCCACTTTGAGACCACTTTAACTGCCTTGGCTCAGTGCTATTGAATCCTGGGAATTGTAGTTTGTTCTGGCACCAGAGGTCTCTGACAGAGAAGGCTAAATGTCTCACAAAACTACAGTTCCTAAAATTCCCTAACACCAGGGCAGTTAAAGCAGTCTCAAACTGAATTATTTCTGCAGTGTGTTTTGGACCTGTGAGTAGCACTGTGGTTAAGGACACAAGCCAAAAGGACATTCAGCTCAGCAGTGAAAGGAAAGTCCAAAGCTGCAGAATACATATTACAGAAACAGGGAATGTGAGAAGCATGAATCAGGGGAAGCTAGACATAATAAAACAAGAAATGGAACGTATAAGCATTTGAATACTTGGGGTGACCAAGCTAAAGTGATCAGGAATGGGACAATTTGAGTCGGATAATTACACAGTGTTTTACTCAAGAAATGAAAAACTAATTGAAGGAATTTGGAAATATTACCAAATGGATAAGATGTATGCACAACAGAACAAAGCTACTGATGTCTACATTCTGTCTGCTGGAGCCCTGAAGCTAACCAAGAATGCCAAAAAGAAAAAAGAAAAAAAACCCAAATCAGCCAAAAGTCCATTTCTGGCTTAGGAAAAATGCATTTTTAATTTTACACAGTGTTGGGGTGCCCTGCAACCTATTTAAAAAGTGAATTGTCACTCCTAAAGGTTTCAAGGACAGTAAATTTACCTCTCTATGGCCAGAAAAAAGGGCAGCCCAGGGATCCTAGCAGAGTGAAAGTCTGTAAACAGCCCAAGTCATTTTTGACTTATGGCAACTCTAAGGTGAACCTATCATAGGGTTTTCTTGGCAGGCTTCTTCAGAGGGGGCACCATTGCCACCTTCTGAGGCTGAGAGAATGTGACTTGCCCAAGGTCACCCAGTGGGGAATCAAACACTGCTCTCCAGGGATGTAGGCCAACAAAAGTTTGATTAAATTGTTTTTTAAATAATGGCTGAGATCCTGAATCACATTCGTAACTACATAAATGTGTTAAGACTGCATGAACATAGTTACAAATGATCTAAAGCAGGGGTAGGCAACCTTTTTGAGCCAGGGGCCGGGTTGCTGTCCCTCAGACAATTGGGGGGCCGAAGCACCAAAAATAAATAAATAAATAAATAAAAATTAAAAAAATAAAAAATATGCATGCACACTCTCTCAGCCCCAGAAAAGCCATGGCAAAACCCCTGTGGAGATTTTGCCAAGAAAAGCCCAAGAACAAGTAATAACAACAATGATCAATATCATCATGGCGGTTGGCGGCAGCAGTGGCGGGGGCGGCGGCGGTGGCAGGACCGGCCTGGGGCCAGTCCAAAGGCCTCTGGGAGCCGCATCCGGCCCCCGGGCCTTAGGTTGCCTACCCCTGATCTAAAGAATCAACCCCCTGAACCCATCTTAAACTCAAGAGAGCCATTCCATGAGATGTAGGTCTGCAGAAAGGGTGAATGGGGCATTTCAGAATGATATGTCTAGCCTTCTCCAGCTCATCACATCATGGTTCGCAGGCAGAAGGCTGCTAGCCACATCCTTCTGAAGTATCCCACTTGATTGTGCCACAGATCTCTGTCACATACAGTGGCAACCTTGAATTTAAGGTGGGTTTCAGGGGATATTTATGATCATGGCAACAGTGCCAGAATCCTGAATAAGTAGTATAGGTGAATACAGAGCTGTTACAAATCCATAACTCTAGGTTATGAATCCACAACTGTGATGCAGGATGCCAGCCAATATATACTGATGTTCTCTATGCTTTTGCTGATGTTCTGTATGCTTTTAATCTGTACTAGTTTTAATAATTTACCTTCAGTCCCATTATTGGTAAAAGGCAGGATATAAATGAAAATAAAGTAATAAGGTGGTGGTGGTGGAGGAGGATGCTTGCACAGGTAGGCAAACATCAGTGTACAGCTAGCAAATCTGTGAAGTAATTCTCTACAATGAAGAACATCAGGAACAGAACTTAGAGAATGTATCATTTGGACTAAACTTCCAGAATCCCAAAGCCAATATGGAATTTCTGGATTATAGTCTCCCACTCCCACTCCAAAAAAAGGAACATCTCTGAGCTCTTATCAAGAGTCAAGCCCCCCCCCAAAAAAAAAACTTGCCAGAGAAGAAAAACATGTAATTAGGAAAGATAGCAACCATCTCTTTGTTGCTTGGCTCCATCCCATCACTAATTTAGGAAACCTCTTTCTGTTCAACATCTTTCTTCAGTACTGTTATATAGCCAAAAGATCATTACCCACAATCATGAGGTAGGCCATAACAGGTGAGGGGGTGACCCATAGCGGGCATGTAAACATTTGCTTTCTTTGCTCTCTCATTCAAAAATGTTCTTTCTCCAGGACAACATTGCAAGAGTTTTTGCGAAATTCAAGGAGATTTCATGCAGAAAAAAATCTGTACAAAAAGCACATTTTTTCTCTACAAGTGATATGCAAGCCTCTGAACTAGCATAACTTGGAGGGAGGGTTAAACAAACTAATTTTTCACAAAAGAACATAACAAAATGAGAAAAAAATTGAGTGGTTACCCAATTTTTCAACAGTGTTTCTTGGCATGTTGAGACCATCTTTCTCATCCAAAATGAGATTGTTTGCAAATATTATTTGTCTCTCTGCCCCAAAGGTTTGCAGAAGTACAAATCAGACATTTTGTCACTGTTTCTACTTGCATTGTCCAGCCCGTCCCTCTTGCTTCTTTCCTCCACTCTTCCCACACAGTCACTGCACTGTTTCACATGTATCAGTACACTACTTAGGTCATCTCGGTCTGTGCCAAAGAACAATCGCCCTGCATTAAATCTTTCTTGCATAATTATACCAAATAAATCATTTTCAGGCACTTTATCAAATTGTTGCTGATCTCTTTAAATTGATGCTAGAACAAATATCAAAGCACAACAATCCTGCTGACCAAAGTCTTATTCTTTATTAGGGTCGTTAATATCTTCAGCCAACACATCATCAGTTACATTGCCTCAAATGGACTTTTGGGGAAATTGCTACCCGAAGTAAAGTTAAATTCTTCCCTCCCTAACATCTCAAATTGTAAATCAAAGTAGGTATCACTGAAAGCAGTGGAAAAGAAAGCAAAGGCTTCATTTCTAGACCTTTCAAAATTCATTTCATGTAATTGACTTCATTGGAATTACTGTCAGCTTAGAACAGGGATAGGCAACCTTTCCCCTTTAAGGGCCGAGGAACTCCACCTCCCAGAATCCCAGGAGCTATTGGCCAACATGGGACTATTGGCCAACATGGCTGAGGCTTCTGGGAGCTGAAGTCCCTCGGCCCTTAAAGGGGACAGGTTGCCTATCCCTGGCTTAGAACATTGTAGAGACCACACTTGTATGGCAAATAGGTCACAAAGATCTTACCTACACCAGACATATTCTTGTAAGTACATTCGGACCTCTGTATTCATGAGAGATCTGTTCTGGACCCCTCCCCCCGTGAATATGAAAATCCGTGCATGCTCAAGTCCCATTCATTGTAATTGTGGTGCGCACACATCCAATAGCACAGTTGCGTGCACGTGCTACCATTAACAAAAACAGGGGGTTGCCATCCTTGGATGGTTAAATCTGCAGATGGCAAGTCTGCCAATAAGGAAGGTGGGCTGTATGATGTACCAATATTCTGGTACAGTGTGTTATGAGTTTTCACAGGACTCCCACTTACTGGCCCCCGCCGCCCCCTGCCCCCATTGCCTACGCCGCCGCCCACCACCACCACCGCCGCCGCCACACGTTCTGGTGGCCACGTGGCCGCGCACATCACGGACGCCATTTTGTTTCCAAAAATGGAGGCCGTTACTCATTTGCGCATGCGCAGGAGTACTGCGCATGTGCAAATGAGCCGTGGCCGCCATTTTGGCAAACAAAATGGCAGCCACGACGTGCGTGGTGGTGGCGGCGGCGGCGCGTGCGGTAGCGGGGGTTATGCGTGCGCACGTGAGTGCACGCGCCACCATTCCCCCCCCCCCCCGGCCCGCTGGAAGGGACTGGCCCCAGGTAAGGGACCCTGCCCTAGCATTTAAAGTTTAAAAAGTGATGAAGCTCCTGGTGATGGAAAACATTGATGGTAGCAACTGGCTTTCAAGCCAGTGGGTGGTAAATCCAGTCCAGGTTACAGTCTTAATTTTAAAGGAATCCTATTCCCAAAAGAGGGTCAGCACCTTGGATAGCTCTATTGGGGCTTTTACTAAAAGCCAGAGCAAATTTATTGATACATTCAGATGAAAGCTATCTGCTGTCACTGGAAGGACCCTTCCTGAGGCTTGTGGCTAGATGGAAAAGTACAGGACAGCTTCCTAAACAAAGCCTGAAAAGGTTACTCGTTGGTTTAAGACTCCCCTGCACAGCACGGCAAGGGGCCATATCCCTCGGTGATTCTTGAACCTCCACTCCAAAGTGTAACTTTTCCAAGCTCTGTTCTAAAGACATGCACAACCTCTTTTCAGAGCAAGGGTTCACTCCCTGATGAAATAATTTATTTAATTTTTGGACTACGTCTGTAAGCATGAACAGAGAAGCCTTTCTTCTCATACATCTGGGACTGCAAAGGTGGAACTTTTATCCACTTTGTTTTCTGGCATCTTTCTAGAAAATAAACACTTGAACACAAAATCTGGAGCAGGGCTGACTCTGCTATTAAACAAAGTGAGTCACTCTACATGATACAGAAAGGATTGGTCTGCAGAAGTAATTCATCATGGGTACATTTCAGAGGAAGAAACTGGCAAGGAACCACCTCTGAGTATTCCTTGCCTAAGAAAACCCTATGAAATTCAAGACAACAGACAACTTGAAAGTACATACAGAGAGAGACGATACAAAAAAAAAAAAAAGGGAAGGAGACAAAGAATGCATAAACAAACCCATGAGACACTCTGTACATTACAACAAAGAACACAGTTCTTTGGATTTGAAGGCTCCGTATCTTCATCCCTAGAGGAAGAAATGGCAAGAGACACAGTAGTGTGCATTACATTTGCTCTGCCTACTCATCTAAAATAAAATGTTCTTTTAAAGCCCGATCGGTATATGTGCAAGAGCACAATGCATTGTGATGTATGTCAGTGATGGGGTTGCCCTTTGCTGTTCTGCCTCTGGCATAAAAATACCTTAGGTTAACCCAAGTTAGGAAACAAAGATGAGTCAAAACCTCTGGAAGCAGCTCCCCTCCATTCCACACAGTGACAAGAGAGTGAGATGAAGGAGATTCACACACTGCATGAAGCTAAAGTGTTGTGTGTATAAAGTATGTACCGCTTCATCCTAAAATGCTCATATGGACAGACCCAAACTATCTTTTAATTCCTCTCCTCCCACTTTTTGTTAAGGGGCCTTCTAACGGTGCTATCTGTTATTAGCTCTCATAATTGTTTTGTTGAGAGAGCCACTGTTTACCAGTTACAATCCTGGATAACTGATCTCTTACTATTGTGCCCCACCTGTTACCAGCTCTGGCACAATTCTCCGGCAAATAAGAGTCTATTATCCATCACCTGCCACTGACCTTCTCTTCCTTTCTTAACCACTCTGATCAGAAGAAGCACACCAGCTCCTAGCCTGCCACGGCTTGTTACTCAGTTCCTTGACTGTCTATTGTTGCTGCTTCATCATGGGCCCCAGCCAATAAGAAACAAAACAAAAGGAGGAAGGGAAAAAATCTTCCCAACAGCAACAGCATAACAGCAACAGATATCAGCCTGGTGTGGACACATGCAAGCATAAAGCACAACATCTCTCTCTCTGAAATTCCTATAATAATAAGAATTTTTGTATTTTTAAATTTGTATATTTTTATTATTGTTATTGATTTTATTATTGTTATTGATTTTGTTTAATATGTTGGGGGATGGGTGGGTGGGTAAAGGAGGGATGGGATTTCAAGTTGATTTGTTGTTTGTAATTTTGTAATGTTGTACGCCGCCTCGATTGCTTTGCAGAGGGGCGGGATATAAATAAAAATTATTATTATTATTATTATTATTATTATTATTATTATTATTATTATTATTATTATTAAATATGCACTCCTAGAAAGTCATTTTTCAGCCTTCTACTTTGAATGTCAATGTATTAGGGGGGGCAAACAGAGGACAAACTTGGTCTCTAGAAAGAGACTGCCTGGTTCTGATTCAGAGACAAAAAAGTGTGGGTGCAAAGAAGACTTGTTAGCAAGGCACTCTGGAAGGTAGAATTTGGGGGCGGCTCACTCTCCACCTGGCACCCCTCTTCTCAAAATAGCCAGCTAATAAGAAGAGACTGCTAACCAAGAGCTAGGGCTGGGGCTGACATTTTGCTGATCTGAGGCAGAAAAGTAAATCACTCCACAAGTCAAGGCGCACCTGAAACCATTCAATTTATTTTGGCACCTGAAACCAGCTCCCCCAACACAGAGAGATGCACAAATATATCTTTCCTCCCTGTCACTCAAAACAAGACTAAGAATAAGGAGGAGGAGGTGCAATCACAGCAATAATAATCCTAAATTAAACACTGTACAAACTTTGATAACACCACAACTCAACTGCCTGAGGCACCTGCCTCACTTTTTCACCTACAGGAACAGGCAATAAAACCCATGAAGTGATTGTGACAACAAAGAAATACACAGTGCAACCAGCAAATGTGCTACTCTTTGACATCACTACAAAATCAGCTGCCTGAGGCACTCGCCTCACTTTGCTTCACAGCAGAACCATCCCTGTCCGGGACTGTGAAGCAGATGAGCCAGGAAATTCCCTCCCCCCACGCCCAGTGTAGATGGGGATGCATCTACACTGCAGAATTAATGCACTTTGAGACCGCTTTAACTGCCATGGCTTCATGCTATGGAATTCTGGGATTTGCACACCAGGGTTCAAATCCCAGCTCAGTCAGGTAAATCCACTGGGTGACCTTGGGCTAGTGATATACTCTCAGCCTCAGAAGGAGGCAATGGCAAACTTGCCAAGAAAACCTCTTTTCTGATTAAATAACAATGGCAACCCCCCTCTGATTCAATGGCAAACTTGCCAAGAAAAACCTCGCAATAGGTTTGCTTTAGGGTCGCCATAAATCGGAAAGGACTTGAAGGCACACAATAATGAGATAGATAGCCTTCTCTGTCAGAAAACTCTGGTGCCACAATAAACTATCAATCCCAGGAGCCATGACAGTTAAAGAGGTGTTAAACTGCATTCATTCTACAATGTGGCAGCAGCTCTGGTCATTTGGAGACTCACGGCTCATCCACACTGGAGAAATACAGTGGTCCCTCCACATTTGCTGGGGTTAGGGGCGAAGGACCCTCGTGAATGTAGAAAAAACACAAATAAAAAAATTACCGCACTATTCCTTTTACCTAAGAGAACACCTCTCTAGGAATCTCCAGGTCCTCCAGCCCAACTCTATAATCAACATCTGCCAGAAGTTGATCATAGAATCATGCTGGAAGACCTACAAATGCCTAGAGAAGTATTTTCTCTAGGAACTTATACGTTTTCCAGCACAACTCTATGAGCAACTTCTGGCAGAATTGTGCTGGAGGACTTAAGAGACTCCTAGAGAGACCATAATAATCAAAACCACAAATAATCAAAGCCACAAAAGTCAAAGCCACAAACTGTAATCTAGCGCCACAACAAACTCCAGTTCCCAGAATTCCATAGCCTTGAGCCAGTGCAGTTAAAGGAGTGTCTAATCAGATCATTTCTCAAGTGCGGATGCAGCCTCAGTCCCAAATGTGTCCTCTCAGCCTGGTCCAAGCTCCTGGGAGGCTTTGAATCCCACTCAAACACTCCCTCTCTGGGGTCTCCAGAGCTGCTAACCATCTTACCTGACCCGGTTATCAGTGAACTTGCTCTGTTGGGTCTGGTTCAAGTAAATGGTGCGGGCTGCTGCCTCTTCCTGGTCCGCAGAAGACGTGGCCCCGGACATCTCATCATCTGCCTTCTTGTAGCCCGAAGAGGAGCAAATGGGTCCTGCCGGAGAGAAGAAGAAGGTGGGGAAAAGTGAGGAAGCAAGCGGTCAGTTGGTGGGAAAGAGAGCCAGGGTGACCAGAGACCCTCACCGCCAAGGAGGACACAAGGCACCACAAAATGGAGGATGTGACCAAAGAAAAGCTCAAAGCACTCCTAGAAGTGTACATTCAAGGTATGAATGTAGCACGGTATGAAGCGGTATATAAATGAAGCTGCTTTGGTTTGCTTTGCTTTACATTCATGCTCCTTAGTCCTACTCCAAATTGGAGGACCTTTTGACATTTCCTCCTGGATGGAAGGTGGAAATGGAGGACAGGTCCTTGAAAAGGAGGATGCTTGGTCACCCTAGAATAGGGTGACCATATGTCCTAACTGCAAAAGAGGACAAAGGCACCACAAAATGGGATGACCTTCAAGAAAAAAAGTTGGACATTACAAATAAATGCTACAAAGACTCAAAGAAATACAAACGCATGCTCCTTAGTCCCGCTCCAAATTGGAGGACTTTTTGACATTCCTCCTGGACAGGAGGTGGAAATGGAGGACAAGTCCTGCAAAAGGAGGTCGTGTCTGGTTACCCTGGTGCAGGGTGACCAGACGTCCTAACTGTCAAGGCACCACACAAATGGGAGGGCCTTCAAGAAAAAAAGTAGGAGACCAAAGAAAAGCTCAAAGCACTCTTGGAAATGTACAGTATACGCATGGCCCTTAGTCCTACTTTTTGGAACATTATGGAATTCCTCCTGCACAGGAGGCAGAAATGGAGGGCAGGTCCTCAAAAAGGAGGAGGTTGACTAGTCAGCCTGGGAAAGAGAGAGCGCTCCTGAGGAGAAAGCCAGGAGGAAGGATGCAAAGGAGGCCAAAAAAGAGGACTCCACCACCTCTTTCTGGAAAGGACCAGCTCCCCCCCCCAAAAAAAGAACCACCAATACCAAAGTGGTCAGCGGGAAAGAAGGAAAACGGGGGCTTTTGGTTGCATTGGCAGCAGAGGAAGCCCCCCTATTCCTTCCCCAGCTGTGCCTTGCCTCAGTTTTCCACTCCCTTCCCTCCCCGCCTGCCCACAAGTTTCATGTCCATGTGCAAAACAGCTAAGGCAACAGCAATAGCAATAACAATAGGAAAAACAACAGCAAAAGCAACAGCAATAGCCATAGAAAAAAGCCACAGCAATAGCAATACAGAAGCAATAGCAACAACAGAAGCAGAAACAACAGTAATAGGAATGAATAGAAATGCCTCAGCAGTAGCAATGCAAAGGCAAAACAATAGTAACAGCAGCAACAATAGCAATGACAAAAGTAATAGGGTAACAATAGCAAAAGCAACAGCAATAGAGAAGCGATAGCAAAAGCAATAGCAATAGCAAAAGCACAGCAGTAACCATAGCAAAAGCAACAGCAATAGGGAAGCAATAACAATAGTAATAGAGAAGCAATAGCAAAAACAATAGCAAAAGCAACATCAATAGCAATAGAGAAGCGATAGCAAAAACAATAGCACTAACAATAGCAAAAGTATAGCAGTAACAATAGCAAAAGCAACAGCAACAGCAATAGGGAAGCAATAACAATAGCAATAGAGAAGCCATAGCAAAAGCAACAGCAACAGCAATAGAAGCAATAGCAAAAACAATAGCAATAACAATAGCAAAAGCAGCAGCAACAGCAATAAGGAATCAATAACAATAGCAACAGCAATAGAGAAGCAACAGCAAAAAACAGAGCAACAGCAATAGCAATACAGAAGCAAAAGTAAAAACAATAGCAATAACAATAGCAAAGGCAGCAGCAACAGCAATAAGGAATCAATAACAATAGCAACAGCAATAGAGAAGCGATAGCAAAAACAAGAGCAACAGCAATAGCAATACAGAAGCAAAAGCAAAAACAATAGCAATAACAATAGCAAAAGCAGAGCAATAACAATAGCAAAAGCAAAAGCAACAGGAACAGCAATACAGAAGCAATAGTAAAAACAATAGCAATAACAATAGCAAAAGCACAGCAGTAAAAACAGCAACAGCAATAGGGAAGCAATAGCAACAGCAACAGCATAACAATAGCAAAAGCAACAGCAACAGGAATAGAAAAACAACAGCAATCACAATAGAGAAGCAATAGCAATAGAGAAGCACTACCAATAGCAACAGCGATCAGGGCGACCACATCTTAGAAAAAGCGCAAGAGGAGGACCAGGCGCCGCAAAAATGTAGGACGCTCAAGGGACACACGGAGGACATGCCCATCTCAAAGCTTAAAAAACAAGAAGCACCCATGCAGATGTAAATCCATGCTTCTCAGTCCTGCTCAACAAAGCGGAGGACGTTTTGCAATTCCTCCCGGATGCGAGCAGGCGGAAATGTAGGACAGGTCCTGGGGAAAGAAAAATGAAAGGAGGACGTGCCTGGTCACCCTGTGAGAGCCAAAGCCAGAGGCAGAGGAGTGCCAAGGAGCAGCAGCAGCGTGTCCAGCTGGCTGGGGATGGCGAGTGTGGCTGAGAGAGCCAAGCCCACCTCAGAGGCTCAGCCACCCCAAAAAGTCCCGGCTCCAAGGCAAGGGCAAAGCAGATCCGCTGGGCTGGCAAGGCCGCCCACTTATTGATCCATAGCCAGGGCAAGGAGGAGGAGGAGGAGGAGGAGGAGCAGGCTTCCTGCAGGGATGCTTTCCATGGCTGGGCAGAGGAGAGAGAGCCTTGTGCTGGGTTTGCTCTTGATGATGATGGAGAGCGAAAGAGATGCAGGGAGGTCCCAGAGCTCCCCAAACATCTGCCTTTGGGGAGAAAGGGGCTGTGCCTTTAAAACACTGGAGGGATGGGGTGAGGCTCAATGGGAAGACAAAGGAGAGGTCCCAGGTTTATAAATTATTATTTTATTTTTAATATATATATATATATATATATATATACACCTGGGACCTCTCCTTTCTCTTCTCACTGAGCCTCACCCCCCCCTTACCCCATCCCTCCAGTTAATATATGTATTAAAGACCTGGGAGTGCCAGGATCTGATAGTCCTGATGAGGAATGGAACAGGGAGTGTGGTGGAGTCTCCTTCTTTGGAGGTCTTTAAACAGAGGCTGGATGGCCATCTGTCGGGGATGGTTTGATTTTGCAAAGCAAAGCAAAGCAGCTTCATTTATATACCGCTTCATATAGTGCTATGGGATGTCTAAGCGGTTTACAACTGTGAGCTCATTGCTCCCCAATGGTTGGGTACTCATTTTTAGCGACCTTGGAAGGATGCAGGAGTCAAGCCTGAGCCCTGGCTAGTATTGAATTCGCAACCTTGTGGTCTGTGAGTGAGTGGCTGCAGTACAGGCATTCAACCACTGCACCACTTTGAGTTCCTGCATGGCAGGGGGTTGGACTGGATGCCCCTTGGGGTCTCTTCCAACTCTATGATTCTATGATTCTAGGAATCTGTACTCAGGACATGGGGCTACTGTCAGAGCAGAACATGGAGAAACTGAATGGTTCCCAGTTGGCAAAGGGGTCAGACAAGACTGCATCCTATCACTTCAACTTGTATGTAGAACATATTAGAAGAAAAGCAGGCTTGGACACAGAAGAGGGAGGAGTGAAAATAGGAGGAAGGAATATCATCAATATAAGATATGCAGATGACACCATATTACTAGCAGAAAACCTCACAGACCTGGAACAACTACTAAGGAAAATCAAAGAAGAAAGTGCTAAGGCAAGCTTACTGTTGAACATAAAGAAAACAAAAATAATGACCACCAAGGACCTTCACAAGTTCAACCTAGATAATAAAAACATAGAAATAGTAAAAGAACTCCCATACCACGGATCAAACATTGATAGAAATGGGGACTGAAGCCAGGGAATCAGAAGAAGATTAAGAATGGGGAGGGTGGCTATGAAAGAACTAGAAAAAAATTATAAAATGCAAAGATATACAACTCAGCACAAAAGCTAGAATCCTACAGGCCATTGTATTGCCTATTACCATGTATGGATTTGAGAGTTGGACAGATAGGAAGACAATCAACATATCTGATGTGGTGCTGGAGAAGAGTGCTGAGGATCCCATGGACAGTATGACTATTCAAAGTGTGGCAGAATTCAAAGGTATAGCCATATTAGCCTGGAAAATCTGTATATTCAAAGTGTGGTAGAATTCAAAGGTATAGCCATATTAGCCTGGAAAAGCAATATGACTATTCAGATTGTGGTAGTATTCAAAGGTGTAGCCATATTAGTCTGGAAAATGGGTATGAGGCCATCCCTGTCTATTCAAAGTGTGCTAGTATTCAAAGGTGTAACCATGTTAGTCCAGAAAATGAGTATGAGGCCATCCCTGACTATTCAGAGTGTGGTAGAATTCAAAAGTATAGCTGTATTAGTCTGGAAAATCAGTATGAGGCCATCCCAAGTATTCGAAGTATGGTAGAATTCAACAGTATAGCCATGTTAGTCTGGAAAATCAATATGACTATTCAAAGTGTTGTAGAATTCAAGGTATAGCTGTGTTAGTCTAGAAAATCAGTATAAGGCCATCCTGACTATTCAAACTGTGGTAGAATTCAAAGATGTAGCCACCTTAGTCTGGAAAATCAGTATGCAAAGGGATCTTGTACCATCTTTGAGACTTAACTGAAAGAAAGAAGTTGTTAGCATGAGCTTTCTTAGGCTTCAGCCTACTTCCTCAGATGCACATGAAACCATGTACATATAAATACATTTCAGCTGTGCGTATAATATGGTAATGTCACAGTATCAATTTTGTTAATTGTTTACATCACAATTGTTGCTGTTACATTCAGTGAGATACAGGAATTACAATTTCTGAGTAACATTAGTACAAAAAACATTGCTAAGGATATTGTATGATGTGGTAGGGGAGGAAGACAAGTAGGAGTAACACCATGCGTTAATGCACTAAGTAACGCCAACCCTAGTGCTGCCACTGAAGAGATGGACACACACAAATGAAAAAGAAACAGAGGAAACAAAAATGGAAACACGAGACAGATAGAGAAGGTTTGTGAAGGGAGTGGGAGAGTGGCCATTGGAGGAATGGCAGAATATAATAGAATTAATGTGCATTGCCCTGTCTGTTACTGCATTATCACCAGTTAGATCATTCAAACTACATTGTGGGGATGATGGGAAGTGCAGTCCAACACATCTGTATGGTTTTAGTTAGGCAAAGGCTGGCATGCAGTGTCTGCCTGCCAAAAAAGAAAAAGAAAAAAACATGGTGTTTTAAAATTTATACCATGCCTATCAATGATACCACTATTTTCTCCACATGCATTCCTAAAAGTCATGTACATCACTAAGAGCCTTTCAAACATGAATGATATTTAAACAGTCAAGAGGAAATGACAGACAATAGGCAGGAGTGACCAAGTTACTCATAATGATATAAAATTGTTTATTATTACTCCTACAGGTTGAGTCTCCTATATTCAAAATGCAGTGTTTTGGATTTTGGGTTGTTTTTTACCAGCTTTGGAATATTGCATATACATAATGGAGACAGGACCCCAAGTCTAAACATGAAATTCATTTATATTTCATATAAACTTCATACACAGAGCCTGAAGGTAATTTTATACACAATATTTTTAATAATTTTGTGCATGAAAAAAGTTTGTGTACACTGAACCATTAGAAAGCAAAGGGGTCACTATTTCAGCCACTCGTGTAGACAATTTTTGATTTTGGAGTATTTCAGAATTCCAGACATGGGATACTCAACCTGTATTACTGTTATTACTACTACCACTACTATTCAGCCACTCTAGCTAAAGCATTCCTTGGCAGACAAGTGCAAAATAATTAATTTCTTCAGCCACTGTTAAATCAATGAGAAAGGATGCTGTTTTGGCTTTAGCAGACTTTCAGAGGACATGTAAGCCAGTGAATACAATTTGGTTTTGGGATATGAAAGCTTTGGGACAAAGGTGAATATCATGTGCCACTCCAGATGTTGTTGGACCACAACTCCTTGAATTCCTTAACATTGGCTATGCTAGTTAGGGCTGCTGGGATTTGCAGTCCAGCATCTGGAGGGCCACATGATTTCCACCCCAGTTTTAGGGCAGGAGGGAAATGCAGCCCATGAGCTACATATTGCCTACACCACATTGTTTTTGCGACCCCCAAAATGTTGGGTTTCTTTTTTACGCAATGTGTCCCCTGCATGCCCTCTAGGGAATATTCTGCATATCCCCCACCACTGCCCAGGCTGTATTATGATCTAGAAAACAATTTTCAAAGCTTTCTGATTTAATTCCTGGTTTTAAAAAGTCTTCTCCTTGGCTGAAAGGACCCCAGAGGGACAGGGCAAAACTGCTCCCCATGCCCCTTAGATGAGACATAGATGCTTGCCCAAGATTTACAATGGATCTAAACATTGATCAGGCATCTTAACCCCAGATATTGTACACAGAACTTTATATATACAATGCATGTGCACTGTCATTAAGAAAAGATCTTATACGGAATAAGGCTCTTGCACAATGGGAAAAAGTGGGCACAGCCACACAAGTATTCATGTCAGTTTTATCTACCAGTTCATTCTACAGCCTTTGTTTCCATGGAAATCCATGAAGACACTCTGGTCAGAAACCAAAGATTTTATAGATGCACTAAGGTTTTGCTATAAAACTCCCTTGCTTACAGCTCCTTACACTGCATACAAGCCTGCTTCTTGATTCCTTTCATGTTTTGGGGCGTTCCTGGGACAAGGAAATGTATATACACTTGCTATACACAAGCACCAGTGACCATGATATCATCCTGAGCACACACATCTGATTTCAGACATTCTGTCTGAAACACTGGAGATCTGATACTTATTCAGAGTTGGCAACACTAGCCTAGCTGGATCAATGATTTGACCCTGTATAAGGCAGCTTCCTAGTGCATAATTGTAAAGATCACACCGTCACCTTGCTCAGTCTGGTGCCCTTCTGATGTGTTGGCAATGCTAGATGGGGATAACAGAGGTTGTAGTTCAACACTTGTGGTGGGTGCTGTCCATGGAAAATTATCCTTTGAAACCTCAAACCCTACTTACAATGAGGCTAGTGCTTTGCTAGATAAAAACATCTGCAATGAATTGCTTATCAAAGTTACAGTGAACATCCGTAACTCTATGTGTCCCTAGTACTATTAAGAAAATCAAATAAAAGAGGTTTATCATCAATATTTCTTAGGGCTTGTAAATAAAATGTAATGTTGAAAATCATATTCTGTTTATATGGAATCCCATGTATTTAGAAGCCTGAAGACACCACATTGTCTGCTCTCAGAAGCTAACCAAGGTCAGCCCTGGTTAGTACTTGGAAGGGAGACTGCCAGGAAATATCAGCTGCTGTAAGCTTAATGCAGAGGGAGGCAATGGCAACCCACCTATGAAATTCATGGAGTCACTATAAGTCAACAGATAACCTCAAAGCATATATACATGAGAGAGAAAGAGCACATGATGTCTCTTTAAATCATGTGGCATTTTGTCTGATTTCAGTAAAAAGGGGGTATTTTGTATTGTTTAAAGAATTAACTCTAAACTAACATCTCTTCAAATGAGATACCAAAGAATTCAAGTCAGTTTTGCATAATGCTAATAGGAGGAAGGTGTAAAGCGAGGGATCGCACACTGAGCACTAGCTAAAACATGTTTATCCAGCACTGGCGACTGGTGAAAATACTGCCAAATCCAAAGTTTTGCTAGGCTCACAGTAGCGAAATGGAAGTGGGGGCTGTCTAGTTTCCTTTTGTCAATTTTTTTCTTTGTTTTAAAAATATTTCTTCCGTGTTCCAAAAGTACTTAAAGGGAAAGGGAGGACTTTGCATCCAGCAGATCCAAAGCCTACCTGTTCCACTCCAACACATCCCTGGAGCACTTCCTTTGGCCTCATCTCCTGTTGAACAGACACAGAGCAGCAATGGTAATGGACCCTTCCACCAGCAATGGTATGAGAAATCCTAGAATCATAGAGTTGGAAGAGACCATAAGGGCTATCTAATCCAACCCCCTGCCAGAACTAAAGCAATCCCATACAACCTCTGTTTAAAAACCTCCAAAGAAGGAGAGTCTACCACCTTGTAAGGCAGTCTATTCCACTGCCAAACAGTTCTTACAGTCAAGATATTCTTAATGTTTAGGTACAATCTCTTTTCTTGTAATTTGAAATCATTGGTTGTGTCTGAATCTCTGGAACAGAGAAAATTAGCTCAGTGCATCATCTGCATGATGTCTTTTCAAATATTCATATCACCTCTTAATCTTCTCTTCTTCAAGCAAAACACTCACAGGTCCCAAAGTCATTCCTTGTAGGGCTTATTTTGCAATCTTTTACCATCCTGGTTACCTTCCTCTGGGCATGTCAATATCCTTCTTGAAATGTACCGAGAACTGGATACAGGCAGAGTCTGACTAAAGCAGAATAGAGTGGGACTTCTGCTTCCCTCAGTCTGGACACTATGATATCTTGTTGACGCCTAGAATTGTACAATGGCAGATATTCCTCTTGCCTGAAGAGAGGGGGATTTGGGAAGATCCTATGGCCCTTGATACACCTTCCCAATAATCAAATGCCTAAATCTAATTGTTCGTACCAACTAGTAAAGTCCTGCTGAATGAAAAGAACCTATGTAAGCATTGACATGTTAAGTTCTCATTGATTCAAAGGGTTTCTTCTATCTGCCACCAAACATTGGATTTACTAGAAGTGGGAATTTTGTGGCCTTGCAGATATTGTTTAACTGCAGCTCCCTGAGGGAATGTGAGAAACTATTGTCCAAGAACACCTGGAGGGGCACATTATTCCTACCCCTGATTTAGGCCATAAGACTACACCCGTTACAGCAGAGCTTAAAAAAATGTTTTTTGTTGTTTTTTTAAGACTACCAGAATCGCCTAGCTGGTTATTGGTGTGCAAGGTGCATCTTTTGTAAGAAGAATGTGAATTCTGGCTTATTATCATGTACCAACTGCTCCAGATTTGAGCACTAAAGTACAACTTGGAGACCAGAGTTTGAATCCCTGCTCGGCCATGGAAACCCACTGGGTGATGCTGGGCAAATCACACAGCCCCAGACATTAGTAATGAATAAAAATGCCACAGTCTGAAGCAGATTCTGGTCTTCTAAGCATCATCCATATGCCTTCAAGTCATCTGTCTGTGTGCACGTGTGTGTGTTCATGTGTGTTTTAAGAGAAGTCCAGTGGACTTTAGTAACTTCCCCAGAAGAATGGAAAGGGATCTTGTAGCACCTTCAGTCTCACATTATGTTGCTTGTTTGAACATCTATGCCATTTGTCCTCTTTTGAACTCTTTAGACTGAAGAATTGGTTACAAAAAGCAAAAACTGCAAGCAATAAATTACAATGGCAAAAACAATAAGCTTGAAAGAACTATTATTAAGAAATGGCATCTTTTAGAAGTCTTCTGCCAGAGGATCACTGAGTCAAACAAACAAAAGACTAGAAAAAGAACTGCATAGGGAATAGTAAAAGAACTGGTAACTGCTAGTGGGGAGGGGAGATGTGTCTTGAGCTCTCAAACAATGTGAACAAATAGGTTTGTTTTTGTTTTCTAGATTTAATGCCACGAGGCAATCATTTTCAGGGTGTACTGCAGCTGAGTTTCATCTCCCAGCTCCCATATTAGGTTGCACATAAGCATGTGGCAATTAAGGTTAGGAAGGGGAAATCTTTCATTAGTGCCAGTGGAAGTTTCCCTGCTACCCCTGCCCAGGTTTAACAGCCATCTTAGAGAGGAGATTTTCAGTGTGGGCACAGCTGGGGCAGTCAGGATGAGAAATTAATTGGCTAGCATTGCCAATTGGTGAATTGTAAATCTACCCTAGTAATTATTTTGAAATGTGTGGATATAGATACAAATGATCATAAGTAAATTTTATGCAGATCAGTGTTAGATGGCCTAGACTTAATTTTTTAAAGTGTATCTTTAGCCAGTATGGTATAGTGGTTTGAGTGTTGGACTAGAACTCCAGGAGTCCAGGTTTCAAATTTACACAGAAACCCACTGGGTGACTTTGAGAAAGTCAGAATCTCTCAGCCTTTGAGAAAGAAAGTGGCAAATTTCCTCTTAACAACAGGAAACAAAGGAGGGTCTCTAAACAAGCAAAGCATCAACAAAAACCAAAGGGGAGAAAAACCTCCAAAAAGATATTTTAAAACAGTGGATAATAAGAAACATAAGGAAAACAAAACTGCAAAAGCTATAAGCAATACGATATAAGAAGGTATCACAAGTTATAAAGACATATGCAAGCAAATGACAACTATATAAATATTACAAAACATAAGCAAATAGCAATTATACATTGTTTCAATCAGCCTGCAACAACAAATTGTAGGCAATACAATAAGATAATGTATAAGGAGTTGGAGGTGACCAGCAGGCACATAACATTAAAAGCAGACAATAGGAAGGAGACATGCTCCACATGCTCTGATATGGTCAACTGTTTATTCATGATGTCATTCACAATTCCTTTTCAAGGATTATCTGGAATATGTACAGTTGCCCCTCCGTTTTCATGGAGGATCCATTCCAGACCCCCTCCCCCCATGAAAACAAAAACCCACAAATATTCAAGCTCAATTTGCTTGGATGGGAGCACCATGGGTGCTCACACCATTATATCCATCCCCACTTGCTGGTCCCTGAAAAGCAAGACTGCAGACTCGAAGTCTGAAAAAATGGAGGGACAATTGTATATATAACAAAATACTGTAGAATCTGTTCTTTTTATACTCCATGATCCTTGTTTTGGAGAGTATTCTCAACTCCAGTGATTTCTGCTAGAGGCCCCTGAAGAATGCCTTTTCTCATTAGGGTTTAAATGCATAGGGCTTTTTTTAAAAAAAATGAATAAACAGTTGACCATCTCAGAGCACATGGAGCTTGTCTACTTACTGTTTTCTACATAACAACCAGAACCAAGTTATGACCCAAAATGCAATTCACGAAGTACAGCTAATGGATGGGACATAACAGCCAAAACAAGAAGTATAACTGCTTGATAAGATGCATTATCCATGTGAAGTAATCAAGATATATCATTGTCAATATGTACTGGGTCCCTCTGGTTAGCTTAAGCTCCATTCCTTTTAGGATGCAGCCTTCATGAAGGAACCCAGCAGAAGTTAAATCAAAGAAAATGAAAGATGTACAGCTTAAGAATTGCTCCCTAACTATCTGCCATATGACTTCAAGCCATGTTTATTCAATAGAGAAAGGGGGAGAAAAGATTTTAGTGAAATTATTCTATTTGAGCAGGTCGGCAAGATCTCAACAATCATTGAAGTGAGCATAGGTAGAGGAGGACAGGATTCCTGGACCTTTCAAAGGATGGGCTGGGCAGTGAGATGATACTTCAGAAAGAGCAGCTCTCTGATCAAAGGAACAGGAGACTTGCCCTCCCTTATATCTGATCTCTGAATCTCAGCTTCGCCTTCCTTCCAACAAGTCTGATGAGACACAAGACACAGGTGAAGATGCCTAGAGCAACCCAGCCCAGTACTGACTTTATCACTCTTTGCAAGGGCTTACTGGTGACTTTGCATTTAAAACAGGATAAACATAGTGATTCAACCAAATATCTAGAACCTAAGAGAGTTACTTTTGGTGACCATGACTCCCAGAATTATGAGAACTAAAATCCACAAAAGCAACTCTTCCAAGCTTTAATTAGCTCAATGAGGGCCTGTACAGACTGCCAGAAATAATCCAGTTTGAGACCACTTTATCTGTCTTGGCTCAATCCTAGGGAATCATGGGAACTGTAGTTTATTGTGTCACCAGAGCTCTCTGACAGAGAAGGCACAATGTCTCAGAAAAAAACTACAATTCCCATGATTCCCTAGCATTGAGCTAGGACAGTTAAAGTGGTCTCAAGATGGATTATTTCTGGCAGTCTTTATAGGTCCTAACTCAAGATGAACCAGTTTCTTGAAATGGCCCATGCCTCAGTTTTGTTCCTCATCATCATCTTGTGTCTTCTTCAGCATAATAATTTAGGAGTAAGGGTGCAAAGCCTCAGTTATTTCATTCTTACACATGCAAAACAAGAGTTTGAGTGCATTTTCCAATTTTCCACTCTCCCAAAATATTTTTGTGCAAATAAAATTTTTGCCAAAAAACAAAACCTGTCCCAATATGTGAAAACTCATTTTAAAATGTCAAACATGCCAATGTGTCCTGTAAGACATCTGAGATATCCTTTTTGGTCAAGAGAAGCAAAACGTGTGACTGTTCCTTTCATCTCAGCTTAGGCATAAATCTATTGTTCTGCTTTTTCTGCTGCTTCTAAAATGTCCCAGTTTCTCTCTTCTCCCACTTTCCCCCTTGTCCACAGCTTACTTCAACTGCTGCAGACTGAGTTCAAAGTGCAAAAGTAGTTTGTACTCAACTCAGCATGGGCTAAAGGAGTGGAGGGGGCTCATAAGTCTAGTCCTTTCCAGTAGGCTCTGGAAAAACAAACTGCTGCAGCCTCTCCTAGCTGATGTGTTTTTCCTCATTAATAACTTCTTCCATTTTGACCACAGTCTTAATATTGCTTGGTCAACACATGTTCTGGTTTTCATCTGTGAACTGTTGGAAGCCATTATGTTGTTATGGCTCTCATTCATTTTCAGGTGAACTGAAAAGATTTATCTTCAGCTGTACTAACACAGTGTTATTATTTCCAGTGGTATTATAGTATTACCACCTACCCATGAAGGAGGAGTTAAACACACATGGGCAGGCAATGTTGATTAATGTTTGCTCAGGTGGCAAGCCCACAGGGAGGTTTAACCCCAGTTTCTGAATGCAAAAGCTATGTCCTTGAAAACATTTACCTCCAAATAAAAAATACATATCTAGGAGAAGGTAAATGTGACTGCTGTCAGTTTGGATTTGACAGATTGCTGCTGAAGCTGCAGTCTTTCACCACAAAATGGGTCTATAATCATTCCTGGCCTGCTGATGCCTCAACCACCACTTAAGACATTTTGGTAGGCACAAGCAATAAAGGGGACTTTTAGAAGGAAACAGGATAAAAATGTATTTAGAAATCAGGAAGGAAAGTGTTATGCCATAATGACAAAAGAACACAATTGTATAAGAAAAAGCAGGAAGGACAATATTTGCAATTGACTTTTTAATTCACCTTAGATGTAAAAGTTTGCAGAATAAAGGAAATATGCAAAGTATTGGCTGAAGTGTTTAATAAGATACTTATATTTAGAATTAAAATCTTCCCATCTACCGACCCACTCTCCTTTCTTAGGCTATTCAGACTCATAGATTCCTGAGAGTTGTAAGGGACACTGTTGTTGTTGTGTTATGGTGACTCTAAGGACCTTATCACACGCTGGCCACGAAGCGAAAAGTAACCGAAATAAGAATAAATTCAGTTCTATACCGAAATGAACTGAAAGAGCTCCCGCAATATGTAAATGCCTACCACACGCAATTACCGCCATAGCGCATTTATCGCGCTTCCCGGGACACGCATCCTGGAAACGTATTCTCTGTGCACACACAAGTTAGAAAATCCCATAAATTACAAAGAGAGGACCATGATTACCTGTCCCATTTGTTGCCCAATCCAAACAGGAAGGACACGTCATAAGATGCTTCCTCACAGATCCATGGGAAGTAGCGCGGGGAACCATGGGTCAGGGCAGGGAAATGCTTCACAATATGTATTGCGCGATCATATGTATTTCGCCTGCGCGGCCATTGCGCAATGATTCCGAAAGCTCAGTTGTACTTCCCCGAAAAACCAAATGTCAAAAGATCTCAATTCGTTACGGATTAGCTCCGGGTTCTGCTGAGTTTCGGTGCAACGTCGTGTGTAAACACGGGGAAATAATATGTATTAGCTATGGGTACCCTTTGGATTAGGTCTGCTTTAGACCCCGTGTGATAAGGTCCTAAGTCAAACATGGGATTTTCTTGGCAGAATTTGTTCAGAGGTGGTTTGCCATTGCTTTCTCCTGAGGCTGAGAGCATGTGACTTGCCCAATGTCACTCAATGGGTTTCATGGCTGAGCTGGGAACAGAACCCTGGCCTCCAGAGTCATAGTCCAACACTCAAACTACCACACCATGCTAGCTATTCCAACCCCCTGCCATGAAAGAATATACAGCTAAAGCACTCTTGAGAATTTATCTTGTAAATTAAAAATACCTGTCCCTATTATGTATGGCCAGAGCTTGGGAAAACTAAACTTTTCAAACTCTGTCTATAGTGTGATCAATAATTGCCTTGCCTGAATAATTTGGATTACTGATTCACTGAAAGTGACTTTCTTGAGTTACATGCCATGTTGATTCTTTGCTTGTAGCAAGGTGTAATCTGGATATGTGGATTACTCTGTCAGGAAGATGGTATGGAAGAGAACTATTATGTAGATATTCTTATATTAAATTTAATTGGATGCCACATTCACTAGGGCATGTGATGAGATTACTGTAGCCACAGAGTCCTATTTTGGGTGAAAACTGACCACAATCCTTTTGGGGCTACAATGTACATTGATATTTGGCATGGCATAGGTAAGGATCCAACCATTAGGCAGGCTGACTGCTACAGAATTCCCACTGCCTTCCAGCCTACATGAGAATCATTATATCCAATCTCCATGTCCTTGGTGAGTGTTGGGCCCAGTGAGGTAGACATCAGTCATGGTGACCATTCCTGCCACCTGAGTTTCAGTCTGGTAACCCTGAATTATTTTATTTACTGGTGTGCAAGACACATTCTTTCTTGGAAGGAGGAGGAGGAGGAGGATTTATTAACTTTATTTATACCCCATTTTTTTCCCAAAACCCAATACTCAAGATGGATTATGAATTAAAACAAGTACAATATAGTCAGAGTACGTGAAAGAGCAATTAAAAGAAATTAAAGTACAAACAGTACTTTAAAAACAGCTTCCATAATGGCTTGTCATTATGTGCACATTACCCCAATGTTAGCTACATTATATGGCATGAATGAAGAAGACAAGAGAAGCAAAAATATTAATTCACCATGTTATAATGGTAGTTGATCCTGAATTTTTACATGCATACATCCCATTAATGGCATGTGGGGAAAAGCTCAAGGAGATACAGGCCCTTTGCGGCATCCTCGAGGCAGGGATGGGGAGTGGCAGCCACACACCAGATGCCGCAACCCCTCCCCAAGGACGTCCTGACTCCACGCACCATTACGCAGGGCTCGTGGTGTCAGAATATCCTCCCAGCATAGCGTCTTGACGCGCTGCACCGGAAGGGGCGCAGAAGAGCTGCACAGCAGCTCTTGGGATGTCCTTTTTTCTGGCTCTGAAAGGAGTGGCATTTTGCCACTCTTTTCTGGGCCGGCAAAAGGGAGGATTGGGGCTGAGGCGTGGGGCAGCCTCGGCCCCAATCCTCTGCTTCCCAGGGTGGCCCAGGGCCGCCCGTCTGCATCCCCCCTTAGTTATGAGCAACTGTGCATAAGACTGTGGTATAAATCTATTCCAGTCAAGAGACCGTAAATACCATTTCATCCAAGATTAGAGGATCTTTTTTTTTTTTTCAAAGGTCTGTAATGACATCAAAGCATGTGCAAAATAATTCCCAAGTTAAGCAGGAAAGAAAAGAAGAAAGAAAAAGAAGAGAAGAAAGAAAAAGAAGATCTATCATAGAATCTTCTCCAGGGTGTTTTTTTTTAAAAAAAAAAATACTGACTATTGATTTATTTGACTTAGCACATATATCCCTATATATGAGGTGAGGGAATCAGATTGAGACTACAGGAAATGAATTATCCCTTTCTATCTAACCTACCTTCCTGGTGAAAATCCCTCCCTGGAGCTATTTGCTGGGGGTGATGGGGGGGAATAGATTTTGCCTGACACCTGTAAGGTTTTCTTTCAAAGTAGATAGCAGTTTATAGTACGGTATGTGATAAAAGGGTTAATGCCCTTTGCTGATAACACAAAACCAAGCAGATTTGTACCTCCTGCAGCTGCTGGGTTCATCTGTATCTTTATCAAATAGGAGATACTAAGCACATATTACTCAAGGCCCACAGCAAATACTGAAAGCTCAGGCAAGATATCTGTATAATTTAAATACCTTTTAAAACACTTATGTATAGGCACCAGGGAAGCTCAATGGCAATATACTCAGCAATGTGTATTGCAATTGTTGTGGTAAAAAAGAGAAGCAGTATCTGCATCTTTTCTGAAGCTAATCAGTTCAAAATAAAAGTAATATATGTAGTGGCCAGTTTTTAAACCAGTCACCATAGCTGTGATTTAACAGCCTGACACAAAGACACTGGGTTATATCTAGGATCTGCCTTACATGGACACAAAGGTTCTGTTTACAGAAAGTTCCTCTGCCCAATTTTGGAGGATCCCTCACCTGTGCCAGAACTCACCTCATTCAGTGGAGTCCCCAAACTCTTTGTGTGGCATTTTCATGGAGGCTAGAGAGTTTGCTGGAGAGTTTGCCAAGGATAAGAGAGGCAGGGAAGTGTACATTCTACAAGCCTAGTTGCATGTACTTAAATCTGGATCCAGTGCACAAACAGATAATAGCATTTATCATCACACCATGAAGTCTGGAAATCAAACTCATAGTAAGAGCAGAAAAGGAAGTCAAGTCAATTTATTCTGGTCCTTTTGTAACTTCAGGAATATACATGCACCCATCTGTAAACTGGTGTCACTCTGCATGTGGAACGTTTGACCTAGTCAGGTTTGCAATGACATGGTGCAGTGATTTGAATGTTGGACTAGGACCCTGGGAGACCAGGGTTTGAATTTCCACTTCGCCATGGAAGCCCACTGGGTGACCTTAGGCAAGTCACATTCTCTCAGCCTCAGTGAAAGGCAAAGGCAAACAAACTCCCTTTGATTTGAACAAACCTTGCCAAGAAACCCCCACGTTAGGGGTGCCATAAGTGTTAGAAATGACTTGAAGGCACACAGCAACAACAGGTCTGCAATATGATGTACACAACTGTTTAAAGACACACACACATATGCACAAGTATGGCAAAGGCAAGCCCCCTTTAAAGAAACACACCATGAAAACCCCATGATGAGTTATAAATGACCTGAAAGAACACAGAAACAACAACAGGAACAACAATTACTTCTACACTTGATCCATTTGCTGTGGAAACTACTGGTGTAAACCTATTAAAGGCAGTGTGGTTTAGTGAATAATGTGTTGGGAGCTGCATGATCTAGTTTCTATCCCCCACAGAGCTATGAAACTAAATGGATACAACCACCTTGAGCTCACTGAAAGAAAGGCAAAATATAAATGAAAGTAATAAAAAATAAATGCTATTGTGTTTGCTGTGCAAAGTATAGAGCTGCAATAATGTGACTGAAATAAAATGAAAGACAACCACAGACTTTAATGGAAAATAGATGCTTGGAAATTAGCAATGCCAAAAGCAGTTGAAGAATAATGGTTGTATTAGATGCATAATTCAGTGTCCTACCAGAACTATCAATGTGATTTTGATTTGCATGCATGTGGAGAAAAAACTTATAATTCACAATTTCACTTGTCATGGCTCTACTGAAATCATATACAAAATAGCAAGCCCTCATTTTTAAAAAGCCCCAAAATAAAAAGATTTCAGCAGAGGAGATTTAAGGACACACAAAAGCAATTAAACAGCTGGAAGTGATTAAAATAATTATGTAAGCAACATGCAGACCAATAAATCCAGCTGTATACAAGGTAAATATTAAAATATAGTTGGTAGGGAGGGATGCAAGAAACAAGTTCATTAAGATTGTGAAAAGTTGAAGAATCGGCTAACCAAAAATTGGGGCTGAATGTTTAGAAAACACCATGTTGTGCTCATAACATATCGGCTCTTAAAGGCTTGCAAATCAATTCCCAAAGGTCGCTAGCTTACAACAACATATAAGAGTTAATGCTAATACATAGGTGAATTTATTTAGTGGGGATCCTTTGTTAAGAATCAAGCAAATAAACCCCCATGCAAGCAACATATTGTAGGATTAAAAAATAAAAGAAAAGCCAAAATGCAAGCTATATAGAAAGTCATGTCCATGGTCACACAAAAACATTTTGCTGCTGTTTTCTGTTCAAGCACAAATGACAAGATAAAGACTGGAATTCTCTTGGTGATTTAACCTAACCACTAGCTTATGTCAACTTATTTTTTTATTTTTATTTTTTTATTTTTTTTATTTTTGGATGATGTTGCACAGGGAGATTCCAGTTCCTTCTTATGCAATGCATTTTCCCCTGACTGTTCAATGGCAACCAGATAGTTTTCTCCTGCAGTTCTACCTCTTGGCTACAGATAATCCATTAGAGAGTGCCCAGGAAAATAAGGGTAAGGATGAAGGTGCCCTTTCTTCACTGACTGGGGAGTTGCAACTGGACAGCACTTGGAAGGAAATCCTACCACACAGACCATCAATGGCTGGGGTGGTGGAGCTGGGCTGGCATGTCAGGGAAGAAAGAAGGAGGTCCTTCCATCCTGACTACCAATGGAAGTATATAGGCAGAATTTTACTCTCCAGCATCTGTGAAGTAGAATCTTGCCCCCCCCCCCCCCCAGTCTTTGGGGTTTTTTGGTTGTTGGTATTTTGTTTTGTTTTTGCTGCCCCTTCTCTTTTTTACAACTAGTCTATGAAAACATTTCCAAAGGAACAATCCACCACATTTCTTCTCTCCACCCTGACTTTACTTTGAGCAAAGGTTTGCTAGGACTCAGGCCATAAATTGTTTTTACTGCTAGACCTCAGCCCATAAATATGAAAAGAAATTGGGTGGGAGGGTTAAGGTGTGGGATGGGTGTTTTAACTGTTTCTTTTTAAATTGCTGTATGCTGCCTCGATTGCCGAGCAGAGGGGCGGGATATAAATAAAAAATTATTATTATTATTATTATTATTATTATTATTATTATTATTAGTCTCTGGGCATTACTAAAGTACTTTCCCACACCTCGTAAATAGCTTTGAATAGTTCTCAGCTGCAACAGTCCATAAAAAATCACTTCTGTGCTGTTTCTTTTGAGGAAACTATAGTTTCTATGTAGTGTAGTCTAATGTCTAGTGGTTGAAGTGTTGGACTGCAACTCTGGAGACCAGGGTTTGAATTTCTGATGGGCCATGGAAACCCAGTGGGTGATCTTGATCAAGTCATACTCTCTCAGCTTCAGAGGAAGACAAAGCCAAACCTTTATGAGCCTAGTAAAGCTCTAAGATCATCTCAAGAGGCCCTTCTCTCTATCCCGCCACCCTTTCAGGCTCATTTGGTGGGAATAAAGGAGAGGGCTTTCTCTGTTGCTGCTCCCCAACTTTGACATTTGCTCCCTAGAGATGCCAGGATAGCCCCATCCCTGCTCTTCTTTCGGCAGCAGGTAAAAACATTTTTGTGTTGTCAGGCTTTTTCAAACTGACGAGGGTTGGGCTTTTTAATGCTGTGTGAGTCAGATTTTAAAGTTTGCATATAGGTTTTTAAAATGCATTTTAATATTTTTAATGTTTAATGTTTTAATCTTTTGAATTGTTTAGTTATTTTTAAAACTTTTATTTATACTTTTTAATGCTTTTGTGTTGCTTAGAATTTGTTGTTAGCTACCCTGAGTCCCTATGTTGGGAGAAAGATGGGCTACAAAATAAATAAATAAATAAATAAATTCCCTCTGAACAATTCTTGACAAGAAAACCTCATGATACATTTACCTTAAGGTAAAGGTAAAGGGATTTCCTGTTGACAAGGTTGTTAAGTCATGTCTGACCATAGGGGGCAGTGCTCATCTCCATTACTAAGCCAAAGATCCAGCGTTGTCAGAGACTACTCTGTGATCATGTGGCCTTGCATGATTGCACAGAATGCTGTTTACCTTCCCACTGAAGTGGTACCTATTTATCTACTTGCATTTGCATGCTTTTGAACTGCTAGGTTGGCAGAAGCTGGGACTAGTGATGGGAGCTCACCCCATCATGCGGCACCTGGGCCTCGAACTGCCAATCTGCTGATCTTGCAATCAACAGAGTCAGCATCTTAGCCACTTGAGCCACCACATCCCACATTTACCTGAGGATCACCGTAAATCAGAAACAACTTTAAGGAACACAACACTAACAAATGTAAACAGTTTATTAGAGTCCACTTCAGACCTTTTCACAAAAAGTTGAGTGCAAAGAACTGCAAAAAGCTCTGTATGCAAGTGCCACTGGCTTGTATTTACTCAGTCAGTGTCTTTCGTTTATTTTCCACTTTTCTCCCAGAACAGAGACTCAAAGCAATTCACAACAAGATTAACTTAAAAGGTAAAGGCTAAAAAATCAAGTACTGTTCTCCATAAGTCAGAATCAGCTTTAAGGTACACAACAACAACAAAATATTAAACAATGGTGATTGCTAAATAAGTTCTGGGTTGTTATCCGGACTTTAAAGTAGCTACACAAAATAATACAGTCGCCCCTCCATTTTCACAGCGAATCCGTTCTGGACCTCCCAGCCCGTGGAAATGAAAAACCACAAATAGCACACATCCCATTTTATCCCCCTCCATTTGGCGGCCACGAACGGGCGAGGGACGTGGACTTCAAATCCACAAAAATGGAGAGGTGACTGTACATATTGGCGGGGGCATAACTCAGCATTTTGGATAGCTGCTTTAAACTTTAGACTAAAATTTGGATAAGATTCTCCATCAGATTCATGGGAACAACCAGCTGCCACTGATATTTTTTAAAAAATGAAACAAATTATATTAATTAAAACAGTTAAACTGAAAGCAATTTTAAAATGTATCAATAAAAGACAACACCAGCCTATTAAAATTCCCTTCTTCAGCAAGTAAGCAGTTGTCAAAATGTACAATAAGATGGAGTTTACAATACACATTCAGCCAAACACACTGTCAATACCCTTTGTAGACCATGCTGACATTCAGCATAGATTGTGCAGTCATTGCAGGATGGGGTTCCCAAACATCCCGCTCCCCATGTTACCCCAACTCATAATCACAAATGCCTTCATAGGATCCGAGTTGTAATCCAAGAGAACATAATCTTATGTTCTAAGAAGGGTAGAAGTATGTTCCCCTGAAAACAAATGCACTGACTGCATCTCCAACACAGTTTTAGGACAGGGATTGGAAATGAGTGCTCCTCTAAATGTTGCTGGGCTGCATCTCCCATCAGCCTAGCTACCTGCTATTGTTGAAGGATGATGGGAGTTGCAATCCAATAACATTTGGTGGGCCACATGTTCCCCACTCCTGTTTCAGAATGTACAGTTTGCCAATGTAACTTGTTTATAAGTGCTTAAACTATAACACTGAAAAATAATTAATGGGTTCCATAATTCCTCATGTTCTTTAAATGCAGGCTCCTAACTAATTTCTGACTGTGTCACCCAGTTTACACAGCAGGAGCATACAAAAAAGGCAAAAAGGCAAAGGGTGCTCAACTTGAGGATAATGGAGCAGAGGACAGAATAGGAGAATTTCATCACAGAATAAGTAAAGAGATAGTACAGAAACATCTGGTTAATCTAGATGAATATAAGTCTCCAGGACCAGATGAATTACATCCAAGGGTATTAAAAGAACTGGCAAATGTAATATCAGAACCATTGGCAATAATCTTTGAGAATTCCTGGAAAACAGGAGAGGTCCCAGCGGACTGGAGGAGGGCAAATGTTGTCCCCATCTTCAAAAAGGGGAAAAAAGAGGATCCCAACAATTATCGTCCAGTTAGTCTGACATCAATACCCGGAAAGATTCTGGAGCAGATCATTAAACAGAGAGTCTGTGAGCATCTGGAAGATAATTTCATAATCACAAAAAGTCAACATGGGTTTCAGAGAAACAGGTCATGCCAGACAAATCTGATCTCTTTTTTTGATAAAATTACCAGCTTGGTAGATGAAGGGAATGCTGTGGATATAGTATATCTTGATTTCAGTAAGGCCTTTGACAAAGTTCCCCATGACATTCTTGCAAGCAAGTTGGTAAAATGTGGGCTAGACAAAGTAACTGTTACATGGATTTGTAATTGGTTATCTGGTCGAACACAAAGGGTGCTCAACAATGGCTCCTTTTCAACCTGGAAAGAAGTGACCAGTGGGGTGCCACAGGGCTCTGTCCTGGGCCCAGTGCTATTCAATATCTTTATTAATGACTTGGATGACGGTATTGGGGGCATAGTTATCAAATTTGCAGATGACACCAAATTAGGAGGAGTAGCTAATACCCCAGAGGACAGGATCAAAATTCAAAATGACTTGAGCAGACTAGAAAGTTGGGCCAAAGCTAACAAAATGAAATTCAACACAGAGAAATGTAAGGTACTGCACTTAGGGCGGAAAAACGAAAAGTACAGATATACGATGGGGGACACTTGGCTGAATGAGACTACCTGTGAAAGGGATCTAGGAATCCAGGTGGACCACAAGTTGAACATGAGTCAACAGTGCGATGCAGCAGCTAAAAAGGCCAATGCAATTTTAGGCTGCATCAGTAGAAGTATAGTGTCTAGATCAAGAGAAGTAATAGTGCCACTATATTCTGCTTTGGTCCGGCCTCACCTGGAATACTGTGTCCAGTTCTGGGCACCACAATTCAAAAAGGATGTGGAGAAACTGGAGCGTGTCCAAAGGAGGGCAACTAAAATGGTGAAGGGTCTGGAAAGCAAGCCCTATGAGGAACGACTTAGGGAGCTGGGGATGTTTAGCCTGGAGAAGAGAAGGCTGAGAGGTGATATGATAGCCGTGTTTAAATATTTGAAGGGATGTCATATCGAGGAGGGAACAAGCTTGTTTTCTGCTGCTCCAGAGACTAGGACCCGAAACAATGGATGCAAGCTGCAAGAAAAGAGATTCCACCTCAACATTAGGAGGAACTTCCTGACAGTAAGGGCGGTTCGACAGTGGAACACACTCCCTCGGAGAGTAGTGGAGTCTCCTTCCTTGGAGGTCTTTAAGCAGAGGCTGGATGGCCATCTGTCGGGGATGCTTTGATTGGGAGTTCCTGCATGGCAGGGGGTTGGACTGGATGGCCCTTGTGGTCTCTTCCAACTCTATGATTCTATGATTCTATGAAAATATGGAAAAACAAACTTCATGGCCACCATGCACCTATTTTAGTCTCTATGGGGGGTTGCAGACTGCCAGAAATAGTGCAAATTGAGTCCACTTTTAGGGTTAGGGTTAGTGCTAGGGAATCATGGGAATTGGTTTTTTTCTGAGACATTGAGCCTTCTCTGTCAGAGAGCTCTGGTGCAACAATAAAATACAGTTCCCATGATTCCCTAACCCTAACCCTAACCCTAAAAGTGGACTCAATTTGCACTATTTCTGGCAGTCTGCAACCCCCCTATGTTGCTTGTTGTTACAGTCCCAACTACACAGTGACAAGCGTAACTGGTTAGTAGTGATCAGCCTGATGATTTGGAAGCTATATGGACCTTTTATAAACATTCCGTTTGGTGACATACACAGGCCAAAGTTCCTCTAAGGACTTGCTTGTTCTTTTTTGTCCAAATGTGAACCAGTCATATTTAGTTCAAGGTAGGGGAGGCATATTTACACAAGTGGTGCCACTTCACTGCAACATCACTGTTCTTTAACAGAGAGGCATTGTCCAACTCCAAGAATGTTAATTTGTGCTTCATCTCATCAGTGTTGAATCACAGCCAAAGTGCTTCATGTATTTGTAGAACATGAGAGATGGAGGCAAACCCGGCATGAGCCATACAAATGTTTTGGATGACAACTCCCACTCTCCTTTACCATTGGTCTTGCTGGGTGGTGGCTGATGGGAAGTCCAGTCCAAAACATTTGAAGAACCAAAAGATGACCACCTTTGGACTACTCTGTATTTTTGTCACCATATTTCAGTACCACACTTGCTCTAAAAGTACTCCAACCACAACACTAAAATAAATTATGGAAGAGCAAACAGGCACCTGTGCAGAACTCACTGTACAACATGCATTGTGATCTCTTCCTCCAATAACATTACAAAATGGGGGGGGGGGGGAGAGAGATCAAATGCATCCTTTTGTACATCTTTACAATGGCAGCTGGTGGATTCCATATTGTCATGCCTCCCTCTGGGATAGCAACAATACAAAAGTGATGGAGGAGGGACTCAGTACACCTGTAGCTCAGCTATTCCTTCTCTGTGAATAATCAGTCTGCCTAATCAATTGCTGGAAGCAACTTCTATCACCCATTCTGTGGGCAAAACAACCAAGCAAGCTTGGAGACTGCCTTGCTTTCTTGACACTTGGGCCTGGACCCTGACTGTGCTTTTGCACATCCCTCTGCCTATCTTGGTTCTCCTGGCAACTGACCAATTTCTTGGCTTCTTGACCTCTGGACTGCTTATTACCCATGTGGCTTCTTTCCTCTCTCAGTGAATTTTAGCACGGTGGGCTGAGAACCTGCTGCAGGTTTTAGCCTGAAATGTAAAGATGCTATCCAAGGTGCTGAACCTAACTTAGGGGTAGAATTTGGCACTATAGTAAACTCCTTTGAAGTCTAGAATAAATCCCAAAGAGGATTCACAACCCCACTGACTTGGAATCTGCCAGCAACCACTATATGTTATTGTTGTTGTTGCTGCTATGTGCCTTCAAGCTGACTCAGACCAACCTTATCCTAGGGTTTTCTTGGCAAGATTTATTCAGAAGTTTGCCATTGCCTTCCTTGTAAACTGGGTGGATGTAATCAGTCCAAGATCACCCCGTGACTTTCCATGGCTGGACAAGGATTCAGACCTTGGTTTTGCAGAGTCCTAGTCCAACAATCAAATTACTATACCACACTAGCTCCTGCTGCATCCATGTCTCTATTATTGTAGGGCTCAAGCGGATTCACCACCAGAGCTAATAACAATATCCCTTGCTTCATTATACAAATACAGGAGTTGTCATGTTGTTGCTGTTATATAATGTGCAGTGCAATCCAATTTACCTTAATCCTATCACAGGTGTTTTTGCATAATTTATTCAAAGAAGATTGTCCATTGCCTTCCTCTGAGGCTGAGAGAGTATGATTTGTCCAAAGTCACCCAATAGGTTTCCATGGCAGAGTAGGAATTCAAACCCTGGTCTCTTGGAATCCCAGTTCAACACTCAACCGACTCCACTACACTGGCTCTTTCTGTTGCCATGTTGACAAATTCCACAATGCATTTTACAATAACACCTTTATCATTCTAATACCAAAGGCACACATTTCTCTTTGGAAGCTTTTGAAACTATACATTTCTTCTTCAAGCAAAGATGTTTTTAAAAGCAGACAGGAGGAAATGGGGAGGGAATGGCAACCTTAGAGTTGTATAGACTTCATGAGATGAACCAGGCACATTATCTTCATTGTTTTGATATTCTGTAATGCCTAACTTTGCCTAATCCCTTTGCATAACTTTGGTGTTGTTAACTGACTTCAAGTCAACTTTGACTTCTGGCAACCCTGTGAATGAGGCATCTCCAAGACACCCTATTCTCGATGGCCCTGCTCAGATCCTTGAGGCTGAAGGCTGTATCCTCTTTGATTGAGTCTATCCATCTGGTGTGTGGTCTTCCTCTCTTTCTACTGCCTTCTATCTGAGTACTGATCTTTTCTAATGAGTCATGCCTTCTGCTAAAGTAGCCAAAGTAAGACAGCCTCAGTTTAGTCATCCTGGCTTTTATGGGGAGTTAAAATCTGATTAGTAAACTATTTAGCAAGCAAATCATTTCCAGCAGTCCAAATCTCTCCATTCATTTCTCTCTCTCTCTCTCTCTCTCTCTCTGTGTTGTCTGTGTATATCAGGTGCAGATCTGGCTGAACAGATATAGTTAGTATGTTTTAAGTTTTAACTTTGTAGTGTTTTAATTAGGTTTTTACTTGCTTTTAATTTTTTGTTCTAATGTGTTCTTTATCGTAAGCCACCTTGGGTACCTTTTTGGGAGAAAGGGGGCATAGAAATAAAATAAAATTAATAATTTCTAAAATAAAATAAAATAAAATAAAATAAAATAAAATAAAATAAATGGTTCATCCTATTGTAATAAACAATACCTTTGTGCAGGTTGTTTCAGCTTTGAGGGTGGGGATGGACTTTGAGGCTTATGGTCCACATTTCCCCAATAGAAAATGAAAGGTTTCTTTACACTCTAACCTGCTTCTCCAAAGCCTTATCCTTGCAGCTTCAACATTCTCTTGCAATGTCATTAAAAAGCACACATGCACACACACACAAACACACACACACAAAGCTTTTGAAAAGACATTTACCTACAGACATGAATCTCTTCCAGCAGTGACAGTATCAGAACCGTGATGTTCAGCCTACTTTGGGCACAGCAGGACAATGGAAGCAGCAGAAGTCCTGAAAAGGTTTCTCCAGCATTAGCAAGGCTTGAAGCTGATTAAAATGATCCCTGTGGTAAGCTGCAGAATGGATGTTTCCAACTGTTCTACTTTTGATTTACAAATAGGGATGGATTTGCATGAGGGAGTGTGTGCGTGTGCGCACGCGTGCAGACACATACATGGACACACATTAAGCTTTATTTTGTAAGCAAAGATGTATAATTCCGTCTGTGGCTAGAACTGATCGTCTTCTAAATCCAAATGTGAAGAACAGAGGGATAGCTATGGGGGCAGTGGCAAGTGAGAGCACTGCCCCCTCAAATAATTATTTGCATTTGTTTAGTTATTTGATTTATATCTCACCTTTCCCTCACACAGAACTCTCCCTTCCAGTGAATTTTTCTTTCAGTCTCCAAATGAAAAGGGACTTTTTAAGAAGTCAACACATATGTTTAGGAAATAGAAGTGGTAGCAAGGAAATTGAACTAAATGTTTTGTGTGTAGTTTTAGTCGTTATTATAGCATTGTCTATGTATTTTTGAATGTTGATTTGTTTATTATTAATTTGTTATTAGTTTGTCTGGTGGTTGTTTGTCTATATCAATTTCAACTTACATTAATAAAGAGTAAAAAAATTATATTAAAAAAAAATGTCGAGCATTGCAATGACTTAAAACTGTCATTGAGCATTTAGAAATACAGCTTCAGCATCCAAAGGAAAGGGTTAGGCACAGTGGCCAAAGAAATGTGAATACAACAAATATACAAGTTTTTGGTGTGAATGATTTTCAGTGTCCCATTCTCTGAAATACTAGAAATTTGGGGACTGAAGGAAAAATTCATTGGAGGAAACTAAATTCTTATTTGGAGAGACAATGTCCTTATTCCCTATCTCATCCCCATCCTTATTTTTACCCATTTTAAACTCAGCTTGTTCTGTGAGACCCTCTTTTTTCAGGTAAATATGCCTCAGATTTTCTCAGTAAGATGTAAAAAAATACTGAATATCATTTGGAGCCTCTTCTAGCACTCAATGTAACTTGGGCCTCATTCACACTAGCATTTTGTGCCAGGTAGATCCAGGGAGATTCAATAATGCATTGGAAATTGCAATACCGAATCTGACCTGAATTGAAGTTCCCACTATCTTTACCTCAGTCGAATCTATCTGGTGCAATTTAATCCTCTCGAAGTTCACACTGACCAAAGTAACGATTCAAAATGGATCCTCCATATCGATCACATCGATCATGTTCAGGTCTCTCTTTTTTGTTCTTTCAATCAAATGATGCACATCTACATCATTCCACTTCCATTGTCATCATTGGTGATGTCGCTTGGATCTGCTGTTGTCATTTCTGATGCGTACTCCATTGATGCCACTGGTGGCTAGCCCCTCAAATGTCCAAAATGTCCTCCATTTTGAGCAGGACTAAGAAGCACACATTCTGTATTTATATGAGCTTTTATTGGGGCATGTCTTCCATTTCCCTTGCACATTCTCCATTTTGTGGTGCCTTGTCCCTCTCCCCCCTGGAGGGAACAACATCTATCTGGTCACTCTGGGATGAGGACAGGGTGATCAGAGCATCCTCCTTTCCCAGGACCTGTCCTCCATTTCATCCTCCTTTCCAGGAAAAATGTCCAAATGTCCTTTGGAGCCTGATTGAGAAGCATGCAGTTTATCTTTCTGAGTGATTTTAGCTTTTATTTGAGCATGTCCTCCATTTTGTGGTGCCTTAGTCCTTGGTGGTGATGACATCTGGGATGAGGAGGAGGAGGTGAAGAGGAAGGGCTGGGCATAGCAGGAGCCCCTGCTTGTGGTGGTTGCGTTCCCTGGTTGTCTCTCTCTCTCTGTGTGTATCTATCTATCTATCTATCTATCTATCTATCTATCTATCTATCTATCTCATTTGGGATGAAGAAGAGGAGGAAGGGAAGACCCCTGAAGGCTGGCTGGTGAAGGCTCCTCTATCCTTCGCTCCTTCCCTCTTTTCTCCTCTTTCCTCTTTCCTCCATCCCTCTCTCTTCCCACCTACCCTCCTTGCAATGGCATTGTTGGGGCACACAAAAAAGCAGAAAATGGAAACAGCAGAGTGATATGGTAACCAGGGGAGGGAAATGTAACACTCGGAAAATGAATCACCCCGTGGCAAATGCAATGGATTGCACAGTCTGTAAAAAAAAAAAAACTAAAAAAACCCCCATCTTCCCAGAAAAGCCCCCTTCCCCAGCTTTGGTGAGGTCCAAATATCTGGTAATGGCATCGTTGGGGGGAAAAGAGCAGAAAAGAAAAACAGCCGAGCAGTTGTTTAAAGGGCATACCAGCGGGAAATTTGAAAACACTCAGAGCCGTCAACTAAGTGTGAGCACAAAAATTGTGCTTGCCACTCTGTAGATAGGATAGGCATGTTCCACCCCTGTGCCCACCCTCTGCCCATTGATCTCTCCTTTCAGGAAGCACCGAATCTGATTGGGAGCAAGTTCCCATTGGTGGCACACTGCTAAAACCCGTTTTTTTGTTGTTGTTTTTAAAGAAACAGGGAAAAACTTGATATCAGAAAAACTGGGGTAAGGGGGATTTGATATGGGCCCACCCTAATTCGGTTTGGAAAAACCCGATTCAAGTGTGAACAACCCACATTTAAATCAGTTTGCAAACCAATTCAAGTATAACTACCCCCTTTGCAAACCGGGTTAAAACACTGTGTGAATAACCCCTGGGTATACACATATAATTTCAGCTTTCTAAATGATCTGGATGTACCCAACCTATTTGGAAATAACTTTCCATCTGGAAGTACTTGGTTCATACCCTAAACCAGGGGTAGGCAACCTTTCCCCTTTAAGGGCCGAGGGACTTCAACTCCCAGAATCCCAGGAGCTATTGGCCAACATGGAACTATTGGCCAACATGGCTGAGGCTTCTGGGAGCTGAAGTCCCTCGGCCCTTAAAGGGGAAAGGTTGCCTACCCCTGCCCTAAACAGAGCCCCCTCATCACTGGTTTAGAGATAGACCTCTTGCTACCAATCCTAAAAGACCAGAGCTTGTAACTAAGTAGTTACAAATAACTTGTTAATATGTTACAATCTACTATTTAATTATAACTAGTTACTCACAATCATTTTGACAATAACAAAGATATTGTAAAGTTTGTAATTTATTGAGGAATAAACTTCACTCATTTTGTGATATAATTACTCAGTTACTTTTCTAGTTATAGTCTCATTAAATGCTGGGGAAGGAATACCACATATTTTAAATGTTGGCTTGTAATGTACTACATTTGTGCTGCTGCCTCATGCTTTGAGGAGAGTTATTTTGAACCACAGACCGGCAGCTTATAGCATTCCAATGGTTTTTAAAGACGTAAATTAAAAGGTAACAATTTTATTGCTAACCACCCCTTTCTGGAATGTTTATCATCACTTCTCAAAATGGCCACACTAATAAACATGGTAGCATCCTTCAAGGACACGTGCACTCAGTTAAACTGTGTCAAAAGCATGCATGAAGTCAATGCTTCTCTGAAACAGGGCAATCACAAATGCCAATGCCAAATACTTGTAACTGGAGCACCCATTAAGGCCTAGCCTGCAACATCATGAGGGTCATCATCCAGTCATTGAGACTCTTCAGCAAAGATGTTATCATAATGCAGTACATTTGTTTTTTCTCTTAACATTACTATTGCATAATGTATGAAAGCTATCATAATGCAAATAAGTGAATTCTCAAAGAATATTGCTTGTTTTTTTACATGGCAGCACCCACACGTCAAATTAAGTCCATCTTATTGATCGTCTCTATTCCATCATGCCACTATGGTATATCCTTTATTTTCTGCCCATTAAAACTAATCTGTGATGGACCCTCCTGTAGAAAGTATAAACACAGCCTCTTATGTAAGGAAGTTTGTCAACAAGCCTCTCAATTGCTGCTGAGATATCATTAAAACTTTGGTAAATTTATACAATAAAACCCCACAAAGCCCCAACACCTCACATTTTCTTCTTATATCTCTCATTGGATGAATTATTATTTTGGTTGGGTTTTCAACTTTTTTAAAAAAGAACATTCCGATACAGAGCGCACCTGCCCCAACCATGGGCTTGTCATCCACGGATTTGAGCATCCGCAGACAGCGAGCCCCACTGACTTTAATGGCTGCATATACACGCAGTCCTGGGAGAGTGTCCACATGCACATGTGCCACCAATGAATTCCACAGGACCAAAGGTCCTGCGTTTTTTGCCATCCATGTGCAGGGTCCAAAATGGAACCCCAGCAGATAAGGAGGGCCCGGTTTTGACATTGTTTTTCTTCTATTGCTAATTCCTTTTGTTCCATTTTTTAATTTTGTCCTCCCAGGAAATGAACACATGGGCCAAAAGGCTCATGCTCTCCCCCAGCCTGGCATCGTCCTATATCAGGGGTAGGCAACCTTTCCCCTTTAAGGGCCGAGGGACTTCAGCTCCCAGAAGCCTCAGCCATGTTGGCCAATAGTCACATGTTGGCCAATAGCTCCTGGGATTCTGGGAGCTGAAGTCCCTCGGCCCTTAAAGGGGAAAGGTTGCCTACCCCTGTCCTATATGGACAACATAGGCCAATAATTTTGGCCCGAAAAGCTTTTGGTGTGGTCCAAAAAGACTTGTACAGGTGTGCACCCCCTTGCCTACTATATTTCCTCTGAAGGCCTCAGTCACAGCCTGAGACATTGCAGGAGGACACTGGGCTACATGGGTGAAGCCAGGTGCCCCATTCCTGCCTTTATGACCCACAGCAGGGGCCTTTAGAGGGAATGCAATGGCAGCGGCAGGTAAGGGCCTGCATAGTGTTGGCGGCTCCATGGCACAGCAGCAAGGAGGCATGTAAACAGCGTTCATTGGTGTGATGGCCCAAGGGCAGAAACTGGTCGGAACCTATTTTGATGCTCACTATTGTATGTTTTTAATTGTATTCTTATAAATTGTAACCCAGTTTGAGTTCTAATTTGGGGGGGGAAAGCGGGACATAAATAAATATAACAACAAGTGGGTTATCAACAACTGCGAGTGGGAAACCATGGAGCTGGGCCATAGTATCCTGCCATGTGTATAGACCCTTGGGCCTTTTAAATCTTGTAAGCCCTTGTACATGTTTTGGGTTTCAACTACTGCTTCATTTCCTGCTTGGTCTTAGTTTTATATTTTTATCACATTTTATTGTGTTAGTTTTATACTGTATTTTCATTAGCTTGGCTTGGTCTCTAGGCCTATTTTTTATCATACTGGCCTAGTACTGTTTCATTTGTAGATATTTCCTTTTATTTCTTTGCATTATTGTTTTATTCCAAGATAGCTGTATGATGAACCTGTTTAATGGTGTCTTATAAACATTTTTAAGGCGCTTGGAGATTTCAGGACCCAGCAGGCTAGGGCTGTAGTGCTTTCCTCACTAAGATGTGAACAACTCGATAAATAACTCTGACCCAAACAGTTTTAAACATTAGCCTCATTTGCAAACGCCCACCCTGTGATACTTGCTAACAGCAAACTCCTTAAAATTAGGCTAGGGGTTCTAATATTTAATTTTATTCAGATGGCATGATTTATTGAAGTATCTTGACTGGCCAAAGGGGTCAAAAAGTAGAGTGTGGCTCAGGGCTGACCCAAAACATGTTGTTGCCTGAGGCAAAGAACAAGATGGTACTTTCCATTTTGGGTACAGAATAATCTTGCTTTGCTGTTGATGAAGGGACAGTATCCGCTGGTGCACCCGTGGTCCCTGTTCACTAACACTTCTTTTCCTGTGCCTCCAGTATTGGCTGTATCCTGTATATTATTTGGGAAGGGAAATAATAGCATAGTTGCAAATTTCTTGCTCTTGACATTGGTTTAATAGAAAAGCACCAAAGACTGGCTGGGTTTCCAATGAAATCAGTACAGAAACAAATGAACATATGGTAATTCAGTCAAATGGAAAATGAAATGAAATGAGGCTTGCCAAATGAAAACAAATAGAAAGATACATCAAATTTCCTCATTCACCTACAATTGCTTCTGCCAGTTTACTATATGCATCCAAGATCCTAAATCTGAGGTTAACCTAAGCACTTTCTAATGTAAAGCAAACATCCTTTCCGTGTTCAGCATCTTGATACATTTAATGTTTATTGTAATACATTACACACTGGGTGACCTCGGGGAAGTCACATATTCCCAGCCTCAGGGAAGGGCAATGGCAAACTTCCTCTGAACAAATCTTGCCAAGAAAACCCCATGACAAAGTCGCCTTAGGGCAGGCTTGCACAACATACATCCCAGGGGCTGCATGCAGCCCACCACAAGATTTTGGGTGGCCCACAAAGATGTGGAACAACTTCAAGGCTCCTCTGCTGCTCAGCCTTCTCCTGAGGAGAGGGCCATGTGGAGGAGGAGGAAGAAGGGTGGATGCTTACCCTACAAAGCTCCTCTGCTGCTCGGCTTTCTCCTGAAGAGAAGGCCAGGTAGAGGAGGAGGAGGGGCAAACGCTCACCCCTCAAGCATCCTCCACTGCCTGGTTTTCTCCTGAGGAAAAGGCCTCATGGTGGTGGTAGAGGAGGAGGACGGGCAAATGCTCACCCTGCAGGGCACCTCCTCCACCTAACTTTCTCCTGAGGGCAATGGAGGAGGAAGAGGGGCAAACACTTGCCCTACATGGCTTCTCCATTGCTCAGCCTTCTCCTGAGGAGAAGTCCAGATGGAGGAGGAGAAGGATGGACAAGACTCCTCCACGGCTCAGTTTTGTCCTGAGGAGAGGGCCAGGCAGAGGAGGATGAGAACGGAATTAATATTAATAATAATATCAATTATTAATAATCATTAACTAATTAATTAATATGTAATTAAAACCTATCTGTGGCCTGAACCAGCTTAGCCTATTTTAATTTTGGCCGCTTCCTACTGCCAAGTTGTGCAGGTCCACCTTAGGGTCACCATAAGTCAGAAAGGACTGGAAAGCACACAACAACAACACACCAGTTTAAGGCTAAACAATAAATTGCAAGGGTGAGGTTAGGCATGAGTTAATTACATAAATAGACCTAGTCATCTTTCTTTTTTTAAAAAAAATATTCTTTATTGATTTCCAAATATATGTTAAAACAAAACGGCCAAAATAAACTACAACACAACATATACAATCCATCCATTTACATATTTCCCAGATACAACCATCTTTCATTCATATACATTCTCTTTCTTTCATACATCTATGCATTTTAGCCTACTTTTCATTCATTCATTAAAAAGACTTCCTAGTATATATACAGCAATCCTTTGCATATTTTTTGTGTATTCCAGCTAATTTTGCTTTGTGTTCCCCATCATCTCAGTTTGTTATTGCTGTTATTACTCAATAATTTTTTTCTTTTAATTATTATTATTATTATTGGTATTATTATTTTTTACCCTTTGTGTATTTTTTCAATTTTAATCTCTTTTATATATGTATATTTTCCCCTTCTTTGTTTTCTTGTTTATTATTATATTTGATTCATGAGTCCTGCAATTGTTAAATCTTTACTTGAATTTGGGTTTTGCTTGTCGGTATGCAAATACAAATTGTAAGGTGGTTTGTTTGTTTTTTAATTTACTTATTTACTTATTTTTTATAATTTTGAATATTTGTCTTAATTTTCTATAATTGGTGTCCAATCCTTGTGTAGTTTGTCTGTGGTTCTATTTTTGAGTAGATATGTCAATCTATCCATTTCCATACAATCTAAAAGCTTCATACACCATTCCATCACAATTCTGGTATCTTATTTTCCTTCCACTTTGTGGCATAGATTATTCTAGCTACAGTTATCATATAAAATAACATTTTCCCAATTTTTTTCTCTAGATTGTCGCTTAGGATACCTAGAAGATATATTTTAGGGTCTTTTTTATAATTAATCTTTAAGATGTCTCTAATTTCTGCATGGATTTTATTCCAATATCTTTTGGCTAGTGGGCAGCACCACCACATGTGGAACGTTGTACCTAATTGCTTTTTACACTTCCAACAATTAGTGCTTCTATCATTTTTATCCTTAGATAACTTCGATGGTGTGAAATACCATCTATATTGCAACTTATAGCAATTTTCTCTAAGATTATAGTTTAGCGTATGTTTTGATTAAATTTCCAAATTCATTACCATTCATCCATATGTATTGTTGTTCCTAAATCCTGTGCCCACCTTACCATACATTCTTTTACCTGTTCGCTTTCAGTATCCCATCTAAGTAATATTTTGTATATTTTAGACATTAGATGCTCTGACTCTTTAAAGAGAACTTTTTCTAACTCGTTTTCTGTCGTTGTTATTGTATATCATTTCTGATCTAATCTAAACCTCTCATTCAATTGCATATGCAGAAACCAGTTGCATTTTATCCCATCTTTTTTCAGTTCATCTCTTCATTTTAATCTCCATATGCCTTTCTCTTTAGTTAGTAGTTCTCCGTATGTTGCCCATTTATTTACTATCATTTCATCATTTTGTGCAATGCTTCGTTAGGTGACATGAACAATGCTAAACTTCTATTAATTTGGTTTTTATATATTTCCCAAACTCTCCATAATGCTCTTACAAAATGATTTTTAAATTAATTATTCACTTTCACCTTATCATAATATAAATAAGCATGAAATCCATATATATTATCTATACCCTCTAAAAATAGCAATCTTCTATCAGTTAATCTAATCCACTCCTTTATCCACTCTAACACGCTTGCATGGTAATATAATTTTAAATTTGGCAGTCCTAAGCCCCCTCTTTCTGTTGCATCCTGTAAATTTTTCATCTTAATTCTTGGTCTTTTTTCCGCCCATATAAATCTTGTAATATTCTTTTGCCAATTTTTAAAAGGTATGTCATTTGTTAATATCGGGATCGTTTGGAAAAGAAATAACATTCTAGGTAGCACTAGCATCTTAATCACCGATATGTGTCCTAGTAAGGAGAGATGTAATTTGCTCCATTCCTTTAAATCTTTCTTAATCTTAGCCCATACTAACTCAGAATTGTTTTTGAAAAGATCTGTGTTTTTAACTGTGAATGTAATTCCCAGGTATCTTATTTTATTTTCTATTTTAAGGTCGGATTTTTTATCAACAATTCCTTTTCTTTTTGAGTCAAATTCAATGTTAAAACCTTTGGGGGTTTTCTTTATTAATTCTGAATCCTGAGTTCTTACCATATTCTTTTATAATTTTTAATAATTTATGTATATTATCTATGGGATCTGATATATAAATCAGCATGTCATCCGCATAAGCTCTAAGCTTTGTTTCATATCCTTTAACTTTAATGCCAGGTAGGTCCTTGTCTTCTCTAATCCTATTACATAATACTTCCAAGGTTAGAATAAACAACAGTGGTGAGAGAGGACACCCCTGACGTGTTCCCTTCTGAATAGCACAAGTTTTTGTTCTTTCACCGTTAATTACTATTTGGGCTCTTTGTTCCTTGTACAGGGTTTTAACCCATTTATAATACGTTCCTTCTCCTACAGTTGCTGATAGGATCTTTAACATAAAATCCCATCTCAAATTGTCGAAAGCCTTCGCGGCATCAAGGAAAATGAGCGCCACTTGTTTATCAGGTTTTTTCTGGAAGCATTCTATAATATCAAGTAAATTCCTTGTATTATCTTTTAGCTGTCTGTCAGGTAAGAAACCCCTCTGGTTGCAATGGATTCGATCTTGTAATATTACTCTAATTCTCTTAGCTAGGATGCTAGTAAAATGTAGCAAAAGTCTACATTTATTTAAAAGGAATAAATCAAATTTGAGGAACAGGGCATTTAATAATTGAAGGAAAACACTGGTTTTACTTCAATGAATGCTTTCTAGCTGCTTACTCTGCACTCTCAGTATTGTTTGTCTCAGAGAACTGGGTGCAAAACCATAAATGAATGTATCTAGGGCATTCGGAGGCTATTGTTTAAAACTAGGAACAGGAAAGCTTGGCCAGCACACATGAATCACTTGTCTCACAGTTCTTGCACACATAAGAGACCATGTGGCTAGCAAGTAAATAAAAAAGACAGAGAATGTAGAGCAGAGCAGATTGTGGACACTTTATTCCAGTTTTGGAGGAGCTGGTCCTCTTACATATCACAAAAAATGTGCAGCATTAGGATTCAGATTTTTCACATGCATGGGATCATTAGCATGGTAAACACACGTTTTGAACATAGAGAATCTGAAAACTAGCACACACTGCCATCTATGGTCTAAGCAAAGGGACCATTGCTATTCCTGCTCGGCCCATGTGCTGTACTTGTTAATACTATAATTATTAATTGGTTCATTAGTTAAGAAATGCTTGGGTTTGATTCTGTATAAAACTGATATTAATAGCCTAAGAGCAGACCAAAACATCTGGAGGGTATGAACTAAATCTTAGGAGAAACTTCTTAATAGTGATAGGTGTGTGCTGTCTCAAGGAGGTGAAGGGCTCTCTTTTACAGAGAATGTCAAAACTGATGCTGGGTAGCCATCTGTCAAGGATGTTGTATACCTGCATGATTATGATCTATGAGGACCTATATGACTTGGGTCCAGACTGTATCCCTCCTGCACATGCCTGCCTGGGCCCCAAAATCATCAGAAGTGGTCCTTCTCTCAGTCCCACTCCCATCAAATAAGTAAAGGGATCTCTTATTCTGCACAACATCTGGGAAGTTCCTTTACTCCTTCTTGAGCCAGTTGCATAACCAAAATTTCTTGCAATGTATCACAGACAGCAATCTGAATTTTACTCAACCCAGCTTCCAACTACTATAGAAATCATTCTGTAAGAAGGAGTTTTGTTTCGTTTTTAGAATGGTAAAAGATTTGTTCATTGTAAGCAGTTCTTGGAGTGAGGCATTCAAACAACACATGCCTCCAAAGCAGCCCGAAGCCATCCCGAAGCTGCTTCTTTTGACTGGAGCAAAAAGGAGCTGGAATACTCCAGCTTCTGAGGGCGTGGGTTAGGCCCTGCAACCACAGCTTGCAGTAGGCACAGTCCTGACCAGCTTGCAGCTAGAGCAGACTCGAGCCACACTTTCACGTCCATCTGCTCCAGCCCTAAATTATATTTTCATTGTATTTGTCAGATGCTGATTTTGGCTTCTTTTTTGTTGACAACTTCAATAGAGGGAAGGGAAGGGGAGGGGAAAAATTAAGTCAGCTTTGAAGTGGAGCTGATTTCTCTAGAGAGGGTTTCCTTCCTTATGCTATATTCTGAATCAGATACAAAAACATGAACCTCACATAGCCCCAGCTGTGTGAGTTTTGTTGAGAAAAAATTAATTTTAAAAAAGTGAACATTGAAGCACCTAATTTATTTATTTCCATAAGCAATTAGTCTATATCTTGACATTATAGAACCACCATTCCTTTGCAAAATGTTCAGGAGTAACCTTTAGCAGCATGACACTGTACAGTGAACCATGCTTAGGACTGTAACTTTTCATTGCTAATTAAGCTTAAGTGACAGAAAGATAAATGGATCTGAAGCTAAACTCCTAACATCAGAAATAATGAGTATTTTGGAAGTTTAATCCGACACTCTTGTTCAGATACGCACAGGCCACTGTCAGACAGGATCAAGTTCGCTTCATCCATGTTGATACTTTTTGCGAAACATTAAGTTTTTAAACAGGATGGGTATTTTTCAGGGGTGCTTTAGCTGTGTATTTTGCATGGCAGGGGGTTGAACCCTTGTATTCCTGCATGACAGAGGGCCCTTTTGGTGCCTTCCAACTCTAAGATTCTATGATTCTGTGAACCATGCCATACTGCTGCTAAAGGAAATTGTCCATTTATTACTAATGAATTAATTGCTATAGACAGTCTTCCCCAACTCATTACTCTCCTGATATCATGGAAATATCTTCAGCAAGCATGGAGGGCACCAGATTTGAGAAGGCTTTTGTTTCCTGGGAATAGTTTTGGGACTTTTTTAAAAAAAATGTTAAGTAAATTAATTGGCATAGGAGCTTGTCTACATGTGAGCATGGTTATTAACGCTAGCCTTTTAAAAACAAGTCACTCAAGGTTCCTCTTTAGCTATGTTCTGCCATTTTAATTTTTTTTCAAGAATATTAATTATGAATTAATTTTTATTATTTTTAAAATGTATCTTTTTAGCAGTGACCCTTCCCACCAGCAGCATCAGATGTTCACTGTAAACATATTTAATATTGTTATTTAAAAAACTGAGCAATGCTTTTCCATTGAAATGAGAGTCTCATCACCACCATCAAGGTAAGGCTGGTCGCTTCCTTGAGTTGGCCCAAAACTTTTTGTTCTCTAAGGCAAAGGGCAAGTTGGCACCTCCCTCCATTCTAGGAACAGAAGCTGATCAGATTGGCAGCTGGACCATAATTTCAGCACTGTTCTGTTTTCAGGTGTACAAGTCCCAGTGAGAAGATCAACCAGTCCAAATGAGCACCAGTAAAGCCAGCAGGAAAACCACACAGAGAAATTCCAAAGTCAGGATCCAGGAAACAGAGCCAAAATCATAATAAAATCCTATCAGAAAGTCAAGAAAGCAAAGGGCAGGGGGATCAAAGGCAAAGCAAAACACAACAGGAATTCAGGAAACCAACAGGGAATAGACATAATGCTCTCGGCACTTTCTGAAGCCTTAGACTAATGTTTTACTCCTGAGAGGTTGTCTGCTTTAGCCAAGCACTTCTTCTAGGATTATAGTACTCTGGTTTCTGGGATGAGGATGCTTTGGGATAGCTCTGGCTCTGTCATGTCCTCCTCATCTTGAGAGGATAGGTCCTCAGCTATCCCTTCTTAGGGACTATGCTGCTCCTGGAACACAGTGTATACCAGTTCCTGCAGAGGACCGCTGGTTGGGGGCCCTGGGTCCTCATCTGACAAATACTCTTTCAATAGAAGACATGACAAAGACTAACCAATAGGATAGGGCCCTCCACCATTTCTGATAAGACCAGGACATTTTACGAGATGTAGCAGAGAATGTATGTCATACAGCTACTATCCTTGAAGAGAAGGGAATGGTCTGAAGTCTCCAGAGGAGCAGCTGGAGTGTCTGGCATTGTTATCCTGTCTCCTAACATCTGCCACTTAAGACGTTGTCTCACTCTGCTTAATGGTGGGGTCAGCTCTGGCTTCACAACATATCCATCATGTGGGTACTTCAGAAGCAGTATCAGTGCAAATGTGAGCTTCAAAGCTCACTTCACTTCACCTAAACAAGCTCTTACACTGTGTTTAGTATTTTAGTGACATTCCCAATGGAGGTCTTTTCAGAAAACCACAGATTCATGATTCTGTCATGACTTTTCTCTTATTCAAGATCAAAAAGGCTGCAGGTACAGATGGTACACTATTTATAGCTGCTCAGTATAGCCTTAACCAAGAAATGACATTTATTGAATAAGGCCATTGTGATGTTGACAATAGGAAATAATTGTCTCATAGGTATAGGATTGCCTAAGGAGGTCACTCACTGGGAAATGGAGTCTTTTGTGATTATACATGTCATCATTTCTAGAGTAACCCAAGTACAGAAAAACCAGAGAGGCTAACATAATAAAGACCAGTGGGATTCAAAGATTAAGCCATGTTAGCTTACATCAGCATTTATTTAAAAAAAAAAAACTATAAAGGAATCCTGTAGCACCTTTGAGACTGAACAAAACAAACTTCTAATATAAACCTCTTGGATATCTGATGCAATCAGCAGAGTGGAGTCCACAAAAGCTTATGCTACAAATTTCATTTTCTCAGCTAATCTCAGGATTCCTTTAATCTTTAAAACAAAAAAACAAAGATGAGTTTGCTGCCTTATTTGTGTCCATATAACGCAAGGAAGCATGAACTGGACAGTGAAACAATTTGATCCCAGGCCAAGTACATTTTAGCACAGGGTAGCATTTGGCCACACAGAAATATCTGGGATGTCTCCTTTTGAGCCATGTTTATGTCAACTTTAACAAGCATCAAACAATCCATGGCAAATCAGCGAAATCATGTTGGTATGCTGAAAAATATAGAAAAGATCCATGCAAATTCTGCAAACACTTCATCTCACATCCAGCTCAGGTCATGGAAATATTCATTGTCCATCCCATGATCACCAGTCTTCTGCAGTATATATGGACTAAATTGTGACCTAAAGAAGCAGCAATATGCTGTACTAACTATATGTGTCTCCACTTAGCTAATTACCAACATGCTAATTTAGTTATCTAAGCTTGACCTTTTATCCTTTAAAGGAGGTGAAGAACTTTTGACCCTTCAGATACCTTTGCATGCAACTCCCAGCAGCCCCATACAGCATGATTGATGGTCAGAGATGTGGGAAGTGTAACAGTGGATGGTCAGAGGTTCCTCCCACCTCTGCTTTAAGTGAGTTACTACCTGCTTTAAAGGATACAGATCATCAGTTGGACACAGGTGAGTAGTTATAGATGAAAAACTATTGGTGCCAAACTAATTTAAATGTAAAAAAAAACCCAATTAAAGTCAGTAACTTCATTATACCTAACTGAATCCCTAACTGATTTCAAGACTAAGTATGACAAGCCTACATCCAATTCAGTATCTTCTCTATTACTGTAATACATTAAAGGTTGCATTTTTTTTAGGCTTGCATAATAGTGGTGAGGTAAGCTGTGCCAAAATCTATCAACCTGGATCAATTTCTCCGGTGCTATACTTCTCTCATGGCTCCTTGATGTGGGAGTTTTCTTCCTTCCATTACTGCTTACATGCAGTGCAGCAAGAGAAGTCCAGGCAAAGGACACATTTACCTGAATCCAAAGTTCCAGATTTTGTTCCTGCTCTTTTTTATTTTGTACTAGGTCAAAATAACCCAACCTGTGGAGCTGGTACAAAAAAAGTATCTGATTGTACTGGGAGCTGAGAGAAAATATTCTAGGATAATCAAAGCATATATGGTTTTCCAAAATAAAACTGAAAAATCTGGAACTTTCCATTTTTTAAAATCAGTCTCCAAAGACTGATTGGGGTGTGTCAACTCTTCATACCTCATAGCATTCCTATTTCAGCTAGTACAAACCCAACAGTATAATGGCAGTTCTCTACTAGTTACATTTTCAAAAGTACTGAAGTTTTGGTGTCAGCCATAATCTATAAACTTTCCAAAATGTTTCAAAACTGATGTATATTTACTGTTCTTGTCATTGCTGGTCTTCAAGTCATTTCTGACTTCTGGCAACCCTAAGGGTTTTTTTTTTTTTTTGGTAAGTTTCTTCAGAGGGGGTTTGCCAATGCCATCCTCTGAGACTGAGAGTGTAACTTGCCAAGGTCACCCAGTGGGATCCTATGGCCAAGCAAGGATTTGAACTCTGGTCTCCAAAGTCAAGGCTCAAACCACTAAACCAGGGGTAGGCAACCTTTTTGAGCCGGGGGCCAGGTTGCTGTCCCTCAGACAATTGGGGGGCCGAAGCACCATAAATAAATAAATAAATAAATAAATATAAAAAATATATATATGTATATGCATGCACACTCTCTCAGCCCCAGAAAAGCCATGGCAAAACTCCTGTGGAGATTTTTCCAAGAAAACCCCAAGAACAAGTAATAACAACAATAATCAATATCATCATGGTGGGGGGCAGCAGCAGCGGGGGGGGGGGGGGGCGGCGGCAGGACCAGCCTGGGGCCAGTCCAAAGGCCTCGAGGGGCCACATCCGGCCCCCGGGCCTTAGGTTGCCTACCCCTGCACTAAACCATGCTGGCTGGCAGCTGTATATTTACTATTGCCATGCATATCAAAGCTCATTAGGTGAAAAGTTCCTCTTGCTTCCCTCCCTCCTGCAACCAGTTAACATTCTTTCCTCTCTGTATAGTTACTATTAACCTTAATGTGGTTAATATTTGCATTTCAGTAAGACTCACAGTAAAATTTACTGCAGGGAGGGGACTCAAAGCTATATCTCCAAAGGCTGGCAGGCTCTCTTTTGGTCTTTATTTAGAAACAAAACCCATGACCTTGGAAATGCCCAGGGGCAAAGTGAATGTAATTAGAATTCAGTATGTGATCATTTTAAATTGAGAGGTACACCCCCACTGATTTGTACTAATTCCCGCACAAGGAGAATGTTTGGTTAATGCACTCCATTTAAGAGTGCTAAAAAAATCTTGCTTAAGAGTCCAGCACAGTGGCACATCCAAACATTATACTCAACAGCAAACAGACCTCTGTAAAATATTTGCTCCCCCATTTTACAACATGTCAGGTACCAACAGCCCTATATTCCCTTTATTAATTTAAAACTACTGATTACATTATTAGATTTTGAAAAAATGTTTTGTATGACACTTGGCATAGAAAGCACTTCCTTCTGAATAATTTTAAAATAAAAGAAACACAACTGTGTTGTCAAAGAGTGCAGCTATGGGATCTGCCACACTACATAAATAAAACAGTTTTAACACCACTTTAACTGTCATGGCTCCATTCTGAAGAAGTCTGGGAATTCAGCCTGGTCTTTCGGGAGGCTTTGGTGTATCCCCAAGCTACAAATCCTAGGATTCTGTAGAACAGAGTAATGGCAGTTAAAGTGGTGTCAAACTGCTTTATTTCTGCAGTATGGCTACATCCTATGTTGCACACACTGGACGGGATTTAAGGCAGGTGTGACAACATGAGGGCTTCCATATGTTGCTGCGCTACATCACCCATCATCCCTCACTATTGGATATGCTGGCTAAGATTGATGGGATTCATGTCCAACAACATTTAAAAGGTCACACATTCCCCACTCAGATATAAGGAGATAATGAGATGTCTTATTCACTCTTCTCTTGACTTCCAATAGCATGTAAGCAATATTCACAAGCTATATTCAATCATTGATCTTTCACAAGATTAGCATCATGTGAGGGGGCAGAGCAGGACTGCACTTGCTAGCCTTTCCCACTCTATTCCCACCTGGCCCTGTGGCCAGCTGCACAGTGATGGTCCATAACTGGTGTCTCTGATACACAAAATGGTAGTTCATTCAGTTTAGAAACCACATTATGTACAACACTGTTGTTCACACTATCTGATATGGGTGACTAATATTTTTTCACCAAATGTGCCAGGAATTGGCACCATCCTCATGCCCATTAGCTAAAATTGTTACTTTCTTTTCTGGAAAGTTGCTATAACCAGTAACCAATGACTCATGGGCCAGCCCTTGGATCACCACTTGAGTAACAGTGTGCAGGTTTCTAATCATATGCAAAGCCCACATTGGTTGAGTGGGCTCCCCATCTGCAGATTGTCCTTACCAGAGCATGAAAATGTTACTTTTACAGACAAAAAAACAGTTCAATATCAGCTTGCAGAACCCTTCACCACTGGCAATACTGGTTAGGGTTTGGGGGCGCTGAGGTCTAAAACATCTGGAGGACTATATGCTGAGAACCACAGCTTTTCAGCACATTTATTGAGTTGGGTACTGTCATCTAACACTGGAAATCGGCAAGACCATTTGGTCTATAGCAGGGATAGGGAATGGGTGGCCCTCCCAATGTTGGTGGGACTGCTGTTCCCATCAGTCCTAGCTAGCATAGCCAGTGGTGAAGTCATTTTGTTGTTATGTGCCTTCTAGTCAACCATGACTTATGGTGACATTGGGGAGACATCTGGACTCACATGCCTGCTCAGCCATGGAAAGCCACTGAATGACCTTGGACAAGACACAATCTCTTAGCCTCAGAGGAGGGCAACGGCAAACCTTTTCTGAGCAAATCTCAGCAAGAAAATGACATGAAGGCACACAGCAATAAACAGCAGCAATATGATTTAGGCCAGTGTTGCCATTCTCCATGAAAGGATTTTATTTTCATTTCATTTAGTTTAATCTGTTTGTTAAATTCTTGTATCCTCCTTTCTCATTTTATTTCTCTCTCTCTTTTTTTTTTTTCTTCCACCACTTTCTTTTCTTTTCCTCACCTGTGTTGCCTTTTGCCCTCTTGCTTTCTCTTCCGGCCATTTAATAGTAATTGCTTTGTTCTTAAGGGCACGCTATACCTGCTACTCTCTTCTATTTTAATCCCTCCGCTGCTATCTATAATTATCTCTCACATTCAGAACCTGGTCCTTGATCCTTTAATTGGCTTTTTCAAACTCTTTGATCCATCTATATCTTCACCTGTGCCAAGCCATTTTCCATTTAAGGGCTAGATAAGCACAATCATTTTATGGATAAATTTACTTTTTGATCAGAGATTGTTGATGGGTCATTTGACTCTAAATTAGGTTTATGTTATTCAACAGAACACTTAAAAATTGCTAAGAGATAAGTCAGTCATATGCCCATGAATCTGATGCTGGCACTTCCAGTTTTTAAAACTATTCTTCCAGCTATGAATAGCAGTGGCAACTTAAAATGCAATTTTGCTACTGAAGAATGTGATACTGGTATCTAGGAAATGAAGAGAAAAACCTGTCCAGCTTAATTTACCTGACCCTTCTTGTCTCTCTAACTAACTAATCAATTTCTCTACCTAACGCAATTCTATTTGAGGATACATAACTCAACCAGAGAATTGACTCATGGCTAAAGACTTATTAATCTTTTTAAGCTAGTCTTCTGCAGTTAATTTCTTAATCTACCATTTCAATTGCTAACCTTTGCTAAATGACACAGAGCGAGTAGCCTCCAACTCGGCATTGTATGAACAGCCAGGGGCATCATTAGGGGCACAGGGATGTTTGGATCAAACCAAATGACACAATTTCTCCCCAAACATCTGCCTTATGGCAGAACTGGCCTGTGGCATTCACCTGCATCCCATTAAAATGCTGAAGTGATGGTGTGAGTGGGGTGAGGCTCAATGGGAAGAGAAGGGAGGGGTTCAAGGCATTTTTCAAAATTAATTTTTATTTTTTAAAAATAAATGAATTATTTAAAATATTTTTCAAAAAATCTTTAAAAACATCACATCTTACCTAATTTTCACTTTAACCACATGAAACTATGTACACGTAAATACATTTAGGCTGTGCATATGATACCGTAATGTAAAGGTATAATTTTAATTTTGCTAGTTGTTTATGTTGCAACTATTACCAATACATTCAGTGATGTACGGGAATTATAATGTATGAGTAACATTATACAAATGTTACTCATAAATTATTTTTTTTTAAAAAAAAACAGTTAAAATAACACGTCATGTAAGACATCAACCATTTTCAATTCCACAATCTGTACTTATCCATTATTGAAATAAGGAAGGAAAAAAAGTTATACATACAAATACATCTTAAATAGTGTATATAGTATTAATACAACAATATTAATAATAATATTAATTGTGCATAAGTATTTCCCCCACCTCTCATTGTTTTATTTTATCTTAATTCGTTTCCTTACCTAACATGGTTTTCCCAGGGTGAGGCTCATCCATTGCAGTCTGGGTGTGCTGACCCCTGCGATTTCCCCAAATGCGGGAAACTCGACTGCATAATTTCTTACATAAACTGCTACCACTATCATTTACCATCCTACCCTCTTCCATTCTTGCCCATCACATACCTCCCCTTCCTTAAACCTTCCATTCTTCTACTATTCCTCTTCCCCCTCTACATATACACCTCCTATTACCTTCTATCCATTTCTCTATATAACCAATCCAGCTCTTTCTATTCACTCTGTAAATTATAAGGATTCTGTATGGTGTGATACGGGAGGAAGTCAACGTCATGAGTTACCGCACCAGCTGATGCCAACTTGTGAAAGCCCATTACAGAATCAGACACATGCATATTATACTCAATAATAATAATAATAATAATAATAATAATAATAATATTGGTGGCCACTCCCAGAGTGTGAAGCTCTCTTCCAGATGAGGCTAGGTAGACTTCCTGCATGTTCTCCTTCCACAGGCAGGCGAGGTCTCTCTGTTCAGGCAGACCTTCAGCAACTGACAGTAATGGCTAGAATTTAGGGGGGAAAGTGTTGGAGCTTTTAATATTTTGTTGTTGTTGTTGTGTGCCTTCAAGTTGTTTCTGACTTATGAGGTTTTCTTGTCAAGATTTGTTCAAAGGGAGTTTGCCCTTGTCTTCCTCTGGTGCTGAGAGAATATGATTTGCCCAAGGTCACCTACTGAGGTTTCCATCATTGTTTTAACCTTTTGTTTCTTAACTAAACTGACATTCAATTTCTTTTTAAACTTTTGTATGAATTTTTTGTGACCTAGATCATGTTTGTTTGTTTGTGGTATTTATAGCCCACCTTTCTGCCAAAATGAAGTCCTTTGGATCTTTGGAATTCACCTTGGAACCTGTATATCATAGTAGCAAGATATAAATTAAATAAATGAATAAATTTGGTTTCTATACCTCCTTTCTTCCCAATGATGGAAGTCAAGGCAGCTACCAATAAAACGAAGAAACCAACCAAAAGTTAAGCAGATTAATTAAACTAATTAAAACAAAAGACTTTAAGAGCAATTAAAAGCAAATCAATATTTTTTAAAGAAAGCACCTATATAGTTGAAAAGCCTCTTTTAACACAAAAAGGCCTGCCTAAATATTAATACCTGGCTATTAAGTGGCTGTTGCAGAAGGATCTTTTAAAGGGTGGTGCTGCACTATTTTAAATGCTTTGGCTATTTTAAGTTAGTGTTTTAAATAGCATTGCTTACCTATTTTTTAAAAGTGTATATTATAAATGGTTCTAGTTGTATTTTGTTTTAACTTATGCTGCAAGCTATCTTGGGTGGCTTATTGCAAGAAGAAGTGGGCAATGATCAATTAAACAAACAGATTTTATGTCTGCCAGGCAAAGGACAATAAGGAGGGGGCTGCTTAGTCTCCTTGGTAGAGAATTAAATTATGGAGGGACACAGGAAAAGAAATAGATCCAACCTTGGAAACATTAAGATGATTTTCCCAATGGACTTGACCATTCTATGTCAGAACTCAGACCTTCCATAGCTGGAAAAAGAAGAAGTCTTCAAAGTAGTTAGCCAGGCCAAGCTTTTATATTTCCCAGCTTTCCCTATGACTGCCAGAGGTGGGTGGTTGTCAACTTTGGACTTCTCTTCTGCCGGCTCTGGGTGGCCACCCAGTCCCAATAGTCTTGGAACCAATAGAGTAATCCAATGCAATGTTCTCTTGCTTTCTTCCACTGAAATGTAATGGCAATTGGTTAAAGACCAACAGGGATTTCCTACGCAAGCAATTTTCAAAGGCAGCTTGTCATTTCCTTTCTCTGAAATACAGCCTACATAACCTGGTATTCCTTGATGGTTCCCCCATCTAAGTACTAACCAGGCCTGCCCCTGCATAGTTTCCAAGGTCAAATGGGATCTGCTGCCTCCAGAGTAGTTATTTATTAATTGCCTTATTTATAGTCCAGCCTTTCCTTCAGTGAGTTCAGGGTTGTACACATGACTTTCCCACTCTGTTATACACACAACTAACCCTATGAGGTAGGTCAGCCTGAGAGAAAGTGCTCAGTCCAAGATCTCCAGATCTCAGCAGGGACTAGAACCTGCTACCTCCCAGATCCAACAATCTAACCATTACATTCTACATGCTCTCTATTCTATTCTTATCAATCCTGCTAAACTCATTACTTAATCACAAGACATTTTATTGGCTGGGGCAAAGAACAAGATGGCATCCCCTTCAATTCCAAGTACTGGTACAAATGCCAATCTTTGCTCCACATAGATGATCCTCCACCACTCTTCAAACCAGCCAATAGGGTCAACCCTGTTTCTCAGTGCCAGTTCTTTCATAGCCTCATGCTTGTGAGAAGATTAGGGAAAGTGCTCACAGATGAACCTCAAAGACAGATCCCTTTAAAAAAAACACCAAAAAAAACCAGTTTAATGTGGGCAGAGCATGCTTGGTAGATACAGAAAAGGGTATTAAAATGGACTGAGATGTAGTAGTGGGAATGTAAATGGAAAACAAGAGTATGTCCATAGCATACCAAAGAACTTCAAAATATTTCTGAGCAGGTGGCAGAAGTGCTTGGCTAAATGAGAAGGAAACAGGTACAGAGAAGGTAAGGAAGACACTGAAAAATGAGTGTTTATATCTCTCTGAGATCCTTTATTATATGAGGATGAAGGAACAGCTGCAAAGACATAAAAAGAGCAAAGAGAATTGTCTCATCTTCTGGTTCACACCAAGAATCTATTTTTAAATGTTCCCAGGAAAGGAAGTGAGAGCTGCCCATAGAAATCAATGGAGAAATCCAAGATTTTAATGCACAGAGGATGTGGTACCAGGATGTCCAATGTTTCTGAAACAAAATAAAGCAAAGCCCAAAGGTAACAGCAAAAAAGAAACATTCTTATCTAGGTGCATACATTTTAGAGTTAAATCCAATTGCTAGTTACAACTCAGGTGGAGCCATTAATTCAATGGGATTAACATAAATGTTGACTTAACTTTTATCAATTGATTCAATGGGTCTGGTTTCATTGGGAGTAGCAATTGGATTTTGCCCTTAAAAACAATTTGCTAATGCAAGCTCCAAAGGAAATTCAGTTGACAATTGGTGGGGTTGCTATATGTCAACTGGACACTTGAAGACACATTCACACACAGTATAGTTCACTATTATATGTCTGTTGCAGGTTGGTAGTGGCTGTGTTTGGAGAAAGTCGCTTCCACTCCACTGTTAATACAATACTGCAGTTCAGAGGTGATGCTCATTTGGATTCCAAAAAACCAAGCAGCAGGCTTACACTAAACTCACAACAGCGAAGGAACTTAATTAACTAATTACAACACAGACAATCTAACAAACAATAATAGCTCACACAACATGTGTATGTGTATTAAAAATAAAGACTCCACAGAATAATTCCAGACAAGTGTTGAATGCATCTACCAAGTCAAGCTTATCCTTCAAGGAATATAAGTCCAAAAAATAAGTAGTAGCATCTCCAGCAACCAGTTCATATGTGGTGATGAATGCTTGGACGGCTACCTCCGGAGTCCTTTTAGGGCCGTTTCGACATTGATGATGTCTTCCTCAGCAGATATAGGTGAGTTGTATCAGAATTGATATACTCAGATATTCCATTATTCTAAATGTGCAAAATTTATACAATTAATACAATCCCTGTTAGCCAACATATTAAATTTTCTTGTAAATTTAACACCCAATGTATTTCCTTTTTAGATGTAGAGGTCTATGTCCATAATGGCATGATTGGAGTCCGCAATTTTCATAAGCCAACAGACCGCAATTCTATGCTGCATTTTTCAAGTTGTCACCCCCGTCATTTGAAAAAGAACTTACCATACTCTCAATTTTTAAGACTAAAAAGGAATTCATCTTCCAATACCCATTATGAGAGGGCAGCTGACCAGTATGAATTGGAATTACAAGAGAGAGCTTTTCCTCCCTACATAGTACAAGATGCAAGGAATAGAGCTACCCGTATGGATCGCTCTACGTTATTTCTTTCTTCCAATAAAACACCAGATAACCGGATTATAGGTTCTTTTATCTTTACTCACGCTGCCTACCGCATTAGACAGATTATACACAAACATTGGCATATAGTACAGGACATTCCTGGCTGTTCACAGGCACCCATTATTGCCTATAGGAGAACTAGAAATCTCAAAGATTTTTTAGTTCATACGGATTTTCAAGTACATGTTTCAGAGAAACCCTTAGTTAGAGGACACCACAAATGTGGACATTGTAGCTGCTGCAAATCATCCCTCAATATAAGCGTGTTTATTCATCCAACAACACAGGAATGCTTTGAACTCAAATCCTTTACTAATTGTAATTCCTCAAATGTTATTTATGTGATTATATGTCCATGCCAAAAATTATACATAGGTCAAACTTCTCGACCTTTGAAAACTAGAATCTCCGAACACAAAAGTACCATTCGGAACAATAGTGCAGATACCACATTGGTGACACATTGTTCACAATTCCATCACTCTGCAGACTCTTTAAAAAAATTTGTAATAGAACATATCAAATTTGGCCAATTTTATAGTGGAAGTAGACAAAATAAACTGCTGCAAAGGGAGGCTTTTTGGATTCATAAATTAATATCTTACACCCCTAAGGGTCTAAATGAACGTTTGGATTTGAGTCCTTTCTTGTGATATTATGACATGTAACTATTGACTTGTATTACTCACATGCTAAAGTTATAGCCTTTAAGTGATGTTATGGGTTGGAGGATATATAGTTTTTTACGTATTAAGGATAATAGTCATCACTTGTGAGATGATTGTATGACACAGATAATTGGTTATAATATGTTGTGTATTATTACTGATGGTTATTGGTATGTTATAAAGTTATAATAATTTCAGCCAATAGATCAGGCTTACTTTTGGGACTTATAAAGTGACACACCTTGAATATACCTTTAAGAATCCACATGTAATTGATGACCACCTGTAGCCTATTGTAAAGGCAGAGTATATCTTGACATACATTTGATGTAGATTTTTGCTGAGCATTTTCCTCCTCAGTCAAGCTAAATTGTGGATGTATTTGGGTGAGTGAGAATACTGTTTTGTAGGACTCACATTATTATGTAACATATATCTGTTAAATTGTGAGACTAACAGGGATTGTATTAATTGTATAAATTTTGCACATTTAGAATAATGGAATATCTGAGTATATCAATTCTGATACAACTCACCTATATCTGCTGAGGAAGACATCATCAATGTCGAAACGGCCCTAAAAGGACTCCGGAGGTAGCCGTCCAAGCATTCATCACCACATATGAACTGGTTGCTGGAGATGCTACTACTTATTTTTTGGACTTATATTCCTTGAAGGATAAGCTTGACTTGGTAGATGCATTCAACACTTGTCTGGAATTATTCTGTGGAGTCTTTATTTTTAATACACATACACATGTTGTGTGAGCTATTATTGTTTGTTAGATTGTCTGTGTTGTAATTAGTTAATTATGCTCATTTGGATTCCCCATCCAAGGGACATAGTATCAGTGAAGAAACAGTTGTAAGAGGTTTCTACATCTAAAACCATAGTCACTGCAAGGTCATTTTACTAAAAGTGCTCCCCCAATCTCTTCCTTCTGTATGCACTCAACCGCATATAAAAGCCACATGCACCATTGACCTGCCTGCAGATTAAATGCATTTTCAAGTGTTTTATCTATTATCCCTTCTCTAGCTAGCCACCCACCCACCCAGAAGTCAATACCAACAGGGGCTTCCATTTCAGTGAATCTACTCTGGAATTTAGTCCAAACTTTAAAGGAGATATCCCTTTAAATCTGTTAAAACAGATAAATCTGTTTGGAATCTGGGGTTCTGGATCTTGGGTAGCTCTTTCAAAATTCAGACTAGGGTGGATTCACTGTCTCACTACCATGAAAGCCATCAGCAGCTACTAATATAGATTAGTAAAACAGAGGCTTCTTTTGGTGCTAACTTGATTCTTCAGCCCCATCAACTCCAAACCACAAGAGTGATACACTGCAACATTTTGTTGCTTCTTTTAGTCTAACTCTACCTTGACTACCTATAATTATCTCTCCCATTCAGATGTACAAAGACTCTAAGTCCAATGTGTGTGTGTGTGTGTGTGTGTGAGAGAGAGAGAGAGAGAGAGAGAGAGAGAGAGTCAGAATGGTGTAGTGGTTTGAGTGTTGGACTATAACTCTGAAAACAGGGTTTGATTCCTGGCTCAGCCATGAAACCCACATGGCTCTCAGCTTCAGGGGAAGGGAATGGAAACCCACCTCTAAACAAATCTTGCCACAAAAACACCATGGTAGTTTGTCCTAGGGTCGCCATAAGTCAGAAATGACTTGAAGCCACACAACAGCAACAACAACATATAACATATTCTCACCATATAAACCCACTGGGTGACATTGAGCAAGTCACATTCTCTCAATAACAACAACAAATGCAGCTTTCTCAAGGCGTTCCATGCCTTCAAAAAAATTTCAATTCAACTTTGGCAATATGATAGCAGCATAGTGTGTATGGGTTCGGTTGTTAAAAGCATGACAAATGCCACCCCAGCACTACTGCTTGAGTTGCTATATCCTTCAGAGATCCATTCAACCTACATTTTCAGCAGGTTAATTTGTTGTTGGGTTAGTTTATGGGTGATCTGGCTTTGATTGCTTAATGACTTTAGCAGTGATTCCAGATCACTCTCAATTGGGATTTTCCCATCTGACCATCATTGTGGAGAATATCCTACATGTTATGGGACCATGGTCATCCTCCTTATAAGGCACTTTACAGAAGAGATCCTCTCTTGCATGCTATTTCTGTAAGGTGGTAATGCATGCCAAGATTTCTGCTATTATTAATTGCAGAGAGAGGACCATCATCATAGATGACGGTGTAGCCCACCAGACATTGTTGGACTACAACTCGCATCAGCCCCAAACAGCATAGTCACTGGGTAGGGAATACATATATCCCATCTCTTCCATAGAGTGAAGTGATACAATCAAGTGCTTGTCATTCCACCCAGCTTCCAGTAGCAAATTGCAACTGGTTTGTGTTAATTGATTGTGGGAATGGAGAGAGACAGCTTCTGTCTTTGGGCATGGTGCTGGAAGGATTTCATCTTTTCCAAGGTCTATGATTTGCATGAGTCACAACTACCCCAATAAAAGATGTAAAAACATTAGCCCAGCAAAGCCTTAAATAGGACAAACGGGCCTGTCTCCAAACAACAGAAGATACAGATATAAAACCTGACGTCAAAAATGGCTGTGTTCCAAAACCAGTAGAAGGACCCTTCAGCCTACTGGAACATTTTGTCAATAACCTTAACATAAGCATTCTTGAGCAAAGGAACTTCAAAGATGGATTGCAAAGCAAAAGTGATGACTTGAGGCATGTCTACAAGGGCCAAGGTTTCCCCCTGTCCACATGTTGCCCTGTCCACATGGTGCAGGGCCAAAGCCCCAACTCAAGTAGAGACTGTCTTCACATGAGAAGGCCAGTTTGTTACCAGACCTGGACCATCCCACCCTTAAATAAAATTTAAAAGCTTACCTTCAGAGCATCTGCAGTCACACCAAGCAGCTGTTTATGCACACATCTCACTATACCACCTGGTGACACCACCACAGGCACAAATTGTTCAATCTGAAGTCACAAAGAGAAGCCCAGCCATATGAGCAATGTGGGGTGCCTCATTTTTGGCCTCAGAGGGAACGACTTGCACCAGTGGTGGTGGCAGTGGGTGGCACAGTGGGAAGTGTGTATAGCCACCAAGTGTTTCTCAGGGGCGCCCACATAATAGGGGAAATCAGGGCAGCATCAGGGCCAGAACACTCTGGGAGCAGCACAAAGTATTCTGTCTAGTGTAGATCTACCCTAAGAATTCACCAAGAGATTCAGCTCCAGCCCCTGTGGCTTGACCATGGACAGGGCTGTTTTATCTAAGTACACGTGTTAATCAGGTTCCCAGTGCAAGAATATCCATACTACCACCCAGCATCTGTCTGGTGAATGGCCACTGTGAATTATCAAGATTTGAGAAAGAATGTATGAGAGACTTCAAAAATGTTATAATCAAGTATTTGGAATCATTAGTGAAAACAAAACAGAAACTGATAAAATATGGGGAGGCACTCCTACTTGAAGCCAAAGTCATTGCTTAGGAAGAAGACTTTCAGATATGAAGCCTTTCTAGATTTTTGTCCCAGCTGAGATAAATTCCACAGGGAAATCACTTTAAAATCATCCAAATAAACCACTATATATTTTATGACTTTCACATGTGGCTTTTTAATATACTATGCTATTTTATTAACAGCTGCATGTCATGACCCTTTTTGAAGTGGACTTGTAGCATGACATTCGGCAATACTTGCTGGATCAAGCACTATTTGTGACTTAATATTTTCACTAAAATGTGCAATGCAAGGCCAGAAAGTTATTTTTGTTCTTTACAATATGTTCTGTCTACTTGATTTTTGTGAAACAAGATCTTTATGAAACAAGGGGGGGAGGGGGTTGCTGTGGTGCAGTCCACACTAGGTGACACCCCAGAAGAAGAGTAACACCCAATTGGGCCTTCTCCCCATCGCCCTATGTGTGTTCCCCCTCCCCACTGTCCTGTACACGCTCTTATCCTCATGCACCGATGGAGGCCATGTGTGCAGACCCCAGAAATTGTGCCCCAGATGCCCTGCTCCCTGCACCAGGTAACACCAGGTGCAGGGATGCCACTGATTATCATTAATGACTTCATAAAAATTGATGGCAGATTAACAATAGCAAGAATGATCACTGTCTTTACTTTCTACACTTTACTTTCCCTTCCTCCAGCCATATATGCATATAAATATATACAACAAGGCAATATTTGCTTTTGTATTGCTGCCCTTTTTGTGCTGCAGAAAAGGTCACTCTCGTGCCTTCCACATACACAGATTGGTTTTAACTCTGTATGTTTAAAATGCTGTAACCCGCCCCGATTGCTGAGCAGAGAGGCGGGATATAAATAAAATATTATTATTATTATTATTATTATTATTATTATTATTTTCCTGCATCCGATGAAATGGACTGTAGTCTGTGAAAGTTTGTGCTATGCTTGTCGTTTTGCTGCCACAAGGTTCTTTGTTGTTCTTGCTGCCACACGCTAAGGTGGAAATTCAGAAACCTTGCCTAGCTTCCTTACAAGACTACAAAAGTATGCAGGGGGAAGGTTAAGTATGAACAGTATAAAGCTTTTAATAACAGCATTTGCAATCCCTCTCAAAGACTCAGTAGGGAAAAGACTAAGCTACAGAGCAAAGGCAGAGAGAGAAGAAAAGTTAATATATGCTGACCAAAAGAGCAAGCAAATCCAACTCATAACTGAGGGCAGAGGGAGCAGCGACGAGTGTTCATGTTTTGTCAGTGACGTCTAAAGAGCTTTACAGTGTCTTTGAGTTGTAAACCACTTGCTTTTGTATTGCTGCCCTTTTTGTGCTGCAGAAAAGGTCACTCTCGTGCCTTCCACATACACAGATTGGTTTCTTCTGTGCTGCTTGTTCAGCTGGTATGGGTCAGGATCCAATGATGCATGGGACTGCTGGAGGCCCAAGGAGATTTATGCTGCTGTAGGAATGAGTGACAAGTTCATTTCTCTTCAGGTTTTTATACACATTTATCAGCAATTGCAAATTTCTTCCATATACAAAATAGAAAGGTTGTGAGATTTTAAAATGACTCAATATAGGAGAGGCCAAAACAGAAGGATTCTCATCCATCCAGTTCAGTTCATCTTTATTACAGTCATAGCCCAGCAAACTCAACCATCCAGGCCTAGGGCTTTGAGCACTGAAGTCTGGGCCTGAATCCCATATCAATTGTGAATTAAGGTTGCCACTTCTTTTTTTCTGAATGGCTCCTAATTTTTAACACTCACATGCCAGGATCACACAACACAGTCTGCTCCATGCTAGGAGCAGCTGTATCTACTGAATTTGGTGGTTGCAGTAGTAAGATGTTTATGTTGTATGACAGGGTGTGAATCTTGAGGCCACTCAGATGTTGCTGGATTACAGCTCCCAGCACTCCTCACCATTGACTATGGCTTATGGGCTCCAATATAATCACAAGGGCTGCATGATTCCAACCCCCTCTTGTATGTGGAGGGACCACAGCTCAGTTATACAGAAAATAAATGGTTTGTATGCAGATGGTCTCACTTTCAGTTATCAGGCATCTCTCAATCCAAGCCCATAGAAAGCCACACCAAGTCAGAAGTGAATAAGAATAAGACTGCTTCCTCTGTTTTTGCAGTACTGGATGTAGCCCATTGAGGTAATACAGTACTGCCATGTCCCACTTCCTAAAAGGTCACCATATTAGCTGGTGAAAACAGATGGTAACATTGATTTTTGCAGGCAAAAGCAAAGCTTGGGAAAGTTACATTTTTGACTACGTATATCTCCCAAAATCCCCAGACTGCATAGTTGATAGTCAGTAGTCCAAAAAAATTTGAGGCCAATGGTTCCCCAAAAATAAGATTTCAGGGTACTGGATAAGAGCTTACCTGATATATGGTGGACAGGCAAGCTAATTGAAATATTTATGTACATACATGCATGGATTTAGTGTGGTAAACTTTAGAGTGGCCACCTTATTTATTTATTTGTTTATTTTGTCTTGCTCTGGTTCCTTGAAACAGTGTCCTGTTAAATACTGATTTAACAGCTGAGGCTGTGCCTTTTGCTGAGGTTAATGTGCTCAGACAAGCTGCCTCACTTGTTTAATTTCTCCGCAAGAAGTCACTATAAAAAACAGAGGAGTACAGGTAACAAAGCCAAAAATTGGCAGGCCAATGAGTGTTCAGACTTTTGGTCGAGGGTCTCTGTTGTTTTGTTTTGTTAATTTAAATTGGAATAAAGTGTGGCTAAGTTTTTCTGGATCAACAGTGGCAGCTTTGCTACTAAACAAAGTTGTAGTGAGGGAGCAAATGGGAATTTGCATATCATTCCCCAACGAATGCATCTCTAGATGAAAAATCATGTCTTCCCAGCAGTGCTCAACTCTATTTTGTAATAATAATGGGTAATGATTTTCCCCCTCCGTGGCATGTCAGTGAATGTGTGGGGTGATCAATATATGATAGTACAAGAGCTGGACAAAATCAACTCATCCTCTTGGGGCAAACAAGCAAAACAACAGAAAAAGACCATCATGTTTTTAGAACTAAGAGACAGAGGCACCCTGGAAGCCAGAGGATGTTCCTAAATCGTAGACTAGGAGTGAGTAGCCCTGTGGATGTTACTGGACTACAGATCCTATCAGCCCCAACCAGCAAAGCAGTGGTGAGGGATGCTGGGAGTTGCGGTTCAGCAAGATCTGCAGGGCACATTGTTTCCATCACTGCCCTAGATCCAGAGGTTAGAAAAGCTAATTTGTTGGATGACACCTCCCAGAATCCCCCTGCCAGTGTGCCACTGGAGTCAGGGTACTTCCATCCAACAAAATATCCTCCCCCCCCCAAAAAAAAAAACCTTTCTGCCTAGATCCAACTTTGACAATGGCCCAGGTTCTCTCCTGGAGCACAGGTATGCAGAGGTGGAAGACTGGTTCTGCTGGGAGAAAAAGATAGCAAATGTTTCCCCCTAAGGATACAACATGGTCCTGTACCATTGTGTCTAACATTTATAGATTAATTCTGCAAACCTAGGAAAAGGATACTGTAATTACTGCTCTGGTACTACAATATTCTGTCTCCTGTTGGACTGAGATCACAAAGGCTTCCAACAGCACTCTTTTATTTTGATCAATATTAATGGTGCGAACATTTGACCTCTAAATTTTTGAAAGCCCCAATGATGCTTTTGAAAAGAAAAAAAAAAGCACTTTGTAACTGCCTAGTTTGATATTGACAGCAACTTATTTTTGGTGAACTTAAAAACAGCCAGGAAGGAAAGAATCTGTGCCTTTGCTGTCTGTGGCTTTAACAGAAACAAGACATCAGCATCTTAGAGAATAATTTAAATCTAAATCAATTTAGTTTCTCTCAGTATAGCCATTTGAATTTGTGGCACTAAAGCCAGGCTAAATAACTTTGGTACATCTGGGAGCATTTTCTGCTTTTTTTCATGATGCATCTACACTGTAGAAATAATTTGGCACCACTTTAAATGCTGTAGCTATGTAACTCCTATGGAGTTCTGGGATTTGTAGCCTAGAGAAGAGACAGTTAAGAGGTGATATGATTGCCCTATTTAAGTATTTGAAAGGGTGTCATATTGAGGAGGGAACAAGCTTGTTTTCTGCTGCTCCAGAGGCTAGAACCCAGAAAAATGGATGGAAGCTACAGGAAAAGAGATTCCATCTCAACATTAGGAGGAACTTCCTGACAGTAAGAGCTGTTCGACAGTGGAAGACATTCCCTTGGAGAGTGGTGGAGTCTTCGTCTTTGGAGGTCTTTAAACAGAGGCTGGATGGCCATCTGTCGGGGATGCTTTGATTGGGAGTTCCTGCATTGCAGGGGGTTGGACTGGATGGCCCTTGTGGTCTCTTCCAACTCTATGATTCTATGATTCTATGTAGCTTTACAAGGTCTTTGACCTTCTCTACCAAGGTGTACTGGTGCCTCACAAAGCTACATATCCCAGGATTCTGTAGGATGGAGCCATGGCAGTTAAAGTGGTGTCAAACTGCATTATTTCTCTAGCATAGATGTAATGGCTTTTTGTGGCTTCCCACAAAAATTCAGTGGTACCCAATTTCAGTGGTGAGGTCTGGAAGCAGTTTGGGAGTACAAAAAGTCCCTTGTCCCTTGTCCACATACTCTTCACTAAGGAATGTACTATAGTCCAGGGATATGTGAAAACCTGGTTCCTCTATTGCATTCCAGTAGAATAAGAAGCACATTCTAATTCTCTGAGTGCCAGATTTTGAGAAGACCATTGTCAAACTGGAGTTTGCCTCCCTCCAGAGGAGGGAGGCTCAGATGGTGAAATCTGGGTATGTTAAGCCTGCGGAAGAGAAAAATAAAGGAATACATGATAGTGGTCTTCCAATATTTGATGGGTTGTCATGTAGAAGATGGAACAGACTTGTTTTTTAATACTTTTAACAAGAGGGCTAAACTCAAACACAAAGACTTGCTTGAGTCTTACAATATTTGGAGAAGGTCTTTCTCTCAGTCCCACCACCATCACAAGCTCATCTCATGGGGACACAGTAGAGACTTTCTTGGTGGCTGCTTTCATCTTTGGAACTCCCTCTCTCAGGAGACTCAGTTGTACAAGTCTGTGGCTTTTAACCTGTTGTAACAGAAGGATCTTTTAATGAGATGGACTGTGGTTTTGCCTTTTAAATATGTTTTAAATGTCTCAAACTGTTTTAAATTAGTGTTTGAATTGGACTGTTTATTTAATTCCCCCCCCCACACACACACTCAATATGTGTACTTTATATTGTTTTAGCTACATTTTGTTTTGGCTTATACAGGTTGAGTCTCCCTTATCCAGAATGCTTGGGACCAGAAGTATTTTGGATTTCTGAATTTTTGTGGGGGGCAGGGGGTTGAAACACCTGTATTTGCATGTATATATATATTGAGAAATATTAAGATATATTGAGATATATTGCAGGGATGCAGTGGCTCAAGTGGTTAAGATGCTGACTCTGTTGAGTACAAGATAAGCAGGTTGGCAGTTCGAGGCCCAGGTGCTGCGTGATGAGGTGAGCTCCTATCACTTGTCCCAGCTTCTGCCAACCTAGCAGTTCAAAAGCATGCAAATGCAAGTAGATAAATAGGTGGTACCACTTTGGTGGGAAGGTAAACAGCATTCTGTGCAACCATGATGGCCACACGACCACAGAGTAGTCACTGACAACACTGGCTCTTCAGTTTAGTAACGGAGATGAGCACCGCCCCCTATGGACTTGACAACCTTGTCAACAGGGAATACCTTTACCTTTATATATTGAGATATCTTGAAGATGGGACCCAAGTGTAAACACAAAATTCATTTATGTTTCATATACACCTTATACACATAGCCTGAAGGTACTTTTATAAACTATTATTAATCATTTTGTGTATGAAACAAAGTTTGTATACATGGAATCATCAGAAAGCAAGGGTGCCACTATCTCAGCCACAAATGAAAAAAGTTTTGGATTTTGGAGCATTTTGGATTTCAGAATTCCGGATAAGGGAGATCTAACCTGTACTGTACTGGGTCCCATACTGACAGAAGAGTGGGATAATTAATACATTAATTAATGGTTAATTGATACTTTCTGGTCAGAACTGCCGTGGAAACAAAGGATTTAAGGCCCCCTTCCAATGCTATAGTTCTGATCCAGCTCATTCACCTGTACACAACCCATACCAGTTAATAGCTTTACAAAAACCAGTGATGCAATGGCAGACAATGGCTCAGCTCAGCCATGAATCCACTCTAGTTTTTAGTTTGAACTTTAAAAGAACTATCCAATTTGTTGAACTTTAGGAACAATGTTTTGGATAACTTCTTTAAAGTTCAGTCTAGAACCTGGACTGGATTCACTGCCCTACTGACACTGGAGTGAGCAGGTCCTGAAGCTAGCAGAAGTCAACAGAAATGTGTTTGTAAGCTACCACTCATATCCTTAGATGTCTTGTTTATGCATCTCAAAAATCAGAAATACACATATGATGAAGAATAGCACAACAAATATCTGACATGCATGACCAGAGGTTTTGGATTTTACAGCCGGACAGTATAAATCACTGCTACTCAAAGTGGTGGTTATGGACCAATGCTGCTCGATGAGCCTTCGGTTACTAGTCTGTAGTGAGTTCCTAGGAAATTTAAAAAAAGGTTGTAGCTAAGGGACACCAATATGGTATTGGTCCCTAAAACATTGTGGGGGGAAGTCATGCTGATCCATCACATCAGACAGCCTGAGAAGCACTGGCATTAAAAGGCTTAATTAGTTCCAAACTGATATGGTTTGTTCTGATAGGCGTGCTTATTTAGGAAATGGATGAGTCAGAAAGCTGGGAATTGGATTTAAATCTATGCTTTCAATTAGTCCCTTTTCTAAGTGATTGAAAAATCATTGGCCTTGACTTAACTTTCATGTACTAGGATTTATTTATTTTTAAATAACCCTTCCATTATGTGACTTACAGGAAATTTTAGACTCCAAAGTGAATTCCACTTTATTGCAGGATATAGGTATGCTACATGTCCAAAGAGGTGTAATTTCTGTGTTGATGGGTAAATTTATACAGTTGTCCCTCCCAATTCGCGGGGGATCCGTTCCAGACCTACACCCCCCCCCCAGCGAATCAGAAAAACCACAACTATCCAAACACCACTAGATATAATGGCCGCGCGGGTGCCGGCACCATTTTGTCCCTCCTGGCTTCCCATCCGCTGGAATTCAAGACCGCAAATGGGAAGTCCGCGAACTAGGAAGGACAACTGTACATCTATGCTTCTTTTTTTAACATTCTGGGGGGATATGGTGAGGCAGGGTTTTCTCCTTTTCCTTTTTCTTTCTGTTTTGCTGTTTACACATGCTAGGTAAAGGATTCTAGAGGCGGTTTTTAATCCCTTGCCTGTTATGGGCAGATACACACAAGTACAGTAGGACTGGTCAGCACAAAATCCTGCTTTTTCCCAGTTCAAGATTTTATTGTTTTACTTTAGAGATGTTGCTGTAACCTGACATCAGACTCTATGTTTCTCCAGCCTTCCCTCACTATCCTCCCCATGTTGATGTCCTAAGAAAAACTTCCAGCTAGATAGAGAACAAGGAAGAAAATGGAGCTGAGGGGCATAAAAAGACATCATAAAAAGGAGCTTCTTTGTCAATTCACTAAGGTATACTATGCCTGTAACACAACAAACAAACAAACAATGAAGGTTGATCCATCAGTAGTCTTCTGAATGACCTGCAGTACATCAGCAAGGTTTTCTGACTCCCAATTGTTTAACAGCAACAACCATAAAATGTCCCTTTCCACTTAAATTAGGTAGCTTATATGAAGAAGACGTGGTGTAAGCATGAGTGGACTTTCGTATTCTGGTTATCAGCTTCCCTTAAGCATCTAGTTTTCTGCTGTGCAAACAGGATCCTGGAGTAGACAGGCCTTTGGCTTGATCCACTTTTCCTATCTTCTCCAGAACAATCAAACGTATCCACAGCATCACATAAATGTTTTGAGTGCTAACAAATTACAGGACTAGAGCTGGAGGCAGAGAGAGAGGGAATTTCAGCAACTCCCAGTATACCAGAGTGGGAATGAGGTGTTGTTGGACTGCAACTTCATTGCTGGGAATTGGTATCAGTATAGTCAATGCTGGGAATGATGAGATCAGAAGTTCAAAAGCATCTGGAGGGCCACACAGTTCCCATCCCTGCAATAAAGATATTGACCTAACTGCAATTGTTAGTCCTGACTAGAAGAGACCTATTGATTCAGTGAAATTCAGAAAAGTGTTACTGTACCAAGTTTCCATTGATTTGATGAGGCTATTCTAGTTAGGGCTAACAATTGGTTTGGGGCTGCTGCATAAAAATCAGACTGATGCAAAAGGATGGTAAGTTCCAATGCAGCTAGTCTGGCATGCATGCTGCTGATTTTCAAATGACTTTGCAGATGTGTTTCTAGCGAGGAGATTTCTTTGGCACATCTCAGTTCTTCCCTGACATATGACACAATTCTATGGGAAAGCTTTCCCAAATTAACAGATAAATTTAAATTGATTATCTATGTTCACTTGAGTCATCCCTGTGAAGAAACATGTGCCAAGCTCTAGACTGAAAGAATAGTGCCACTTTATTCTGCTTTGGTCAGACCTCACCTGGAATAATGTGTCAATATTGGCAAGCTGGAGCTTATCCAGAGGAGGGCAACCAAAACAGTGGAAGATCTGGAAACCAAACCCTACAAGGAGAGGTTTAGAGAGGTTGATAGGCTTAACCAAAGAAAGAGAAGGTTGAGGTGACATGATAGCCATATTTAAATATTTGAAGAGATGGCACGTTGAGGATGGAACAAGTTTATTTTCTACTGCTCTAGAGAACAGGACAGAGAGCAATGGAAAAGAGATTCCACCTAAACTTCTTGATAGTGAGAGCTGTTCGACAATGGAACACACTCCCTTGGAGAGTGATGGTCTCCTTTGGAAGTCTTTAAACAGAGGCTGGATGGCCATCTGTTGGAGGTGCTTTGATTGTGAGTTCCTGCATGGCAGGGGGTTGGACTGGATAGCCCTTGGGGTCTCTTCCAACTCTATGACTCTACAATTCTGTTATTATTCTCTTTTGTCTATTTGTCTAATACACGCATACAAACACACACACACACACATGCTCTCAGTATATTTTATATACTAGGCCTGTCTCCTACAATGCAGAACCTAGAAGTAAGTAGCTACAAATAACTAGTTGCTTGCAATTAATTCCTTTTCCCAATAACAATAATTCTCACTAAGGCAATTAGGCTTAGGGAAAAAAGACCCTGTTTATACAAATGGACCTCCTCCCTTACATCAACATGTCCTGTGTACAGGAGTGGCTGATGAAGTGTACCTTGGACCAGATTCAAGGCATCATATGTTGTGATTTTCCACCTCTAATCTAAAGCCTAATTTCTCAAATTGTAGGTGTGGGTATAATGGACGAAGGTGGTCCAACTAGGGATGCAAAATCTGCCAAACCCATTTTTACAGAATTACGAAGGTGGTCCAACTAGGGATGCAAAATCTGCCAAACCCATTTTTACAGAATTACTCACTTCCACATTCATTCTAAGCTGCTTCCATGCAGTTATTTTAATAATTACAAATGTTGTTTGTTGTTGTATGCCTTAAAGTCACTTCTGACTTATGGTGACCCTAAGACACCATAAAACCATATTATGAGGTTTTCATGGCAAGATTTGTTCAGAGGTTTGCTATTATCTTCTCCCGAGACTGAGAGCTTGTGACTGCCCAAGGTCATCCAGTGGGTTTCATGGCCAAGTGGGGAATTGAACCCTGGTCTTCAGAGTTATAATCCAATGCTCAAACCACTATGCCACACTGAATTTAAATATTGAAATCTATCATTTTTCATTTATTTATTTTGGATTTACAAGTCCTTCACAATCTGTGGGCCTAGGCTGTAGCTTACTTAGCTTGTGTATTGATCCTAGAAGCATAGAAATTTGCCTTATACTGAGACAAACAACTGATCCATCTAGGCCAGTATTGTCAACACACTGGCATCAGGGACTCCCCAAAATTTCAGAAAACATTTTTTTCTATCTGGAGAACTGTGATATTTATTCCCTGGTGGTCTCCTGACCATGTGTTAACCCTGTTTAGCATCTGAAATCATTGAAGACTGCTGTGTTCAGAGTGTCATGTTGATAATCCATTACTGCAGTGGACAAACTGGGACATCACAATATCATTGCTCTTGGGATTTATGGTTTATGGGCAATGAGTCTGTGTGCTGTTCAAAAAAAAAATTGTGGCTATCAGAAATAAGTGCCAAGTCATTCAAGTAAGAAGGATATGCTAGCCATTAATTCAGTATCATTGCTGATCCCGCAAAACCCAATCTTGGGCCATCCAGGTGGGATTCATAGGTAAGTAAGACTTACCAAAGGCAGTAAAGAGAAATTACATGGGATGTGGGAAATCCATGATGAGATCTCCCAGAGTCTAGGAGATTACTTACAGTAGCCATGGAAGATGAGGAGAGCTCTCATTCTGAATCCATAATAATAATAATTAATTAATTAATTTTATTTATACCCCACCCCTCTGTCAAACAATCCGGGCAGCTTACAACAGTTAAAACTCCATACAATATTAAAATACAATCCAAAATCCCAGAACCCTCCCACCCCTTAAAAATATTAAACTAATAATAACATTAAAACATGATGATTAAAACACTAAATTAAAATAAACAATCCTGGGACAGACAAACAAATGATAGGCAGGGCAGCGATTGTGATACCAAAGTCCATGTGATACCTCAAATAGTGGTATTATTATTATTACTATCACCACTACCACTCTTATGGAATCCAAGGTGGATTACAATGTATTGAAATCAATTCAGAATAAAATAAATACCAAAAAAAATCAGTAAAATATATAAAAGTTATATTAAAATACAATTAAACCATCTATACAATTAAATCTATTTAAAAATACATTAAAAACAGAAGATAAACATCAATAAGAAGGCAATTAATGAAAAGAACATTACAATCAATTCTCGAAAGCCTGTCAGAATACAAAAAAGTTTTAATTGCTGGCAGAATGAGAGCAAGGAGGCAGCTGTCCTAGCCTCCTTAAGGGGGGAATTCCAAAGTCTGGGAGCTGCTACTGAGATCATTGTCGTAGTGAATCCCAAATTCTGGCCTTCCAGATGTTTTGGACATCAGCTCCCAGAATCCCAGACCACTGGCCAAGGTGGCTGAGGCTACTGGGAGCTGAATTCTAAAATATCTAGAGGACCAAAGTTTGGGAATCATTGCAGAAAGTTCATGTATTTCTTCATCAGGCAAAGAGAGCATTTTTTAAAAAATGCAGGAAAAATGGAGAGGGAAAGAAAAGTGATGATACACAGCCTACTTATTGTTTTGAGATATATAAGAAGGAAGGATGGATTCACATACTATCAAAGGGGTTGTTACCACTGTGAGTACGTGTGTAAATCACAGCTCCTCTATTTTTCCACCAACCTAAATCATCCCTCAAATAACTGCTCATAGCCTTTCAGTGCAATGAAAAAAATCCAAATACAGATTGAGGGTGACTAGCGGCTAGAGGAGCATTTGAAATGTAGTGCTCAAGGAGAGCTCTATGGATACCATGGACTTCTAAAAAGATAAGCAATGGGTCCAAGAGCAAATCAGTCTTAAACACTCCCTAAAGGTTGTCATACTTTGGACATATAGTGAGAAAACATAATTCACTGGAAAAAGACAATAACATTTGGTAAAATGAAAGACAGTAGGAAAAAAGGGAGACTACACTACAAATGGATTGGTTCAATGAATGAAGACACATCCCTCAGTTTGCAAAACCTGAACAGGGCAGTTGATGACTGGGGCACTTGAAGGTCTCTTGTTCATAGGGTCACCATAAGTCAACAACAACAACAACACAGCAGCTTGAGGAGGGAAACATTTAAATTCAGAAAATGAAACAGGGTGGAGAAATGGTTAAACCCAGAATGGGCAACCTGAGGCCTTTCAGATGCTACCAGACTACAGTTCCCATCACTCTTGACCATAATCCATTCTGACTGGGGCTGGTGGTAATCAGAGTTCAACATCTGCTCAGTCACAAATATACACGAAAAGCACCATTGCTCAGATCAGAATCAGGCACACATACACATACCAGATAATCCAAAAACACCAGAAGGATCAAATAAGGGATCTCTCCCATCACATCAATGGTGGTAGGTGGCTCTAAAGCCAGTGGGATAGTGAGTTCTAGTCCAGACTGTAAAAGATATCTCCATGGTGTTGAAACCTAATGCTGAAACAAGTTCAGTACCTTGCTTGGACAGCTCCTCTGAAGCTCTCCAAAGGCCACAGTGGCTTCATTGCCCCATTGACATCAGAGCTATCAGCTGTAACTAAACACAACATGTGTAGTTGGCATCCAAGATCCCTGGGAGGAAGAGCAATATGGGGGGAATATGTTTTATATTATATTATATTCATAATATAATAATATTATAGATAGATGATAGATAGATAGATAGATAGATAGATAGATAGATAGATAATATCCCACCACCATTGCATAACATAAATTCAACCTAGATAACAAAGAAATCAATAAATCAGAAATGACTTGAAGGCACATGACGACAACAACAAAAGATTTCCTATACCTTGGATCAAATACTGACCAGAATGGAGACTGCGGTCAAGAAATTACAACAAGACTAGGAATGGAAAGGGCATCTATGGACCTTATCACACAGAGGCAAATAGCTTAAATCCCATGCAGAACTCCCCAAAGGTGGATTGTTTTTCAGACGTATTTGTGTAAAGAAGAAATAACGCGACATTAACTTGAATGGAAAGTCGCCAAAACCTGCTCCTTTTTACTGTTGGAAGTTCTCAAAAGTAAAAAGGAGCGGGTTTTGTCAGCTTTCCATTTGGGATATTTTCGCATTATTTCTCTTTCATGCAAACGTCGTCTGAAGAACAACCTGCAACTGCGGGTTTTGTCTGCTTTCTGTTTGGGTTAACACCAAACGTCATGTGAAAAGCAACCCACAAGATGGGTTGTTTTCACTTTAAATCTAGTTTCTGCATGGAATTTGTCCCGTGTAATAAACTCCTTAAAAAGAATTAGACAAGCTCCTAAAGCAGGGGTAGGCAACCTTTCCCCTTTAAGGGCCGAGGGACTTCAGCTCCCAGAATCCCAGGAGCTATTGGCCAACATGGGACTATTGGGCAACATGGCTGAGGCTTCTGGGAGCTGAAGTCCCTCGGCCCTTAAAGGGGAAAGGTTGCCTACCCCTGTCCTAAAGTGTAAAGATATACAACTGAGTACTGAAGTTAAAATCATCCAAGCCATTGTATTCCCCATCACTATGTATGGAAGTTAGATCTAGAGAGTGAAGAAAGCTGATAGAAAAATCAAATCAAATCAAATCATCCAAGGGTCACCATGAATCAAAGTCACCTTTGAGAGCAGTTAACAACAAGAAGCCCCATGTTGCTAAACTGGCCTTAGTCTCCCAAATCAGCATGGGATTTATAGCCCTTGTTACCAACATGAACTCCATCCAACACAAAAGTGTTGAATAAGAACACAACTAGACTGCCCTCATTGTCAGTTATGCTGCTTACAGACATAATAGATATGTCCCTTGCAACCAAACCAAAGTTTAAGGAAGTTACTTTTTTGATAGCAGCTTCCCAGAATCTCCCAGCCCAAATGGGGACTGGTTGCAGGAGCCTGGGAACTGTCATTCAAAAAAGTAACTCCCTCAAGTCATCCAAAAAGGTAACTTCCTCAAGCTCTGAAACCAGGACCCACTGCAAATGTATTTTTTATGGTTCATATGCAGATTGTTGGTTTGTTTAAAGGTGTAAAAGCCCAAGAAAGACTTGATCATTATGGTGATGGCAGCAGAGCAAAAATCTTCTCTTCCCTTGCTGGAGATCTTGATGAAAGTTCCTCCTTTGAAAATGAGAGGGGTGGGTGGTAAAAATCCCTTTACTGTCAGTGTCTTCACTTTATATTCAAATCTGCCAATGGTGCATTCTTTCTGTATGCCTCTCTCGTACCCCTCCCCAAGATATTTTTAAGTAACAGCTGCAAGTCCAGGCTCCCAGTCTTAGCTTTTGGAGACCAAGTGGAGACAAATGGACACATGCAATTTGATCAGTGATTCCCACCTCTGTTTCAATGCCTTTTGCAAGTTAATTGCATTGCAACCTGCCCTCACAAATAAATAAATAAATCCTCATAGATAGATAGATAGATTTATTAGTTTTCTGAGTTATTTATTTATTCTCTCTCTCTAATATATATAATTTCTATAACTAGAAAATACCTGAACTACAAAGAAGAATAATCTCTGCAATTCTTATGAAAGCTTAGAAACATTGGTTACAAACACAAGCTACCTGGGTTTGCATGCATGCGTGTGTGTGTGCTGATTTATTTACAAAAGGTATATAGATATATATGGATTTATTTCTTAAATATATAGATAAAGATATAGATAAAAATATAGATATAGATTTATTACAAACACAAGCTGCCTGGGTTTGCATGCATATGTGTGTGTGTTGATTTATTTATAAAAGGTATATAGATATATATGGATTTATTTCTTAAATATATAGATATAGATAAAAATATAGGTATAGATCTATTACAAACACAAGCTACTTGAGTTTGCATGCATGTGTGTGTGTGTGTGTGTGTGTGTGTGTCAATTTATTTATAAAAGGTATGTATATATGGATTTATTTCTTAAATATATACATATAGATAAAATATAGATATAGATCTATCTATCTATGTGGTTTTATTTATTTTCCATCTATCTATCTATCTATCTATCTATCTATATGCATGCAAACTCAGATAGCTTGTGTTTGTAGCCAATTTTTCTTCTTTGCAATGCAAGCGTTTTTCTAGTGGTGGGCAGGATAACAAAAACTACTCGCTTATTTAGGTCTGTGCATGGATTTGCAGCTCTGCATTGGTTTCCCTGCCTTTTCAAAAATCAAAACACTTTCAACACAGTCTGAATGTCAGGATTGCAGGTGCCAAATAGGGAGGATTTGCAGATAGTGAAGCAAGGATTGCAGATATTGAAGCAAGCTTCCTTCCATTCAGGAGCCCTGGTAAAAATTGCTTCTCAGATGCCTGTCGCAGTTCCACAGATCCTGCAGCTCAAATCCCTCCTGGCCAATGCTAGCAAACTACCCACCAGGAGCCAGATTTTCTCTCTCCTCCTCCTCCTTGGAGCCAACTACCATTCCCAGAATTCCACAGCATTGAGCTATGGCAGTTAAAGTGATGTAGGAGGAAGAACAGGGTGACCAGAGCTCCTCCCTGTTTCCAGGACCTGTCCTACACTTCGACTTTGGGTCTAGGAGGAATCTCCAAATGCCCTCCATTTTCAGCCAGACTTAAGAATTGGATGACGATAGAGCCTCCTTTCCCAGGACACATCCTACATTTCGACCTTTCTGTCCAGGAGGGAATCCCACAATGTCCTCCATTTTGAGCAGGACTAAGAACAAGGTGACCAGACACTCCCTCCTTTTCCAGGACCTGTCCTCCATGTTAACCTTGTGTCCAGGAGGGAATCCCACAATGTCCTCCATTTTGAGCAAGACTAAGAACAAGGAGGGCCAGACACGTCCTCCTTTCCCAGGACACGGCCTCCATTTCAACCTTGTATTCCAGGAGGGAATCTCAAAACGTCCTCCATTCTGACCAGGATCAAGAATCAGGAGGGCCAGACACGTCCTCCTTTCCCAGGACACGTCCTCCACTTCAACCTTCTATTCTAGGAGGAAATTTCAAAACGTCCTCCATTGTGAGTAGGATTAAGAACCAGGAGAACCAGACACGTCCTCCTTTCCCAGGACACGTCCTCCACTTTAACCTTGTATTCCAGGAGGGAATGTCAAACCGTCCTCCATTCTGACCAGGAGGGCCAGGCACGTCCTCCTTTCCCAGGACACGTCCTCCGCTTCAAACCTGGCATTGCAGGAGGGAACCCCAGAAGGTCCCTTCCATTCTGAGCAGCACCGAAAGAGAGGCGCGGATTGCGCTTCCCACGCGTGGGGTCTTTTTGGGGTGTCTGGGGTGTGTGTGTTTCCTTTCTTCTTGTGGCCAACGTCCTCCTCCTCCTCCTCCTCCCTTGTATTTTGGGGCGCCTCTGTCCCCCGGGGGTCCCCTTCCCCATCCCTCCCAGGTGAGCCTGCCTTACCTGCGGCCGAGTGGATCTTGGGCTTCCTGGGGAGGCTCATCTTCAGCCCTCCTCCTCCTCCTCCTGGCCTTCCTCTTCCTCTCCCTCTGGGGCCGGGCATCCTGGGGGTCCGCCTGGCTCTCTGGCCTCAAGCGGGGGGCACCCCCAAGGCCCCGGGCTCCATCCACCCAAGGGCCGGCCGGCCGGCCTGCCTTCCCCCGCAATCGCCTCTGCCTTGGGCCGGCCAACCGGCCTTCCTCCTTCCCTTCCCTTCCCTTCCCTTCCCTTCCCTTCCCTTCCCTTCCCCGGAGGGACTGCGGGGGAATCTCAGCCCGCACCCGGAGGGAGAGGGAGAGGGAAGGCAAGGGGGCTGGGGCTGGGGCTGGAGGGGGATCGGATCGGATCTGCCCCGCAAACCTCTGGGGCCCGGCGGTAATCCGATTTGCCGGGGCGCCGGTGTCTGAAAGGCGGAGAGGAGGAGGAGGAGGAGAGGGGTCTCCTTCTGCGCAAGGGAAAGGGAGGGCCAGGAGGGTGGCCTTGTTTTTTTTGGGGGGGGGGGAGAGTGAGCAGGGAGATGGGGGTCCTCCTCCTCTTCCTCTTCCTTTTCCTTTTCCTCTTCCCCGGATGGGAAGGGAGCCCAGCGGAGGCGGCAATCTCTAGGGATGGGAGGAAGAGGAGGAGGAGGAGGAAGAAGAGGAAGGAAGAAGGAGGAAAGGAAGAAAAGGAAGGAGGAAGAAGGGGAGGAGGAAGAGGAAGAAGAAGAAAAGGAAGGAGGAAGAAAAGGAGAAAGAATGGGAGGTGGAGGAAGAAGAGGAGGAAGGAGGAAGAGGGGGAAGAGGAAGGAGGAACAATAGGAGAAGAGGGAGGAGGAAGGAGGAAGAGGAGGAAGGAGGAAGAGGAAAAAGAAGAACGGGGAAGAGGAGAAAGAAGAAGAGGAGGAGGAGGAAGAGAAGAGAAACAAGAGGGAAGAGGAGGAGGAAGTGGAAGGAGAAGGAAGAGGAGGAGGAGGAGGAAGGAGAGGAAGGAAGATGAGGAAGAAGAAGGGGAAGAGGAAGGAGGAGGAAAAGGAGGAAGAGGAGGAGGAAAGAGAGGAGGAGGTGAAGAAGAAAAGGAGGAAGAGAAGGAGGAAGAATGAGAAGGAGGAAGAAAAGGAGAAAGAATGGGAGGTGGAGGAAGGAAAGGAGGAAGAGGGGGAAGAGGAAGGAGGAACAATAGGAGAAGAGGGAGGAGGAAGAAGAGGAGGAAGAGGAAAAAGAAGAAAGGGAAAGAGGAAAAAGAAGAGGAGGATGAGGAGGAAGAGAAGAGAAACAAGAGGGAAGAGGAGGAGGAAGTGGAAGGAGAAGGAGGAGGAGGAGGAGGAGGAAGGAGAGGAGGAGGAGGAGGAGGAGAAGAGGAAAGAAGATGAGGAAGAAGAAGGGGAAGAGGAAGGAGGAGGAAAAGGAGGAAGAGGTGAAGAAGAAAAGGAGGAAGAGAAGGAGGAAGAATGAGAAGGAGAGGAGGAGAAGGAAGGAGGAGGGAGAAGAAGGGAGAGGAGGAAGAGGAGGAGTGGACTGGGCCAGTTTGATACCAATTTAACTGCCCCAGCTGTCTACCCTACAGACTCCTGAAATGCGTAGTTTGGTGAGGGAACCTCTGGAGACCAGGGTTCAAATCCCAGCTCAGCCATGGAAACCCACCTTGAGCAAGTCAACTCTCATCTTCAGAGGAGGGCCAGGACAACCCCCCCCAAGAAACCTACAAAGAAAACCCCATGATAGGGTCACCTTAGAATTAAAACAGCAGAATTAAAACAATGCAGCACTCTCGTAAAAGCCCTTTCTTTTAAATAACAAACCCAGAATGCGTGAGGTTAGCCTCATAGTTCAGCTAAAAAACCACAACATCTGAATGACCCCTGAGAATACAGTTCTGAAAGAGGGGCAGACAGTGGGGTGGAGAGAAGGACCTCTCCTGAAAGGCTAGCAGAAGACAAAGAAAAGGCTGAACTACTCAACACCTTCTTTACCTTGGTCTTCTCCCCAAAGGAGAAAAGTGCTTAACCTAGGGAAAATGAAGCAGATGATGCAGTAGGGGAGATGCAGCACAGGATAGGTAAAGAGGTAGTACAGTGGGCTTTTGGTATCCCCTGCAGTTTTGTGCCAGGACACCAAAATAGTCCTGATGAGAAATCTGTACTCAGGACAAAAGGCTACTGTCAGAACAAGAACATGGAGAAACAAAACGGTTCCCAATTGGCAAAGAGGTCAGACAAGGCTGTATCCTTTCACCTTATCTGTTCAGCTTGTATGCAGAACATATAAGAAAAGCGGGCTTGGACACAGAAGGAGGAGTGAAAATGGGAGGAAGGAATATCAACAATCTAAGATATGGTAATAACTTCATAGTACTTGCAGAAAACCTCACAGACCTGGAACACCTACTAAGGAAGATCAAAGAAGAAAGTGCAAAGGCAGGCTTAATGTTGACCATAAAGAAAACAAAAATAATGACCACTGAGGACCTTCACAAGTTCAACCTAGACAGTGAAGAAATAGAAATAATAAAAGAATTCCCATACCTGGGATCAAACATTGATAGACATGGGGACTGCAGGCAGGAAATTGGAAGAAGGCGGTGGCGCAGTGGTTAAATGCCTGTACTGCAGCCACTCACTCATAAACCACAAGGTTGCGAGTTCAATACTAGCCAGGGCTCAGGCTAGACTCAGGCCTGCATCCTTCCGATGTTGCTAAAATGAGTACCCAACTGTTGGGGGGCAATGAGCTTACAGTTGTAAACTGCTTAGACATCCCATAGTGCGATATGAAGCAGTATATAAATGAATATAAATCTGCTTTTGCTTTGCTATGAAAGAACTAGGAAAGATCCTAAAATACAAAGATATACAACTCAGCACAAAAGTTAGAATTGTACAAGCTATTGCATTCCCTATTACCCTGTATGGATGTGAGAGTTGGACGGTTAAGAAAGATGATAAGAGGAAGATTAATTCCTTTGAGGTAATGTGCTGGGGAAGAGTGCTGAGGATCCCTTGGACAGCCAAAAGGACAAACAAGTGGGTACTAGAGAAGATCAAACCGGAAACCTCCTGGAAGCCAAGATGACCAAACTGAGGCTGTCGTACTTCAGAAACATCATGAGAAGAGAGGACTCTCTGGAAAAAAACAATAATGCTGTGGAAGGAAGTAGGAAGAGAGGAAAGCCACATGCTAGATGGATGGACTCTATTAAGGAGATGACATGTATTAAGGGGTTTCAGGAATTAAGCAGAGCAGTGGAGGACAGGGGGGCTGGAGATGTCTCATCCATAGAGTCACCATGAGTCGAGACTGACGCTAAGGCAGTTAACAACAAACAACAAAGGGTTTAAGCAGAGCAGTGGAGGACAGAGGATCTTAGAGATGTCTCATCCATAGGGCCACCATGAGTCAAGACCGATTCGAGGGCAGTTAACAACAACAAAAACCAAAATCCATGGATGCTCAAGTCCCATTAAATACAATGACATAAAATGGCAACATCAAGGTTTTCTTGAATATATATATATATATATATATATATATATATATATATATATGCTATATAAGTCTATATACACACATACACACACAGTGTTGCCTCCACATTCCCTGGGGTTATAGGTGAAGGACCCCTGTGAATGTGGAAAAACCACAAATAAAAGAACATTATTCTTTTTACCTAAGAGAACATCTCTCTAGGAATCTCCAGGTCCTCCAGTGCAACTCTCTGGTCAACATCTGCCAGATGTTAATCATAGAACCATACCAGAGGGCCTACAAATGTCTAGAGAAGTGTTTTCTCTGGGAACTTGTAGGTTCTCCAGAACAACTCTATGGTGAACCTCTGGCAGAGTTGCACTGGAGGACCTAAAGATTCCTAGAGAGAACATATCAAATTGCAATAATCAAAGCTGCAAAAGTCAAAGCCTCAAATGTGGAGAGCCAACTCTCTCTCTCTCTCTCTCTCTCTCTCTCTCTCTCTATATATATATATATATATATATATATATAATATTTTCCAGCTGTGGACAACTGAATCTGTAGATAAAAAAATCTGTGGATACAGAGGTCCGACTGTACAGGAAGGCAGAGGGTTTGACTGGATGACCCTTGTGGCTTCTGTTCCAACTCTCTATGATTCTAGGGACCTTATCACATGGGGTCTAGAGCAGAGCTAATCCAAAGGGTACCTGCAGCTAATACATATTATTTCCCCGTGTTTACACACGACGCTGCCCTAGAACACGGAGCTAATCTGTATTGTTTCCCCGCGTGTACACACGACGCTGCCCCGAAACTCCACAGAACCCGAAGCTAATCCGTAGCGAGTAGGGAGATTTTGACATTCGGTTTGTTGGGGAAGTACAAGCGGAGCCTTCGTATTCATTGCGCAATGGTGGGTGGGGCGGGGAAACAGGAGAGCTCTCCCAAGCAGAAAATCCCGGCGAGGGGGATTGGCGAAAGGCAAACCGGATTGAGAAAGAGGAGGAGAAGGAGAGGAGGAGGGAAGAGGGAGGCGATCTCTCTCTCTCCATCTCTCTCGCATTTTTCCCCACCAACACCCCTTCCCTCCTCCAGTCCTCCAGCCCTCCTCCTCCTCCTCGGTCCCCTTGGCTGCCTTTCCTCCCGACTCCTTCATCCCATCCTTGCCATCCACAGAAGCGCCTTCTGCGACGCTGGCTTTTTGGGTGGCGGGAAGGGAGAGAGAGAGAGAGAGAGAGAGAGAGAGAAGAAAATGTGTGTGTGTGTGTGTTTTCCTTCTTCCCACGTGAACCGCATCCCGCGGCGCCTGATCGCTAAATCCCCTTTGGAGCCTTCGTATTCATTGCGCTATGGCCGCCAGGGCGAAATTCAGTTCGTTTCGGTATAGAACTGAATTTATTCTCACTTCGGTTACTTTTCTGTTACTTTTCGCTTCGTGGCCAGCGTTTGATAAGGTCCAATGAGTGTCTTCTGAACAATAACACCAGCACTCTTGGTCAGAGAAGGCTACAGACCTTGCAAAGTGAGACCTTCCAGGATTCCAGAGGATGACACTGCAGCACTTCAAAGCGGGGCCAAGCAGCATTATTTCTATAGTGTAGACGGCAAGCGGCGGCAAGCGGCAGGCGGGTGGCTGCGCTCCAGGGCTCCAGGGCCCCACCCACGCTCCTCTCCCTCCCCGGCAGCGGCGGCCAAACAGCCGGAAGGAACAGGGCCATAAAAGAGGCCCCAACAAGCCTCTCCAGGCGGCGGCAAGCGGCGGCAAGCGGCAGGCGGGTGGCCGCGCTCCAGGGCTCCAGGGCCCCACCCACGCTCCTCTCCCTCCCCGGCAGCGGCGGCCAAACGGCCGGAAGGAACAGGGCCATAAAAGAGGCCCCAACAAGCCTCTCCAGGCGGCGGCAAGCGGCGGCAAGCGGCAGGCGGGCGGCCGTGCTCCAGGCCTCCAGGCCCCCACCCACGCTCTTCTCCCTTCCTTGCAGTGGCTGATTCAGTGGAAGGGTTTTTTTTTTCTTTTTTAAGAAAAGCATTTGTTGTTGATTTTTTAAATTATTAATACTCCGCTTTCTATAAGGTTTTGTAGCATAAGTTAATAGTATGACCATGGAGGGCAAGGCTATTTCAGAACAATCTTCATATTTAATACAGTCCCTAAAAAGGAATAATGTTCAATCTAAGATAACACAGTTTTTTTCAAATACTGCAGAAATTAAAAAAATAAGTTCTCCGCTAGTGACCCCTGTTTTTGAATGGTCTTTAGATAAAATTAGCTCTTTTAAATCTTTAGATAAGAGTCCCTCTATACCAAACTTAGCACATGAGATAGCTCTTGCTGAGGGCAAGTTGCTATTAGAATCTATTGCAACAAAGGAAATACATAAAACTAAATCTACAGAGGATTTAAAAAATAAAGTAGATTCAGGGGAGTACGGCCGTAGTGAGATTATCAAATTGCAAGAAGCTATAAAACCTAAAAGAGATCTTGGAGCGCTTGAACCTAATAATATAGCAATAAAAGAAACAGAAGATCCAGAGTGGATATCCACTCTTTTACAGGACTTGGTAATAGTTAAGAAATTTCTCTCGGAATGTAATAATCTTCTCACCACATTAGTAAACTTACATCTTCAAACTAATTGTACCAATCAAAAAGAAGAGAAGACACACATGAACCCGGGGCAAACTGTTTCATCTCTTATGCCATCCCTTCTTCCAGTGAAGGACAGGTACCCTTTATATAGACCCATTAGTAATCAAAAAAAGGGTTTTAAAAGGAAAAATCTAAATGAAGAACCACCTGAGTCTTCAAATAAACTCTGTAAATTAGGAAAATTTACAAATCAAGGAAAACGTAGGAAATCCATGTCTGGAGATGAAATTGAGTCTGATGAATTAGGTTCAAGTGTATCTCGAAGATATAAAATAAAAGTAGAACCAATGCCTCCAAATGATGCTGACCCCAATATTAATTTTAGTAATCAAGAGGGGAGTGCATTAAATAAACATTCGGAGGATAAAATCTCTCTAGGTAGCCGGTTAGACGCACCTGACCCTAAGACACTAAGACCTTCTTTAAATATGGTCCCACAGGCAAATCAAAACAAATCAATTAAGAATAAGTCAACCAAAAAAGACATAAAGAGGACAGGGAAAAAGAAATATCAACTTGTTCTCAATCAAAATCAAATTGTATTAACTAATTTTCCAGAGTCATTTGAAGTACTTTCACAGGTTAAACGGAAATACCATTTACTAACCGTACTAGAGAATATATGTCCAATTCAAATCACTGTTAGTGATATTATACACGTTGCTCACCTATATTCTGACCCCGGTCGTGCTCGTATCTTAATTACGTTTAGAGAAACTAAGTTCGCTTCCTTATTATATAGATATAAATCTCTGTTATTAAGGAATAACATCTATGTATCCAGGTTCTTTACTAATGTAGCTCCTCCTCAACCGTTAATATCGGCCATTTCTTACTCAAAAAAATTACGACAACAAGAAGTTCATAAAAATAAAGACCAAGTAAATGATAGTTATGAAAAACAAAACCTAAGCAGACGCAATGGTGGACAGGATAACAAAGCACTAAATGCCATTGAACCATCACATCTCCCCAACTTCTCAATTACTGAGGAGGAGAAAGAATTAATTGGCTCTTTTTCAGCTCTACCTCAGATTGCGCAGACAGAAATAATAACCAGGTTGGAAAAACTAAAACTGTATCTCTCAAGTTTGTGTGTAGAGAATAAATCCCCTATAAATGAAAGTTATGAAAAGAAAGGGAGTATAATAACACTTACAGCAGAGGTAAATCCATTAGCCTGGAAAGACATGAGGTATCTTGACAATATAGAAAATGGACTGCTCGGTGAGGACAATGGAATATCATGTGAAGATAATATCCAACGAGAAACCGCGCAGAAAGTGCAATGTGCAATAGTGTCAAATGTTAGCTATATCCATCCAAATTTGGAAATGATTGAGGAGCTACCAGATGAAAAGAACTTTGATAAGGTTAAAGTTTGCTCCTTATTAGAGGATAATGATACCAGCAATTCCAATCTAGCCTCTGTTGAAATTGATAAAAATCTTCCATCTATCAAACGATTATGTGATTTTCCCCATGTCACTTCAAATTCATGACAACGAAAAGAAACTGAAATGAGAAATTTGAAGTTATGCTCTTGGAATGTTATGGGATGGGCAAGACATGTTTGTGATCTTTCATTTGTTAATTTCATTTCGAAATTTGACGTAATATTATTTCAAGAAACTTGGTTGAAAGAAAAATTAGCTTTAAATGGCTTTATAGCACATACTATTGAGGCTGTTACTTCTTCGAAGGGGGGTCGCCCTAGCGGTGGTCTAGCCACTCTGATTGCTACTAACATAAAACATTCATTTCTTTCTATTGAATCATTGGCAAATTTGGCTTCTTCTTTATTAATTAAGTTTAAAAATATTTGGTTGTTAATTATTAATGTTTATTTACCTCCTTCTCGGCAGAAGGCAACACTGAAAAATACATGGCTGAGGTTAGAAAATTATATTGCAAAATTGTTAGCCCAGTATCCTGAAGCTTTCTTGGTGGTGGCGGGGGACTTCAATGCGAGAACTGGCCCAAACGAAGCTGATCTGTATGCTCATTTTCATTGTGTGCAACCTGAGTTAGATCCTGGCCAGGTCTTACCCTCAAGACAGTCAAAGGACAAAAAATTTAATCGGGCAGGTTTTTATCTTGTACAACTAACCCATAAATTTAATTTAGTAATTATGAATGGCTCAACTATTGGTGATGTTGAAGGGGAATTCACTTTCGTGTCCAAACAAGGATCCTCCACGATTGACTATTTTCTAATATCATATGAACTGCTATACACCTCTCCTAGGTGTGAAATTGAACAACGAGTTGAGAGTGACCATTTACCTATAACCCTGACTATGGACTGTGTAATACAAACGGATTTTGCAGAAGAATTAGTTCCACCAGAAGGTAATGTGGAATTGAGACCACGTGGTATTAAGTGGTCCACAAAGGTCGAAAATAATTTAAAAGCAATCCTTAGTTCTGAAAAATGTCTTTCTTTAAGAAGTTTAATTCTAACGGAAGAATCCTTAGATAATATATTTGAACCTTACCATCAGTTAAGTACAATACTGGGAAATTTGTTATCTCACCCAGCATCTTCAAAAGCACCTAGTAAGAAGTTGAAAAATAAAAGTTGGTTTGACCAGGACTGTATTAACATGAAGCAATCACTGGTAAAACAATACAAAGATTATAGACAAAAGAATCTGCAAACAATCCCATTGGAATGGTTTGAAGCTAAGAAGCAATATAAGAAACTGATAAAAGTAAAGAAAGAAGCTGCTCTTAAAGAATCTTGGTCCAACTTAATAACAGCTGTTATAAATAAGGATTCTGCGACCTTTTGGAAAATTGTATCTAATGGTTGGCCGAGACCTTCAAATACAATTTATTATATCCCTGTTAGCCGCTGGGAACAGTTCTACAGCCAACTATATGACCACCTGTATAATAGCTCAGAACAACTTTTCGTTGATACCAAAGAGCTCCCGATATGGCCACCAGTTTCTGTACAAGAAGCAAATAAATTGATCTCTAGAATTTCTTCTGGAAAAGCCCCTGGTAACGACAACATACCTTCAGAAGTGTTCAAATCAAACGCTGAATGGTGGGCGCCTGTGTTAGCGGCCTTATACACAGCCATAGATTCTACAACATCTGTACCTGAGGACTGGGGCCTTGCAATAATTGTCCCAATATATAAAAAGGGGGACAAATATAATCCCGGGAATTATAGGCCAATTAGTCTTCTAAACATCATAAGCAAAATGTATGCAATACATTTGCTGGACAAGCTGCAAGACTGGCTGGAAGAAGAGCAAATCATTAGAGAGGAGCAAGCAGGTTTTAGGAAGAACAGATCTGCAATTGACCATGCCTTGGTCTTAAACCACTTATCTGAAAAATATATTGCCTCACCCAAGGGGACATTGTTTACTGTTTTTGTTGATTTAAAATCGGCATTTGATCTCGTTCCAAGAGATAGGTTATGGAAAAAACTCGAGGCTACAAATATTGATAAACGTCTGCTAATTCTAATTCGCAGACTGCATGAAAATTCTCGTGTAGTCGTACGTTGTAATAATAGGGGCAACACGACAAGGCCTATCTGTGCCCCAAATGGTGTTAGGCAAGGCTGTGTCTTGGCCCCTACCCTCTTTAATTTTTATATCAATTCCTTGATTTCTACTTTGTCAGAAATACCAGCCCACCCTCCAACCCTGTCTAACAAACCCATATCTATACTTGCTTATGCCGATGATATTGTGCTCATGTCCATTACGAAAATAGGTCTAAACAGATTACTAAAAGCACTTGCAGTTCATTGCTCCAATGATGCTTTAAAGATCAACTATAACAAAACTAAGGTAATGGTCTTTTCCAGGGGTCATCATCAATATAAATGGACACTAGATAACAACTGTATAGAGCAAGTTTCTTATTATAAATATCTGGGCATTGTGTTTAGTGATAAAGGGACCACCAAGCTTCAACAAAAAAATGCAGTTATAAATACTCAAAGAAATGTTAAGGCTCTATGCTCCTTCTATTATAATAAGGGAGGACAAATTGTACCAGCGGCTCTACAAGTTTTTGTTGCCAAGATTCTAGGACAATTATTATACGGATCTGAAGTCTGTACTTTTAAATGTGTAGCCCCTTTTGAGTCAGTCCAAACAAAATTCTTAAGAACAATTCTAGGTATTCCATGCTGCGTCTCGAATGCTACTCTCCGTCTGGAATTGGGGTTGTTGTCTATTGAAGCTCGTATATGGATACGCAAGTTTAATAAATGGCTCCAAATGTTCTTTGTACCGATCGGGCTGGCTCCACTGATTATGACTGATTCCTTTTCCTCTTCTTGGAAGGAATCTCTTACTTCAAAACTCTCTTTTCTTGGATTCTCACCAGCAGCTATTGCTTCACTCGGATATGATAAAGCAAAGTATGCTATTATACAGCGGATAAAGGATATTGATTTTCAAATGCATTTGAATAAGTCAATCTTACATCCTATTAGAGAGACCAGTAGACCTGGCAAATATGCCAGATATTTTGATCACCTGAGCGTTTTGAAGTTTAGAAGAGCATTTATGCTCGCGAGACTCAATATTTTGCCATCATCAGTTCTTGAAGGCAGATATAAAAAGATCTCTTATCAGAATAGATATTGCCCTTGTGGTACTGAAGAAGTCGAAACAATCAGCCATGTTCTTTTTCAGTGTTCCTTATATGCGGAAATACGTGCCTTGTATATAACCCCAATAATATTGCAAATACCGGGTAGGCAAGAGGAATTTTATAGCAATTACCTACTTGCAGATTGTAATAAAGATATAACTTTAAAAGTTGCTAAATTCTTTGCAGCTGCTATTACAAACCGTAAAAAATTTCTTAAGCAGATGTAAAGATTATCTTAGTGTGTTAGTGTGATTATTGTAGCTGATGTGGAGTTTTGCTATGATAAATTTGTTTTGACCAACTACGTTGTTGAATTAGTGTTGGGAGGATATGGCCATAGTATAAATACTGAATCATAAGCTGAATTTATTAAGAAAAGGTTACCCTGCCATTGTGACAGAGAACTTGATTGCATTATGTATGAGATATAGCTGCTGTATTGATATCATAAATGCTTAAACGTAGACTAACTCACCCGTTTCTTATTTGCTTAAGTGCTAGGTTTATTCGTAGGGACTTTTTTTTTTTTTTTTTGTTATAATTTAGTTTAATTTATGATTTTATTCAGGTAATGATTATTTTATTGGCTTTATGACCATTACCATGTTTTAACAAGGAGTTATGTGTTATCTAGATGTATTACTGTATTCTACTGTGTTTTACTGTGTTTTTATATATGTGCTTTTATACTGGCCTAATGGCTGTAATAAAAATGAATTTGAATTTGAATAGTGTAGAGGAATCCCAAGACTTCTTAGAGATCTGCCTAGGGCTGCAGGATGGGACACCCCTAGGGAGACAATGGAAGTTCCTTTCTCTGATACTTGGGCTCTCAGGTCCCAAGAGTCCTATCTTGGATTCTGTCCTTGGACAGCCAGGTCCATGGCTTAATAATAATAATAATAATAATAATAATAATAATTTTTAACTTTATTTCACTTCTATGCCACCTTTCTCCCAAAAAAGGGACCCAAGGTGGCTCACAAGTTAAAAATTATCAAAACATCAGAATAACAATTTAAAAACAATTAAAGACATCTAGTTAAAATAGTATAAAATACAAAAAAAAACATAAAAAAAGTTTAAAACATAACTAAAAACACGCACCCCATATAAAAACCATCCTGTCCTGATTATATATTTAAAAGCCTGCTTAAATAAAAATGTTTTTGCTTGCCGGAAAAATGCAAGGAGGAAGGGAGCAGTCTAGCCTCCTGTGGAAGGAAGTTCCAGAGGATGGGAGCAGCCACCGAGAAGGCTCTCTCTCGTGTCCTTCCAAGTGAGCCTATGAAGGTGGTGTCACTGAGAGAAAGCTTCTCCTGGAGGATCTTAGGGCTCTAGCAAGTTCATATGGGGAGATGCAGTCTCTCAAATAGTACAGACGTAAGCTGGACAGGGCTTAGGCAAGTCATAGGACTTTATCACACAGGGGAAATCCCATGCAGAAATGGGATTTTAAATAGAAAAAACCTGCAAAAGCAGGTAGATTTTCAAACAATGTCACTGTTAAAAGTGTGGTTAAACCAAATAGAAAGTAGTCAAAAGCCACTTCTTTTTACTTTCGGAAAATCCCAAAAGTAAAAAGAAGCGGCTTTTGACTACTTTCTGTTCGGGTTAATCACACTTTAACAGTGATGTGCGTGAAAATCTACCCACTTTTGCAGGTTTTCACCAGCTTTTAAATCCCGTTTTTGCATGGGATTTCCCCTGTGTGATAAGGTCCATATTCTCTCAGCTGCAGAAGAAGGCAAAGGCAAACCCCCTCAGAACTGATCTTGCCAAGAACCCTCTACCCAGTGATAGGGTCACCATAAGTCAGGAAGGCACACAACAACAAATTTTCAGGTTAATATCTATCACGGGACAACAATGGACAACAAAACATTTAGTTTTGTTGATTAAAAAAAGCAGTTCTCTTGTTCCTGAGAAATCCTCTTAATATCATACAGACTATGTCAATCTTAATTCCACCAAAACATAAAATAAAATTAAAGAATAGCAGTAACAACTGCAAAGCCTTTCCAATATATTTATTTACATTATATAGGTTTAGGCTGCGCTTTTTCTTCCTTCAGAGGGGTCATTCAGATGTTGGGGGGGGGGGGGGTTAGCGCAACAATGCAAATCATCTCAGTTACACATTCCAGGTTTGTTATTCACACTATGGAACCACATCGATGCACATCTCTGCAGGTTCGGTTGCTCATATGTGCAAGCATTCAAATAACGAAAGAGTCAACGATGCAAATGCATTCAGAACACATTCAAATAATGCAGCATTTTTCCAGCTGGACTTGTGCTTTGTGAACTGGGACTTTTTTGTCCTCTCTTCTCTCTTGCAATGGCTGGTGGCACCAATGTCAGATTTTAGCTTGAGCTGTACAGGTGCTGAACTATCCATGGTGCTGAACAAGAAAGGTTTAACAACCTGAGTAGCTCCTTTAAAATTCCCATTCAGTGGCCAAGATCCTACATCAGGTTGTAGCTCCATCCTTCTCCCTGTCAAACTTCCTCAGAAGCTGTTAAACTCTAGGAAGGATTTCCTGCTTACCGATGGCGAGGGGAGGATGTGGATTCAGATCATGCAGTGTCATCTGGATTTGACTCAATCTGTTTAGGTGCAGGAAAAAGAAACAAGGGTGCATCCATGACTGGAAGGTGTGCGCCCTTCCTTTTCCTTCTCACAGGAGCCCATACAATTCAAAGTGCTGGCCATGACTTAGGTCCAGACTATTTGAGAGACTGTATCTCCCCATATGAACCTGCTAGAGCCCTAAGATCTTCAGGAGAAGGCTTTCTTTCAGTGCTACCACCTTCACAGGCTCGCTTGGTGAGGAACAAGAGAGAGCCTTCTCAGTGGCTGCTCCCACCATCTGGAACACCCTTCCATGGAAGGCTAGGCTGGCCCCCTCCCTGCTGGCCTTTTGCCAGCAAGAAAAAATGTTTTTTATTCAGGCAGGGTTTTTAAAATCATGACAAGGTGGCTTTTATATGGGGTATGTGGTTTAGATCATTTTTTAACCCTTTGTATATTTTTAATATTAATTTTATACTGTTTTAACTAGGCTATTTTAGTTGTTATTTTTTTAAAAAATGTTTTAAAGTCTTTTTATCTTGTAATCTGCCTTGAGTCCCTTTTTGGGGAGAAAAGCAGCATTAAAATGAAATTAATAATGATAATGATAATATCTTTATGGTTTGAATTGCCTCCTCCCTTCCTCCCTTTACTGGTAAGAGGAAGAGGAGGAGGAGGAGAAGCAACAGCAGTTGTTGTTGTGTGCCTTGAAGTTGTTTCTGACTTAAGACGAAGCAATCATGGGGTTTTCTTGGCAATACAGTGGTACCTCTACTTACGAAATTAATCCGTTCCACAGCCCATTTCGTATGTAGAAAATTTCGTAAGTATTTAACATTGAAATGCCCTAATCCGTTCTGCAGCTTCGACCATTCGACCCTGGAAGCAGGGGATGGCTCCGCTTCCAGGATCGGCCGAAGGAAAGGCCGAGGCTGCCGGCTTTCCTTGGGCCGACCCTGGAAAGGGAGCCATCCTCCGATTCCAGGGTCGGCGAAAGGAAGGGCCGAGGCTGCCGGCTATTCCTTAGGCTGGTCCCCCGAGAGGAGAAGTCCTCCACTCGGAGGACCAGCCCATAGAACACCGAAGCCGGGGTGTCCGCCGGCGTCCTTTTAGCCCTGGCCTCGCTGCTTTATGGACTGGTCCCCCGAGCGGAGAAGTCCTCCGCTCGGAGGACCAGCCCATAGAACACCGAGTTTAGCCCCGGTCTCGCTGCTTTATGGGCTGGTCCCCCGAGCGGAGAAGTCCTCCACTCGGAGGACCAGCCCATAGAACACCGAGGCTGAGGCTAAAAGGAGGCCGCCGGCGTCCTTTTAGCCCCGGTCTTGCTGCTTTATGGGCTGGTCCCCTGAGCGGAGAAGTCCTCCGCTCCGAGGACCAGCCCATAGAACACCGAGGCCGGGGCTAAAAGGAGGCCGCCGGCGTCCTTTTAGCCCCGGCCTCGCTGCTTTATGGGCTGGTCCCCCGAGCGGAGAAGTCCTTAGGACTTCCATAGGACTTCTTCGCTCGGGGGACCAGCCCATAAAGCAGTGAGGCCTCCTTCCAGCCGCAGCCTCGGTTGTTCAATGGGCGGTCCCTGGAAGTGGAGAAACTTCCCCGCTTCAAGGAACAGCCCATTGAACAACGCAGCGCCTCCATGGCTTCAGCTTTCGTAAGTTGAACACTTTCGTAAGTCGAAGCAAAATTTATCCGGAGGCGCGTTTCGTAAGTCGAATTTTTCGTAAGAAGAAGCATTCGTAAGTAGAGGTATGACTGTATTTGTTCAGCAGAGGTTTGCCATTGCCTTGTCCTGAGGCTGAGAGCATGTGACTTACCCAAGGTCACCCAGTGGGTTTCATGGCTGAGCGGGGAATCAAATCCTGGTTTCTAGAGTCATAGTCCAACACTCAAACATCTACACTATGGTGACAGGAGCAGTGGTAGTCTCTCCCAAAACTGAGGTGGGGGGGAGGGTTAAGGTAGAGCACAAGGGGCAAGAGAATTGCCCTTCTGTGCCCTAGACAAAAAGGGACATATGTGTGTAAGCTGCACGTGCATATACACGTTACTAACAGGATGCTGGTTTGTGTTTATTCACTGGAGTCACCAAGAGCCATAACACACACACCCATTTGTTATCGACATTTCCATAAGTGTGGTTTGAGCACAAAGGAATCCTTCCCTCCCTGTTCCATTGCCAGAAGATGGGATTAGCTAATCGGACGACTTGAATACTATAAAGATCTGTGGTTTCATTGGTGTAGGTAGTCCCCATACTGATGCAGTTCATTATTGCATATTCATCCTTCTGATGATCATTGCCGTGGCCAGTTCACCACTTAGTTGCAGATCCTCTAGTGTTGAAGTATTTCCTTCAATAAGCTGGTTCTCACAAAACAGACACACAATCTGCCTTGGCTGCCATATTTGACACCTTACCAGCCTATAGAATCTGCCAGTCCATGCTTCACTGGAACAGCCTTTGAAGGGCTCAGGATCACCCCCATGCCATGTTGAGATAATAAAGATGGACTCTGTGACATATTGGCCTAACTCCAATCATTAGTCCCAACTAGAGTGAGCCATTGCATCAGTGAGACTTATAATTGTTGACTTGCCACGCTCCCATTGACTCAATTGGGTTACTCTGCAATTAACAGTTGAAACCAGGCTGTTGGATAGGATCCTAACTGCATACAAAATGAATACAGTGAGTCCTTGGTAACTGCTAGGGTTTGGTTCCAGGCCCCTCCATGGATACCAAAATCTGTGGATGCTCAAGTCCCATTAAATGCTATGGCATAGTAAAATGGCATCCCTTATATAAAATGGGAAAATCAAGGTTTGCTTTTTGGAATTATACATTTTTAAAGTATTTTCAAACTGTGGATAGTTGAGTCCGTGAATAAGGAGAGCCAACTGTATTTCATGGCCTTTGTAGTGAAATCACCCTGTAGGTCAGAGATGGGGATATGGTCCTCTGGATGTTGTTGGACTACAGCTCCTAGCATTCCTCACCATTGTCTATGTGAGTGAAGGCTGATAGTTAGCTTATTGCCCACCCCTGCTATAAGCTAACCATTATTCCATTAATGAAAAGCTCCTGCCGCTTGCAGAAACTCAATTTTTTCCATCAGCTCTGACCCACCAATGTAAAGGTGACGACTCCAACAAGGTCCAGCCTGCTTTCTCCTGGGTGGAACAGACCAAACCATATTTAGTACCCTACTAGTCAGAGGACACAACCATGCTCTTCCTCAGTGCTTCTCCAGAAGAACTTCCATCTAGCTGTGCTTACTGATATCTGCAAAATTAGACAAAGGCCCTTTAACAGTGTAGTCAGCTCCCCTAGGGATGGGGATCTAACCACTCTAAAGATGGTGTCAGCTCATATAGGGGCTCATTTGGCTTTAATTTCCTAATGAAACAATACATTCCAATTTTCCTAATACAGGGATCATGTGACCTGAAGGCAGTCTGCTTGACTGGATTTGCTTCACCAAATCTTCACCACCCATTTTTGTAGGTCCCAAAGCCAGTTTTATCAATGTGCAATTCTCCTTCAAACTAGGATGCACTAGATGTTTTCTTTTTAAAAAGAGGAAAAATAAAAGGATTTTTGTAACAGCATCTTCCAAATATTTCTGGTTTGGTTGTGAAGGGGGTTATGCAGTGGAAAACTGACCAGAGTTGCTTCTCTCTCATCCTAGTTATATCCTAGGAAATAATGTTACTCAGCAAGACTCATTTGATGATACCCAAGCTTGTGTTTTCATCTACTTGAACTTTATCTGCTTTGCCCTGACTTACTTATTTCAACTGGACTTTACTAACTTAATCTGATCTTGCTTGCTTTGATTCAGCTACCTTGACTGGACCTGACCTGACCTTGCCTACTATGTCTGGCCTTGTCTGCTTGACTGGATTTGACCTGCTTCTATCCATCAGATGCTACCCATTTGCTCTGAAGAACTGGACAGTGTCAAATCTAAATGCTTTGTAATTCCCAAGTCTTTTTCTAAGCATTTCCATGACTCATTGCAAAGCCATTATGCTGTCTGTTTTCTCCTAGTACTTACACATCCAGTATTGAGAGGTGCAAAATATCATCATGTCTTCGGCTTTTTTCAAGTCATATTATATTGGGCAAAGATAAAGGTATTCCCCGTTGACAAGGTTATCAAGTCCTGTCCGACCATAGGGGGCAGTGCTCATCTCCATTACTAAGCTGAAGATCCAGTGTTGTCAGAGACTACTCTGTGATTGTGTGGCCAGCATGATTGCACAGAATGTTGTTTACCTTCCCACCAAAGTGGTACCTATTTATCTACTTACATTTGCATGCTTTCAGACTGCTAGGCTGGCAGAAGCTGGGACTAGTGACAGGAGCTCACCCCATCATGCAGCACCCAGGCCTCGAACTGCCAACCTGCCAATCTTGCAATCAACAGAGTCAGCGTCTTAACCACTTGAGCCATTGCATCCTTTATTATACACAAGCCTAAATTAATCCCATCCAAATCAATGGGGCAACTTTGTTATGGGTAACTTTATTCCCATGCAGTCTGTATATGTCTAAGTTTGGATGTCTGGATCCAAATCAAGAACTTTTAATTTGTAGACTGTCTTGCTCAATGAGACTAAAATGAAAGCTTGGATTACATGAGAAATAATTCTCATGCTCACATCCCTTTCATTACTATTGCTGAGTAATATTAACAAGGTTTCATTCAGATTTCAGTTATATGCAAAATGAAACTATATTAATAAATAATTCAACACACTTGGTGCCAAGCTGTCATGTGAGATACAATGAAAGTATGATCCAATCTCCAGATCAGAGTTTGGAAAAGTTACATTTTTGGACTACAGCTCCATGAATCCCCCTGCCAATTTAGCCACTGGCCATGCTGGGTAGAGGATTCTGAGAATTGTACTCCAAGAAAGTAACACTTCCAATCTTTGGGGGATAGCTGTGTTAATCTATGGCAACAAACACAACAGAATTCTTGTGTTGTACCAAAAAGTCTAAGCTCTGGGGAACTAAAATCAATTTAGCTAGATGCACTATGAGGGGTTCAACTTATTTCTAAACAAATCTGCAAAGCTCTGTGTTCTCTGTTTTATGGAACGTATATGGCAGATATTTCTGAAAATTCATTCCAAAAATGAATTCTTCCTACACAACGCAGAGTCGCACTAGGTCCTCAGCATTTCTATACCCTGGTATACTATGGTCATGTGCAGCTCATAAGGGTCACATTGCTTCAAAATAAAAACCACCAGGTAGAAAGTCATTCTTTTCAAAGGAGAATCACAGAAAGTAGCCAAACTGGTATGTTTTCTAAAAACAAAAACAAACCCAAAAAACAGATTCATGTATCTTCCATATAAGAAGATATTGCAAGAATGATTCTCATATTGATAAATTCAGCAAAACATAAGCACAGCATCAGCAGTATGAATTGATCTTGAATTGTTTTGTCTTTCTCTCATACCACCTCAAAGATATCAATGAATAAAACTTTCATTTATTGGTTAAAGATTATTCCCAGCAGAGGATAAACAATCCTAACCCATTAAAATAAAAAAGGTTATAATTCTCATAACTTTCATGACAGGGGGAAATCATTTAGCATATAGCTCTCAATAGGTATGACCAGAGAAGAAATTGTTTAGGAGCCAATTTAGAGAGCTTATAATAATATATTCTGCTATAAATTTTAAATGGACTATCCTTAGCCATTTAGAATCTATTGTACAGCTTGGCGAACTTGTCATTTCTAATGGTCAGAGCTCAGAAAAGTGGTTTTGGGGGCCAACAAGGCCCAGAAACCCATATCCAATCATTTGTATGTATTTCTTGAAATCATTTTTCTTCTCACACAGGTCCCAAAGTGATTTACAACACAGACTGAAATATATTACAGCTAAAATCAATTATATTTTTAAAAGCTCTGAAAACAATGTCTGGGATTTGTAGAAATGCATTCTGAAAGACATTTCAGAACTGTTTGAAAGAGAGACAGCCAGCTGGCTTGAAGAAAAACACATTTCCCCCACCAACCCAGTGATCAAGTGGAGAGCTGAACTGAACTGCTTTTTCATTTTTATGAAACATCTCAACTCCTTAACATTTATTATTTATCAAGTGCCTACAATACACATCCCTCAATTGGTGGGAAGTTGCAGGGATGACCTTTTTTTTCAAGATTTCTTGCCTTTTAATGACAATGTATAGAGCACTTAGGGCAATGGTGACTTCCACATCAGCGTGATGATAGGTTTTAGTCCAAAAGTAAAAGTACTATCCAAGGCAGGGGTAGGCAACCTTTCCCCTTTAAGGGCCGAGGGACTTCAGCTCCCAGAAGCCTCAGCTATGTTGGCCAATAGTCCCATGTTGGCCAATAGTTCCTGGGATTCTGGGAGCTGATCCAAGGTGTTGAACCTACTTTGGGAATAGGGTTCAGCACCTTGGACAACTCCTTTAAAATTCAGGCCGCAATCCACAGCAAAATTCACTGCCATAGTGATACAGAAGTATTGACTTAGAAAGTATATATACAGCCCCCAGGGTTGTATCTTTATATATACAAATATACAAGCAAAACATATGGATATCAAGCAGAATCCCAAAGAAGACAGCAAAACTGATTCTGCATCAGATTCCTAAAGAGTAGTGAATGATCCAGATGAATCCCAGTTGTAGCTGTTTCCCTGCATCACCTTTTCACCCATTCATTGAATAACAGGATACTCCCAGTATGCAAAAATTTCCAGCCTGTTATATCTTTCATGAGACGCCAGAAAACAACAACATTGTGATGCACTCATTTACAATAATACATCTGAGCTTGTAAAATTAAATAAATAATAACTGTAAAACACTTTACTTTACTGTACACTACAGTAAATGGGATGGTGCTTTAAGAATAATAAAATTAAATGAATGATTGAATACACACACACACACACACACACACACACACAGAGTGGGCCCTCCATATTTGCTGAGGTTTCGGGCACAAGACTCTGGAGAAAGTGGGGAAAACTGCAAGTAAAAAACCATTGGGGGGTTTTAAACCTAAAAGAACACCTCTCTAGGAATCTTTGTGTCCTCCAGGGCAACTCTATGGTCAATATCAGATGGAAGTTGACCATAGAATCATGCTGGAGGATCTACAAATGCCTAGAAAAGTGTTTTCTCTAGGAATCGCTAGGTCCTCCAGTTTAAGTAACTCTATTGTCAGCTTCCAACAGAGTCATATTTGCGGACTTAGAGATTCCAAGTGAGAACATATCAATCAAATCCATGAATAATGAAATCTGCAAAAGTCAGCCACAAATGTGGAGGGCTGACTTGTGTGTGTTCGTGTCCGCATGCCCGCGTAGTAATAAAAATACAGCTGGCCCCCTGTATCCTGATTCTTTATCCATTGATTGCATCATCCATGGCTTGAAAATATTTTTAAATATATAAATTCCAAAAAGAAAACCCTGATTTTGCCATTTTGTATAAGGGATGCCACTTTATTATGACATTGTATTTAATGGGATTTGAGCATCCATGAATTTTGGTATCCACAGGGCGTCCTGGAACCGAACCCCAGCAAATACCAAGGGCCTTTCTACATGGAAAGAATCCTTCCATTCATGCAAGGAACTCCAAACCATTGTTTACTTGCAGAAACAAAGGGAGGCAATTTTTGTCAGTTGCAGTACAGATAGTGAGACTTGCACCCATGCTATTTCAGAAGGTTACCAAAACCCTCAAAAGCAGATCATCAAAGTGAACATCAGCAAAAATGGTTTCCCATCTATTTCATCAGGAAGCACATTCTGGGAGCAGAATACTGATCAGGAGAAATACCTTCTAATTTGATTCCTTGCTATGAACATGTGTACACACCAACATATGGGTGCATCTCTCTCTTTCTAGTGTGCACATGCACACATGCCAACACACACTGAAAATTATTTTGGAAGTTCTTGCGCTTTGTATTCATATTTATTCAAAGTTGTCTCCTGAAAGATTGACACTAGAGGTCAGTATAGACAAAGAGCTAGATACATCAATTACTCATTTTTTTAAATGCAGTAAACATCTGCATTTCTAAAACAGAGGTGAGGTGTTCACTGAGCATTTTTTGTTGGCTGGTACAGGAAGGGTGAAACAAGTAGTGACCCACAGGTCAAGATAAGAGTATTTCCATTTGGATTCATTTTGACATGCTGTTTTCAAGGGAAACATCTCCCCTTCCTAACATAGAGTGAAAAAGGTTTCCGATTCATTGCTTTAAATCCCACTTTCCCCTAATTGACCACCATTCTTTGAAACTAAATGACCGATGAAACGTATTAATTCTTTAAAGTGCTAATCAAAATTATATTTGATATGCCCAAAGGCTGCATTCGCACTGCAGAAATAATTCAGTTTCACACTACTTTAACTGCTATGGCTCAATGCTATGAAATGCTGGGAATTATAGTTTGTTGTGGCACCAGATATTGAACTTGTCTATTGACTTCTGGCAGTGGAGAAAGTTCAAGCAGGACTCACAAGTTGTGTATGTGTGTGTGTGTGTGCATGCACACGTCAAGGAGATGAGCATTCTGTGTGGTTCAAAAATATAATTAAACAAACAAACAAACAAACATCACAGTCAGAATCACCCATGCCATCATAAGCCACCATGGTGTAGTGGTTTGAACATTGGACTACCACTCTGGAAATCAGATGACGATTCCATGTTTGGTCATGGAAACCCATTGTGTGAGGTTCCTTCCAAGGGAATTTCAGCACCTTAGATAGTTCCTCTGTTGAAAACACTGGAGGATTGTCTACTTACAATTAGCAAAGATTCAGATGAATAGTTAGAATTTCATGAATTTCTTCTGCACACCTAGTTTTGTTTAAAAGCACATTTTGCGTAACTTTATTCGGCTTAAGAGCAATATTTTTGAATGTGTTGTGGACTAGCATTACACACAACATGGAGGATAAATCTCTTGGTGGCTAGTGGCCATGACAAATAAACAGAGACTCGAAATTCCACGCACAATGTGTATGGATATTAGGTGCTGAGGACAGCTGTTGCCTTCATGTCCTGGTTCTCAAAGGCATCTGGATGTCAACTGTTGGAAATTGGATTCCAAACCAGGCAGCCCTTTGCTCCAAATAATTTTCATAGAATGTTGATTTCTAATTATTAGGGCCATGAATACACATTAAATGCATTATCTTACAATGTTAGTTGATTTCCACTTGTACATATCTGCCTTGTCCATCTTCAAAAATCAATTTCAGTTGTAATGTTTGATAAATATAAAATACCACTCCATTTCTTTTATTCTTGTTTGTAGACTCAAACACTAGGCTCATATTTTTATTCTGCAAAAATCTAGTCTCTTTCTCTTCTGTGAGATTCTTGAAGACAAATAATTTCATATTTAGGATTTTTAAATGCATTTTTCTCTTTTCTGGGGGAGGTTCAGTCCATTCTCATTCCGTGAAAGTATTTTCAGATTCATGTTAGTTGTTTTTTTAAAAAATATTTTACTTTATTGTTATTTCTTCATAACAGCTTTTCTGCTGTTTAAATGTCTCCTGGGGTCTCTTCCTTCAACATTTTGAACAAATCTCTCACTATCTTGAAAGAGTCTATCATATATTTTTTACTTACACACGTGATTATCAAGCCTTCCGGTACTATCCAGTGAAAGGTTTTATCTTTTTTTTTTCCTCTGATTATCTGTACCAAGAACGTATACTCTGTTTTTTCCAGCATTCTTTCTGGAATTTTTAAAAACTTGATTATTTCATTTTTATTTTAAGCCTTTTCTTAAAGTGTATTCTCAATATTTCATCTCTGATGCTTTTATATGTGAAACGAATTATCACATCACTTGGGGAAAACATTCCAATGTGCATGAGCAAAGTTTTGCCTGTATATTGCTTTTATCTTCTTTTCAAATTCATGAGAACTGTTTGTAAGGAACAACTAAGTATTTAAGACTGGCTCTTCTGGAACAGCTCTTAACCTAATCTGTGTTTCCCTTGATTTTAGCTCTATTGTCATAATTCTATCCTGTGCCTTTTCCAAACTCTGCAATAAAATGTCCATTCCCTTTAGATTAGAGATCACTTGTTCATGTGTGTGTGTAATCATTGTGAGATTCTGAACTTACTTGATGATCTGTTTGAACTGTTTTTCAGCAAGCTAGCCCAGCTCTGGACATTTCTCTAATGGTCATGTTTATGATGTTGCATAATCACTCTCTGCTTAAATTCTGGCATCAGAGGCTATATTTATTTCCCCTTTTCTAAAATATGGCTTCCATATAGCCCTTTTAATTGTTTTAAGTCTTGGAGACACTGATTCTATTTATTTCCAGTCCAAATTGCCACTTGGTTTAATTTTCAGTTTTGTAGCACTCTACAACCAGTCTGTTTTTGCTGTTAGTTTCAATTTCCAATAACTTCTCAATGGAGACTACACTTCGTATACTTAAAATGTAAATTGTTGGTACAGCCCAATCACCCATATCCATAGTATCAGTAACTGCACTTTCACTAACCCACATCCAGAAAAAAAGTCTCTCAAGGCATCTGCAGGTCATCCATTGTGATTCTATGGTCAACTTCCACCAGAAATATAGCATTCACCATTATCCACGTTTTTCACTATCTGTGGTAAGTCTGGGAACATATCCCCTGCAGATACAGGGTTTGGACTATACTCACTCTAGCATAGTAAATCACCAACTGAATGGAGGAAACAGGTTTTCTCCATCCATGTTCAGCATGGGTCATTCAAGGTCCTTCAACAATATTGTAAATCTTTGTTTGGAGAACTTGTGACCTTAATAAATCCTTGTGATTCTTCAGCTTTTCTATGGTGAATGTTGTAAATTCAAGGGTGCACGTCCACCAGACAACTCCCCAGCTCCCTCCTGAGCTAAGGGTTATCCAAGAGACTCTGCTTCTGCCCTTGTGGAATCCTTCCATATCTTTCTATTTAATCATAATAAATCCTGAAGATCTAGGGGCAGCGTGTAAATTGTGCTACTAATGGTTGGCCATTTTGGTCAGAGCAACAATTCATACAGTATTGATGTTGGTAGGTTCTAAAGTACAGCAATTGTCAGGCTTCTGCTTGCATTAATAGTTGTATTAGGCAACATAAACTTTTAGAGATGTTATTAATAAATTCTGTAACCTAGGAAGCTGCCTTATACCACTGCTCCATCGGACTAGTATTGGCTACATCAGACTTTTCCAGTCTGCTGCCTTCCAGATGTGTTGGACTATATTCTCTTTTGGCTATGCTGGCTGGTGATGGGAGCTGCAGACCAACACATCACATCGGGATATGCTTTTTGCATTGTTTTTAACTTGTACTGTTTTAAATTTGTTGTTACCTGCTTTGAGTCCCTATAGCGGGAGAAAAGTGGGATATAAATAAATAAATACTGACTGGCAATAACTCTCCACAATTTCAGATGTCTGTCTTTAGCAAGCCCACCTGAAGATGCCTATGGTCTTTATTTTCTATATGAGATGTAAAACTGCTTCATATGAGTGGAAAACACTGTCTGTCTGCATGAGCACATCTTCAGATCTAACTATAAATAACAACTCTGGGTGGAAAACAGCAGCTGCTGTTTCTGTGCATTTCTGATTTAAATTGGGTCAAATAAAGTGGGCCACACCTGTGCAGTGGATGGAAAATCCTTGAAAACCTCAAAGGTTTTGACTTAAGATGAATAATCATCCAGCCGTACTTAATCCCAATGTTTCAATGTTGAAAAATCAAAGTGTCATTAGTATAACAACAATGCTAAGTTTTAAAATGTGATAGTACGCACATTTAGGATGGTGAACTTAAACTCTGATGTTACATGTGTTTACTTGCAATATGTTGCAATGAAACCAATAGTTCAACTGCAATTAAATTTTCAAGGAACCATACATTAAGACAAATGGTGGGAATGACAGAGCCTTCCAGAAACTGTTGGACTGCAACATAGCCAATGGTAAAGAACCCTGGGAATTGGAGTCCCACATTATCTGTAGGGCTGCTTCAGTACAATCACTGCTTAAGACCACAGTCTCACTTGTTAAACTCTGATTCACAAGTGTATTTGACTCATCAGTATAAATGTCAAATATTATACTATGGTCCTTGTACTTTAAAACGTTCATTTAAAAATACTCTTCCTATCCCCTCCACCATCTCAGAGAAACATTTTAAAGATAGCAAGGCTTGCACCCAACTGTTGGGATAGGATAACTTCCTGAGCATCCAGACGAAAGGTGAAAGAGATGAACTATCCATTAATCTAGCTCAGAAATGGATTAGAGTCACAAATAGTTGCAAGGAGTGAACTTTTAATAGATGTGCCTTTGCCTGCACAAATCCTGGAGCGTGATATAAATAAGTAATCAGAAGCTAAGATTGCAATGGTCAAGTTAGAGATATTGAAGTCATCTAGCTACATTTCTAGAGAATAAATTATCTGAGAACTAGGACTCCAAGGAGGAGCTTAGGCTAACTATGAAGACAGAAATACAAACCCTCATCTAATTTATTTCCCCTCCACATTGAAACATATGGCTTCTGTAGTGTTTTACATTATAGTTTGTACTTCTTTCATGGGACAGGAGAAGAAAGTCAGATCTTTGCAACATGGTAAGCAAACATTGTATTCATTCCCTAAAGCAGGGGGCAACATATAGTCCTCTATTCATTAGTATTCATTTCCTCTCGTCTTTGGCTATGTGAGTTGAGGGTAATGGAAGCTGTAGTTTAAGGCATCTAGAGGGGACTAGATTACATAAGCATGGCATAGACAGTTTTAGCTAGATAGACCATTAGTATCAAACAGCTTCCGATGCTCCAGGAAAAAACTGACACTAAATCCAAAGGTTTCTTTCATAAGCACAGCCTTTAATGCAAACAGAAGGATATATCATACCTAATCACATTCAGTCCATTAGGATGTGAGCATAGCATTTGTGGCTAAAGGCCCAGCAATCTCTTCTCCATAGAACAGGGACAGGTAATCATTTTGGTCTGAAGTTGAATTCCTATTTGGCAAGGGCCTCCTGAGTATATTCCAGCAGTGAGTGGAGAAAAGGGCATAGGCAGGGCCAAAGCAAAGTCCACATATAATTTTTACCAATTTTGATATTCCTCCATTAAACGTACAAGGCATAGCCCAATACATAATGCTTATTTACTGTGGGTTAGCTCCAGGGACAGCTCCCAGTTATGCAAACCATGTCAGTTTTATGCACATCCCAAAAGCCACAGTGCAACAGCTTTCCAGGTTGCAAAGCAGAGCTCAGGTTTCATGCAACAGCTTTCTGGGCCATACACAGCCTCTTACTTCTGATTGCTGACCGAAGAAATTGGCAACAGCAGCTTGTGGACTGGATAACAAACAGCTACAAGCCATCTCTGGCCCATTGGCTAGAGATTCCCCACTTCTGATTTAGTTACAAACCAAATACACGTGCCAAATACATAGCCATGTTAGTATGGAATATCAGTATGTAAATAGGTCTTGTAGAATCTTTGGGACTGAGTGAAAGAAGTTGTAGCATAAGCTTTCACAGATTTGCTCTACTTTAATACATCTGAGGAAGTAGACCTGGGCTGTATCCGCACTGCATAAATAATCCATCTTGACACCACTTTAACTGCCATGGCTCAGTGTTAAGGAATTCTGGGAATTTTAGTTTGTTGTGGCACCAGGGCTTTCTGACAGAAGGCTAAATGTCTCACAAAACTACAACTCCAAGAATTCTATAACACTGAGCCTTGGCAGTTAAAAGTAGTGTCAAACTGAATTATTCTTGCAGTGCAGATGCAGCCCAAGTCTATGAGAGCCTTTTGCTCAGTTAGCCTCAAAGGTGCCATCCTTTTGTGTAAGGCACAGAGAACATGCAGAAGAAGAAAAGGTTGCTTACCTGTAACTGTGGTTCTTTGAGTGGTCATCTATGTTCTCACACAAATGGGCAGAAAACCCATTTGTATGAGGCAGACATATCATGAAGAAGAAACAATTCTTAAAAACTCATTGCATGAAAAGGCAACACGAAGCCAAGATTTCAGGACTTATGGCCAAAGTTCTGTAATAATATAATCTCCAGATCATGCTCTGATAAGCTAACCAATATGTTCCTCCTATTCCCTATTTTCTTAAGAATTGCTACAATCTGTCTGGAAATTTGATGAAAAAGCACACACATTTCAGCTCCTGCACAAAGAATGAAAATTAGCATAAAATCTTTACCGGCTATCAGGTTAAGCTATACAAAATGCTGCATTTCTCAACTTTGGTTATGATGTATAGGGCTGCTGGGGGGAGGAATAGCAGTTCACCAATACTGCAGATTTTAAGAACCCACTTAGCAGCAGCTCTTCCTACATTTCAGGTTCTTGACTGCTAGCCATTCCTGAAGAAACCAAATACACACAGGATCTAATTTAATTTTAAGTAGGCTTATATAGAAAAGAACAGAGGAAATATAGACAAATAGCTCTTCAAATGTCACAGTCACTCTAAAGTCCAGTAAACCCTTGTTGTTGTGTACTTTCAAATAATTTCCAACCTTCATCGACCCAAAGCCAACGCTATCATGGGGTTTCTTGACATGCTTCTTCAGAGGGGGCCATTCTCTGAGGTTGAGAGTATGTGACTTGTCCTAGGTCACCCAGCAAGTTTATATGGCCGAGCGGGGACTTAAACCCTGGTCTCCAGTCCTAATCCAATGCTCAAACTACTATGCCACCCTGGTTATCTAGTTAACCTTTAAAGGTAAAGGTAAAGGTTTTCCCCATTGACAAGGTTGTCGTGTTCGACCATAGGGGGCGGTGCTCATCTCCGTTACTAAACTAGCGTTGTCAGACTACTCTGTGATCATGGGGACAGCACGAGTGCACAGAATCCTGTTTACCTTTCCACTGAAGTGGTACCTATTATCTACTTGCATTTGCATGCTTTCGAACTGGTAGGCTGGCAGAAGCTGGGACTAGTAATAATATAATAATAATAAATTTTTATGTGTAGCCCGCCCCTCTGCAAGGCAATCGGGGCGGGGGACAACAGCATATAAAACAGAACAACATTAAAACATTCCTATTCCCTTTAATCCTTTCCTCCCCCCACCCCATCCCCTTAAAACAAGATTAAACCGCAGAGTAGTTAAAATGCTGTGTTAATTAAATTAATAAATTAAAACAAAATTTTTACAAAGGAGTCAGACAAAATGGTGGCCCCTCTTTTGGGCTGACTGTTATTCCGGGAAGGCCTGCCGAAAGAGATCCGTCTTTACTGCTTTCTTGAAAGCAGCAAGAGTGGTAGTAAGATGGAACTTTTAATCCGGCAGGCCATTCCAGAGTCTGGGAGCGGTTGCCGAGAAGGCCCTCTGGGAGGTCTGAGACAGCCTCGTTTTTATTGGCTGCAACAGATTCCTCCCAGAGGACCGCAGGGCGCGGGGGGGGGGGTCGTATGGGGAGAGGCGGTCCCTAAGATAAGATGGACCCAAGCCATGTAGGGCTTTAAAGGTCAAAGCCAACACCTTGTACTGTGCCCAGAAACTAATTGGCAGCCAGTGGAGGGATTTAAGCACTGGTGTTATGTACTCCCTCCTTGATGTTCCCGTAATCAGCCTGGCTGCCATATTCTGTACCAGTTGAAGTTTCCGGGTTAGGCACAAGGGTAGCCCCATGTAGAGTGCATTGCAGAAGTCCAGACGTGAGGTTACCAGGGTGTGTACCACAGCTTCCAGGTCCCTTCTATCCAGATAAGGGCGCAGCTGGCATATCAGCCGAAGCTGATAACAGGCGCTCCTGACCACCGCATTCACCTGACTGGTCATGTGAAGCGATGAATCTAGGAGCACCCCCAGACTGCGAACACTGTGTGACGGGAGCTCACCCCATCATGCAGCACCTGGGCCTCGAACTGCCAACCTGCCGATCTTGCAATCAACAGAGTCAGCCTCTTAACCACTTCAGCCACTTAGCAATGGATTAAGAGCGACAGGTGGCCTCCTGGAATCATGACTAATATTTCAAAGGTCTCAAGAGATCCCACACATTTCTCCTTCAGTGATGAAATTTATTTCTTAACCTGATCTTTCTAAAAACAATGATCATGTGAAACCCTAAATAAAGATCAGTGTGCTGCTCTCTACAGATAGCATTTCTAGGAAACAAGGGTGCTCTCTCTTATTACTTTTCTCTAGTGTGATGATGGAGAACACTGACCCCCATGTTTCCACATCAACATTTCCTAAACTGAGCTAATGCCATCTTTCAATTTAGTTTGGTATTTATTCTCTGCTTATTGTGTATTGTATACTGTCTTATCTGTGACCACCTGATATTGGATTGCACCTCTTTATGTCCTTTTACCTAAAATCTGACATTTCCCCCTAACTCCCCGTATGATTCTCAATCCTGAACTGCCTTCTCAGGGCCTAGACGTGCCCATCACCCAGGCACTTGGGCTAAATTATATAGCAAGCCAGCCTAAATATTCTAAAGGTTCCTGATCCTGGCTGCCGGGAGCTAAGCAGGTTAAGCTCTGGTTAGTACCTGGATGGGAGACCATCAATCAATACCAGGTGCCGTAGGCTGTATTTCAGAGGAAGGAATTGGCAAAACCACTGCTATGTATTCCTTGCCTAAGAAAACCCTATGAGATTCATGGGGTTGCCATAAGTTAATAGGCAACCTGAAGGTATGCACACGGACACAGACATACACAACTATGTATAGCAAGCACTATATGTGTATGTGCCTTTAAGCATTAGGGCTACCTTATATATAGCTGCTGACTTAATGCTTGTACCCTCCATAACATATTAGGCTTATCAATTCTCCAACAAAAATAAATTAAAAATCTATAGATGATGTTTGACACCTGGGGACCACTAATGCTATAAGAAGGCAGCCTGCTGCTTCTGAGTTACAAGAATGGAGTTGAATCAGAGATGCAGCCCAAGAGATAGGTCAGGAGCCAATGTGACATTGTAGTCAATCAGAAGTTGGAAGCATTCTCTATTTTACGAGCCACTGCTGTCTCCTTTGTGGCATATGAAGCCATCTTCTGACTGAAAAAAAAGAAGGCTTTATGTACAAGATACCCATGGTAGAACCAGTGGTTTCCAAAAGGCTTTTCTCCTACTACTGCATATAAAAGCAAACACTGGGCAACCTTGAACTGCTATTGGCTTGAGAGCCTTCCCTTCTTTCTGGCCCTTCCCGGCTTGGCAAACCCTTGGAAGAGAGAAAAGACTATATTATAAAATAATACTATAGCAGCAGTTGCAGGGGAATGGTAGCACACACTCTGTACATGCAGACACACTCACTGTGTCTAAATCACAAGATGTGCAATTAAAATCTGTGGTAGGAACATGTGGCAGTCCAGATGCTGTCAGACTACAACTCCCATCAGCCTCAGCCAGCACAGCTTATGGTGAGTAATTACAGAAATAACAGTCCAACAACATCTGGAGGTCCACATGTCCTTTATCCCTAAGTTAATGAATCTTAAATAACTGGGTTTGGAAAGACCACTGCCCTCAGATGGCCTCAAAACCTGCTGGCAGAGTACAATACTATGCTCAGTGCTCTGACTCATGTATGACGCAAATCATTGGTCAATGTGGTAATGGCTCCCTTTTGGGTGGCTGCCAAGATGTGACCATCTAAAAGGCTGTTCAGCAGCCTAAGTTTCCTTCAAGGTATCTTGGTATGACTTCAGCATGATGACTATAACTGAAAATGTCTGGTGGGAGAAGAGGATTTTACATTTGCTGATGTTATGAAGGAAAGATTGGATAAATTGTATTGTAAAAGGTCATGAAAATATGATCAGTCAGCTATAACTTTTAAGGTAAGTCTGGATTGCTTTGAGTCTCTAGTGGAGACAATGTTTTGTCAGTAGTCTATGTGCCTATCCCATGCACATAGTAAAAATACAACTGAACAATGAGGCACTATAAGGTACCTTTGATAAAGCTATCAGAATACAACATGATATACATTATTTCTAAATTCCAAGTGCACTCCCTAACTGCCCAGAACATAGTGTTCCTATTAGAGTGTCCTGGGCTCAAGAAAATATTATCTATATACAAAAGATGAACAGTGATGCAAACTGGATTTGTATGGTCATGGAAGGATACATGATGGGAGCCAGTGTGTAGTGGTTTGAATGTTGGACTAAGACTTTGGAGAACAAGGTCTGATTCCCTATGCAGCCATTAAACTCACTGAACCTTGGACAAGTAACATGCTCTCTGAACAAATCAGTTGCCATAAGTCAGAAACAACTTGAAGGCACACAACAACAAAAACAACAACAACAGAACATACTGGAAATAATTATGGATCTGCATGGGCCCTATAACCTGCAAGGCATATTTGCACTATTTCTGCTGTAACCACTACAGATATGTATTTTAACATTACAAGCTAGAGAATTAGGGAGGTCAAAAATATTAAGTTTGAATTTCCCTCACAAGGCAGTTAACCTTGGATTTACTGATGCAAGTTCCACTTATGTCAAGTTTTCACATTTACATAACCAAAATATTCATAAAGTTCAGGCAAATTTGTGAAAAACAAATGCTGGTTGTTGAAGAACTTACTACAGTCGCCCCTCTGTTCTCACGGACTTCATGTCCGCGGTTTTACATATTCATGGAGGGGCGACCTCCGTTTCAATCGATGGGGTACGCACCCCACTCAAGCCTATTAGGGCTTCAATATTCACTAATCTCCATTTTCGCGGGGGAGATCAGAATGGATCCCCTGTGAAAATGGAGGGCCCACTGCATAAGCTACATCCAAGAAGTGGAATGACTTGGAAGTCTGCAGCTAAACAGAAACAAACATTGCAAACTTCACTGGAAATGGAGTATGTATGTAAATAACAGTATGTAAATAACAGCAGGCATTTGTTCCAGTTTTGAAGTTTTATTCTTTTGTCAGGTATTGGTATGTGCCTTAAAGGCCATGTATACAGCTGCTTTTGGTATTTTACAGTGAGTATACATATATCCCTTAACATGTTATCACATTTGATCCCCAGGGAGCTCTCCTTATAAGCTGAATAGAATTATGTATCCCATTTGTACATGGTCCAGAAAAGACAGTCTTACAACAAACTGTTAAAATCTTAAGAAAACAAAAACATAAATCATGCATGCTGCAGGTAAGTTCTTTAAACATGGCACTCTTCCATCTTAGAACTACAAATTACTCAGAATGCCTATAAAATTGGATTAAACAACCTAAATACAGTGTTTCTATATTCTTCAAGCAATTTCTGAAGTACAGATACAGCTGGCATATTTGGATTAACAGTTCTTCATGCTAACCTCATGGCAGATGTACTGAAACATTAACTGCTTTAAATCACTGCAGTGAATATAAATGTAACTTTCTCCTTGAACCTCATACATGTTAAAAATTAAAGTGTTAATAGTAAGCCATGTATAAAACATGCAAAAGCTACTATAAAATACTTAAATAAAACCAAATGTGCAGGGTGTTCCATAAAAATATACCCCATGTTGTAAAACCAAGCACTTCAAATAACTTAAAAACCTTCTTATAGGTGCCAAGGTTTCCAGTTTCATTTGCAACACAAAAAGGGCACTGCTCATAGAGCAAACAGCTAACAACAAAAAGCTATTTGACCACTGCACAAATAAAGTGAAACCTCAATAAAGACTGAATCATAAGGAACAAAAGCCATGAAATGTCTATATTACAGAAGTGCTTTCCATAACAAAATTATATAGAAAAATAGACTTATGATGGTAAATTAACATTTACCCTTTCCTTCAGCTTCAGATGCATTCACTGCCAGTCAGATTTTGTCCCATTTTTGACATATTTAAAACAGCCCTCTCTTCTTATTGAAAGGTATTAAAAACAGCCAAGAAGATTTATCAATTTCCCACGATATTAAACCACTACAGGTTGCCGACAGATTGGGCAAGTGGAATTTTCAGAAAGCCAGCGATCAATACAATGAAAGTGAAACTCATGCATACAGGGCAACTGCCTTAGCTTATTTCCAATAACGTATTCATTAATACACACACTACATGTCTTACTTGTTTCAGCCTCTTCTAGACTGACATCCCCATAATTCCGGGTAGACAGACTATCAATTTGCTCTTTGGTTAATCCCCTCAAGTGACCATTTGTACCTTCTTGTAACAAAAGATAGGGCACAAGGCGAAGGATGGGAAGTGTTCCATTATCAACAAAACTGTTTGCATCTTGAAACTGTCTGCTGCCTTGTGTTTCATTACCTTGGCTGTAGTGTTGTGCAACATCCATTTCCCCATCCCATTCTCTGCTACCTTGTTCATCAGGTCTGCTCCTATGTGAAGTCCCAGTGAATTCATTAATACTGTTTGCAGTATGCATGCTAGACAGCTGTGACTGCGCATTTAATGAATTCTGACTACTCCTTTGAGTATCAGAATTTGATTCTGTGTCTATTAAAGAGCTTAGCTCTCCAAACCCTGTCATAATTTGTCTTAGAATTGATCTAAGAGCTGTGGCTGAAGATTCCCCAAGTCCAGTTTCTGAAATCCTACGAAGAGGTATCCGTAAGGTGCTAACATATGTTCGTATACCTGCATGTTCAGATCGTGAAACAGTCCGATGAAACCCCCCTCCATCACTTTCAAAAGTAACCAAGTTGTCTGTTGCACCTGCCCTTGAGCGGGTTCTAGCAGCAATACTGTCTTGATTTCTATTTTCCCCAGCACGAATCCTTCTCACCTGAAGGTCTAGTGTAATAGTAGGATGCCGTCTAGGTTCAGTAGTGGTTCCAGCAGATTCATCATCTTCCAGTGTTACACCCAATGATGGGGTCTGTTCCTCATCTTGCTCTGGAACAGACTGTACTACATCTGTCCCACTAGATTCTCTATGGATCTGCTGTACATTCCTGTGTGTCATACCTTCCAAGAGAGACTGGAACTGACTAGTAAAAGTTGACCGTAGTCTTAAAACATCTGGCCTTTGCCTTGTAGCCCTCTGAGTTCTATCCTGAGTTCTCCCTCTGCGAAACCTCACTGATGTAACTCGCCGTGTTCTTCTTTGTCTGATAATATTGTGCTCATTGTCATCTAAAAAGGTGCGGTGTCCTACAAAGCTTGCTGAGTTTCTGTTTCTGCTTCTGAGTCTGCCTGAGAAGAGTTGCGATGTTTCTGCAGTATTTCGAGTTGCTGAACTGTTAACACTTCCAAGTCTTGATGATGCAAAAGTACTGGCAGCAGCAGCAGCAGCAGCAGCAGCAGCAGCAGCTCTCAGTGTCTGGCTCCTGGTTCGGCTGGCCACTGGGCTATCTGGTATTAGAGATCTATTTACAATATGTGCTCTGTTACTATCATCATGTAAGAAGCCACTGAATTCTTCACCAGCAGCATCATCACTGTTATGTTCATGATTTATATTTATTTCAAGACTAAACCGGAATTCGCCATTATTTGGGTTTGCCTGGCTTACGGCCCTCCAAGTCTGGTTTCCACTCTGTCCGCTACGGGTAGAATTTCCTGTATGATGGAATCTGTTCAGCCACTCTAGCAGAGAATCGCTGGTTGAATTTTCCCCAAGAGTCTGTGAATCTGAAAGCATTCAAAATCACACACACAAAATATATTTTATCAGGATAGACAATAAAACACCTTACAACAACCAATGCTGCCCCTGTAACTATACTGAATTTGAATCTCTTATATTATATTCTTTCATTACAGTTACTATCAAGGGGCAAGGAAAGACCTAATATTCCCAAATATTCAGCTTTTCCCAGGGCTCTCTGCTGAATCCCTTTTAACCATTTTGCTCAAAGTATCCAACAGAATGTTTACAGAGCATGTAGCTAGGTTTTTAAATTTGGCAATTTTTGCTAGATCATCAATATTAACTATAGTCAATGCATAACTGATTTTTTAGCTGCTTTAATACTTATTTTTCCTGTGTACTGTGTGATTTTCTATCAAATATGTATTTTAATCTGAGGATTTTATGGTCTATTGATTGCAAATAAAGACAATCAGTATCATGGTTTTACTTGGACAAAACAGCTACCTGTAACTGTTAACCTCCCAAACTGAAAATTTCAAGCCACTAGCCTCAATCATCACAAGATTGCAGTTACAGTTCTTATTCTGCCACACCTGAGGCTGTACAAATGCTATCAGACAGAAATCTAAAGAACCAACCTCCTAATAAAAGAATGATGCAATGTTGAAAGCAGCAAATATGTATTGCTGTTCATGAAGGTGAAATCTAACCTGAAGCACTGATCTTCCCCAACATCATTATTTCTTGACTGCCCAACAACTACATATAATTTCTATATTTATTCTTCATGACAAAAACCAATACCCACCAGTCAATGTAAAATAGAAAAGTTCTATTTTCTACTTCAGACACAGAAAAACTGTATGAAGGATAACTGAGAAGAGGGAAAAGTAGTACCTGGGCCAGCATCAAAAGCAAGGAGTCAATGAATCATGGACATTAATTGGAGGGAAAGGGTGGCATCTAACATGTTTTAAGTCCAACATATTTCAAATCTAAATCTCCCCAGGAACAACCTTGTGATTTCGATTACTGCCTTATTAGAATAACTTTATAACTCAATAGAGTGTAAAAGCTACAACAGGGAATCTAAAGGAGTGCTCCAAAGACAAATTCAATTCAAAATGTGTTTTATGTATTGTGTTTGTATATTCAAGTTCCAGCAAGTTTTTTTTTAAGTTAACACTCTTCACCAAACTCTCTGACAATTGTTACACAAGAAAATGCCAAAAATCCTTATCAAAATCCACCTGTATTCTTCTTAACTCCTGTATTGTAATTCTATACTGTTCTAATATTCTTTTTCCTTTTATTTCCTTCCTTTGGCCATGTTTGTTAATTCTTAACAAAATCTAACAAAATTTTACTAAAATATGTGCACAAATACATCTTCACGAAGTTCTATCAAGCAACTGCTTTATTAGGATAACTTACATCCAACTGTGTCTCCTTCCCATTCTCTATTTTCTGGGTCAGGCTGGGATGCCAAATGCTCCTTTGCACCTTGCAAGCGTTGCTGCAGCTCTTCTGCTGTTATTTCTCCTAAAACAGTTTACATAGTATTGTCAAATTTATTCAGTGTTTTAATACAAAGAAGCAAAAAGAACAGTTCTTACCAAGAAAAAAGGATTTTAAAGAAATAATAAAAGAAACCTAGGAGGAACTCTGAAGTATCAAGAATGCAGCAAATCCTCAAATAAGACAACTAGCAAATCTGTTTTTAAAATGGTAATATAAATAAAACTAAATTTACTATACATTTTCCAAATACATAAAAAGTTATGTTTTTTCTAACGATTGCCTCATCTATTATCCACATTTTGTATAGAAAATGGTATGTAAAGCGGTGGATAATAACACTAAGTATTGATAACATTATATCAATAGGTAAAAGAATTCCCTGTTGACAAGATTGTTGAGTTGTGTCCAACCATAAGGGGTGGTGCTCATCTCAGTTACTAAGTGGAAGAGCCAGCATTGTCAGAGACTACTCTGTGATCATGGGGCCAGCACGATTGCACAGAATGCTGTTTACCTTCTTACTGAAGTGGTACCTATTTATCTACTTGCATTTGCATGCTTTCGAACTGCTAGGTTGACAGAAGCTGGGACTAGTGATGGGAACTCACTCTGTCACGCGGCACTTGGGCCTTGAACTGCCAACCTGCTGATCTTGCAATCAACAGTCAGCGTCTTAACCACTTGAGCCCTCCCTCCATTAGCATCCAATGTCATCTGGGGGAGAGACACTAGGCCCAGCACCATCGGGCCTGGAATAATAAGAAGAGCCCTCCCTCCATTACCATCCAATGTCATCTGGGGGAGAGACACTAGGCCCAGCACCATCAGGCCTAGAATAAGAAGAACCCTTACTTCTTAAAGGAGGAGTGGTATTCGGGATTTTATGTTCTGTTTAATATATCTGTATGGAAATTGTAGTAAGCCGCCCCGATTGCTCTGCAGAGGGGCGGGATATAAATAATAATAATAATTATTATTATTATTATTATTATTATTATTATTATTATTATTATTGAGCCACCTTAATATCAATAGCAATACTAGAACTATATAAAGTTTAATTCAGAACTATATTAGATTTTTAAGTACCACAGCCAAGTCTTACCTGGAGTCCCAAGAAGATTGCGATCTCTCATTAATCTGTAGTCTTCATCACTTAGCTCATTAATGAATTGGTAATAGGCTTCTTCTCTATTAAGACGTTCCTGCTGCCAGTGTCTCTCACCATCACCACTGTGGCTTTGGGATACCGTCTGTCCCCCACCTGCCCCTGAGCAAGACCTAGAACAGTCCATTCTAGGAAGATCAAACTGATAAAATGTGAAAAGAAAAATCAAAGAAATGACATGGATTAAATGTGCCAACAGCTATCCACCTGGTTTAGCTCTTATTTGGGCTCAAGATCTAATCAAGATCAAGATTGTACTGCTAATTCCTTTCTACCAGCAAGGCTAAGGCTGTAACTCATGATACAGTGGCCTTGACATATTTCCTTTATAAGCCCCACTAAACAAAATGTAACTTAGTTGTATACAGAGTTGGGCAGTAAGGTTTGGCTTTACCTTAGAGGCAATGCAGACGGACCCTTTGGGGTGGCTCTGGGCTGTCCCTTGGAGTGGCGGATTGGGGCTGCGGCAACCACACACTGCTGCCCCGATCCTTCTTTTTGCTGCCCCCAAAAAGAGTGGCAAAAAGCCATTCTTTTTTAGGGCGGCAAAAGGCTACCCTTTGTGCTCATGCTATGCTAAGAGTGCACCCTGACACCGCAAACTGTGCGGACGGGCACGCAGCATCAGGTGGAGTCGGGGCGGTCGGTGTGTGGGTGCCCTGCCCCAACTTCACCCCCTTTTGGCCAGTCTGCATCAGCCCTTAGATTCTAGCGTTAGACATCAAGATGCATATTTTCAAGTTGCAGTTTACAATATCCAAGGTAATAATACTGAAGCTACTATGCTACTAGTATTTATAGTATAATTGTGCATGGCATAGCAGTACATTAAGTCTATGAAAAGTTCATTTCAGTCTATATCTCTTATAATGACAATTGTTCTGTGTCTTAAGTCATTTATGATTTATGGTGACCATAAGGCACAGGGTTTTCTTGGTAGAGTTTCTTTAGAGGCTGTTTGCCCTTGCCTTCCTCTGAGGCTGAGAGAGTGTGACTTGCCCAAGATCACCCAGTGGGTTTCTATGGCTGAGCAGAGATTCAAACCCTAGTTTATCAGTGTCTCAGTCCAACACTCAAACCACTACAACACACTGGCTGATTGTTGTCAAATGCAGGTTGTCCAGACTGCTGTACTCCCAAGAGAAGACTGAAATGATTGAATGAGCTGAAGCTTATTTCTAAATGCCCTTTCTACAGATGTGTAGAGTGGGTTTACAAAACACATGTGCACCTATCAATGGTAAGCATTCTGCACTAAGCAGATACTGTGACCACCACGCCCAGAGGAGTTAAAACACTCGGTTTAGACTACAGAACACAATACCAAAGGAAAGAAAGAAATCACCAGTTCTTCAAAGTACTACTCACTTTGATATGATTAATGTTCAGGTACCAATAGCCAAAGTAGTAGCTTGGAAGTTGTTATGAATGAAGTTATCTGTGCTAATAGGCAAAACAAAACAAAAATGTTTTCACACGATTTTTTTACCATAAACCCTTTTAGGAGAAAACATCAAGGATTTTAATCAGGTGTAATGTTGAAAATCTTCTTGGGGTCTGAACAGACTGCCAGAAATAATCCAGTTTAATACCACTTTAACTACCCTGGCTCAGTGTTAGGGAATCATGGGAACTGTAGTTTATTGTGGCTCCAGAGCTCACTGACAGAGAAGGCTCAATGTCTCAGAAAAAAAAAATACAATTCCTATGATTCCCTAGCATTGAGCCAGGACAGTTAAAGTGGTCTCAAGCTGGAATACAGTGGTACCTCGATATACGAGTGCCCTAATATACGAGTGTTTTGAGATACGAGCCGCCGAGCGAGCGATATTTTGCTTTGAGATGAGAGCAAGATTTGAGATACGAGGAATCGCACACTACACTGCTGCACACAACCCCAACATGCGGAGAGTTCTGGAAGGACCACTTTAACATCGTGATATGTCTAAGAATTATTGATCAGGCCTGGCTGGGTGTTACAACGAGGACCTTAACCTCTGCATGGAAGAAGCTGTGGCCTGAGGCTGTAGCTGAAAGGGCCTTTGAAGGATTGGAACCCGAAGTGTCAGTGGTAGAGGAGATTGTTTCTCTGGGAAAATCCATGGGTCTAGAGGTGGATGAGAGAGATGTGAACGAACTCGTCGAGGAACAGTCTCAGGAGCTGACAACCGAGGAGTTACACGATCTACATTCGCAGCAGCATACGGTGGTTCAACGAAAAATTAGTTTTGAAGAGGAGCCAGAGATGGAGGAGGTTATCTCTACAAGAGATATAAAGGAGATCTTGGGAATGTGGGAGAAAGTTATAGAGTTCGTGGATAAAAATCACCCCGAAAAAGTTGCAACTGGTCGTGCATCGGAGTTGTTCAACGAAACTTGCCTAGCTCATTTCCGCAATATCCTGAAAGGGAGGAAGAAACAAACCTCCTTGGACAGTTTTTTTAAACGATCTGCAGGTGAAAATGAGCAAAGCGTGACGAAAAAAGTGAAGACCAGTGACGAAAATTAAGCACTTCCGTAAACACTTCACTTTTTCTTTTATTATGTTTTTATAGAATACTGTATGTATTTGTTATTTATAAATAAATGTTTCTTCTTGTAAATATATTTTTCTTATTCAAAAACACTTAACAAAAACAACTGAGGTGGTGTTTTGGGAGCTGGAACGAATTAATGGCATTTCAATTAATTTCAATGGGGAAAATTGCTTTGCGATACGAGCAATTTGACATACGAGCAAGGTTACGGAACGAATTAAACTCGTATGTCGAGGTACCACTGTATTTCTGGCAGTCTGTTCATGCCCTTACACACTTTAGATATCTTCAGTGCTTCTTGAATAGGCAGGCTGGAGTTGGATTTTACATAAATCCTATGTGAGAATGCAGAATTAGCATGGTGATAAACTGCAAAGTGATGGTCCCCAACCCTGGTCCGCGGCCTGGTATTGGTCCGCAGAACAAATGGTACCGGGCCGCCCTGCTACTGCGTCTTCTGTGCAGCAGTGGCGGCGGGTCCTGTGACTGGTCCACGGCAATAAAAAGGTTGGGGACCACTGATCTGGAGCATTTGTTCTTGTAACTCTATGCAGCCATTTTCTCCCTCAAAACGTCTATGGGGCCTCCTTTCTCCAGGCCTATTTCTTTAACTAGACAAAGCTCCAAAACACACAGCAGAAATAATCCAGTTTGAGACCACTTTAACTGCTCTGGCTCAATGCTAAGGAATTTTGGGAACTGTAGTTTTGTGAGACATTTAGCCTTCTCTGTCAGAAAGCTCTGGTGCCACAATAAACTACAATTCTCAGGATTCCATAGCACTGAGCCAAGGCAGTTGAAACGGCCTCAAAATGGATTATTTCTGCAGTGTGTTTTGGACCTAAAAGAAAGATCAACAACTGCATCTGACAGATGGGCTGCAGTTCACAAAACCTTACTCTAAAAGAAACTTGGAAGTTTTTAAAGTGCCACAAGACTCCTGTTTTTGGGTGTGTTTTTTCCCCCCTGTAATGAATTGATAAATGTGGAAATTTCAACAGGTGAACATTTTCAAAGGAAGAAAATGCAAGGATAGCAGATAGATTGGTAAAGTTGCTGTCTCTCCCCCTCTCCAAGCTTTAGGGTAAGGAACCCTGCTGTTAGAAGGTGCATCTACACCAGGGGTAGGCAACCTTTCCCCTTTAAGGGCCGAGGGACTTCAGCTCCCAGAAGCCTCAGCCATGTTGGCCAATAGTCCCATGTTGGCCAATAGCTCCTGGGATTCTGGGAGCTGAAGTCCCTCGGCCCTTAAAGGGGAAAGGTTGCCTACCCCTGATCTACACTGTAGAAATAAAGCAGTTTTAAAGTGCTGAAGTTTCATACTATGGAATCCTGGGAAGTTGAGTTTTACAAAGTCTTTAGCCTTCTCTGGAACAGAGTGCTGGTGCCTCGCAAAACTAAAAACCCCAGAAGCCATCACAGTTAAAATGGTGTTAAACTGCAGTGCAGATAAATGATCCCCAAACTTTAGTCCTCCAGATGTTTTAGACTGCAGCTTCCAGAATTCTTGACTGTTGGCCAAGCTTGTCTGAGGTTCTGCAAGTTGGTCCAAAACACCTGGAGAACCAGTTTGGGAATCACTGAGATGCAGCCAAAGAGAGAGAGAGAGAGAGAGAGATGGGGAGATCAAAAGAAAGGATCTGGGTAGCTTTTAAAGATCTCTTTAACACTCACAACCACACACATCAATAAATATTACAGCCACATCTTCTGCACAATTGCACCCATTGTTTTATGACCTATCCTACAGGTGATGACTGACCAGACATCCTCCTTTATCATGAATTGTCTTACATTATGTCCAGGAGGAATTTCAAAATGTCCTCCATTTTGAGCATGACTAAGAAGCATGAGGAAAGCCAGCGTGGTGTAGTGGTTTGAGCACTGGCCTATGACTCTGGAGACCAGGGTTTGAATCCTGGCTCAGCCATGTAAACTCACCAGTGACCTTGGGCAAGTCACACTGTCTCAGTCTCAGAGGATGGCAATGGCAAACCCCCTCTGAAGAAACTTGTCAAGAAAACCCTATGACAGGTTCTCCACCTTAGGGTTCCCATAAGTGAGAAACAACTCGAAGGCAAACAACAGCATCAAAACAAAAGCAAGAATTTACATTTCTATGAGTGTTTTTAGCTTTTCTTTGGTCATGTCCTACATTTTTCATATGTGGAAAGATCTTGGAACACCTTTGTGAGTCATTGAAAGAAAGAGGTTGGCAGCATGAGCTTTCACAGACTTAAGTCTACTTCCACCAAATGCATCTAAGGAAGTAGACTTAAGTCTACGAAAGCTCATGCTGCCAATCTCTTTCTTTCAGTGAGTCACAAAGTGCTACAATATCTCTCTACATATTTATTTTACAGACTAACACAGCTATAACTTTGAATTCTACATTTTTCTTGGACATCTTACCTAGTTTGCAATGCCTTGTACTCCTTTACGGTGGGGACACTTGGGTCACTCTGTCCTGGGGCAATCCTAATTCAGATGTGGATTTTCCCCCACTCCCGCTAGAGAAGACAAAGACTCCACAACTACACATTTTAGTCTGAAACACAAAATTGCAAGAAAATGGGTGTGTGTAAGTTTTAGGACACCTCACAAAGTAGCCAGGGTGACCAGATGTCCTAATTGCAAAGAAGGACAAGCCACTAGAAATGACAATTCCCAGAATTCCATAGCATTAAACTGTGGCAGTTAAAAATTGTGTCAAACCAGATTATTTCTGCAGTGCAGACACAGCCCAAGTCCAGATTTACTAAAGGGGGACAAAATGTATGATATTCAAGAAAAATATAGGAGATTCCCAAATAAAAGTTAGAAACACTCATAGAAAAGTACATTCACACTTCTTAGCCATGCTAAGAATGGAGGACACTTTGGAATTCCTCTGGACAGAAAGGTTGAAATGTTCCACAGGTCCTGGAAAAACAGGCCGTCTATTCACCTTGGTTTTTTTATACAAGATCAAGGTGACCAAATGTTATCCTTACCCTATTTCTATAACTAGTCCAAAACACTGCAGAAATAACCCAGTTTGAAACCACTAACTCCTCTGGCTCGATGCTACAGAATTCTGAAAGCTGTAGTTTTGTGAGACATTTAGCCTTCTATCAGAAAGAGCTCTGATGCCACAATAAACTACGGGGGGTTGCAGACTGCCAGAAATAGTGTGAATTGAATCCACTTTTAGGGTTAGGGTTAGGGAATCATAGGAACTGTATTTTATTGTGGCACCAGATCTCTCTGACAGAGAAGGCCCAATGTCTCAGGAAAAAAAAATTCCCATGATTCCCTAGCACTAACCCTAACTCTAGAAGTGGACTCAATTTGCACTATTTCTGGCAGTTTGCAACCCCCCTACAAGTTCCCAGGATTCCCTAGCACAGAGCCAGGGCTGTCAAAGCAGTCACAAACTGGATTATTTTTGCAGTGTCTTTTGGACCCAGATGTCATCCTAACCGCAAAGGAAGGCAAGGCACTGCAAAATGTAGGACTTTCAAGAAAAATGGAAGGCATTTCCAAATAACAACTAAAAACGCTTCTAGAAACATCAATTCATGCTTCTTAGGTCCAAAACACACTGCAGAAATAACAATCCAGTTTGAGACCACTTCAACTGCCCTAGCTCAGTGGTGGCGAATTCTAGGAACTGTTGTACAGTGAGACATTAGCCTTCTAGAGACGTCTGGTGCCACAATAAACTACAATTTCCAGGATTCCCTAGCACTGAGTCAGGGCAGTTAAAGCAGTCTCAAACTGGATTATTTCTGCAGTGTTTTGGACCATAGTCTAGAAGAGAGTTATAGCTCAACCCAGGCATATTAGATACAAATCCTATTCAGTTCAATGGGATTTACTGTCTGGTAAATGTGAAGTCGAAAGGCTTTCAAGGCCAGCATCCATACGTGTTTGCGGGTTTTTTGGGCTGTGAGGCCATGTTCTTGAAGAATGTATCCCTGACGTTTCATCTGCATCTATAATGATTTCTCTGAAGATGCCAGCCACAGATGCAGGCAAAACATCAGGAACACATTCTTCTAGAACACGGCCTCACAACCCGAAAAACCCACAAAAGTTTATGTCTGGTAAATATTTACATGATTGCAGCTTTAAAATGGATTCTACTTAAAGCTCAGGTCATCACTGCAGAAATAATAATCCAGTTTGAGACTGCTTTAATTTGCCCTGGCTCAGTGCTAGGGAATTCTGGGAACTGTAGTAGTGAGACATTAGCCTTCTCTGTCAGAAAGCTCTGGTGCCACAATAAACTAGAATTCCCAGGATTCCCTATCACTAAGCCAGGGCAGTTAAGCCATGGCAGTTAAAGCGGCCTCAAACTGGATGATTTCTGCAATGTGTTTTGGACCATAGTCTAGAAAAGAGTTATAGTTCAAACAAGGCATATTAGATGCAAATTCTATTCAGTTCAATGGGATTTACTTTCTGGTTTACAAGATTTCAACCTTAAAATAGATTCTACTTAAAACTCAGGTCATCTTTGATCCAAAACACACTGCAGATAATCCTGTAGTTCTGTGAGACATTGAGCCTTCTCTGTCAGGGAGAGCGCTCAGGTGCCACAACAAACTACAATTCCTAGGGTAGAATTCAAAAATATAGCTGTGTTAGTCTGTAGGATCAGTATGTATAAAATCTTGTAGCACCTTTGAGACTAACTGAAAGAAATAAATTGGCAGCATCAGCTTTCATAGGCTTTAGTCTACTTCCTCAGATGCATTTTCCTAGGGTTCCCTAGCATTGAGCCAGGGCAGTTAAAGCAACCTCAAAACTGGATCATTTCTGCAGTGCTCTTTTGGACCTTATTATAAGGAGATTACCGCACTACGCTCTTAAAACGCTTCTAATCCACTTTAACGCTGGCCGCCTCCTGTTATATTCTGGGACTTGTAGTTTAGGAAGGGGCGTTTGGAATATTCAGCCAGAGCTCTTAGGCCTCACTGAACTACAATTCCCCAAAAGGCAACAGGAGGCAGTCAGAGCAGTTAAAGTGGATTAGCAGCGTTTTAAGAGGGCAGTGCAATAATCAGCTTGCAAGTCACGCTCAAAATGGAGGGCACTTTGGCATCTCTCCTGGAGAAGAGGCTAGAATGGAGGACGCGTCCTGGGAAAGGAGGACGCATGGTCACCATAGTAAGAGGGGTTGTGCGAGAAGCCCTTCCCAAGGGCCCTGGGGCCGTCTCTCCCTCACCAGGCCTCCTTCTCCTCCTTTTCCTCGTCGGCCCTTGGTTACCTGGCCAGAGGCGCCGACCTCCTCCTCCTCCTCCCTCCGCTTCAGCCCACATTGGAATCTTCGCGGAGGGCGGGAGAGAGCGAGTGACTGACGCGACTCCCAGCCACTCCTAGGACGGAACGGCGGAGGGCAGCCAATCAGAGCCCTCCACACTTGACTAGAGAATAATAGGCCGGAGCAGGTGCGCGTAGGGAGAGCTGGCGGTTGCTGGGAAACGGCCGTTACACGAAGGCCTCGTCCTCCTCCTGAGTGACAGACGTTAAAGTTCCCCCTGAGAGGTGGGTTTGTGGGACACGAGGCGCCTTTCCTCGCTTTCCACCGCGGCGACGGCCAGTCGGTCGGCAAGGAAACTAACCGCCCCCCTCAACGACTCTCCGATCGGACGCTGAGGTGGTGCAACAGCAATCATCAGCCGACGGGTTCCGGTGCTCCGGCTCTCAGTTCCGCCTCGGAATACGCATGCGCATTGCGAGGAGGCGTCTCTGTAGGGCAGTGGTCCCCAAATGGTGCCCTTTTGGACTTCAGCTCCCAGAAGCCTCAGCCATGTTGGCCAATGGTCTGGGATTCTGGGAGCTGAAGTCCAAAATCCCTTAAAGGACCCAGTTTGAGGACCATTGCTGTAGGCGGAGGAATGGTTCGCCAAGGCTGCATACGCACTGCAGAAGTAATCCAGTTTGGTACCGCTTTAAGTGCCATGGCCTGGGTGACCACAGGTCCTCCTTTTTTATCCCCCCCCCCGGAAGAAATAGAAATAGTAAAATAGAAATATTAAAATAGAAATAGAAATACCGGTAGTAAAATCAAAATAGTAAAAGAGTTCCCAATGTTTGGGATCAAACATTGATAGAAATGGGTACTGCAGTGAGGAAATCAGAAGAAGACCAAGAATGGGAAGGGTGGCTATGAAAGAACTAGAAAAGATCCTAAAATGCAAAGATATACAACTAAGCACAAAAGTCAAAATCATACAAGCCATTGTATTCCCTATTACCATGTATGGATGTGAGAGCTGGACAGTTAAGGAAGAAGATAGGAAGAAAATCAATTCATTTGAGATACTGTGGTGCTGGAGAAGAGTGCTGAGGATCCCATGGACAGCCAAAAGGACAAACAAATGGGTCCTAGAGCAGATTAAATCGGAAACCTCCCTGGAAGCCAAGATGACCAAACTGAGGCTGTCGTACTTCGGACACATCATGAGAAGAGGGGACTCTTTGGAAAAAAATAATGCTGGGGAAGGTGGAGAGAAGTAGGAAGAGAGGAAGGCCACATGCCAGATGGATGGACTCTATTAAGGAGGTTGCAGGAGGAATTAACCAGAGCAGTGGAGGACAGAGGGTCTTGGAGATGTCTCATCCATAGGGTCGCCATGGGTTGAGGTTGACTCAGAGGGCAACAACAACAAAGAGGCTACTCCCTTTCCCCACAAGCATTTCCCTCTTAAATCTGCAAATGTAAAAATGTATCGAGGGGGGGAATAAAATAAATAAAGACCACACTAAGGGTCTTGGAGATGTCTCATCTAAAGGGTCGCCATGAGTCGAGACTGACTCAAGGGCAGTTAACAACAACAAAGAGGCTACTCCCTTTCCCCCCAAGCATTTCCCCCTAAATCTGCAAATGTAAAAATGGGGGGGGGAGGGGATAAAATAAATAAAAACCACACTAACAGAATCAACAAGGTCTTGGAGATATCTCATCCATAGGGTTGCCATGAGTCGAGATCAACTTGAGGGCTGTTAACAACAACATCCCAAGGACCTGTCCTACATTTCAGCCTTTTCTGTCCAGGAGTTTGCTCAAACCAGTACTATTTATGTAATTTATTGCTTAGTCCAAAGACCATTGCAAACAAAACATCCAAGCTTTCGTACAGTTACGATTACAGGATCAACGTTAGCATGTTAAAATTAGAATTAAATAAATGAATAAAATACATATCTAAGTTTAAAATACATTTTCTGCCCAGGAGGGATTTCACAATGTCCTCCATTTTGAGCATGGCTAAGAATCCAAGAAGCATGGATTTATATTTATATGAGTACTTTTTATGGCTTTTTTTTTAACCATGTCTACATTTTCTTGAAGATCCTACATTTTTGTGCAGTGCCTTGTCTTCCTTTGTCACCCTTGTCATGGCTCAGTGGTATGGAATTCTGGGATTTGTAGTTTTGTGAGACATTTAGCCTATTTGAAAACACTGAAATTCTGTCCCATGCCACCAGCGGTCGTATCAGAATGCACAGGGAAGCCATTGAAATCCACAAACAACTGGACAATTTCAACAGGAAAGAAGAAACCCTGAAAGTAAACAAAGTTTGGCTGCCAGTCCTCAAAAACACTGAAGTCAGGACTCAGCAAATGCAAATGAACTTCACCCAGGGTCAGGGGGTTTCTTTGCAAACACTGGACCATTAAGTAAATAGATACTAATCCTCCTCACATATCATCCCACCCAGAGGCCTTGTCTCAACAGAACAATACACAGATTTACATGCTAATTTAATGCTAATTCCCATCAGACAATGAACCATTAAGTAAATAGACACTAATCCTCCTCACATATCCTCCCACTCAGAGGCCTTGCCTTAACAGAACAACACACAGATTTACATGCTAATCCTCTCAACCAAGGGTCACACAGTATATATACCTCACACACCTCCATGCCACCATTTTCTGAAGATGCCAGCCACAGATTCTGGCAAAACATCAGGAATACACTGAATACAGCCTCACAGCCCGAAAAACCCACAACAAACTATACATTTAGCCTTTTCTGTCAGACAGCTCTGGTGCCACAATAAACTAGAAATCCCAGGATTCCATAGCATGGAGCCATGGAAGTTAAAGCGGTGTCAAACTGCAATAATTCTAAGCCTAAATCAGTACTATCATCTCTGCCCAGAACAGGGATTTCTGGTAGGATTTTGGCTTGGACCTCCTTTGCAATTCCCTCTTGGGCTGCATCTGCACTGTAAAAATAATCCAGTTTGACACCGCTTTAACTGCCATGGCTCAAAGCTATGGAACTCTGGGAAATGTAGTTTTGGGAGACATTTAGCCTTCTCTGTCAGAGAGCTGTGGTGCCACAACAAAGGCACAGTTCCCAGAATTCCATAGCATTGAGTCATGGCAGTTATCAAACTGAATTATTTCTGCAGTGCAGATCAACGGGGAATATCCAAGGTGCCTCTTTAGTCAGAGTTGACAGTACTGATTTAGGCTTAGAACTATTGCAGTTCGATGACACTTTGATTGCCAGTCCTACAGAGTCCTGGGATTTGTAGTGTGTTGTGGCACTAGAGCTCTTGGACAGAGAAGGCTAAATATCTCATAAAACTACAGACCTGAGGATTCCATAACGCTGAACCATGGCAGTTAAAGCGGAGTGACAAACTGCACTATTTGTGCAGTGTAGATGCAGGCTTAGATGGACAATGACTCCAAATAAGCAGGCTTCCGATGTTCCTAAGGCAAATGTGATTGAATGTAGAATATGTAATTTCACTTGCTTTGCACAAAAGGAAATTTATTTGTGAAAGCTTAGCGCAGAGCCAAGTTGAGCTTAATGGCAGAGTATTAACTGCTTGCTACCTGAAGGGGAAGGACAATTATTTTGGATTACAGTTGCAGGATTTTGCTTGGGGAGAACAGTCTGAAAAGATATGACAGTGGCTAGAAAAAAGCAATATTCTATACATTGAGGTTCAGCACCTTCCCTGTCCCTGCCAGGAACTGTGTCCATAGGTTCATCTACACTGTAGGAATCATGCCATTTGACACCACTTTAACTGCCTTGGTTCCATCCTGCAGAATCCTGGGATGTGTAGTTTTGTGAGGCACCAGCACTCTTTGGGCAGAGACCTTGTAAAGCTACACATCCCAGGATTCCATAGGATGGAGCTACACCACTTAAAGTGGTGTCAAGCTGCATTATTGGTGCATTTGCACAAGTGGACACCATTCCTAGAGAGAAGCAGGGACAGGGGAAGTGCTGAATCTCAATGTGTTAAATATTGCTTTTTCCCCATGCCACATATCTTTACAGACTCCCCTTCCAAAACAAAATCCTTCATCTGAAGCCCGAACAATTGTCCCTTCCCTTCAGGTTGCAAGGAGTTAATGCTCTACCATCAAATTCAACTTGCTTTGGGCTCAGTTTTCACAAATATGTTTCTTTTTTGTGAAAAGCAAGTGGAATTACTCCTTCACAAAAAGTCATTCACTGATAGTGAATGAAACAGTGCTGGTGGTGCCATTGGGCCATATTTTTTTGTGGGGGAGAATGAGTTATTGGATCATTTGGATCCTATAATTATTTTAATTTTTTCCATATAGTGGCCCCATCAAGTGATGGGAGGATCGTCGAACCAGGCTTTTGGAGTCACTGGGCTGGATGGTTTATATTTTAATTTTGAATTATTGTTTTATATTGTTCTAATTTAATCCTGTTTTAAGGGGGGGACGGGGTCTGTTCATATTGTATGTTTCATGGTGAACTGTATGTTTTAACTGTAAGCCGCCCGGATTGGATTACCAATGGGCGGGATACAAATAAATTTTATTATTTATTATTATTATTATAGTCACATCAGATTTACCACAGCGTTACAGAGACTTGCAAACTGCAAGTATAACTGGATGCTTCTACTGCCCTTCGTTTGGAAAATTCATACAAATTGACGTAAGGGGGCAGCAGAGCTCAAATGTGGATCTGTTACAGTGACAGCATTAAATTTAGCTATTTAAACAGCAGGGTTCCAATCCATCAAAATAATTAAAAATTACAATGCAATTATGATAGTGTGTAATAATGAGATTGTTATAAAAACCATAATTATTTTGCTGTTTTTCCCATGTTAGCTGCTCTGCATGGCAGAAGTTCAATTTTTGGATGGCGGTGCAACATTTACTATGAGAATCTACGTACTCTTAGATTCAAAAGCAGAGTATTTTAAAGGGTATTTGTTGTTCTTTTTCTATGCCACATAGTTATTATTATTAGCAAATCAAATAGCCATCTTCCCTATCTAGTCCCTTTCACCTCATTTATCTACAGAAGTCTTAGACACACCAAATTTTGCACAGAATTACTTAGTAATTAACCAATGTGAAATATGGCCAGTTCACATGACTGCTAATTTAATCTTCATCCGTAATGACTTCTTTGTTTGTTCACCATTTCAAAAAACAGGCAATGAAAAGGGTTGCCTAAGGCTGCGTCCACACGGCAGAAATATTCCAGTTTGAGACCGCTTTAATTGCCCTGGCTCAATGCTAGGGAATTCTGGGAACTGTAGTTTTGTGAGACATTTAGCTTTCTCTGTCAGGGCTCTGGTGTCACAACAAACGACAAATCCCAGAATTCCATAGCACTGCGCAGTTAAAAGTGGTGTCAAATTGGATTGTTTCTGCAATGGAAATGCAGCCTAAGTGACCCTAAAAAAAGAAAGGGAATTCTTCAGAGATCTGTTATTATTAATATTCATGGCACAATATACAACACAAAACCAGACATCCCTACAAAAAGGCACACAATCTAATTTAAAAAAAAAATATGGAGGAGAAACACAGTAATACAAATCTAAATACAACTATTTATATCTCAACTGGAGTAAACCTATTAAAGCAGTGTGAACTTTGTAAATCCATCTTTGTGTAAATTTAACGTAGTCAACAGATCTAGTTTACCTAGAACCAACAGCTGGATTTAGGCCAGTAAGTTTTCTTTAAATAGACATGGATGTTATCACCTGCCACGGCTCCATGCTGTTTAATTCTGGGAACTGTAGTTTGTTTTGGCACTAGACTTCTCTGACAGAGAAAGCTAAACGTCTCACAAAAACGTTATAGTTTTTATGGATCCAGTGGGTTTTAGTTATGTTTTTAACTTTTGTATGTTTTTATGTAATTTTACAGTGTGTAGATATTTGAATTGTCTTGAATTTTACTGAGATTTTAAAATGTCTTGTCTGCGAGCTTTCTTGGGTCTCTCCAGGGAGAAAGGTGGTGGCATACAACAAATGAAATAAATAAATAAATAAATAAAACTACAATTCCCAGAACTCCATAGCATTGAGCCATGACAGTCAACCTGTGTTATCTCTGCAGTGCGGACACACTGTAAAAGACTTGAATACATACACCAATAAGTCAGTGTTAGAAAACAAGAGCAACAATAGAGGAAACCCTTGTTGGATGGATAGCATCATCTTGTTCAGAGGTGGGCAACAATATCTCTCTGTTTTTGGACCTCAGCTCCCAAATCCCATTTAATAGATTGGTCTTCAAGTCAATCTCTATCATGAGTCCAGGCTTCCCTCCCAACAAAGACCCTCTTTTCCTTCCTTCCCTCACATCCACAATATATTCCTATGGAGATGGATCTGCAGACACAAAACCCAAAACCTTTCCCTTCCTACAATCCTCATGACCATGATGATAATGATGATGATGATGATAATAATAATAATAATAATATGATTTATTTCTAGCCTGACTATTTCCAAAGGGAATCAAGGCTGGTTACAAGCATAAAAATAAAAGAATACAATAAGAAAACAATAATATAGAAGTTGCATAAAAAGCAAATACACGGGGGGGGGGTCTATTCTGGGAAGGCCTGTCGGAAGAGATCCATCTTAAGTGCCTTTTTAAAGGCTGTTAAGGTGGTGATGTGACGGATCTCCTCTGGCAGGTCATTCCATAACCTAGGGGCGGCAGTCGAGAAGGCCCTCTGGGTTACTGCAGCCAATCTAGATTTTTTTTAAACCACAGCAGATTTTTTCCAGGGGACCTTAGTGTGCAGGGTGGATTATGTGGAAGAAGGCGCTCCCACAGGTAGTCAGGACCTAAGCCATTTAGGGCTTTAAAGGTGATGACCAACACCTTGTACTGCGCCTGGAAACTGGTAGGCAGTCAATGAAGCAGTCTTAGAATATGTGTTATGCGGTCTCTTCTGGTTTTGCCTGAGACCAGTCTGGCTGCCATATTCTGTACCAACTGAAGTTTCCAAACTTGGCACGAGGGTAGCCCCATGTAGAGTGCATTGCAGAAGTTACCAGCGCGTGTACCACTGTTTCTAGGTCACCCGGTTCCAGGAAGGGTCGCAGCTGGCAAATCAGCCAAAGCTGATGACAGAGGCTCCTGACCGTCGTATCCACCTGAGTGGTCAGGTGAAGCGGCGAATTTAGGAGCGCCCCCAGACTGCAGACGGAGTCCTTCAGGGGAAATGTGACCCCATCCAGAACTGGCTGACATATCTCCATTCCTGGGTTGGGGGGGGGTCCCTATAGCAAGTAGCTCCGTCTTGTCTGGATTCAGTTTGAGTTTGTTTTCCTTCATCCAGTCCATTACTGCCCCAAGACAGTCATTCAGAGGAGAGATGCCATCCTTAGTCACTGCATCAGTCCGAGACATAGAGAAATATATTTAGGTGTCATCAGCGTATTGATAACCCCATGTCTCCAGATGATCTCACCCAGCGGCTTCAAATAAATGCTAAACAGCATGGGAGACAGGATGGTGACCTGGGGGACGCCAGATTTTAGCTCTCTTTTAGAAGAGCAACTGTCTCCCAGCATCACCATCTGGCATCTGCCTGAGAAGTAGGAACAGAACCACTGCAAAGCAGAGCCTCCAATTCCCAACTTCTGGAAGGATACCATGGTCGATGGTATCGAAGGCCGCTGAGAGGTCCAAGAGCACCAAAGGTGATGACAAGAGATCCTCCTTTTCCAGGATACATCCTCCATTTCAACCTTCTCTCCAGGAGAAATGTTGAAATGTCCTCCATTTTGAGCAGTACTGAAGCATGAATTTATATTAAGCATTTTTAGCTTTCGTTTTGGAATGGCCTTCATTTTTCCTGAATGTCCTACATTTTGTGGTGCCTCATCCTCCTTTGCAGTGAGAACATCTGCTCAGGGTGACCAGATGTCCTCCTTTCCCAGGACACACCCTCCGTTTCAACTTTATGTCCAGGAGGAATTCCAAAATGTCCTCCATTTTGAGCATGACTCAGAAGCATGAATTCATATTTCTAGGAGTGTTTTGAGCTTTTCTTTGGCCACACCCTCCATTTTTCTTGAATGTCCTTCATTTTGCAATGCCTTGTCCTCCTTTGCAGTGAGGATATCTTGCCACCCTGCTCATAGCCCCCAAACTCCAACTCCCATCGGTCACCAAAACCCTATCCAGGAAGGCCCTTAGGAACTACAACATCCTCAAAACATATCCAAGGGTAACCATGTTGGCCATATAGCAAAGTACATACTGCATCATCCAACATCCACAAAACCCCTCCATCCATACCATCTGAACCAAGAACAACAAAATGTAGACCTATCACTAACATCTCCAATTTTTCCTCCCTCCTGTATGATTTTAAACACTTTTTGCCTGATGAAGAAGCCAGTGGAGCTTTGCAAGCTTGCAATATGTATATTGTGCAGTTTGGTTGTCCCAATGAAGGTCTCACTGTTTGGTAGATTTTGGATGATACAACTCCCCAGGGGTAGGCAACCTTTCCCCTTTAAGGGCCGAGGGACTTCAGCTCCCAGAATCCCAGGAGCTATTGGCCAACATGGGGCTATTGGCCAACATGGCTGAGGCTTCTGGGAGCTGAAGTCCCTCGGCCCTTAAAGGGGAAAGGTTGCCTACCCCTGGTGTAGAGAGAACTTGCGGCACCTTTGAGACTCTGAAAGAGAAGAGTTGGTGGCATGAGCTTTCCTAGATTAGAGCCTATTTCCTCAGATTACATATTCTGTATGATTTCTTGAGGGGGAGCTGTAAACTTGGTATGGAAAGGGATTTTGTAGCACCTTTGAGACTCACTGAAAAGAAGAATTCAAAGATATAAGCCATGTTAGTCTGTAGGATCAGTGTGTAGAGAGATCTTGTAGCACCATTCAGACTAAATGAAAGAAAGAAATTGGCAGCATGAGTTTTCCTAGACTTAAGTCTACTTCCTCAGATGCATTTGGTGAAGAAGTAGATTTACATTTACAATGTATCTGAGGAAGTAGACTTAAGTCTAGGAAAGCTCATGCTGCCAACCTCTTTCTGTCAGATAGGTCCAAAACACACTGCAGAAACAATTCAGTTTGAGACTGCTTTAATTGCCCTGGCTCTATGCTAGGGAATTCTGGGAACTGGAGTTTTGTGAGACATTTAGCCTTCTCTGTCAGAGAGCTTTGGTGTCACAGCAAACTGCAATTGCCAGAATTCCCTAGCTTTGAGCCAGGGCAGTTAAAGCAGTCTCAAACTGGATTATTTCTGCAGTGTTTTTTGGACCTTAGTCTGAAAGGTGCCACAAGATCTCTCTACATAGGTTCAAAACACACTGCAGAAATAATCTAGTTTGAGACCCCTTTACAGACTGACACGGCTATGGAGATTACTGCACTACACTCTTATAGTGCTGCTATTCTAGTTTTACTGCTCTGGCTGTCTCCTGTTGCATTCTGGGCTTTGTAGTTCAGTGAGGCCTAAGAGCTCTCTGGCTGAGAATTAGAAATGCCCCTCCTTAAACTACAAACCCCAGAATGCAACAGAAGGCAGCCAGAGCAGTTAAAGTAGAATAACAGCACTATAAGAGTGTACTGCATTAATCTCCTAAATCTTTGTTTATTCATTAATTAATTTAATTAATTTATTTAAATGCTGCCTTTCTCCCAAAAGAGACCCAAGGCAGCTCACAATATAAAAAATACATTAAAACAAAAATTTTAAAAGACAATTAAAACACTACCAAGTTAAAATTTAAAACATACAAAAGTAAAAAAAAAAAAAACATAATCTAAAACAACAACAACCCCATAAAACCAGGCTTGCATGATTTTTTTAAAAAATATTTTATTTATATTATACATCATTACAAATTTATAAGTCGTTTTCTAAGTTGCTATGCCAAACATATAAAACATAAAAATTCTAAGCTTACTTAAATCTTATCCATAGTTAATATACTCACAAATAATTAGAATGTTAAACAACACTTCCCTTGTTCCGCTCACAATAGATATGTTCTATTATATTAAGATATTACTCCACATTTGTCTTTCTCTGCCTTTTAGTTCAGGCTTATATGCAAGCCTGCCTCTTTGAATTCTTCTACTTCCTCAGTGTCCTATTTTATTGTTATTAACTGCCCTCGAGTTGATCTTGACTCATGGCAACCCTATGGATGAGACATCTCCAAGACCCTCTGTCCTCCACTGCTCTGCTTAAATCCTGCAACCTCTTAATACCCGTCACCTCCTGAATAGAGTCCATCCATCTGGCATGTGGCCTTCCTCTCTTCCTACTTGCCTCCACCTTTCCCAGGATTATTGTCTTTTCCAAAGAGTCCTCTCTTCTCATGATGTGTCCAAAGTACGACAGTCTCAGTTTGGTCATATTGGCTTCCAGGGATGTTTCCTATCTAATCTGCTGTCCTGGCTCAGTGCTAGGGAATCATGGGAACTATATTTTTTCTGGGACATTGAGCCTTCTCTGTCAGAGAGCTCTGATGCCACAATAAACTACTGTTCCCATGATTCCTTAGCACTGACAGTTAAAGTGGCCTCAAGCTGCATTATTTCTGGCAGTCTGTAAAGGCTCTATGACAATGTCTTTGCATTTTAGAATTTTTTCTAGTTCTTTCATAGCCACCCTCCCCATTCTTAGTTTTCTTCTGATTTCCTGACTGCAGTCCCCATTTCTATCAATGTTTGATCCCAGGTATGGGAATTCTTTTACTATTTCTATTTCTTCATTGTCTAGGTTGAACTTGTGAAGGTCCTCGGTGGTCATTATTTTTGGGTTTTTTATGTTCAGCATTAAGCCTGCATTTGCACGTTCTTCTTTTATATTCCTTGGAAGGTGCTCCGGGTCTGTGAGGTTTTCTTCTAGTACTATGGTGTCATCTGCATATCTTAGATCAGGGGTCGGCATACCTTTTGGGGGTGGGGATGGTTCCACTGTCCCCCGATTGTCGGCAGGCCGAATGGGGGGAAAAATGGCGCCGGAGGTGTGTGCTAGAGCTCTCTCTCTCTCACATGCACACTACTCCTGCTGTTGTGAGCATGCGTGTGCAAGCACGGGGCACCATTTTGTGTTCCAAAATGGCGCCCGCGTTCGCGCATGCATGCGCATGGCGGCGGATGCCATTTTGGAACACAGCTCCCGTCGTTGAGCGCATGCGTGCGCAAACGCGGTCGCCATTTTGGAACGCAAAATGGCGCCCCATGTCGCGCGTGGACAACGGTGGTGGCGGTGGTGGCGGTGGCGGCGGCAGCAGCACGTGTGCACGGCAATGGCGGTAGGACTGGCCATGGGCCGGTTACAAGGCCTCGACGGGCCATGTTTGGCCCGCGGGCCATAGTTTACTGACCGCTGTCTTAGATTGTTCATATTCCCTTCTCCTATTTTCACTCCTTCTTCTTCTGTGTCCAAGCCTGCTTTTCTCATAATATGTTCTGCATACAAGTTGAACAAGTGATAGGATGAAGCCTTGCCTGACTCCCTTCCCAATTGGGAACCATTCTGTTTCTCCATGTTCTGTCCTGACAGTAGTCTCTTGTCCTGAGTACAGATTCCTCATTAGGACTATCAGATGTGTTGGCACTCCCATGTCTATAAGGGTGTTTCATAGCCTTTCATTATCTGCAATCAAAGGCTTTGCTAGCGTCTATAAAGTACATGCTGATTTTCTTTTGAAATTCCCTAGTGCACTCCATTAGCCGTCATATGTTTGCCATGTGGTCCCTAGTGCCTCTTCCTTTCCTAAACCCCACTTGGACCTCTGGGATTTCTCTTTCCATGTGTGGTTGGAGTCTATGTTGCAGAATTTTGAGCATGATTTTGCTTGCTTGGGAGATCAATGCTATGGTCCTACTGTTGTTGCAGTCTCTTGTGTCTCTCTTTTTTTTGGATGGGGACGTATATTGACCAGTTCCAATCTGTTGGCCATTGTTTTATTCTCCATATCTGTTGACGTATGCTGGTTAGCACTAGAGTTCACTCTGTCAATGTGAATTGCAGCAGTTCAATTGGAATATCATCTGTTCCTGGTGATTTGTTTTTCACCATTTTTCTCATTGCACTTTCCACCTCAGTTTTTAGAATTTGCGGTTCATCTTAATATGGCTCTTCATTCCATGTGTCCTTCATTTGTCATCTCTTTTATATAATTCCTCTGCGTATTGCATCCAATGTCTTTTTATTCCTTCCTGGTCTTGAATTATGTTATTTTTATTGTCATAAAGCATCCTCGTCCTTGGCTTGAATTTTCCGTTGATTTCCCGGATCTTGTGAAATCGATCTCTTCTTCTTCCTCTTTTTGTCGTTCTCTTCTGTTTCTCTGCATTGGTCGTTATAGAAATTTTCTTTATCTTTCCACACAAGCTGTTATATTTTTAGTTTATCCCCGTCTCCTTTTTGTTTTGTTTCTCTTCTTTCCTTTATTGCTTGTAGAGGTTTAGGAGGGGATTGGATGAAGTCTTTATCCCACCTCTCCTTGCAGCTTCAGATTAAGATATTACTCCATATTTGTCTTTCTCTACCTTTACTTCAGGCTTGCATGGTTTTACCAAGCCAGCCTTTTAAATCTGAATTCAAAGAATTCAAATCTTCTGAGAGTTCAACTTCCCCAGTGTCTCCTTAGAGAATTTTTTTTAAAAAAACTACATTTCCCATACATCCTGCGGACGCCCAGTGCATGCTGGGAGGAGAGCGAGAGCGAGCGAGCGACGGTTAAAGAGAGGGCGTGGCTTAGAAGCCGGTTGGCTTCCACGTGGTGCTTTGCTCTCGAGGGTGAGGAAGGGAGGGGGGAAAAAAAAAAAAAGGAGGGGAGCGGAGTCCTTTTACGACGACGCTCGTCTCCTTTTGCGACAGTGCTGGCAAGCGCGGAGGCCGTATTCCGAGCAGCGAGATACCGGCTCTTGTGCCGCTTGCTTGGCTGCTGGGCTCTTGAGAGGCGGCTGAGGGGAGGAAGAGGAGGAGGGAAGCGGCGGCAGCGACGGCGGCGGCACCACCGCCGTCAGCCTCCCCAGCCGCCTGGTCCCTCATCCTACCGCCGCCGCTGCCTCAGCCGCCTCCTCCCGGTCCTCCGCCGCCTCCCTTCACCTGGATGGTCCTCGCCGCGGCGTCGGGGCCTCCTCCTCCTCCTCCTCCTCCCTGGTGCCTGGGTCTGGCGGGGGCCTGCGTCCGGGCCTCTGAATGAAGATGGACTATGACTTCAAGGTGAAGCTGACCGGGGAGCGGGAGCGAGTGGAGGACCTCTTCGAGTACGAGGGCTGCAAGGTCGGGAGGGGCACCTACGGGCACGTCTACAAGGCCAAGCGGAAAGACGGGTGAGTCGGAGGGGGAGGCAGGCCGGAGAGGAGGAGGAGGAGGAGGAGGAGGAGGCCTGGGCCCACTGTGTCCCTCACAGCCCAGGCCAGCCCCACCGTTGTTGTTCTTGGGTGGCTTTCCAGCCCTATCCGACGACTTATGGCGACCCTGGGCCTTTACAGACTGCCAGGAATAATGCAGCTTGAGGCCACTTTAACTGCCCAGGCTCAATGCTATAGAACAGGGGTAGGTAACCTTTCCCCCTTAAGGGCCGAGGGACTTCATCTCCCAGAAGCCTCAGCCATGTTGGCCAATAGCTCCTGGGATTCTGGGAGCTGAAGTCCCTCGGCCCTTAAAGGGGAAAGGTTGCCTACCCCTGTTATGGAATCATGGGAACTGTAGTTTTTTCTGAGGTATTGAGCCTTCTCTGTCAGGGAGCCCTGGTGCCACAATAAACTACAGTTCCCATGATTCCCTAGCACTGAGCCAGGGCAGTTAAAGTGGACTCAAGCTGCATTGTTTCTGGCAGTCTGTAAAGGTCCCCTGTCATGGATTTTTTTTTTTTTTTGGGCAAGTTTCTTCAGAGAGGGTTTGGTATTGCCATCCCCTGAGACTGAGAGTGTGTGACTTGCCCAGGGTCACCCCCACTGGGTTAGGGATACATATACTCGTGGTACAAATAATGCCGTGTTAGTCTGTAGAAATAGTATGTAGAGAGAGAGAGATCCTGTAGTACCTTTGAGACTCACCGTGAGAAATAATTCAAAAATATAGCCCTGTTAGTCTGTAGAAATGGTATGTGGAGAGAGATCCTGTAGCACCTTTGAGACTCACTGAAAGAAAGAATTCAGAGATAGAGTCCTGTTAGTCTGAAGAAATAGTATTTGGAGAGAGATCTCGCTGCACCTTTCAGACTCACTGAAAGAAAGAAAGATTTGCTATTGCTGTCTTCTGATGCTGAGAGGGTGGGACTTGCCCAGGGCCACCTCATTAGTTTAGGGATACATATACCCAAGGTAGAAATAATACAGTTTGAGTGTGTATTGTTGTGTGCCTTCAAGTCCTTTCTGACTTAGGGCGACCCTAAGGCGATGAGCCTATCATGGAAGTTTCTTGGCAGGTTTCTTCAGAGGGTTTTTTTGCTGGTGCAAAAAGATTAACTGGGTTAGGGGTACATATACCCATGGTAGAAATAATGCCATGTTAGGGCCTTTGCAGACTGCCAGAAATAGTGCAAATTGAGTCCACTTTAACTGCCCTGACTCAGTGCTAGGAATCATGGGAACTGTAGTTTATTGTGGCACCAGCGCTCTCTGACTGAGAAGGCTCAATATCTCAGAAAAAACTACAGTTCCCATGATTCCTTAGCACTGAGCCAGGGCAGTTAAAGTGGACTCAATTTGCACTATTTCTAGCAGTCTGCAAAGGCCCTCAGTCTGTAGAATCAGTGTGTAGAGAGATCTTGTGGCACCTTTGAGACCAAGGGCCTTTGCAGACTGCCAGAAATAGTGCAAATTGAGTCCACTTTAACTGCCCTGACTCAGTGCTAGGGAATCATGGGAATTGTGGTTTATTGTAGCACCAGAACTCTCTGACAGAAAAGTCTCAATGTCTCAGAAAAAAATACAACTCCCATGATTCCCTAGCACTAAGCCAGGGCAGTTAAAGTGAACTCAATTTGCACTATTTCTAGCAGTCTGCAAAGGCCCTAAGTTGGCAGCATGAGCTTTCCTAGACTAAAGTCTACTTGCTCAGATGCACCTGAGGAAATAGACTTAAAGTCTAGGAAAGCTGATGCTGCCAATGTATTTCTTTCAGTGAGTCTCAGAGGTGCTACAAGATCTCATTACATCGGAAAAATGTAGGACATGACCAAAGAAAAACTAAAATCACTCACAGAAATGTCAATTCATGCTTCTTTTGTTCTTGTTGTGCCTTCAAGTCGTTTTTGACTTGTGGTGACTCTAAGGTGAACCTGTTGTGGAGTTTTCTTGGTGGGTTTCTTCAGAGGGCGTTTGGCATTGCCATCTTTTGAGGCTGAGAGAGTGTGACTTGCTCAGAGTCACCCAAGCCCCAAGCTGGGATTCGAAACATGGTCTCCAGAGTCGTAGTTCAACACTCAAATCCATACACCCACTCTGACTCTCATCAACCTCCCCTCATTTCTATTCATATCTATTTGAGGTCTCTCCCACAACTTACTGTCTCATTCTGTTCTAGGACTGTCTGAATCTTTTAAGCAGAAGTGGCAGGGATAAGGCCTGTGCTTTTGCATACAAAACACATGCTTTGTGGCAAGTTGTGGAGTTTCCCCATATGTCAGGGGTGGTGGTGGTGGTGGTAGTAGAGTGATCTGTTCTTCTGTGTTATATTTCAGCTGCTCTCACAGCATACTTTATGTACATGTTCCCTAGCCTTCTATTACCTGTTTTTGTGTTCCTCCCTCCCGCTTTCTTGCTAGTTTTCCCTCTTTACATTCTTCCTTATACCACATAATTAATTACTAACTGTGTCCTTCCCTCTTACATCTTTTGCAAAGCTGTTGGCAATGTACTCACACTGCTTTTTACCCTCTCGGCTTTACTCTGAATTTATCTTTTAGTATGCATCAGTGCTGGGTATAATACTTACTGGCTACTGACTGCTTTTCTTTTTCATTCCCAGCAGAATTACAATTCAGAATTGTTTTTCTCCTTGTAAGTATTTGTGAAAGAGAGAATTGTGAGGTCAAACTAATGATAAGATGAATACTATTTTAAAAGATCTCCAGAAAATACCCTATCTCTTTCTATTTATCTTTAACAGTGGTTGTGCATATGGTTTCCCCCTTAACAATGGCTCTTGTCAGACCATTAGCACATTCTTGAGTTCATATCTGGCCTCCTTAGTGACTGATTTTCTTCCTAGTGGAATTTTTAAAGTACTTCTCACTTTACACAGTACACAACTTCCCATTATAGTAAACTCTTAAAGTAACAGCCAGCATATATCAGTCTGTAGACATCCTCTTGTGTCATCTATTGCAAGAACACTCTCCCAGTTGACCAAATTGCTCTGGACAAAATCCAAACTTTGCCAAGCTGCTTTGGACTTCCATGATTTGCTAGTTGTTTTCACTTCCTTGGTAGCTGGTCTTTTTGTCACAGTATGTATCATGTTTTTTGCTTGATACATCCATCGGATTTCCACCTTTCATGGTAAAAATCTTGGAGGAAAAACATTGAATCAGAACACACAGTATTGTTGAAAAAGATAGTTGTAACTTAGAGAGCCAGCTTGGCATAGTGGTTTGAGCGTTGGACTATAACTCTGGAGACCAGGGTTTGAATCTCGACGTGGCCATATAAACCTACTGGGGTGACCTTGGGCAAGTCACACTCTCAGCCTCAGAGGAAGGCAATGGTAACCCCCCTTTGAAGAAATCTGCCAAGAAAACTCCATGATAGGTTCACCGAAGTGACTTGAAGGCATACAAGAACAACAAAAGTTGTTACCAAGTACAGTAGAATTGTTTTAGTGCCAAGAACTAATACTCCATATTTCCTATTACCTACTACAATATTCTAACTCTTTCACAGTATTTTAACAACATATCTTTGAGGTTTAGCTTGATTTCACAGATACAGTTCAAACTAGCTTTTGGTGGTAATATGCCATATATTTTAGTTATATAGCTATATAAAGGTATTCCCCATTGACAAGGTTATCAAGTCGTATCTGACCGTAGGGGGCAGTGCTTATCTCCGTTACTAAGCCAAAGAGCCAGCATTGTCAGAAACTACCCTGCCAGATGATTTCATATAGTTCAGGGGTAGGCAACCTTTTTGAGCCGGGGGCCAGGTTGCTGTCCCTCAAACAATTGGGGGGCCGAAGCACAATAAATAAATAAATAAATAATATTTTTTTAAAAAAAATTAAAAAAATATATACATGCACACTCTCTCAGCCCCAGAAAAGCCATGGCAAAACCCCTGTGGAGATTTTGCCAAGAAAACCCCAAGAACAAGTAATAGCAACAATAATCAATATCATCATGGCGGGCGGCGGCACAGGACCAGCCTAGGGCCGAACCAAAGGCCTTGGGGGGCCACATCCGGCCCCCGGGCCTTAGGTTGCCTACCCCTGATATAGTTCATATTCATTGTATACACATCAATATTGAATTCTCTGACACAAATATTGGTAACTGAGGGTGGTTTTTTAACCAGTTTTGAATAAGCTTAACATTTCAATTATAATGTGTATTCTTATTTTTTCAAACTAGATTGCATAACAGATTTCTGAAAGCATTCACCATTTCAGAAAGACTATAAAAAGGGAACAACTTAATTGCCTAAATAAATCTTTAGGGTTGTATCCAGTTGCTGTTTTTGATCCAACACAAGCTTCTGTCAGTGTGCTGGGAAAGGGAGGTGACTGAAACATTTACCCATTCTTTTAGCCAGTACCTCTATTTGCTCTGATAGGTTGGTTGATGGACCATTTAGAACAGCTTGGGGTGTAACATGAGAGCAATGGTAACAGTTGAAAATTGCCTTTATCTGTGATCAGCTAAACCACGAGAAGCTTCCAAAAGCCTCCTGTCAAAAGAAGAATGCAAAATGGTACATTTTTTTAGGTCCAGTATCTATAATCTATTTTACAGGTATCTTCATTATTTTAGGCAATGTAGGACTGCTTTACCCTAACTGGCTACCTAGTGACTGATCAGTTTTCCCCAGTTTCTCCATTTTTGATGACTGGAAGCAATTTCTGGCTATATAACATTAGTATGATCTATTGGATATGTTTCTAATCTTAAATACTTCATGTTTTTGAATTTTCCAATTTGTTTATTTCTAAACTTGTGAGTATTCACACTCTCTAAACCAGGACTCCCTTGTTTTTTGGAAATAGATTGCTCCGTTATATAACAATCAGATCCTGCTGGAAAATTTTTGGTCCTCAGTCATTTCTAAAATGGTAAAGAGTGACAGATATGAGTTGAAAAAGAAGGGCAACTTGTATTTCTGGAAACTATAGCCACTTTGAGTCCTGGTTCTGTTGGGAAATGTTAAATGTAAATAGTTAATGAATCACTTGTTGTGAATGTGAATTTTGAAAATAAGATTTAATCAGCCTTATAAAGGCTTATAAAGCCCATAAAGCATTTGGCCAACATGGCTGAGGCTTCTGGGAGCTGAAGTCCCTCGGCCCTTAAAGGGGAAAGGTTGCCTACCCCTGCCATAAAGGTTACTAGTCTGTAAAAGGTTTATTAGCCTGATCTGAGGCTACTGGCCGAAGATAATAACTTTGTCTTCTGCTGCCTGCATAGAAATTGAGGGGAGCAATCTCAACAAATTTCCAAACCACCATTACAGTTTTGTGTGAATTTTTTTTTCGACTAAAGAGAGTTGGGCTTGGTTAGTACTTGAATTAAAGAGTACTACAGATCTCTTATTAGGGCTAAAAAGAGTCCTGCTTGGAACCTTAGAGGGCTGCTGCCAGTCAGTGCTGCCAGCAGTGGGGTATAGGAATTTTGTCAAATAGCTTCTTAAATTTGTAAGTAGATAGGCAAAGAAAGATCAGAAAATCCCTCTGTCCATCAACCATATGGAGGACATTTTGTTTATATCCTTTTTATGTAGCATAGAAACCAAGTGGGCTGTCAGAGGAGGAAGAGTCAGCCCTCTCATCTTCATGGAATTCCAGGCAAGGTTTTCTAAGATCTAAAAAATCTAAAACTATTTCCCATTTTGTGGATTTTTTGTTTGGTTGTTTGTTTTTGGCACAAACATTATATTGCCCATTAATGTAAAAGTTAATCTTTCTGCCTGCTTTATTTTTGTCTGGAAACTGTTTTGGCTGCTCTGATTCATGATCTGTTATGAGTGTAACTGTTTATTTTTCTGGATTTTCCTGCCATTATGTATTATCAATCATGCTATTTTTCTGAGCCACTTTTAAGTAGTGGTTCTCAGTCTTTGGTTCTCCGGATACAGTCCACCCATAATTTTTGCCTGTTTACCAAGTTAGTTGAGTCTTGTGAAAACAGAAATCCAAAACACATGGAGAAATAGTTTGAGAACTGTTGCTTTGGAGCACAGGAGGTTAGGATATTCTATTCATGTCTTGTAGGATGTTTCCAGAATGTGATGCTAAGAAACTATTACTGCTCCTAAGGAAAAATGTCTTATGAGGTCCCATCTAATCTAACCCAGTTTTTTATCACTCAGAAAACAGGCCTCTTATTTGTTTTCATCATAGCTTTTTATAAACCCTGTATTTTGAATTGCAAATAAATTAAAAGGAAAAATATTTTTGCTAACACTTCCATTCCATGAATCGAGTAAGACCCAAATTTTTTTGTAGCTGTCCAGTTGTGAGACATTAATTTTTAGATTTTTAAATTTCCATGTGCTAATCCAGTCCTAAAGTAAAAAACAAACAAACCCAAACCCCACAATTTTATTTGCTAAGTTATAGTCTATTTTGCCACAATTTATTTTCACTTTCCCTTTGAAAACCTGTGAGTATCCTGAGGTTTTCTGGTTTTAGTTGTGCATAAATCAGGAGCAAAGGAGAGGGTAGGAAAACACTTCTTTTGTATGCAACCACCCTTCAGTTTATCTGAAAGAAGGGTACCCAGATGAACTGAAGGGCATAAGAAGAAGGAAGAAGAATCTTTATTATAATCATAGATCAACGAACTGAAGGGCAATTCCTCAAAAAGAGAATTACCAGTGTAATTACCAAATCAGACACTGAGGCTGCATCCACACTGCAGAGGTAATCCAGTTTGACACTACTTTAACTGCCATGGGTCCATGCTATAGAATTCTGGGAACTGTAGTTTTGTGAGACATTTAGCCTTCTCTGTCAGACTACAATTCCCAGAATTCGATAGTATTGACCCATTACTATTAAAATGACATCAGACTGGATTATTTCTGCAATGTGGCTGCAGCCTGAGTCACCAAAACAAAATGTTTAGTACAACCTATGAAAAATTCAGTCCACAGTGTCTAGCCACCCCTACCTGAGTTCCATTGTATTCAACAGGTTTTTACTATAGGATTAGCCAGTAACCTAATCATAATGAAGGTGATGTCTAGTTATAAAAGTCCAATTCCTTCTAAGAATGATAGTATATAATTTACTTGATAATCTTTTCTTAGCCATTACTAGCAGTATAAAATCTCGCTTATACCAACTTAGTTTGAAAGTTTCTCAGTATTCTAGAGAGTTTAACAACTGACAGTTCACTCTTTACTCATTTAGTATCTCATGTGTACCATCATTTTCATTATTTATTAAATTATAATGAGAGGTTCAGTTGTCTCTTTTGAAGCTGTTTAATCTACAATTCATCTTAAGAACTGTATACTCTTCAAAGTACTCCTTCAGGACGGGTTGATTTAGATCACCAAGCAAAGGGGCTAATAATTGATGTCAGTCAGTTCCCCATTTTTATACTACATAATTTTAAAGCATTTTTAGTCTTCAGCCAAGAAATAGTTCCGAGTGACTCGCAAATATTAACAAAGCACTCCCTGCTGGCAGACTTGCAATCTACATGACACATAAGGAAAAGGGATTAGGAGGGAGGAGGGCAAAGCATGCTCTGGTTAGGTTTGTATAAGACTATTCATGTATGTTGGACATTCTTGATACTCATGTCCTGAGATAGCCACAACCTGGAAGTGGCACCCTAACAGCAGAAGGAGGCATTCCTTTATTGCTACCTTTCCTGGCTGTAGCAGAAGACAGTGGCAGTAGCAAAGGTGGCACATATATACTAGTGCAGGAGGGGAAGGCAGTACAATGATCCCTCCACATTCACTGGGGTTGGGATGAAGGACCCCCTGTGAATGTGGGAAAACTGCAAATAAAAAAACAACACTATTCTTTTTAATAATAATAATAATAATAATAATAATAATAATAATAATAATTTTTATTTATATCCCGCCCCTCTGCCAGGCAATCGGGCTGGCGTACAAAATTCAAAACATCAACAATTCACATAAAGTCACATCACCTCCCTCATTCCCACCCCCACTCACCCCCCAAAAACAACTCAACAAAACAAATTACAAAACAGTCATTAAAAATATAAAATACTCAATATAAATATACCGTATTTTCCGGCGTATAAGACGACCCACGTATAAGACGACCCCCCCATTTTCCCAGTCAAAATATAGAGTTTTAGCACCTCTATCTTCATTATCCTTATATCTGGCGTATAAGACGACCCCCCCCCACTTTAGCCACAGATTTTGCAGGTAAAAAAGTAGTCTTATACGCAGGAAAATAAGGTACAGTGAACAGCATAAAATGCTTGGTTGCATTGTACTAGAAAAATATTACTGGGGAAGGATTATAAACTCTTCCCAAACTCTCCGGGGTGGGGCGGCTCAGGCCGCTCAGGTGGTCCTCGAGTTGGAAAGCAGTCCTCCGCAGCCTCAAAGGTGCCGCCGCTCGGTGCAGGAGGGAGATGTTGTCCGGGGCGCTTTATAGGCGCCGGTGCTCCTCCCGGCAACTGCGGGGGTGGGGCGGCTCAGGCCGCTCAGATGGTCCTCGAAGGACTGTGAGTTGGAAGGCAGTCCTCTGCAGCCTCAAAGGTGCCGCCGCTCGCCGCTCGGTGCAGGAGGGAGATGTTGTCTGGGGCGCTTTATAGGCGCCAGTGCTCCTCCCGGCAACTGCGGGGGTGGGGCGGCTCAGGCCGCTCAGGTGGTCCTCATAGGACTGCGAGTTGGAAGGCAGTCCTCCGCAGCCTCAAAGGTGCCGCCGCTCGCCACTCGGTGCAGGAGGGAGATGTTGTCCGGGGTGCTTTATAGGCACCGGTGCTCCTCCCGGCAACTGCGGGGGTGGGGCGGCTCAGGCCGCTCAGGTGGTCCTCATAGGACTGCGAGTTGGAAGGCAGTCCTCCGCAGCCTCAAAGGTGCCGCCGCTCGCCACTCGGTGCAGGAGGGAGATGTTGTCCGGGGTGCTTTATAGGCGCCAGTGCTCCTCCCGGCAACCGCAGGGGTGGGGCGGCTCAGGCCGCTCAGGTGGTCCTCGTAGGACTGCGAGTTGGAAGGCAGTCTTCCGCAGCCTCAAAGGTGCCGCCGCTCTTCTTTACTGGAGAGAACATCTCTCTGGGAAACTCCAGGTCTTCCAGTGCAGCTCTGTGGTCAACATCTGCCAGAAGTTGATCACAGAATCATGGTAGACGACCTACAGATGCCTAGAGAAGGGTTTTCTGTAGGAACTACTAGGTTCTCCAGCACAACTTTATGGTCAGCTTCTGGCAGAGTTGAGCTGGAGGACCTAGAGATTCCTAAAGAGAACATATTAACCAAAACCGCAAATAATCAAATTGGTAAAAGTCAAAGCTGCAAATGTGGAGGGCCAACTTTACTCTTATTCCTTGTTCTAAGGCAAAAGATGCAGAGGGGAATGGCAAGCAGGAACACTGAAGAGCAGCAGCGTTCAAAACTAACCATGTGCTTTATATTAGGGATGTAAATATTTTCTTATTTCATTCTTGCATGCAAGAGCAAATAACTTCTTGCAGTTAAGTATGATTATGAGAGTTTTAATACATATTGGGATTTTTTTGTGAAAACCCTTTGTGCAACCTCCACCCTTTGGTTTTATCCAAACTTTATCTTTGCCCAGAAAACCCAAAAATACATTGCTTTTGGGGTAAAAACAAGAGATGTCAACTACTACAGGGGTGTTTTATTTTGTGGTGGGGGTTGCATGTTGGGGCTTGTGCAAGTATTTGTGCAGTTGGGACTTTTTCCCATTGTGCAAAACTCCTTGGGCTTTGTTCAAACAATTTTTTTCTTTGCAGAGAAGCCCTAAAATGTCAACAAAACAAAACCCTTGCAGCAGTTGAACATTTGTCCATTATATATCTCAGTGTGCCTAGAAACCTGACTTGTCAAGGATGGGAGCATTTGTGAGTATTCTTTATATCCTTCCTCTGTGTACATCAGGGGCTGGCAACCTATGGCCCCCGGGCTGGTTCCGGCCCAGGTCGCCGGACTTACCGGCCCAGGCGGACCCCTGATGCCGACGCCGCACATTTTGGGCTTTGTGTGGCCGCGTACGCTGCAGCCGCCATTTTGGAAAACAAAATGGCGGCCGCAACATCCGTGGCGGCAGCGGCCGTGTGCGCCGTGGTGGCAGCAGTGGTGGCGGCGGCAGTGCGCGCGGGGGGGTCACACGCGCACACATGACTGCACGCGCCCCCTCGGCCCAGTGGAGAACAGGACTTCAGGGGACTGGCCCAGGTCTCAAAAAGGTTGCCTACCCCTGGTGTACATACTTCCACTTCTATTAGAGGAAGTGAGAGCCCACAGTATTCACCTGGCAGAGGCTGACTTTACATAGCTCACTATATTTTGCAAGTTTGTGGATCCAAAGAGTACATTGAGTGAGGGCACCATGGGAGTGGTGGTTTTGAAAATCAGCAGTGCCTTGGCAGTTTTCCTGACCATCACTCCCACAGTGCTGTGGCTCTGAGTACCACTCAGGCCAGAAACTAAATAAATAGCCTGGGAAGGTGCTTGTAACATCAGTTCTCCAGAAAAACAGCAGCATATGATCCATGTGACTGTGCTGTGTAGGTCCTTCTGCTCCACTAATGCTGAGTAGGGGCTCTAGCTCTGTTTCTGAGCTTGTGTAGGTGTTTCTTTCTGGCAGGAAAGGCCAAGTAAGCTACATGCAACTACTCCCTTCTGGGCAATGTATCGTTGGTCTCCCTTTTGCCTTGATGTTTATTCTGGGAGTTGGGAGAGCAGCCTTGGTGGATGAGGGCATAGCATGTTGTTCTTCAGGTTTGCAGCCCCACTGTTCCTTTCCCAACAATGGTCCATATCTGGCCATCTTGTTACTAAGATAAATAACATACTTTACATCTTAATAGAGTAATTTTTGTAATTCTTAAAATCGGTTTATTTTTAGGAGAAATAATTTGCCTAGATAAACTGTAAGAAGTCTTATTTGAGAAATGATCAAGTTGTTTTTTCTTTTACATGAGAGAGCCTCTCTACCAGAAAGTACTAATACAGTTTTGAGATGCTTCTTTTCAGATTATTTGGTGTTAGCTGAGATAAGGAGAAGCTTAGTACTCACATTTTCACCTTGGGCTCCTAAAATTGTGACAGCACCCTTCCTGAGTTTAGTATCTTGGACCTATTAATGTAGGAATTAATGAATGGACATAAATTTCAGTATGAGAATTACTTTCATGTTGTATTGTCATTTATTACAGCAAGCAGATTGAGGATAAGTGATTGCTATGTTTCAGAACATAATAAAAATTAAATTTAAGAGACAAGAGATCATCTGTGAATTTGTAACATGTTCAAAACCAGAAAACTCTGGTGGAATTGCTTTGCCTTTAAACAATTCTGAAGAATTAATTGATACTTCAGTGGCTTCTGTTCTGTTAAATGCTGCAGTGAAATTATCTGTTCATTTTTCTTGATACACAGTTTTAAAAACAGACACATGCTTCAACTAAAGGCCAGCATGAAGGAAGTTACAATTTGGAGAGTGGTATGAAGATAGGTGGAAAAGGTAACAAGTTATGTTAGGGGTAGGCAACCTTTCCCCTTTAAGGGCCGAGGGACTTCAGCTCCCAGAATCCCAGGAGTTATTGGCCAACATGGGACTATTGGCCAACATGGCTGAGGCTTCTGGGAGCTGAAGTCCCTCAGCCCTTAAAGGGGAAAGGTTGCCTACCCTTGAGTTATGTGATCATATCCTGAGAGAACATCTTTAATCAGCGTTATGATGGAAAATTACTACAAACCATCTCTAATGATTGCCTCTTTATATAATAAAGAATACTGTTATGGTTGAGATGTTAGATTTAAAAACTCATCTTTTTTTATGATGGACTTTTTAACAATATTTTAATGTCTTTCTTTTGTGGTAATATCTTCTTGAAGGCAATAGCTATTATAGCCAGCATTATACAATAACTAGTGTGTTAAATATAAACAGGCAGAGGCAGATTCAGGACTCCACTTAGTCAAAAAAATTACTGAGTGGTCCAGTCATTATTTCTATCAATCTCACTTCATACAGTTGTAGTTTAATTAAAAGAGAGGAACTGGATATGCTGCTTGGAGGAAGGACAGGATAAAAATGGCTAACAGAGCTTTACATTTGTGTATTTTTGGACTTCCCTCAAATGTCCTAGCTCCGCTGTAGCTACCCTTACACAACATATAAGTCAGGGATCAAGGTTCAGCATTGCTGCAAAGTTTCCAGTGAATAGGGACCAGTTGAATCATTGCCTTTCATTGTGGAACACAATTCATTTCTAGCTTTTATGGATCTTAGAAGTTGGTGAATAATGTACACTAGGTTTTAAGTTTATAATCAAAATATCAACTCTGTTTCTGTAGTATGAAGTATTCCATGTAATTGTCTAACTTTAGGGTTGATAGTCTTCTGCAATTCCTTGCATACAGAATGTGATTCCAAATCCTGGGAACTGTGCCTTATGTGTTGTGTGAGCAAAGACATGTTTGTAGTCTTCAGGACTGTAGGTGATCTCAGGAACCTAGGAGAACCAGGTACAGTTGTTAGCTTAAAAACGTGGAGGTCTAAGAATGCAAGTTGTTATTTAGCTCACAATAGAAAAGCTCTTTTATTTGGCTCAGCTAATGGATCTTACTATGTCTACAAAAGTGTTTGGAGAACAAAGTTCTTTGTATCTAGTTGTTTGCTTGTGACAAGCAATAAACCATATTTGTCCACTCACAATTTCTCATACCACTCCTTCTTGGAAAACAGACCTAATATTCTAAACATGAAATATTTGTAGTAAAATGTGCAAAATAAGAAATTATTTCTGTATTGCTGCCCATTATTTCTTACTCAGGTTCTGCATTCATAATTGTATTCTTAGTTGTAATATAAAAGAAGCATCTCTCCTAGTTTTCTGTACAACAGTACAATGTGTGATCCTGTAGATGATATTAGACTACAATTTCCATTATCCTTCTGCTGATGAGAGTTCTGTCCAGAAACATGTGGAGCACTACAGTTTGCTTGCCCTTCCTGTAAAATACCCCTTCATGAGAAAGCATATGCTTAAGTGACACCCACTGAAATCAGTGCATATTAAATGTTTTCAGCCTGGCTCATTTCTTTGGTTGTTGATTGAAAAGTATTATATTAAAAAATCCACCATTTGGAACCAGTCATGGTCTCTTTTTTTGATCCAGAAGCAGCAGCAAGGGGACAGGTATTTTCACAGATTCTTCCCTCTGACTGCAGTTCTCTGCCACTTCCGTGCTTTTCTTCAGGGTCTCCCCAAGCCTCCAGCAGAATTTTTGGGAACAAGTGGGGGGAAACATCCTTCTCACCATCCCTCTTCTACAGAGTAGAATTCCGTTCACAGGAAATGTAGCTCTGAGCCATTGTGTACATTGCGGTAAAATGCTAGCATATGTTGCAAGTTATATGTATATATTATAAAACGTAAGCAAAGAAACAGTTTCGTTTGACCAGTTCCGTTACTTTGAGGGTAACTGACAAATGATAAAACTTTGTATTACTTTGGTGGTCTTCTCCTGCTGCATTCCTAGGACTGATGGATATGAACCTGATCCTTAATCATGACTTATCCCTATCAGTGCAGTAACATCTCCCAGACTATTCCCTGGACTCCAGCTAGACAAAATTATCCTGTTTGCTTAAGTTAATTCCCTCATCAGACCTTTGTTTAATTTTTTTTACTAATATTTATAATGACTGATCAGCTCTGAAGCCAAATTTAAATGTGGCTGCAGGTAATGCTGAGGCACAATAGGTAAGAACATGAGAGAGGAGACTTTGCTAATAAAAAATGAAAGTACATATCACAAAATAATGTTCATTTGCTGCTCTTGGTAGTGTACCAGACAGAAGCTTCAGCAGTTTGATTGCCACCAATCCTGTTGCTGCCCAAGATATTACTATTATTTTGACTATTGCTTTGTTTGAACTGGGCCCTCACTCAAGATGTTCTTGACTAGTGACCTGTGTATCATTCATGTTCTATGTCAGTATAGTGAAATGACCTGGTTTGAGGAAGTCACTGTGCATATACAGTATGGCACAAATGACTTCTTGTTCACCTGAGGTAAATATTAAAATAGGCCTGATTTTGTTTGCTGATCGCATTTGGATCACTATAGTACAGCAATGCCCAAACTTTGGTGCTCTAGGTGTTTCGAACTTTAGTCAGAAATTCTTGGAGTTGGAGTCCAAAGCATCTGGAGGACCAAAGTTTTGGAATCACTGGTTTAGTATGATGTAAGTGTACACATATCCTCTCTTCTTTTTAGCCATTGCAGATCAGATGGGTTCTGTTACATTTTTGCTTAAGTGCTGACAAATTGCATCTAAAGTTTGTTTGAAAACTTGAATAGTTGACCTTGAAATCACCACCAGAATATTTTAAGTGTAAGATGATTATATGCCTTCTGAAAAGTTACTGCTTGATTTGTTGAAGATGTTATTGTTTCTAGTAGTTAGCACCAGTATGTGTTGAAAGTACCATATTCCCAATAATTTTACAGTCCTGTTTTCCCTATCCAACAGGTCCAAAAGTATCAGGCACTCAGTTGTTGCTTTAACCTCCTTGCACTAAAATAGCAGTCCTTGTGTTGTCTGAAGAGAGGGTGGCATTTTCTTATCCCAGTGAGATTCTCAGTGTCCCCTGAAAGGGCTCCCTGCTGTCAACCAGAGTATGTCACTTCTTTTCTGGTTTGTTGGAAAGGACATATGGCATTTTTTGTCCCAAGACATTGGCTGGAACAGAAAACACTACCTCACTGGCAAGAGTGGATACTCTTTTTGACTGTACATAAAGGGAAGGAAAAAGTCATCTTATGCCACTTCTGATCAGTTTATTTTGACACAGAAGCTTAAACTGGTCTGGAGAAAAAGCTCATTAGTCATAAAAGTGCCACAAGACTACCGGTATTCCTTCCTTTTTTATACTGAAACGGAATTACCTTTTTGAACACTCTACCTGGCAAATGCCTGAAGCATGACATGATTTTGTAGCATCACTTCATTATAGGTCTACTTCTCTTTAGAGTCTGCAGCACAATGTGATTTGGGATATCCCAGTCTATCACTATTTATGTCTATGTCCACCAGTGAAATTTCACAGTGCTACAAATCTGTAAAGAGCAAATAGGAAACTGATGGTTCGAAGACTAAAGTAATATGTACGTTCCATCATACAGAATAGCAGATATACAGTTGTTTTTGTTGTTTGCCTTCAAATTGTTTCCAACTTGTGACCCTAAGGCAAATGTATCATGGCAGGATTCTTGGCAGGATTTCTTCAGAGGAGGTTTGCCATTGCCCTCCTCTGAGGCTGAGAGAGTGTGACTTGCCCAAGGTCACCCAGTAGGTTTCATGGCCAAGCTGAGAGTTGAACCCTGGTTTCTAGAGTTGTAATCCAGTGCTCAAACTACTATGCTCACTGGCAGTAAGGCATGTCAAAGTCAAACACTGACTTGACAAGAAATCCACAAATTCTTTGATTCACTAGATTAACCTGATGAAAATATACACAGAGAGAGTCACAGGGATCCATACATATAACATGTAGGTGTGTATGGAGGTGGATTCTTTAGTGTAAAGTCATATAAATTGATGAATAATTACTTTAGGATGTATTCCCTAGCCTTGGTGCTGAAATGCAAGATCTGACATTCAAAGCAGCTAGGAGAACTAGAGGATTACTTTTCCATCAGCCAAATGCACTATATAGCTTCTCTTGTGTCATGTTCTACAATAGAAAAAAATGTGTTTCCTTTAGTGTGCCATAAGTTCTTGAACAGCAGGGTGATGTATTTAAGCCAATTCTTTGAGTAGCTCATCTTCAGTATTCTACTTCAGCAGAAATTTTATATAATTAAAAAAAAACCCAACTGGTAATGAATCTGCTTTCAATTTTTATGATGTATAATATCTCTTCTAACTTTAAGAAAAGTATGAGTATGATACAGTCTTTTGTGGGTTTTTTTTTAGTTGCAAAAGGATATAGATTTATTTATTGTGTACAGATTGTGTGTGTGTTAAGAGGTGATGATAACAATGGCAATAATAATGATGACATTTCATCTTTTCCCCACCTTGGGACTCAAGACAGCTTACAAAAATTATATACGCCTATATACATACACACACATACATATACATACATAAAAGTTGACATCACTGAAAAATTGTTGCTGTCAACTCGCATCATACAAAAACTAAAATATAGCTAAACTATCAGTAGAGTTAAAAGCTATTTAAAAATATACTCAATAAAAAGCATAGGGCAAGCAGTGCAGTCATTATTAAGACATTTTTCCAGTCAATGGCCAATCAAGTCTATCTGGCAAGGGAATTCCAGAGCCACTGAAAAGTCCCTCTCCCCCATTTGCACCATATAACCCTGTGAGAACAATGAAACCAAGAGAAGCACCACTCCTGAAGATCTCAGAACCTGGGCAGGAAAATACTCTCCTTAAGACCTGGGCTATAGACTCTTCCCTTTATTTAGAATACATCTAGTTGTGGATTAATAAACAAATGTGCTATAATTTGTTTGAATTTCTAAAGTGAGTATATGGTTTGTCAAGGTATTGTGTTTTTGACTTGATGACTGTGCACTTTAAAAAACATATTGCGGATATTGTTTTTAAATATCCTGGTGTGGGTCAGCTCCTTCAGGAGCAAACTTTCAGCTTCCTGGAACTGCCACAGTCTGTGCCAGCCCATCTCCTATTTGAAATGACTGGAAGACCACTTCTGGTTTTGTAACTTTCCTTTGTTGTTGTTGTTGTTGTGTCTGTGTGTAGAGGGTGTTACTTTAAAAGAGAAGTACAGATTCTCCATTTTTCACCCTTAAAAAAAATAACTGGGAGAAACCTAAGAACTACAGAGATGTCTAGGTGTGGGTTGTTTGATTCCTACACATACTTTATGAGGTTAAACAGTGATTTGCTTCTGTATTTCTATGTTGATGCAGCAGATAAGATGTTTAACAAATGTGCTGTTCAAGAGTTGTACTTTACTTAGTGGAATAGGTCTTGGGTATGGGTTCAGCAATAGCTTTTTACAAAATAAACAAATTCTGGACCCCCCTCCCTGGTGAAAATGGCAAATATTCGAACCCCATTGAAAATAATGGCATGTGCGCCTATGGCATGTGTGCGGGGGTGCATGCACCATTTTGTCCCCCTCCATTTGCCGCCCTTGAACGGTTGAGGGACATGGACTTCAAGTCCGCGAAAATGGAGGTGCGACTGTATATTCTACTATACGTGCCTGGCATCCGTCACACTCCAAACATTTAATTGTCTGTGCACTTGTAAACAGTATGCTGGGATCTTTTTTTAGGATTAATGCAATATTTGATGTCTTTTCTTGTTTCACAGGAAAGATGATAAAGATTATGCTCTAAAGCAAATAGAAGGTACTGGGATTTCTATGTCTGCATGCAGAGAAATAGCAGTAAGTAGCTTTAATATTAAACTAATCCTTAAGTAAAGTTACTTGACTAGTTACTATAACTTCAAATTTGGATGCACACTTTATCTTCCATAAATAAAAAGCATGACCTACAAGAAATAACCTTACATTTAAATACACAAATATTTGACAGGAGGGATAACCTCTTGGTTGAAACAAATTATAACAGTAACTGTCTTTCTCTCAAAAGTACAGTGGGCCCTTGGTAACCGCTGGGGTTTGGTTCCAGGGGACACACACACACACGTCGAGACCAAAATCTGTAGATCGGGGTAGGCAACCTTTCCCCTTTAAGGGCCGAGGGACTTCAGCTCCCAGAATCCCAGGAGCTATTGGCCACATGGGACTATTGGCCAACATGGCTGAGACTTCTGGGAGCTGAAGTCCCTCAGCCCTTAAAGGGGAAAGGTTGCCTACCCCTGCTGTAGATGCTCAAATCCCATTATATACAATGGTATAGTAAAATGGTGTGCCTTACATAAAGTAGCAAAATCAAAGTTTACTTTCTGGAGTTTCTTTTTTGAATGTTTTCAAGCTGTGGATGGTTAAATCCATGGATAAAGAATCCATGGATATGAAGGGCTGACTGTAGTTGCAAGTCATAATGATGGATTTCTGGACCATAGTAATCTGTATTTGGGCCTTAAAATGAGATTTCCAAAGTTGCTCAGTAAGCACAAAACAAGATTCAGAATCCAAACAGTTTTCACATCTGTCCTGAGATATTTAATTGTGAAATGAAAAGCTTAAATAGATGGTGAATTTTTTAACCAGCTGTTTCAGCTTGACTTATTAAAGTTAAATGTAAGCAAAACAAGTTGGAGATTCCCCCAACTTACCATATGTACCTTTGTAGTGTATATTCAAGGATTAAAATTTTACTGGTGAAGTAACTTTTTCACATTTATGTTTGGCATCTGCATGTTGTGCTGGGTGTCCATGAATGCATCTGCCTCTTTAACTGTTTTTGAGATAGAACTGATGAGTAGATGATAGAAAAGTGTTACTGCTTCTCTCCCCCCCCCCCCCCCCCCCGGCAGTTCTCCCATGGAGAATTACTCACCATTCTATAAAGTAATTGTTTGCCCTAGTGATGAAAAATGGGCCTGTCTTTATTTCTATGTTTTGTTACTAGAGCAAAGAGGCAAAAAAGGACTTTCATTAAAGAAATAATGCAAGACGAGCAGATTTAAACATCTTTCCTCCAGCAGCTTCCATTCTGTCATGTAGCTGCTCTTTGAATGAATTGTAAATGAGAAATTATTTCCAGATTTCTGTAACATGTAGGTTTGCCCTTAGTCTAAGCACCAAGAATTATTTAGTATTAAGCATGTATGCTTCCAGCTCTTACAACATACTTCAAAATTCAAAGTAATTTACATCTTTATGCAGCTTTCAGCAAAGAAGAAATGTTTCATGCGATATTGGCCTTATGGTAACTATGTACTCTATATATTCATTTGTAAGTCTAGAAATGTTAGTCAGAAATTGACCCAAAAAAACCTGAGTTGACTTATCTATGAGTCAATGTACTTTAAGTCTTATATAAAAAAGGAACCAACCCCTGGTGAAAGGCAAAGCATAATCTTGGAAGTACTGACTGCCCCCACTACTCTCCCATCCAGCCAGCCTTTAGTGTGAGCACAAGCAGTTATGCCTGGTGGAATTTTCTAATTTGTTAGATGCGCTTAAATTTTACCCTAAACATATCCACAGGTCATATCAAAATCCATAATTTTGGCCTCAAAACCTGCCCTCGACTTATAAATGAGGTCGACTTATAGTCGACTATATACGGTATATACTTCATAAACCTTGCAAGTGATCCTTTTCCCAAGATCATCTTTAAAGGCACCTATGCAGTTTACCTTAAAGATAGACTAAAAGGCATCAATATTGCTTTTCATGATTAAATTTTTGAAAGGGTTTCTAAAATGCATGTTAATCATGATTTTGTTTATAGTGATCTTATTCAGGCTTTAAATCACAGCCTCCAAACTGATATGCTTTCTTTTAAGTCCAAATTAATGTTTCTGATGTGAGGATACGTGTGGTAATAATAAGCAAAAATAACTTGGAAACAATACAATACTGGCTGGTGGTACAGAAACATATTTGCAAAGATTTCATACTTTTCATGCAACATATTAGGAAGGAAAGTACGGTATCTGAATTTAATTCTCACAGTATGTCTTGTGGTAAAGTGTGAGATACTGTGCAACTGATCAGAATTATGAGGTAGTGCCCCTACTTTAGTAATTGTCTTTTTAAAAAATGTTGTAGCCCAGAAAGTGACAATTTTTTTCCACTTCTATAAGCAACAGTTCATTTGGTGCATAAAGTTCAGTTTTTATTGTGGAACTCACTTTATTGTGGAGCTTATTTTCATAAAAACCATGTAAACGTAGGGCTTTTACAGACTGCCAGAAATAATGCAGCTTGAGTCCACTTTAACTGCCCTGACTCAGTGCTAGGGAATCATGGGAATTGTATTCTTTTCTGAGACATTGAGCCTTCTCTGTCAGGGAGCTCTGGTGCCATAATAAACTACAGTTCCCATGATTCCCTAGCACTGAGCCAGGGCAGTTAAAGTGGACTCAAGCTGCATTATTTCTGACAGTCTGTAAAGGCCCTTAGTCATGCCTTCTGTAGCCTAATAATGCACCTGTATTTGACCTAGTTGTAGTCTGGTTTAAGACATAAGCCATTCCTTAATCAAAATGAATCCCATGTGTCTTTTTCTTCTCTGAGGATTAAAAGCTTCAAAGATTAATTCTGAGAAACAATTTTATTTATAGGACTTAAAATTATAAAAAGAAGTGTCAAGTCTAATCTCTCACTTGCTTTCTCATTGACGGTTTTGTTTTTTAGCTGCTGCGTGAGCTCAAGCATCCAAATGTAATTTCTCTGCAAAAAGTCTTTCTGTCTCATGCAGACAGAAAAGTGTGGCTTCTCTTTGATTATGCGGAACATGACCTTTGGGTAAGGAAATATTTTTGTTATTAGGTAATCAGCTATCAGTATTGGTTAGAAATAGATGAAGTGGTGCTGCAACAAAGTGTTCATCTCTGAGACCCATTGCAATGAAAGAGAATGACTCAGATGACTCTGTCCCCTTATCCATGTTACACAGTGTTCTTTTATTCTTCATTCTTTGAAATACACATTTGTCCTTGATTTAGGGCAGCTTCACATGTGTGCTTCAAACGTGGCATTTGCTTTGTGAAAATCTGCCCCTGTTAAAATCAGTCTCCCCTGAATGAATTTGTATTCTAAACTTTATCAGTAGGTTGGGTCCAGAAATCTGCTTAGTAGAGTTCTGCTTGTGCTGGAGAAAAGGAACTCCTCTCCTTTCCTTGCCCTCACATCCCTTTAACTGGCTCCTGCCCCTTTCCTGGTGAGATAGCTGCCTTCCCAAGGCAGCTACCCCACCAGGAAAGGGGTAGAGGGGAATCGATCCTCCTCACTCTTTTTCTGTTGGGATAGCTGCCTTGGGAAGGCAGCCACCCTACCGGGAAAGGGGCAGAGGGGAATCTATCCCCCTCACCCTTTTCCTGGTGGGATAGCTGCTTTGGGAAGGCAGTTACTCCACTAGGAAAGGAGCAGAGGGGAATCAGTCCTCCTCACCCTTTTCCCAGTGGGATAGCTGCCTTGGGAAGGCAGCTATTCCCACTCGGAAAAGGGTGGGGTTGGTGCACGCACACTTCCCGGCCTCTCCCTCTTGGGCTTCCCCCCCCCCCGGGGAAAAGCCCAGGAGGGAGAAGGAGGAGAAGTCCACAAGAGTTAGTCCTCTCTCTTCCTTTAACCCAGGGGTAGGCAACCTTTTCCCTTTAAGGGCCGAAGGACTTCAACTCCCAGAAGCCTCAGCCATGTTGGCCAATAGTCCCATGTTGGCCAATAGCTGCTGGGATTCTGGGATACCCCTGCCTTAACCCTTGCCGCAGTTGTTATTGTTCATTGTTTGTATTGTAATTTATTTTAACTATGTTTTTACATTATTTCTTGGTTTAATACTATTTTAAGGGGCGGGGGGGTTATGGGATAGTCATTGTATTTTCATTGTAATTTTAAATGTTGTAAGCCGCCCTGATTGCTTATGCAGAGGGGCGGGATAAAAATTCATTATTATTATTATTATTATTATTATTGACCTTGTAAATCAGAATTGTGAGTGTCAAAGCTGCAAATGTGGGAGCCCAACTGTAGATTACAAGCAGACTCCACAAATGTGGCTGTTATTCCTTTTATACCTCTCTTAGCATTGAATTGACCACTGAGGGCACTGACATAATGTCTTATGGAGCTTCATTTTGCCCAGTTCCTGGCTTGTACTTGGAGGAACCTCATTTAAATATCTCTCAGTCCACATTTGCATGGCACTTGTACATTGCAGCAAAACAGAAAGATAGTAGTCTGATGTTATCTCTGGAAGTTTTGTACATATATGTCTTGCCTCACAGAGGCCTTGAGGAAAGTGAAGGCTGTTAAAAGAAGCTACAGAGCACTTCATTCATTCTTATCTTTCTTACTCTGTTTTTACAGTAGTGGGAACATGAAAAATAGAAATCTTAGGGTCCAGGATAAAATTTTGAGTCTCAACAGACTTTTCCTATATAGTTTCATAGACCATAGGAGGAGATGTTGGCTCTTTAGACAATACATATCATGTGAATGAAAATGTTCAAAAGTGTGTGATCTCTGATTAATAGTGACCATCATCAGGTCTTTAAAGTGTGCACATTAATAAATTTAATTCAGGTTGTCAAGGTGGTTTGAAGTCTGAAAGTTACACCATAGCTGTTAAGTGCTTTTCCACCAGACATCTGCAACTACACAGGAGGTTGTTGCTGATTTTAACTGGATAAGTACTTGATGTAACTTGGCAGTGAAGCAGACTAGGAACTGGATTAGATTGTACTTTTCCAGCACTAATCCTGTTGATGCACTATGGTGGTGTAACTGTGCTAATGTAGACAGTGGCAGCAAGAGGAAAAGGGCTGAGAACTGGATGGAAATCTGCTTGTGCAATTCCTGACAAATCAAGTGTTAGATATATATCTAACATTTCTGGTGTGGTTCTTTGTTTTCTGTGGTTTATTGTGAGTAAAATTGTGAACAGAGAAATCAAACTACATGTGCACTATTACCCTCCTCTTCTCCAGTTTAACTGCAACCATATTTTATAGTGGGCTGTAGTAGGAGGCAGATGGTAATGGTAGACATTGGTAGCTTGTGGTATATTAAAAAATAAATTAACCTTAAGAGGAAAAGACAATAGGAATGGAAAACATAATGAATTACTGGAGTACTAAGTTTGAATACAACCTACTGAAAAGGTATAGTTAATTCTCGTAATAGAGTAACCCTTGTTTAAATCCCTAGAAATGTCATATTGGCTAATGAATTCAGAGGAGAATATAGTTTGCATGATGCTTTATAGCAAAATATTAGCACCCATGCTTATTATGAGTGTTTGCATTTCTGTTTTTCAGCACATAATAAAGTTTCACAGAGCTTCTAAGGCAAACAAGAAGCCAGTTCAATTACCTCGGGGAATGGTGAAATCTCTATTATATCAGATCCTAGATGGTATTCATTACCTACATGCTAACTGGGTGTTACACAGGGATTTGGTAAGTAGATCTACAGTGGGGATTAGAAATAGGTGTAAGGTTTATGTCCAGTGGTGGTGTTTCACACAGGATATTACATAACTGAGGTACTAATGGCTTCCTTTTAATGTTGATTTGGCATTATAGATATAGTAAATAAATGCTTTGTTTTGCATGACATTTTTCAGTTATTTGGCAAGGGAAATGACACCTTCCAATAGCTGTTGCTACATTGTTTAATAAAACTGCAGAAGACACAGTAGGAGAAAGTTAAGCATGAATGCATATTTGAATGTCTCAGTCCCATAAGTAATATTTGTTTGTGATCGAAGAAGTTATTTTATATGCAGGTTTTTAAAGGACACAACATTATCTTGCTGGAGCAAATTAAATATATTTCTAAACCATTGCTATCATCGGTACTGGCTTACAAGGTCACTCATAAATTTACAAAGAGAGCTTGATAGAGATTAGAATTTCCAGGTGAAATTCTACCTTTAATGCTTGTGACAAACAGCAGCAGCTGAAATTTCCTCTTCTACACAACTATGAAACATACAGGAACCCTGTCCTGTGTTTCGTCTGGCACCACTAATAGAATAACAATCCCTGACACTTGTCTTCAGCTTCTAAACATCAGGCTTCTGACCATTCCCAATGGTCTTTCATAGACCCTCATCTATAAATTTGTATAATTCTCTATGAAAGCCACCCAAAACATAGCTCCTGCAGTGTGAACAAAGAGCCAGGCTTCTCTCCTTGCAACCTTATTTGCAGTGTAGGAATAGCAACGAATCCTTGGTTTAATGGTTGCAGTGGTGGGGGACAGTTGCTGTAATATAATTAAAAGATGTTATCTTCATTTCTAAAATAGTACTACAACATAATTTATAGCATATAAAATTTATGGAGTAGCTGGTTTTGCCAATGAGGTTGTAGTTTCCATTTGTATTGTAATCCATTTGAGTCAGAATTTCCAAAACAGCAACTAAAATGGTTTGGACTTTCATCTAGGACAGTGGTTGGCAAACTATGACCCGCGGGCGGAACCCGGCCCGTCGAGGCAATGTAACCGGCCCATGGCTGGTCCTGCCGCTGCCGCTGCGCATGCGTGATGTGGGGCGCCATTTTGCGTTCCAAAATGGCACTTGCGCACACATGCACACGACAGCAGGTGCCATTTTGGAATACAAAATGGCACCGGCGTCATGCGCATGTGCTCGCGATGTGCGGTGCCGTTTTGCGTTCCAAGAAGGCGCCTGCCGTAGTGTGCATGCGTGTGCAAGCGTGGGCGCCATTTTGGAACGCAAAATGGCACCTCACGCATGCATGCACACGACGGTGGGAGTAGCGTGCACCTCCGGCACCATTCCTCCCCCCCCCTTCGGCCCGCCGACGATCGGGGGGGCAGCAGAACCGGCCCCACCCCCAAAAGGTATGCTGACCCCTGATCTAGGATAATAGTCCTTGAAAACACACTTCATCATAGTCTATTTGCCTTTCCTTGGTTTGCTCAGTGGCAGCTTTCTTTTCAGCAAATACTAATTTTCAGGCATGTTTTGGAGTAAACAGTTGGACGGTATACATTCAGTCCAATCCAAATGTGGGTTCAGCACCCATGTGTGAAATGTTTCCATAGATCACAAGATTTCTGTCTTTCCTTCTCTGGGTCTTGACATTGAGCCTGCTTTAGACCCTGTGGCCTAAATGTAATTGTGAGTTGCAAGTAGAGTAGACCCATTCATTCTGTGGCTAAATGGTAAGTTAGCACTTACATAAATCCCATTCATTCCATGGATCTGCTCTAATTGAGGTTTAGCATTATGTGTTTGACTCCTTTTCAGCTAGTAAGTTGTTTTGAGTGCTTAGAAGAGCACCAGAAGAGCATTTAAAAGTAAAAGAAATAATCATAAACCAGATTTGTTGACACTTTGAATGAACTCATATGAACATGAAATAATTTAATGCTGTTTTGACACACTGTTCTTTGAATTGTTGGCACATCGGTTTCAAACTCAAGGCTACATTGCTGTTGTTATTGTTATTATACTACTCATGCACAGCAGTTGTTTTCACCTTCAGTGTTCCAGCAGAATAGAAAGGAGAGTGCTACTTCCATGAAATTGATTTTTTTTTCATTTATGTAATTTCCAAAAACAGGTTAATTAGCCAATGAAAGTATGTTCAAGTTTCAAAAAAAGTCCAAACTGGGTGGCTTAAGAGATGAGTAAATTTAGTACAGGTTGAGTCACCCTTATCCAGAATTCTGAAATCTGAAATATTTCAAAAACCAAAACTTTTTTTCATAGGTAGTTGAGATAGAAACCTTTGCTTTCTGATGGTTCAGTATATACAAATTTTGTTTCATGCACAAAATTATTAAATATTGTCTAAAATTATCTTCAGGCTATATGTATATGAAACATAATTCAATTTTGTGTTTAAATTTGGGTCCCACCTCCAAGATAACCCATTTTGTACTCATATGCTAACACAGGTATTCCATTTAAAAAAAAAATCCAAAATCCAAATAACCTTTGGTCCCAAGCATTTCAGACAAGGGAGAATCAATCTGTAATGCCTTTATACTGAATAGCGCTTAGTAGGTAGGTTTTGGCTATGATCTGTGATTGGCAACGGCTTCTCTAAAGGATGCTAGACTGTTATGAAATAAGTTGGTAGAATCAGTTCATCTCAACAACACTTTGCACATGGCAAAGACTGGATTAAGAGAAAGAGCAGTTTTTTTGTGAATGTTTGTTTATTACATTTATATTCTGAGTAGCAGGTAGCAAAGGTAGCTGTAGCTTTGAGATATGCCTAGCTAGTAAGATGGCTTACAAGACTTAGGGGGGTTGCAGACTGCCAGAAATAGTGTGAATTCAGTCCACTTTTAGGGTTAGGGTTAGTGCTAGGGAATCATGGGAACTGTTATTTTTCTGAGACATTGAGCCTTCTCTGCCAGACAACTCTGATGCCACAATAAAATACAGTTCCCATGTTTCCCTAACTCTAACCCTAACCCTAAAAGTGGACTGAATTCACACTATTTCTGGCAGTCTGCAACCCCCCTTAGTTATGATACCTTTACTTCTTGTCATTAACTTATGATACCGTTACTTCAGGTCAGTAGCTTAGCTTAATATGGATAGACTAAATAAGTGCTGTAGAGTGTATATTTTGAGAGTGGGCCCTACTGCCTACTGAAAACAGATTGTGGATCCCACCTGCTCTGCATCTGAACTTGCAGCTAGGATGCCTTTGTTAATTCATGATTTGTAGCATATGTTTTCAAAGTGGTTAGCCAGCAATCATCTCTTTCCCAGCAGTAGTCTTTCAGCTGGTTCTGAAACTGTGTGTGTATAAAACACATACCTATTACTATCATCATAATTACCATCCTTCCTTCCTTCATATAGCGCCAATAGTGAATGTGGTGCTTTACCAGAGTGGTTTACTATTATTAATTTGACAGTTCCTTGCCCTTAGGTTTACAGCCTAAAAAGATATGGCACACAAGGAAAGGGGAATCCCAGTAAGGGAGAGGATTAAGTCCAGCAGATGTTGGCTGCTGTCTCCCTCACAAGCCACAGCAGTGGCGGTTGGGATGGAGGGAGGGTCTTTCCTTAGCTGTTTGGCTTTGGTATGATGGAACTGCATCTGCCTGAACATCTCTCCCTCTAGAGGCCATATCAGTGGCTGTGGGGATGGAGAAGGGGGCCTTTCCTCAGCTGCTGGGATTAGGTATGATGTTTCACATCTTTTGTATTGTATGTACTTTTTGTATTTGGGCACATGTAGCTAGATTTGTGGGGAAATTCACTTAAAAGACATATAGCTGGATTGTTAAAACTGGACTTCATCTTATTATATCAGTCCTTCTAATCCTGCAGTAGATCTGGAGCCTCTACTGAGTTATGTGAGACATGATATAGGGGGAGAGCATGGATCCCTGAAACTTGGGCAGAAATACCTTTTGTGAGTCAATCCTTATGTCTGTGAACTAGGGTGCCTTTGTTAATTTATTTATTTATTTAGTTATTTTTGGACAAGAGAAAATCCTTTATTAGTTGTTAGGGGTTTTTTTAGGATTTCTTCTCAAACTCTAGTTTGATTATTTTTAAAGTATGCTTCTTTGAAGACACTGACACTAAAAAAACAACAACCAGTGCCTTCTTGCTTTACCATGGGATTAGCATATTACCATGACTGGAAACACACTGTAGTATTTATACATTGGTGGACCCAAGTGAGGTTAAGCATTGAATTATTAACATCAATGGCACACCCAGTTATTGTAGAAAAGTAACTAGCTATTCTAATAAGCCATTTTTGTTTTCATGCTTGTACTTACCTCATAGTAACATTCAACATCATTCAGATTCTATACCATGAATTTACTTAATATATTACAAAAGATAGGATTGCTTGTCAATAATCCAAATTTTCTTGTTCAAATCTGTATTACCAGAATAGTTTATGATACTTAAAAGGGTTCTGTTTTCAAAATAACTTAATAGGGAAATAAAACTTCAAAATACTAATTCTGATACAACAGAATATGTAATGCAGTGTATCTTCACCTCTTCTGCTCCATTATGAAGTGCATTCTCTTATATCTCTTTGATAAAGCAAGTGTTTGAATAAGGAAGCATTCATAAGCAGCTATGTACCTGTTAGCCAGGAAGGGGGTTGGTTTCTTAACCATGACCTAATGAAAGATAGAAAGGAATTTTGTGTAGTCCCTTAGTGTCTTGGATTCCTAGATAACCTAGTTCTGTTTTTAATACCTGCTTGGTGACTTTCAGCATTAACATAGAGGAAAGGGGATAAGTTTGGTCTCATTTGTGAACTCTACCAGAAGTGAATATAGCTGCTAGACTTGTTCAACTACAGCTGTAGGTAGGGTGGATTCAGAAATCTAAAGTATTAGTTGATGTAAAAGAATTAGTACAGATGCCACCCATTGCTAGGAGACCATACATTTGTGGAAATTCCTTCACAAAACCATTTAAGCCTAGGATCTATTCATTGTTGAGTCTTATTAAGCTATATTTGTTCATAGTTTTTTGTGGGTTTTTCGGACTGTGTGGCCACAGGAAAGAAGAAACCCTTAAAGTAAACAAGGTTTGGCTACCAGTCCTACAAAATAAGAAAATCAGCACTCAGCAAATGCAAATGGGAAACCAACTAGGGTCAGGGGCTTTCCCAGCAGACAATAGCAGACAATATTTTACATATTGTCTCTGCTCTGCAGAGGGGCGGGATATAAATAAATAAATAAATAAATAAAAATATATAAAAAAATATCCTTGTTTGCATATCCTCCCACCCTGAAGCCATGCCATTAACAACAGAACAAAACCTATTCAACACAGAACAATACACAGTTTACATGGGAATCACCCTCCCTACCCAGGGTCTCAAAGTATATATAGACCCACTCTCTTCCATTCCAGTAATATCTGAAGATGCCAGCCACAGATGCTGGTGAAACGTCAGAAAGAAACTCTTCTAGAACATGGCCACAGAGCCCAAAAAACCCACAAAAAACTATGGATGCCGGCCATGAAAGCCTATGACTTCACATATATTTGTTCAGTTTGTTCAATCACCATCTTATGTTTTCACTTCAAAGTAGGAGTAGGCAGTCAATTTTTTGTTGTAAAATAATACTAATTTTTACACTGTTAATCTAAACTGTTCAGTCTTTTATGTGTTTGTGTTTTTTGAATCCATTTTGAAGAAGCTCTACTTTAATACAGAGTTAAAATTAATTTTCCTGGAATGTAAGTCTGCCCATACTCAGTTAACAGCCCAAATATCCAAGCTGCTTTTTGGGCCAAGGCTTAGCCCTATATTTTCTGATGAGCTGACTAGAAACTAGTTCTTTGATTTATTTATGTTTATTGAAATTGAGGCATTAGTCTGACATAGGAAAAAATACTTTTCTATAGCACTTGCTTAGTCTTGTGAAATGTAATTGCTGAGTGAATTCATGTGACCTATTTCCTGTGAACCATAATCCCATATCAAAGTGACAGTTATGCATGCTAGACTATATGCTGATTTTAATATTCTGTGTTGCCTTAAGTTGTATGAATAAATTGAATAACTCAACTTCTGAAATTGTTTTCAGAATATAAAAATATTACAGAGAAGCTGTGGGTTCTCCTGAGCTGAAGCATTTTTCTCTGGACTACCTGTTTATGCAGAAAATTCATATATCTGTGCATGCCTTGGGATAGCATTTCTAAACTGTAGGTTTTACTTTCTATAAGCACACTGGAGTGGGAAGGGGGGTGTTATCCATTAATAGCATAAATTCACTTGTTAGTTCCAAGTAAAGTAGATCCATTGAATCAATGGGAATCTGGTAAGTTAATAGCTGTGTAGAGTAGTTTCATTGGATCTGCTCCAGTTGGGATTAACAATTGGATTTATGTGATTGTGTTCAGAAGTTCCTGTTTATATGGAGTTATGAGTACCCTGTGGGAGACTTAATTTTAATCACTTTTTAAAATAACTCTTTCCTTTCCAGTTTAGCTTTTTACTTGGTTATATGCAGTTCAGTTTTTTTCTTGTTGTTTTACTGTTATTTCATGCTGTCTCAAGTACAGTGCATCCTATGTGCAGACATAACTGCTTTATCAGTAAACTCCTACATATATTTACCTTTTATCTGTGTACCTGTTAGTCTACTGCATCATTCTCATGAGAAAAAGCTCTTACATTCTTTTTAAAGATGCTAGGTGACTAGTTTATGATCAGAGCTTGTTCACTAATATGTTTAAATCAAATCACTGTAGTTTTGAGAACCTCAGGTCATTCTGAACCATGAACAGCTAGTCTTATAAAAAAACACTTTCTCACTCAGTTTTCCAGTATGTAGAAATTAACTTATGAGTCACACATCCCATTGTTATCCATCATCATATCATAATCATATATGCTAATAGTGAACTTGTGGTCTGAACTATAATAATTGGGTAGTCAAAATAGGGCTACTGAGAAATGAAAATTTTAGTATGCTTTGGAATTAGCCCACATTTTGTAAAGACAGGGAAAAAATCTTTATTTGGAGCAAACTTAAGAGGGTAAAGAACACCTTTATAATGGTGTGATTGATACCCATTTATATTTGTGGATATCTTGATGACTGTAAGAATGCAAGAATAGATCAGTTCAAAGGCCTACATGCAACATTTTCTTTTCATACAATGGCCAAACAGTTGCCTATAGAAAAGTTGCCAGAGGACATGAGTGGAACTGTACCATCAACCTCATGCTTCCCATCAACTGATATATATGATGTTTCTGATGCTAGAAATTACATATAGCTGTCTTGACTACTAGCCATTGACAGCCCAATACAGTCAGCCCTCCTAATCCACTGATTTTTTTATCCACTGATTCAAGCATTCACTGATTGAAAATATTAAAAAATATATAAATTCCAAATAGCAAACCTTGATTTTCCATTTTATATAAGGGACACCATTTACCATGCCATTATATTTAAGCATCCACAGATTTTGTTATCCACAGGGAGTCCTGGAACCAAACCCCAGTGGATAGCAAGGACCCACTGTACTCCTTTTAAAGCCAAAACTACATCTTGTGACTGTGCCACAATTCAACTGTGCGATATGGGAAGAAGTATTTTCTTTTTGTTGTTATTGTGTGCCTTCAAGTCATTTCTGACTTATGGCGACCCTAAGAGTACCCTGTCATGGGATTTTCTTGGCAAGATGTGTTCAGAGGAGGCGCTGAATCTCTCACCACTTAACTTTGGTGGATGGCCCTGGGTATAGCTTTATGAGAAAAGCTTCACCTTATTTACTTTCTTCACACTAAGCCTAACTGTATCATGTCTTCCCTCATTCATCCTTAAGCTAAATAGCTGCAGAAGTTAGTGGCCTATAGTTTCCTGGATTCCCCTTCTGCAGAGGCTGATTTTTAGACACAAGTTAGATATTTCTAAGGAGCAACAAATTTAATGCCTTCTTGGGTGGATACCATCTGGAATTGGTGCTACTTTTTGCTTCATCTCCTCAGCTTCATAGAATTATAGAGTTGGAAGAGCCTGGAAACATTACTTCAGGCATGACAATTGCCATTATACAGTTGGCTCTCCATATCTATGGATTTTTTTATCCACGGATTCAATCATCCACGACTTAAAAACATTTAAAAAAAACCAAAAGCATAACTTGATTTCCCTATTTTATATAAGGGACACTATTTTACTATGCCATTGTATTTAATGGGATGAGCATCCAGTAATTTTGGCATCCATCAACACCAGCTGATACCAAGGCCCACTGTTTTTCCTTTGTATGGGTATATTCCTTTGTGTTTTACATATTAAAATAATTCATCTTCTCTGAAGTCCTTTTATCCTCCTTCAGAACTTCTTTAATTTTATTATTCAGTGGCCCAAGTGTCTCCCTGCTCCTGCTGTACTTGAAAAGGATTATTTATTGATATCTTGATGGTGTTGTAATATGCTTCTTTCTACCATTTCCAATTTTCTGCTTTCATTTTCTTTGTGCTACTTTGTGTTCTTTTTGTTCCATAGCTATGGTATGTGAGGTATTGTGGAGGGGTGTCTATGGAGGAAGAGGAATGGGATGGAATATTCCCCAAAAGATATAGGTAAAAGAGTATTCTGTACTGCAGTGTTTTGTGCAGGTGCTCTGCTGCAGATAAACTGACTTCTGAGAGGGGAATCTTGGGAAAAGCAGAAGAAAATATGGGAGCCTTTAATTTGTTTTTTGGAAAGTAGCGACTTTAAAGAATTGCCTATAAAGTTATTAGACTATTAGATTAATTTATTTTACTAGGTTCCTTTCACTTATGTTGTTAAGAGACTGAAGCTGTGGGATTTAATTATTATGGTACATTTTTCAATGGAAATGCACTGGGGATGGTGGTTGTCTTTGGGGAAATCAGGTTGCTGATACTCAGGAAGTCTCACCTGTTTTTTTATTTGTTTATGTGAATTGTGTGTTTTTTATTCGTTTTGTTATGTTTTCTATGTCTGTTAAATGTTAAATGTTCTTGTATGTTTTCTTCTAATAAAGTTCTTAAAAAAATGGAAATCATCATTAAGTAAAGGAAAGGTATAATACAAAATTTCAATATAACCAAATGATAATATCTCATTCCAAAATCAGCAGTAAAATAACAGTGGTTAAAATGATACTTTAATAATAATAATAATAATAATAATAATAATAATAATAATAATAATAAATTTTTATTTGTAGCCCGCCCCTCTGCAAGGCAATCGGGGCGGGGGACAACAGCATATAAAACAGAACAACATTAAAACATTCCTATTCCCTTTAATCCTTTCCTCCCCCCACCCCATCCCCTTAAAACAAGATTAAACCGCAGAGTAGTTAAAATGCTGTGTTAATTAAATTAATAAATTAAAACAAAATTTTTACAAAGGAGTCAGACAAAATGATGGCCCCTCTTTTGGGCCGACTGTTATTCCGGGAAGGCCTGCCGAAAGAGATCCGTCTTTACTGCTTTCTTGAAAGCAGCAAGAGTGGTAGTAAGACGGATCTCGTCCGGCAGGCCATTCCAGAGTCTGGGAGCGGTTGCCGAGAAGGCCCTCTGGGAGGTCTGAGACAGCCTCGTTTTTATTGGCTGCAACAGATTCCTCCCAGAGGACCGCAGGGTGCGGGGGGGGGGGTCGTATGGGGAGAGGCGGTCCCTAAGATAAGATGGACCCAAGCCATGTAGGACTTTAAAGGTCAAAACCAACACCTTGTACTGTGCCCGGAAACTAATTGGCAGCCAGTGGAGGGATTTAAGCACTGGTGTTATGTGCTCCCTCCTTGATGTTCCCGTAATCAGCCTGGCTGCCATATTCTGTACCAGTTGAAGTTTCCGGGTTAGGCACAAGGGTAGCCCCATGTAGAGTGCATTGCAGAAGTCCAGACGTGAGGTTACCAGGGCGTGTACCACAGCTTCCAGGTCCCTTCTATCCAGATAAGGGCACAGCTGGCGTATCAGCCGAAGCTGATAACAGGCGCTCCTGACCACCGCATTCACCTGACTGGTCATGTGAAGCGATGAATCTAGGAGCACCCCCAGACTGCGAACACAGTCCTTAGAGGAGAGTGTGACTCCATCCAGGACTGGAGACTGTATTCCCAGATCTGGTTTCGGGCCAGTAACTGCAAGTACCTCCGTTTTGTCTGGATTCAACTTCAATCTGTTTTTCCTCATCCAACCCATTACCGCTCTAAGACAGTCATCAAGAGGAGAGGCGCCATCTGAAGTCTGAGTCGATGATCTGGTCATGGAGAGGTATATCTGGGTGTCATCAGCGTACTGAAGACACCGCGCTCCATTCCTCCGAATGATCTCACCCAGCGGCTTCATGTAAATGTTAAATAGCATCGGGGACAGGATGGCACCCTGAGGGACGCCACAATTAAGCTCAATTTTGGATGAGCAACTGTCCCCGAGCCTCACCCTCAGATCTGCCCGAGAGGAAGGAACGGAACCACTGCAAAGCAGTGCCTCCAATTCCTAACTCCCTCAGGCGATCTAAGAGGATGGCATGATCTATGGTGTCAAAGGCTGCGGAGAGATCCAAGAGCACCAACAGGGTCACACTACCCCTGTCGATACTCAGGCGGAGGTCATCGGTCAGAGCAGCCATGGCAGTCTCCACTCCGTATCCTGTCCTGAAGCCGGTTTGAAATGGGTCAAGATAATCGGTTTCATCCAAGACTGCTTGGAGTTGGGAAGCAACTGCCCTCTCGATCACCTTGCTCAAAAAAGGGAGCAAGGAGACTGGTCTATAGTTGTTTCTATCCAGGGGATCTAGGGAAGGCTTTTTCAGGAGTGGCTTAACCGCCGCCTCCTTTAAACAAGATGGTACCTTGCCTTCCCTGAATGACGCGTTGATTGTGTCCCGAAGGAACACCCTCAACGCCTCCCCCCCCTGGACAACCAGCCATGATGGACAAGGATCGAGGGGGCAAGTTGTCTTTCTCACACTTCCAAGCAGCTTGTCCACGTCATCGGTACTGTGTACTTTAGAGCAGCGGTTCCTAACCTGTGCTCCAGGGAGCCCTTAGGGTGCACTTTCCAGGTGCTCTGTGGCCGCTCCAGGAAAATGAAAGAAATAAAAATTGAATAAATTTAAAGAATAAGAAACAAAAAGTAATGCTATTCATAATCACCATTAATTTGTAGGACATGGGGTTCGTCTCTTAGGGGCTCCGCCATAGAAATTGATTCTAAAAAGGGCTCCGCGAGTCAAAAAGGTTGGGAACCCCTGCTTTAGAGCATGTGCCAGCATCTTTTTCAGTTAAGAGCAGTTTAAAAAAAACAAAACAAAACAGAAGCTCTATTGGCCATTTTTAAATAGTCAATGAGGAAGTTGCATATAATTCTTGTATAGTCAGCCCTCTGTATCCACTGCTGTGAGAGAGCCCACAATTCTGATGCAGATGCAGAAAGTTCTTCCTATAAACTCTTTCAGTGCCTGAATTCTTGAGCTCCTGAAACTTGTGAACTGTCTTCAAAGACAACCCATGGAAAACTTTACAGTAATCTAATACAGATATAACAAGGTATACATGATTATCTGGATAAGTACACAGCTGGAAAATTAGTGAAGCTGATATGAGGTGCTTCTTCTCACCAATAGGACCTGTATATTGAAAGGTAATGCTAGGTCCAAGATCAATTAAAAAATGGATACTTAATCCTAATGGAAAGTTTAATACCACCTACACAGCTCCCTTCAGATCAGCAGATCTGCCCACTCACAATACTTCCATCTTCCCAAGATTAAATTTGTTCTCATCAGTCTGAACATTGCATTCAGACCTCCATAGCCTCATAGGACCTTGTAGGTGGGAATGAGAGGTAATGCTTAGTGTTATGCATGTTGGATATGTAAATCTTCCTCAGTGACTTGTAGTACTAAAGAAACATGAGTGATAAGATAAAACTCTGAAGAAACAACCCAGTAGGTCCTGGGTTTGTCTTTCCGGAAAAGGCCAGAGCTACCAGAAAAGGAAAAGGAAAGAGAATGCACCTCAGCATTAATAAGAACTTCTAGACAGTAAGAGTGGTTTGACAGTGGAAGACGCTCCCTCAGAGTGTGATGGAGTCTCCTTCTCTGATGGTTTTTAAACAGAGGCTGGATGGATATCTATCAGGGGTGCTTTGATTGTGTATTCCTGCATGGTAAGTGATTGGATTTGATGGCCCTTGAGGTCTGTTCCAACTCTTTGATTCTACCATGATACTTGTGTCTCCACTCCAGTCTGGCTTGATGACCCAGATTTTCTAGGTGATTGTATTAAAGACCATAAAACTGTTCATGAGATTTAATGACATTGTACTTCACTGCCACCCCCCATTCACAACCTAAATCATCCCAGGAGAACAACTACAGTGGCCCCTGTAGCCAAAAGTCAAAGCTGCAAATGTGGAGGGCCAACTGTAATGCTATTTCTTTCCTCAGACCAGGTAAGAAACTGGATTAGAACATATCCAAATAAATAAATGCATGGAACCTCAGAATAATAATCAAACTTATTTACTAATTTAAAGTCTGATTAGTTGAGCATGATCTGAATTATTGGGTGACTTATTTTTAATTGAATTCTATATACTGGTATATTTTCCAGCATAGTTTTACCAGAACTAAACTTTGAGGGGAGTTAACTTACATGGCCAGCTTCTTCTAACATCAGCCATGCTAATTTTAAAGAGCTGTAGTCCAACAATATCCGGGGGGGGGGGGGGCATCAAGCTGGGAGATGCTGGTATTCACTTTGATAAATTTGATATGGAAAAGAAATTGTTAAATCTCTATTCTGAAAAACTGGTTCTTAGTCTGATTATAGATCTGACTTGAAAGTTACAGCAGCAATAAGTATAGTAGTAGTAATAATAATAATAATAATAATAATAATAAAATTTATTTTTACCCTGCCCCTCTGTAAAAACAATCGAGGCGGCTTACAGCAGCTAAAAATTACATCAATACAATCTAAAAGCCCCAAACCCCCACCCTCCCCCATAAAAATGTATTAAACTAACATCCATTAAAATCCAACTGAATCTTAAAATCAAACTGTTGTTTGATTTCACTATTTTATTGTTTGTATTTTGCATATTGTATTCATTTAATTGTGTAATCCCGGCTCGATCCGTAGGGAGAGGCGGGAAATAAAAGATTATTATTATAACATAGAATAAAACAAATAAAATGAATCAAACAGCAGGCCAATCAGAGACACAAAAGGCCAAGAGCGCAGCTCCTGAGGCTGGGATCTAGTCAGGAAAGGCCTGCCGAAAGAGATCCGTCTTTAGCGCCTGTTTGAAGCTACTCAAGCTCATCATCTGATGGATCTTGTACATCTCCAGTTAAATTGGAAAGAGGAAAATGTTTTTATCTGAGACTGGTTTGAAAGCCATTGCTAAAAAGGCTGAAATCGGATAAGCAAGATGGAATGGAAACTGGAAAATAAATTGGATATTCTGGAAAACAAACTTAACTGATAAGATACAAAAGATGTAATAGTCTGAGGTGATAAATTAGCTATGCAAGAACAATTAAATACATTAACGATCCAGGTTGAAAACTTTGACTGACAAAATAGTCTTACCATTGAAGGTGTCCCTGAGAGGATAAGAGGTAGGAAAAGTTTCTTGCATAATACAAATCAGCAATAACCTCTTCTTGGCTGTCCTTAGTGATGTGCTAGCCTTCCATAATATACAGAGGTTACAGAGCTTGGTGGTATGGATAATTATGGCAACAGGGTCATACAAATGTATAATAATAATAATAATAATAATAATAATAATTTATATCCCGCCCCTCTGCTAGGCAATCGGGGCGGCGTACAGCATTTCAAAACATCAAAACAAACATTAAAGCAGATACATTCGAATCTCATCCCTCTTTCCTATTCTAGGCTGGGTGGTGCTTGGCCTAGTGTCTCTCCCCCAGATGACATCAGATGGTAATGGAGGGAGGGTTCTTTTTCTTATTCCAGGCCCAATGGTGCTGGGCCTAGTGTCCTCTCCCCCAGATGACATCGGATGGAATGGAGGGAGGGCTCTTCTTATTATTTTAGGCCCGAAGGTGCTGGGCCTAGTGTCCTCTCCCCCAGATGACACTGGATGGAATGGAGGGAGGGCTCTTCTTCTTACACTAGGCCCGAAGGTGCTGAGCCTAGTGTCTCTCCCTCAGATGAAATTGTCATATATATGGGTTGTTTTTTCCTTCCATAAATGGCTTGTGCCACTTGTGGTTGTAGGTGCAGGAGAGAGGCTCTGGAAAAAAAATTAATTTTAACTATTGAGATGTCAAATAAACAGACATGAAGTTCTGGTCTTATTTATTTGAGAAGCCTTTTTTTTTTTTTAATCTGTGACCTTTGTTAAGATATGATGCTTGCTTTATTCTAGGAGTTTGGTATTCAAACGTTATTGCTCAAACTGTTTTTCTTTCATTTAGATTTGATGGAAATGTTTGTACAATCACTTGACATGCAACCATTGAAATATATATCTTTGAATTATATCCAATTAAATGGAAACTCTGAACACTTGTGGCTTCTTGATGTAGCTTCATCATTCATTTTTCATTGCAAGTTATGCCATGATGTGGTATTATGCTTGGCAGTGTGGGGATATGAGTAATGATGGACATTATGTTTGGCCTAGCCGTTAGGAAAGGAAAAGCAAGTAGCTGATTCAATAATTGATTTGTCACAGAACAATGTATATATGGACATATTGATGTATTTGTACAATATTTTTGTACTAGCAGTAAGTTCATTGAACAGTAGTGTGAAAACCTAGTGTAATAGTTCAGTTTTTGTAGTGTTAACAGATTGTTAATGCAGATTGGTAAATTAATTGATATGATTTAGTTGAATTTAATTCAGTTCAACAACTTGTATGTTACTCAAGACCAGGATTTCTTCTAAATATTTATCTGTTAATGTAAATATGCCATAATGGACATATGTTTGTATAATTTAAGGGCAGAATGTTAGACTGAAACAAGAAATTGTATAAATACACAAAACACCATGTTAAAGAAGATAGGATTTTGATCTAAATTGGTTCTTGGCTCTGCATCCTTGGTGTTTGATACTCTGCAACAAGCAAAGGAAAGATGAGCTACCTTTTGGAAATAATCAGTTAGAAGATTAGTATAAATTGTAATCTGTATTTGGAAGTGAAGAAGAAATTTAAGGCTCACAGTAGTTTTAAAAAACATGGGAGGTGATTGAGGAGGTGGGAATTGCCAAAAAGTGAGTTAGAGAACAAAACATGAGAGTTTGAATCTCCCAGAATCTGTCCCGTTCATTCTTTCAGTATTGGCAGCACACAAACATCTGGCAATAAACAAAAGTTGAATATCCATCTTTTTCTGAAATACTGATTTTGCAAAATGTTTCTGCACACAATTTGGTTGCAAGGTACTATCCTGTTTAGACCAAAGAGAGTGCTGCATAAATGGATTTTAAATTTCCTGGACTTTGAAAATCTCCCTATAGCAACAGGGTCAGGAGGAGGAGGAGCCTGCCTGCAAAAGATATCCTCCCCACCATATACCATCTTAACCAGGGATAGGCAACCTTTCCCCTTTAAGGGCCGAGGGACTTCAGCTCCCAGAAGCCTTAGCCATGTTGGCCAATAGTCCCATGTTGGCCAATAGCTCCTGAGATTCTGGGAGCTGAAGTCCCTCGGCCCTTTGCCTACCCCTGATCTTAACTAAAGATTGAAACAACATGTAGGCATTAGACTAACATCTCCAGTTGTTTTTCTCCTCTTTGCTTTGTAACATCTTGCCTGATGAAGAAGCCCATGGAGCTTCGAAAGCTTGCAACAAGCATATTGTGCATTTTGGTTGACCAATAAAGGCATCACTGATGGATTTTTGTTTGAATTTGCCCAAATATGTGTTCATGAATATATTGTCCCAGTCATTGTTAGTGTTAGATGGCCTAATGGTGTTATTCACTAACATTAACTCTTTTAGGCAGGAGCACATCTTATTGAAATAGTATTAGCCTTCTTTCAACCTGTCCAGAGTCATGCATATCCTTTTTCAAATATGTTGTTCTGTAGTTCATTTACATTTATGCTGTCCTTGTAATGATATCAGGTTACATCTGTTCCTATCAAAAGTATTTTCATTCATTCATCAAAGCCTCTTTGAAGTACTTTTATCTAGCATATTATTTTAAAGTGGTCACTTTCACTGTTGTGACAATATTTTGAAGGGAAAATAATGTACATGCTCATATGATAGGCTACTCCAAAGTGTTGTACTCTGAACTATTGATGTTATCTTTTCTTTGCAAACCAGTAGTAATTTGTTCTTAAAACTGATTTGTGAGTCTGGAAAGTCTTTCCTGGGTATGTTTTACGCTGCTAAAATATTGTAATTAATTATCATTTTCTGTAAGTTCATAAATGTACAATAAAATATCAATCTAGCTTTACAGCAGTTTTGAGAATAATTCAACAATCTGTTTATTTCTCACTTAAAAGAATTTCCAAAAGCAGATATTGATGAGAAAACAATGTTGTGTGTACAATGCAGAGATAAAAAGATCATTGGATGAGAAGGAAAGAAATATATGCAGTGAGTCTTTGTGACCCAAACAAGAATTTATATTTTTAAAAGTTATAGGGTAACTATTATAGGAGTGGAGTAATTGATTCACACTGAACTTTAAAGTGGATGTATTTGCCTAATTTCAAAATAAAGATCCAGTTTTGTGCAGAATTAAGCCTTTTCTACATTTGTAATATTCTGTAAAGATATCCAAAATATATAGTAGATCACTTTCTGTACTTGGCTAATGTAGGAAGTTGGTGAGATAGTAAGCAATAATATTTTTCCACTGTGAACTTTGGATTGAAACTTTTCATACTTACTTGAGTGAGGGAAGCTTTTGTAAGGAAGCTTTTTAAGAAGGAGAATTTAAATTGGCAAGGAAATTTATTTGGCTGTTTGTATGGCCTTACTACAAATTAATAATCAATAGGCACTATCACTATAATCCATTGCATTTTGGTTTAAAATTGGAAAAAGAAAGCTGCTAATTTCAGGGAAAATGTTTAGGTTTATCTTGGTATATGTATTGTATATTTATTTTTTTTCCACAGAAACCTGCTAATATTTTAGTTATGGGTGAAGGTCCTGAGCGAGGAAGAGTAAAAATTGGTATGTTTATATCTTTGATAAGTCCCAGTGTAGCATTTAAGACAGAATGTTCTTAAGGTTTCATTGTTAGGTTAATACTGTTAACTGTTGCTGGATCACACAGATGAAAGTTCATCAAATGAAGAGAAGTAAAATCTGTTAAAAGTGAACAAAAATAAAATAGTATGCAGGGGCTGAGAAAAAAAGGATAACCCAAAATTGCCCTCTCTTTCACTAAAAATCTAATTTTGAGTAGATGCAGAAATTGAAAAAACAAACCTCAACAATAAAATCAACATTAGTGACCGTATTGCTGTTCAGGTAGATCGGATCTTCAGATGTAGGAAACATAAAAGTGTCAGTAAGGGGAATTATACAAAACAGCAAGTTTTAAAATGGGGAAGAATTCATTAACACTGGACAACTTTCTGTTATGAATTTTTTCTTTAATGTAGAAATTCCATCTATTATAAAAAAAATACTCTAAAATAATTAAATCTAGCTCTAATGTAATAGTAAATCTCACTTCATGGTATGATGTCCCAACATGTCAGTTACATGTTGGTGTCCTAAGGACATACATGTATTCACCAGGGGAGACCTAATGTACATCTCGGATTTTAAAAGCTAATTTACCTAGAAGTCAATATTTAAACTTGTTTTTATTCCACTCCTTCCAAGTAATGTTCTGAAATGATTTGCTTGTAATATACATAAAATTGCATAATCACAATTTTTTTAATTGTATGAGACTGTTCATGAACAGTATGCTAAAAGCAGAAGTTCGTGCTTCTTACTGGTCCTGCATTGTTTCCTCTTTGAAGTCAATGACTGTTTGATCATTCAGTTCAAAAGGAATAGAATTCATCTGGTGTAGAACATTGGACTACTTAAAGGTTTGTAAATATACAATGATACTAACCTTGGTGGACTTGAAGTCCTATTGTCAGCAGGACATGAATGACAAAATGGTAGCTCAGTGGTGCTTCTTGTGGTAGCTTATCCATGATTACTTGGGAATTGACTCCCCACTCGCTTTGCAAGAAATAGCTATTGACAAGGTCCTGGGGGACAAAAGTTTGCTCTCCAAAATCGTTGGACATGAAATGATTGGATATTAAAGAGCCACTCTGCCAGTCCTCCTGAGCTATCCAGTATCAATAATGGCAAGACTTATTTCCAGAAGTGTGATAATGTAGGTGGGAACCTAGAACATCCTTCTGACCAGCAGAGAGATATAGAGGGTACTTAGGACTTAAGGAGGAGGTTGCATAACAGACTAGAGTTGGTTGACTCTACATCTAGTGACTCTGCCTTCTGCCCCATAAGTCCCAGTGAATATCAGCTAGCACTTTGATAAACCTGAAGACTTTTAACTCTGTTTTTATCATCAGACAAAACATTTAGACTTTCACTGCTGACATTGTTCAAACTCAGTTGTTTATATTCAGAAACTCCATTTGTCTCTCTAGGAAGCCATAGAGGCTGTATCAGTGTGTATGTTTTTCTCTGTCAACTTTTTTTCACTTTTAAAATGAAGCATAACAAAATATTAAATAGGGTTGTGTAAAGAAACAAATGCTTTCAGCCTATAGAGCAAAGTGAACAGAGTTTATCTCTGGTGAAAATGTGAGGTCTGGAACATTTCTTTTAAAAAACATTTAAGGTTCATAAAAGATGGCTAGGTTCTTGATATGCCCTGCAATTGAGCCTTCAGACGTTCAGGCCTACTAGAATTTGTAGGATCCAAGGCATTGTTTGCACCTATGTTGTTAAATAGCAATAAAAATGAAATGCTTTAGTGCTGGTGTAACCTGTTGTTGTTTAAGAGTACAGGTGCAAACACTCCTGGGGTCTAATACGGTAAAAAATATCCAAGTATATGAAAACTATTGGGACAAGAGGGTTAGCAGAAATTGGGAATTCTTGGCCTGAAGGAAATTCAGGTATAATAGACCAGGGGTAGGCAACCTTTCCCCTTTAAGGGCCAAGGGACTTCAGCTCCCAGAATCCTAGGAGCGATTGGCCAGCATGGGACTATTGGCCAACATGGCTGAGGCTTCTGGGAGCTGAAGTCCCTCAGCCCTTAAAGGGGAAAGGTTGCCTACCCTTATAATAGACGAACTTTTATTGAAGGCACCACTTCTATCAGCTTCCTGAATTCACTGAGATGAAAGTGTACTAGCTTCTTATTGCCTGGATTCCTAAGAACTGAATTTTGTTTGTCAGATTATCTATTTGGCTGGTAAGAATTGGGGGGAAAATCCAAATATTCACCTGCTTCATTTTCCCATCTCTCTCTATATATATTTAAAATTTACCACCATGTGAGTTGGACTCTTTTGAGGGCTAATCAGCATTGATTCAGAGCACTGGTGAATTCTGATTGAGAGCTCATGTTAACTATGATCTAATAATGTTGTGCTTTCTATACAGTGCTTTAAAACAAACTCAGCAGGAGCTCTTTAATGTTACCTTGAGAAGCCATTCTACTACTTTGTTACATTTGAGCTCATACAATTCATAGCAGTCAGCCTCTGCTCTAATGTTTAAAGTACCTTTCCCTCCTCCTTTTTCAGCTGACATGGGCTTTGCCCGACTATTTAATTCACCTTTGAAGCCTTTAGCTGATTTGGATCCAGTAGTTGTAACGTTCTGGTATCGAGCTCCAGAATTATTGCTTGGAGCAAGACATTATACCAAAGCTATTGGTGAGTAATACAGTATTTGTTAGTTTACTTAATTTATCAACATTGCATTTTTGAAATTAGTTTTATTTCATAGTACTGTAACTTCCTTGTTTGCTTTGTACATAGAGAAAATATCTAGTCCTGGACTTTTGGAAATAAAACACTTTGGTTTTTAATATGATGGATCTTCTATTACCCTTTTTGGTTGCTCAAATTTCATTATTCTTTATGAAGCAGATTACAAATACTTTCAGTGCTCCCTCCTGCCAAAAATACAGTTGTATTCACTGAGATTAGATGGGAAATGTCCTTAATGTTTTATGCTTTACTAGATAGTGACAGAAAAGCTTTGCCTCTGATCCAGATTTGTAAGCAGAATTATATTCACACAAAGTGGCTTTGCTCACTTTCCCTGGATTTCCACACATTGCAGTAACAGCACACACCCTACATCATATCTCATGCTGCTTTGGGGAGTTTCCAGTTGTCATTTGGGAATAATGGCATGTAGTGAGAGATGGTGGCTGCAGCTGGAAGGAATAAAGGGGAATGTTCTCTTGTGCAAACATCATTCAGCTTTGACAAATCTGGAGCCAAACCATTGCTTCTCAGATACTTGTATCTAAAGCTGAAATGATTGATCTGTTTTTCAATGGCACACAGGATTGACTATGGGGGTGGGGGGGACACATACAAAATGAGTGCATTGTCTCCTCTCAAAAATCCCCCCCCCCCATTTCCTTCATTCTCCAAATATCTAACATTGTAGAGAATATTGCAATGATAGAAATATGGGGACAGAAGGAACATCTTGTTTGTTGGCAGAACTTTTATTTGGGAGGCAGTGCCCTTATCCCTCCCCACAATAATTGCACCCCTTGTTGCACTGTTACTCTTATTGTCTCCCCATTCCTTCAGTCTGACTTTGGGTACTCCTTCAAGATTTTTTCTAGAAGTAACTGTACAAAAGCTCTCATGAGACAATTTTACAAATATTTCAGTAACTGCGAATTGGCCTTGTCTGACAATTAGTACAGTTTCTTTGAGTGACTATGGGCCTTTGCAGACTGCCAGAAATAGTGTGCATTAAATTGAGGCACTGCCCTGGCTCAGTGCTAGGGAGTCATGGGAATTGTATTTTTTTCTGGGACATTGAGCCTTCTCTGTCAGAGAGCTCTGGTGCCACAATAAATTACAGTTCCCATGATTCCCTAGCACTGAGTCAGGGCAGTGCCTCAATTTAATGTGCACTATTTCTGGCAGTCTGCAAAGGCCCTATGAGTCAAGAATGGGAAATCATGACTCTTCTGATATTTTTGGACTGTACTTTCCATGATCCCTCACCAATGACTGAGCTGGCTAGGCCTGATGGCAATTGTACAACAACATCCAGCAAGCCAGTGGCCTATCCCTATTTAAGTGCTAATATTAGAAAAAATATCATTTTCTGTCTCCACCTTCCTCTACACTGATCACATCCTTTTTTGTGCTCTTTCTTCTAAACCAACCTATTCCCAAAACACTTTACCTTTCACTGTAGGAAGGATTCTATGCTTTAACCTCTGGATCATTCTCTTTGCCTTTCTCTGAACCTCTAGACAGATTTGGGATAGTAGGTGTGGGTAGGACAGGTAGGGGAATCCATCAGTGTAGCTCAAAGGGTATGAACATAAACTTTTATTATAGTGTTGACATTTATATCATAAATTCTGTATCATGTAGTGTTTGCACCCCATCTTATTAAACTATCTTTTTGAATGAATCAAACTTTTTAAAACCAAAATATTCTTCAAGGTAGTTGGCAAATAGTAAAATACAGTTATAAAAATTACAACAAACTGAGTGTTCCTCATCATTCTTTGGCCTTAACTGTTGTAATTAATGTATACACATTTTTACATTGCTTTTCAAGGTAGATCCTCCCAAGATGATTCAAGGACTAAAACTAGAAAATAAAAAGACTGTTAATTAAAACAATATTTGAAATGAACAAAGCAGAATGAGTGTCCTTTCTTCAATCTAACATTTACTTTTGTGTCCCTGTGTTACTGCTCCTAGGGCTTGTTTGCAATGTTTATAGCATTATATTTATAGCATTATATTTCACTTTAACTGTCATGGCAACATGCTATGGAAAACGGGGGTTTGTAGTTCCATGAGGTACTAGAGTTCTCTAGCTAAGAACTCTAAATCCCCCTACCTATCAGCAGGGTCGCCATGGATTGAGATTGATGCAAAGGCAGTTAACAACAACAAATATACTACATATAAAAATAATGACCATGGAGGATTTACATAAATTCAACCTAAACAAGGGAATCTAAATAGTCAAAGTTTTCCCATTTGTTGGATCAAAATGGAGACTGCAGTCAAAAAATCAGAAGAAGACTAGGAATAGGAAGGGCAGCCATGAAAGAACTAGACAAGATCCTAAAATGTAAAGATATATGACTGAACACTAAAGTTAGAATAATCCAAGCCACTGTATTCCCATTACCATGTATGGATGTGAGAGCTGGATAGTGAAAAAAGCAGATAGAAAGAAAATTTATGTGGTGTGATGCTGGAGAAGGGTGCTGAGGACACCATGGACAGCCAAAAAGACAAATCAGTGGGCCGTTGAACACATCAGGTCTGAAATCTCCCTGGAAGCCAAGATGATCAAATTGAGGTTGTCATGAGAAAACATGACTCATTAGAAAAGAAAGTAATGCTAGGAAAGGCAGGAGACAGTAGAAAGAGAGGAAGACCACGTGCTAGATGGCTCAACTCAGTCAGGGAGATCATGGGACTGAACCTGCAGGCTCTGAGTGTCAAGGCTTAGAATAGAGGGTCTTGGAGATGTCTCATTCATAGGGTCACCATGAGTCAAGGTCAACTCAGAGGCAGTTAATAGCAACAATATTGTAAATCCCCAGATTCCATAGGATGTTGCCATGACAGTTAAAATGAAATATTGTGTTATAATTGTGCGATGTGAAAGGGTCCCTAGAAGATGAAGAAGGACATAGGAAATGTGGAATGTTATGGCATTGGGACACAGGTGTGTTCAACTAGGAGTTTGGGGAGCTGAATACTTGGCTGTCATGAAAATCTCACCTTTACCAGAATATTTAGTTGGGCATAATTTCCTTTGACTTCACTGGAACTCTGGTCTTTTTTAATGCACATAAATATGCTAAATTCTTAAAATACTAAGAGAGAAAGCTGTGTAAATATGTAGATTGCATGTTAAAGTTTTGTTTGTATATAGATGGGAAAAGAATGCTAAAATTTGGATTTTATAGTTATGTCTGAAATTCTGATTACTGTATGGGATTAATTTTGAAATAAAACTCAGTTACAGTGGATATGTTGCTAGGAAAAAGGAAACGTTCAAATAATTTAAAAGCAGAGGGAAGTGCCATCAGAATTGAAGATGGCTGTTTAAGGGCCTTGCTAGGCATTTGAACTCCAGAAAAGCAGCCCACATAGTATTAATGAGCTTGTGCTAGCCTTTTTTGAACAGCAGTTTGTGATAATGTCAGTTGGTTTGATAAGAACGCTAAACCAGGTACTTAAAGATTATTTTGGTTGAGTATGGCATAGAGTAAACTGATAAGACACTCCAGCTAAAATAAGAAGTGATAAAATTAACAAGGTAGAAGATTTGAATTATTTGCAAGAGCTTAAAAGAGCAATTCTCTGATAAAGAAATAGGTGAAAGAGCTGAAATCAAACTAGAAAGTAGTCTTGAAGTCAACTAAATGATAATATTGGAAGGCTTCACAACATAGTTCTGGAGGTGGGAGAAACAGTGACTGATGCTCTGGAAGCAAGTACATTTAATGCACGTAAACTCAGTAGCTTGAGGAAAATGGAAAGATCTTACCACAAAGACAGAGAATAAGCAGAGAAACATATGTTTGTGTGTGGTTAAAAACAAGCTGAAAGTGCATATATGATAGTCTTTTTAATTTAGCAGTAGAATGAAATTTTGAAGATTCAGAGTTCTTTCCAGATTTGAAGATTCAGTATTCTGATACTGAATGTGCTCGACACTTGGTGGTTTTTAGAACTAGTAATGAATCTAGTTCAAGAAATAAAATTATTAGCTATGAACATTATGCAGTTAAGGAGAATGTTTTAAAATCAGTCTGTGTGCTCTTTTTAATATAGAACTCAGTAGAATTCCACATACTTCTATCAGGATTTGTTGAGAGAGAATTACAGTCACCCCTCCGTTCTCATGGATTTGAGATCCATGGTTTTGAATATTCACAGGGGGCGACCTCCGTTAAGATCAATGGGGCGCATCCCATTCAAGCCTATGAATATTGGCAAGTCTCCGGTTTTGGGGGGGGGGGTCTGGAACGGATCCTCGTGAAAACAGAGGGCTGACTGTATACACATATAGCAAGCAATAAAGCAGAAACTGAGAAAACATTACTGCTACAATCTCAGTGGTCCTTAAAAGACATAGAAAAGGAGATAGATAATCACTTACAACCATTGGTAGACAACTGGAGTAAGAGAAATAAAGAGCCAGATCACAGTCATAGACAGAAGTCTTCTGCTCAGCCAGCCATTAGGGAGCTCTGACTCATATCAGTGCTGATTGACATTTGTTGTTGTTGTGCTGATTGACATTTGTTGTTGTTGTTGTTGTGTGCCTTCAAGTGGTTTCCGACTTACAGTAAACTTAAGGCAACCCTATCATGAGTTTTTCTTGGTAAGATTTGATCAGAGGAGGTTTGTCATTGCCTTCCCCTGAGAGTATGTGACTTGCCCAAGGTCACCCAGTGGGTTTCATGGCTGAGTGGGGAATTGAAACCTTGTCTCCTGAGTTGTAATCCAACACTCAAGTCACTACACCATGCTGGATCACTTACTTTGCCTGATTTTTTTTTTATAACAGTAGATCTGAAGAATATGCTAGGATTGCCCTTACAATTTTCCCAAAAGTAATTATGATATTTTATTTTATTTATTTATTTATGCTATGTGCAGAAGCAAGTTGGTGAATTTGGAGTTTCTAGTGAAAGGTCAAGTAATCTCTTAGTGTTTTTCATTCTTAGTTTAAAATAGATGGAATTTGTAAAGATAGAAAGTGATCTCCCCCTCCCCGCCCCCATTAACAGTCAGTATGGGGATTTTTCTTGTTGCATTTCATAATGTATGTCAGTAGTGCTTACTCTGCAAAAGACTGATTAAACTAAAGGTGATATTATAATGGGAGGAAATCAAGATACTGTGATGGACCTTAAATGAATCACAGTTACTTTGGGGAAATGTGCTCAAGGATAGGTATGATGTAGATTTTTTGGTGCTTGTTCTTGAAACATTCTCTTTGACAAGCAAGCCAAGAACATGTAAGTCTGTTAATATGGATTGTACATTCTTCCCCCCCCCCCCCCCCCCGGTAGATTCTCCTGTTCTAGAACAGATTTTTTTTAGCTTTCATTTCATCATAGGGTAGAATTTTTCAATTCTGTTGTTGGTCAGATCTTTGTACCTCACCACATACTAGATTTCCTGCAGCCCTGTATAGCTTAACAGATAGTTTTTAAACACTAAGTGTTCTATTGATGACACAACTGAGGCACCAAAATTCTGTTTTAAATTTAATGAGAGATCTCATATAGAATATTATGCATTTATGTATTATGTATTATACTTTATATATAAATTATAAATTCATAGTTTATATATAACTGCCTCTGGGTTTTTAATAGTTCTTATACTATAGTAGTCTTAATTTTTTGTGAGGAACTGTTTGAGGGGGAAGACTGGAGAACTTTCCTGCTGCATGTATAGGATGATGAAAATGGATGGTGACAGTTGTTGCAGTGCCATGCAACATCCTGCAACACCTTTGCCATGTTTGTTTTCTTGCCAGAGGACCTGAGGAGCTATACATGCAACAAATGCAAGCCAGTTGCCCTGCTGGATGCGAAGATGAACAATCTTAAGACCCATGTATCAGCATTTCGACATCAGGGAGAATGAACCTCATATTTTGCAAATACTCTGGTTTGAGCGTTGGACTAGGACACTGGGAGACCAGAATCCAAATCCTGGCTCGGCCATGGAAATCCACTGGGTGTCATACCCAGCCAGCTGGAGGAGGAGGCTGAGCCAGAGCCTCAAATGGGACCTGTGTATGCAGCTGCAGCTGAGCCTGACCCTGAGCCTGGCCCTCTTATGCTTCTGCCAGCTCCAGCAGAGTCTGTGGCCTCCCAGGAGGCTCAGTAGCCAAGCCTTCCAGCAGCAGAGCCTTCAGGTGTGGAGGACACAGTACCTACCTTTAGTCAGCGTCGAGCAGAAAGGAAGGGCCTCTGGTGCTTGAGGAGGCTTTATGAAAAACGCCGAGCAATTAACAGCTGAGCGCCTGCAGTCTGATAATTTAAACAGGTGCTGGATGCCAGCATAGTTGTCAGAGATTATCAGAGCTTCCTAGTGAAAGCACGCTTGATCCTGACTCTCCTTGTCTTCTCGGCTGGAAACCTTGATGCTCAGATTGCTGGTTTGCCTTGTCTCTCTGGACTACTTGACCTTGGATGGCCTACATGACTTGTCTCTCTCTGGAACCCTGGACTTTGCCTAGTTATACCCTTGGTTTGTTGCTACAAGACTTTTGCTTTATGACTGTGTACACAGAACTCTTGACTTCCTTAGCTCTGCACACTGTTTTGTTTTGTGACTACGCCTGTCAGCATACTTGGCTGCTTTCCTGGACACTGTGGGAGCTTGGGTAAGTCATTCTCTCAGCCTCAGAGGATGGCAATGGCAAACCCCCACTGAGCAAACCTTACCAAGAAAACCCCATGACTGGTTTGCCTTAGGGTTGCCATAGGTTGGAAACTACTCGAAGGCACACAACACATACACACACATACACTGCTGGAAGGGCAAGACATGGGGGATGCCTCTAGGGAGTAGAAGTCTCAAATACTAGAGGCAGATACTTGGAAAAATGTGACAAAGAAGCAGAACTATGAAGCACCACATTGCAATTTTGGAGGTCCACAATCGATTCAAAACTCTCCCCTTAATCAGTGATTATGAGACACAGGAACAACAGCCTCCTCAGAAAGCATGGAAATCATCTTTGAGGATTCTATGGATGGAAGTGCTCCTGCCAGTTGTCAGAGAAAAATGAAATGTGGGGTGGTGGTGGTGGTGGTGGTAGTAGTAGTAGTAGTAGTAGTAGATTCACCATTGAGAAGAACAGAAGCAGTGGTATGCAGGCCTGTTACATGTTTTGAGAGTTGTACTGTGTCACAGGACCAAAGTTCCATCATGTAACAGAGAGACTGTTAAGACTCATCAAGCCCACTGACCATTACCCTTTCCTTCTGCACCACATGGAAGCAAATGATATTGCAAAATATCACTGTCAGTGTATTGCAAGATACTGTAAATGACCATGACCAAAGATTATTACATCTCTACTTCCTGTTGAAGGACATGGCCAAAGAAGTGGGAGAAGAATACTAGAAACAAACAACTGGCTCCACAGATTATGCCATCAGGAAATTTGACTTCTTAGAACATGGTATTTTCATGAAGAAAGGGCTTCTTGCAAGATATGGGTTGCATCTCAGAGCAGTTCATAAGAAGATGTTGGCTAGGAATTTTACAATCCTGAACAGGAGGGCTTTAGGTGGAGTTAAAATGTGGGAGGAGAAGACCAAGTTCTGGGGACAATACACTCAGTAATATGAAGAAATTGGGTCAATAGCACAGAAACCTAACAGTGAGTAAAAAACAAAAACAAAGAGTCAGCTGGAGAGAATGACCAGTCGTTTTTGATGTCTTCACACAAATGCACAAATCATAAGAAATAAATGAAATTAATTCTTAACACAGGAAGCCAAATATGATTAAAATAGGCATCACTAAAACCTCGTGGGATAAGTTTCATGATTGGAACATAGTAATGGAGCAGCATGACGTATTCCAGAGAAATAGACCAAATAAGATATGAGGAGGTATAGCATTATATAACAAGAATGTGTACATCTGTGAGGAGATCTATGACTTAGAGCAGGGGTAGGCAACCTTTCCCCTTTAAGGGCCGAGGGACTTCAGCTCCCAGAAGCCTCAGCCATTTTGGCCAATAGTCCCATGTTGGCCAATAGCTCCTGGGATTCTGGGAGCTGAAGTCCCTCGGCCCTTAAAGGAGAAAGGTTGCCTACCCCTGACTTAGAGCATGGAGTGTAGGGAGTATTTGGGTAGAAATTAAAGGCAAGAGAAACAACAGTGACACTATTGTGGGGATCAACAATAGGCCTCCCAGACAGATTGAAAATTTGGATGATGCCTTTCTAAATCAGTCAAAAAAGAGAGATGTAGTAGTGGGAGACTTCTAGCACCCTGATATTTGTTTGAAGTCAAGAATGTTTGCCAACACATTAATCTCTATAATCTTGCAGACAATTTCATTGTCCAGAAAGTGGAGACAACAAGAGGATCAACTATTTCGATTTAATTGGTCAGCAGTGCATATGTAATGGTATCCTTGGGTGGGAGTGACCACATTATCTAGGAATTTGTTATACAGAGGAAGGGAAAGACACACACTCAAGAAAACTGATAGCCAATACTTGTGGGCAGGATGTCAGAAAAGCAAAAGTTCAGAATGAGTTCAAGCTTACTAGAGAGGTTAAAATAATTAAAAGGGTTGGTGGTTTGGTTTTTGGCTGTGTACAAAGGAAGAGGAAGAACAAGTAAATGACTGGGCTACTGTGAAATGTTAATAAAGAACAGAGAGAAGATCTAGCTGTTCAATACTTCCTTTACTTCAGTCTTCTCCCAAATGGTAAATGGTGTTCGAACTGGTGAAAATATAACAAAAATACAGTAAGGTCTGGAGCCTAGAACAGGTCAAGCGGTAATGAAGGGATACCTCAATACTGTAAATGAGTTCAAGTTTCCAGAGCCAGATGAACTACATCCAAGAGTACTGAAGGAACTTGCAGATATACTCTTAGAGCCACTGTCAATAATTGAGAATTCTTGGAGAATAAGAGAGTTACCAACAGATTAGGGGAGGACAAATGTCCCCACCTTCAAAAAGGAGGACCCAAACAATTACGGACCAGTCAGTTTGATATCAGGAAAGGTACTAGAACAAATTATTTAACTGTCAGTCTGTGCACATTTAGAAAGGAATGCTGTGATTACTCAGAGCAAACGTGGGTTTCTCAAAAACAAGTCATACCAAACTAATTTCATGGTTTGTTTATTATTGTGGTGGTGGTGTTTTTTTTACAGTTAACATGTTTACTAGATCAGGGTGCTGCTGTGGTTGTGGTATATTTTAATTTTCAGTAAAGCTTTTGACAAGATCTCCCATTATCTTCTTCCAGGCAAGCTGATGATCTGTGGGCTAGACAGTGCAACTTTTAGGTGGATTTGTAATTGACATTGATAGAGCCAACTCATCATCATCATCATCATCATCATTTATTTATTTTTTATAGTTGTCATAATTTGATAGGTGACTTGAAGGTGTGCACATGCGTGTACACTATGACATACAATCATATATACAATTGGTCCTCCATATCCACGGATTTTTTATTCACAGATATCTACCTTCTTCTTCGTGGTCTCTGCGAATCACACAAATGGGTTAACTCTGGGCCTGCACAACGATAACCCATTTTTGTGAATTCGCAGATGACCACTCGAATAAATACAGTTATAGGTGAGCAACCTGTCCATCTGCAGCTTGAAAATATTCCAAAAAGATGTAAATTCCAAAAAGCAAACCTTGAATTTGCTATTTAGTATTATATTTATAGAGACATCATTTTACTATGCCATTTTATTTAATGAGACTTGAGCATCCACAGATTTTGATATGCACGAGTGGTCATGGAAGCAAACCCCAGCAGAAAGCAAGTACACATACACACACCATATATACTCAATTATAAATTGATCTCATGTATCAATCTAGGGCAGGTTTTAAGGCCATATCTATGGATTTTGATATGACCAATGAATAAGTCAAAGGTAAAACTTTATGGCATGTAACAAAGGATGTAAAAGACAAAACAAAAGATAACGATGCCAAGAACTTACAAAAATAACTTAAGTTTGATGTGGTAATGTTGCCTGATTTTAACCCAGAAAAACTGGCAAACATATACAAATGTCTTATTCAAATTCTCCAAAGCCTGATTCCTTTCAGCACTTCTTTGGGGGGAAGCCTCAAAGGAGACTGCCACCATTTCCCCACCCAAGCATTCAAAAAGGTCAGAAGCTGTGCAACAGCAGAGAGACTAGAGGGTTTGGGTGCTCCTTGTAGGTGCTTCCAGGATGGACTTAAGCTCTCACCTTTTGCCACTCTACTCAAGAGAAGTGGATGCTTCTTTTTTTAAATCAGTGTTAAGGTAGTAGTACAATATACATACTTACATTGACCCATGGATAAGACACCCAGTTTTTGGGGTCAATTTTTTAATTAAAATTTCTAGACTTATACATGAGTATATACACTATGTATGTATATGCACACACACACACACACACACATAGATGGGGGAGGAAAAAACACAAGTATACCTGAAGTACAATTGTAAAAACAAATTTTCTAGATAGAAATACAACAATGGAAATTAAAAATATTAAGCAAATTGACAAAAACATACAGTCAGCCCTCTGTATCCACAGATTCTTTATACACTGATTCAACTACCCAAGGCTTGAGATAGATATATATACAGTGGTACCTTTACTTATGAATGCTTCTTCTACTGAAAAATTCGACTTACGAAACGCGCCTCCCGAAAAAGTTTGCTTCGACTTAAGAAAGCGTTCCAGCTTACGAAATTGGCGCGAACAAACTGCTCTCCGAATTTCGTGGCATGCCATTGGTTAGCGAAATCTAGCAAAGCAGCACTGTATTGGCTAGCGAAAGAGGAAGTGTTTGCCTAGCGAAATTCAGCTAGGCAGCACTGTTTGGGCTTGCGAAAGAGGAGAGGAAGTGTGGCTAGCGAAATTGGTGGCTTCTGAGATCCAGGAAGGTAGGACTTGTGGCTTTTTGGCTTGTGATATTTGTGGCTTCTGATCTCCAGGACTGTATTTTTGGCTTGTGATATTTGTGGCTTCTGATCTCCAGGACTGTATTTTTGGCTTCTGATATTTTTGGCTTTTGATCTCCAGGACTGTATTTTTGGCTTCTGTGGCTTCTGATATTCAGGACTGTATTTTTGGCTTGTGATATTTTTGGCTTTTGATCTCCAGGATTGTATTTTTGTATTGAGTTGTAGCTTGAATCTGGGGGCCTGGAACGGATTAGGGCATTTCAATGTTAAATTTGCTTCTCTTACAAAATTTTCTACTTACGAAATGGCTGTCGGAACGAATTAATTTCGTAAGTAGAGGTACCACTGTGTGTGTGTGTATTATATATATATATATATATATATATATATTCCAAAATGCAAAGCTTAATTTTGCCAATTTATACAAAGGACACATTTTTGCTATGTAATTGTATATAATGGGACTTGAGCATCCACACACTTTGGTGTTCATGGGGGGTCCTGGAACCAAACCCCAGCGGGTACCAAGGGCCATTGCATAACTACAATGTATGAGACTATATATAAAAATATGATGATGATGATGATGATGATGATGATGATGATGACGACGTATTTATACCCCGCTCTTCAGCCAAAAGGCTATCAGAGTGGCTTACAAAAGGTTAAGTAAACATTTCCCAGCCCTCAGGCTTACAATCTAAAAAGGCAAGACACAAAAGGAGAAGAGAATGGTGGTGGCGAAGGGGAATAAGTCCAGCAGATCTTCTCTCCCTCTAAAGCCTGGACCAAGGCAGATGGACTGGAGGGAGGGCCCTTCTTCTTACTGTGGCTAGGCCTGATGGAGATGGCCTGCCTTCTTTCCCTCCAGATGATGGTGGATAGAGGGAGGGCCGACTCTTTTCTGCTGCAGAGCCTAGGCAAAATAGAGCTATGCCTGCTTGTTCCTCTCTCTTTCAGAGCTCTCTACAGTGGCTGTTGGGATGGAAAGAGGTCCTTTCATCAGCTACTGGGCCTAAGCAGGATGGTTGCTTTTCATTCTAAAGAGAAGTGACTAATGGGATGCTTCAGGGTTATGCCCTCAGCCTGGTGTTGTTCAGCATCTTTATAAATGATTTAGATGATGAAATAGAAGCCATATTAATCAAATTTGCAGATGACACTAGATTTGTGGAGCAGTGTTGCTAAATACCGCAGAGGGCAGGACCAGATTCAAAGTGACAGATTGGAGAGCTGGGTCACAGCTAACAAAATAAGTTTAACAAAGATAGATGTAAGATGCTACAAATAGGTAGAAGTAAAATTCAAATTACCAGATGGGTGACAGTTGGCATGAAAGTAGGACATGTGAAAATGATCTAAAGGTATTAGTAGACTGCAGACTAAACATAAATCAACAGTGTAGTGTGGCAGTCAAAAATGCCAGTGCAGTTCTGGTTGCATCAACAGGAGTATGATGTCCAGATCAAGAAAAGAAGTAGTCCCACTCTGTTCTGCTTTGGTCAGACCTCATCTGGAATACTGGGCATCAAGAAGGATATCAGCAGGCTATAATATATGCAGAGAAGGGTGACCAACATGATCAGAGGTTTGGAAATGAAGCGTATGAGGAACAACTTAGGGAGCTGGGTACATTTTGTTTCCAGAAGAAGAGTGGTGCATCATAGCCATCTTTAAATATGTGAAGGGATGTCATCTAGAAGATGGAACAAGCTTGTTTTTGCTGCTCCAGAGACTAGAATATGAACTGGTGGATTCAAATTACAAGAAAAGAGATTCCACTGAAACATTTGGAAGAATTGTTTCTGTAAAAGGTGTTTAAGAGAGGAATAGACTTCCTCAGAGGGTGGTTGACTCTCCTTCTTTGAAGAGCTTTAAACAGAGGTTCGATAGGTGTTAATTGCTTCAGTTGTATATTCCTGCATGGCAGGTGGTTGTACTCGATGGCCTGTGCAGTCTGTATGGTAATCTAGATGGTGCCCCAGACAATTCTGTATTTAAGAAAGGATTGTTAGGAATACCACAAAGGCCACAATTGGGGCTCCAGTTGCACTCATAAAAAAATGTACAGTTGTCCCTCCACATTTGCGGATTTGACTTTTGCGGATTTGATTATTCACAGATTGTACTGTTATGTTCTCTGTAGGAATATCTAGGTCCTCCAGCGTAACTCTATGATCAACTTTAACCAAAAGTCTCACTGAAAGATCTAGAGATTCCTAGAGAGAACACCCTACTAGGCATTTGTAGCTCCTCTTGTGCAATTCTATGGTCAATGTCTGGCAGATGTTGACCACAGAGTTGCACTGGAGTACCTAGAGATTCCTAGAGAGGTGTTCTATCAGGTAAAAACATAGTGTTTTTGTTATTTGTGATTTTTCCATTTTCACAAGGGTCCTGTGCCCCTAATCCTAGCCTATGTGGAGGGACTACTGTAATAAGACATAAATGGTAGTTGGTAAGGATCAGAAAAGCAGGATCCCAGAAAATCAAAACAAGCCCATGCACTGAACAGTTTCAAGATTTGTAAAATCTTATGCATGAATCAGAACTATTGCAAGCATAGTAATAAAGGCTCCAGTTGTTGTTGACTACATTGCATTCCATACTAATGGATAGAATAGTACATGTACTAAAGCATAAAGCAGGATTCAAAACCTCTGATATGCAGGCTATAGCAAACCAGGCCAAAAAGTTGACTATTAAGAAAACCTGTTTCCAAAATAGGATAGTCTGAATTGTCTCAATAAAATCTGTATCATCTTAGCCCAGAGGTAGGCAACCTTTTTGCTGTCTTTATTTATATATATGCCCAGAAAAGCCATGGCAAATCCCCTGTGGAGATTTTGCCAAGAAAACCTCAAGAACAAGTAATAACAACAATAATCAATATCATCATGGTGGGCGGCGGCAGCGGCAGGACCGGCCTGGGGCCGGTCCAAAGGCCTTTTCTGCAGAGCAAACATGATGTAGTGGTTTGAGTGTTTTGAGTCCCTGCTCAGCCAAGGAAACCCACAGGGTGACCTTAGGCAAGTCACATGCTCTCAGTCTCAGAAGAAGGCAAGGGTAAATCCCCTTTGAACAAATCTTGCCAAGAAAACGCTATCATAGGATCACCTTAGGGCAGGGGTAGGCAGCCTTTTTGAGCCGGGGGCCGGGCTGCTGTCCCTCAGACAATGGCCCCCCCCAACAATAATTAAATAATTAAATAAATAAAAATAAAAATTTATTTTTTTTTAATTAAAAAATATATGCATGCATATATTCTCAGCCCCAGAAAAGCCATGGCAAAACCCCTGTGGAGATTTTGCCAAAAAAACCCCAAGAACAAGTAATAACAACAATAATCAATATCATCATGGGTTTGGGATTGTATTTTACAATGGTGGTGGCAGGACTGGCCTGGACCGGCCTGGGGCCAGTCCAAAGGCCTCGGGGGGCTGCATCCGGCCCCCAGGCCTTAGGTTGCCTACCCCTGCCTTAGGGTCGCCATAAATTAGAAATTTCTTGAGGATCCACAGCAACCGTCATCTTTACATTTGTTGTCATGTGCCTCAAGTAATTTCCAGCTTAGAGTGATCTTATCATAGGGTTTTCTTGGCAAGATTTGTTCAGGGGGGATTTGCTTTTGCTTTCCTTTGCAGCTGAAACATGCCCATGGTCACCCAATGGGTTTCCGTGACAAGCAGGGATTCATATCCTCATTTTTAGAATTAGAGTTCAGTGCTCAAACCACTACACCATGCTGACTCTCTCTATATACACAGGAAGAAGTTAAATGCAAAAATCAGTAGAAAGGAGGTGAAGCAGAAAGTCAAGGAGCTAAAATACAAAAACAAACAAACCCCTTTTTAATAAGAAATGTTCTGCTTTTATTACTTACAAGCTAAATTCAGAATGTTCTGTTATATACATCTGCACCTGCCAGGCTTTGTCTGTGGTCTTTATATCTCAGATTAGGCAAGATGTTTGATTCTGTAATACAGGGGTAGGCAACCTAAGGCCCGGGGGCCGGATACGCCCCCCCGAGGCCTTTGGACCGGCCCCAGGCTGGTCCTGCTGCCGCCGCCTCCACCTCCTGCCACTGCCCGCCATGCTGCTATTGATTATTGTTGTGATTACTTGTTCTTGGGGTTTTCTTGGCAAAATCTCCAGAGATTTTGCCATGGCTTTTCTGGGGCTGAGAAAGAATGCATGCATATTTTTTAAATTTTAATTTTTTTAAAAAAAATTATTTATTTATTTGTTTATTTATTTATGGTGCTTCGGCCCCCAATTGTGTGAGAGACAGCAACCCGGCCCCCAGCTCAAAAAGGTTGCCTACCCCTGCTGTAATATATAATGGGCTTCATATAAGATCACTTGGTGCATATACTTAATTCCTATAAAACAGTGGTTTTCTCAAGACTGTCTAAAAGTCTATACTGAAACATTTTACAGGATCTACATGGAAGTCTGACGAAAATTATAGATTGAATATCTTCAGCTGTAATGACACTGCTGAAAAATATCTTGTAGCTTGTAAGATATTTTCCACCACTTTCTGAGTGCTGTAGATCAGTTGTATGACAAAAATGTAATTTGTACATACTGAGATATTTTTTTTTACTAGAAACCAAAGCCTCTTATCTTTCCAACAGTTATTGTAGAATAATGTGGCTCACATTTTTTCAAATTGATAGCCTTATAGAACAAGCACAAACAAATCAGGTAGCTACTAATATATTAACAGATTTGTATCAGTTGCATCTGGATATAGTTGATAACCCCACAGGGTTGATAATTACATTGCACAGCCTTTCTTTCAATAAAACAACAACCAATACAAAAGTATTTAAAGTGGAAGCCAAACAATGTGTGGGCTAAAATTGGTTCCTGAACACTTTTTGATCTTTCTCAGCTCAAGTTTGAGAAAATTCATTGAATAATTTTTTTCATAAATAGTATGGATCGTTGCTTTAAATTCCTAGGAGCAGGATATGTTGAAAGGATTGTGGTCTTAGGAGCAACCACTGGTGTTCGTGGTAGAATTAGGCAACAGCTTTTGGGGGAATATACCAATTTAGAAGCTCTCTGCTATTTTGAAGATGTCAGTAGTAAAAGATCCCAAGCTATATTTATTAGGTCTTTTTGAAGAGAACAACACTCTTTTGTAGACCACCTGCGATTTTATATTGTAGCAATTTCAAATAAAGGCCCAAAGGTGTAAAAAAACAAACACCATAATTTACTGCAACAGGGTGGGAGTAATTCAGCCCTCCATACCTGGTTGGAGTGCAACTCCATAGTTCCTCCCAATTGGCTATGCTGATTAGAGCTGCTGGGACCTGCAGTTGGACAGCATCTAGAGGAATGCATGATTATGCCATGTTCAGTGGGGCATAAACAGATCGGGTTCATAGCTTTCTGGACAAACTGTTTCACAGAATTTTAATGGGTAAAGAAAAAGCCAATCCATTAAATTTAAATTATTTTGGTATGCATGTATTTAATATATTAATGATGGAACTACAAATATTGTGATTCCAGATAAACACTGAGCAGAATGGTTATTAGTGTAGTGTTAAAAGAAAGTATAAATGTGAGTGTGTTGCAGTTTTTTTGACTATGGACTTTACTATTAAGGTGTTGGATTAATCAATATATGATAGAAGGAAGTATGAGTGAGAATTAGGTCAACACCCTTTCTTATCTTTCTCTTTAATTACGGTTGGGGAACGAGGTAAGGGGAGGATTCATTATATTCTTGATTTATCTTCACATTTAATACATGAAGAAAGCTTTTTTTAAAAAAGGGGGAAAAAAAGGTAAAGCAGAATATGTAATCTTTGTTGCTGTTTTTCAGACCATTCTTTCTCCTTTTAGAAAGCCTATTTGATTTTCTCCCCTCCTTTTTTGTAAAGATATTTGGGCTATAGGGTGTATATTTGCAGAGCTGCTAACATCGGAGCCAATATTCCACTGCCGACAAGAGGATATAAAAACTAGTAATCCATATCATCATGACCAGCTGGACAGAATATTCAATGTAATGGGATTTCCTGCAGGTATATATTTTATTTCTACCATTGCTGCTGTACACCAGAATAAATGTATTGCTTTACCAAATCAGATGTCCAGTCAGTGAAATGTGTGAATATATTTAACACTTTGCAAAGATTAGTTTTTCAACTTTTCTTTTGTTGCTGTAAAATATAACTTCATATTAAAAAATTGTGCCACGCAGGTTCATATATTCAACACTTGTCATATGAGTCATTTATCATCAATATGTAAGTCCTTAGTCACAACTTGACTGTGATTACAAAACCAGAGCCTGGAAAAGTTACTTTTTTGGATTACAACTTCCAGAATCCTCCAGCCCTCTTGGCTTGGTGATTCTGGAAACTGAAATCCAAAAGTACCGTATATACTCATGTATAAGTTGAAAAAATTATGCTTTAAAAATTGATGCAAAAAACCTGGGTTGACTTATACATGCGTCAGTACGGTAATGCCAAAAAAATGGCAGCAGTTGCTGTTTCCAAGCCACGAAAGCGAGAGCACCATCTCAAGGCACCCACACAGACAGACCCTGTGCCTTTTCCTGCTCCAGCCACCTGGCACCTCAAGTTGAAGTGGCACCTCAAGTTGGGTTGTAGGAGAGGCAGAGCGGGCCTATCAGAAAGACTCCCTGGCAGTGGAGTGGCTCAGGCACCGAAGAGGCTTGGCCCAGGATTGTTTCGCCCTCCCTCGCCTGTGACTGCGAATCCTGGCCAACCTGGGAGGCTTTGGCTGGGTGCAGGGGCAAGGCAACACCAGGCCAAGCCTCTTCAGTGCCTGAGCTGCTCTGCTGTCAGGGAGTCTTTCTTTTTTTAAGAAAAAACAAACAAACAGCTGCAGCCGGACAAATGATAGAAGGTAGGAATCCTCCCCCACCCCATCCACTTTTGCTGCCCTCCAGGCCAGAGTTTGGCAGCCCTTAGCTATGGGGACCCAGCTGGCACCTGGCTACTCCTGGTGCTCCTCCTCACTTCCACCCCCTAGGGAAGGAGGTCCTGCTCTGGTGATTACAGTGCCATCTTCTTCCTCAGGCACCTTTTTCACCTGCTCAGCCAGGCTGGGCTAGTGCCCCTCAGACTCCGCTTCCTGGATGGGAGACCCCCGGCTACCCTTCCTGTCGGACTTCCTCTGCCCCACTTCATTGCCCTCCCAGAAGCAGAGACCTCTGCTCCCAGGAGGGACACTGGAGCCTCCGGGCCCTCCCGAGTGGATCTTGGGCCGCCAAGTCATAGAGCAGATGTTTCTTTTAAAATAAAATAAAGGACTGTGGCATGGAAAGGAGAGAGGGGTTGACCAATGGAGAATAGTGGAGGGAAGAGCCTGACATATAAGCAGAGCTTTTGGGTCCTATGCTGTCGCTTGGGATAAAGGTAGCTGTGTGGGAGGGGCAGTTGAGAACAGTATTTCTCTTCAATGCCATTTTGAAATGAAATGTTAGTAGGCTTGAAAAGAGACATAACAGTTACTGGAAAATACCATTATTCTCCATCTTTCAATGGTTATGCTGTTGATACTAGCTAAGCCTAAGAACATTACAAAGCAAATGTTTCTTCTGTATATATTGAATCATTATTCCAGGCTATTACTGTCTTGAAATAAAGAAGCAACCTGAGAGACTGAGTTAGTATTATTTTATTGTTTACTTTGTTTTGTTTTTTAAAGAATTGAAATTCTTTCAACATTACAACAGTAGCTTATGTCATCAGATTGGGTTGTTCTCATTTTCAGTGTAACCTACTTAGGTATTGATAATTGCAAAACAGTATGCTGCAAATGATAGATAACTGTCTGAGGATGGGGATGGGATGATGATGAGAGGAGGATTTTTTCCTCCTCCTTTTTCCTGTCAAGTTTTTCAAGTTTGAACAGGAAGCAAAAGTAATGCAGATGAAAAAGAAATAAAAAACAATAGTTTTGAATGTGCAAGTGATGATATCCTATTATCTGTATAAAGATGAAATCAAACTAATATTCACTTCATAGATAAAGATTGGGAAGATATTAAAAAGATGCCTGAACATTCAACGTTAATGAAAGATTTCCGAAGAAATACGTAAGTTTTGTGAAAAGTGTTCTGAGAAATTATGATGGTACCTGAAATATTAGGGGTTCACCCATTCAGCAACCTAATTTATTTGATGATTAGCTCTTTTCTATCCTCTTTTGCCACTGAACACTATCTCATAGATCATATCTCTCATGTTCTTTGTGAATGCTTAAAAAACGAGGGCAGGGTGAACATTTCATTTTGTACTTGGCTTTTGCAGACAAAAGCACTGTGATGATTCTGCGAAATCCCAGAAGATAGAGTGGGAAAGGGGGATATATCAGTAGGAAGGGATCTGTGATGACCACAGATAATGGCTGTCTACTAATCCAAAACAAAATGTGTGTATCTTTGTACGGTGTCACAATACCAGCCTTTGTATAGTAGGCACTATTAGCTTTTATAAAGTTATTCAAAGCAAACCGTTATTCCATTTTGCTTATTGTCTAACTTACTTTGGAATGGCAAGGAACACAATATGTATAAAATTTCAGTGGCTTAGTGGAAGAAAATCTGTTGTATTAAAAGGTATGGTTCTTTAGTTTCCAGGTGTAAAGTTGAAAGGAGGCATTTTAAAGCTTTTTAAAAAAAACATTATGAAACTTCTCTAACTAGCATTAGTCTGTTATTTCTTATTGCATAAAAGGGATACTGAGTTACTGATTACTAATTGCTTTTCACAGCTTTTTATCCCATACTGTTAGGACTAGATCTATGGTAATGAGAACCCATTTCCTTTTGGTGTATATAATATGAGTGTGTGGCTTAAGGCTACTTTCTCACAGTGATGGCACCATTTTGAATCAAGATAAGTCAGATAGTTCATAGTAATTTTCTTTTAATGTGGAAAATATACGGCTGTGCATCAGAAGCATGCTTTCTGGTCAGTTTGATCCAAGGAAAGGGTGTTATGAATCAGTGTTTTATTTTGTGTTTCAGGTATACCAACTGCAGCCTTATCAAATATATGGAAAAACACAAAGTTAAACCAGATAGCAAAGCATTCCACTTGGTAAGCTTCTGATAGTATTTAATCACTTACTTGTGAATTCTTACACAGTTTCTAAAACATTAGTTTGAGTTGCTTAAAGTGGTTTTCATTGCATTTCTGCACAAAATCATTTATTGTAGAGTTGAGATCCTATGAAGTTTTTTTTATTTCGTAGAAATGTATGTCCAGGACAAGTAATCTGAAGTGCCCAAATAAAACCTAAAATCTTAATTCATAATGGTTCATTTATTTCTGAGTGCTGGGAATTAAGCAAGACTCGATTATTTGAAGGGGTCAATGAGAAATCAATTCTTCAGATGGAGCTTGAGCATTTATGAAGCATACAAGGCTACAAATTCTACTTATCTTTTAATATGTTGAAATAACCTAGTGGCTTCAACTGCTCCTAATTTTATCAGTAGGCTGTTGTGTCAAATGGGTGTTAATAATTTCCTCTTCTGCCTGGCGTGATGTGCTCTGTATTCCTTATTGCTGGGAAAGGGAGACCTGGGATGAAGCATGCCATTGAAAAACTTCTTGTCTGTTCAATCTGTTCTTCCTTTTGAATTTTTGCCATGAACAAGTATGGAGGGATGAGTAATTTAGCTGTCTTTGGATAGTGACAAATTTATTACAACCTCACAACATGGTTTACCTAAGTGTAAGTGTGTCATCGCTTTGATAGATGTTTCTGTTTGTTCCAGAACCATAATGGACAAATCTAATTAAAATTGCATGTAGTGGCCAGTGTTTTCCTATAGAACACATGATAATCTTGTCTTTAGAATTGTGATCCAGCGGGGTGGGGTGGGGTGGGGCTCTTTTGTTAAGCTTTATGGTAACAACTATTGCAGGTAATGTATGTTTCTGTTCTAGAGTGTTATGTGATCACATAATGGTGAGGAGTTAGCAGTTATATGACCTTATATGAGAATGCTGATCAAAAGGCCACTGTTTTCCCTTAATCTCTTTATTGCTACCCTGACCAAACAGTGAAGACCAAGTGAGCAAGGCTATATTACAGATGTCATCCATCTGTCTATTGATATTTAAAATAAAAATCAGGTTCACTCTAAATTTGGAAGGAGTAAACAGCTGTATAGCTGAAAAATAAGTAAATCATTATTTTGCAATTACAACTTCTTTGTGGGTGATGTCTTGCAGAGCCTGACATAGTCCAATTCTCAGGTTGTGGAAGCACCTGTGGTTATTAGGAAGCTGGCTTGTCAGGCCAGTGCTCTGTGTAGCTCAGCATACTGACTAGCAGAGGCTTTCAGGTGCGGCTGATTTAACAGCTATAGCCATAGAACATACATGTTATATCCTCTGCCACTACATTTTACTTATCTCTGAGGATGTATGTAACAAACATTTATAAGTAAACAGTGTAGTGAAACATTTTCCTGGTTTGTTTGACAGCACCAAATATCTTGTTTGTTTTAACTATGCTCAGCTACAGAAATTGCTTACTATGGACCCAATAAAGAGAATTACCTCAGAACAGGCTATGCAGGACCCTTATTTCTTAGAAGATCCACTTCCTACATCTGAGTAAGTGATCAATATATTAGCTACATAACATTCCTTAAAGTGCTTTCTTGCTTGCAGTGTCCGTGGGAATGTATGGAATGGAGTCATGGCAAGCTGTGATTGAAATTCCCACTCCTGACAAGCAGTGTGAAGTTGCATTACTGTGCCATTTGCCATTTTAAAGTAATGCTTCTATTGATCTCTTGTTTTATGAGTCTTTGATCTTGTTAGTCATAGCATTAATCTTGTTATTATCTGACAGGTTGATTATGCATGCTACTGATCTTCATAGTCAACTGCTAACTGCCTGCAGGTCCATTTCTCCCTTCTAAAATGCCAGATGACATTCTCTAATTGGTTTACATTTCTTTGTAAATTCATTTGGTAGACTCGGGGGGGGGGAACTGTCTTTAGACATCAGAACCAAAGTCTCCATGTAAAGCATATTCCTCCTATATATTAATTACTAATATTTATTCTAGCTTTATATGCTGAAAAATTAGTCATGAAAGACATGATCATTCTGTTTCTGACAAGAAACTTTCACTAGCAAGGTTGTCAAAGTATTAGAACACAAACATGGTAATTCAGATTACAAATTGTCTTTGCTTCAGTACTCTCACTGGCTTGATTTCCACCTGAAACTGTGTTTTATTTCTTTAAACACAACTTCCACTAAAGCCCCTTCATTTGGAGTATAAATCCTATGAAAATCTAGCTCTATTTACAAGTCACAATACCCCAGAACAAGGCGGTTATGAGCCCCCCTCACTTCTCAAAGAACATAACACTCTCAACTAATTTCACAGGACTTCTTTTGTCCTTTTAAATCTCCCTTCCTTATACAGGAGTCTGAATCCCTTTAAGGCTAATCTCTTCCCTTCTAACTGCACATCTGGCAGTATATGACACACTCTACACCTCTTAATAGCTCCTCCCACTTTTTATAGCTGCTCATCAGGCAGGTCCCCACTTTTTTGGGCCAGCTTGTCTCTGATTACCTGTTTTGAACATTACACATTGCCAATGTCTCTCTACAATGGCTTATTAGGAAGCTTTTGTGCTTGCAGTTATATGTCCCTGCACTAAGGTAACATGTGATTACATGAAATAAAGCAAAGCAGCTTCATTTATATACTGCTTCATACCACACTATGGGGTGTCTAAGTGGTTTACAACTGTGAGCTGATTGCCCCCCAACAAGCTGGGTACTCATTTTAGCGACCTCAGAAGGATGCAGGCCTGAATCGAGCCTCAGCCCTGGCTGGTATTGAATTCGCAACCTTGTGGTTTATGAGTGAGTGGCTGCAGTACAGGCATTTAACCACTGCGCCACCAGGGCTGATTCCATATTAACTAGAGAAGAGTTCTGGTGTTAATTTACTGCACTGCTTTACATTCAGTAGATCTCAACTTGAAATTTACATTAAATAATAGATTAGTTGGTTAGGGGAGGTCCACAGCAGTTGTCCCTTAGTTAGAATCAAAGCCTTTTTTCTGGTTTCTTGACTAAAGTCACAATATGGGGCTTGATTCAGTTTGTCTATTGGGAACTTGAGACTAGAAGACAGCTTGCAGTAGCATTTTCTGTAGGCGATTTTTTTGTTTGTTTGCTTGTTTGTTTGGGGTCTTAAGCAAGACACAGGAAGGCCCATATATTACCTTGTAATCCACACAACGGCCTTAGGCTCTATGCCAGGGTTATCTCTATAGAGATGGGTAACAGTGGCAGTTTTCCTATTAAATTGTTGTTTTGGATATTATGTATCTTTTTAACTGTTGTAAGCCGCCCTGATTGGGTTCCCAAAGGGCGGGATAAAAATAAATTTTATTATTATTATTATTGATATAACTAAGACGCACAACTGGGCTTTCAGTGGCCAACTCTCCATTTTTCTCAGAGGATAGTTATGGAAAATGGAAGGGATTGGGGTGCTTGCCGGGGGTGGGGGTGCTGCAAGAATGGCTTTGGCAGGTCTCATGCAGGCTGTACGGTGCCTATCCTTGCAGTATTTTAATAACTTTTCATTGGAAGTTGTGTAGGCCTTTTTATTTATAAATAATATAATATAATATAGTATAGTATAGTATAGTATAGTATAATATTATATTTAGATGTTGTCTTTCTGGACAAAGCCCACCCCAGTCACTGGTCAATAATATAAACATGGAGTTACAATAATATAATACTGTTTTTAAAATATTAGTAATGCAAGAAATTAAAAAAAAAGCTTTCTATTTGGTTCAACCAGTGCAAAAGAGTTTCCCCAAAGCCACAACAATAAAACATCAATATGTGGATTAAGGTTCCTTAGTTCAAAACCACTTAGAGGAGTTTTTGAAAACTAGACAGAAGGGAAAGCTGCATGGGCCTTGTAATTCACTTTTTGTGCAACCATAGACCTAAACAAGGAGGCAAAATGAATGGCTTTGGCAGGCCTCATGCACGCAGTACGGTGGCTTACAAACTTACAAGGAAAACAGCTTGATATATATCTTACATTAAAATAGCATATAAAACCATACAGTTGTCCCTCCCCATTCTTGAACTTTGAGTCTGCAGTCTTGTTCTTCATGGGGAGGGACAAGTGCCTATGTTTTAATGGCCATGCACGCCACAGGTGTGCGCACCATTAGTTTCAATGGGACCCCAATATTAGCGAGCTGCCATTTTTGGAGGGGTTCCAGAATGGATTCCCTGCGAGTTGGGAGGGGCAACTGTATATTCTTTATAAATTAGGGTAGCATAGTTTAGAAACCCTTGAAGACGTTCGCTTTCTTTAGAAAATATTGATTAGTGATCTTATGGAACACTTAATTATGAAACTCAATACTGGAATGTAAAATGTTCAAGAGTCTTTTAAAGCAGAGTTTGGGCTGCCATAAAAACCAATATGCTACCACAATATGCCATCCTTGGGCAAGTCACATGTTCTCGGCCCTAAGGGAAGGCAATGGACCATATTTATCATTAAGAAAGGATATGTAATATGGGGTGGGGTGGGGACGTGCAGCTCTAATAGACTTTTCTAACATTTCTTCTTTAATACATTAAAAATGGTTGTGGGGTTTTGCAGTGTGTTTGCAGGTTGTCAGATCCCATACCCAAAACGAGAATTTTTAACTGAAGAAGAACCTGATGACAAAGGAGACAAAGTAGGTATTTAATTGAAAGCCATGTTGAGAGAAGTACATTGAGGAGATTATTTTCTTAATCAGTTGTACAGTTTTTTTAATTGTTTACTTAGGCAGTTATTATATATATGATGGGATTAATCATTCTGTTTGAAGGCATATGATTTATTAAGACCACACAAGCAGGTTCTCTTTCATGCTTATGAATGTAAGTCCCTGATTGTTGTCACTACTTTTATTGAGCTATTTCTTGCAAAGATAAAACACTAATAACATAAAATAATAATTATTATTGAAAAATTAATAGTGGGAGTGAAAGAGATTAATATGCAGACAAGAGTTATAACAGTTGTAGATTACAATTCTAAATTATCAAATGTTGCAAGAAATTTGAAATGTCTTCAAAATTTATATAGAAAAAACAATAGGGGTGAATATTAGTCAAATCAACCATCATGGTGCAGTGGTTTGAATGTTGGACTATGACTCTGGAGACCAGGGTTCGATTCTTAGCTCAGCCATGAAACCCACTGGGTGACCTTGGGCAAGTCACATGTTCTCAGTCCCAAGGGAAGGCAATAGCAAACCTCCTCTGAACAAATATTGTCAATAAAATGTTGGAAGTTGGAAACTACTTGAAGGCACACTACCAACAGCAACAACAACAATTAGTCAAATATTTGACATTTCACAGGATTAGTAGACATAAAAATATGTTGTGTTTTCTTGGTGCCTATGTGAATATACTTTGAAATAGTGAGATGAATAATAGTGAATAATAGTGCACATTTTGCAGCACTATACCTAAACAGTATAATACAGAGGAGTGAAATTCTTTGAGAACCCATAAATGAAAATATGTAATGAGACAATGAAAGGCAAAATCAGAGTGAAATTGTTAGAGAGGAGCAGGGAAATGTACTTTGTGTTACATGCTCTCAAACTGTCCCCTTAATTCTGGGGTTACAAATAACACTAGAGAATGAATGTGACTCTTACTATGTGACCATCTCAGTCTGTGACTTTTTCATTTGAGGGACTAGCCATAATAAGAAAACACAAATTAATAGCAGACTTGTTGATTGCCTTGCAATTATTTCCCTAAAGCAGCAAAAGGCATATCATCCAAGTAATAGACAATTTTACAAGATCCAAGACATCATTAAAATGGTGATGTCGATCTTTTTGGGGTCCCAGCAGGTAGAGTGACTTTGGTTTTTCAGATTAAGTGAAAGCCGTTTTATTGCCTGCATCAGAGATGATTCCAGTTCCTTATTGTGAACTGATTTTCCTAAAGTTGTAATCATGAAGTGCATACTTCAAAATAAAGCCTATATAAATAAATTATGTAGGGCAACCATAGTGTAGTGGTTTGAGCATTGGGCTGTGACTCTTGAGATCAGGGTTTGAAGCTCCACTCAGGAAATGCACTGGGTGGCCTTGGGCAAATCACACTATCTCAGCCCCAGAGGAAGGCAAAGGCAAACCTCCTCTGAACAAATCTTGCCAAGAAAAACCCATTATAAGATTGCCTTAGGGTCACCATAAGTTGGAAGCAACTTGAAACACAAAAACAAATAAATTGGAATTAATTTCTGAGTATGTATTTGATTGATTGTACGTTATCTTTCTGTTGGCTTTAATTTGTGTGGTAATTTGTAATTTACTATGACAGTAATACAGTACAGTGGGCCTGCCACATCAACCGGCTAGTAATCCACAGATTCAACTATTAGTCAGTAGCGGACCATACAAAAGATGTGTTCATGTCACTGCCCATTGAATAATATGAGACGTGACCATCCACATTTTTCCCATCTGGGGCGGGAACAGAACTGAACCCTTGCAGATGGGAAGGGTCCACTGTAGACAATTAAGTAATTAGTGGCTTCCCTTTGGTCTCATTTAGCTTTATACAGGATATCTTGTCTCCTGCATATGAACTGCTTCTGAGTTATATCTTACTTTTCTCCCCTTAACCAATTGAGAAGAACCAGCAGCAGCAACAGGGCAATAACCACACAAATGGAACTGGTCATCCAGGAAACCAAGACAACAGTCATACACAGGGACCTCCCTTGAAAAAAGTCAGAGTTGTTCCTCCTACCACTACCTCAGGTGGACTTATTATGACCTCAGATTATCAGGTATTTTTGTTTCCAGCTTTCTTATTTTGGCTTTGGTATATTATTCTGAAAGAATAATAAAGATCTATTTTAATGGTGGTTTTTAATAATATCTGTCTTTCAAATAAAAGTTGTTGCATTTTTACCCACATGATTTTTTTTTATCAACAAGAGATTTTCTCATGAAATACCAGTAGAACAAAGTTTTGCAGATAACATGTGCTTGCCTTCAGTATTCCAATCTGTTGGTGATCTGGTAACTTTGCTAGGTTATGGTCTTATTACTATTTATTTATTTCTCATCCCTCCCCATGAGTTGAGGCGAAAAACAACAGATCATTACATAACATTTGTCAAACATACAACATTACTTAAAACACATAAACCAGTTAAAACATATAAACCAGTTAAAACATATAATATCTATACTCATGTATAAGTAGAAATTTTAGTAAAAAGTTAACACCAAAAAAACCTGGGTCGACTTATCCATGGGTTAATGTAAGTATGTGCTTTAACTCTTATCAAAAAAGGAACCATCCCTTTCTCTTGAGTAGAATGTCTGGGCAGGAAAATGGTGCTGGTGGCAGCTCATTGGCCCTTCCTGTCAATGAAGGGCCAAGAATCAGGCTTTAAAGGATATGAATAAGGCATTTGTGTATTTGTCAGCTTTTCTGGGTTAAAATCAAGCAAATAGTTATAACATTAAAGTTAAAGTCTATAAACACAAGTCAGTTGCCTTTTTTTGTTTTGTTTACCTTTTCATCCTCTTTGAAATATGTGTGCTTTCTTAGTCCCATCTATGCCTGATCATCTCCACCACATATTGCAGAACCACAACTTACTGTAGTTCCCTCCTCATCCATGCAGCCAATAAGGTGAACACAAACAGTTATGCCTGCTGGAATTTTGCAAGTTCTTTGGCATCACTTTCTCCTTTACATCCTTTCTCATATGTCTCTAAGTTCTAACCTCGACTTATCCACATATCAAAATCTATAATTGGCCCCAAAACCTGCCCTCAACTTATATATGAGGTCAACTTATAGTTGAGTATATATGGTATTTTAAAGAACAGATAAGACCAGCACATTGTTGGTGAGGGGAAAAGCCAACGGCCAGCGCAGTCTGGGGACAAGTCACCCAGATGCAGCCAAAATAATAATGTAGCAGAGTTCAAAAAACAACACCCAGCTATTGATATTGGCAATGCACTGACCACTTTTCACACTCACAAGAAGACAAGTCACAGGCGTAGTTGATTCATCCTATCTTCTGGAGGCTTTTATCTTCAGTTGCAATGTGTATGATATAATACAGTGTATACACACACTAACTCTCCAATAACTTCCAATCAACTACTATTACTCCAGCTCAACTTTCCCAACTGACCCGCAACTACCCACCCTCTTGATCCACTTATATGATAGGGTGGTTCTGAGTCATCACTCAGTGCCACATAGCATGATGCAACCTTGCTGTAGCTTTGCCTCATGCCATGTGATCCTGACTCAGTGGTCTGTGGGTGTCCCATAGAATATGTGTCACTTGTCACTCATTTTTTTCCTTATATTTAAAGTCACAGTTACACAGGATGATTTGCAGTAGTACACACTATAGTTTAATTGGATATATTCAAGAAGTCCCATTTGCCAAATCTGTCTGGAATAATGGTGGTCTTCTTCTTCTTCTCAATCCCGTGGTCTACCAAGTAATAAAAACAACAACACCTTACATTAAAATAATGCACACACTCTTCATTATGATACTTACTGCCATGATTTTTCATGCATGGGTTACATCTCAGCTGGACTAGTGTATCAAATTTTATATGGGAAACAATTCAGAGATTAAGATTGATGTAAGATACTGTTGCAAAATCTTCACTTAGGCAAAGTGCTAGGATCATGTGGCTCTTATCACCTGTAGTGTCTGCTAGTTCATTTCTTAATGTAGTTCAAGGTATTAGTTATTACCTGTTGAGCCCTAAATGGCTTTGGGACTGAGCTGTTTCAAGAACCACCACATCTGATGTGAGGTGCTTGTTCCTTAAGATGAGTTTTTGCATCCTTTTTGCATCATCCACTGACTTTTAAGCCATGGGTAGCAGAAGTGCACATGGGAGCTTACTCTGCACAACCATTCAAAAAGAGCAAAAACAGGGGCTAATCAAATGAAACACACAAAAGGAAAAAGAAAGAGACTTTGAAAACACGATCACTTCATCGATTATAAGCACTGATAGAAGATGCCAAACAGCCACAAATATTTCTGTAAGTTCCTAATTTTTCTATAATAGAATAGATTTTTGGTCCATATATTACAAACACAATAGGTAAATGCTCTTTTTACTTTTGGTGAGTACATGATCCATAAGTCTATACTTCAAAGAAGTAGCTCAGTGTGTAACCCTTAATTAAAAAAAAATATATCCCCCTAAAATCTAAATTGAGACATGGACATGATAGGCTTTATGAATCCATTGGTGTCTAAAGACTATCAAGGAGCAACAGAATTACAGAGCTGGTAGTTTTTGGAGCCACTGTCTCCAAACAACAATAACAATAAAAACAATACAATATGTTGCTTTTTTGAATGCTAACAAAATTGAAATTCTTTCTATCTCTCTCCCGCCTTTCTACTGCTTTCTTCAGCGTTCCAATCCCCATGCTGCCTATCCAAACCCTGGACCAAGCACATCACAGCCACAGAGCAGCATGGGATATTCAGCTACCTCCCAGCAGCCTCCACAGTACTCTCACCAGACGCACCGGTACTGAGCTGCACCTGAATAAAGTCAATGCACTGTTGCTAAGGCTGCAGGACTGGCTGTGCTGCTGTCTGCCTGGAACCTGGCTTTGGGCCGCAAGAATGTACTGTAACTTGTTGCATTTTCAAAATGTCTGATAGCCAAGTTCCACTATTTTTCACAGGCTGGGAGTAGTGGCTCCCTCAGATTGTACCCATTTATGGAATTAGACTTGAAAAGAAAGTACTAGCACAGTTTGTGTTGTGGATATGCTACTTCCATAGTTTACTTGACATGGTTCAGACTGACCAATGCATTGTTTTCAGTGACAGTCTGTAGCAGTTGAAGCTGTGAAATGTGCTAGGGGCAAGCATTTTTGTTGTTGTGATGAATTCTATTGATGTTAACAACGTTATCTGACCAATAGTACGCAAAATCTCTTAACTGGTATTTGAAGCATACAGTATGTGTTAATGAGATGAAAACAAACTAACCGTGGCTCCAATTGAGAGAATTTTGATATACATTGATTTTTAGTGACTTTTTTGTGGGCTGATTCATTTTCCACATTGATCAATGTTTTTGACCAACAAATTTGCTGCAAAGAGATTTTTTAAAAGACAGTAAAAGAAACATGAGCATTTTTCCAGCAGATTTACAAGCCTCCCAAAGATTAATTTTCAACATATTTTATTTTGTTCTCAGATCTATGACTTGACTGGTATTAAAGCTGCTATTCGATAGTAAATGAGTGTGTTATTGAGATAAACCTGTTTGGTTCAGCAAACCAACTAAAATGATTGTCATAGGCAGTGTTTTATTTTTCCTGTTGGTGTTAACTGATTTGTGAGCATGCTTGGAATTTAAAAAGCATGAGTGATGTTCCCTACAAACAAACAAACAGTGCGACATTCATTCAAATATTTTGTCATAATTTTTGAGAGCTGGCTTGATGTAGTGGATATTAAATTTTGTTAATTATTTTTAAAATATGTTCGCACGTTTGTTTAGGGGCACCCTTATTAAAGAAGAGGATTAAGGTGTTAGAAGAACCCTAGAATTTGAGGGAAAGCTATACCATACAATGTACTGTATCAAACTATTTTACATGAATGACGCAGGTATTCTGAATTTTAAAAAAATCAACATTGCTAAAAACAAGGTGTTACGTAATAAAATTATTTTTCATAAATCTGCACATGATTTTGCCTGTTTGTCAGTCAGTACAAAAAATGTGCACTCTATTTAGACCAATGCCCCTCAGAGTGGTGATACATGGACTAATACTAGGCCACAAGCCATTGGTTGCGAGTAAGGTCTAATCTGCATTGCAGAAATAATGCAGTTAACTTCCATGGCTCAATGCTGTGGAATTCTAGGATTTGCAGTTTGTTGTGGCACCAGAGCTCTCTGACAGAGAAGGCTAAATAGCTCACAAAACTACAATTCCCAGAATTACATAGCATTGAGCCATGGCAGTTAAAGAGGTGTCAAACTGCATTATTTTTGCAGAAAGAAACAGTTATAGCCAATGGACACAAATATGGAACCAGTCCTTGGCTCATTAGAAAAAATGTTGCTGGTTCCCCACATTAGCCTGAGAAAGACTGTTTCAGATTACCATTAACTTTAATGTCATAAAAACATTACATTTTAATTATAATTTTACATTTACAACTTAGTCATTTGTATCTTGTTTTTGTTCACACTTTAAAGCCTTATGTAGGTTGGTATCATTAACTACTTTAATCATTGCTAGAAATGTTCTCTAGATATTCTATGGTGGTTCTTCATTTCTTAGCAGTTTTAATAATTCTTAAAATTTATGTCAGGGATGATCGAGTAGAAGGCAGAAGCCAGTTTTCCTTCCTCCAACCCCCCCTCCTGCCCCTATAGAGGCTGCACCCACAACAGTGATCCAGGTACCTCTACCTTCATTAGAGTCCTTATCAAAATGGCAACTCTATGTGACATCACATCACTTCCTGTTGCTATTTTGAGAAGGGCTCAGATGAAAATAGAAGTATCCAGAGATGCTTCTAGGAAGCTTTCTGTGTGTGGTGGGGTGTTTTTGCATGTTTTGAAGTGCTCTCTACACAGTTTTGGGGTAAAGAAAACAACAGCCCCAAAATCACACCCAAAAGATAGAAAAATGTGTAGGGACTTTGGGACTTTTGGGGATCTGGCAGGTGATTTAAGGCAGCATAAAAGCTACAGACCACAGTTTTCCAACTGGATTTATATAGTACAGGAATACCTCAGTTAACAAAGGCTCTGTTTTACACTTGCTGAGCTCCCTTTCTTCGTCATCCTCTACCTGGGAGGCTTTCTAAAGCATTGGCATTGGGAGGATAGTGAAGGAAGGCTGGAGAAATGCAAGCTTTCAGTGTCAGGTTGGAGCCGCGTGTCTGCTACCAACAAGAAAGCAACATCTGGGAAAAGTTATACTCTAACCAATCTTTACTGTAACCATGTCTATCTACCTACAAAAGGTGAAGTAAACAGCAACTGTCTCCAGAATTCCTTACTGAGCATATGTGAACAGTAAAACAGCTGCCTCGCCAGTTATCCCACCTCACACACACACACACTAAAAAAACATAGATCTCAATTTGGTGACCAAAATGGAAATTGTAAATGTAGGATGGTGAAAGGAAGAAATCCCTGGATGCATTTTATAAGAAACATTCAAGTGGTCTGTAGAAAGTACAAAATGTTTTGTTCCATTTATGCAAGGCTTACCTAACCTGTTGTTTCATTTCACATGTTAGGTTTGCATTAGTATTTTGAGCTGTTCTTCCTTTTTGTGATGTAGGAAGCTATCCCTATTCTTCCTATGCTGTTTCTTCCTCTAGTACCAAATTTTCTGTTAAGAAATAATGCTCAGGAACACATCCGTTTTGTTTACCTTAAACAATAGATCACATTTAGTATTATCCAAGAATTGCAGATCAACTAAATATAAAAGGTAGTACCTTCCTGGGCATGAATCTATTTCTAGCCCCAACTAGAGTAGATTTATACAAGTGTCATCTTACCATTCAATTGTTTCATTAAAGTCTACTCTGACTGGGTCTAGAAAATGGGTTCAGGGTTTGGATCTAAAAGATGTTCTCTGAAAACGTATGTGGGCAGCAGAAAGTGCAAAAGATTAAAAGTGTCTTCAGTGGAACAGTGAGTAAGAAGTAAACGTGGGAGAATATTTAAGGAAATTCCAAGGAAAATATCATTAATGGGAGTTTCTGATACTATAACATTTGAGTCTATGTTGCAATTGAATGATAGGAAAAATAAAATACCGAAAACTTTACAATGTAAAATGGACATACCTTTACTGAACTCATTGTTTTTTCCTTCCATTTCCCACAAGACACATGTTTTTCCCCAAGCCTATCTGTCCCCTTTCTAATCTTTCCCTTATTTTCAATCACACTGCCTTTACATTGTCTTTCTCACCTCTGGGTACTATATACCCATATGCCCTTTGCACACATGCATGCCTTTCACTCATTTCCATGGGATATAGTTGGTTCTAAATGGGGTTACATTTCTCTTGTTCATTTATGAGAAAACTACTACTTACTCTTTGCTTTCAAAAAGTTTCCAGGCAGCTATTTTCAATATTCAAACGAAGCTTTTTAAAAACAATCACAGTAAATAAAGGCAGAATGACAAGACCTTTCAGAAGATGGGTCAGATATCTCAGGGGACAAAAGTGTCTTTTAACAGGTGGAAATGTATCAAGAAAATAGATGGGTCAAGAAAATAGTTGCACAGTTGGGGAGAGTATGCTCTCTTAAATATGAACATGATCTTGAATGAGCAGCTGCCAGGAATAGCACATTGCCTTAGACTTCAGCTGGTATTCTTTCACCCATTATGGTCCAAAACACACGGCAGAAATAATCCAATTTGAGACCGCTTTCACTGCCCTGGTTCAGTGCTAGGGAATCCTGGGAATTGTAGTTTATTGTTGCACCAGAGCTCTCTGACAGAGAAGGCTAAATGTCTCACAAAACTACAGTTCCCAGAATTCCCTAGCATTGAGCCAGGGCAGTGAAAGCAGTCTCAAATTGGATTATTTCTGCTCTGTGTTTGAACCTATGTTGTAGAAGACTGACAGTTCTTTGCCTTACGCTTGCCAATTTGTGTTGAATCAGATTACCTGCAGCTTGCTGCTTTGTCAACTGACTTCCCAAGGTTGCAAACAGCATTATTATCCAGTAGCTGGATCAATAGCAGTATTCCCCTTTACTATAATTTAAGTTTTGGATTATCAGGAAAATAGGTTGCAGCTTTATAATTAATGTTTATTTCTGTCAAACAAGTTTAACAGGCTTAGTCACACATTCCCTAGAGGTGCAGCATATACAAACACAGACATGACATCTGGCTGTATTCTTTTCATAGACATTATATAGCAGTGCATATTTGGGATCTTCTGTGTAGTTCAGTCTAAGAACATGTTACATCTGGGGTAGGCAACTACCTTAAGCTCCAGGAAGCCTTGAAAAGCCACACCTACAGACACGCACTCACACACCCCACAAAAAGAAACTGGTAGTATGGGATTTTTTCAAGATGTTTGGAGGGGGGACATTTGAGGTCCAAAAGATGTCCTTTATAGATATCCTGTTGTTTTGTCTTGCTTTTTAAAGGCCTCACCTGGTGGCACAGTGGTTAAATGCCAGAGAGCTCTGGTGCCACAATAAAATACAGTTCCCATGATTCCCTAACCCTAAAAGTGGACTCAATTTGCACTATTTCTGGCAGTCTACAACCCCCCTAAAAGTCAAGAAATTTATGCTAAAAAATGAACCCTAAAATCCTGGGTCGACTTATATACGGGTCTATATGGAGCCCTGGTGGCACAGTGGTTAAATGCCGGTCCTGCAGCCACAACGATGCGAGTTAGATCCTGGAGGGCTCCAAGGTTCACTCAGCCTTCAATCCTTTTGTAGCTCGGTAAAATGGGTGCCCAGCTTCTTGGGAGCAATTGGCTTACACATTGTAAACCGCTTTAGGGAGTGCTTAAGTGCACTGATAAGTGGTACAGAAATGTACTTGCTATTGCTATTGCTATAGTAATACTTCTTAGAAAGTGCCTGAAAGAAGCACCACCCTGGCAGTGATCTCTACTGGGTGTGTGTGAGAGAGAAAAAGAGGTGAATCCCTTCTCAATTGGATGGTAAAGTGTCTCTGCCATACTCTTCCTCATCCTCCCCTGGATCTTTGCCCACCCCACGTTCTCTCACTTCCCTTCGCATCTCAATCGGATGTTAAAAGCTTCTCCTCCAGCACCAGGGAAGTGGTCTTTGGTGGTTGCGAGGGGTCCAGAGACAGAGAAGGAGGGAGGGAAGTGGTGTTTTCCTTTTATTTTTTCCTTTACAACTTTTCTGACTGCCCCTAGATTTTACCCTTTATCCGGGGTCATATAAAAATCCACGATTTTGGCCCTAAAACCTTCCCTCGACTTATACATGAGGTCAACTTGTACATGACTATATACAGTATTTCTCATTCAGTTTGTTTACTAGTCTCTCTCAGGTTATTACTGAATGCAAGTTTTGCAAAAGGAGTATTGTTTACCCTTCTAGATATTTAGGAGTGTTTGTAGAGGAGTAGAGATGTCAAACACTGGTGCTTATTGCTTGGCTTTTTTGGCTTTTTTCTGTGCTTCTGTGGCTCCCACAGGACTTTATTTTATCTTGGCCCAATCAGTTCACTGCAACTTAAAAGAGTAAAGAGCATTTGAAGCTACTGTCAGTTTGTTTCTCTGTATAGGTTTTCTTATCTGGGAACTTCTTGCTTATATTCTACCCCATTGGACTTTCCCAAATATACAGTCTGTCTGAGTGAACTTGTCCTCTTTTGTTCATATTATCAGATGTTAACAGAACTCCTGTATGTGTTTTGTTCACTGTCACTTCACATATGCATATATTTCATCTTATTTTAATAAGTCAACACACAGAGTGCAAAATGGCAAACCATAAACAGAATTCCTATTGCCGTCCCTTCCTAAGAAAATATGACTTGGTGGTTTGTGCCCTTATTGTCATTCTCTCATGTAATACAGCTAGGTAAATCTGTTCTTAAAAAGAGGTATTTGATCTTTATGTATCCAGTTCTGCAGTATAGTCCTTAATCTTTCAGCTAAAATTGATGTCAAAATCTTATAATCTGTGTTTAAAAGTGAGATTGGTTTGTAGTTCTTGGGATCTGTCTTCTTTGGAAATCAAAGTAATGGTATCATTCCCCCATGAGTCAGGTCTTCTTCCTTCTAGGATTGCATTCATTATCTGTTGAAGTGAAATAATCAGTTGATCCTCCAGTTTTTATAATACAGTTGCCCCTCTGTTTTCATGGGGGGTCCATTCCAGACCCCCCGTGAAAACAGAAAATCCCCAATATTCAAGCCTCACTGGCTTGAATGTTGGTGTGCGCCCATGGGTGCACGGCCCATGTTATTCCCCTGGGTTTTTCACCCACGATTGGGTACGGGATGCAGACTCCAAGTCTGCGAAAATGGAGGGGTGACTGTATAAAGCAGTGTTACCATCTGGGCCCAGAGCTTTCTCTGTTTTACATTTTCTTATCACTTCTATTATTTCTGCTACTGTTATCAGTTGATTGAGTTTCCTATTTTGCTCTCCATTGATTTTTAGAATATTATGCTTATTCAAGAATGCTTTTTTTTCCCCTTTGATATTTTAGATCCCTTATAAGACACTAAGAAATATTTGTAAAATATCTTTTTTAAATCTTCCTCTGATCTGTGTAGGTCTCTTTGCCTTCTCTAATTTTCAATAAACACACACTACATAAATCTATGTTTGCTAATTATTGCAGTGAAGTAACTGTCCAGAGACATAGTTTCCCTCCCACACACACTTACCTGGTTTTGTGTGGTGTAGGTGTGGGTGTATGAATTACCTTTTCAGTGCTTTGCAGATGTATTCACCTTCCCCCTTTACAAGTCCTAGTCCAGCACTCTTTCTATTTCTTTCACACTGCCTCTCAGGGAAAATCACTAGATGTTTGAATAGGTATATATAAGATTGCACAGCTGGTCACCAGGAATATTTGATCTGAATTTTGAAAGGACCAGAAGTAGAGCATAGTATGCCCTAAATCCTGTTATTACTCCTGACTAGAGAAGACCTATTGAATCAATGGGATACCTATGGATTGACTCACCATTTAACCATTGATTGAATGGGTTTACTCTACTCAGAACTAACCAGTCAAACTAACCAGGCTTCCAGCCAAAATGTGCATAAGCTTCCCAGTTCATTGCCTGGAAGCTTCAGCTAAAAGGCAGCAGATAAAGATCTATCTGGAACATATGGAAAGAAATGGCGGTTAGATAAAAACTGGATTCGATAGACCATTGATAGAATTCTTATGTCATTTCAGATGTTGCCAGAAGGGAATACTGCAAATCCCACTATTCTCTTCCACAACATCTAGAGGGATGCATGATTCTCTTAGTATAGAAACCAATGCCCTGACTCAATATGGGAGATCCAATCCCAACTCAGGCTCTGAAATGAAGGACTGAAGGCAGGACACATGGCTGTAAACATTCAATGTTTTCCTCTTCCTTTTTCTAAGCTGCTACAAGATAAAAGTGTGTTTAACCTGCTTCCTTGCTGTTGGAGTATTTTAACTAATCAGTAATGTCTGTCTGTCTGTCTGTCTAGTAACTGGGTGCTGCTGTTGTGCAGTTGTTGAATTAACTTGTATTTTTAATCTATGTGCTACATTGTTAATTGGGCTTGGTCTTAAAAGCAAGTAATTAAGTAAGTAAGTAAGCAATGATTGTGTAAGTAAGTAAGGGGGTTGCAGACCGCCAGAAATAGTGCAAATTGAGTCCACTTTTAGGGTTAGGGTTAGGGTTAGGGAATAATGGGAACTGTATTTTATTGTGGCACCAGAGCTCTCTGACAGAGAAGACTCAATGTCTCAGGGGGGAAAAAACCATTCCCATGATTCCCTAGCACTAACCCTAACCCTAAAAGTGGACTCAATTTGCACTATTCCTGGCAGTCTGCAACCCCCCTATGTAAGTAAAAGAGCCCCATTCATAATGGGTTAGTCAGTCTTCCAATATAATCTATTTCTTGGAGTAACTGTGAGAATGAAAGGAGGAAAACATCCTATCCAGTTTCTTGAGCTCCTTGGAGGGAAAGTAGGTGAAGGGAAGCATGGAATATGCTCACATTTTTGTAGAATTATAGAGTTGGAAAGAGCCCAGTGGGCCATCAGGTGCAGCCTTCTGCTCAATGCAGGATCTCCAGCTAGAGCATGCAGCAGGGAGCTGTCCAGCATCTTTTTGAAGACATCCAGAGAAGGAGATCCCACCACCTTTCTAGGCAATTGGTTCCATTGCAAAATTGCTCTCACCATCAAGACTTTCCTTCTAAATCTACCCTCCTGTGACTTAAAACCATTAGAACTAGTTCTACCTTCAGAGGCAGAAGAGAACAAGCCTGCACCCTCCATTTTGTAGCAGCCTTTGAGGTATTTAAAATGTGTGTTCATGTCACCTCTCAGTCTTCCCTTCATCAAGTTGAACATGCCCAACTTCTTCAACCTCTCCTCATCTGCTTTGTTCTCCATGCCTCTTATCATCCTTCTTGCCCTCCTCTGAACTCACTTCAACATGTCTATATCCTTCTTAAAATGAGGTGCTCAGAACTGAATGTGCAACATTCAGTTGATAAGAGGCATGGAGAACAAAGCATATGAGGAGAGGTTGAAGGAGTTGAGCATGCTTAACTTAATGAAAGGAAGACTGAGAAGTGATATGAAAACACTTTTTAAACACCTCGTATGAAGCCTGACCAGCACATAATATAGTGGGACTATTACTTCCCTTGTCCTGGACACTATGCTTGTATTAATGCATGCTGAGATAGCATTTGCCATCTTTGCTGGCAATTCCAAGGTCCTTTTCACATGTAATACCTCTGATCCATTATCCTCTATCAGCCTATCCTATATCTTTGGTTTTTGTTAGGGTTATAGTTAGGGAATCATGGGAACTGTATTTTATTGTGGCACCAGAGCTCTCTGACAGAGAAGGCTCAATGTCTCAGAAAAAAAAAATAATTCCTATGATTCCCTAGCACTTACCCCAACCCTTAAAGTGGACTCAATTTGCACTATTTCTGGCAGTCTGCAAAGGCCCCATGTCTCCGAGATGAGAGCAATCTCCAACAATATACAACATAGTAACAATAGCAGCAGAGAGTAATAGAAAGGAGGGTGAGCTAACACAATGAAAGATAGGGAAAAATTCAAAAGGACTTTGATAAACTAAAAAACCTGGCTGAAATTAATAAACTCTTAGAGCAAGATTTTCGAAGCAGTTATGGATACATCTAAATGGTGTTTCTATCTATTCAATATTTCAACACTTTGCTATTCAAAATATCATGGGAAATCTTAACAAATGCTTTGCTAAAATCTTGATAAATGACATCCACAGTATTCCCACCATCTACTAAATTAGTGACCTGATTTTTAAAAAAACATGAATTTATTCTTCACAAACCCATGCTGGCTCCTAGTGACCTCTGCATTGTCATCAAGATACTTGCAGACAAACTCCAATATAATCTATTTTAATATGTTTCATGATATTGAGGTCAGGCTGACAGGCCTGCAATTTCCTAAGATCTTCTTTGTGCCTCTTTTTTTTTTTTTTTTTAAGAGTGACGATGTTTGCTCATCTCAAGTCCTGTGGCACCTCACCCATTCATCAAGATTTCTTAATCTTGGCAAGTGCCTCTGTAATTATGTCAGCAAGTTCCTTGACTATTCTGGGATGCAGTTCATTTGGTCTTGCAGATTTGAACTCATTCAAGTTAACTAGGTGATTTGTGACTAACTTCTTATCAGTCTTGATTTGCAACTGAGATACCTTGCCAAGGTTTCAGCTGGTGCATGGAAACACACAGTCCTCTTTTGGGGAAAACACTGAAGCCAAATAGGCATTGACCAATTCTGCCTTTTCATTGTAAACTGTTAGCCTTTTTTGAAGTGCTCACACTCAACATAGTAGAGAAGCCTATGGTGTCACCCCTGGGTACAGCCTATCTTCCCAACAGGACGGTGTGAAACTTCCTGCTTCAGAAATTAGGTCCTTATTTTTATCTATACTGATCTGCAAGCAGAAACATTTCTCTCTAGACAAGCATTTGACTCCGGTGTTGCTTCATCTTATATATTGATTTGAGGTTTTTTGGTGGAAGGGTTGTGTATTTGTTCCAACTTTTACCTTGTTAGTATATTTTAATTATTAGTTATTGGATTTTTATTATATTGTGTAAGTGACTTTAAGCAGCTACTGTTTTCAAATGGAAAAGCAAGGTAATTTAAAATAAAATAAAGGAATCTAAACAGATGGGGGAAAACTCTACTTACTGCCAGCAAGAGTAGATTGTAATGGGCACTGGTATAAGCAGTGCTGTTGCCTTTTGGTCTTCTGGATAGTTTAGACTTCATGTCCTAGAAGCCCAAGCAACATGGCCAACAGTTCTGGAAGCTGCAATCTGAAATGTTGATGGCCAACAATTGAGAACGTCTGGTCTAAGAATGGGTAACTGTGAGCCTGCAGAGGTTTTGGACTTGAAGCCCCATCTGCACCAGACAACATAGCCAACAATGAAGGGTTACAAGAACTGCAGTCCAAAAACTCCTGGAGGGTCACAATCACAAACACTTGAAATAGAAGTGTATCTATACTACACAGGTACAGCCATTTGATATTACTTTAACTAACATGGCTCCCTCCTAATTTGTAGTTTGGGGAGATACTTAGAATTCTGCCCATTCCTCAGAACTACAACAATTGAGTTTTCCCATTACAAATCCCAGGATCCCCTAGAATGGCACCATGACAGTTAAAAGTGGTATCAAACTGCTATACCTGTGTAGTGTAGATACAGCTCCATATTGGAAAGCTTCATATGTTTGTCTTTCAACCAGATAGGGAATGAGGAGAGTAATACGTAATGGCAACCTGGTTATATATAAATCTAAACATTACTTATGTTGTAGAAATAAAAAGTTATTAGGGTTGAGACCACATTATTTTAATATTATTTTACATTAATGTTAAAATTATTTAACATTGTTTTAAGCTTTTAATACTCTTTTAATCTGTTTTTTTTTCAGCTTGTCAAATCATTAAATATATTTTAGTCATTTAAAATCATTTTTATTATACACACTTTATAAAATTTGTCAGATTTGTTTTACAGGACGTTGCCCTGAGATCTCTGGATAAAGGGCTAGATGCAAATATTTTAATAAATAAAATAAAATAGTTTTATACATTAATGTCTTAGATTCTGTCTGTCTGCCTGTCTTCCTATCTATCGCCTTTCTCCTATGGGTTGAATTTGGGGAAAAAGGCTAGCTGCTCACCAAGACTGCAATGAACTAGGACATAACCAAGCTTGTTGCCACTTTTCATTATATTAAGATGGCCAAGGAAATATCACTCTTTCACTTGCTAGTCAGCTAGGAGATATTCTTGTTTCCTATGCATCACTGCTGTCAATAGTGCCCTTGAATCAAGAGACTGAGATGCTTCTTTCCCAGAATTGAATTTTTCAGCAGAATCTAATCTAGGGATAAGTACTGGCTCATTTTCTTGCCTCACTGTCCCATTCAGGCCCTGTACATTTAGCGTTCAGAGTTATCAGAAGCGCTCCTAAGTGTGTTGATAAGCTTTTAATGCTGGTGAAAAAGCACACTGGCCTGCTCACTATACATTTTCTTTACATGCAGACAAAGCCTAAAATTCTGGTTGAGGTTTTAACCTCTGAAACATCCTCTGGATCATCTGAGGAGGAGGAGAACCCATGCTCCTGATAAGAGCTGTGAGTTTGGTGTTCCCATCTGACAGCAATTGGGTAAATGGCTGCTTTAGGAACGCAGCAGGCTTCTTTCTGATGTATGGTTTCTGTCATGAGCAAAATGCCTCTGGGCAATGTGCATTTAATAGAGAGAGGCTAATGTGTTGGCGATTTATCTCATTGTGGTAAGATCATGCCTGAAAGTCAGTAATCCCAGGAGCTACATTTAAAAAGCATTCAATGAAGAAGATTTAATAGAGCTGCTCAAACTAGTGAAAGGTTCAAGAACTAGAGGCGGCAATCTCCAGTAAAAAGAAACAAGGGGTCAATGAGGAGTTATATCTTTTTTCCACCCTGAGGAAGGCAGTTGGCGTCTACAGATCATTAGCAGGGTAGCTGTTAAAACCAAAATATCATTGTGAATTGTGATATTTCCTCTGGATTTCAAGTACCATGCCTGGGGCTGACCTAAAAACCTCTGTTCAGAGGCTGCATTTCTTGGTGGGTCAAGACAAGAGCTAACTAAGCATGAGCAGGAGAGCTGGCTGAAGAAAACTGGCTAGACGCTTTTGGGAACTGAATACTGGACTTAAAGATAGCTTCGTCTAATCCAGAAGAGAACTCTAAAGCAATTGAGGCTTAGCTTTTCAAGAAGAAACTTTCCCCTGATCAAGAGACATCTCTTCCAAAGGAAGGTGGCTGATGGATCCATTAATGCAAGTATACAATGGCATCACTAGGATTGGTATCACCCACTGTAGTAACTCATAGTGTTACTCCCACCATTAACTTCCTCCCATACTGCACCATATAGCATCCATATAGTAATGATTTTTGTACTAGTGTTACTCATAAATCATAATTCCTGCATATCACTGAATGTAATGGTAATAGTTGTGACATAAACAACTAGTAAAATTAAAATTATACCTTTGAATTATAATCTCATATGAACAGCCCAAATGTATTTGCTTGTACATTGTTTCATGTGGTTAAAATGAAAATTTAATCAGATGTGATGTTTTTACATATATATTTTTTCAAAATTAATAAAAATGTTGAAAAAATTAAAAAAATTAAATTAAATTAAAAAGTTTATTTTTTAAATCATGGGGTCTCTCCTTTCTCCTCTCACTGAGCCTCGAACTCACACCATCTCTTCAGCATTTTAAAGGGATGCAGGTGAATGCCACAGCACATTTCTTCCAAAAAACAGATATTTGGGGGAACAGTAGTGTCACCCCCCCCCCAGGGTGTCACCAGGTATGGTCCACACCTCCCACACCCCCTAGTAACACCCCTGCGAGTATCCTTCTTGGTTTTGCAGCTATCACTCTGGCAGCAGCTCTGGGTTGTATGGGAGAACTTAGCAAGAAGAGCCAGCATCTGGATGGCTGCTGTACAGCCCAGAGCAGCTTCAGAAGGAGTGGCAGTAAAACCAAGAATGAATCCACCATGACAGGGTAGGGGTGGCAGCATGAAAAAGATAAGTTTTCAGGGAAGGAAGACAGGTGATTTGGCATAGTTCCACCTGGTGGGACTTTATGCTACATCTCCTCAGTGCTATAAGAGGATCCTCAAGGTATGATGCACATTTTCTGTGTAGGTAGAAATTGTGCCTTTAATTTCCAATGTGTAAGAAGAACTGCTTTTCTTAATTTAGCACATTAGATTATTCCACATGCATATGCCTTAAGCAGAACATTACACTCTTCAAATAGATATCTGGCAATGGGAAGGGTGGGAGGGAAGGCATGATCTCACTCTTCTACTCTGTCAAGGGAAAGCAGGGTGACAGTATCAACAAAACCAATCCCTTCACACATTTCCATTGTAGTGCTAATAGCTTTGAATCAAGAATTCAAAACTCTTCCATCCAGGTGTGTGACTTGCAGTTTCATTTGATTGAAACCCACTAGGTGCAGATTACACCATACTACTAGCAGAAAATAGCAAAGATTTGGAACTATCACTGAAGAAATCAAGGAAGAAAGTGCAAAGGCAGGATTATTTGAACATTAAGAAAACAAAAATAATGACCTCAGATGATTTTAAAGTAGACAATGAAGATATTGAAATAGTTCAAGATTTTCCATACCTTGGCTCAGCCATTAATCAGAATGGAGACTGCAGTCAAGAAATCAGAAGACCACAACTTCGAAGGGCAACTATAAAGGAATTAGACAAGATCCTGAAGTGTAAAGATATATCATTAAACACTAAAGTTAGGATTGTCCATGCCATTCTATTTTCCATTTCTATGTATGGTTGTGAAGTTTGGACAGGGAAGAAAGTTGACAGGAAGAAGAAATTCAACCCATTTTGTTCAAACGAGAATCAAGAAACATGAGAGACACTGCAAACTAGCCAGCCTGAAAAAAAAAACAGCAGTAGCAGAACACATTATAAACCAACCTGGGCACAAAATGCTATTTGAAAACACTGAAATTCTGGACCATGCCAACAACTATCAGCTCAGAATGCACAGGGAAGCCATTGAAATCCACAAACACCTGGACAATTTCAACAGGAAAGAAGAAACCTTGAAAGTAAACAAAGTTTGGCTACTAGTCCTCAAAAACACCAAAATCAGGACTCAGCAAATGCAAATGAACTTTACCCAGGGTAATAGAATCATAGAATCATAAAGTTGGAAGATACCATAAGGGCCATCCTGTCCAACCCCCTGCCATGCAGGAACTCAAAATCAAAGCATCCCCGACAGATGGCTATCCAGCCTCTTTAAAGACCTCCAAAGAAGGAGGCTCCACTATTCTCCGAGGGAGTGTGTTCCACTGTCAAACAGCTCTCACTGTCAGGAAGTTCCTCCTAATTTTGAGGTGGAATCTCTTTTCCTGCAGCTTGCATCCATTATTCCGGATCCTGTTCTCTGGGGCAGCAGAAAACAATCTAGCACCCTCCTCAATATGACATCCCTTCAAATAACAGAACTATCATATCCCTTCTTAACCATCTCTTCTCTAGGCTAAACATACCCAGTTCCCTAAGTCATTCCTCTTAGGGCATGGTTTCCAGACCCTGCACCATTTTAGTTGCCCTTGTCTGGACACACTCCAGTTTTTCAACATGCTTTTGAATTGTGGTGCCCAGAAATGGACACAGTATTCCAGGTGGGGCCTGACCAAAGCAGAACACAGTGGCACTATTACTTCCCTTGATCTAGATCAGGGGTAGGCAACCTTTCCCCTTTAAGGGCCGAGGGACTTCAGCTCCCAGAAGCCTCAGCCATGTTGGCCAATAGTCCCATGTTGGCCAATAGCTCCTGGGATTCTGGGAGCTGAAGTCCCTCGGCCCTTAAAGGGGAAAGGTTGCCTACCCCTGATCTAGATACTATACTTCTACTAATGCAGCCTAAAATTGCATTGGCCTTTTTAGCTGAGGCATCACACTGTTGACTCATGTTCAACTTGTGGCCCACTAGGACTCCTAGATCCCTTTCACACGTAGTCTCGTTAAGCCAGGTGTCCCCCATCTTATATCTCTGCATTTCATTTTTTTGCCCGAAGTGCAGTACCTTACATTTCTCTGTGTTGAAATTCATTTTGTTAGCTTTGGCCCAGTTTTCTAATCTATTAAGATCATTTTGAATTTTCATCCTGTACTCTGGGATATTAGCTCTTCCTCCTAATTTGGTGTCATCTGCAAATTTGAGAAGCATGCCCCTTATTCCTTCATCCAAATTGTTGATAAAGATGTCGAAGAGCACTGGGCCCAGGATAGAACCCTGTGGCACCTCACTGGTTACATCTCTCCAGGATGAAGAGGAGCGATTGCTGAGCACCCTTTGGGTTCGGTCAGTCAACCTGTTACTAATCCACCTAACAGTTGTATTGTCTAGCCCACATTTTACTATCTTGTTTGCTGGGGACCTTGTCAAAAGCCTTACTGAAATCAAGATACGCTATGTCTACTGCATTCCCTTCATCTACCAAGCTGGTAATTTTATCAAAAAAAGAGATCAGATTAGTCTGGCATGACTTGTTTTTGAGAAACCCATGTTGACTTTTAGTGATTATGGCATTCCCTTCTAAATGTTCACAGACTCTCTGTTTAATGAACTGTTCTAGAATCTTTCCCAGTATTGATGTCAGACTAACTGGGTGATAGTTGTTGGGAACCTCTTTTCCCCCCTTTTTGAAGATGAGGACAGTATTTGCCCTCCTCCAGTCTGCTGGGACTTCTCCTGTTCTCCAGGAGTTCTCAAAGATTATTACCAGTGGCTCTGAGGTTACATTTGCCAGTTCTTTGAATATCTTTGGATGTAGTTCATCTGGTCCTGGAGACTTAAATTCATTTAGGTTAACCAGATATTCCTGTACTACCTCCTTACTTATTCTGTGCTGCATTTCCCCTATTGTGTCCTCTGCTCCATTTTCCTCAGGTTGAACACCCTTTTCCTTTTGTGAAAAGACTGAGGTCCCATGTTGGCCAGTAGCACCTGGGATTCTGGGAGCTGAAGTCCCTCGGCCCTTAAAGGGGAAAAGTTGCCTACCCCTGGTGTAGAGATATCTAAGAGCATTTGTCCTTCCCACTTGCTGCCTGTGTGAGGTTTTTTTTCCTTCCACTGTTGTGCCCTTGCATCATTTGCCTTGTTCCTGCTATAACACTTTTACTATTATCTCCAGCCCATGATGTACTCCTGCCTTCCAAGATACCTTCCAAGATACTGTCTCTCTCCCCACCATGACTCAGTTTAAAGCCCTCCAGATCAAATGTTTGAGACTATTGGCAAAAACGCTTCTGCCAACTGGTGTGAGATGCAGCCCATCTCTTGCTAGAAGTCCTCCCTCATGGAACCGCAGCCCATGATCCAAGAGTCCAAATCGTTCTTGGCGGCACCATCTACAGAGCCAGTTATTCATTTCTGCTATCTTCCTCTCCCTTCCAGGACCATGACCTTCAACTGGGAGAAGAGATGAGATAACAATCTATGCGTCCAGCTCTTTCAGCTTCCTGCCCAAAGCCTCATAATCCCTTCTGATATTCTGAAGACTATGCCTTGCAGTATTGTTGGTTCCCACATGGAGCAAGAGGAAGGGGTAATGGTCAGTAGGTTTGACAAGTCTTGTCAGTCTCACTGTCACATCATGGATTTTTGCCCCAGGGAGACAACACACCTCCCGGAACATCTTGTCAGGGCCACAAATCACTGCTTCTGTACCCCTCAACAAGGAGTCCCCAACCACCACCACAGGTCTCCTCCGAGGCTTAGCAGTGGCTGTTCCTGCGGTGCACTGTCCCTGCTGCTCTTCCTCTTCATCCTTGATAAGGGAGAGAGCTTCAAATCAATTCTATAGCTGCAAGCCCTACTTCTATGTGTGACATTCCTCCAGCTGTCTACCTCCTCCTCAACAACTTCCTCTGTGTGGTCCCCATCCAAGACTGTTCTTTCCACTCTGTCCAGGAAAACCTCTTGCTACCCGGGCCTCCAGCTGCTTGACTTTCTCTTCCAAGAGGGCTATGAACTTGCACTTGGTACAGGTGAAGTTCCCCACATCTCTTGGCAAGAAGACAAACATCCTACAAGTGTTGCAGGTGACTGCAGCAACTCCCTCAGTGTCCATATTGAGACATCTGAAGTAAGCAGTGGAAGAGACTGTGGGCTTCTCCTCAAAAAGTCCCCTGGTAAAGACCCACATGAAGGGCCCCTGTGCTCTTGGTCTTTTCACCAGGCTCTGTCAGCAAGCTCAATCAACTGGGTGTCTAACTCTACAGAGAGCTCCTGGATGCTACCTTATTCTGGAGGCAAGTCTCTGTCTCTCTCCCTCTGAGCAAAAAACAACCTCAAAGCCCTTTAAATTATTATTATTATTATTATTATTAGAATCTGTAAAGAGAACCCACTCAATATTGCTGCTCAGCTGCTTTCCTTCTCCTTCCTAGCAGAAACTGACCTGGAAAGCCTCTGGGAGGAGTTGTATAGAGCTATTTGGCTAGCTCAGCAACAATCACAATCTCCCCAAGTGTTTTTAAAAAGAATTTAAACACTCACCCACTCAAAATGGCTTTATTGTCTTTAGGTTTTTCTGGGTCAAGGGGTTTCCCAGCTGACAATGGACCATTAATTAAATAGACACTAATCCTCTTCGCATATCCTCCCACCCTGAGGCCTTGCTTCAACAGAACAATACATGGATTACATGTTAATTTTCATACTAATTCCCAGCAGACAATGGACCATTAATTAAATAGACACTAATCCTCCTCACCTATCCTCCCACCCAGTGGCCTTGCCTCAATAGAACAATACACAGATTTACATGCTAATCCTCTGAACCAAGGGTCACACAGTATATATATCCCACAAACCTCCATGTCACCATTCTCTGAAGATGCCAGCCACAGATGCAGGTGAAACATCAGGAATACACTCTTCTAGAACACTGCCTCACAGCTCGAAAAACCCACAAAAACCTAAAAACAATAATTCTTGATAAGGTAGAAAGCAATAGGAAAAGAAGGAGACCACATTCCAGATGGATAGTCAATAAAGGAAGCCATGGCCCTGAATCTGCCATACCTAAGCAGAGTTGTTGATGATAGGGTGACTTGGAGTTTTCTCATTCATAGGGTCACTAAGTCAAAGTTGACTTGACAGCAGCTAACAACAAAACATAATCTAAATGAAAACCAATGAAAAAAGTTATTTGCCCTCATTTTGCTGATAACAGGGTGCTTTAGAGGTCTCTCATTCATGGGAATGAGAGGGAAATGTCTAATTAATCATTTGTAAGCTGCTCTGAGAGCCTTTGGCTGAAGAACGGGATATAAATACTCCAAATAAAATAAATAAATAAATGGAGCTGGCATAAGTCAAAGATGACCTGATGGTAGTTAAGAAGTTGCATTTCTCCTTGCATCCACTAGAGGGCAAAATTCAATAGTGCTTCTTTTATAAGCTGACTTTTAAAACTAAATTTATACATATGCAAAAGAGAGGACCATGCACACGGGCTTTCTTTGTAGAGAAGGAGTCAGGCAGATATTCTTTTCATAGGTTTTATTGTCCTTAAAAATATGGTTTTGCTATAGGATCACCAATGAAAATATCCTATGCAGAGTGAATTTGAGCCGTTTATGGAATTTAAAAATAAAATGGCTGTGGAGAACATTAAAATACTTGGTGTGGGGAAGGATAATGGGAACAATGTCTCATTTCTAACTCATCCCCATTTGTAGAGAAATCTTATCCATAGCTCCCCCCCCCCCACAAGCATGGCCTTGTGAAAACATTGGCTAAGGGGGCAATTTAAAAAAAAGTAACAGCCTATTTTAGCTTAAAGCTATCAATGCTAGCAACTAAGCCTTTGGAGAGGCACTTTAAGGAATATACTCTTTTGTTCCCTCCTTCATACAGTGATGAAAATCCTTCTACCTTTTTCAAGGTGAAAAAGGCCTAATCCTTATCCTTGGCAACTGCAACTCCTTTCCTCTCCAGCTCTCTGTCTCTTAAACTAGTCAGTATTTAGGGTTTGCTCACTTACTGGGCCAAACCAATAATTCACAAGGCATAGAGGTTACACCTTCGTCTCATACACATGATTGTCTGCTGTAATTCAAATCTTTTGAATATTCTGCACAAGAAGTAGTCACACGCTCCTACGCACAGTAGCAAACAGTGATTTCCTTTTCACTGCCAGCTGAAGCATTACCAGTAGATTAGCTTTCCCCGGACAAAGCATCACCTCTACCCTTCCTGATCCCTTCTGGGATTACAGGATTTTCTTATAAAGTCTATACAAAAAAAGTCTTGGTTTTGTTTTTGTTTTTTACTTTTTTGCATACTACACATGGTGAATTTTTGCTATCTCTGTAACCTGCTTATGAAAAACACCACTATGTTATTCCTTTCTTCCATCATTCTGGGTAAAGAAGGGGGAGGAAAATCAATATTTGAAGAAGGAAAATACATTAGGGAAAATCAACAGCCCCTTTGGGAAAGAACAAAGCAAGCAGGAAGCTGAAAGTACAGTATTATAAAGTGAGATGGTAAAATCCTGTCGGATTTCTTTTTCAAGTCCATCCGGCTTGGCTTCCTCATGAACTCGCTTCCCTTCTCGCTTAGTTTTGAGTACTGCATAAACACTGACAGATGGAGACTGTCGAAAGAGTAAAGAGATCCGAGGAGTGAGGAAACTGCTAAGAAGCTGGAGAGACAGAACAAAAGAGATCTGTGTGTGTCCTGATTTGGCTTCAGGGAATTAACAGCTGATCCTTCTCTGAGTCCAAGAGCTGGCACTCTGGCTGTATTCTCAGGCATGTGAGTATGAAAGACAAGAGAGCACCCTTGCATTGATCCTGTCTTGAGACAGAGTGAGGCAGCCACCTCAAGCAGCTGATTTTGAACATCTCTGAATACATGTGCCTTCAAGTCACCTGTTGATTTGTGGTGACCCCATGAATTTCATAGGGTTTTCTTAAAGGGCAGCAAAGAGGTAGCAGCTTAAGTCAGTATCCTTGCATTTTAATTGCCAGGGAAGGCAAGAGATCTGGTTGAATGTTCTGCCTGAGTTGCCAATATAACATGAATTATTGTAGGCATTGCATTCCATGATTTGGGAGAGGTATCGGGCATACCATTTGCTGCACCACCCCAGAATGAAAATTGGGCTGTCCCTGTATGTACGTACAAGAGGGAGAGGGGTAAATATGGATGGAGCCTTGAAGACCTACTCACTCTGACTGGCATCAGGTAACACCCTCATAGCAAGGTGAGGGCCTATAATTCAGTGGTAGAGCACATGCTTTGAATATACAAAGTCTCAGTTTCTATCCTCAGCATTTCCAGGTAGGTAGCTGTCAGAGCAAGGCCATGGTAAACCAATTCTGAGCATCTCTGAGAGCCTCTGTGGCTGAAGAATGGGGATATGAATACATGAAATAATTAGTTAGATAATTTGTACCTATATAGGCCTCTCTTTATGGCTAATATCAAACATGTCCCCTGCAACATTTCACAGTTTAAAACTGTGACATATGTCATCAGAATGTGGTCAAGATGGCAAAAACTATAAATGAGAAGAACACTGAATTAATGCAAACTCCTTTTGCAATTTGAACAAAGTTTGCAGCAACTGAAGTAAGCTGAAGACAAAGGGGAAAGTGGGAGGAGAAGAGAGAGACTGGGAGCCTTATTACAGTAGAAAAGAAAGATGAAACAGAGTGGGAGAGTACCAGCTTTTTCTGTGCCCTCAGAGCACTTCTGGTCTTCTTCCAGAAGCAGATGGTCATAAAAGTGTGCCTTTTGTCAAATGGATTTTTCAGGTGCAACAAAAGGGATGCTTTTACAACAATTTCCCTCAGGAAGAGAACGGAGGTGCTATGACACCATGTGGAGAGGCACAGAGAATATTGGTACTCCCCCTCTCTGTTTTGTCTTTCTGGTATTCTATGTGGTGTCACTGGGGTTGGTGTCACCTGGTGTGGTTGTTATTATTATTATTATTATTATTATTATTATTATTATTATTTATATCCTGCCTTCCTCCCAATACATGGACTCAAGGCGGCTAACAAATCTAAAAGAGTCCAAGTTAAAAAAGTAGAAAACATTACAAATAAAGTTTAAAAAACAATTAAACAATTAAAACAATTAAAAAATTACATTATTAAAATTTTACAGTTTAAAATTCTATTATTAACTCATCGCGTCACCTCCTCATTAACCTCTTCCTGTTTCACACTATATAGAATCATTAGTAATGCTTTTTTACATTAATGTTACTAGCAAATTGTAATTCCCATACGCCACTGAATATACGAGGGGGATTCATAAAGTATTAATTATCACCCTTGTAAAATATTGAAAGAAAGTTTGTTTTGATTTGTAGTTGTTAATTTATCTCTATATAGTCACCATCCAGATTTATATATTTTCTCCAGCATTTCTTGACTCTCTGAATACCGTTATTGTAGAAGTCTGGAGATTGTACCTTAAACCACTCTTTCACTTCATGAATGATGTCATCTGTGTTGTCAAATCAGCGAACCCACATCTGATTTTTCATGTTTGGGAAAAGAAACAATAATTTGATGATGATGACACTGACAAAATTTCATCAATAATAACTTCTGGGTGATAATTATTACTGTATGAAACCCCCTCGTACTTCTCTGTTTTACACTTTAGTCACTTCAGGCACAAACTGTAACAAAAATAAAGGACACAATGAACTGATTTTTCTCAACACCATGCACTTAGGAACCAAGGATGACACTGACAAAATTTCATCAATATAACTCCTGGGTGGTAATTATTACTTTACAATATCCCCTCATAATGCTAATAGTTGTGACATAAACAACTTTGTAAAATTAAAATTATACCTTCAAATTACAATATCATATGCACAATCTAAATGTATTTACATATACATAGTGAAGATTTGGTTAAAATGTGATGTTTTAAAAGAAAATTTTAAAATAATTTTAACATTTTAAAAAGTTAAAAAAAAATTAAAATTAAAAATTTTGAAATTTGAAATTTAAAAAAATGCTGGGGCCTCTCCTTTCTCCTCCCACTGAGCTTCACCCCACTCCCACCATCTCTTAAAGAATTTTAAAAGGAAGCAGATGAATGTCACAGCTTGTTTCTGCCAAAAGGCAAGTGTTTGAGGAGCAGTGGTGTCACCCCTCCTTAGGGTGTCACCTGGTGTGGTCCATCAGCTTGTTAAGCCCATAGCCTCTACCTATTGCTATACCCAGGTTGTTGATTTTAAAATTCAAATTACACAACTGTAATTTGAGATGTAGGTTTCATTTTAGGTAAATTCTTTGAAGAAACTGACTTTAGTAGTAATCTTTTCTAGCTATCTTTTTTTCTTTATGAATAATTACTTGTACCTCAAGGGTAAAGAATTAGGACTCCTTTCTTCACTACAGCTAGCGGGGTGGGGGAAATTGTGCAATCCTTCAGTTGTGGTGAACTGCAGCTCCCAGAATCCCTAGCCAGCATAGCCAATGGTGAGCAATACTGGGTGTTGCAATTCAACAGTATCTGAACACCTACTCAACTCTTACCTTTGCTACAACTGCTTTAAATGTAAGGATTGTAGAATGGACATTTGTCAAACGTCCTGACTCCTTATATTTGGATGAGAGTAAGGGGTTGTCTGCATTGGCAACAAACCCTGTCCTCATCCCAGGACCAGTGTTGTCTGTTTGCACGATACATTGCAATGTCTGGTGATATACTGCAGGATTTTCCCACTAACCTGACTTCATCCCTGAGTTGGAAAAGTTGGGGGAAATCCCAGTATTTCTCCAAAACCTTGGAATGAGTGTGGGGTTTTGTGGCATGTGAAAAGAAGGATCAGGCCCAAATCAGGCTGAGCCAGCTGTTTGCACAATGGGAATTGCACCATCCCCTTTCCTCACATTAAGCAGTATAGAGAAAAGGATGGTGTCCTGGAAAGCTGCCAAGAGGGCTGATAGCAGTGTCTTGTGAGGCAAACAAAAGTCTTTTGCCAATGCAAAGAAAACAAGGTTCATATTACCAATCCAAGGGTCCAGCCAGCGAATGGTCAAGTAGTCCAAAGGTCTAGGATTCCAGAGAAGCAGAGTGGCAAGGCACACTGAAGGTCAAGGGTTCCAGAAGTTCAAGCTAAGTCAGCAGTCCAAGAGTCAAAGTTTTAGGCCAAGGAACAAGGAGAGACAAAGGCTTTCGCTAGGAAGCTCAGACTTTCTGCACCTGCTTAAATTATCGAGCTCCAGGAACTCAGCTGAAGCTGATTACTCCAATGTTTTTCATAAAGTCTCCTTGAACGCCAAAGGCCCGCCATTTCTGCTTGACACTGGCTGAAGGTAGGCACAGTCCCTTGATCCTTCTCCATGTCTGAAGGTTCTGCTGCTGAGAGGCTTGGCTGTGGAGCCTCTTGGGAGGCCACAGGCTCTGCTGGAGGCTCTGCTGGAGCTGGCAAAGCTGAGCTGGGGCTGGGCTGGGGCTCCACAGCTGCAGGCTCACGTCCCAGAGGGGGTTCTGGCTCATCCTCCAAGTCCTCTGAGTCCTCCTCCAGGCAGGGCATGACAGATGGCCTGTCCTTAGAGCTGCTGCTGCTGCTGCTGCTGCTGCTTCCATGGACAGACCACCCAGTGCCCACTGCTTCTCTTGATAGTGGGCTCACCCATGAGACTAATTAGAAGAAAGGGTAGAGACAGCTGCAAATGTGTAAATCTCTGCTGAATGTGCATTACCTCTATGTGCTTTTTAATATTTTATATATTTTTATTTTACATTTTAAGACAACAGTGGTTTGTCTTATATATTAAAAATAGCTTGTGGATATATTTTTAAAAATTTCTCTCATAACCTTCTTCTCTGAGGGATTAGCACTTTTCCTTTTGGCAGCTCATCCTATGCTAAAGCTTTCCAAGAAATGATGAGAGCAATACTGGCATTTACACCAATTACTGACCTCTTCAAGATCCTGCTTGACAAGAAAATGATAGATTACAATTTCCTTTCTGCAGCTGCAAGCCATTCACTCTTGGACTGTAAACTGAATGTAACAGGAATGCTAGAAAATACAAGCAGGTAATGGTGTGTAGTTACAAATGCTTGTTTCTGTGAGAGATAGCATGCATCATGTGTATCCCTCTTGCTAATATTTTAAATTGTTTCACTAAAATTGTGTGCAGTGACCACGATCTAGAGAATTGCTGGTACAAATACACTCTAGGTATAGCATTTTCCCCTGGAGTTACAATAGTCCTTATTGCAAAGATGTTTAACTCTTTTTTATTTTAGATCATGTTTTCTACACAAAATGATGCTGACAGTAATGAAAAAGAATATTTGGCTGCAGAATTTAAAAAACAGTTTTTTTGAATTGCAGCTTCCAGAACCCTCCACTCAGCATGGTTACTGGTCATGCTAGATTTGGCATTCTGAGACTTATAATTCTAATAAGTATATTTCCAAGCTCTGTTGGGATGGGTAGAAAAGATTGCATGGCTTTTTCGATCCAGGGCTGTTCACATAATTCACAATTCATGTACATGTTGGCCCTCACAACGAAATGAGGCAGTGAAACATGCTCCTGTTTACTATTTCTTCCAGCCAGGGGCTACCAGGCATTTACTTTATATCACACTTTTCTCCTAATATTGTATCCAAGGCAGCTTATTCCACAGAATAGAACAAAATAATCTAAAATCAGTCATAAGATTTTTTTTTTAAAAAAATTAAAATTGATTAAGCAATTATGTTAAAAACATTAAATTAAAAAAAAAACCTGTATTAAAACATTTAAAACTCAGCAAATGAGGAGAAGGAGCATCACCACTCCCCACATCAAGCAGGGGCAGAAGCATGACTAAATAAGTATGGGGGTTTTTTTTTTGTCTGCTAATGGAAAGAGAGATGAAACAGGACCAGCTGCATCTCCTGTGGGAGGGAGTTCCACAGTTTGGGATCAGACACAGAGAAGGCCTTCTCCTATATCAGGGGTAGGCAACCTAAGGCCCGAGGGCCAGATGCGCCCCCCTGAGGTCTTTGGACTGGCCCCAGGCCGGTCCTCCCGCCGCCGCCACCGCCCTCCGCTGCCGCCCGCCATGATGATGTCGATTATTGTTGTTATTACTTGTTCTTGGGGTTTTTTGGCAAAATCTCCACAGGGGGTTTGCCATGGCTTTTCTGGGGCTGAGAGAGTGTGCATGCATATTTTTTTAAAATTTTAATTAATTAATTAATTAATTTTTGGTGCTTCAGCCCCCCCAATTGTCTGAGGGACAGCAACCTGGCTCCTGGCTCAAAAAGGTTGCCTACCCCTGTCCTATATCCTCACCTAATGTGCTTGTGAAGGCTATGGAGCTGGGAGAAAGCCTTTCTTCAGAGATCTTAAACTAGGGAGGTTAATATGGAGAAGCAGACCCAAGCTGTGGCTTCCTCCATAATAATGTGTTTTCACTCCCTGTCCTAACAGGCATTCTGCACTTTGTTCCCAGTCAGCATGCTCTGTTTTCTTTAGACTCCGAATTCATTTAGGAAGTTTTCCCCTCAAGCGCTTCTTTTGCACTTCTGGAAACCTTTAGGTTCTCCTACGCAAAGTCTGCTGACATTTCCATCTTGTGTATAGGTGGTGGCCATTTGGATTGCATAACCAGCAGCATTGACACTTGTGCCCTGGAGGTAAATAGGATCATTCAAAAACTGTGATGATATTCAGAATTATAAGAGCTCTTAAGATAAAGCATCTCTGAAGGATCTTCCTAATCAAGCCCAATTCTTTGTAAGCAAACAGAATTGATCTCTTTGGGCATAAGTGATCCACGAAGGAGTTTCATTTCAGTGCTTCTTTTAGACATTATCCATCATTGTTGTTGTTGTCGTTGTCAGAGATTTAGCTATGAGGGGAAGGGAAATGAGAGCATTCTCCCCCAAGTAAGAATTCTGTTCCTCAAAATGAAATTTGCCTTCAGTGTGCAAATTTCTAGTGCTGAAGGCACTGAAAATGATTCACAAATAGAACTATTATATTTATATATGTGCTTATATTCTCTTGGTAACTTTGCCTGTCACTTTTCTTCAGATGTCAAAGGTGTATTTCTGAATGCTCAAACTAAGTTTTAAGTTACTGCAATGGTAGAAATTTGGGAACAATTGGAGGGCAGAATTTTTATTGGGGGCAATGCCCTCATTTTAAATCCCCCTCCATAGCTATACCCCTGAATATTAATAATATAGTGTAATGTATAACCCATCCTTTCTCATAATTGGTCAGGATAGCTAACAATTTGCCTAGATCAGGGGTCGGCAACCTAAGGGCCGCGGGCTGCACCCGGCCTGCCGAGGCCTGCCGACCAGCCCCCGCCGACCCCCGCCGCTGCCGTGACTCGTTTGCACATGCGCAGTACTCCTGTTTTCCAAAATGGCAGCTGTGGCTCGTTCGCACATGCGCAGGAGTACTGCGCATGCGCAAACGAGTCGCGGCTACCATTTTGTTTGCCAAAATGGTGGCCGTGGCTTGCTCGTGCATGTGCAGTACTCCGGAAGTACTGCACATGCGCGAGTGGGGGTGCGTGTGCATGCCATTCCCCCCTGGCCTGGCAGAAGACCCCAGGATGAGCGGAGCGGCCCCAGGTAAGTAAATCTTGCCGAGCCCTGGCCTAGATAGACAGATAAAACCCCACATTATAAACATAAAATCCACAAATTCACAGAGATTATTGTAAAATAAAATGGTAGCAATAGCCTTATTGCTACTACTTATAGAAGACTTATGAATTTAACATAATATTTGAAGTATGGTGTATTTATTTTTTTACACAGTGACTATACAGACTGGTCATTTTGTTTTCACAGAGCAGAAAGTGTTTGGACCACATAAATGTATCCGTTAGAGCCAAGTGTCAATCCTCAACAAGATGGTTGCCCCTCCATAAGACGGAAACATTTGGCTTCATTTGTTCGTTTTCATTCCAGACTCCTAGAGCTATCTCAGATTTGCCCAGACTACAAGATAAGCACCTTTTTATTTTAAAAAAAATCTTGCTACAATAGCCCTTTCAAAGTGCATGACAACTACTTGCCATATAATAAGCTCTGTCTGCTAAACCTCTGCAGTAAATAATGATACGAGCCATAAAATCTGACTTTCATGTCACACCACAGGGACATGTTTTCCCAAGGGCCAAGTTAGGAAACTATGAGTGATAAGACAATGGTAATTAATTCAGGTGGTCAGCTGAATCTAAAAGGCTTTAATTTCCATTCATTTATTTGTCAAAACTAGGATCTATTTTCTTTATGCATTCATTTGGAACATATAAATGACTGTCCTTAATAGACAGATGTAAAAGTGAATTGGAAAGTGATGGAAGAATTTGTAGAGGACTCTTTAACTCTGGTATAAATAATGAACAGACTAGTATCCTGCTAGTGACATATGCAGGCTTATGTTGTGTTATGCATGTGGGGTTTTGCAGTTTGACAGCGTGAAATGGCCATATACAGCAGGGGTTGGAAGTGAACATCCTCATGTGGAACATATACTGATATGCATTGGTTGGAGTGTACACAATCCACCAAGGGCCTCTATTCATTCCATAAAGGGCCTGAGGCTCCACTACAAGGTGCACATAAAGGGTCAATGCTGAATATGTGCCTATGTGTATCACATTACAGTTGTGCAATGGGTGTCAGCTATGAACATGGAAAAGTGATCCACATATATTATGCTACAGAAATATCTAGTACAGTTGGCCCTCCACATTTACAGCTTTGTCTTTTGCAGATTTGATTAATATGTTCTTTCTAGGAATCTGCAGGTCCTCCAGCATGATTCTGCCAGAAGTTGACCATAGACTCACACTGGATGACACAAAAATTCCTAGAGAGATATTTTCTTGGGTTAAAAAAACCCTAATCTTTTTTTTTTTTTTTTACCTTTTCCCCACTTTCTTGGTGGTCCTGTGCTCCTAACCCCAGTGAATGTGGAGAGCTCACTGTACAGGGATTACATAATGTGAGAAGAATATAACTCCACTGGTGGCTATTTATCCAGTTATGTGGCAATGTAAGATCTTGGCTGTAGTTGAACAACAGTTATGTCATTTCAAACATTCATAAATATGGCTCATTCAGTAATGAAGTATCTTTTTTAAAAACACATAAACTATGTGGCCCCCATATTGTTGTTTTTGTTGTTGTGAGACATGGTAATTAGGATGAACAGAACACTTTATCCAGATGTAGGCAGAGTGTAGTCCTCCAGATGTAGTTGGACTGAAAATCTCAAAATTCTTCACCATTGGCCATGCTGGCTAGAAGTGATGAGAGTTGCAGTCCAACAACATTTGGAGGGCTACCACTTCTCTACCCTGACATAAACACTATGTAATATTAATACATATGTACAAATGGAATTTGCAACAAAATGTTGCAAGATGGTATCAACAAGATTCCAACCACATTCTGTTCCATCACGCAGAATCTGCCCCCATTTTTCTTCTCCTACTCTCAAAATACACTTAACTTCTTTAGCCACTGAGTCTGATAGTTGGGTGGGTAGGTGAGTGTTGCATCCTTACTTTCCTCTCTCAATTTTTTTTGGGTATTTCCCCAAGCAAGTTTTGTCCCAAGCAAGTCTTCTTTCTCAGTGGACCTATTTGGGATACGTACACTCTTGTTGGCCCTCACCAGCTAAGATTGTGATTACACAGAATAAGTATAAAAGGAGTGCCATCATGCACATGAATTCAAAGATATAGCCATGTTAGTCTGTAGAATCAGAGATGTAGAGAGATCTTATAGTACCTTTGAGACTAACTGAAAGAAGCTGGCAGCATGAGCTTTCATAGACTATAGTCTACTTCTGATATGCATATGAGGAGGTAGACTTCAGTCTACAAAAGCTCATGATGCCAACTTCTTACTTTCAGTTAGTCTCAAAGGTGCTACAAGATCTCTCTATATCATGCACATGGTACTTTATAAGGACAGAAAATTCAGCTAGATTTTTGTCTTGGCCCAAGGATCTTACTAAACATCTTAAAACAAAATTCACACAGTAAGCATGGAAAGCCACATTGTTGGACTACAACCCCCAGAATTCCAAGCCAGCATTACCATGCTGTTTGAGGGTTCTTGGAGATGGAATCTAAAATAGTAACTTTTCCTAGCTGGGTCCCCAAAGTGGTATCTAAAGAGTGTTTCTTGTAAATGAGAGATGGAGAATGAGCAATATTGGCTTTTGGGGAGGGTCATTGGATCCCTCTTATACTGGAAAAGTGATTATTAAGTTGTCTCATTGTGTAAGTCATTTAAACAGGACCAATAGTTTAGAACAGGGCTGCCAACTCATGGCCAAAAGTCTCATTTCAGAAGTCCTCTCCAAGCAATAATTTCAGACCAGTCTCAATGCTGTTAATATGAAAGAACATCTGAAAAAATACAGTCCATATCAAGCAAGCATGCAACTAGCTAGCAACTCCCTGCTCTGACTCAGAAGAAGACAGAGGTTAGCACCGATATTTTCAATCTGTTCTGTGCTTCCTTGGAAGGAAAAGATGGTGCTGTCCATAGTGCTGAATTTATGCATCAATACAGCTTAATGATAACTTTAATGGTAACTGAAGGAAAATCACTATAATCAATCACACAGTAACACAGAAAGCCCTGGTGCTGTTTTCAAGGCAACCCTCTCATACTCTAATTATTCATACTGCCATTCAATATTGGTTTTTCATAGACCACCACAAATTAAAAGAATGCTTGTCAAATTGTCTCTCTTGGTTATGTAGAAATAAGGAGGACTGTAACTGCATTAATCACATAACAAAACATGGAAGAAATGCTGTCTTTCAGAAGAACATTAAGCAGAGGTGTTCACTAGAAATGCAAGACAGATTTGGAGTATGATCATGGTCAAAATCAGTGGGAGCTTTGCTATTGAATTCAGTGAAATCTTGCACATCCGAACAAATGTCTCTTTGAAAGCTTTGTTTAAAGAGTGATGTCCAGTGGCCCTTTCACCAGGGTGACCAGACATCCTCCTTTTCCAGAACATGTCCTACATTTCAACCTTCAGTCTAGGAGGGATTTCAAAATGTCCTCCATTTTGAGCATGACTAAGAAGCATGAATTTCTATTTCCATGAGTGTTTTTAGCTTTTATTTGGTAGCATCCTACATTTTTCTTGCATGTCCTCCATTTTTTGGTACCTTCTCTTCCTTTGTGGTTAGGACATCTGGTCACCCTGCCTTTCGCAAACATTTATAGCACTGTGATTCTACTTTAACTGCCATGGCTGAAGCCGGAATCCTGGGATTTGTAGTCTAAGGATGCACTAGAGCTCTCCGTCTGAGAATTCTAAATGCACTTCCCTAAACTGCAAATCCCAGGATTCCATAGCATGGAAACTTGGCAGTTGCATTGGAATCATAGTGCTATAACTGTAGTGTAAAAGAGCCACAAATTATGAGGAAATAATTGTTATTACACCCTATCCTAAATATTTATTTGCTCGGACTGTCTCATTAGGCTCTGGTTCAAAGTGTAGACTGGCAAATAATTTCTGCTAATATAAACAGTGACTTAAGTTCAAATACTCTGCCAAAATATTTTTAGAAACCTACTAAGATATTGAACTGCTTTTCAGCTGATGTGTGAGACAGCTTTCTTTGTGGCTGCACTCAGGTGCTGGAATGCTCTTCCTAGGGAATCCCATCCAGCCCCTTCTGTGTTGGCTTGTAAAGTATTTTTGGCTGAATTGACCTTAGCTTCATGCTTGATTTATAATTTTAGTTTATTTGCTACCGTTTGTATTTGTTCTATTTTTTATCTACTTGTTTTATATTTTTTGATATTGTTCTTTTTAGACAGTATTAAACTTTTATGCATTATTGTTGTTAGTCATCTTGGGGACTTACACATAAAAAATAAAAAAATATATAAATTTAATTATTGAGTAATTAATATTAATGATGAATATTTAAATTTAAATAATAAATTAATACATTTTTCATCAGTTATGTGTTGCACTGCACAAACATGGAAGAATATAACATCGCTGCCACAATAAATAATAAAAAGATTACAAAAGGAAGGAGGTAAGAAGCATGCATACACATTTTATTGCTAAAAAAAGTCTCTTTGATAAAGAGAGAAATAATATAATCAAATTAGATATTTTTCTGCCTTTTTCATCCCCCAAGTTCTAAAAAAAAAAATGTATTAATTCCAAGACTAGACTTAATTCATTCCATAAAACATAAAATCTAGCTCCCCAAACAAAACAAAGTAGTATAATATTAATACTTGAATTCTATTTTCCCCAGGAAATTGCACATATACAGTTCTTTAAAAAAAAATAGCTAAAATTGCATTTAAGATTAACAAACATTAATCCTTGCAATGTTTTGCTTTCTTCCTGCTATTTATATTTCATCTTATTCTTTCATCCCCCAGTAATGGATCTCGTTGCCAAAAATATCTACTTTACACTTAAAGTTTGGAATTGTTTTTATCAGCTAAATTGAAAATCTGCTAATCAAGATCTTCAATTTCCTTTAACTCTGTTTTCACAGTCATTTTGTTTTCTCCACTATAAATAAGAAATCTCTGTAGAAAAGTATGTTTCCTTGTGCCAAATAGCCACAGATTTACATGTCTATCATCTGTGTTTCAGACACACCCTATACTATAGACATAGCCTGAAGGTAGTTTTATACAATATTTTAAATAATTTTGTGCATGGAACAAAGTTTGTGTAGATTGAACCATGGGAAAGGTAAGATGTCACTATGGACGTTATCACATGGGGCCTAAAGCAGAAAGAATCTTCACCCAATCCCGTCCCATTGTGGTTCTTTTTCCCGTGTGTTCACACAACGTCGCACGCAACCCCGTCCCAATGCTGCATCATCCCCGTTCTTTTGAATGCCGGTTTCTTGGGGAATTGCAATTGCGCGACCGGAATGATACCGCAATGATGCTGCTTTCGCCGTATGTCTGATCACGAGATACGTATCGTGGAGCCTAGGCCCCGCGCAGGGTTTGGAAGGGGTGTGTGTCCCTTCCCAACCCAAGCCGAGAAAGAGAGCTGCTCGGAAGGGGTGTGTGTCCCTTCCCAACCCAAGCCAAGAAAGAGAGCCGCTCGGAAGGGGTGTGTGTCCCTTCCCAACCCAAGCCGAGAAAGAGAGCCGCTCTGAGGACGTCTGTTCAGAGCGGCTCTCTCTTGGGAAGGGGTGTGCGTGCGTGTGTGACAGCCGGCTGTCACACACACACACACACACACACACACACACACACACAGACCCCTTCCCAAGCCTGGAAGCCTGGTTGCTTTCCTTGGGACGAGGCCGGGCTCGGACCCCGGCCTCATCCCAAGGAAAGCAACCAGGCTTCCCTTGGGATGAGGCCAGGGTCGGAGGAGCCCTCCAAGCCCGGCCTCATCCCAAGGAAAGCAACCAGGCTTCCAGGCTTGGAAAGGGGTGTGTGTGTGTGACAGCCGCGGCAAGTGACAGCCGCGGCGGTCCTGTTTCTGCACATGTGCAAGAACATCCTTGCTGGGTTCTGGAAGGGATCTTCTCACTTGTGTGTGAACGGCAGATACGGTTCCCGGGAGCGTATCTATCGCGGTTTCGTCAATTGCGCAATGATGCTAGTTGCATCTGATAGCCATTTCCGTCTTGTGGGGTCTATACCGGTATAGTTCTGGATTGATTCCATACCACTTTCTTGCTGCTTTGAGACCCGCGTGTGATAACGTCCTATGTCAGCCACCCATGAAAAATATTTTGGATTTTGAACTTTTTTGGAGTTTGAAGTTTTGGATAAGGGAGACTCAACCTGTATGTTTGTAAATCTGTATACTGAACATAGAAGTAATTATTAAATGTCAGGCAGTTGTGATTGCTTCTAACTTATGAATCTATAGATCCCTCCTCCAGACCTTTATTTAGGATTAGGTCTTACTGAAGGGCAATTACTCTGAACATTTCTATGAAAACAGAGCTAGTTTACATGTGAATGCAGCAAAATGGATTTTTCTGATATGAACCATAACAGTGTGCAAATTCCATCTCTGAATGTTCTTTCCTAAAAGGCTGCCTGAATCTTACCAAACCCACATTAGTATTTCAGGGACAAGTATTTAGCTTAGTTTACCTTCTGACATGGTATTTTTCTGTGCATAAGAATTATAAGTGCTGTCCACTTCTTGATTCTACTCAATGCACTTGTTCTGTTAATGTTTTTCTATGCCAAGCAGCATTTTGTGACAACATACTCTTAAGTAGTTTGAACTCAATGGAAATAAACTAATGGTGGATTAACATTGCTTTCATTTGAATGTAAGTATATATTATCACCAAACAAGATTTTTCAACTTGTTACAATGGCCATAGACTCCATGGCAGCATTATATATCAATGGAAGAACATGTGTTTAGAAGGTGCTGGGATCATTTTAGTCTTCTGTAGTTTCCTTCTAGTAACAAAAATAATGACCAATGAGGACCTTCACAAGTTTAACCTAAACAACTAAGAAATAGAGATAGTAAAAGAATTCCCATACCTGGGACCAAAATTGATAGGAATGGGTACTGAAGCCAGGAAATCAGAAGAAGACTAAGAATGGGGAAGGTGGCTATGAAAGAACTAGAAAAGATTCTAAAATGCAAAGATATACAACTCAGCACAAAAGTTAGAATCGTACAAGCCATTGTATTCCCTATTACCATGTATGGATGTGAGAGCTGAACAGTTAAGAAAGATGATAGGATTGGAAATGTAGTAGTAGAGAAGGGTTCTATGGATACTATGTCTAAAAAGATGAATGGGTCTTAGGGCCTTTATAGACTGCAAGAAATAATGCAGCTTGAGTCCACTTAAACTGTCCTGGCTCAGTGCTAGGGAATCATGGGAACTGTAGTTTTTTTCTGAGACATTTAGCCTTCTCTGTCAGAGAGCTCTGGTGTCACAATAAACTACAGTTCCCATGATTCCCTAGCACTGAGCCAGGGCAGTTAGAGTGGACTCAAGCTGCATTATTTCTGACAGTCTGTAAAGGCCCTTAGATACCATTAAGCTTGAACTCTCACTAGAATAATAATAATAATAATAATAATAATAACATTTATTTATACCCCACCCCTTTGGGATCAATCGAGGCAGCTCACAATAAAATACAATACAATAGTAAAAACAAATTACATCCCACCCACCCCTTAAAAAGTTATTAAGAAGTGAACTTGACTAAACTGTGCCTGTTGTGCTTTGGACATATGAGATGATGGGACACATGGATTGATTTGATCAAGGAAGCTACAACCCTGAGTTTGCAAGACCTGAGCAGAACATTTGACTGGGGTTCTACAAGAGCTCTCACAATAAATTGAAGTTGACTTGACAGCAAATAACAGCAAGACAAACAAACACAGACTATCCAAATAGTTAGAACACCACTAAATAGTTAAAACACTGCCAAATAGTTAAAACACTGTTAAGCAAGTGTCTTGATTATACATTGTTGCTTAACAGTGTAAGAAGAGCTTTGCTGGATTGGGCCAATTCATAAGAATTCCAGAAACCAGTACCTACCAGGTGATCCTGTTTGGTTATTCATCTATGCCATGGGTGGAAATGGTGCAGCTTTTGAGATGTTGAAATGCAGGCCTCAGCATTCCTCTTACTTGGCTACCCTGGGCTGCTTGGAGGTGCAATCCAACATCATCTGGAGAACTACATAATCACCACCCCAGTCTATGCACTATGTCTTTAATAAATGCATCTAATGATGATGATGATGATGATGATGATAGGAGATACAATATCAATTAGACCTTGATTCAAACTTTTCCCAGATCTCAACTGTTTTCCTCTCTCCAAATTCTGATTATAATGCTATCTTATTTATTTTGAAGTAAGCCTGCTTAGCCTAAATACCCTAAAGGTACCAGGTCCCATCTGATCCTGGAAGCTAAACAGGGTCAGTCCAAGCTAGTACTTGGATGGGAGACTGCCAACAAATACCAGGCTATATTTCAGAGGTAGGAACTGGTGAAACCACTTCTGATATTCCTTGCCTAAGAAAACCCTATGAAATTCATGGGGTTTCCATAAGTTGACAGGTGACTTGAAGGCACATAACACAAGCCTTGTTGACAATAGTGAGATTTTCTTCTGAACAGACACATACAGAAATGGTATGTAAATGTTTACTTGAATTCAAAATAGACTTTTGATCAAAATAATTTCTTATCATATTCTCCATATTTTGTAGCCAATATTTAATCTAATACATTCTTTTTTGATTTAAGATGTCAGAAAATGCAATGGAAATGCAAAGCAATTAATATTTAACCTATGGAGAGTACATTTCCTTGTAACCTTCCACCCCTTGAGCCATTAGATAAGCATGTTTTAGCTTGTTATATGTTTTTAGCTGTTACCTCATATTATTGTTAATGCTACAGTTTTACTCTACAGTTGAATGTTTTATGGTGTAGATAATTTATTCATAGTTGCTCACTGCCCTGGAATCTATCTGATGGAGTGCAGTATATAGATGCTTTAAATAAAATAAGTAATAGTGTATCTGCTATGACAAACTATTTATGGAGTTACCTGGGTCAGAACTACATTGTTAGAAATGTAATTCTATAAATAATTTTCACTGAAACTTTGTTTTCACTCTGGGTTTTACAGTAGTGCATCATTTGTCATTTATACGAAGGATAAAGATCCTCCTTCCCTTAATGATTTTAACAATTCTCAAGAAGAGGTAATATCTTTCATGAACATATACCTGTAGTAAAGCATCTTACTTCTCTTATAAAGTTAACAGTTATTGATAAAGTTCATTGTCTGTGCATCTTCCTTATTCTATTTGGAGCCTGTGTTTAAATTTTACCAATTTGTGTACAGTCTTTGTGCCACTATGTGCTTGCAGTGCTATGTGGTTGTCTTAACATGACATTTGGGATATGTTCATACCTTTCTAAATGGTTGATTCTTTTTTTTCCTTTTCTTTTTCTTTTCATAATTAAAATACGCGTGGAAACCTGATCCTGAATTGCTTTAGAATTTTCCATTATAAGATTATATTTCCCACAGTTTATCTAGAAGATTATAACTGGCTCCAAATCACACTGGAAACAAGAGTGGTACTTTATTCTAAGACATAGCAAAGTTAGTCTGGAATATCAGTATGCTATGGGGAGCATCAGGGCATCCAAGTGTTTTGAGCCACCTCCATAAACCTTATCTACAGCATAATCTCATAGGTCCAAATCACACTGCAGAAATAATCCAGTTTGAGACTGCTTTAACTGGTCTGGCTCAGTGCTAGGGAATCCTGGGAATTGTAGTTAATTGTGGCACCAGAGCTCTCTGACAGAGTAGGCTAAATGTCTTACAAAAGAGTTCTCAAAATTCCCTAGCATTGAGCCAGGGCAGTTAAAGCGCTCTCAAACTGGATTATTTCTGCAGTGTGTTTTGGACCCATCTGTGTGAAAGTAATTGTAGCATAAGCTTTCATAGATGTAGTAGTTACTCTTTATCAGATGGCGTATGAGGACATAGGAAGTTGCATCTGAGGAAGTAGACCAAATCTATGATAGCTCATGCTACAACTTCTTTTGGTCAGTCTCAAAGTTGCTGTAAGATCCCTTTGCATACTTTGTTCTAAATTAGGCTGAAATCCTATACTCTACCCACTTACCAGGGAGTAAATCCCACTGAACTCAGAGAAATTTAGCCCTTAGAAATGTACAAGATTGCAATGTCAAATATGCAACCAGACTTCAGTAAGGTATGTGGAGAGATATGACACCCAGTTCTGTATGTATGAATGTATATATATATATGTATTTGTTAAGATATCTATAGATAGATATCCACACACAGATAGACATAAGCATACAGATATATACATTTGGACATTCCATATCTGGATCCATTTCAGACCAGTTTTTGATAATGATTAAGCACAGATATTGACTTGGCTACTCTGTTGGACAGAGCTTAGAAAAGCATTTTTTAATCTACATATTCCAAACCTCCCAGAGACCTATAGGCCAAAAAAGTTAGGGCCTTTGCAGACTGCTAGAAATAGTGAAAATTGAGTCCACTTTAAGGATTAGGGTTAGGGAATCATGGGAACTGTATTTTATTGTGGCACCAGAGCACTCTGACAGAGAAGGCTCAATGTCTCAGAAAAACAACAACAATTCCCATGATTCCCTAGCACTAACCCTTAAAGTGGACTCAATTTGCACTATTTCTGGCAGTCTGCAAAGGCCCTTACTTGGCCAAGCTCTGCTAGTAAGTGACCTCAACTGAGACACATGATAGTATGAAGTTCTTCTAGTCTTATCAGTTATGATACCCTTCTGGGCCATCTTTTGGGGGCTGGCATTATGGAGATTGATCTCTGGTTGTTCCATTCCTTTCTTGAGAATGGATGTCAGTTGGTAATGACTTGCAGCCATAACTTCTGCCAAAGGTTCTTCTACTACTGGTAAGTGTTTACTCAGGGAGGTGAGTACCTATACTGACAACAAGTGTCAATTTGTTTTGGATGATGACAATGATTATTATCTTTCTTTATATTCCACTGTTTTCCCAATATTCGGATACAAAGCGGCTTACAAATTAAAAAAAATACAGTTGAAAACATACATGATTTGTGCCACAATAAAAATGTTTTGCACCTTCATAGTGTTGAGCATCTTTCATACATCAAACGGTATCAATGATGATTGAATTTATTTCAGTTTCAGGTTATAGCCTAATACAGTATGGGGAAGTCAAGGAGGTGGGGTGAGTATTTTTCTAAGGAAATGTACCTGGCTTTGTTCAACAGCATCTGTGATGTCATTGCATTTTAATTCACATGCCTTCCTGAAACCTTTGTCTTAATAGTTACAGAGTATACATGGCATAGAAGACATTTGAACACTCTGCAGCAGCGGCATAGCCTGACTTGGTGACACCCAGTATAGGGAGTGGGGCTTCTGGGGAGCGGGACTTCTGGCATGTGTGCTGCATGGGAGCATGCACATATGTGTGCACCAGTGAATTGTGCGTGTGGCCCCACTGTGGACCGGACAGGGCACCCAAGGTCTCGTGGTAGCCTGAGGTGCATGCCTAAGGCCTCGTGGTGGCCCCAACAGGGTGCCCAAGGCCTCACACCAGCCCAGGGAGTATGTCCCAGGACTCGCAGTGGCCCAGATGGGGCGCCCAAGTTCTCGCGGCAGCCCAGGGATCACACCCAGGGCCCCATGAAGGCCCTGCAGAGGGCAGGGGACTGACTGGGTGTCACCCCCTCTTCTAGGCTGTCACCCAGTGCAGACCACCCCCTGCACTCCCGCAAACCCCCCCCCCCTTTGGGGTGGCTGATTTGTACAGCAGAAAATTTCTGGGCAAAAGAATAGAACTTGAACTGACAGCCAAGTGTGATATTAGTTGGATTAGTTGGATATGTTCTTTTGGATGTGAATAATGGTGTCCCACCATCACTATTATTTGACTCTGACATACTAATCTACAGTAATTCTGTTCACAATATGCATGACTGTTACAGCGTGTGCATCAACAGTGTTTATTTTTCATAAAGTTAGCTTCAGATGTAACAGACTACATTTTAAACCAGGGGTCAGCAACCTTTGTTGCCGGGGGCTGGGAGGGGGGGAAATGGCGCGGGGGCTCAGCGGTCGGTCACTTGCCCCCTCTGCGCATGCGCACAACGCCCGCCGTCATGCGCATGTGCACTCGTGGGGGCACCATTTTGGAAGGCCCAATGGCGCTGTGCACCATGGGCGCCTTGGGAAGGCCCCACAGCAGTGGCGCAGGTATGATGGGGCCTTCCCAAGGTACATCGGCAGCTGCGCAGCTGCCGTTGGACCTTGGAAAGGCCCCACCATGCCTGCGCCATGCAAATTCATGTGCGTGGGGGGGGGCATTTTGGAAGGCCCAACGGCGCCGTGTGCCGTGGGCGCCTCTGAAGGCCCCACCCGCCTGCGCTGTGTGAATTCACACAGTGCAGGCGTGGTGGGGCCTTCCCAAGGACCAACGGCGGCTGCGCAGGCTTGCGCACAACGCCGGCGCATTGGGCGTTCCAAAATGGCACCTGCTGCCATGCACATGCGTGCGCAATCGTGGTCGCCATTTTGGATGACAAAATGGCGAATGCACGTGGCATGCCAGAGCGCGCAGCGGGGCGGCGGCGGGGGACCGGCCATGGGCTGACCCCTGTTTTAAACATTTGATTTGGTGTTTATCAAAACTTTAACTATATTTTCCCATCATGGCTGGGAAATTCTCACCAAATGCGAATTTTACCCACAGTATATCATTTAAAATAACATAAATCCTATTTTCTTATTTTAAAAAGGGAGAAAAGTATAGATGGATAAATTTGGAAAAGACCACAGGGACCATGCAGTCCAACCTCCCACCAAGCAGGAATACACAATTATATTTTGTGGAGCAGGAATGGGGATACATGTGGCCCTCCAGATATTTTGGTGGAGTTTAACTCTTGTTGCTCATCCTGGCTGGGAATGATGGGATCAAAGGTCCAACAACATCAAGGAGAAGCCCATAAAATCATGGAATCACAGAACTGGAAGAGACCAGAACCTTATTTGTTATCTTTTATTGCAGGGGATCCATTTGTTATCTTTTATGGCAGGGGATCCATTTCAGACACATACGCCCCTAAGGATATGAAAAGAATGAGACCTCAAGTCCCATTGTCCCTAATGGTTGTGTAATGTGCATGCGGTGGCTAATGTGGCTGCATGCACATGCCACTATTGGGAACAATGAAGCTTGTCATCCGCAAATGCTCAAATCTGTGGGTGGCAAGCCTCTGGACAGTGAGGTCCCACTGTACAAGCAATGCACAAATGTAGGGTATTTTATTTTATAGAATCATAGAGTTGGAGAAGACCACAAGAATCATCCAGTCCAACTTCCTGTCATGCAGAAATACACAGTCAAAGCACTTGGGAAAGATGACCATCCAGCCTCTGTTTAAAAACCTCCACAGAAAGAGACTCCACCATACTCTGAGGCAGCACAGTCTACTGTTGAACAGCTCTTACTATTAGGAAATTCAGGTGGAATCTCTTTTGCTGTAGTTTGGATAAAATGAATACAATGTCAAGCAAATATGTGCCTTAGTTAAAAATAGATTTTCTTTTCTTGGTTCTGTAGACATGCCTGACATCAATGTGTTTGGGGGTCTGTCTTGCTCTGTGTCAAGGGACAAGTTATCAATAGTTGACTTCTGTGCTGAACTAAGTGAACATTTGAAGCACTGTCATATTTGATGTATTCACCCTGTGATAGCTGTCAGGTTCTATTGATTCTACTTTATAACCCTTGTATTGATTTCTTTAAATAACCCCACTGAATAAAAAGTACTGAGCTTGCATGGCTCACATATACATTTTTATTATTAAAATGAAATGCAGACTCACTTTGTTCTTAAAGGTACAAAGCAAACCAGAAGTGTAGGGTTGGGGATCTTGCAGCCCTCCAGATGTTGTTGGACTGCAACTCCCAGCAGCATTAACCACCATAGCCAATGATAAGGCACGCTAGAAGTTACAGTGCTAGAAGGTTTGCTTGATTGCCATTCCTGAACATATGATGAAGCGATGACATCTCTCACTTCAGGAGCATGGAGTTTATTAGTTAGTAGCAGGAGCATAGACAGAAGTTGAAAAATCATTTGCGATAGCATCATTTTGTGAATGAGTCGGGAAATTATATGCTAATGTATTCAATACTGTGAAATTTATTCTCTGCTACTGTCATCCAATTCAGAGCATGGAAACCCTTTGAAAAATCTCAAGGGATTATTTCACATGCTGATTCAGCACAAAACTCTCTTTATAAACATCAATGTTCCATTAACAATCTATGTGAGATCCTGATAATCTATCAGGGGCATTGTAGTCCATTTACTGCACCATAAGACTAGAAAACATTATGAAAGTTTTGATGACCCAGAAGAATATTTCCTAAACACACACACACACACACACACGTATGTTAACACATAAGTGGTAGCTATGGGGAGGGACAAAATGAAGGTTTTGTCCCCCAGTAAAAATTCTGCCCCCCTCCCCAAATTTCTAGCATTGCAGTAACTTAAAATTTCAGTTTAGCATTCAGAAATATATGCAAGGAAAGGTCATGCAAAGAAAAGGAGCAGGTACAGTTACAAAGGAAAGGCAAACATAAGAAATATAAGAGTTCTAGGTGTGTGGATAGCTTTCAGTGTCTTACTATTTGCACTGCTAGAAATTTGGGGACTGGAGTAAAATTTCATCGGGGAGGCAGAATTCTTATTTGGAGCATAATGCCCTCCTTTTGCTCTTCATAGCTATACACTTGCCACATCTGTATGTATGTATTATGGATGTATACTTTGGTATGACACAAAGGAACCATGTTTTACCAAAGTCATAGGCCTAAGTATTAGAAACTGGGGAATAAATAGGCAACGGCTTTGTGCATACATAGCTATGACAACAAATCTGTCCAACGGCTTAACTTTTAATCAGGCTCAGCAGGAGGTTTAATACTTCTACCTGCCTCTTTAATTTGTGCCTTTTCTCCCACAGATCCGTAGTTCTCTGCTTCCTTTTACAAAGGATTACAATAGAAAAGGATATAGACACTGCAGTGCCACCCACAATATTTCTCAAGTGGCCTGAAAAGGTGGCTCTGGTTTTAAGAAGGCTTTAATAGCATCCACTACTTGCTATTACTGCTGCGGGCTACATTTATTGACACGACTTGCCTAAACCAATAAAGATCATGGAGCCGCTAGCTCTCTCCAAAGCCTGATGCACATGACGTCTGACTTAATTTCTCCCTGAAGGAGCCTTAGGAGCATGAAACAAAAGCCTCTGTTACAGGCCTAGCTGCAAAGGACAAAAAAGGGAAAAGAAGCAGCTGGAGGATGGGAGGAGAGCTCGGGTTTACATTGTTCCTACACTGTGAGCTTCCACAACACATGCACAGTGGGGTGTCTACACAGTTCCTCCCTCCTCGAACCAACATCCCACCACCTTTCAGCACCCTAGTGCTGTCTGTGTGACAATTTAAATGCCTTTGGTCTCCAACCGCAATGTTTGTGTGTGTATGTGTGCCTTCTAGTTTCCTGTCGACTTATGGAGACCCCATGAATTTCATAGGATTTCGACCCCTGGTTAAATTCCTTTGCCTTTCAAACTTGAGCATGCATGGATCTGGCGACCATATATTGTTGCAGAAAAATGGGACAAAGAGACCTCGCGGAGTAAAGAAAGTGAGTTTGTTTATTTAAAAAGTAATGCCAGCAGGCTTAGCAGGAAATAACTTTCTAAAAATGCCAAGCCAAGAGCAGAGCCACTGATCATCTTTTATATTATAATGATCTTACAAGCCCATAGGAAAACCACTCCCCTTCCCTCTCTAGCTCAGTTGGGACTTTACAGACTGCTAGAAATAATGCAGCTTGAGGCCACTTTAACTGTCCTGGCTCCATGCTAGGGAATCATGGGAACTGTCGTTTATTGTGGCACCAGAGCTCTCTGACAGAGAAGGTTCAATGTCCCAGAAAAAAATACAATGCCCATGATTCCCTAGCATTGAGCCAAGGCAGTTAAAGTGGATTCAATTTGCACTATTTCTGGCAGTCGTTTCATAATATTCAGCACGTCTTGTTAAACAGACATTGTTTTCAGGACACAGGAATCTTACGTAGAAAATGTTTACAGTGCAGGGAGTCTGCGGTGTTATCAATGCAACCTTGACTGCAGTACAGAACATCGCCTGTTCTTAGCTAAAGGAAGCACCCAGAAAAATTTCCAAAGTCTCATCTAGAGTCCCAGTTGATTATCTAGTCTGACCCCGAATCATAGTCAATCATGGACAGTCATTTTAAAATACAATTTTCAGGCAATTGACTACTTCATTATGGATCATGTATGGATGGGGTGGGAGATAAACACTTCCTCGCCCCAAATGTGGGGTGCATCTACACTGTAGAAATAATGGAATTTGACATCACTTTAAATGCTGTGGCTACAGAATCCTGAGAGTTGTAATTTTGTGAGGCAGAGAAAGCTAAAGGCCTTGTAAAACTACAAATCCTAGGATTCCTTAGGATGGAGCTACAGGGTTCCTTAAGATGGAGCTTAGGATGGACACCACTTAAAGTGGTATCAAATTGCCTTATTTCTACAGTGTAGCTGCACCTGAAGTTTCCTGGGACTTAAATACAGTTGGCCTTCCATATCTACAGATTCTTTATCCATGGATTCAAGCATCCATGGTTTGAAAATCTTCCCCCAAAGTATAAATTCCAAATAGCAAAGCTTGATTTTGCCATTTTGTATAAGGGACATCATTTTACTGGGCCTTTGAATTTAATAGGACTTGAGCATTCATGGATTTGGGTAGCCACAGGGTTTCCTGGCTTCTACAAGAGCCCATTGTACCATCAATTTCACTAGGCCTTTCTTCCAAGTACTTTGCTTCAGACAGTAGAAGGTACTTTATGTGTGTGTGTGCCTTTAAGCTGCTTGCTGACTTATGGTGGCCCCAGGGTTGTCTTAGGCAAGGAATACTCAGAAGTGTTTTTGCTAGTTCCTTCCTCTGAAATATAACCTACAGCACCCAGTATTTGTCAGTGGTCTCCCAGCCAAGTATTAACCAGTGCTGGCCCTGCTTATCTTCCAAGATCACATGGTATCTGATGCTTTTAGGATATGTAGCCCAGCTGCTTTCTACATTACTATGCATTATTGTCTTTTCTAGTGAGTCATGTCTTTTCATGATATATCCAAAGTACGACAGTCTCATTTTAGTCATCTTGGCTTCTAGGGAGAGTTTAGATTTGCTTTGCTCTAGAACCCATTTATTTCTCTTTTTAGAAGTCCATGGTATCTGTAGAACTCTTTTCCAGCACCATATCTCAGATCAGTTCATTTGACCACGACTTCTTTGGAAACTTGAGTGAGTTTTCGCACTGCAGAAATAATCCAGTTTGACCCCACTTGAACTGCCTTGGCTCAATGCTATGGAATTGTGGGAATTGTAGTTTGTTGTGGCCCCAGAGTTCTCTGATAGGGAAGGCTAAATCTCTCACAAAACTACAAATCCCAGAATTCCATGACAGTGATACCATGGCTGTTAAAATGGTGTCAAACTGGTCTATTTCTGCAGTGCAGATGCAGCCTAAAGGAATCTTGCGGAAAGCAAGGCTTTCCTGGAGAGAAAACAGAATCAGAGCAGTTTCTGAAAGTGGGAAGAAGACTTTGACTGCATCCGCACTGCAGAAATATTCCAGTTTGACATCACTTTAACTGCCATAACTCAGTGCTATGCAATCATGGGAATTATAGTTTGTTGTGGCACCAGAGCTCTCTCTGACAGAGAAGGCTAAATGTCTCACAAAATTATGATTCCCAGAATTCCATAGCATTGAGACACTGCAGTTAAAGCGGTCTCAAACTGGATTATTTCTGCAGTGTGGTTTGGACCTCTGGTTGCATCTGCACTGCAGAAATAATCCAGTTTGACATCACTTTAATTGCTATGGCTCAATGCTATGGAATTCTGGGAACTGTAGTTTGTGAGAGCTCTGACAGAGAAGGCTAAATGTCTCACAGAACTACAGTTCCCAGAATCACATAGCATTGAGCCATGGCAGTTAAAGCGGTGTCATTATTCCTGCAGTGTAGGTGCAACCAAAAATAAAAGTGAGGAAAGACTGGCACATCAAGTCCAGGTGGTTTGTTGTTGTTGAATGGCATAGAATTATTATTATTATTATTATTATTATTATTATTATTATTATTATTATTATTATTATTATTATTATTATTATTATTATTATTATTATTATTATTATTATTATCCTCGTGAGGTAAAAGCCAGGGTTCTCTAGTCCACTTCCTCATTGGCTACTGCGACTGCCAATCAGTTCTGAGACGCGGCCCACAAATCCTAACGATCCCGCCTCCGAATCTTTTTATTTTGGCCCCACCCTCTCGCTTAGCCTAGATATGACTGAGTGGGAGGAGCTAATCCCCTCTCCGGGAGGCGGCGGGGGCGGGGTTAAGAATGATGATTGCATAGAGCTAAACCGCGGCGGCTGCCTATTATTACCGGCCGTAGAGCGCGAGGGTCGCGCACTGGACTGAGAGAGGCGGCGGTTGGAATGTGGAACGAGGTAAGTCGCGGAGTGGGGGGGGGGGGATCACACGAAGGAGTGGATTGATACCCTATGAAGAGTAAAGCGCTCCTTCACAATCCCCCCCACTTTTTTTTGAGAATGGGCGCCCCCTTTTCCTTTATAAGTGCGTGAGGCCAAGGCGAGGAGGTAGGGGCCACTTGGGATTCGGATAGTGGAAGGTGCGGTTGTTACCTCTGACGAGAGAGTTGGTGCTTTAGGGAGATTTGAGGCGAGACGGAGCGCCTCAAGCGGGGGATTAAACGGCCGCCGGAGCCTCTCAATTCGGGGGCGGGTGAGTGAGGCGAGGAGGGTGGGAATCTGGATGGATGGGTCCCTCGTTGTCCCCCGACGACCACCCGGGTCCTGTCGCCTTGTCTTTCGAGTACAGCAACACCCAGAATCCACTACCAAAGAGGCCAACCCAAATAAAGAGATTCCCTCTTGGGTGATGGATTCTGGATGTTGTTGTACTTTGCTCCATATGTCCAAAAATTGGCTTGTTGCTTTAAAAGTATTGTTTTAACATCATTTTTAATTGTATTTTATTTATTTTTTTAAAAAATAGGTAACTTGTTTTAATATGGTAATAATTTAATTCTGTTTTAATGGGCTGTTTCTGTATACTTTTTTACATTGTACTGTAGTTTTTAAAAAATGTTTGTTGTGAGCTGCTCTGCGTCCCAGGTTTGGGGAAAGGGCAGGATATAAATAATAATAAATAATAGTAGTAGTTGTGTGCCTTTCAGATTTGTATTTTGCACATGTATTTCATGCATTTGGATTAATAAATAAATAATAATATAATAAATAATATATAATATATAATAATTGTTGTGTGCCTTTCAGATTTGTATTTTGCACATGTGTTTTGCGTATTTGGATTAATAAATAATAATATGATAATAATAATTCAAAGATATAGCCATGTTAGTCTGTAGAATCAGTATGTAGAGCCATCTTGTAATAACTTTGAGACTAACTGAAATGAAGAAGTTGGCAGCATGAGCTTTCCTAGACTTAGGTCTACTTCCTCATCTGAATGTCAAAATGCATCTGAAGAAGTAGACTTAAGTCTACGAAAGCTCATGCTGCCAACTTCTTCATTTCAGTTAGGCTCAAAGGTGCTAAAAGATCTCTCTATGTAATAATAAATAAATAATAAAAGAAATCCTTCTTTGGTGGTGGATTCTGGGTGTTGTTATACTTTGCTGCATGGCCAACAGCAGCTTCTTCTTGTGTATTTTTCAAATTTGTATTTCACGCATGTATTTACGCGTTTGCGATGGCCGAATAAAGAGATGGTGGCTTCTGGGTGTTGTTATACTTTGCCATATTGGCCAACAGTTCTTCTTGTGTGCCTTTCAAGTTTGTATTTGCATGTGTATTTTGGTCGAATGAAGAGGGCCTTCTTTGGTGGTGGATTCTGGGTGGTGGTGTACTTTGCTATATGGCCAACAATGTCGTCTTGTTGTTGTTGGGTGCCTTTAAAATTAGAGCATGTATAGGTCTGTGGGCAGTAGATGTAGAGGGAGATAAACACTTTTTGACTCAAAATGTGGTCTCCTAGGACTTGTTTGTTGTTGTTGTTGTTGTTGTTGTTGTTGTGTGCCTTCATTGTTTTCCTCTGAGGCTGAGAGAGTTTGAATTGCCCAAGGCCTCCCAGTGAGTTTTATGGCCAAGCTGGGAATTGAAAACCTGGTTTCCAGAGTCTTAGTCCAACACTCAAACCACTACACCACGTTTTATCTCAGTTTCAATGGCATTTGTTCGATTTGTGTGTGTGTGTGTTTTTAACAACACTTGAAATAACTTTATTTGATTTGATCTCTTTCAAGATCTCTCAAGACTCAAACCGCTATGTTGTTGTTGTGTAGTGTGAAAGAGCCCTGTGTTGTGTGCCTTCAAGTCATTTCTGCCTAATGGCAAACCTAAGACGAACTTATCATGATCGATTGATTGTTGCTGTATACCTTCAGATCTCTTCCGACTTACAGTGATCCAGCCTATCATGGGGTTTTTTTTGGCAAGATTTGTTCAGAGGAGGTTTGCCCTTACCTTCCCCTGAGGCTGAGAGAGTGTGACTTGCCCAAAGTCACCCAGTGGGTTTCATGGCTGAGCTGGGAATCAAACCTTGGTCTCCAGAGTCATAGTCCAATACTCAAACTACTAAGCCACTCTCCTGAATATGTTTCCTTGTCTTTCAATGCTACTTATACCCTTCTTCCTCTCTTTTTTCCTCCCAGAGAGAGTTGTCACTCTTTCACACACACAAACCCTCTCTCTCTTTGTGTTCTTTGCTGGAAGAGGGTCTATATGGGGCGGGGGCGTGAGGCAGAGAGAGGCAGAGAGAGATGGAGGTCAACCCCCCCTTAGTCCCCCTTCCCCACAAACACATCAAGTCACCCCCAGGGCTTTTGTGACCCGCTTTTGCAGACAGCCCTCTCCATGATGGAAAGAGTAGTCGTTCCATCACAGAACTTTGCCTTTTCCTTGGTGGTATTTTCTTCCCCCCTTCTTCAGATCCCCCAGGTCAAAGGTCCTTTTTTATGCGACACACACACACACACACACAAAATCAAATAAAGGAAAATGAAATGTAAGAAGTCCTCTAGGAGTCTAGTAGAATATCTTTGTTCTGTCTCCCCCTCAACTTCAGCAGTTTGCAGATCTCTAGTGCTGAAAATAGGAAATGGCACAGGGAGCTTTCTAAATACTCATTTTGGCTTTTCTTTTCTTTCTGCTACAACTGTTGTGATATACAGTCGACCATCAGTATCCACAGATTCAACCATCCACAGATTGAAAATATTATATTCCCAAAAGCAAACCTTGATTTTGCCATTTTGTATATGGGACATGATTTTACTACACCATTGTATTTAATGGGACTTGAGTATCGATGGATTTTGGTATTCAGGGTGGTGGTGGTCCTGGAACCAAACTCCAGCGGATACCAAGGGCCCACTATATGTATGTATATGTATGTGTGTGTACGTGTTTATGCATACATACATATATATTCATCTATATCTATCTGGAAAATAACATATATTTTTCTTCCTGCCCTCCCCCCCATATCACAATAGTTGTACACTTGTCCCTTTTCTTTTGCGGATTTGATTATTCATGGATTTTATTTATTTACTATTTCTAGGAATATCTAGGTCCTCCAGTGTAACTCTATGGTCAGCTTTAACCAAAAGTCACACTGAAGGACCTAGAGATTCCTAGAAAGAACACTCCACTAGGCATTTGTAGCTCCTCCAGCGCAACTCTATGGTCAGTGTCTGGCAGATGTTAACCAGAGAGTTGCACTAGAGGACCTAGAGATTCCTAGAGAGGTGTTCTCTCAGGTAAAAACATAGTGTTTTTGTTATTTGCGGGTTTTCCACATTCACAGGAGTCCTGTGCCCTTAGCCCCAGCAAATGTGGAGGGACAAGTGTATTAGAAAGAAAAAGAAATGCCAACATGTCTATCTAGCCACTCTTCTTCTGCTTGTTGGGTCGCTCTGGAGCTTTTAGCTGGCTCACCTGACTTTGCAATGTGGAAATTAAAGGAAAGCTATCTAAATTGTTGGAAACTGAGGTGACTGAAGCATTATAGAGGCAAACTACAAGATATGAAACATGTAGGAGACCTAACTAATGCACAGTGTAGAAGTATGCCTCATATAATGAAGTTGGTGCATCTTTTATTGATTGATTGATTTTCTTTTATTTCATTCTTTTTTCTTATTTTTCCTTGTATAGAAGTATTCTTTAAAGCAGCTTTAAAAGATCTTACTTTGAGCTTTTGCTTGTGTGCATTGCTAAGATCCATTAGAAAGTTTTCTTATATGAAAAAGTTTGGTGATCAGTGTGTATACTCTATATACTCATGTATAAAATCTAGAGATTTTAGTTAAAAAATTGACCTAAAAAACCTGGGTTGACTTATCCATGGGTCAATGTACGGTAATTAATGTACTTTTAACTCTTGTATAAAAAGTAACCACCTCTTCTGAAAGGCAAGGGCATAAACTGTCCTCGAGGAACTGATTTCCCCCCTCTCCCACTCTCTTATTCATTCAGCCTTTAGGGTGAATACAAACAGCACCTCCAGCTGTCGGAAAGGAGGAGGAGAGAAGAAAGAACTTGGCAGGGCGGCTTAAAAACCTCCTGCTTGCCCTCCTTGCCCTCCCAGCACCTTCAGCTGTTGAAGAGGAGGAGGAGAGAGGAAAGAACTTGGCAGGGCGGCTTAAAAACCGCCTGTCCGCCCTCCTTGCCCTCCCAGCACCTCCAGCTGTCGAAGAGGAGGAGGAGAGAGGAAAGAACCGCTTCTCCATCAGCGCTGTGGGAGCCCACTGCTTCTCCACCAGTGCCGTGGGAGCAAGGCACGGCCAGCGGAGGCTTTAAAAACCTGCCCCTTGGAACATCTGGGACAGTAGCACGCCGCGGAGGCTGTGGTGGCGTGATTCAAGTGGCCCTGATGGAGCCTATTCCGCTCTTTCCCACCAGTTTGACATCAATGGCCGTGACTTTCCCTGAAGGGATGTTTGGCTACCCCCACTCCACTATTTGTGGTGGTATCTTTGGAGGAGGGGTGTGTGTGAAGGGGACAGTTTGCCTGCCTATCTCTGGCACTATTGATAGCAACGTTGTTGGGAGAACACTGGGCAGTAGACCATCCAGCTGCCTCACTCGTCCTCTCTTACAGGGGCTGGGAATGATCTGGGAGCGAGAATCGAGATTGTGCAGGGCAAAGGAAGGTATGGTGGGAACAGATGTTTGAATGTTACAAAAAAGGGATGTTACAAAAGAAGGCAGGATCAATGTTTGAAAGCTATCCTGCCTTCAGTTCACTCTGTCCCCTGGAATGGATTGGAGAGCGTACCAGTCATTCCACATATCCTTACTCTGCTCCTTTGCAATGCCAGGTCAGTCAAAAATAAAACTCACATTATTCATGACCTCCGTTTAGACGAGGCTGCTGACCTGGCTTGCTTTACTGAGACCTGGTTGGGAGAAGCCAGTGCGGTGACTTGGGCGCAGGCCCTCCTGGCCGGGTACTCAGTCAGTGAGCAGGTAAAGAGAAGTCGGGGGGGGGGGGCGGAGGGGCTTTAGTTCATAAGAACAACCTGACCTTGACCAGGATGCCTGTCCAGAACACAGTCCACTTCGAGTGCATGTACCTGAGCCTGAGAACTATAGATAGTTTAAGGATTCTGTTGGTCTACCAGCCACCCCGTTGCTTAACAGACTCACTGAGCTGACATAGCTGGTCTCAGAGTTGGAGTCATCCAGACTTTTAGTTTTGGGCGACTTCAACATCTCACTTGAGACTAGAGACTCGGCTTGGGAGTTCATGGAATCCATGACAAACATGGGCCTATCCCAATTGGTCATTGGGCCCACTCATTGTGCGGGTCATACCCTCGATGCAGTCTTTAGTACAGAACAGGAACATCCGTGGTCAGAGGTTATCAAAATCACCGCATTGTCATGGATAAATCATTTCCTGGTCAAGACTGAACTAAGAACCACTGTCCGCCCTACCAGGGGTGTCGGACCTATTAGAATGATCCGCCCTTGATGGCTGATGGAACCAATAGGATTCCAGAAAGCCTTAGAGGGTTTAATGGTTGGTAATGCCGGTGATTCTGTCGAAGCTTTGGTTAATACCTGGAACACTGATCTTACCAATACTATTGACACACTCGCTCCCAAGCGTTCTTTCCAACCCGCTTCTAACCGTAAGCTGTGGTATATGGAGGAGTTTAGGAAGATGAAGCGAGCTGGACAACGGTGGTAGGGGAACTGACGCAGGTTCTACCTGCACAGAACCCTTTACTTAACATGACAACGGCCTAACAGAGTAGTTAAATGCTGTGACGCGTTTAACTACTCTGAAGATTAAATCTCTCAGATAAGAGCCGACTTAGATGCCAGTGTTATGACAGAATCAATAGATGAGGTGTCCAGCAACTCTGCTGACGAAATTACACTGGATCAGCTTCAACCTGTGAGTACCGATGATGTGGATAAGCTCCTTGGTAGAGTGAAGAAAACAACCTGCTCTCTTGATCCTTGCCCATCATGGCTGGCCATCCAGGGGGGGGGGACACATTGAGAACGTTCCTTAGGGACATTGTCAATGCATCCCTTAGGAAAGGTTTTGTTCCATCTTGCCTAAAGGAAGCGACTGTTAGGCTGCTTCTGAAAAAACCTTCTCTGGACCCCCTGGATAGGAATAACTATAGGCCAGTCTCTCAACTACCTTTTTTAAGCAAAGTGATCGAGAGGGGCAGTTGCTCTTCAACTCCAGGCTGTCTTGGAAGAAACTGATTATCTAGATTCATTTCATCTGGCTTTAGGACAGGATATGGAGTTGAGACTGCCATGGTTGCTCTGGCTGATGACCTTTGCCTGGGCATCAACAGGGGTAGTGTGACCCTGTTGGTGCTCTTGGACTTCTCAGCGGCTTTTGACACAATAGATCATACCATCCTTTTGGTTTGGCTGAGAGGGTTAGGAATTGGAGGCACTGCATTGTAGTGGTTCCATTCCTTCATCTCGGGCAGATCTCAGAGGGAGAGGCTCAGGGATAGTTGCTGTACAAGAATAGAGCTTAATTGTGGCATCCCTCAAGGTGCCATCCTGTCCCCGATGCTATTTAATATATATATATATGAAGCCGCTGGGAGAGATCATTCAGAGACATGGGACGCAGTGTTATCAGTACGCTGATGACACCCAGATATATTTCTCCATGTCTCGGTCATCAGCTTCCACTTCAGATGGGGTCTCTCTTCTCAATGACTGTCCAGTAATGGACTGGATGAGGAAAAACAGATTGAGACTGAATCCAGAAAAAACGGAGGTACCAACAGTTGCGGGCCTGAAACCAGGTATGGGAATACAACTTCCAGTCCTAGATGGGGTCACACTCTCCTTCAAGGACTGTGTTCACAATCTGGGGTGCTCCTGGATCCGTCGCTCCAGATGTCAAATCAGGTAAATGCGACGGTTAGGAGTGCCTGTTATCAGCTTTGGCTAATATGCCAGCTGCGCCCTTTCTTGGAAACTAAGGATTTTGAAACTGTGGTACATGCGCTGGTAACCTCTCGTCTTGATTTCTGTAACATGCTCTACATGGGGCTACCCTTGTGTTTGACCCGGAAACTTCAATTGGTTCAGAATATGGCAGCCAGTTTGGTCTCGGGAACATCTAGGAGAGACCATATTACAGCTGTGCTAAAATCATTCCACTGGCTGCCTATTAACTTCCGGGCACACTACAAGGTGTTGGTTATGACCTTCAAAGCCCTACATGGCTTGGGTCCAACCTGTCTCCGGGACCGCCTCCTTCCGTATGATCCACCCCGCGCACTTCGGTCTTCTGGGAGGAATTTGCTACAGCCTATGGAAATGAGGCTGTCGGCAACCTCCCAGAAGGCCTTCTCTGCCCAGATTATGGAATGGCCTGCCGGACGAGATCCGTCTTATTACCACCTTAAACAGCTTCAAAAAGGCTGTTAAGACGGATCTCCTCTGGCAGGCCTTTCCTGAATAACTATCCCAGCCCAAAGAGTCAGCTATTTTTCTCCCTTTCTGTGCTGCTGATGTTGTGATGCTTTTTGTTTTATGTTGTGATTTATTTTAAAATGTTTTTAATTGTCTAAGTTTAATATTTTTTAAGGGGTGGGTGGGTTTTGGGGTTGTATGTATTTTATTGTAGTTTTAATTGTTGTAAGCCGCCCCGATTGCACTGCAGAGGGACAGGATAGATATAAATTTTATTATTATTATTATTATTAGTTATGCCTGCTGGAATTTGGTAAATTCTTTGGCATTATTTTCTTTTCATTCATCCTTTAGATCAGGGGTAGGCAACCTTTTTGAGCTGGGGGCTGTTCCCCCGAAGTTGTCCTTTTCAGCAGGCCTGTGGGAGGGAATGGTGGCGCACTCTGCCGCCGCCAGTGCTGCTGCCGTATGTGCCACCGCCATTTTGTTTTCCAAAATGGCGGCCACGGCACATTTGCGCATGCGCATTACTCCTGCGCATGCACAAATGCTGTGCGACCACCATTTTGGAAAACAAAATGGCGGTTGCAGCATGTGCGGCTGCACGGCGACCAAAATGTGCGGCGGCGGCAGGCGGTGGCGGTGGCAGGGGTCCGCCTGGGCCAGTAAGCGCGGGGCCCTGGGCCGGAACCGCCCCGTGGGCCGCAGGTTGCCGGCTCCTGCTTTAGATCCATCCTTTGTTACATGCCCCTAAGTTTTACCCTGGACTTTTCCATGGGTCATATCAAACTCCATAATTCTAGCCCCAAAACCTGCCCTCGATGTATACATGGGGTCAACTTATAGTCGAGTATATATGGTATGTGTATAGGGTAGGGGATAAAATCTGTGTGCCTGCACCGTCTTGACTCTCTACAACTATAGTTTTAGATTATTTTTTAAAGGCACTCTTCAGCTGCTTGTTATGTGAATTTTGAGCTTTTAGCTGACCAACTTGACCTTTCAATGTGGAAAATAAAGGAAGCTATATAAATTGCTGGGAATTGAGATGATTGAAATATTTTAGAGGTGAAGATGTGAAACATGTATGGAGACCTAACTAATGTAGAGTGTAGAGGCATGGAGACCTAACTAATGTAGAGTGCCTCATATAACAAAGTACTGTAGGTGTTTTTTTGGGGCATTACTGCTTTTAACAGAAAATTTGATACCAGAGGCAGAAATAACATGTGAAAAATAAGTAAGTAATCAACTTTTATTCTTGTATCCTGCCTTTTGCCTGTCAGACAATCAAAGCGGCTAACAATACACCTAAAGTGCATTGTGACATAGTAAAAGAATTACTCCTCTTTAAAATTAGATATAATACCAATTAATTTAAAATGACTGGCATATTCACCAATTATAAAACCACCCAAAAACTTAAAAATCTAAAAATAAAATTGGATAATTCTAAAAGCGGGAGAGGGAGAGAAATATGGTAGAAGGTCTAATCTATTCATGGAAGGCCTGCTGGAAGAGATCTGTTTTGATGGCTTTTCTAAAATTCTCCAAGCTAGTTGCTTGACGGATCTCTTCTGGCAGTGCATTCCATAGTCTGGGAGCAGTGACCGAAAAAGACCTCTGGGAGGTTGCTGTTAATCTGGTTCTCTTTAATTGCAGCAAGTTCCTCCCAGAGGATCTAAGAGCGTGGGACGGATTGTATGGAAGGAGGCGATCCCTTAGATAGGTTGGACCTAGACCATGTAGGGCTTTAAAGATCATTACCAACACCTTATACTGTGCTCGGAAATCAATAGGCAGCCAGTGAAGGGATTTCAAGATTGGTGTGATGTGATCCCTTCTTGATTTTCCCATGATTAGCCTGTCTGCCATATTTTGTACCAGTTGTAGTTTCCGAACTAGGTATAAGGGTAGCCCCATGTAGAGTGTGTTACAGAAGTCGAGTTGTGAGGTTACCAGTGCATGTACTACAGTTTCTAGGTCCTTTTTTTCCAGGTAAGGGCTCAGTTGGTGTATCTGCCAAAGCTGATAACAGGCGCTCCTGACCGCCGCATTCACCTGATCAATCATGTGAAGCGACGAATCTAGGAGCACCCCCAAACTGCGAACACAGTCTTTTGAGGAGAGTGTGACATCATCTAGGACTGGAAGTTGTAACCCAATACCTGGCTTAGGGGCCCTTACTGTAAGTACCTCCATCTTCTCTGGATTCAATTTGAGTCGGTTTTTGCTCATCCAGTCCATTACTACTTCAAGACAGTGATTGAGGGGAGAGATACCATTTGTCGTCATGGCTGATGACTGAGACACGGAGAAATATATTTGGGTGTCATCAGCCAGCCCCAATAGGGATATGCCTTATGTCACAAAAAGAGGAGTACTTCAACATGTTTCAGCAAACATTTTCTTCAGAACTAGAAAATATGCAAGTGTGAAATGACTTAACAAAGTAATGTAAGCCTTGAATAAGTAAACAATTTTTTCTTTGAATCTTTTGAAGACCACTTGAAAACTTCTTTCAAAATGCATCCAGGGATGGCTTTTTCTATCACCAGCCTCCACTTTTCTTATAGTTTCTGTTTTGATAGTTCCAACTTTATAGATGAATATTTTTTAACATGCTAGAGGTAGCTTGTGAGGCAGGCTTATCTGCTTTCTCATTTTCTCTCTGTTTTGCTAACCATATTTCTCAGTAAGGGATTCTGGAGGCAGCTGGTCATTACCTTGCTGGTTGTAGACAGGCATGTACAGCAATAGTTGTATTGGCTAGAGTAGAATCCTGCTGTTCCCCAGGTGAAGTGTCATTTATTGTATTCTGTATAGCAGACACACCAAAAGTATGTTTCTGCATCCCTTTTTCCAATGTCAGTGCTGCTAAACTGTCCAGACAGTTTAGGTAGAGGATGAGAATGAAAAGGTGAGCAGGATGAACATAAAAAGACTTCTAAAAAGGTGCTTTGTTGTCAGAGGCTTTGTTAACACAAAGATATACCACATACCCAGATTCTTAGGTCTCTTTCACACTACACGATTGTAGCTCTTTGATACCACTTCAAGTGACATGCCCATGTCCTACAGAATATTGAGATTTGTATGGCACTAATATTCTCTGGCAGAGAATTCTAAATATCTAAGCCAGTGGCTACATTTTGCTAGTGGTTGGCCACTAGAGGCATTCCTAAGGGATGAAGAGTAAGTGGGCCATATCTGGTCACACCACTGCTTCACAAACATCTGCCTTTTGACAGAAACAGGCTGTGGTGTTCACCTGCATCCCTTAAAATCACTAAAGAGATGGCGTAAGTGGGGTGAGGATAAGTGGGAGGAGAAAGGAGGGGTCCCAGTTTATTTAAAAATAACATTTTAAAATTTTAATTTAAAAAAAAATTAAAAATATTTTAAAATTTTCTTTAAAAGCATACAATCTTATCAAATTTGTACTTAAACTATGTACAAGTGAACACATTTAGGCTGTGTGTATGTTACTGTCATTTAAAGGTATACTGTGTATACTCATGTGTAAGTCTAAAAAAAGAATCATCCCCTGGTGAAAGGCAAAATTCTCTCATCCATCCAGCCTTTATTTTAAGCACAGTTTTGTGTGCTAGAATTTTGTAAGTTCTTTGGCACTGTTTCCCTTTGCATCATCCTTTAGATCCTTTGTTACATGCCCCTAGATTTTATCCTCGACTTATCCACTGGTCATACCAAAATCCATAATTTTTACCTCAAAACTTGCCCTCGACTTATACATGAGGTTGACTTATAGTCAAGTATATACGGTAATTTTAATTTTGCTAGCTGTTTTATGTCACAGTTATTACCATTACATTCAGTGATATATGGGAATTACGACTTATGAGTAACATTAGTACAAAAAACATTACCAAGGATGCTATATGATGAGGTAGGGAAGGAGGTCATTGGAGCAGGTGACACCATGAATAACCGCACTGGTGATACCAACCCTAATGACACCACTGATCAAAGTGTCTTCAGGACAAGATCCTGGCTCCTTCCAGAACAAAATTTTGGTTTCAGTGATCTTTAAAAAAGTACTGGTCAGTTTTGACCAGAATAACACAGTGAACTATTTGTGTGGTTAAGTTCTGGAAGTAAAGAATATTCAAGTTTATAAACAGATCATACTTAGAAAAGTTTAACTTTGGTTTGGCATCATGTCTGAATTTTCCAATCATGATTTGATATTAACTGGCAAACTCCAATTGGAAAATCTGAAATAGTGAATGATAAAAAATAAGCAAAATAGCTTTACAATCTCTGTTAGGTTCTAAAACACAGTTTATTAGGATGCCTGAGTTAAGTTTGCCTTCTGGGACTTGACCACTTACCATCTATACTGACTTTCCCACAGAGGTTTCATACACATCTGGGAGTAGTTTATTATAGAATAACTTTCCCACTATTAAACAGTAGCTGAGGACATGAATGTACCTTTTTATGTGCTCTTTCCTGCATACATTTGTTGTAGTAGGCTCCTGAAGACGTTTCAGTTTGATGCTGGTGTACTTGGAATTATAAGAATAGTAACTGTCATGCATGTGTGTGTATGTTTGCAGCAAAAACACTGTGTTGTAGCTATTAGTGACATCAATAGCAGACAGTACAGATTAATGGCAGATCTAGCTCATGAGTACTGTAAATGGATGAGTGCATTTCCCAAGGCACTGTTACAGATATGTCAACATTATCTGTGGCTGTTTTAACGTAGCAAGACATTTCTCTTTCAACAGATTTTACTGTCTCATGTACTTTCAAGGAAAAGTAGATTTTTCAGGAAATTCATGCACAAAGCTATGAGGGGAACGGGAATGGATCTATGTCTGCGTATATTCTTCTCTCTTACTCAGTGTATTCTGCTGTCCTAGACTCTCACCAACTGTGTCACAGTTGAGTGTGCACAGAACATCTTCTGCACTTGTGACACTAAATCACACTGACACTAGAAAAGAAATAGAATAAGATGTGGGCATCTGAATTACATAAATAGGAAATCAACTTTTAAAAAGAATATTAAAACTCCTTGAGCTAGTCTTTAAAATAAGGTGGGGTGATAATGCAGTGGATCCAGTGCGGCATAATGGTTTGAGCATTGGAATGTGACTCTGGAGACCAAGGTTTGAATCACTACTCAGCCATGGAAACCTGCTGACTGACCTTGGGCAAGTCTCACGTACTCAGTCATAGAAAACCCCATGGTAGGGTTCACCTCAGGGTCCCCATAAATCGTAAATAACTAGAAGGTGCACAACAGCAACAATAGTGAATGGAGACCAGGGTTCAGTCCTTGCTCAGACATGATAACCCACTCAGTGACCATGGGCAAGTCATAGTCTCTCAGCCTCAGAGGAAGGTAAATGCCTCTGAACAAATCTTGCCAAGAAAATCCTGTGATAGGTTACCTTAGGGTTACCATAAATTGGAAATGACTTGAAGGCAAATAACAATAGATTTGTTCAGATTTGCAGCCTAATGTGGGAAGATGAAGCTGCTGATGAAAATGCTGAATCACTCAATAGCTGATGATCTGTATGTAGAAATACATGTACTTCTATGGCTACTTAGAAGAAAAAGAAAAAAGCATGATTTTAGATTTTGTTAATATTTATCCCAGTTGCCCAGTTTAACTTATGTGTTTGTTCAATGATGGAATTTATATGTATGGTTTATTGGTAGGTAAGTGACCCTTGGTTTTTGCACTCCTGTGTCTCCTGTCATTTTTTGATAAAGCTGTGAAGACAAGACTGGTTTCAGTAAATCCCAGTTAAGGCTGTTAGCTGTTTGTCTGAGTTTGAATATACCTATATTTGGACAACTCTGACAATCTTGCCACTGTCAAATGCTTCCACATTTGCTGTCTTAGTGCCTATGTCAAAGGGAGAGCTGATGAGCCCCTAATTTGTTCATATAATGATAATATTTTATAGTTGCATTTGAATGAACCACACATTTTATCTAATTTTTCAAAGATATGCAGGATTGAGCCTTGGATATGAGACCACTAGGTATCTCCAGGGAGGGCTACCCAGCCAGAAACCCTGGAAAACCACCGCCAGTCAGAGTTGACAGTACTGGGCTATATGAACCAGTGGCAGCAAAAGTCTATCTTATACTGACAGCTTTCAATGTTAATAGGTATTTGTATGAAATGATATATTCTAAAACTGGAGAAGTACTCACTGTGTGGGGTTGTTGTTTGCCATCAAGGTGGCTTTAATTTATGACGATCCTATGAAAGAATCCTGATCCTCAGTAGCCCTGTTCAGACTTTGATAGATATGGTGATCAGATGACATTGACAGCCTGGTAATTGATGGAGATAAAATAGGTGATAAAACCAAGGAAGCCCCTGTTTGCTGTTAGTTCATTGTACAAGTGTACCTCTGTTAACAAATTAGATGTGTTCTTGGGCATGACTCCTTTAAAAGAAAGAGGCAGAAATTATATGGAAAGGATAAGTTTCTGTACCACCAAAAAGAAGAGCAGTTGAATGTATTTCAGCAAACCTTTTCTTCAAAACTAACAATATGCCCATGTGAAATGGACCAACCAGGTCAGGCTAGCCTGGCCTAAGTAAAGAAAAATATTTTGAGCCTTTTAAAGACCACTTGAAAGTTTTTTCTAAAATGCACCCAGGCATGATTTACTTATTTTTTTTACTAGCTTCCACCTGTCTTGTGATTTCCATTTTGGTGGCCAGACTTACAAATCTGCTTTTTAACAACCTGGGGTTGGGGAAGAAGCTCAGGCAGACTATCTGCATATAAAAACCTAGCTAGGCAGAGGAGGAAAAGGAAAATTGGGCAGGTGTAGGAAGATTTTGTAAAAAGCTTCTTTATCAGAGGCTTTGTTAACTGATGCCTACCTGTGGTATCCTTTTTGCAAATCAGTTAAAAATGGAAGAAGTGAGTACTGCTTGCCCCCAAACCCTGCAGCAGATAAGAAGCAAACTGAGCAGAGCAACATTTTTTCCTATTGTCTACATGGTTTGGAAGAAACAGGAGCATTTGTTTTAATTGCGTTTTTAAAAAGTGTCTGAACGTTGACCTGCTCTTCGAGGATAAAAGCTGAGCGAACAACTTTAAACAAATCATCCACAGTTACAGAACCTTCTGTTAGTCGCTTACTGTTAGTTAACTGTTTTGCTGTACGTTACATGGAGAATAATAACTCCTTTGTTGAAACAACTTAACTAGCTATTGGTTCAGTTCTGGGCACAATTCAAAGTGCTGATAAAGTCCTATATGATTTGGGTTCAGACTAACTAAAAGACCGTATCTTTTGTGCCTGACTGATTTTTAAGATTCCTGGCAGGAAACTTTCTCTCATTGCCACCACCACTGTAAGTACATTGGGGAGGACATGGGAGAGAGCCTTTTTGGTCCATCCCGCAGGAGGTCAGGCTGCCCTTGCCCCAGCTCTCCTTTCGCCAGCCGGAATCTGTTGTAGAAGTCCTTTTAATTTTTGTCATTGTTATAATATTTCATTTGGCTTTCAAAATCAGTTTCAAATTAATGTATTTAATATGATTAAAAATGGTTTTGTACTATCTGTTGTTTTAATTAGAGGGCCAGCAGCATGGTATAGTGGTTTCAGTGTTGGACTAAGATTCTGGAGACCAGGGTTTGAATGCCCCCTCAGCCATGAGACCCATTGGGAGACCTTGGGTAAGTCACACTCTCTAAACCTCAGAGGAAGGCAAGGGCAAACCTCGTCTGAACAGATCTTCCCAGGAGAACCCTGTGATAGGGTCTTTGTAAGTCGGAAACATCTTGAGGGCACACAACAACTGTTTTAATAATTTGTTTTAACTCAAGTGTTAAAAGGGAAAAGAGTTACCGGTACTTTGGATCATGTTAGGATAAAAATGAAATATAAAATAAAGAACTATATAAAAGTTAATTCATTTGGTAAATCAGATCTGGATGGTTAGGACATCTTTTTTGCTATATTCAAGCTTTTAAAAATGGATCAATATTTGATCTTATCTCTTATGAATAAAGTAGCTGCTACTTTTGTAGGGAATTTTGTTAATTTTATTCACTTAGCAATTATTCTTGTGGGAAGTGGAGAGATATAGTTCTCAGTTATTCTCTCAGCATGTTAAAATACATCACAATCTCTTATTTTATTGATGCTAAGTTTATTTACATAAAACATTTTTACTCTGCTCTGCAGCTGAAATAACTGTCAAATTAGATTACAAATAAATAAAAAATGGAGAGTATGAAAGAGGTAGAGAGAGTGTTCTTCATGTCTTTTTTGTACATGTTTGTGACTTCATGCAGTTCTCTGTGTAGTATTGGGAGCAGATAAATAATAATAATTCAACAAATAGTTTATATTCATATGGGAGTCAATTTGAGGGAGAACTTCTACTCAATGCTGTGATGGTTCTTGTGCTTCTTTCTTTTACATAATTAACTGAAAGAACTTGGACAAAATGCTCATACTGCTGAATAGCCTTTGTCCATATTTGGCTACATATTAGCTTCACAATTTGTTTTAGGCATGGCATGCATACAAATAGATCCTTTAAATACTGCCTTCTGTATGCATTTGGAAATTCTCTGTGTTAAGTATGAAGTGACACACTTCTTACAAGTCTCATTTCCTATAACAATAGAAAATATATTTGACGCTAGAACTGAAGAACAATGCATTTACTTTTCACATCTCATTGATTTATTTTTATATTTGTCTGTTACTTTCAAACCATAAAAATGTGGTGCTTCAGCCCCCAAAATTTTTGTTTTCTTGAGATTAATTTTTTATCATAATGAAAGGTGCATCTGCACTGTAGAAATAATGCAGTTTGACACCACTTTAATTGTCATAGTTCCATCCTACAGAATTCTGGGATTTGTAGTTTTATGAGGCACTAGCACTCTGCCAAAGAAGGCTAAAGACCTTGTAAAACTACAAATCCAAGGATTCCATATGATGAAGCTACAGCATTTGAAGTGGTGTCAAACTGCATTATTTCTACAGTGTAGCTGCACCCTAAGAGACATACATTATGGTTCTCCTCACTGTTGTTCTGATCATTACTTAATCATGGCTAGTGAGATGGTTTTACACTGAAAAGCAGCATATCTTTCTATGCATGACAGTCATTTACAGTGGTCCAAAGCTGTTGGCTTGACATTATTGTGGCAATTAGGGAAGGGCGCACACCTGCATCAGGAATAGGCTGGTGTTGTACAGTACTGTTAATTTTTGTGTACGGTATATATTTCTCTTTTTAGCTGTAGGATGTTTGTGCCTTGTAAATTAGGGTTGCTTCACATTGTGTAAATATGAAAGGCTTTTCTGTTTTTCGGTATATTATATATTACCGTATATATTATATACATTCTTTATTAGTGTTCAGTATGAAAACACTGTTCAGTATTGCTGCAAGTCTAGTATATATGGTGTGATTATTGATGGATCACTATCTTGCATATTTATTTACAGCTCTGTCAATGTTAGACAATATTAAGAAAATTATATGTCATAGGAAATCTGACTGTGTTGTTCTACAGCAAAAAGTGAATGAAAATTTTATACTTTGCTGTACTTTAGTTATTAACTTGTAACTCTCCAGTGGTTTTGTTTGTCTAGCTCTTGTAAGGTTCAGTGCTTGCATTTTTCTCATTAACCTTGATGATATCGATTACGCATGCATCTTTTTATTGCTGTTAAGTGAATTACCGCTCATGGAACTTAATCCCTAATGGAAGACTTTGAAGACCACATTGCAAAGGATGTGGCTCAGGAAAATGCTTATGCACTTGTTTTGCCCAGGAAAGGCCAGTTTTAAAGCTGTGAAGACAAAAAAAAAAAAAAGTATCATCTAATACAGGGGTACGCAACCTAAGGCCTCGGGGGGCCGGATGCGGCCCCTGAGGCCTTTGGACCGGCCCCAGGCCAGTCCCCGCCGCCGCCGCCCCCCGCCATGATGATATTGATTATTGTTGTTATTAGTTGTTCTTGGGGTTTTCTTGGCAAAATGTCCACAGGGGTTTTGCCATGGCTTTTCTGGGGCTGAGAGAGTGTGCATGCATATTTTTTATTTATTTTTTATTTTTTTATTTTAATTTTAATTAATTTATTTATTTATTTATTTTGGTGCTTCGGCCCCCCAATTGTCTGAGGGACAGCAACCCGGCCCCCGGCTCAAAAAGGTTGCCTACCCCTGATCTAATATCACTTAATAAATAGAAGTCTGTGACTTCCGTGAATAAGTTACTTGTTTAAGATATTGTAAAATATCTTTTAAAAATACGAACATAATATTTGTAAATAGTTCATGTTTATATTTCAAAGGAAGGCCGAGGATAGAAGAATTGTAAATAATTAAATTCTACTAGGTAGATACAGATTATAAGGTTCATTTATTATTCAATGCTTAAAATTGAAATGAAATAATAGTATCAACTTAATTTGCAGATTATTGAGGAAGGAGGTCACATAGTATGAAAACACTATCTGTTCAGTCCCTCTCCCCCATGCCACATAGTTTCAACTCTTATCTTCTTAAAACCAGTCTTGGATGGGGTTATGCCTCGTCCTGAAAGACTGTGTTCTCTACCTGAAACTGCTTCTGGATCTGTCACTCAGAATGACAGCTCAGATAGATTTGATGACAGTAAGGAGTGCTTACTGTTAGCTTCAGCTGTTATGCCAGCTGTGCCCCTTCCTAGAGCTGAAAGACCTAAAGATGGTAGTGCATGTTCTGGGGACTTTAATGCTGGATGTTTGCAATGTGATCTGTATTGGGCTACTTCTGTACCAAGAAACTTCAATTAGTTCAAAACATGGCAGCCAGATTGGTTACTCATACATCTAGGAGTGAGCCTGTTACACCAATATTAAAATCACTGCACTGGCTTCAAAATAGTTTCCAGGCAAAGTACAAAGTGTTGGTTATTACCTTTAAAGACCTACATGGTTTGGAACCAGGTTACCTATGGGATCACCTCCTTTTGTATAATCAATGTCAAACTGGATTATTTCTGCATTGTGGATGCAGCCCAGGACTAGTTTGGCAACTGACAGCCAGAGGACTTTTTCTTTAGCTGCCCCTAGATTGTGGAACAGCCTACTGGAAGAGATTCAGCAGCTGAATAAACTGTTCAGATTTAAAACTGCATGAAAGACCAGTCTCTTCCTGCAGTCCTATCCATTATTTTTAAATTGTGAATTCCAAATGATGAATTTTAAATGTGGATTAATTGTTTTAATATGTGTTATTTTGTTCCCTTTAATTGATGTTGTGTGTTTTAACTTGTGTTGTGTGTGTTTTATTATATTAATCTGTTGTCCGTCCGTCCGTCCGTCCCCCCCCCCCCATCCATGGGACGAGGTGAGTAGGAAATAAATATTGTTATAGTACAGTGTCTTGGAAAGTATTTGAACTGGTTTAGGGTGTCATGTATTGTTAGGGGCACAACAAGAAAAGTGCTTTAATTCCAATTGTCCTGTTGTGGTGTGCATGTATGTCTTGTACACATCCTTACTATTTCAGTGACCAGAATGTTCCTTCTTTCTCCTTTGATTAGATTGTATTGATTCTGCATCAGGATTTGTTGCTTCAGTGCAGTAGGTAGCTAAGTTGTTTGTTTTCTGCTTGACTATGATTCTCATAACAGCCCATTTTATTTCCCTTTCAAACCACCATCTTAGAAAAGACATGATACATGAAAAACAAGTTTCCTCTAGTTAGCTGTGCTTGCAAAGACTTTGTGGTCTGGGAAGTCTGGAAATTTATAACATGTTCTAGTTTATATGATTTCAAATATTGTGAGAAGAACATCTTTTACAATATTACATCTATAAATACATCTATAAATACTGCTTGGGCAGTTAGTTGTTTGCATACTTAATACCACTACAAATAAATGCTTTTGGAAAGAGATCAGGTAGTATTTTCCTTTAAAAGCAATTTATAGAATAGTAGAGTTGGAAGAGACCTTCAAGTGCAATTCCCTGTCATGCAGGAGGAGTCTCTGAAGAAGAAGAGTTGTTGATGAACACTTCTTGGGTTTTAGCTAGTCAACCAATTACAAATCCACCTAACAGTAGCATTGTCTAGCCCACCTTTTACTAGTTTGTTTGCAAGAATATCATGAGGAGTCTTGTTGAAGGCCTTACTGAAATCAAGATATGCTACATCCACAACATTATTGTTATTATTTTCTTATATCCCACCTTTCTTCATCTACCAAGCTGGTAATTTTATCAAAAACAGAGATCAGATTAATTTGGCATGACATGTTTTTGAGAAATCCATGTTGACTTTTAATGATAATGGCATTCTTTTCTAAATGATAAGATTGTCTGATTATGATCTGCTCTAGAATCTTTAATGGTATTGATGAAATAATTATTTGGGTCCTCATTTTTTACCTTTTTGAAAATTGGGACAGTATTTGTCCTTTAGTATGCTGGGACTTATCTTGTTCTTCAGGAATTCTCAAAGACTATTGACTGTGGGTCTGAAATTACATTTGTCAGGTTTTTTAATGCCTTTGAATGTAGTTCTTCTGGCTCTGGAGACTTGAATTCATTTAGAGTTGCCAGATATTCCTGTATTACCTCTTTACCTGTTCTGTGCTGCATTTCCCGACTGCATCATCTGCTTCATTTTAGAGGACTATCGCAAATTAACATAAAAGGTTTACCTGAACCGAATTTAATCTTAAATCGGACTGCATCTGGACCCTATCACAAAGATTTTGCTGACGAAAACATTGCTCAACTGCAGCCCGGGTCCATCCTTGCTCCCAGGTGCTTCTTTTCTAAACCGGGAGTTTTCCAGCTTGAAAAATGGCCACCGGAGCACTCCTGGAAGTGGGGATGGACCCAGGCTGCATTCGAGTGGTGATTTCAGCGGCAAAATTGCTGTGATAGGATCCAAATGCAGCCCGATTTAAGATTAAATTCGGTTCAGGTAAATCATTTTATTTAGCAATGTGATAAACTCCTTCCTCAGATTGAGCAAATATTCCTTCTGTGAGAAGACTGAGACAAAGAACATGTTGAATACTGTATATAGTCATGTATAAGTCTAAAAATTTAGGTTAAAAAATTGACCCCAAAAACCGGAGTCGACTTATCCATGGGTCAAGTTAAGTACTCTACTTTAGGGGATAGAGGAACCATTCCCTGGTTAAAGGCAAGAGCATAATCTATCCTGGAAGCACTGATCCCGCTGTACTCTCATCCATCCAACCTTTAGTATGAGCGCAAACAGTTATGTCTGCTAGAATTTTGTTCTTTGGCATCATTTTCCTTTGCTTTGTTCATTACATCCTTTGTTACATGCCCCTAGGTTTTATTATCCATGGGTCATATCAAAATCCATCATTTTGGCCCAAAAATCTGCCCTCAACTTATACATGAGATCGACTTATAGTCAAGTATTTTTCTGAAAAGGGGTTAGGAAACATGGAACCCAGTGTGCAGACACCTTAGACACGTGCAGTTTGTCATAAATAATTTTCCACATACTACCATAACTGAGACCAGTTTCATTCATGATCATTTTAATGGTTGCTCATCTGTCTTCCAGGATTAAACACTCCTTTCTTCATTGTGGCCACATTGTCTGTCAGTGATGGTCTTCCAGGTCTTAGCTCACATGTGAGGGACATGTGGCCAGTCTGGAAATCCCTTTTCCATCTCACAATAGTGTCATAAGATGGGCATTCATTTCCATAAACTACCATTATTTCATTATGAATTTGCCGGGCATGATTACCCTTCAAATGAAGGAACTTTATCACACTGTGAGCCTCAGTCTTCTCAGTCTTACACTTTAGTTACTTCTGGCACAACCTGTAACAAAAATAAAGGGTACAATGAGCTGCTTCTCTCAACATCATGCACTTAGGGATCAGTGATGATACTGACAAAATTTCATCACTATACCATAATAACTTCCAGGTGATAATTATTACTTTGATTCCCCCTCATCAGCAAGGAGATAAACATACCACAGGTGTTGCAGGTACCTGCAACAGGTTTCTCACCAACCATATTCAGCGGTTTTAGAGAAGGGACTGAAAACAAAACTCGCCCTCAAATTTCTCCCACGAGATGTCCACTCAAATGCCTGTTAGCCTTCTCTGTTAGCAGAGCTTCTGCTCAATGTTTATAGAATTGATTGCGTGCCCTGCAAGATGCACGGCACTGGCCCTGCGTGACTAAACTTAAAGGACAGGCAGCAGGTATATTTAGAGCTAGTTGCTGGTAGCTTCTCCCCCAATCAGATCAGTGGCTCAGCAGAAGACCCACCCCCTGAGGCCATGTGCTCAGAAAGAACACACAGCCAAAAACAATCAAGAGCCCCCAACAAGTCCCTTTAAACAAAAAAAAAAGTAAAGGATGACTCTTCAAACACAGCTCACCTGCTCTTTACTTTGAGGACAGCTATTAGCTATTTTGGCCCTGGCTTCCAAGCTTCTTTTTTTTAAATTCCAAAATGGCCAGCCTCCACCTCTGGAAGCCTTTATAGGCCCACCAGATCTTGCCCCAAATCTTGTAAGATCTCTAGTCTCATGAGACCTGTGCAAGATCTTCCATGAGATCTCAGCCTGAGGTCTCGTGATGGGTGGTGCCACCACAAGGCTTGCTGGTTGCTCATTCCGAGCAGCCACTTGGAGTAAGGGTCTGCTCCAGCGCCAGACCCCATGAAGGCCCGGTGCAACCGGGGCCCCTCTGTGAGGCATTAGGGCAAGTACATATCAATGTTTCACAACACTTTGTGAAAGCATTACCTATTACACTATCACATGCAAAGTGAGAAAGCTTTTAATGTGCAGAATGGAGTCAAAATTTATTTACTACAAAAAACAACAACAGCTGAATAGTTTTAAAAATGATATAAGGTACATTCTGTTTCCTGATGGGCCCCTTTCATGCGTTGAGAGCCATCTGGAAGATACTACGTGCAGATGAATGGTCCTAACATTTAAGAACAGGATTAAGTTGTTAGTATCTTTCCTTGTTCTTTAATCTGGTCACTGTGAAAGAAGAGCAATGTGAAGTGGTGTTTGTACAGAAGCCGGCCAGTTGAATAGTTCAGTAACCACATAATAACAATTCATTACAATTGGTGGATACTGTCAAATGTTAAAATGTTGATTTATTATCTCTCTGCTAACTTTCCTTTATAGTAATGCTAACAGCTTCATCACAGCGATCTGAATTCAGAGGGTTTGGCAAAGACAAATGAAGGCCTCATTCCTACTTACAAATAAATCGGTTTGCAATCCAAATTAATGAATCGGTTCGACAGCGGAGTGTGGTTCACATAACCCAGTTGTTGCTCACATTGACTAATGAATCAATTCAAAATGGACCTTCTCCCCATCCAAAAATCGCTGATCATGTCATAGAAAATTGATTCCGATCCGCATCCCATTCACACTTGCACTGAATCGATTTATTGCAAAAGACATGGGAAAAAGCATAAAAAATATGCACGTTAAATGGGTCTAGCACAGCCCCCCCCCTCACCAGACCGCTTCAGTGACTCGGCTCTAGTGTAACCAAGGGTAATTTAAACCACTTCAAACCAGTTAGCAAACCGGTTTATAACGTAGTGGGAATGAGGCCAAATATTGTAGGTTATGTTTGTGGCTGGGTTTATTAAATTACTTTGTTAATACTTGAGAAATTATTTAATACTTGATAAAAGGAGTTGTCCCTATTTCGCTATGTGAAATGATTTTCTCCTTGGAAAACCAAACTAAAACTGTAGGTTTGAATACTTCTCTCAAGTCCCTAATACACAGAGTAAATGGTGAACCTGTGTGAAAAAATGTTAATTAGGAAATGTTAACTCCTCCCTGTTTACTTTGCCTTTTACTTTTGTTTGGTGATGATGCTAATTATCTTTACTGCAATGCGTGCAGGTGTTTGAGATAGAATACAGTTGGCCCTCCACATTTGTGGCTTTGACTTTTGCAGATTTGATTATTGACAGATTTGATTGCTATGTTCCCTCTAGGAATTTTTTCCTCCAGCGCAACTCCTATGGTCAACATCCACCAGATGTCGCACTGGAAGACCTAGAGATTCCTAAAGAGAATACTTTAGGCATTTGTAGGTCCTCTAGCACAATTCTTTTTCGATTTATGACATAGAATTGTGCTAAAGGAGCTAGAGGGTCATAGGGAGGTATTCTCTCAGGTTAAAAAAAAACTTTTTTTTTTTTAATTTGCAGTTTTTCCAGTTTCATGGGAGTCCTGCACCCTTAACCCCAGTGAATGTGGAGGGCCCACTGTACATCTATTATTCACATTTCTCTAAGAGTTACTTTTGCTTCGAGACAGGATTGAAGGCATTCTTTTACTGCTTAGGAAGACACTTTTGGTGTATTTATGAAAGCTTGGGAAAGGTAAAGCCGCGCATTTCTGAACTGGTCTCTGAAAGGCAACAGCAGAAGTCGCACTGATTTGCAGTAAATATTCATTATTAAGGTTTTGTTTTTGTGTGAAAATCATGTTTCAATATTGATGGTTTTGTTCTTTGTTCTTAATGGTCTTATTCATTTTGTGCACCTATGTTTAAAAATATACCTAAGTATAAATATATACCTATGTTTTGAAGTTGAATAAATCATATTTTATTTTTCAAATTAAGAAGGGTTCGGTGAATGCGCATATGAAACTGGTGAGGGTCAGTACCTCCAACAAGGTTAAGAACCACTGATCTAAACACTATACAGTTGTCCCTCCCCGTTCACGGACTTGAGGTCTGCGGTCTCGTTCTTCATGGGGAGGGACAACTGGCATACCTGTGCACGTGCACCATTAGTTTCAGTGGGGCTCCAGTATTAGTGAGCCACCATTTTCTCGGGGAGGAAGGTCTGGAACAGATCCCCCACGAATTGGGAGGGGCAACTGTACTTCTGTTGATGCAACCTAGAATCGCATTGACCCTTTTAACTGCCACATCACACTGTTAACTCGTGTTCAACTTGTGGACTCCTAGATCCTTTTTGCATGTAGTCATGTTATGCCAGGTGTCCCCATCCTATATCTATGCATTTTATTTTTTTCTACCTAATTGCAGTACTTTACATTTTTCCCTGTTGAAATTCATTTTAATTTTGGCCCAGCTTTCTAATCTACAGTATAAAGACCATTTTAAATTTTGAATGTTGTCCAAAATTTCTAAAAAATGATGGCAAGTGATTCTACAAGTTAGCCAGGAAGTTCTTTAAATACTCTTGGATGCAATTCATCAGGTCTTGCAGATTTGAACTGACTTAGGTTAACTAGGGGCCATTGCAGACTGGCCCAAAGGTAGAGTTGGGGCGGGGCAGCCGCACGCCGGCCACCCCAACCCCACCCTGATGCCATGGTGTGCGGCGTCAGGACGCCCTTCTGGCACAGCATTTAAACACGCTGCGCCGAAAGGGTGCAGAAGAGCCACGGTGCCAGCTCTTAGGGTGGCCTTTTGCCACCCCTAAAAGGAGTGGCATTTTGCCGCTCTTTTAGGGGCGGCAAAAGGAAGAATCGGGGCCGCGGTGTGGGGTTGCTGCGGCCCCGATGTGCCACTCCCTGGGGCAGCTCTCTGCCGCCCTAAACAGGCCGTGTGCATCGGCCCTAGGTGATTCTTGATTAACTCCCTATCAATCTTGATTTGCAATCTGGATTCCTAGCCAAGATCTTTGCTGCTGCATGGAAGCATACAGTCCTCTTTTGGGGAAAACAATGAAGCAAAATCGGTATTGAGAAGTTCTGCCTTTTCATTGAGATCTGTAAGCATTTTATCATCCTTGTTGAGCAGCAGTCCCACCTTTTTTCATCATTCTCTTATTTTGAACATATTTGAAAATCCCCTTTTCGTGCTCCGTGCTTGCAGTCTCAGATCATATGGAGTTTTAGCTTTCGTTATACTGTTCCTGTAGGCTTCGCCTATACATTCTTCCTTGGTGATTTGTTTTTACTTCCATTCTTTATAGTTGCTCTTTTTTCCCTTTTCCTTTCTTCAAGTTTACTGTGCAGCCACTTTGGCTTTTTCAGATGTTTCTCATTTATCTTCTTCCATGGAATTGTTCATGATTGTGCTTGTAGCAACTTCTTCTTCATGAAATCCCACTAATGCTGGGTGTGTTTTTCCTTTAGCATGTCTAACTATGGGATTCTGCCCAGTATTTCCTAGAGTTTGATAAAATCAGCTTTCCTGACATCCTATACTCTTTGACCTTTCCCACAGTCATGAATTCTAGCATTACATAGGCCCTTTGCAGACTGCCAGAAATAGTGCAAATTGAGGCCACTTTAACTGCCCTGACTCAGTGCTAGGGAATCATGGGAACTGTAGTTTATTGTAGCATCAGAGTTCTCTGACAGAGAAGGCTCAATGCCTCAGAAAAAAATACAATTCCCACGATTCCCTAGCACTGAGTCAGGGCAGTTAAAGTGGACTCAATTTGCACTATTTCTGGCAGTCTGCAAAGGCCCATAGTCACTTCCTCCTAAAATACCAACTGCTTTGATTCCAGTGACCAACTCCTCCCTGTTAGTTAGGATCAAGTCCAGGGTTGCTGATCTCCTTGTTCCTCCCTCCACCGTTTGAAAGAGGAAATTATCTGCAAGGCACATCAGGAATTTGTTTGTGAGCCTGTGCTTAGCAGAGCTAGTTATTAGCAGATATTATGGTAATTGAAGCTGCCTTCCTTAACTACTAGTTCTTGCCTCTTGGAATTTTCTGAATTTTTTTCTGAAAAGCATCATCCACTACCTCATCTTGGTTTAGAGGCCTGTACTAAACTCCTACCACAATGTTGTGATTGTTTCTATGTTTATTTTTATCCAGATGCTTTCCACTAGTCCAGTTTGATCTCTTGTGTGGATTTCTGTACAAGTGAATTTGCCACAATGCTGTATAATATATACCGTAATGCTACTTGCCCTCCTTTACTTTCCCATCTATTCTTGTTGAACAGATTCTGTTCTTCAATTGCTATATTCTAATCGTAGGAGTCATCCCACTCAAGTCTCTGTTATACGGATAAAGTTGTACACTATTTACCTTTCTGCATTAGGAATTCAAGCTTGTCTTGTTTGTTTCCCAAATTCTGTTTGTTGGTGTATAGACATCTAAAGTGTTGTTTCTCATCTTTTATTTACTGTGATTTTAGTGTGTCTCTCCTTCTCTCCCTCAGCTACTCTAGAATTCACATCCTTCTGTTTAGAGCTTGCTTTTGGACAGATGTTTCATCTCCAACCCCCCAAGGATTTAGTTTAGTTTAAAGCCCTCTGGATCAGATTCACCATGCATTTGCCAAAGACATTTCCCCTGGTCTTTGTGAGTTGTAGCCCATCTGTAGCCAGTAGTCCTTCATCTCAGAAATGAAGATGAAGGTGCCAAAAGCCAAACCCCTCCAGATAGTTAAAATGATCTCTATAGTGGGATGTATCTGTTACTTCCTACTCACCGCTTGATTTCTCTTTGTTTTAATTTGAAAGAAAATACATAATAAAGGATAATAATAAAAACAACTTAAGCACAGAGGACAAGAGCATACAAAAGATCCCAAGAAAGACTGTTCAAGAGATATTAAAAACTTGAGTTCACTTAGAAGAAAATCTAGTATCTGAAATGTAAAGAACTAGGTAGCATCACATTTCTATAAACTGTAGAACAGGGAGAGCCAAAAGCTGTATTAAATTTAACAACATCAAGAAAAAGATTGTAGATTGTAAGCATGACGGCAGGGAGTTGTCAAATTTGTAAACTGCTCTAGGTGCCTTTTTGGCTGAAGGGTTGGATATAGTTCTGTATAGTAAATAAATAAATGGGATACCAAGTGCTTTAAAAACAGTTTTCATTTGTAACTGTCTGCATTTTCAAAAAATATTAGTTTCTTTATCAAGGTCAAATTGCAGATTCTTTTAACCCAGCTTTCCAAAGACAACTAACTCAGTGGATTTCTTCCAGTTTTGTGCCTTTTCTATTTGCACACTTAAATGTAGTAATGCTATTAAATCTTAATAATTTAGTTCCATATTACCATCCCACAAAATAGAAAGCCAGCCTATGTCTGGAGGGGCTGTAACATGTTGAGCAGTAATTTTATCAAGTACACTGAAGATCATAACCCCAAAACTGGAAACATAAGGGCAGTTCCACTACATATGAGGATAAGTTACTTTGATAACCATAGCAACAATTCAGTTTAAACTTTGAATTTTGTCTGTCATGCTGAAATAGTGCTGTTGTCTCAACATATTGTACTTGCTATTTTGAAACTTTTTATTCCGATTTCAGAGATCATACAGTCTTATACAAAATGCTTAGGATAAAAAAAAAAGTGTTTCAGATTTTGGATTTTTTTTAAACTTTGGAATATTTGCATATATATAACAAGATATCCTAGAGATTACACCCAAGTCTAATCATGAAATTAATTTATGTTTTGTATATACATTATACATATAGCTTGAAAATAATTGTATACATAATATTCTTAATAATTTTGGGTATGAAACCAAGTTTGTGTACACTGAACCATTAGGAAACAAAGGTGTCACTATCTCAGCCACCCATGTGGATTTTTGGAGTATTTCAGATTTCACAATTCCAGATCAGGGATACTCAACCTGTAATATGACTTGAAACTGAGAAGAAGTTAATGCCATTATCACCCCACCATTATGACCACAATCACCTTTGCTTGTTTATTCTGGTGCATGTCTAAATATGGCTTATGAACACTTTCATTTGTATATCCAACTCCAAATCTAAGTGAAGTCTTTGGTTTACATGCACTCTCCTCTTCCTGAACAGGAGCTGGATGCTGATAGCTACCATTCAATTCTTCTTCATGGTCTCTGTGAATCACACAATTGGGTATTCCTGCACAAAATAATCCATGGTATGTTAATCCATGGATTGTTGATCAATTGACTCAAGTTATATGTCCTGCTTCAAGCCAGGAATCATAGAAACTGAATCTTGGTCAAGTCCTCCCACTGACATACTGGAGGATATAGGATAAAGAGTATGAATCTGCAAGGATTTGTTTACATAACAGTAATCCATGGGTCATGTTTTAAGTGTGAATAAGGGCAGTGAAATGGAATCTTAAGAAGAAGAGTTAGTTTGATTTTGCTACATATTTGATTTGATTTTGATACAGATGAGAGAGAACAAAACCTGTTGGTTGAGGCAATGGGGGAAAGATGTAACTCACTTACTGGTACCTCCAGTGTACCATTTTTCTATCCTTTCATGTTGCTGAAATTTATCTCTGTGAGAAAGTTAAGTGCTCTACAGAAGGACAATGAATAAATTGTCATTAACAAATTATACATGTGAATTGGTGTATCACATTAATAGAGTTTTTGTATCACCTTCTACATTACCCTACAGTTGTATATCTTTCTTTTACATTGCCCTGCAGTTGTCTGTAAAAGTTGTATACAACCTTTTTCTTTGTCTTCAGGCAGCTGTTTTTAATTGATACTTTGCACACACAAAAAGTTCAGTTGCATTGGATCAGCAGACACCTGCAGTAACCACATGTACTATATGCAGTTCACCTTTGTCTTTAGGCTTTTGATTATTTTGACTGTGTTGCATTTCTCTTGAGAGATGTAGTTGTGGTGATGGGTTGTTTTAATATTTTCTGGTCAGCAGGGGCATTCAGTTTAATGTTAAGGCTGTATAGAGAGGTGCTTTAGTTTGGCAGTATGTTTCATGCTGAGTGAGCCCTTATGGTTGTGAATCCCTGTGTGATTGAGATAGAACACAACTAATTTCTCTCTACAAGGCATTTCAAGTGAAGCTGCTGAGGAAGAAAAGTTGCCTTGTATTTCTCGTAAGATTTTTATGAGATAAGCAGCAACAGCTCTCTCTTTCTCTAGACTAGAGCGCTAGGATCCTTTTCTCATTTAGTAGTATTGAAACCCTATTGTTACCACGCTGCAATGGCTTTTACTACTTTTACAATTTCTCTCTGTGCATGTGTGAGTCTGTAAAATGGATTAATGTTCTGATCTTTCTTTTTCTCACAGGGGGCTGAATCATGCCTTTAGTCAAAAGGAACATTGAACCTCGGCACCTCTGCAGAGGAGCTCTGCCTGAAGGAATTACTAGTGAATTAGAATGTGTAACCAATGGTACTCTTGCTGCTATTATTCGCCAGCTAAGCAGCCTAAGTAAGTTTCTAGATGTTTTAAAAAAATCTCTCTCTTACCTGTATTTTTATGAATAGCTGAGGGGTCTGGGCCATTTTTAAAGTTTATCTTGGCTAGCCTGCGTACTTTCAGGCTAGCAATGCTAACACCCATGTCATATCAAAGGGGGACTTAATGGAATGGATGCTTGGTTTCCCAACTTTATTTAGAATCATAGAATCATAGAATCATAGAGTTGGAAGAGACCACAAGGGCCATCCAGTCCAACCCCCTGCCATGCAGGAACTTCCAATCAAAGCATCCCTGACAGATGGCCATCCAGCCTCTGCTTAAAGACCTCCAAGGAAGGAGACTTCACTACTCTCCGAGGGAGTGTGTTCCACTCTCGAACCGCCCTTACTGTCAGGAAGTTCCTCCTAATGTTGAGGTGGAATCTCTTTTCTTGCAGCTTGCATCCATTGTTTCGGGTCCTAGTCTCTGGAGCAGCAGAAAACAAGCTTGTTCCTTCCTCGATATGACATCCCTTCAAATATTTAAACATGGCTATCATATCACCTCTCAGCCTTCTCTTCTCCAGGCTAAACATCCCCAGCTCCCTAAGTCGTTCCTCATAGGGCTTGGTTTCCAGACCCTTCACCATTTTAGTTGCCCTCCTTTGGACACGCTCCAGTTTCTCCACATCCTTTTTGAATTGTGGTGCCCAGAACTGGACACAGTATTCCAGGTGAGGCCGGACCAAAGCAGAATAGAGTGGCACTATTACTTCTCTTGATCTAGACACTATACTTCTACTGATGCAGCCTAAAATTGCATTGGCCTTTTTAGCTGCTGCATCGCACTGTTGACTCATGTTCAACTTGTGGTCCACCTGGATTCCTAGATCCCTTTCACATGTAGTCTCATTCAGCCAGGTGTCCCCCATTGTATATCTGTACTTTTCGTTTTTCCGCCCTAAGTGCAGTACCTTACATTTCTCCGTGTTGAATTTCATTTTGTTAGCTTTGGCCCAACTTTCTAGTCTGTTCAAGTCATTTTGAATTTTGATCCTGTCCTCTGGGGTATTAGCTACTCCTCCTAATTTGGTGTCGTCTGCAAATTTGATAACTATGCCCCCAATACCATCATCCAAGTCATTAATAAAGATATTGAATAGCACTGGGCCCAGGACAGAGCCCTGTGGCACCCCACTGGTCACTTCTTTCCAAGTTGAAAAGGAGCCATTGTTGAGCACCCTTTGCGTTCGACCAGTCAACCAATTACAAATCCATGTAACAGTTACTTTGTCTCGCCCACATTTTACCAACTTGCTTGCAAGAATGTCATGGGGAACCTTGTCAAAGGCCTTACTGAAATCAAGATATACTATATCCACAGCATTCCCTTCATCTACCAAGCTGGTAATTTTATCAAAAAAAGAGATCAGATTTGTCTGGCATGACCTGTTTCTCTGAAACCCATGTTGACTTTTTGTGATTATGAAATTATCTTCCAGATGTTCACAGACTCTCTGTTTAATGATCTGCTCCAGAATCTTTCCGGGTATTGATGTCAGACTAACTGGACGATAATTGTTGGGATCCTCTTTTTTTCCCCTTTTTGAAGATGGGGACAACATTTGCCCTCCTCCAGTCCGCTGGGACCTCTCCTGTTTTCCAGGAATTCTCGAAGATTATTGCCAATGGTTCCGATATTACATTTGCCAGTTCTTTTAATACCCTTGGATGTAATTCATCTGGTCCTGGAGACTTATATTCATTTAGATTAACCAGATGTTTCTGTACTATCTCTTTACTTATTCTGTGCTGAAATTCTCCTATTCTGTCCTCTGCTCCATTATCCTCAAGTTGAGCACCCTTTGCTTTTTCTGAGAAGACTGAAGCAAAGAAGGTGTTGAGTAATTCTGCCTTTTCTCTGTCCCCTGTTAACTTTTTGCCATCTTCTCCACACAGTGGCCCTACCATTTCCTTCTTTTTCCTTTTGCTGCTGACATACCCCCAAAAGCCCTTTTTATTGTTCTTAACCTCTCTAGCAAGCCTGATTTCATTCTGCGCTTTAGCTTTTCTGACTTTACCCCTACATGTGCTAGCTATTTGTTTGAATTCCTCTTTGGTGATTTCCCCATTTTTCCATTTCTTATACATGTTCCGTTTAAAACATAGTTCAGTTGCAAGTTCCTTAGTCATCCATCCTGGTTTCTTGAGACACCTCCCATTCTTCCTCCTCGTTGGCATGGTTTGAAATTGTGCCTTCAGTATCTCCCTTTTGAGAAACTCCCATCCGTCTTGAGCTCCCTTCTCTTTTAGTATTCCTGTCCATGGGATCACCCTCAGTATTTCTCTAAGTTTAGTAAAATCAGCTTTCCTAAAGTCTAGAATGCGTGTCTGACTATGCCTGGCTTCTCCTTTCCACTGTATAATAAACTCCAGGAGGACATGATCACTCCCGCCTAAGGATCCAACCACTTGCACCCCATTAACTAGGTCTTCCCTGTTAGTTAGGATCAGATCCAAAATAGCTGACTCCCTCGTTGCCTCTTCCACCTTTTGAACAATGAAATTGTCTTCGAGGCAAGTGAGGAATTTGCTAGACCTTGAGGATTTTGCCGAGTTTGACTTCCAGCAAATATCCGGATAGTTGAAGTCACCCATCACCACTATATTTCTCCTTTCTGAGTGTGTGGTCATCTGTTCTAGAAAGGCTTCATCCAATTCTTCTGCTTGAGTGGGGGGTCTGTAGTAGACTCCCACACTAACATCCCTGTTGTTTCCTTCCCCTTTAATTTTTATCCAGATGCTCTCCACTTGGCTTCCAGGATTGATGTCCTGGATTTCTTCACTGGTGTAAATATCCCTGACGTATAATGCTATTCCTCCTCCTTTCCTGTTTGTCCTGTTTCTCTTGAAAAGGTTATACCCCTTTATTTCTACATTCCAGTCATGAGACTCATCCCACCAGGTTTCAGTGATGCCTATTATATCATATTTGCTTTGTTGCGCTAGGAGTTCAAGTTCATCTTGCTTATTTCCCATGCTCTGTGCATTAGTGTAGAGACATCTAAGACCATGTGTCCCCTTTACTTGCTGCCTGTGCACATTTTTTTGCCTCCCACTGTTGGGTCCCTGTACTGTTTGCCTTGTTTCCTCTATGACAGTTTGACTATTTTCTCCAGTCCTTTTGTCTTCCAGGACGTTGTCTCCCTTCCCCACACAGTTCAGTTTAAAGCCCTCCTGATCAAATTCTTCAGACCGTTGGCAAAAACATTTCTTCCAACTGGTGTGAGATGCAGCCCATCCCTTGCCAGGAGTCCACCCTCATGGAACCGCAGCCCATGATCCAAGAATCCAAATCGTTCTCGACGACACCATCTGCGGAGCCAATTGTTGACATCTGCTATCTTCCTCTCTCTTCCTGGACCATGCCCTTGAACTGGCAGAAGAGACGAGATAACAATCTGTGCCTCGATTTCTTTCAGCTTCTTTCCTAGAGCCTCGTAATCCCTTTTGATGTTCTGAAGGCTGTGTCTTGCTGTGTCGTTCGTTCCCACGTGGACCAAAAGGAAGGGGTATTGGTCGGTAGGCCTGACCAGTCTTGTCAGCCTCTCTGTCACATCTCTGATCTTTGCCCCAGGAAGACAACACACCTCTCGAGACATCTTGTCAGGCCCACAAATCACTGCTTCTGTCCCCCTCAGCAAGGAGTCCCCCACCACGACCACACGCCTCCTCCGAGGCTTAGCAGCGACTGTTCCCTGTGGTGGAACTGCCAGGGTCCCCTGCTCTGTCTCTGAAATCTGTCCATGCTGCTCTTCTGCGTCCTCCTTGCTAAGAGTAAGAGCTTGAAATCGATTCTGTAGCCGCAAGCTCCCAGTACGATCCCTGGTCTCCTTACTTCTGTGTGTGATCTTCCTCCAGCTTTCTACCTCCTGTGTGCGTGATGTGACCTTCTCTTCTCCAGCGAATTCCTCTGTGTGTTCCCCGTCCAAGACAGTTTGTTCTGTTCTGTCAAGGAAAGCCTCTTGCTCCCTAATATGTTGAAGTGTAGCTACCCGCGCCTCCAGCTGCTGTACTTTGTCCTCCAAGAGGGCTACCAACTTGCACTTGGAGCATGTGTAGTTTCCCACATCTGTAGGTAAGAATAAAAACATCCCACAGGTATTGCAGGTGACGGCAGCAGTTCCTTCAGTGTCCATACTAAGTCTTAATTAGTACCTGAAAGTGGACTACGACTTTCCTCCTCAAAGAAAATCCCTTGCTAACAGTATTTAAGTCTGTTGGTTATAAAATTCCCCTATTGACTTGCAGATGCCACTCAACAAAGCCCCACCCGCTGAGTCACAGTCACACTCTCCCCAAGTGTTTTTAAAAAGAATTTAAAAACTTACCCACTCAAGATGGCTGTCTGGAAACTGCTTTCTCCTCTTTCCTAGCAGGAACTGGCCTTCTTCTCTGTCTCCTTTCCTGGCAGAACTGCCTAGAAAGCCTCTTTCTCTTTCTCCTTTCTGTTAGAAACTGGCCTGGAGAGCCTCCTCCTCCTCCTTCCCCTGTCCTGGCCGAAACTGACCTGAATCTGGCCTCTGGCAGCAGTTGTATAGAGCTAACTGCCTAGCCCACCCCCTATTGACTTGCAAATGCCACTCAACAAAGCCCCACCCGCTGAGTCACAGTCACACTCCCCCCAAGTGTTTTTAAAAAGAATTTAAAAACTTACCCACTCAAGATGGCTGTCTGGAAACTGCTTTCTCCTCTTTCCCAGCAGGAACTGACCTTCTTCTCTGCCTCCTTTCCTGGCAGAACTGCCTAGAAAGCCTCTTTCTCTTTCTCCTTTCTGTTAGAAACTGGCCTGGAGAGCCTCCTCCTCCTCCTTCCCCTGTCCTGGCCGAAACTGGCCGAATTTAAGGACAGTATACATTTATTTTCTGTTGAGATAAATACAGTGGTCCCCAAAGTGGGTGGTAGTGCCCCCCTGGGGAGTGTTGGAAAACTCCAGGGGGGCGCTGAGGGGCAAAAGTGCAGCAGGGGGGTTGCTGGGAGGAAAAAAGGGGGCGGCAGGGAATTGTGGAGTGGGGGTTGCAATTAGGGTTCCCATTTCTGATGAAAATCTGTGAAAGTCACACACACAGAGACACACACACACAGAGCAATAGCATTTTTATTTCCATACCACTTAATGGTGAACTCGGCACTTTCTATGTGGCTTACAATCTGCAAGCCAATTGTCCCCTGGGTATTCATTTTACCGACCTACGAAAAGATGGAAGACTGAGTCAACCTTGGAGCCCTGGGATTTAACTCACAATGTGTGGCTGCAGTACCAACATTTAACCACTGTACCACCAGGGCTCCTGGAAATATATGTATATTACTATTTCTAAATTAATAGGAAGAAGTATCATTATGTGTATTATTTCCTAAATTAATTTAAAAAAGTAATTTAAGGAAAATTACACAAACTTTACTCTCTTTGAAGTTATATACTGCTCTACTGAGTTAAAAATAAACGTTTTTTAGCAATTGGATTTGCTCCACTGTTCCAAAAATAGGTGAAAAAGTATCAGAGGAAATGCAGATTATATTGGTTTCTTTACGTAGTGATTTAAATCCTAGAAGACTTTCACGATTATCAGTTTTCCCTGCAACAAGTATTGTTCAAAACGTAAAGATATTTAACATTAAGATGACTCTCTGGATGGTAAGAAATGGTAAGATAGTGGAATCGAGTAACTTATAAAGTGGTGGATTCTCATTAGAGGTTTTTAAATTGAAGTAAGATGTCCACCTCTTGGGTATGCTTTAGCAGTAGATTCTTGTATTAGCAGGGAATGGGATAGCCCTTGGGATATCTTTCAGCTATTTGATTCTATATGTCTATATCCTGTGAACTTCCATCTTTTAAAAGGGCCCCTTTTGCAGTTGTGAGGTTAGGGGAAGAAACAGAATTATAAAGAGACGAGGATGTACCACTTCATCTTCTGAACTTTTTGGTTCCTATGCCATTCTGGAGATTTGGTAGTCGTTGCATATAGCATTTTTATCCCAAATGGGCAATTAAGTGAATTTGAAAGTTAAATGAAGCTTAAATGTGCAGGTGTGTGGAAAACATTGAGACCACATGACAATATATAATTCTAGGTATGTATATAAATAAATATTTGTATGCAAAAACATTTTTGGTGAAACCTTGTTCTGCTTTGGACAAAAATGTAAGATTTGTATGCATTACAATGTTGAAACATGTACAACATGCTCTCTTCTTTCTTTATAGGTAAGCATGCTGAAGACATATTTGGAGAGCTCTTTAATGAGGCCAACAACTTCTACATTAGGGCTAATTCTCTTCAAGACAGAATTGATCGACTTGCTGTCAAAGTTACCCAGCTGGATTCAACAGTGGAAGAAGGTAGGTAATTACATTTTAGTGTTGAGCCAGAAATGATATTGACAAGAGCACTGTAATTAATTGCACAACAATCACTACTTTTTCTTTTGGTGTTGATATTGAGTGATATTTTATTCAGTCCTTTTTTAAAAAAGTAGTAATTCTGAGAAAAGACGTAATAAAATACAATTAGGAGAAAGAGTGGTATCAAAAAAATATGAAAATATTTTATAATCCCTTAAGTTTTCCTGCAGAAGAAATCTATTCCCACATATGTTTTGTAGGAGGCCTAATTCTAATTGGTTCTATTTACTGGGTATTTTTTGACTTTATTAATTTAATTTGGTATAGATTAATCAGGATGTTTAAACCATTTATTCCAGATAGGTAGCACTGGGCTAAATCAGTGTTAGTCTTACCTAGAGTAAACACTAGAAATTAATAATACTTCTTAGTCACCAATACCTTATGGTAACTCCTATTGGTTTTAGTCAGTCTACTTGAGGCAGGGCTAACAGATTCTGATTGCATCCATTTAGAATGCAATCTACTTTAGGGTAAGTGCTCATTCTTACAGCTAATCCTCTGACATTATGTAACCAGATTCCTGGAATGTTGAAATCAACAAGTTACATGTGTGCTGTGAGAGCTCATTGATTTCACTGAGATAGGGCTTCTTCTTATGAATGAGTGATCATGTCATGGTATTGATCTATATTGTTGGCTCATATACATGAAATTACTTGCTACACAGAACAGCTGCTTTCCAGAGCTAGTTTCAGGTACCTTTTGTAATGTACCTTGGTAATTCACTTCTGTAAGCCCACTAGAATCTTGAAATTCATTTATATGAGCCCACTAGAGCCGTTTATGAGCCCACTAGAGTGTTGGGATTGCCGAGACGCTCTTCTCTCTTTCCCACCACCCTCTCATGCTCGTTTGGTGGGAACAAGAGAGAAGGCCTTCTCAGTGGCTGCTCCTAGGCTCTGGAACTCCCTTCTCAGAGAAGCCAGGATGGCCTCATCCCTGCTTTCCTTTCGGCAACAGATAAAAACATTTTGTGCCATCAAGATTTTTCAGACTGACAAGGGTTTAAATGCTGTGTAATTCAGATTCTGAGGTTTGTTTAGAGTTTTCAGTACATTTTAAATTTTAATGTGTAAGTGCTTTACCTTTTAAAATGATTTGTTTTTTAAAATTTTATATTTATATGTTTTTAATGATTTTGTATTGTTTTAAATTGTATTGTTTTAAATTTGCTGTGTGTCTCTTTGAGTCCCTATATTGGGAGGAAAGCAGGATATAAGTAAATAAAATAATAATTCACTCTGTAGAGGAAGGAATAGGGTTGCTTTGCTGTCCTGGCTTGTGGTTTTCATGCAGAGAACTGAAAGTCTAAAAAGGGATGTCTTTATTTCATTTTTGACTCAGTGGTGTGCTGTGATGGGGTCTCACCTCTCATCATTTAGAATGAATATATGGAAAGAAGATCTGTGGGATGCTGGAGTATCAACATAATGTGAAAGATATCTCTCCCACATGTGTAGCTGGTTGTTAGTTTATGGCCATGCTAAATAATACACCATGTCAGTTTGCTATTTGAGCTTAATGCTACAATTCTGGTTTAAATACTTAGTTGAATACAGAATAAATGCCTGTTTGCTCACCTACTTGTGTATGCCTGCAAAAAGAATGGCTAGTGGTGTTCATTGAGAATGCCATTCTAGACGAGTTCACATTTACAGATGCATGTGTTCCTTGATCTAAGATTGGTACTTTCGATAGTAGATAAGGTTCTAGGTTTGAAAATATGCATAAGAATTTAAAATTTGAAGAACTTCACTTGTATATTGTGTTCCATAAAAAATAAGGAAAGTGATCTTTTCAAAACTGAGCAATAGATTTCATAATTTGTAAATACTGACGTTGAATTTGGTTGATATTCTGATCAGATCTGTTGATATATGGCACATCTTTGTCAAGCTGGCTATATTAATTAAATGTGTCAAAAAGCAGGTGTTCTGTATTTTAAAAGAAACAGCACATTATGTTGCAATGGTAATATACAGCTGAGGTCAGAGGAATGTATGCCCCAAGGCTACACAAGGAGAACTGCCCTGGACTTCCATTTTTCATGTACCATCCAAAGTTGTTCTTTTAACTAGCTGTGGGAGGGTCAGTATTTCTTAACTATCAACAGCAAGAATATAGAAATGAGTTCATTTGCTCCTCATAATCTAAGCTCTAAATTCTTTGTGCATGTCCTATAGTTCCACCCTTGTACAAAGAGTTTTTAACTGAAGACATGTGGTAGACATACCTTGTCAACAACTTCCTTCATACTTAAACTAATTTACTGAACAGTTTTTAATTCCAGCAAAACCATACTGTTAATGTTGAAACAATGTTTCATCAGTGGCATTTGCTTTTCTAAATATATATATATATATTTAATCCTGATATATATATATATATATATATATATATATGGGATGTAATATACTTGAATTTACATTCAGCTATTTAAAACCAGGGTATTTTATAGAACATAAATTGCTTCTTTACAAGGCTTTAAAAATGGATTTATTCTTTTTAAAAATCAACAGTACTAGAAAAGCAACCATTAGATTGTATATGCTCATTACATCTAATTTGATATCTCTGTCATTTATATTTGTTCTCTTTACCTGACTATAAAATGTAGAATGAGATTATAGCTTTGTTATAGCTGCTATTTGGCAAGATAATTTGGTCATGAAGGACAGGGAGTAAGGGGAACTATTTCTGAGAATCTTTTGAAATGTCCATAAAGAAGCTAAACAGACAGAGCATAAACAATAATACACTTTAGTTAGTAGATCCTCCATCAAAGAAGATTTGAATATTGTGGCTGTTCATATATGTATTGAATTGTTTTTATAAATTTAGAAGCAGAACATCAGCTACCTAAATTAGATTTTGTTGTTGTTTCTTAACTTACCACATTTCAGTCAGCAAAACTAACAAAATATTGCTGAAAAAAATACTATATGTGTCTTAGACCAAACATGTTTTTTCAGAATCCTACTTTAAGATGTGGGGAACACAAAATGGAGTGAAAAGTACGGTATATGGGGGGGGGCAATCTTTTTTGCTCATCATTTCTTCCCTTTAGCAAAGTCTATTTGACTTGTTTTTCATTTTCATTTGACTTGTAGTTACTTTGTCCCATTCTTTATGTCTATACCAAATTGTGTTTTTTTGTCAACAGTTTCATTACAGGATATCAACATGAAAAAGGCATTCAAAAGTTCTACAATACAGGATCAGCAAGTGGTTTCAAAGAACAGCATTCCCAATCCTATCGCTGATATTTATAATCGGAGTGACAAACCACCTCCACTGAATATTCTTACTTCGTATAGGTATAATGACTTGGAATGTATAAATTATCTTGCTCTGTTGACCTTTGTATGGTTACAGACTTTTTCTTACTGTTCTTGTAAATGCTGGCAATGTAGGAAAAAACAATTGATGCTGATGATTTGAATTTAAATAGGTGAATGCATTTGGAGCTTCAGTGTTGTTAGCGGAATTGTAAGCATCACAGTGGCCAGCTATCCTTCTATAGGAAAGTGTGCAGTTGGCTTACCAACTGAAGCTGGTACATGAGACATGGTCATGAGATCTTGCACATTTTAAGGCATTTTTCTGACATTAATTCCTGTTATATTAGTGTGTTCCAAGGGTCCATTCATACCTGCTTTACCCCAAGGGATTTCTTTCCATAAGCTAGTGCTGTTTGTGCTACATGCTGAGTGGATCTGCCATGCGGTCTGGACTTCATTTTGATTGCAGGAAAAAAGCTTCCTTACTTAGTTTTCTTCCCATATGGTGATCTGAATTGTCTAAACAAATATCATATGGAAACACTGGGTCAGCTTCTGAATTAGCACCCCATTGTTATATGTGAAGCAGCAGGCCTGGGTGTTTGTTCATAATGTGAGAAAGGGATTTTTTAATGTCAAACTCCCAGTATGTTTGTATTTGTTTTGTTCACAGAGATGATAAAAAAGATGGCCTAAAGTTCTATACTGACCCTTCCTATTTCTTTGATCTCTGGAAAGAAAAAATGTTGCAAGATACAGAAGACAAAAGAAAAGAGAAGAGACGACAAAAGGTAACGGGCAGTTTGCTGTTTAAATATATGCAGCTAGTCTACCAGCAGCATTGATGAATAGCTTATACGTCCAATATTATTCCAATATAATAATAATAATAATAATAATAATATTTATTTCTATACCGCCCTATGGCGAACCAATCTAGGCGGTTTACAACAATTAAAAGAACAACAAAGATAAAACAGTATATTCCCTCCCCCCCTTAAAACATTATTAAATCAGATATCAATTCAAACAATAACAGATTCATTAAATATAAAATTTAAATACAAACCGATTTAAAAAAACAAACAAACAAACAAAAAAAAAACACCCCACCACTTCCATTTCTTGGGGGTATAGAGGGAATGTAAAGGGGGAGCGGAGGAGAGATCCTGTTAATGTTACATTAACATTTAAACAGGTTGCAGTGCCCTAATCAACTTCTACTGCGTTCCTCATCCATCAACAACTGATGGGGCCACGAGAGGAACGCAGGAGTCAAGGAACCCAAGGCCGGGGTGATTAGTCTGGAAAGGCCTGCTGAAAGAGATCCGTCTTGACAGCCTTTTTAAAGCTGTCTAGTGATGTCAACTGACGGATCTCGTCCGGCAGGCCATTCCAGAGCTTGGGGGCGACAACAGAAAAAGCCCTCTGGGAGGTCACCGCAAGCCTAGATTTTTGAGGCTGCAGCAAATTCCTCCCAGAGGACTGGAGAGCGCTGGGAGGATTGTATGGAAGGAGGCGATCCCTGAGATAGCTTGGACCCAAGCCATTTAGGGCTTTAAAGGTAATAACCAACACTTTGTACTGGGCCCGGAAGCTAATAGGCAGCCAGTGGAGGGACCTCAAAACCGGAGTGATGTGGTCCCTCCTAGATGTTCCAGAAATAAGCCTGATTATTTAGGAATGATTATAAAAGAAAAACTACTTTATATTGCTAGTTATCTTTGCACTTTTTAAATTTATGTCTTCCAATCTTCTTTTTAAAAATTGTACCAACTGAAGGCATGGGGGGAAATAACTTGGTTGAAATCCGAAAAAATAACTTAAACTGTCGTAAAGTTCTTTCATAATAATATTTATGTGGGCTTTTGCTAGATTGTTTCTACAGTAAAATGCAAATTTAAGAAATTGATCCTCAGGGAATGTTTGTAGCTGTCTGCTCTTTATGGGCATGTTTCAGTGAACAACTCAGTGAGCAACAGTGGAAGAGCACCTCTCTCACTGTGTGGATCTGTCTGTACATTATGTACATAATGTTTTACAAAACTGCAAGTCTGTATAAATTTAAACTTTAGAAGAAATACAGTCTAAATTTTAATAGCAGAATTAGCTTCTAAAGTTGATTATCGTAATTGTTTTTAACATCAGCATCTATTTGTAGAAAATGTACTAACATTTTCTGTAGTGTGACTATGTACATAGTTATATTGCAGTTATGCAGTTACTAGCAGATTGCAGCTGCTGAGCATTGCACAAAAGTTAATAGAAAAAAAGTTAATAGAAAAAGAGCCCTCCCTCCATTACCATCCAATGTCATCTGGGGGAGAGACACTAGGCCCAGGACCATCGGGCCTAGAATAATAATAAGAGCCCTCCCTCCATTACCATCCTATGTCATCTGGGGGAGAGACACTAGGCCCAGCACCATTGGGCCTAGAATAAGAAGAAGAACCCTCCCTCCATTACCATCCGATGTCATCTGGGGGAGAGACACTAGGCCCAGCACCACCCGGCCTAGAATAAGAAGAAGAGCCCTCCCTCCATTACCATCCGATGTCATCTGGGTGAGAGACACTAGGCCCAGCACCACCCGGCCTAGAATAAGAAGAAGAGCCCTCCCTCCATTACCATCCGATGTCATCTGGGTGAGAGACACTAGGCCCAGCACCACCCGGCCTAGAATAAGAAGAACCCTTACTTCTTAAAGGATGGGTGGGATTCGGGATTTTATGTTCTGTTTAATATATCTGTATGGAAATTGTAATGTTGTAAGCCGCCCCGATTGCTCTGCAGAGGGGCGGGATATTATTATTTACATGTATGGAAAAATGTTAATATTATTTCTTTTAAGTCAAAGTGTAATTCTTGCAACCTTCCAAATTTTGTTAAACTGCAATTCCCAGCAGCCCTAACAAGCATAGCCATGATGAAGAAACTGGACATTTGCAGCCCAACATCTTTTGGAAGGATGCATGATTCCCACTCCTGATGGATCCAGACATCTTGGTAAAAGAGAAGTACCACATTCTCTGAACAGGAAGACTTTGAGGATTGTGTCCTTCAAGGGACTGAAACATAGCTGTGGTGATGGGGCAAAGCAGGATTTGCAAGGGGAAGACAATTTGGCAGGAATAAATGGAAGAAGTAGGAGTGAGCAAGGTAGTATGTCAGACACATCAATAGTGGCTTTTGTTGGGGTTTTTGTTTTAGGACTTGTGAAGCACCCATTTTAGCAACATTAACCAGGAAAGTTGTAATTTACTTTAAACTTTAACTGTGGCCAGATTTTATTTAAAAAGGGTTTCATATTGCTGTCACTGTCATTCTGAGCTATCCTGTTGGTAGCATGGCCTGCGTGAAATAATGCATAGTGACTAGGATTTCAAAGTTTGCAACAGAATGAATATTTGAGATGTATAAAAGCTCTATGAAGAAGATTCTTCAGGCACCAGCACACAAAGTGGCAGCATCAAATGCTTCAGAGAGGTCAAGAATAACTAAGGCCTGGAACAGATGGGGCAATTGAAGTGGCTTCCATCTGCTTTGGAGACATGCGATTAGATGATGCACACCTCCAAAGCAAGCAGAAGCCACGACGAGGCTGTGTTCCGGTCCTTTGGATAATCTGGCTCCTGGAAGTGCTGGTTGGTGGTCAGTGGGGTTTGGACCTGCTTCTGCTGGGAGCCTGTAATTCTAGTACAGAGCCCCTTGGGGAGCATGCTCATTCCATTTTAAGCTACATATACACCATAGTACTAGCAGAAAACCTCACAGACCTAGAACACCAACTAAGGAAGATCAAAGAAGAAAGTGCAAAGGCAGGCTTAATGTTGAACATGAGGAAAACAAGTATCTTCAGAAGTTCAACCTAGACAATGAAGAAATAGAAATAGTAAAAGAATTCTCATATTTGGGATCAGACATTGATAGAAATGGGGAGTGCCCTCAGAAAATCAGAAGAAGATTAAGAATGGGGAGGGTGGCTATGAAAGAACTAGAAAAGATCCTAAAATGCAACTCAGCACAAAAGTTAGAATCATATAAGCCATCGTATTCCCTATTACCATGTATGGATGTGAGAGCTGGACAGTTAAGAAAGATGATAGGAAGAAAATCAATTCATCTGAGATGTGGTGCTGGAGAAGAGTGCTGAGGAATCCGTGGACAGCCAAACAAATGGGTCCTAGAGCAGATCAAGCCAGAAACTTCCCTGGAATCCAAGATGACCAAACTGAGACTGTTGTACTTTGGACAGACCATGAGAAGGGAGGACTCTTTGGAAAAGACAATAATGCTGGGGAAGGTGGAGGAGAGTAGGAAGAGAGGAAGGCCACATGCCAGATGGATGGACTCTATTAAGGAGGTCACGGCTATTAAGGGGTTGCAGGATTTAAGCAGAGCAGTGGAGGGCAAAGGGTCTTGGAGATGTCTCATTCATAGGGTTGCTATGGGTCGAGATCAACACGAGGGCAGTTAACAATAACAAAATCTTTCTTCCATTTTTAAGAATTAGGGGAAGGGTATTCTTTCTACCATTTTGAAGTCAAGGTGGGTAGGGACAAATCATTAAATCATCCCCCCATTTCATAGACAAGCTGGAGTGTGTCCAGAAGAGGGTGGCTAAAATAGTTCAAAGTCTAGAAAATATGTCCTATGAGGAGAGGCTTAGGGAGGTGGGTATGGTTATCCTGGAGGAGAGAAGGTGATATGACAGCCCTGTTTAGAATTTTGAAAGGGTGTCATACTGAAGATGGAAACGCTTGTTTTCTGCTGCTCCAGATAATAGGACCCGGAGCAGTGATTGCAAGCTACAGGAAAAGAGATTTACATGGAACATGGTGGAGTCTCCGTCTTTGGAGGGCTTTAAACAGAGGCTGGATCACCATCTGTCAGGGTGTCTAAATTGTGTGTTCCTGCATGGCAAAGGGTTGGACTGAATGGTCCTTGAGGTTTCTTCTAGCTCTACAATTCTGTGATTCTAAGATTTTAGTTTAAAAATTAACTTTGCTTTAAAACACCAAATGGTATCTAATCAGATAAGGTGCAAAACAATTGAATGAGATGGGAACGGCCACATCACAAGAATGGTAAATAGGAAATCAGTGTTAATTTCAGGTTTTATTTGAAGAATGAAGTTGGAGGAAAGGCAAGCCTGCTCCACAGCATGAAAAAACAAAGCAGTCCCTATTTGGGGACCCATATGTACTGGGCTGCAATTTGTAATACTGTCTCATTCATACTTGCTGCAATGTGCTGTGAAATTTTTGGTTTGCTTTTTCGACAGATTATCATTAATGCTCTTCTGGATTGTTAACCTAGATTTGCAAATCATGTTAGCATCAGTTTTGTGTATCTTCTATATATGTGTGCAGGTTGTTTTTCCTAGGTATCATAAAACATAGCTGAATTCTGTCAGCAACAACCTTTTTTGTTGTTGAGAACTTTGGTGTATGATTTCACTAAATTTGGCTGGGCTCACCTGCATATCCACTTTTCATACTTCTAATAGGATTTAACCTGCTCTTTTCTTCCTTGTCTCTGTCCTTTGCATGCCTTCTCTCTTTACTGTAACATTAGGAGCAAAAGCGTATAGATGGCACTACCCGTGAGGTGAAAAAGGTTAGAAAAGCAAGGAACAGGCGGCAGGAGTGGAATATGATGGCATATGACAAAGAGCTTAGACCAGACAACAGGTTATCTCAAAGTGTATACCATGGAGCATCATCGGAGGGATCTCTGTCCCCTGATACTAGGTCTGTTTACAACAAGACTTTTGTTGTATTATATATTCACTATCATTAAACTTGTTACAGACTTAGAATAACTACAACAAAGCATTTTGTTTGTCTTCCATGTGTTTAGAAGGTTTGTGTGACTTCAGTTTGTCACTTGATATTTTGCTATACATCTGCTTTGTATGTTAATTATGTATGTTTTCTAGAAGGGAATACTGCACTGCTGTATAGGCAAGTCAGAATATTTGGTTTCCTTCAGTTAAACCATCCCAGATAATTTGAAAATTTAGTGAGTTTTTTTGAGTTCAAAATTATATTGGTGCTTATGACACACTGGTACTTAGCAAAAAGTCTGTGTTTTCATATTGTTAGTAGATTGTTCTGAATTTTAATCAGAGTTGAGTTTACATTCAGACAGGAGCTGCAGAACCAGAAGCATTTTTTTGTTTTTTAAAAATATTTTGAACAAAAACATCTTCCTAATATACGGAACTTGAGCACTGGCATTTTTCTCTGATCCCTTTGAACTAAGTGGGAGGCCTGTGTATGCAGGGAAAGAAGAATTTTCAGGTTGATTGGTCAAGCAGTTTGTTGAGATGAATGCTTCCATTTTTGTTCTGCGAGTTAATTGGAGTTAAGAAATCAACACAATAGTACAATCTAGCATTATTTCACAACTTCACTAACATGTTATGACTTATTTAAGCCTTAGTGTAGCAATTTCAATGTCCTTGCTTTTAAAGCAGAAAGGGATCACAAGAAAGCTCTAAGACATGACTACCATGGAAATCAATTTTTAAAGGGAATTCTACTGTCTTAGCATTTCTTACATTCTTATTCAGCATGTTTTTCTGTCTCCACCAGGAGATGCTTTGTACATTTTCAGTCATGCTTTGTACATTTTCCCGCTTGCTAAAGTTTATCTTTGACTTAGGCTGCATCTGCACTGCAGAAATAATCCAGTTCCACTCCACTTTAATTGCCATGGCTCAGTGCTGTGAAATTCTGGGAACTGTAGTTTGCTGTGATACCAGAGGTCTCTGACTTAGAAGGCTAAATGTCTCACAAAACTACAATTCCCAAAATGCCATTGTATTAAGCCATAGCAATTAAAGTGGTTTGAAACTGGATTATGTCTGCAGTGCAGATAAAGCCTTAGATAACGATTATATTTCTGAAAATACCCGTGTAAATAATCCCTATCTCGTACTCAGACTGCAAATTCTGCTTCTCTGTACCTGAAATAGACATATTTCTTCACCACCAACATCATCTCTATTAACTAGACTAATTAACTTCCTCCAGTCTTCTAGGTCCACTGTTTTTCTCTGACTTCCCCATTAAAAATTAATTCCTTTCTCTTTTTTACAGCATAAAAAGTTGCCTTGTTCTATGAATTTCTCTGTAAAGTTGTAAAAGTACTGTAAAGTCAACTGTTGCAGAAAACTAGTACACACAAGTCCCCAACTTCCTGTTCTGCTTATGATGCACAACTTAAACATGTAAAACAAGTATTGGTTTGAGTGCAAGAAAGCTCCAAGACATGACTACCATGGAAGCCAAATTCATGTCTACTTCATCTAATTCTGAGTTTTAAAATTCTGGTGTTTCCAAACTGTGCAATCCTACTTAAAATGCATTTAAACTCTACCCGTTGTAATTCAGAGAGAGAGAGAGAAGCTGAATCCTACCCGGCACCAACAAGTTAATGTGAGGAAAGTAAGGACAAGAAGAGAAGAGTGGGAGAGAAGGAAAATGGGCATTGAGTTTATAAGTGACATAAAGAAACAAGAGCAGGCAGGAAGCACAAAAGAGGCCAAGATGACCAAAGGGTTTGTCTTTTTTGGTTTTTTTTAACTCAAAGCTCTGTTGCTTGCCTGGCTTCCTGTCTGAATAACATGATGACAGCCCACTTTACTTTCCTCACTCTGTTTTTTAACCAAATGACAACATGGCACAATTTATCTTACTAATGCAGTTTTTTGCCTCTTGTAGTTGGCTTAACTACAGCTTTGAGTTCTGTATTCACCTAATAGTTCCCTTTCTATGCCTCCTTGGTACAGTGACTTGTTTACAAAAAGCAGGCATTTTCTGAAAGATTAAGGTCTTGGAGGTGGTTTGTTTTAGAAAAAAAAATTAATTTGTTTGCTTCAGCATGTGATTTTTGCGTTTATCTTATGCTGCCTTTGTTAATGTTCCTTCTCTGCAATTTCCCCTAAACAACTAATATTTAACTGTATATGAGAAAATGCCTGTGTTGTCATTTTAAGATTCCTGTGGTTTGGGAAACAGTTTGAAAACATTTTCTGTGAATATGACCTGCATTTGGTTGATGTTTGAATAATACCATGTTGTAATCTAACAAATAAAAATCTCAACTCTCAAATTGGAAGTATTTTACAAAGAGGAGGTGAAACTAATACAGTTTATTCACATTTGGCTCTTCTTCCTACACATTTTAGATCTCACACCTCCGATATTACCAGCTACTCATATCCTGCCACTCCAAATCATTCCATCCATCAGCAGCCAATGATGCCTTCATATGCAGCAGGAGATGGGCCTCAGTATATGCATGCAAATCAGGGCCTTGAACACGAATATAGGCCACCTTCTGCAACAATGAGACATGCTACTTTGAACAGACCTCAGCAACCACCTCCACCACCACCCCAAGCTTTTGATGGATCTCTTGGCACTGTAGCATTGGTACCAGCAGATTATGGGTAAACCTCTTATCATACTATTATTTAGTAAAAGCATGTTTACCCTGCTCAAAAAGACTCCCAGAAAGGCTTATTTTAAATAATGAACAAGATAGTTCCTGCCGTCAGGCTTACGTTTTGAAAGACACAACAAAAAGGCAAAGAGGATGGGGAGGGAAGAGGAGATTTTAATCATGTTGGATGTTCATAAGTCTCAGTAGGTGATATGTATATGAAATAATTAGATTGCTGAACATGAGGCTCACATGTCTTCCCAGTGGTACGTTTAGGCTGATTGAGGTAAAAGTGGATATGGGGAAAATTAACATTCACACATAAACTAGGCAATGTGTGTAATTTGTTTCACAGCTTTTTGTACATTACTAAATAAGTAAGTGGCAACTGGCAAAGTCTTGTGGTATACATCAGGTGCTCTAAAATATCCTGGAAAGATTTCAGATTTGAGAAATAAGTCCAAAAAGCAGTGCAATCTAACCTGATATTTTTAATGCCATGAAATTCAGATAACGGGTGCACACTACAGATCTGCCAGGTGATATTTCAGTTTAACAAATATTGTGTTCTATTTTGTGTATAGGATGCTTGCAGCTCAGATGATGGATTATTACAATCCTTCAGGACCCCCGCCGCCTCCCCCTCCACCCATGATTCCTTCTGCACAGACCGCTTTTGTTAGTCCTCTCCAAATCCCTGTGCTACCTTCCCATCCTGGACTAGTGACTGGATCTATGTATTCTGCTGCTCTTCATCCTCCTTCTACTGGGCTTGTTGTTACAGCTCCCCCTCCTCCAGGCCCGCCTCCTCCCCCTCCAGGCCCTCCTGCTGCAGGATCCTCTCTCTCCTCCTCTCCGATGCATGCTCCTGCAGTGGCTGAGGCAAAACGACATGAGACCACACAGTCACCCATCAACGATGCTCGAAGTGACCTTCTGGCTGCTATTCGGATGGGTAAGGGCACACAGACATCTCAGCCCTGGCATATGTTCTCATGCATGCCAGGTGTTTTGGGTTTCTGCACGTATGCATATTTGCTTGTAGCTATTATTAATTTGTAAGTAAAGTAGCCCCTCCCAATTCGTGGGGGATCCGTTCTGGACCCCTCCCCCCTGTGAAAATGGTGGCTTGCAAATATTCGAGCCCTATTGAAAATAATGGCGTGCACGTGGCATTATATCCCTCCTCGCTTGTCCCTCCCATGAAGAGTGGGACCATGGACTTGAAGTCTGCAACTGAAGAGGGACAACTGTAGAGTGTTTCAGATTGAAATCTGTTAGATAGTTTTCCAGGCTTGGAAGTTAGGTTTATAGCTTTTTTTATTCTCCTGACATCCAGTGATCAGCCCAGTATATCATTTGTGAATGATTACTGCTTGTTGATTCTTCTTTCTTGTCTCTGTGACTCACTCAAATGGGTTGCCTGCACAGTGCAGCATTCAGAATGCTCCAGAGCTGAGTTGACCATTTTGGTGCTGGCCCTACCCAGACCAATATGTATGTATGTATGCATAGGTCTGGTGTGTTTTTTTTCCATCTACCAATGCATTTGCTTTGTTAGGAATGTTCTCCTTAGAGGCTTTTCCTATACTTTGAGTGATCTTTGGTGGATGTCATGAATGAGCATTTTTCTTCATGATTGTTGACCTCTGTCCCTGCTCATTCATGGAGTTTTTTCAGGGGTTCCAAACAAGTCATCTGCTTTTGTTTTCCCACAGTTTTTTGTTCTCATTTCCACAAATAATCCATTCTTGCTACACAGTGTCTTTTGAGTGGTAGCTTAAGGAGTGGTACATCTGGCAGAAACACAGGAGTGGAAGGCTAGTGATAGTTGTGGGCATAAAGCTGTGTGTGTGTGAGAGATGTGAACATTGTGTGTATATATGCCTTCAAGTCACCCATTGGTCTTTTCATAGGCAAAGAATACTCACCTTCCTCTAAAATGTGGCCTCTACAGCTCCTGCTATTCATTAGTGGTTTTCCATCCAAGTACTAACCAGGGCTGACCTGCTTTAGCTTCCAAGATCAGATGGGATTTGGTGCCCTTAGGGTATTTAGGACCTATATGTAAACATTACAAGAACTCTTACTTAAAACTCTTCAGTGTTTCAGATAACTGGACTTAACTCTTCTTCTTTCTATTGCAAATTGCAGTCATTTACAGTGGTGTTTTTGATTGGTGTTGTCCCAGTGCCAAAGTATAACGTGTTTTGTTTGTGTGTGTATCTTGCACATCAGTTGCTGTCAATCACTTTTAAAGAGTGATTCAAAATGTAATAAGATGAAATCCAAACCCACCCACCCACCCCATTCTTGCTAAAAATGTAAGCACAGATACTTTAAAATCTTCCTTGTATTAGAGTTGTACATGTTGCTAGAAGGGTACTGAATTGCCTGAGATTAAATTTTTCTCATCTAAATAACTTTTAAAATGCCACTAGATGTCTTGCTGGCAGGGGCAAGGTAATGGTTTAAACAACTTATCTCCCTATAAGTTAGTTTAAGGCATAGCTTTTTTTTTAATGGCAGGGTCCTACATTTAGCTGCTGTTTCAAGAAGCCCAAATTTAAATGGACATGGCATTCTATTATTATTATTATTATTATTATTATTATTATTATCCCACCCTTCTCCCAGGACTGGGACTCAGGGCAGCTTACAACATTAAAAAAAAACAAAAATAAAAAACCCCAACACAATTAAAAACATACAAAAAATAATAAATAAAAACAGAATTAAACTACTACAATAAAATAAAAAAGAAGAGAAAAATGTTTAAAATTCATTTAAAATAATATAGTATCCCAGGCCATTCATTAAAAGTTTTCTGTTTTGAATGCCTGTCTTAAAGGGACGGTTTTTGCCAGTCAATGAAAGACCATCAAAGAAAGAGCCATTCTGGTCTCCCTGGTCAGGGAGTTGAAGAGTCTAGGGGAAACCACAGAAAAGGCCCTCTCTCGTGTCCTCACTAACCATACTTGTGATGCTGGTGGGATGAAAAGAAGGGCCTCCCCCGAGGATCTCAGAGCCCTGGCCAGCTCATAGAGGGAGATACACTCTGCCAGATAGCCTGGACCTAGCTTTAAATGTTATCACTAGCACTTTGAATTGTGCCCAGAAACAAACTGGCAGCCAGTGGAGCTGTTTCAACAGGAGTGTATTGTATGATCATTGTAACCTGCCCCTGTTAGCAGCCTGGCTGCAGCTCTTTGGACCAGCTGAAGTTTCCGAACATTCTTCAAAGGCAGCTCCAAGTAGAGCACATTACAGTAGTTCAAACGGGATGTAACCAATGCATGTATACAACTGAGGCCAGGTCCAGCGTCTCAAGGAATGGGCAGAGTTGGCACACAAGTTTTAAATGTGCAAAAGCACTCCTGGTTGCTACAAGGACCTAGTCCTCCAGGTTCAGAGCTGAGTCCAAGAGTACCCCCAAACTGCAAACCTGCGTCTTCAGGGGGAGTGTGACCCCCATCTAACACAGGCTGGATCCCTATTCTCTGATCTGCTTTCCAACTGACCAGGAGCACCTCTGTCTTATCTGGATTAAATTTCAATTTGTTTGCCCTCATCCAGTCCATTACTGATGACAAGCACTGGATTAAGACCAGGACAGCCTCCTTGGATTGGGGTGGAAAAGAGCAGTAGAGTTGAGTGTCATCGGCATATTGATGACACTGCACCCCAAAACTCCAGATGACCTCTCCCAGTGGCTTCATGTATATGTTAAATAGCATAGAGGACAACACAGAACCCTGAAGAACCCCACAGGCCAATGGTCAGGGGGTCGAGCAAGAGTCCCCTAGCACCACTTTCTGGGTTCGCCCCTCCAGGAAGGAATGTAGTCACTATAAAGCAGTACCGCCAAGTTCCATCCCAGAGAGACTGTCTAGAAGGATACTATAGTTGATGGTATTGAAAGCCACTGAGAGATCCAGCAGAACAAACGGACACACTCCCCCTGTCTAATTTCCTGCATAAGTCATCCACCAAGGTGACCAAGGTTGTCTCTGTTCCATAGCCAGGCATGAAACCAAATTGAAATGGATCTAGATAATCCATTTCATCCAGAAACCCCTAGAATTGGGAAGCCACCACACATTCTACAAACTTGCTCCAAAATGGTAGGTTGGACACTGGCCGATAATTATTCATTATTGTGGGATCCAGGGATGGCTTTTTAAACAAAGACCTCACAATTGCCTCCTTTAGGCAAGATGGAACATTACCTTGTTGTAGAGAGGCATTGACTACTTCCTTTACTCACTTAGCCAGTTCCCCTCTGGCCTGTTTAATCAGCCAAAAAGGGCAAGAGTCCAAGACACATGTGGTGGTTTCTACCTCTCCAAGAATCCTGTCCACATCATCAGGCTGCACAAGTTGGAAAGTATCCATTAACACTGGACAGACAGGTGCCAAGATTACATTCACTGGCACTATATCAACTGTGGCATCCAATTTGGACCAGATCTGAGCGGCTTTATCTGCAAAATGCTGTGCAAATTCTTCACAGCGGGCCTCCAAGTGGTCTGCATGATCTGCTTGAGGGTGAGTATGTAACCACCCAGAACAGCTCTGCTGGACGGCTCCATGCAGATGCAATGTTGGCAGAAAAAAATAATTTCTTTGCTGCCTGCACTGCCATGGAGTAAGCCTTCAAATAGGCTCTAGCCCAGGGGTAGGCAACCTTTCCCCTTTAAGGGCCGAGGGACTTCAGCTCCCAGAATCCCAGGAGCTGTTGGCCAACATGGGACTATTGGCCAACATGGCTGAGGCTTCTGGGAGCTGAAGTCCCTCGGCCCTTAAAGGGGAAAGGTTGCCTACCCCTGCTCTAGCCCGTGTTCGGTCGGATTCACTTTGAGTCTTCCATCAATGTCGCTCTAGTCTCCATCTCACTCACTTCATCACCATCAGTTCCCTGGAGAACCAGGGGGCTGGTTTTGCTTCACTCTGTAAGAGTGATTGTGTCCATGACCCTGGACATTTACCCATTCCAAAGGTCAACTAAGGCTCCACTTGAATCACCTGCTGAGGTGAGAGGAAACTCCCCAAGAGCCCTCAGGAATCCATCCGGATCCATCCTCCTGGGGCGGACCATCCTAATCAGTCCCCCACGCCTATAGAGGTTCTGAGTCCCCATGAGTCTAAATCTGACCAGATGATGACCACCACACCAAGATCAGCATTACCCCACCCAGCACAGAAAACAAGGTCCAGAGTGTGCCCAGCAGCATGAGTAGGGCCAGATACCACTTGGGACAGACCCATGGTTGTCATGGAGGCCATGACATCCTGATCCACTCCTGAAAGGACAGTCTCAGCATGGATGTTGAAGTCCTCCAGCTGCTGGCACTAGGCAACGGCGTCTCTTCTGTCCCAGAAGCCACAGCGGTGGCAGTTGGAATGATGCTGCTGGGACTATTATAGTCACCAGCTGCTGGGAATATTATATTTCATGCCATCTGTGTATTTTTACTTCTAAATGGTATGGTATTTTTGTTGTATCTAGGGTACAGCAGAATCTATTTGTGTTTAACTGTCTTGCAAATAAAATTAAGTTTTGGGTATTTGGCTGGTCATCTTGTAAATAAATTAGGGAGGCCATTGTCATGTGCTGTTTAACATCAGAAAAATCCTGTTTTTTCTAAATCAAAAATGAACTGACAATTTCCAGTTTTGTTTTAATTCCGGAGGCATTTTGGCAGTCTGTGCAAATCCCAGAGGATTCCAGGGCAGAAAATAAGCCCCCAGATCCATTATAGGAGCCCATCTTCACCCTATATAGACTGATGGAGACACGTTTGTATGTGAGATAAGTCTCATAGAAAATAACGCACAACATTACACGACATTTGGAGAAAGTAACAGCCTCTCTAACAATATCTTGCCAATAGCCTTTGCTGTCACGAAGCATCCAAGTTGCCTCTTTTTTCTTGAGGAAATATATTCTTTGAGTGGTGGTTTCCCTGATGACATTCTCAAATACATTAAAAAGTGCTCTGTGAATAAGCCAGGACAATCAACAAGGGGGTTGTGACCCAACTTTCAGATTTTTTTATTCATTAATACCATGTGCCTAACAAAACAGCAGCCTTTGATTTAATTATAATTGTGTCAAAACAAACCCTAATATATTGTTACTAGCTTTTGAATCCTGTGTTATTGTAAGTTTACTACTTTTTTATAAGAAAATTTGATATGCTGTCTGCTTGTTAACTTCAGGCATCCAGCTGAAAAAGGTGCAAGAACAGCGGGAACAAGAAGCCAAGCGTGAGCCAGTTGGAAATGATGTGGCCACAATTCTGTCTAGACGCATTGCTGTGGAATACAGTGATTCGGATGATGAATCAGAATGTGATGAGAATGACTGGTCAGACTGAGATGAGAACACAGCACCAAAGTGTGCTATGAATTTCTTTAGGAAATAATTCCTTTAGTGTATGCAGTAATCTATGTTGGTGCAAATAACCTAACTTGATGGTGATCAGGATGCTGTCATTTAGCAAATATTGGTCATTATGTAATGCATATGCAAATCCAAGAATTCTGTTCTCATTATCCACTTCAGAATATGCAGATGCCACTGAATGTAGCAAATCATGTTCTGATCCAAGAGAAGGAACTAGCAGGAATTTCTTTACCTTGAACATTGTAATATATAATATTTGCATATTACCAACAATATTTTCATACTAATACAATTATTAGAATTAGGAGGCTAATTGTACTAAAATGGCAGATGATTTTTCATTTTGGCACACTTTTACTAAAATGCATAAAAGGTAGCAGCTCAATGTCCTTTGCTTATTTCTTAAAGTTTTGTTCTGTGTTCCCTGTATGTAACAGGTGAATTTTTACATCACAATTACATTTTTAAAAATTTGGGGTTGGAGTCATAAGGAATGAGGTACCATATATACTTGTGTATAAATTGAGAAATTTAGGTCAAAAATTGACCCCAAAAACCTGGGTTGATTTACACGCGGGTCAATACAGTATTTAAGTTACAGGAGGCAGCCTCTGGTTAAATGGATGTTGTAATTGAATTTATATTTTTCTTAGAAATAGTTGAGCTGAAAAGATTACATCAATTCAACTCCATGTTTGTTCCATTCCCAGTTTTTGGTGACCAGAAAAATTGAATTCTGGTACTGGCATCTAAATACATAATAAAGTATTAAAGGACAAGTATCAATTCAAGTTGACAATGTAGATAATTTGTTACCTCTTGTGTACAGTTTACAGTGCTGCATATATTATATTTTGATAGACACATATTGCCTTTAGTCAGCTTAAGGGTGCACTTGTGTCATCTTTATTCTTGTGCATCCCATTGTTATCAGCTACCTTTTGTATTTAGCTTATTGTTATGTGCCATGAAGTCAGCTTTGACTGATGGCAATTCTATGAATGAGAGACCTCCAAGAAACCATGTTATTGCTCAGGATTTGTAAGCGTAGAGTTGTAGCTTCCTTAATTGAATCTATCTACCTGTAATGCAATCTTCCTCTTTTCCTGTTGCCTTCAAACTTTACTCAGGATGATCTTTTCCTGTCATCTTATGAAATGCCTAAGTGCAACAGTTTCATTTTAGTCCCTTTGGCTTCTAATGAGAGTTCAGGATCCATTTCTTTGTCTTTTTTGAGAGTCCATGACATGAATAGTAATAATTTCCAATTTTTGTGTGATTGATTAATCATTGGAGAAAAAGATTCCACATTTATAAAAGGCCTGAGAAAGTTGCATAGCTCTAATTTTTTTCATATCAGTCCATTAGACATAGCACTCAGATCTACAACAGCAAAATATATTTTAAAAGGAAGCATATTTTTTATTTGAAATGCAGTGTGGCCATGGTTCTACCATGGTTTTGTCATCTTCCTCATAATAGAATATTTTACATTTAATAGTGCTGCAATGTGTATTCTGCCTTTCCCACAATTCAAAAACATGCAGAGACTGGAAAAAGACAAATGGAAAAAAAAGTGTGCAGATATTAATATGTTTCTGTTCCTCTCACACAAATGGGTGGAGGGCGATTCATTCTGTATAAATCAGTCCATGCAAATCAGACAAAATATGCCAGAAACATTACAAGAAAATGCTTGGAGCAGAGAATTCCAGGTGATTAAAGCAAGAAAATCTAAAGCCACAAAGAGATAAAACTAAATTGTCATATTAAATTCCAAAAAAGATTTTACATATATAGATTTCATGAATTCTTTAATGATCTGTGGTTTCAGTACTATAGGTAGTCCCCTCACTGACTGAGAGCACATTTGACCATTCCTGTTATCATGTTGTAATTGCTATGGCTAATTCATCAGTTGGTAGCCAGCTGATGATGATGGTGATGATTCCCTCTGTACTTAGCCTTATCCTTGGAAAATAGACACATCTGCTGCTTCTGGGGCAGTACTTGAAAGCCTTGCAGTTGTAAAACTCCAGACCCCATTGTATTCCACTGACATGAGCCCAGGATCAGCTCTGTGCCATGATGAGGTAATATTGAATAAATTTTATATATAATAAGGAGAAATGGACAGAACAAATTCCCTACATCTTTCCAACTCCTCCATTGTTTGCTACCACAGTATACTTATGTGGTGTTAGTGATGGCTTTAGAGCTGAGCCCAGAATAAATTGTTTAGCAACAGATCTCAATAGGGAGACTTGGGCAGATTGCATTTTTTAAAAATTTCCTTAAGATAATTGGGAAGGAAAGTATCCGCCCTTCTGCAGCAGTAACAACCTTTCCTCCTTAAGTGAAGAAGTGAAGAAGGGGATGCATATACAATAAATAAAATATTTTTGAAATCTTTTGCCTAGGGGAAGCTAGAAAGTGCAAGACAGCTGTCAGCAATGCAGTCTTTGGATTTTCCTTCTGAGTGTGGATATGTGGGATCTGGGATTTTAAGAAGCTTTAAAACTTAGACTTCTAGAAGCTTCAAATACACCCTGAGTTATGGATTCAGCTGGATGTCCTCCAGGATAACCTACAAATTTTGTATCAAAGCCTAAGCAGTTTATGGTTTTTTGAAACGAAAAACAGCCTTATAAGGCTGCAGTTTTGAAGAGTGGGCTGCATGACCCCTTTTTCTGGCAGCTGCTTTCCTACTGCAAACCACCCACTCCAAACTGCCTTCCATCTCAGAGACAGGAAATTACCCTGGCATGTACACACCTTAACCCTGCAAGAAGGAAAGCATATGCCAGGTGTTTTGAGAAGAAAGACAGCCAGGGGGATATAGGTTAAGTATACATACAATTAATCTTATCTATTTATGCTCCGCCTTTTCCCCAAGACTGGGACTCAAGCAGCCTGAGATACATATACCTTGCACCATTCCTTCATTTAAAGTCACAGCCCCCCCCCCTTCAACTACTTGACTCCCTTATGTACATTTCGTGCATAATGTGAGGTTTCATCCTCTTACAGAAGACTAGACCACTCAGGAAAACAGGTAAAACAGTACCACTCTCTACTGTGGTTGCAATTTGCAATGCACAATGCACAATCAAAGGCGTTATAAAGCCCAGTTTCTCCCTATATACCAGGGGTAGGCAACCTTTCCCCTTTAAGGGCCGAGGGACTTCAGCTCCCAGAATCCCAGGAGCTATTGGCCAACATGGGACTATTGGCCAACATGGCTGAGGCTTCTGGGAGCTGAAGTCCCTCGGCCCTTAAAGGGGAAAGGTTGCCTACCCCTGCTATATACTTTATGCCTCTGATGAAGTAGATTCCTTACCCTCCAAGTGTCCCAGTTTAATTAACCCTCTGCAGATCTACCTTCTCAACTACTTTTAAAATGTCCTGGCTTCTCCCACTTTCTTCCTTTATTTTCAGTTTCCAGTTGCTGCAAACTGAAGTACAGAACTACTCAGTAAGCAGAAGGTAGAAGAGGGGGCAGACAGGAGGGTTTCTTAAACTCAGTACATAAATTCCAAGGACACACTAATTAAAATAATCATTTTTATAATTATTCTGCATTACAGGTTGAGTATCACTTGTTCAAAATGCTTGGGACCAGAAATGTTTTGGATTTCAGATTTTTTCAGATTTTGGATTATTTGCTTATACATAATGAGATCTTGGAGATGCATCCCAACTAAACAAATTCATTTGTGCCTCATATACACCTTACACACATAGCCTGAAGGTAATTTTATACATGATATTTTAAATAATTTTGTGCATGAAACAAAGTTTGAATACACTGAAGCATCAGAAAGCAAAGGTGCCACTATCTCAACCACCCATTTGGGTTTTGGAGTATTTTGGATTTCAGAATTCTAGACAAGGGATGATCAACCTGTAATAACTTTTGCTATCTTGATGCCTGGTCATAACCTTTTTTTTTTAAATTAAATTTTATTACATAAACACAAATATACAAATATAGACATACATATAATGACATATGAATACAAATACACATTACTCTTAACATTACAGATAACTACTTAACACATAACTAAACACATACACCTTAAAAAAAATTAAGATCTATCTTAGCTTACACTTAATGCTTCTTCCAAATAAATGAGTTGTTGCCTTCAAATCACGTCTGACTCTATCACTATCCCCAAATATATTATTTACATAATTTTATTAACTTCTTCATTCTTCAAACTTAGATCACCAACAAGGAAAAAAATAAATTTGTCTTCTTCATCTAAATTTCTCAATCATAAATTCTTCATTGCCCATATTTTATCTAATTGTAATTCATCCAGTCCTATTCTATATCACTTCAATTCTAATCCCATCTCTATCTCTTACAATTCAATTCCTAACAGTCTTTACTCAATTCATTTTTCAAAGCCTTATCTCCAGTTTCATTCCATATTTTCTCTTTTATTTCCAATTCTTCTTTTATTTTTTGTTCTTTTTTCTTCTCTTTCTTCCATGTTTCCACTTGTATTTTGATGAATTCGCCTCTTACAATGGCTTTACTTGCATCCCATATTATTGTACTCTTCATATTTTCCGTTATATTTTCTTCAAAATAATATTTCAAAGTTTGCTTTATTCTATTTATATTTTCTTCCTTCCTCAATAAATCTTCATTTAGTCTCCACGTGCAATCTTTCTTCTTTGTCTTAATATTTATTTCTATAGGATTGTGGTCAGAAATATATCTGACCAGTATATCCATTTTTGTTACCATAGGAGATAAATTCTTAGAGATTAAACAAAGGTCAATCCTTGAAAGAGAATTATGTACCTCCGAAACAAATGTAAAGCCCATTGATTCTTTATATTTCTGTCGCCATATATCCACTAATTTAAATTCATCTATCAATTCAAAGAAGGATGATGGAAGTTTACCTTGGTTGTGTCTGATTTTTCTCCCATCTATCGCCTTTCTGTCGATTTTGGGGTCTTATTACCGCATTAAAGTCTCCCACCATTATTATAGAACTGTAATTCATCTCTTTCAACTTTTCCAATATTTCCAAGTAGAACTGATCTCTCTTTTCATTAGGAGCATATATTCCTACAATCAAAGTTGTAAGATTTTCTATCTTAACTTCAGCTGCAACATATCTTCCATCCTCATCATTAAATATTTGTTTAGAACGATACTTTTTATTAATATACAGCACAATCCCTCTTTTTTTCCTATTTGTAGCTGATATATATGCTGTGCCAAGTTTCGGATTCCTAGCATATTTTACCTCACTTTGTTTTATTTTCGTTTCTTGAATGCATAGGATATCACTTTTAAATTTTTCTAATTGGTGAAACACAATATTTCTCTTATATTTTGAATTAATTCCCTTCACGTTCCATGATACTATCTTCACCATAATTTTGTCTTATTATCACAAATCTTATTATTAATTTTTTTGTGTGCCGCCCCTTCCGCCCCTTAATTTATTTATTTATTTATTTAAAACAAATGTATCAGTTCTTATCCTCCTTCTCCTTCTCTTATCTTATCTTCTTTCCCCTTTTTTGTTAACTACTTTTCCCTTTACTTTAATTTAATTTGAGATTTCTCTTCCTTCTCCTTCCTCTTCTTCCCCTCCTTCCTCTTCCTTTTTCTTCCTTTCCTCTTCCTCCTTTAATTTAGTTTTTTCCTCTTCCGATTCTCCAGTTCCTTCATCTTTTTTCCCATCATCGTCATTGTCTGATTCTCTGTTTCCCTTTTTCTTTGTTCTTTCATCCTTTCTTCTTTCTTTATATTTTTGTGATCTCCACTCTCTAGTTGGAGTTCTATCACACTTTCCTTCCTCCTTGTCTTTAGAGTCTTCTCTAAGCTTCTTTTCTATCTCCTTAGCCTTAAGTTCATTATCTATCTTGTATCTCCTTTGATGATATGTGAAAGTCAAACCTTCTATTCTGTCCCAGCTAAAAGGAATACCGAGATACTTCAGCAGCTGAGTCAAATTATGGTATTTTTGCTCTCTAGCATTATCTGTGGAGGAACATCCTTAATTTTTTTTATTTCAGAGTCTTCAATTATAACTTTAAGGTCATAACTTTTCTGTATTAGTCTTTCTCTTATTATAGTCCTAGCACAACAGATAACTACATCTCTAGGAAGTTTCTTGTCTTTAGCCTGAAACAAGTTCACACGAAAGATTTTGTCAACCTCTTTCTCCAGCTCTATCTCAGGTATCTCAAGCAGTTTAGCCAAATCTGGTATCAATCTGAGAACCAAATTTTCATTATTTTTCTCTGGCAGGCCTCTTATCTTAGTACATCGTTCTCTGTATCTGAGCTCACTTGTCCAAATCCTCAATTCTTGTTGTTCTAGTTTCTTTTGATTATCCTTAAAATTATTTTCCAATACATTAGTTCTCTCGCTTACTTTATGAATTTCCTTCTGGTTTTTGTTTATATCCAAAACCATTTTTTCCATCTTTTTCCCAATATTATCCAGTTCCCTTTAAATGTCTTTTCTAATTTCAGATCTTGTATCCTTTATCTTTCCCCGTAGCTCTTGATTTGCTTCCTTAATTTCCCCTCTTACCTCTTGATTCGATTCTCGTAGGTCCTCTTTCATTTCCAACCTATTTTCTTTTATTTCCTGGCGTAAGCGACGTACCTCATCCAAAAGTTGCATTATGGGATCTGTCACTTTAATTGTATCATCTGTGGAACCCCTCCTTTGTGTAGTTATTTGGGATTGGATCAGATTTTTCTTTAATGTAGCCATTTTCCCCACTTTATCAAGTCTTTCTCTAATTCTCTTGGATCTTCTTGTTTCCATCAGCACAAGATCAAACTTCCTTGATTCCTAGTTCCCAATGTTCCACCTGAATCACTAACTCAACTAAAATTCGCTTTTAATATATTCATTGAACACTAATCAGTCTTCTCAGTAAGTCTATTGTCTCTTTTTTCCCCTTTTCTCTCTTCACTCCTCTCCTTTATCAGTTCCGTCATCTACCAATTTCTTATACACTGTCTCTATTACTTAGAAAAAAAAGAAAAGAAAAAGAAGCAGTAGTCTGTACTCCTTCAAGGGTTTCCAATCTCCATCCAATATTTCATACCTTCGCTATTCCTTTCTTCCTTTAGCCACCGTCTTATTATTATTTTAATCAATGTCTTTCACTCTTAATTGCTTTCCTCTTGTCGCTTAATTCAGCTCCCAACTCTCGCTGTTTCTCCATCGTCGTTCTCTTTTTTCCCCTCAAGTCTCTCTCTTTCCACTTATTCCACAGGCTCTCACCACTTCTCTCCTACCATAAGTTCAACCTCCGCCTGTTTTCCACCTTTTCCCGTTACTGCATCTTACAAACCACCTCCAACTCTAACTCAGTCACCTTCACTCCGTGGCTTTCCTCCAGATCCTGCACCATCCTCCAAACGTCCTCCAGACCGTTCCCAACAGTCCCCTTTACTTTTCTCCTCCACCTTCTCTTTCAGCCACCAACTTTCCACTCCATCTCTCCAACTCTTCTCCAATCGCCACCTTCTTTAATTCTCTATCCTTCTTGCAGTTTGTTGTCTAGTATTTATGGTATCTATGGTCTTCCTTCTCTCTATTAGCTTCCATCTATCTCTTCTAGCTCCTAGTTGTGGCTCTATGGTGTTTCCTCCTTCCTGTTTCCTGTTTCCAAATATGGGCAACGCTTAGTCCTTAGTTCTTCTAGTACTTGGATCTTCACACCCACTTTTAACGCTCTGTTTCAATAAAGAACGGTAGGGATAGATTATTTTTTGGCAACTTTTCCTCTATTTCACTATCCTCTCTTCCTTTCTTCTTTAATCCTCATTTATTAATAAGTGTGTGTGCCAAGTTCTCATTTAATAAATAAATGAGTGCAACAATGGGAGGGCTGAGATCTTCAGGCTTTCTTTGAGTGGAGTACATGACCAGGGTTTAAAAAGACAAACCCCATCTTCACCCCAAACTCCTCCAAGCCTTCCCAACGATCTCCACCTTGCGTCCCTCTTAACAGAAAGACACAGGACGGGTAGTTTGCATCCCCGTTCCAACAAGAACCATTGCTGCCAGACAAACAGATACTAGCAGCCCGTACCTGCGTCCTTTCTCGGCGCCATCACCCCCGGAAGTCCCTGGTCATAACCTTTTGAGCGCACTCAGATGTTGCTCGGCCACGTGTGTCTCAATTTTCATCTGTAAAATGTTGGTTGAGATGGAGTTCTGGCCTACAAAAGCTTTTGCCACAAGTAAGAGATCAATATGATTGTTGTCCTGGAACAACTTGTACAAATAACTGCTTATGCAAGTGGCTATCTGCTGAACATCATGATTGGCTGTGAGTGAGTGAGATTAAGATGAAACTGTTGCTTGGTGCAATAAGAGAAATGTTTTGAGTTTGCAGCACTACCTTTTCCCTGTTAATTGTAGTGCTCAGACAAATGAAAAAGGAAACCTTTGCCTCTGCACACTGGACACAAAAGATAGTTTCTCATTGCTAACAAACATGGTGCTGAAGTGAGTTTGTCTGCTTGGTGTCAACATCTTAGAAGAATTTAAGAGGGCACTGACTGCTCTACCTAAATAAAGTGCTTGTAAGCAGCCTTACTAGTGTGAGCAAGTTACTAGCTCACGCTAGTAACTGTGATCATTATTTATTACATATTTATGCATGGTTTTAAGCTAACAACCATTGTCTATCCAGCACCTCTTAGCTCCAAAGCTCATGAAGCTGAGATCTACTTATTTTTCCATTTTCCTAACAAGTTTCTTTTACTGTCCAAAACTGGCACAACCTTTTTTTAACAAGCTGACCAAATAAAAAGTTACCACATTGTGCACTTTGTATATTAATTGTATTGTACAGCATAACAGCAACCATTCCTTTCTTCAATGGCTTTATTTCAAGAGTCTGGGACCTGCTATTTTGAGTAGCACCAGCATAAATAAAGCACAGCCTCCAAATCTATACGAAGACCCTGAGTTCACTCAACACCTAGATCAATACTCAAGATTTTGCCTTAAAACACTGGGGTAAACTGCTCTTAGCTTTGGAAGTGGAATCGAAACGAGTTATATGCATTACTTTTGCACAGTAATACAGAAAATGATCTAGGTTTTCATTAGTAATGAAATTTATAGAACTGAATTCCACTGCTTTCTTAGGATTCTACAATGTTGAACTCTAGGAAACAGAAGAGGGACAATGTTCTGGACCCTGAATACAATTTGGGTTTTCTTCTGGTGAATTCTGCTTCCTGTAATCCTATTCTGTGGTACTTGGGATAACAGTGGTATTCGCATTTGCATATTTATCACAATATGATGGTAGGGTTGGTCAGAGGAATATTGTTTTACACAGGAGTAGGCAACCTTTCCCCTTTAAGGGCCGAGGGACTTCAGCTCCCAGAAGCCTCAGCCATGTTGGCCAATAGTCCCATGTTGGCCAATAGCTCCTGGGATTCTGGGAGCTGAAGTCCCTCGGCCCTTAAAGGGGAACGGTTGCCTACCCCTGGTTTTACATTTTCCTTTGGTAGAACAAACATAGTGTAATAATGCAGGTCAAACTGCAGTATTTCTTCTGTTGATACCAAGGTATGATAATGTTTTCTCAGAAGGTTTTCTTTTGATATGTTGCTGAAACATTCTGATGTCACACTTCTATTATGAGAGAGCTATTCTGAATATATTTTAGGAGCACAGAAACAGATCAATTTACAGAATATTTGCATTTTTAATTCTAAACTACTATAAGTGATTTGTAGTTAAAATATGAGTTCCTACTTAAGTGGTCAGTTTCTTTTTTTCTTCTTCTAAATTTGAAGTATTATCTCTTCAGTATTTTACCAATAAAAATGTAAATCAAAATTAGTGAACTAAGTTTACACATTAGGTAATTTTATCATGTTTATATATCTTATTCTGGTTATGTAAAGGTTACGGTTATGAATAAAGCCTATGTTTGAAATTTTTTCTTCATACTCTGATATTTTTTTGTGTTTCATTTCTGTTCTAGTAAGGGAAATACTTGTATCGGGGGCACTGCTTTGCAGTGGTTCCGGTCCTTCCTCTCGGGTCGGTCTCAGAGGGTGCTGCTCGGGGACTGTAGTTCCAGTAAGAGGGAACTCACTTGTGGGGTCCCTCAGGGAGCTATCTTGTCCCCGACATTATTTAACATCTATATGAAGCCGCTGGGTGAGATAATACGGAGTTATGGTGCTGGGTGTTATCAGTACGCTGATGACACCCAAATCTATTTCTCCATATCTCGTTCGTCGGCCTGGAATTCCAATGGCATCTCTTCTCTCAATGAATGTCTTGGGGCGGTAATGGGCTGGATGAGGAAAAACAGATTGAAGTTGAATCCAGACAAGACGGAGGTGCTCACGGTCTCGGCCCCGAAACCAAGAATTGGGTTGCAACCTCCAGTCCTGGATGGAGTCACACTCTCCTCCAGTGACTGTGTTCGCAGTCTGGGGGTGCTCCTTGATTCGTCGCTCCTGATGACAAATCAGGTGAATGCGACGGTCAGGAGCGCCTGTTATCAGCTTCGGCTGATACGCCAGCTGCGCCCTTTTCTGGAAGTAAGGGATCTTGAGACTGTTGTGCACGCGTTGGTAACCTCACGCCTTGACTTCTGTAATGCACTCTACATGGGGCTACCCTTGTGCCTAGTCCGGAAATTACAGCTGGTTCAGAACATGGCAGCCAGGCTTGTTTCAGGAACATCTCGGAGGGACCACATCACTCCGGTCCTGAGGTCCCTCCACTGGCTGCCTATCAGCTTCCGGGCTAGATACAAGGTGTTGGTTATCACCTTCAAAGCCCTAAATGGCTTGGGTCCAAGCTATCTTAGGGACCGCCTACTCCCGTATAATCCTCCCCGCGCTCTTCGGTCCTCCGGGAGGAAATTGCTACAGCCTCAGAAATCGAGGCTTGTGGCTACCTCCCGGGGGGCATTTTCTGTTGTCGCCCCTAAGCTCTGGAACGACCTGCCGGATGAGATCCGTCTATTAACATCATTAGACAGTTTTAAAAAAGCTGTCAAGACGGATCTCTTCCGGCAGGCCTTCCCAGACTAATCACACCGGATTGGCTTCCGCCCCAGAGACATTCCTCACGTGGCCCCATCAATAGATGGGAGGTTCGTCGACCAAGCTTTCTTTTGAATTGGGCAAGGAGGGCTAATTTTAATAATTTTGTAGTTCTAGCTTATTTTAATCTTAATGTTATTGATTTATTGTTTTAAATTATTTTCATTTAATACTATTTTAAGGGGGGGAGGGGGTGTTACTGTATACTATGTATAATGTATGCTTGTTTTAAATTGTAAGCCGCCCAGATTGGTTCGCCATAGGGCGGGGTAAAAATAAATTTTATTATTATTATTATTATTATGAGTTATCAAATAATTTAGGTTTTTCTTAATACTGGGTGGCTTTACTGTTTCATTTTCTCTTCTGAGACACAGAATATGTTGTCTTCATTATTTATATCCATCTATTCTGCAAGTTGCATAAAACCAAAGACCCCTTAGTAAGACACTCCTGCAGCAGATTTCTCCAACCTGTTATTCTCCAGATATTTTTGGACTACAGTGCCCATATTCCCCACAAGCATTGCTTGTGCAGATTGGAACTAATGGGAGTAATAGTCAAAACTTTAGAGATCAACAGGTTTGGAAAGGGTACTGATTATTTGAGTGTGGCAGATATTAAACCTATTAAAGTCCGTCAGCTGAGCAGGAGTTTAATATCAGCTGATATTTTAATACCATGTATATTCTGAGTCAAGTTGCTGCTTTGGGTATCTTCAGTGGTCAAACCTGAGGAAAGGATCATACAATAATGTAGCAGGCTAGTGCCTGAAGATAGGAGGAAAATGAACACATTTGAGATGTGGTGCTGGAGAAGAGTGCCGAGGATCCCATGGACAGCCAAAAGGATAAACAAATGGGTCCTAGAGCAGATCAAGCCAGAAGCCAGGATGACAAGACTTAGACTGCCGTACTTTGGACACATCATGAGAAGGCATGAATTGTTGGAAAACACAATAATGTTAGAAAAGGTGGAGGGAAGTAGAGAGGAAGGCTACATGCTAGATGGATGGACTTTATTGAAGAAACCATGAATATGAATTTGCAGGAGCTGGGCAGAGCAGAAGAGGACAGGGGGGGCTGGAGATGTTTCATCCATAGGGTCACCATGGGTCAAGATCGACATGAAGGCAGTTAACAACATCAAAAAGTGCCTTAACTATTTGGCCATCTTAATATAAAGAAAAGAGAACACAATGCAAATTCGTTGTTATAAATCATTCTGGAGCAAAACTTTCCTTTTCTGCGAACAGACTTTGTTTTTACAAGTTATGTTGTAGTTTATTGATAAAGAGGCCTTTAAACCTTATGTCTGACCAGATATTGGAAGTAATTAGCTAGAAGTCACAAGTGACTTATAATGATTTGCTTTCCCCTGTCATGATGTAGTTTACATTTCATTTGTAACATCAATGGGGAACTGTTTCTTTTGCACAGTAATTTGTCAAGCTGTTCATATAAGCCAGGGAGGTATGTCATTAAATGGAGAAAGCGATATAACAGTTCAAGTCGTAGCTTGTCTTTCTGTATTTATTTTGATGGTTGATTGATTGATTTATATCCTGCCTTTCTCCTGATAATAGAGACTCAAGGTGGCTCACAGCAAATTCAAAACCATACAAATTAAAAACAATACAAAACATTAAAAAGTATAAATACAGTGAGCCCCCCACATTCGCTGGGTAACTCCAGTGAATGTTGGGGGGCTCACTGTATTTATACTTTTTAGTGTTTTGTATTGTTTTTAATTTGTATTTTGTAATTTGTATTTTAATTTGTATTCCCCACTTTCACGGGGCTCAGGATCCCTGTGAAAGTGGGGGGGGGGGGGGAACGCAAATCTTGGCTTCCAAGAATTGTTTGAGAGAACACCTCTCTAAGAAGCTATAGGTCCTCCAGTTCAACTCTATGGGTGATATCTGGCCGAAGACCCTAGAATTGCATGGGAGAACCTACAAATGCCCAGAGGAGAGTTTTCTCTAGGAATCAATCTCTAAGTCCTCCATTATGACTCTGGTCAACTTCTGGAAGCATTGCTTTGGAGGACCTAGAGATTCCTAGAGGGACCCTATTAATCAAATCTGCAAAATTCAAAGCCACAAATGTGGAGGGCATAAGAAACACTTCATTGGCTTTAGCATTTAAAGGGGTCAGTTTATGCAGGAGGCAGCTGTACTACTGTGTGGAAAGATATTGACCTCTGGTGGCCAGTAATGGTAGTGACTAAAAAGTATAAAATAATCTGCAAGGCAAAGGCAGACTTAATGTCGAACATACAGAAAACAAAAATAATGACCACCGAGGACCTTCACAAGTTCAACCTAGACAATGAAGAAATAGAAATAGTAACAGAATTCCCATAGCTGGGATCAAACTTTGATAGAAATCGGGACTGCAGTCAGGAAATCAGAAGACACCCAAGAACAGAGAGTGGCTATGTAGGAACTAGAAAAGATCCTAAAATGCAAAGATATGCAACTCAGCACAAAAGTTAGAATCATGCAAGCTATTGTATTCTCTAATACCATGTATGGATGTGAAAGTTAGGCAGTTAAGAAAGATGATAGGAAGAAAATCAATGCATTTGAGATACTTTGGTGCTGGAGAACAGTGCTGAGGATCCCATGGACAGCCAGAAGGACAAAAAAGTGGGTCCTAGAGCAGATGAAATGGGAAACCTTGTAAGCCAAGATGACCAAACTGAAACTTTAGTACTTCGGACATAACATGGGAAGAGGGGACTCTTTGGAAAAAAAACAATAATGCTGGGGAAGGTGGAGGGGAGTAGGAAGAGAGGAAGGTCACATGCCAGATGGATGGACTCTATTATTAAGGAAATCATGGGTATTAAAGGGTTGCAGGAAAAGCAGAGCAGTGGAGGGCAGAGGGTCTTGGAGATGTCTCATTTGTAGGGCCACCATGGGTCGAGATCGACTCGAGGTCAGTTAACAACAACTACAGAGGCAGAGAGCCAGCATGGTGTAGTGGTTTGAGTGTTGGAATTGGACTCGAGACCAGGTTTCAAATCCCTGCTCAGCCATGGAAAACCACTGGGTAACCTTAGGTAAATCACATGCTCTCAACCCCAGAGTCAAAGGCAAACCTCTCTCTGAACAAATCTTGCCAAGAAAACCCAATAATAGGCTTGCCTTAGGATTGCCATAAGTTGGAAATGACTTGAAGGCACACAGCAACAAAATCTGTAAAGCAACAAAACATATTCAGGGGTAGCTGTGTTGGTCATGTAGCAAAATACAGTCAACCCTCCATATCCACAGATTTTTTTTATCCATGGATTCAAGCATCCATGGTTTTAAAATATTTTTTAAAATATATAAATTCAAAAAAGCAAAGCTTGATTTTGCCATTTAAGATGATGCAACACCATCTTACTATGTCATTATATTTAGTGGGACTTGAGCATCCATGGATTTTATCCATAATAAGTCCTGGAGCCAAACCCTAGCAGATACAAAGGGCCTGCTGTATAACAAGGTCCACAAAAGATCAATACCTTTATTGGCCAATTGAAATGCAAGAAATACATCATGCAATGGTTCTCAGATGTTGACCTCCAGATACTTTGAACATCATTTCCCATAATACCTGAACATTGGACATGTTGACTGGGGCATCTAGAAGTTGAAGTGCAAAACGCCTGGTGGGCCAATAATTGAGAACACACACATATAGAATATATGGTAAAATATAAAGAGCACTTAACACAGGGAGAGGAATTGTGTCTCTCCAGATGTTGCTGAGCAGCAACCTCCAGTAGTCAATGGTAAAGAATGCTGGGAACTGCATTTCAACATCTTGAGAGCCATAATTCCCAACCCTGACACAAAGCAAGCTTTAAATGCACAAGGGTCTGTAGCATACTGGCAAATATGATGCCATTTTGTTCCTTCTAGTGGTTGGATGGTTGGCTGGGAAACAAAACGTAGCCAGTGCCTAAGGTGAGGAGGACCTTGTGCTGCCTCTGTCTTCCACACTATGCTGTGAGATATGTATTTCCCTCTTTGCTCATTTCTCCCTTCGCTGCTACCATTTCCAGCTTTCTTGGAAAGAGAATATCCTGAGGTGGAAACATGATGGTTGTCTCCTGCCTCAGCCATATTGTATGTGCAGCACTCTGATCATGGGGAGGGGAGGAGATGAAGGCAGCAATGAGAAATTAGAAGACAAACTTAACAATTGGTTTGTTCACAAGCACTCCACAAGATGGTGCCTCCAGGAACCCGTGTGAATGCAGACACTTATGATGCCTCCCCTCCAAATTTCCTGTCCCTCGTGATCTTTTTCTAGATGGCATACTGCAAAGATTAGAGAAAGCACTTCAGATCATGATTGGTAACAGTAGCTGAAATTGATTGCTTTCATTCTGCCAGGCACTTTCAGCACAGGGATGGAGCAAATCACTCTCAGTCAGCACTTGAGACAGAGCAGTACACAGATGCTGTCCAGGCATTGGCTCTCATGGTCCCCAGGAGCATCACATATTGGAGATTATAATGTGGAATTCTTGACCCACAATGCTCCCATAGCATGCTGGTGCTGGTGCTTGGGAACCAGGACTTATGCACCCCTGGATTTGAATGCCCATCCTTCTGCCCTGGAAAATAGCCATACCATCCCTTCAAGGTGGATGTCACACACCCAGGAGATGAGACCACAAAGCTAATGGAAAACACTGAAACAGAGCATCCTTAACCATCCTACATTCTAAACAGCTCACCTATTGCAGCCTTCCCTCACTTGGTGGCCTCCAAACATGCTGGTCTAGACATCTGGAACATATGCCAGCTGGTGGATTCCGCAACTTGTATAGTTCATCATATTTGAAGCCATCAGTTTGGGGAAGACTAACCTAGTGCTTGCAGAATTTGTGGGTCACTTTCAAAACAGGTTCCTCCACATCTTCATGGACAAGAGGTCAGTCAAAACATGCCTTAAATCAGGGGTAGGCAACCTTTTTGAGCTGGGGGCCGGGTTGCTGTCCCTCAGACAATTGGGGAGCCGAAGCACCATAAATAAATAAATAAATACTTTAAAAATTAAAAAAATATGCATGCACACTCAGCCGCAGAAAAGCCATGGCAAAACCCCTGTGGAGATTTTGCCAAGAAACCCCCAAGAACAAATAATAACAACAATAATCAATATCATCATGGTGGGCAGTGGTGGGGGTAGCGGGTGGCAGGCGGCGGGCGGTGGCGGCAACGGCAGCAGCCGCAGGACCGGCCTGAGGCCGGTCCAAAGGCCTCGGAGGGCCGCATCCTGCCCCCGGGCCTTAGGTTGCCTACCCCTGCCTTAAATAGACAGGTAAAAGTAGGTTCAGACATACCTCAGTTAACCAAACCACTGACAAGCTTCTTTTTACAAAGTCTTTTTACACCCACCAAGCCCCCATTTCCTCCTTGTTCTCTGTGTAGTGGAATGTGTTCTACTTCTTTTTAGCAGCATTGGCATTGGGAGGATGGCATAGGAAGGCTAGAGAAACACTTTTTTTAGTGCCGGGTTGCGGCAGTAAACAATACAATCAAGCTTTAGTTGATAAAGAATGGGATTCTGCTCTAGCCAATCCTACTGTAGGTGTGTATGAACAACAAAACAGAGAGAAAAGGAGAAACCAGATAAGCCCACTTTACCAGCTACCCCAGCAGGATAAATATATATAGAGATGTATAAGTCTAACCACTAAAATGGAAATAAAATAATAATAAAAAATAATATATATTTTTTATATCCCGCCTTTTGTCTAAGCAATCAAGGCAGCTTACAAATAAAAGATACAGATTAAAAACATACATTACAACAATAACAGTAATACAATACCCCCGCTTAAAAGACTAAATACAATATGAAAATAAACATAAAGAAAAGATGAAAGGGAAAAAAGAGTAATCCCTGGATACATTTGGAAGATGTTTTCAAGTGGTCTCTAGAAGGTTTTGCTTATCTGACCAGTGTTGTTTACCTGACCTGGTTGTTTCATTTCACTTCTGCATATTGTCAGTTCTGAATAAAAAGTTTGCTGAAACATTTTGACGTGCTCTTCTTTTTTGTGGTGGTGCAACCATGTTCTTCCCATATTATTTGTTCAGTGTTATTTCTGACTCTGATGCCAGTTTTTTCCTTAAGGAAGTAATGCTCAAGAACACATCTGCTTCACTCACTGAGGAATACTTGTATTCCTTTCTCCAGATGTTAGTCAGGCCTATCCATTGGCAAGGACATAGCTGAAATTGGCTTGAGACTCTGAGGGAGTGGCACACCAAGAATGCCCTCTTGCCCCATAGTTAAATGAAAAATCATAGAGTTGGGCCAGACTTAGATATGCTTGACTGATATGACCCACCAAAATAATCAGTCTTAATGTAGTAATGCCTCAAGCCCTATTGATTTAAATTGCTTTACTCTATATGAGGGGGTGCTGAAAAGTTCTCAGCTTGACCAAGAAGGGAATGAAACTTACATGCCTTTCCACATATTCATCCCAAAGTTTGATGCACACTGTTTCTCAAGTTTTTTTTAGCACTTCCCCCCAAAAGTATGATGTGTGGTCACTGAAATACTGCTCTGTTGCTGCTGTCACCTCTGAATTATTTGAAAATTTACCTCCTTTCAAACTTTTTTTACATTTTGGAAATAGGAAATAGGTGGAGCAAGATCTGCTGAGTAAGGTGGAGGTGCTCTCAATCCCTGAATTCTTCAAAACATCCATCATCATGCTGACCATGTGAGCAGGTGCATTGTCTGCACAAAGAGAACACCTTTATGCAGCTTCCCTTGCTGTTTTCTCTCCTTTAATCGGTACAGCAAATTAGAGTAATATTCAGCACTAACTCTTTGGCCTTTCTGCAGATAGTCATCAAAATACCTTCCTTTGCCCAAAACATGATGGCAATGACCTTTTCTGCTGACCTTTGGGAATTGATATTCTTAAGTCATAGAGAACCCAAGTGCCATAACTGCAAGGACTGTTGTTTTATCTCTGGATCATAGTGATGTAACCATGTTTCATCAACAGTGATGAGTCATTCCAAAAAATTATCACAAGATTGCTCAAAATACTGCAAAATCAACATGGAGGTATCCATTTAATTTCATTTTTGGTCAGTATTCAAACATTTTGACTAACAGCTTCTGCATTATAAATCCAATGCAACTCTAGTGTCTCAGTATCTCAGTAACTATTTTAGTTAAGATTCACTGCTCTACCAAAATCAGGTCAAGAACATGTACAACAATTTCAGGAGTTGACACTGTTGGAAGCCTCCCAGACCTTACTACGTCTTCAGTCTCAAAATCTCAGTGCTAAAAGTTGGCACACAATTGCTTCTCAGTTTAGTATGATGGGCACTTGTCACTATATGTCTGCATCATATACTCATGGATTTCCTTTCAAGTTTTCTTCTGTGGGAACAAGAACTTCACAATGGCTTGGAGTTCAGCATTTGAAAAATTCCACACTGTTCAGTGACATGGTTCTATCAACGATATGAAAAAAAATGGAAATCATAGCTACAATCATGCAAATTGGAAATTTACAATACACAAGAACACTCTTTCAAGCGACAGTGACAACATTATGCTCAGATTTTGGGAATTGGGTCAGGCTGAGAACTTCTCAGTACACCCTTGAAAGTATGACTAAGTTTGGATCCAACTGCAGCGAGCAACAATATTCAGTAATAATAATACTTTATTTTTATATCCCACCTTTTGCTATGGCAATCAATCAGTAGGCTTTTAATGATTTTGGCCAACGACCATTGAAAATTCCCAAGAAATCAAAGGTGTTTAAACTTTGCTCTATGGAATATTATTCATACTGTGTCAGGGTGTGTGTGTCTCTCTTTCCAATTGACCTGGCCCTGGCCCTGGCCTTGGCCCTCCCACAACAAAGAAATGGAAAGCACACACATTGTGCAGTGCCTAAAGTAAAACTCTAATTATAAGTAGAAGAAAATGCATTTGACAAAGAAACACATCTAGGTAATTTGTTCTCTATGGGAGAAAAGATTGAAATTGCCATTTTCTTGTGCAACCTTTTCAGCTTTGTATTCCCTAGTCCAGATACATGGTTTTGTTCTCATTCAGACCTGTAGTTTATTGGCTATTAATTCTGATCTATGAAGCAAAAGGGCAAATCAGCCTGTCTTTGTTCCCTAAGATGGCCTTCATTTCTGAGAACAAATAATTTTTATGCATGGGGTATTGTATGGCAGACTATAGTTCATATTTCCTTTGTTCAGGCTGTTGAAACAAAGTGCTAATCTAAATAGCATTTGCCCTGATAGAAAAGGGCAAATCATAAATTAGTGCCTAAACTCTCAAGTTTACAAATGACGTTTTCACACTGGGCTTAAGGCAGAAGCAATCCTACCTCACTCCGGCCCCATGCCAACTCCTTTGCCAGTGTGTTCAAACGACGTCGCAGTGCCATCCCCGGCATCCAGTGCCATCCCCGGCATCATTCCGGGTCCTTTCTCCGCGTGTTCAAACAACGTCGCAGCAAGCCCCGCCCCACCCCGCCCCATCCTGTCCCATCCCCGGCATCAGCCCCGTTCTTTGCAATTCCTCTTTTTAAAAGGAATTGCATCTTCCGCGGCCAGAATCATACCGGAATGATGCTGCTGTCACCAATCTGAAGCTGCAGGATCCATTCCGGTATGATTCTTTCATTGCTTCCATGCGGCTTTAGACCCCAAGTGTGAAAACGTCCAAAGTTTGGATTAGTACCTGGTAATACTGGAAAGATTAAAATTTCTGCCTAAAAAATCTTTTTCACTACCATGGCTGTTCCTGGCTGTTGCTTTTTCCAGAATTCATTTTTCTATTTGTTATTATTAATGAAGGGGGGGGGGGGATATGCTGCAATCAAGAATAATTCTTGTTATTAATCTTAATAGCAATAGCAAGTACATTTCTATACCGCTTATCAGTGAACTAGCACTCCCTAAGCAGTTTACAATGCATAAGCCAATTGCCTCCAACAAGCTGGATACTCATTTTACTGACCTATGAAAGGATGGAGGGTTGAGTGGATCTTGGACCTCCTCTATGGTCAAACTTACAACGTTGTGGCTTCAGTACCAGCATTTAACCACTGCACCACCAGTGGTGTTACTTAAGGGACTGGATAGTGTGAGTGGCTTAGGAAAGGGACAATGGGATGCATTAAAAAGAGACCTACCTACCATGCTGCAGACTCTGCTTGCTTTTGATTTGTGGCTCATCACACTCAGATCTGGCTACCCTCCCCATGAAATACTGTGTTTTCATCCTTATTGACCTTTCCTAGAGGCCATCTATAGGTAACCTGGACAGTCTCCCTACCCATAACATAGTGCAATGAATACTGCCATGGCATTATTTCTGATGCTAAGGAGAGTTTACCAAATATCAGATGAGAAGGAAGAGGAAGGGAAAGGAGGAGAGGGAGAAGAAGAAAAAGGCAACATAGTAAACAACCACCTCAATTCAACTATGAGGTGATGTTCCTGAGCACGACTGAGAACAAGGTGAGTGCCAGCAATTTAAATAAATCAATGCATGTTTGCGAGGAGTGTTGAAACATCCTGCACCCCAAGGAAAGACATTTGTCACTGTTTTTGTTGTTAACTGCCCTTGAGTCAATGTTGACCCATGGAAACCCTGTGGATGAGACTCCCTGTTCTCCAATGCTCTGCTTAGTTTGTGCAAACTCATACCCATGACCTCTGTAATAGTCCATCCATCTAGCATGCAGCATTCCTCTCTTTCTACTTCCCTCCACCTTTCCCAGTATCATGGGGTTTTTTTTTCTAATGAGTCCTCTCTTCTCATGATATGTCCAAAATATGACAGCCTAAGTTTTGTCATTTTGGCTTCCAGAGAGATTTCTGGCTTGATCTGCTTTAGGACTCATTTGTTTGTCCTTTTCGCTGTCCATGGGATCCTCAACACTCTTCTCCAGCATCACATCTCAAATGCATTGATTTTCTTCTTATCTTCTTTCTTGACTGTCCAGCTCTCACATCCATACATGGTAATGGGGAATACAATGGCTTGTATGAATTTACTTTTGTGCTCAATTGTATATCTTTGCATTTTAGGATCTTTTCTAGTTCTTTCATAGCTGCCCTCCCCATTCTTAGTCTTCTTCTTTATTTCCTGACTGCAGTCCCAATTTCTATCAATGTTTGATCCCAGGTATGGGAATTATTTTACTATTTCTATTTCCTCATTGTTTTGTTTGAATTTGTATAGATTCTTCTTGGTCATTATTTTTGTTTTCTTTATGTTCAGCATTAAGCCTGCCTTTGCACTTTCTTGTTTGATCTTCCTTAGTAGGTATTCCAGGTCTGTGAGGTTTTCTGCTAGTACTATGGTGTCATCAATGTATCTTAGATTGTTGATATTTCTTCCTCCTATTTTCATTATTCCTTCTTCTGTGCCCAAGCCTGCTTTTCTTATAATGTGTTCTCCATACAAGTTGAACAGATAGGGTAAAAAGATGCAGCCTTGTCTGACTCCTTTGCCAACTGGAAACCATTCAGTTTCTCCATGTTCTGTTCTCCTGTCCTTGTCTTGTCACTGTTTACCTAAAACAAAACACTGAGTGGTTGTGTCTCAGTCCTTGTAGTGAGGGCCTATGAATCAGAACTATTACCAACACCCAAGATACTATTTGCTTCCTCAGCTCTGCCTCCTCCAGCATCAATACCTAGCACCCTAGACTAGCCCTTGGCCCCACCAATATTGATATCTGCTCTAGTCCCAAAGCACCAGGCAGGTGAATGTGTGAGCCTCTATTATGATTTCTCACAAATGCCCCAGAGTGCCACTTCCCAGGTGTTCCAGGGCAGTGTGGGAAATTGAAATAACAGTTTATACATGAGAACAGCTGCAAGGATAGTATATCCAAGGAAATGGAAAAGTATAGAAGTACTATTGAAAGTCCCATCAAAAGGTTACTTAAACTATATGAAATGGATGAGATAGACAAGTTAATACTTTTATTAGATAATATAACATAAAATCAATTAAAAAGAAATGGCCAATGGAATGAAGGGCACATCTTCTGTCTCTAGGCTAGGCCTAGTGGAGCTATCAGCCCCCTCTGTTGGAGGATTATTGTCTTCAATGATAAACTACAATTACCATATGTAAAGGAACCTTTGAGACTAGGGGATATTCAGATAGTGAAAATAATCCAGGATGAACCTGGGTTGAATCTTTGCTGTTCATGTGCATCCCGAATGCACCTGATTAAGTTGGAATGCATATAAACAATGGAGATTTCAACCCAGATTCTTCCCAGATTATTTTCACCATCTGAATAGCCTCTCAGAAAAGCTGTATCCACCTGGCCTGCTGAAATGGGTGGCAGCATTCGTTGAACTATGCATTCAATTGCATATGGTTGCACAATGCTTGTTTAGTTATTTATTTGGTTTAAATCCCACCTTTCTCCCTAAATGGGACTCAAGGAAGCTTAAAATATAAGTTAAAGCAAAACTGTTAAACAATACAACCTACAAAAGTTAAAAAAATAATAATCCCACCTATTAAAATGTTGTCACTCAACACAAGGTTCATATAGCTCAATCAATGCATAAATCCATTGTAGAGGTTTATGTTATTCAATCCCAATGCAGGATCTCAGTCTTGGAGGAAAGAAAAAAATAGATCTGGGGAATTTTTCTGCCAATGGGGCTCCTTGCTGGAATGCCCCCAACTTACCCTGTCAACTTTTGATGTCAGCCCTGTGGGCTCTACTTTAGGCAGCAAGTATTGTATCAGCACTGCTTTCCTCCTGCAAAAACCCTAAATTTAATGTTCATGCACTCAAAGAAAAGAATGTTAACTGACTCTTAAATAATACTGGGCAATTTTGCAGAATCTCAAACTTGCTGTTCAAAAAGCATGCTCTTAGGCATCACACTGTGAATGTGGGAGTCTCTCTCTTGTTATAACTGCTGTTGGCTGGAGCAGAAACTGCATCCACAAGAAAACTGTATGCTCTGCCAACCTCTAGAAGTCCTTTGCAGTTTGTTCTCATTTGTTCTCTCTTCATCTGCCACACAAACAGTTATTGGGTGTGATAAGTTTTAGTTCAGGTGTGTCTTTGTGTGTTTTGGCCTGTTGCACCATTGCACACCAAATCTGAAAAGAGAAACCTGATCAGATTGCAGATTGCTCTCACTGTTGTACGCCTTTATAGTGGGTGTAGGGAACCTCAGCCCCAACAATCAAATTTAGTCGTCCAAGGGTCCCAATCCGATCCTGTGGGATCCCCCAGAAGACCATGCACCCTTCCCCAATGTGGGGGTTAAGTGTGCCATTTGTTGCAGAATAGCACCATCTACTGTCAGAAGAGAGAAATATTAGGCATGTGTAATAGGTGGTATGATCCTGTGTCGTGATTCAAAAAGAAACAAAGTTTAGCATGTATAAAAGGCAATGCCCAGGAGGGTTCGGGGGCGAGGTATGGCTGAACAAATTCCCCTGCGTCACTTGCATGCAAATAAAGCCATCTGGACTGAGGACCTGTTTCGAGTCTCCTTCTGTTGAACCAGCGAACCGTAACACCATCACACTAATATTTGATGGCTTCCTAGATTCAGTTGCTAAGGAGTACTCCCACCAATTTCAGCTGGGATAGATGGATACATGTGAGACAAGAGTACACTTTCACATATATAAAAATACTGCATGTTCCCCACCATTCCTACTTCATGTTGAACAGCTCTTCCAAAGGTTTAGTTACTGGCAAAGCCAGCATGGCAGTGTGGTTTGAGTGTTGAACTATGATTGGAGACCAGGGTTCGAATCCCTGCTCAACCAGTGGGATCCCCTTGGGCAAGTCACATTCTCTCAACCTCAGAGGAAGGCAAAGGCAAACCTCTTCCAAATCAATCTTGCCATGAAAACTCCATGATGCACTTGCCTTATGGCTGCTATAAATCAGAAATGATTTGAAGGCACATTACAACAACAAATAAGAGCTTTAATGTACAACATACTGATATTTGCGGGTCCACCCTTTTGCCTTTGCTGCCCAAAATGAAATGTGGCCTCCAAGAGCATTTTTGAAATGAAAGTGGCTCCCTGCCTTATATACTGCCCAATATTCCCAAAAGCTAGAGCCATGGCATAATGTAAGATACCCCTCCCATTCTTTCTATGTGTAGCTGTGCAATTAGAATCAAAGAATCATAGAATAATAGAGTTGGAAGAGACCACAAGGGCCATCCAGTCAACCCCTTGCCATGCAGGAACTCAAAATCAAACCATCCCCCACAGATGTCCATCCAGCCTTTGTTTGAAGACCTCCAAAGAAGGAAACTCCATCACACTCCGAGGGAGTGTGTTCCACTGTCGAACAGCTCTCACTGTCAGGAAGTTCCTCCTAATGTTGAGGTGGAATCTCTTTTCCTGTAGCTTGCATGCATTGTTCTGAGTCCTATTCTCTGGAGCAGCAGAAAACAAGCTAGTGCCCTCCTCAATATGACATCCCTTCAAATATTTAAAGAGGGCCATCATATCCCCTCTTCTCTTCTCCAGGCTAAACATACCCAATTCCTTAAGTCGTTCCTCACAAGGCATGGTTTCCAGACCCTTCACCATTTAGTCACCCTCCTCTGGACACGCTCCAGTTTTTCAACATCCTTTTTGAATTGTGGTGCCCAGAACTGGACACAGTATTCCAAGTGGGGCCTGACCAAAGCAGAATACAGTGACACTATTACTTCACTTGATCTAGATACTATACTTCTATTAATGCAGCCTAAAACTGCGTTGGCCTTTTTAGCTGCGGCATCACACTGTTGACTCATTTCAACTTGTGGTCTACTAGGACTCCTAGATCCCTTTTACAAGTAGTCTCGTTAAGCCAGGTGTGCCCCATCTTATGTCTATGCAGTTCATTTTTATTTTTTTTTTGCCCTAAGTCCAGTATTTTACATTTCTCTGTGTTGAAATTCATTTTTTTAGCTTTGGCCCAGCTTTCTAATCTATTAAGGTCGTTGTGAATTTTCACCCTGTCTTCTGCGGTATTAGCTATTCCTCCTAATTTGGTGTCATCTGCAAATTTGAGAAGCATGCCCCCTATTCCTTCATCCAAGTCATTCATAAAGATGTTGAAGAGCACTGGGCACAGAACAGAACCCTTTGGCACCTCAGTGGTCACTTCTCTCCAGGATGAAGAGGAGCCATTGCTGAGCACCCTTTGAGTTTGGTCAGTCAACCAGTTACTATCCACCTAACAGTTGTTTTGTCTAGCCCACATTTTACTATCTTGTTTGCAAGAATATCGTGGGGGGACCTTGTCAAAAGCCTTACTGAAATCAAGATATGCTATGTCTACCGCATTCCCTTCATCTAGCAAGCTGGTGATTTTATCAAAAAAAGAGATCAGATTAGTCTGGCATGACTTGTTTTTGAGAAACCCATGCTGACTTTTATTGATTATGGCATTCCCTTCTGAATGTTCACAGACTCTCTGTTTAATGAACTCTTCTAGAATCTTTCCCAGTATTGATGTCAGACTAACTGGGCGATAGTTGTTGGGATCCTCTTTTTCCCCCTTTTTGAAGATGGGGACAATGTTTGCCCTCCTCCAGGAGTTCTCAAAGATTATTGCCAGTGGCTCTGAGATTACCGTACATTTGCCAGTTCTTTTAATTGCAGTATTATATATAACACCTGTAACATTTTTCTATCCACTTGCTGGAAACAGCTCCAGTATCAGCTCCTGTTCTTTTAAAGCTTTGTATAGCCGTTTGCTTTTATATAGGAGTGGAGGAAGTGGAGGCAATGGTGATGGCCAAATGTGCTGCTGAAATAAAACACTTTCATCATAGTAAGCACCATCCTATAGGAATCTGTCACAACACAAGGCAGAATTAAAACTGAACAGCCACCCACAGAATTCCTTCCAATTTTATACTGATTCATGGCTGGAAGAATGGAACAGGTTTTGGGGTTGTTGTTTTTTGAAAGCTGAGATTTGATACTGTGCAAGATTTATTTGTTCATGTTAAATGTTCAGTGTTACAACAAGATGACACAGGATTTGTGTGTGGTCTTCCAAAGGATTTTCAAAACAACATTTTAAATTTTTTTGATATAAAATTTCAAGGATGATTTATTAGAATTTAGAAAAATATGGTATGGCTACCGTCTGATGATTTAACACTGATTAAAAAAAAAGGATTTTAGTATGTTGAAATCACTTTTTTTAAAAAGTACATTTTAAAAGAAGCAGTGGGGTGGAGTGGGGAATTTCTGCTCAAATTATAAGGGGGGAAGATTGTGGGGCTTCTAATGAAACCCATAAACCTTACCCCAGCTCCCTACAGTTTTAGCCCTATTGTGTCATTATCACTCCCCCGAAGTAAACTTCTATAAACAATAGCTAAGCCCTCTTCTAATTCAAGCTGTAATGGAGGGGCGGGCAACATGAGGACCTCCCAAGATGCCTCCGGATTGCAAATTCTAGCATGCCTCACCATTGGCTATGTTGGTTGGACTGATGGAAGTTACATCCAAGAACAGGTTACACTTTCCTCACCCTTGCATGCTACATATGCAATGGGAATGCTATTCAGTTCAACTCTGCACTTGCTAGTACAATGGATGAGCCCATGGGGCTGGTAATAGCAATAGCAAGTACATTTCTATACTGCTTATCAGCACTTAAGCACTCCCTAAGTGGTTTACAATGTTTAAACTAATTGCCCCCAACAAGCTGCGTACTCATTTTAGTGACCTTGGAAGGATGCAAGCCTGAGTTGAGCCTGAGCCCCTGGCTGGTACTGAACTCACCACCTTATGGTTTGTGAGTGAATGGCTGCAGTACAGGCATTTAACCACTGTGCCACCAGGGATCTATGCCAGTTTGTTGTTGTTGTGTGCCTTGAATATGTTTTGTTGCATTACAGATTTTGTTGTTGTGTGCTCAAGTCGTTCCTGACTTATGAAGATCCTAAGGCAAACCTATCATCAGGTTTCCTTGGCAAGATTTGTTCAAAGGAGGCTTGCCATTACCTTCCCCTGAGGCATGTGACTTACACAAGGTCATCTAGTGGGTTTCAGGCTGAGTGGGGAATCAAACCCTGGTCTCCAGAGTTGCAGTCCAACCATGCTGGCTCTCTGATACAATTTTCTCAGGAATGAAATCATGTTGTTTGTGTGCTGGGTAAATGTGATTTTCCTGCAACAGAACATAGTAGTGGCTAATGGTTTTCATAGAATCATGGATTTGGACAAGACCACAAGGGCTATCCAGTCCAACCCCCTGCTATGCAGTGGGAAGGTGTATACCCTCTGGTTTTAGTCCAAGATGTTGAATTTCTTTGGAGTGGGATAGTATTCAGCCCCTTGGGCAGAACCTTGGATTTTCTTTGGATTATGAAACCACAACAATCTATGTTATGGGCTTATTACCTGACAATGCCATGATGAATATATGAAGTGATTCTGGGCACCATTGTTGCAATTTAGCACATTTAATCTCAAAATATCCACTTTTATCAGAGCTTCAGATTCACTTCATTTTGTTTAATTTATATTCCAGCTCCCAGCACTAACAAACCAATGATGAGGGATCATGGGAGTTGCAGTTTAGTAACATCTAGAAGGCCACGTATCATCCACTCCTCCTATAAAAGAATGAGTCTGTAGATGGTTGCTAACAAAAGAATGATAATGTAATTATGTAGTGGACTGATGCCATATTAAAAACACTTATAATAAAGCTGGTGAAATTCAAGAAGTCAACTAGGCTAGTGCTTCACAACCTGCTGTTCCCTCCATAGTGTTGGAGTTCAGCTCACTGGATCTGTCATAATTGGCTATACTGGCTAGGGCTTTGGAGGTCTGACATTCAAGAGCATCCCAAGGGCTCAAACCTGGAAAATAATGATTCAGGTGGTTTGTACTGGGTGCTTGCACCCCTTGTCATGAACTTTGAAACTGGTTTCTACAGAGGATCTAGCATCAGATGGTTTATGTATGTTATATAGAGAGATCTTCTTGTAGCATCTTTGAGACTAACTGAAAGAAAGAAGTTGGCAGCATGAGCTTTCATAGACTAAAGCTTCCTCAGATGCATATGAATGTTTTATTCTGCCTTTTTTTCAGCCCTGGCACTCAGGTGGCTTGCATCTAAACATTGCTGCATCTCAAAATACACATCATACCAAAACTGAAACAGAATAGATCCATCAACAGAATTAAAAGCAATCAAGATCATTCCCATCAAAGGAAAAACAACAACAACAAATACTCTATAGATAATACAGTACGTTATTAAAGGTCATTTCCCTATGAGCAATCAGTCTCCAAAGGCCTGCTAAAACAAAGCACCTGCCAGGGAAGGATAGCAAAGAGGGTGCCAGTCCAGCCTTTCTAGGGAGGGAGTTCCAGGACCTGGAAACAGCCACAAAGGTAGATATCTCCCATGTTCCCACCAGATGTATCTATAAGAGTAATGGAACAGAGAGAAGTGCCTCCCCAGAAGATTTTCAAAACATGTGCAGCTATATATGTGAAGATATGTTCTGTCAGACAGCCTGGACATAAGCTAACTTGCAAGTCATAAGATGGCAAGAAGCAGGCTGCTGCCCTCCTTTCTCCTTCTCCTCCTTCTTCCTCTCCACCTTACATCTGTTGGAGTTACCTTTGCCAAGTGCAATTACCACATCTTTTCAACTGAGCACATTATTTCTGTGATATATATATGGTTCAAAAAGAGTGCCTGCATTCTCTCTCTCTCTCTCTCTCCCACCCCCTCCCCTTTCTCATTTTTTTGCAGCAGGAAAGGAATGTTTTAGGAAGAATAATGTCATGTTGTGATGCTCAAGCCTATTACCGCTTAACATGACAGATCTCAGAATTGCATCTAAAGCTGAATTTTGCAGTCAGAGGTTTCTGCTGACACATAAGCTTTGAATCTAACTCACTGAATGTCAGCTAGTGTGACTCACATACAAAGAGTGGGATAAAGCTGAGAGCCGCAAACGAAGAGTAAGAAAACAAGAGAGTCTGAGGCATGTTTGGTTTAATACAGTGCACCTCTGGTATCAAATGGGATTTGGTTCCAGGACCCCCTGTGGATACCAAAATCTATGGATACTCAAATCCCATTAAATAACATGGCATAGTAAAATGGTGTCCTTTATATAAAATGGCAAAATGAAGGTTTGCTTTTTGGAATTCATGTTTTCGTTAATATTTTTGAGCCATGGAGGATTGAATCTGTGGATAAAGAAACCATGGATATAGAGGGCCTACTGTACTTTAATAGAGTCTGTGTAGCATAGTGGTTTGAGTATTGGACTAGGACTTAAGAGACCAGGGTTTCAATCCCTGCTCAGCCATGGAGACCCATTGGGTGATCTTGGGCAAGTCACATTCTCAACAACAATATGGTTGTTGTTGTTATTTGCCTTCAAGTTGTTTCCAATTTATGGTGACCCTAAGGAAAACCTATCAAGGTGTTTTCTTGGCAAGTTTCTTCAGAGAAGGTTTGTCATTGCCATACCCTGAGGCTGAAAGTGTGACGCCCAAGATCACCCAGTGGGTTTCCATGGCAGAGCAGGGATTTGAGCTCTGGTCTGCAAAGTCATAGTCCAATGCTCAAACCACTACAGCATACTGGTTCTCACAGCCTTAAAGGAAAGCAATGGCAAATCCCTGAATAACTCTTTCTAATAAATTCCCATGAAGAAACTACTATTCAATTGGCAAACTTTAGACTTTGGTAAATACAGTATTTTCTGGCGTATAAGACTACTTTTTAACCCAGGAAAATCTTCTCCAAAGCCAAGGGTCGTCTTATACACCGGGAGGGAGGAAGAAGGGGTGGCACGGCACGATGTGGGAGGAGGAAGAAGAGAGGAAGTCAGGTTAGAGGAGGAGGAGGGGGGAGGAAGGGGTGGCATGAGGCAGGAGGAGGAAGCAGCAGCAGATAAGAGGTGAACCCCTATCCTGGGGTTTTCTTGGCAAGACTGGTTCAGAGGAGGTTTGCCATTGCCTTCCTCTGAGGCTGAGAGTGTGTGACTTGACCAAGTTCACCCAGTGGGTTTCATGGCAGAGTAGGGAATCAAACCCAGGTCTCCAGAATGGTAGTCCAACACTCAAACCACTACACTATTCTGGCTCCTAATCCCATGTACTACCTATGAAACAACTGCAGACTTTGTTGTTGTTCTTGTGTGTCTTCAAGTCCTTTCCAACTTATGGCAACCCTAAGGCAATCTTATCATGGGGTTTTCTTGGCATGTTTCTTCAAATGGGGGTTGCCATTACCATCCTCTAAGGATGAGAGTGTGTGACATGCCCGCAGTCACTTACTTGGCCATAAATTGTACAAACCCCAGAATGCATCACCTAGTATATTGGCAGTCCTTCCCCCCAACACTTTCTCATTTTCCCCTGTTGGAAGAGGGGTCGTCTTATACAGCGAATATATCCCAAACTCTATATTTTAACTGGAAAAGTTGGGGGTTGTCTTATACGCCCAGTCGTCTTATACGCCGGAAAATACGGGTACATTGACATGTATAGTCTCTTTCCTTTAGAAAAGAAATATAATTACATATACAATGTATAGAATTATGTGGGGTGCAATTTTAGTTTCCCAGGGTATTAACCCTTTTAAAGGTAAACCAAAATATACAGGTATGAAAGGGGGGTTGCAGACTGCCAGAAATAGTGCAAATTGAGTCCACTTTTAGGGTTAGGGTTAGGGAATCATGGGAACTGTAGTTTATTGTGACACCAGAGCTCTCTGACAGAGAAGGTTCAATGTCTCAGAAAAAAAAGACACTATTCCCATGATTCCCTAGCACTAAACCTAACCCTAAAAGTGGACTCAATTTGCACTATTTCTGGCAGTCTGCAATCCCCCAAAGTTAAACTTGTTAGAGTCCAACTTTCATTAGCAGAGCAACAGAAAATGTGGGTCAGACTATATTTTAATATGCTTTCCTAAAAAATAAACACTAACAAAAAATTCAAACAAAAACCCACCAAACAGTGATACCTTTATTGGCCAACCAAAATGCACAATATACTTGTTGCAAGCTTTCCATGGGTTTCTTCATCAGGCAAGATGTTACAGCCCAAAAGGAGAAAAAATTGGAGATGTTAGTCAGATGCCTGCATTTTGATGTTTCTGTCCTTAGTTAAGATGGTAAGCAGAGGGTATTTTTTGCAGGCGGCCCCTCCTCCTCCTGGCCTTGTGACTATTGGGAGATTTGCAAAGTCCAGGAAATTTAAAGTCCATTTGCATCTCAACAAGGTCCCCTCTCTTGCAACCCAATATGCCTCCATTCCTATGAAGTCACAGGCTACTCTAGTTGGAGCATAAACTTGGATTATCATTATACTGACAGATTTTCCCTGAAGTCTTATTGAAATGATTCAGTCAGACTTTGAATTATATCCTTTGTCTATTTTTGCTGTGTCTCTGCTCACTATTAATGCCACCCCATTTCTTCTTAGATTTTTAATTCCTGAATAAAACTGTAGTTATCTGACTCAAAATGCCCCATTCCTGCCCACTTTAGTGCACACACCCCAAGTATTGCAATGCCTATATATTCCATTTCTTGTTTTATTCTATCTCATTTCCTCTGGTTCATGCTCCTCACATTCCATGTTCCTATAATATGTGTTCTGCTGCTTTGGACTTTCCTTTCTGCTCTGACATGTCAACAGATGATAATCTTTTCAGCTTGAGTCCAGTTGCCTCATTAGTATAGTGCTACTCATAGTTGTCTTCTGCTCTTCCCCAGTAGCTTGTTGAGTGCATTCTGACCTAGCAGTTTCATCTTCCAGCACTCTCTATTTTTCCATTTTGGATTCTCTCATGATAGGGTTCTCATGATAAAAGATATTCAAAAGCATGTATCAGTGCCTCCTTCTGAGTAGTATCAGCAAATGTTAGCTATGGTGCTACTGCCATTGCCTCTGAGAAATACTCCACCAGTGTCATCCTCCACTACTGCTGCTGCCCAGTAGCTATTTGGATCATAGAGTTGCAGACTGCCAGAAACAGTGCAAATTGAGTCCACTTTTAGGGTTAGGGTTAGGGTTAGGGTTAGGGAATCATGGGAACTGTATTTTATTGTGGCACCAGAGCTCTCTGACAGAGAAGGCTCAATGTCTCAGAACAAAAACAATTCCCACAATTCCCTAGCACTAACCCTAACCCTAAAAGTGGACTCAATTTGCACTATTTCTGGCAGTCTGCAACCTCCCTTAGTCTGGCTCCTCAGCAAAACTTGTCTGGCAGGGGCAAACCTAGCAGCAGTACTGCTACCATCAGCATAACTTCTTGCCTCACTGAAGCATGCAATCCCACCACTATGGAAAGGTAGTTACATGGTGGGATCTGCTGGCTTATTAAGCAAAATTAGAAACCTTTTAATTGTTTGGAAATGGGGGATGAGGAAAAACTATCTGCCCAAGCAACAGTTTGTGCACTAGCCTCAGACCAGTGGAAGGAAAAGGGAGACGTCGTACCATGAAAATAATCATGTGTGCCAGTTTGTTATAACTTACATGTCTTTGAACCTGGACACCTAAAGGGATGCCTGCTCCCACATCCATTTGCCCATTTGCTGAGATCATCTGTGAAGCCTCCCTTTTCAGTTTTGCCACCATATGAGCTGAGTCAGGTGACAACTGGGAAGAAGGATTTCCCTTTTATACAATTCTATGGAAGTTCTCCCAAAAGAGAATACCTGTGCTAGCTTTGCTACCTCTCCAGGAATAGGTAAAGGACTTTTTGTTGTTCAAAGCTTTTAAAAGTATGAGTTTTGTTGTTCTTGTTGTGTACCTTCAAGTCAACTCTGATTTATGGTGACCCTATCATGGGGAGTTTCTTGGCAAAATTTATTCAGAGGGGTTTTCCCACACCTTTGTGCAAAACTAACAAAGTGCAACTTAACCAAGATCACCCAGTGACTTTCTGTGAGGATTTCTGAGTGGGGATTTGAACCCTATTCTCCCAGAGTCCTGGGCCTCATTCCCACTAGGATTTAACCCAAATTGCTGATTGGGTTATATGTCCATTGTTGAAACCGGTTCTGATCCTACTGTGCTTGGTTTAAATTGTGATGAAGCAAGGCAAACGCAAATGAACCGCTCTTTCCTAACACTAGTTTTTGGGCAGTTCTTTTGAAAAGACCCAAATCTGAACCACGTTCAAGTGGGAATAACAGGTTGGATTTGCATTGAGGGATTCAAGCCCCAGTGCTCTGGGGGCTGTGCTGAGGATGGTTTGGGGCAAGGAGGAGGAGGAGGAGAAGGAGATGGAGTGCCACTGCTGCCATGGGTGGAGAGGGTCCCCCAGGGGGTTCCAGCAAGCAGCAACAAGGTGAGGGGTGCACCGGAAGGCAGCTCATCTGGAGAAGGCAGAGGAGGAGCCACCAGGACCAAACCTTCCTGCCATGCCACCATCCCTCCTCCATTTGTTGTTGTGTGCCTTCAAGTCATTTCCAACTTAGCAAGGTCTGTTCAGAAGGAGTTGCCTTTTCTTTCCTCTCCTCCTCTTCCTCTCTCCATGGCAGTCATTCTTCCTCTCCCCACCTTAAGTGTGAATGACAAAAGGGAGTAAAGGGGGAGTAAACGGCCCCAGAGAGATTCAATCACAAAATAACCCATTTTCCACACCGGATTATTTTGTAGAGGGAATGAGCCCCTAGTCTGACATTCAAACCACTACAGTACTCAGGCTCTGAGTTTTCAAACTATTACTAAAGCTATTAATAGATACTTTCTTCATTGTGATTTGACTTTATTTAAATTCGGAGTATTATGTGGAGTTTTGTCATATTTTACTATAAGCAAGGGGCCCTGCTAGGGCAAAAAATGTATGGCTTTCCTATTTGCAGTTCACTGCCTCATCACTCAATGCCCACTTTCCTATAAACCATGCCTCAAAATCAGAAGGGGAAAATCCCATTGTAAAGGGCCAGCATACTGACTTTAGTGGTTTGATTGGATAGATACACAGAAAAGATGCTGCAAAAGTGTATCATATTCTCTTCACCTCCATTGCCACCATCCATTCTGTTAAACTGGTATGTCATATTTTCTATACAATACTTATAAGGCACTGCTAATTTTTAGCCATTTGGTTCTTGGCAAAAATTGAAATGTTGAAATCACCTTTAAAGATTTGTTTTGATGGGTTCTTTACAATTACTGGGTGGATCCATATATTCACCTTCAATTAGAACCATTTGAAATCAATGGAGCTTAAGTGAAACTCATTGATTTAAATTCATCTACTTTAAGTATGATTAAATATTGATTCAACTCAAAGAGCAAGGTACCTGGATATATTTGCAAAGCAAGATTTCATTAATTAAGACTGCAGTCCTATGCACACAAACATAAGAACAAATTAACATAGCAATTTAGCAATTTTATCTGTGTCTACTCAGAAGTAACACTAAGTTCAATGGGACATTCGTCTGCCTAAAAAAGCCCAAGGTTGCAGAATAAGCTGAAATCTGAAACATCATAATAAATGAATCAGTCCTGTAAAACACAGAAGGGCTTTGTTTCTGAGTAAACATGCATAGTATTGTATTGTTAAGCATACTAATACTGTCTGTGTAGTGTGCAGCCTCAAATCAAGGCTGTATTCCAAGGTCTAAAATCCACATGCCATTTACCGAGTACATACAGTTCAAGCTAATACTGAAAGGTACTCCCTAGAAGATTTCCCATGATGATGGCCATTTCCAATTGCCTTTGTTCCATTGAGAAAGGGAAGCTCCACAGTTCAGTTGATGCCATAGAAATGAATCCTTTTACTGCATTTTAAATCCCCAGGCATGCTTTTTGTAGCTGCCCTGATTTCCTCGATGGACCATTTTCCACCAGCTGAACAAGTGATATGCAACAGCATATGAAACAGATGCATGCAGCCAGTAGGAGAAAAGGCAGAGAACCCTCTGCTATGAAATCTGATCAATTCTTGGCTAGTCGTCACAGGGGACGTTTTCACACACGGGTCTCTAGCAACTAGCATCATTCCGGTATGCTTCTGGTCGCGCAAATGTAATTCCCAATGAAACCAGCATGCAAAAGAACGGGGATGATGCTGCAATGGGAGGGGGATGGGAGGGGGTTCTCTGTGATGTCGTGTGAACACAGGGGCAAAGGATCCGCAATGGGACGGGGATGCGACGGGGTTCTTTCTGCCTTAGACCCCGTGTGATAACGTCCAGGGTCTCATTGTCTTTCACCAGAAGCAATATAGGAATCATTGGAAAACCACCAAAGAACTTCAATGGGAACTTGCTATGAGGTATATATGCTCATGGAAACATAACCAGAGTCCTTGGATATATGCCCAGTATCTACAATGTCTGGGAACACATAGATTTTATTGCAAAGAAATTCCAACAGTGACATTTAAAAAAAATGATACAGTTGGTTCTACTAAACCAGAGCTTAGAAAATTATGGCAGCAATTGTCAGAGTCTTCAAACAAGCATGGACAGTGACAGTAGGGGATTCTAGGAACTGTAATCCAAAATGTAACTTTTCTAAGCTCTGGTTAGTACTGACAGCTATCACTACAATGTAGAGATATAAACAAAGGATCTAGACCACATCTCAATAATTAATAGACAAAGTCTATCTCTGATCAGCCATATCCTTGCACCCAGCATTTCATCTTTGTCCCTGTCACTTCCATGGTACTTAACTCACTACATCTTTACTCTCAAATTGCTCTTTGCCCTGATGATGTAATCAGAACAGTGCATCTCCAGATCTACAAACTGCTGGCCCTCCAGATGTTTTGGACCACCCTTTGAGAGTACTGTCAAATGTCAAGAATTGTAGGTGTTAAAATCCAAAACTTCTGAAGGGCCATGAGACTGAATCCAAATCTAGCCAGTTTTAGAAGAGACCTATTAATTTCAGTGGTTCTGCTCTAAATATAACATCTGAATGAATCCAATGCATAATTCCTAAGAGAAACTCTTATAATGTTATATTAAAACACTAAAATCAACAAGGAATGTGGGCAAGGTGTTTTGGCACACCTGGTCATTCTGGTGCAGCAAAATGTTCATTGCTGCACATCATTTGTTCCTCTACCCCAGCAAAGAAAGGTGGCCAAAACTTTTTGTAAATGGTTCCATGGAAAGACTGCTCTCATTTGATTACTCTCAAAGATTTCTAGTTTAAGGCCAAGATATTTGACCTTCTGTCAAAGTAAGATTCAGGATTAGCAATATAGGTAAGCTATTTTAGAAACTCTAATTCATATTAAGTCATATAGGCTGCATCCACACTGCAGAAATAATCCAGTTTGAAACCACTTTAACTGCCCTGGCTCAATGCTATTGAATTCTGGAAATTGTAGTTTATTGTGGCACCAGAGCTCTCTGACAGAGAAGGTTAAATATCTCACTACAATTCATTACAAAACTACAATTCCCAGAACTCCACAGAATTGAGTAATGGCAGTTAAACTGGTGTCATGCCGAATTATTTCTGCAGTGTGGACAGCCCCATAATTTTAAAGTGTCCATATGCATACTTTTAAGAGGTTAAAATTCCTTTTGTACAATGTCCAGTGTTTGTTCATTTTGTTCTTTAGTTACATAGATACATTTACTTCAATGGATAAACAAACAATCTTTGTTTCAAAAAAGAAGCAAGGAGCTCCTGAATCAAATTAATTATATAGTATGTCCAACTAATCTTCAAAACACTCTTTATTATTTAATTTCACTTTAAATTCTTTGGATGAAAATTTCCTATGTTAATTCTGACCCAATCCTGTGAGATAGTAAGACTGGAAGAAAACAGCTGTACAAAGGCCACGAGTTTCATAGCTAGACAGGGAACTTCACACTGTACAGTTTAAGACCAGTTCTCTATTTACTACAGGGGTAGGCAACCTAAGGCCCGGGGGCCGGATGTGGCCCCCCGAGGCCTTTGGACTGGCCCGAGGCCAGTCCTGCCGCCGCCACCCCCCTGCCGCCACCGCCCACCATGATGATATTGATTATTGTTGTTATTACTTGTTCTTGGGGTTTTCATGGCAAAATCTCCACAGGGGTTTTGCCATGGCTTTTCTGGGGCTGAGAGAGTGTGCATGCATTTTTTTTAATTTTGAAATATATATTTTAAAATTTTATTATTTATTTATTTATTTATTTATTTTTGGTGCTTTGGCCCCCCGATTGTCTGAGGGACAGCAACCCGGCCCCAGGCTCAAAAAGGTTGCCTACCCCTGATTTACTACATCAGATCTGCTCATTATTATTCTGCAGAACAAGCTCAAAGAAGCTAAACAACTCAAAGCACTTAGCTAAATTAACTTCAAGTGCTTAACCTATTTGACTGCTTTGAGTGACTTGTATGTTTAACTTTCTATGGCTTCCACCCAGCAGTATGAAACGTTTGTCAAATTTCTCAGAGACCTCAAATAAAAATCTATGGCTTCTGACATGTTAATTTGTGCTTAGTTATCTACCTACATATGCACAATGTGGTTTCATAAGCACTTTTCATTTCTTTATTCTTTGGGGCAAAAAGAATTTCACATACTAGAAATGACAAGTATGGACATTTCCCCCCCTACCCAGATGCAGAACACATTTGCATGTCACAATAAGCCACGGTATGATTTGTTCAAATCTGGCTTGTTGTGATGGGTAAGCCCACCTTTGCTAACAAGCTATGGTTAGTTAATCAGCCACAAACCCCAATCTGAACCCATGGTTTATCACAGACTTTTAAAATTAAACCATGGCTAGTTTAACATCCATTCTTGCAACTGTAGTTGGTCACCCACGTGTTTCCTCAGCTGTCCAGTCTGAAATAGGAGGAGTTAAGAGGCAAGTGAGAAATAAACCAATAATAAGGATGGTGTTGATGGTTTGCTTGACTGTCAGTTATATAATTCATACAAGCAAAGGTATACAAGCAAAGAACAATGACTAACAACACAGGTGGAAACAACTTCATAGCTTGTATGTAAGGATGCCTATTTTATCACGTTGAAGGTGTATGGCTGTGTTAAGAGATGGAAGCTTTAACCCCAGGAGACAAACTGTAAGGACAGAAAATCTGGGATACAGAGAGTTGAGATGTAGCAGAATTGGAAATGGAGTACTCCATCACCCTCCCCAAAATTTGGCATGCATTCTGGTTCTAAGTACTGAGTGTCACCAGGAGACGCATCTTGTACTCCAGGGAAAGACTACCAGAGTTTGCAAAAAACCCCAAATAAACCAGAAAAAAACCCATGGATGACTATGGAAGACTTCTGGACTCTTATAGGATCACTGTTGAACTAAAGATGCTTCCAGATAAAAGAATTTTGAGAATTACAATGTCAGGCATGAGAATCACACCGTCAGGGTCCTGCTTTATCAAAAATTCTATCCATAGAGCTTGTGCCAATTCCTACCAAAAATTGCTGCTACTCTTTATAGAAATGTTATGAAAATGAATACAGAGCCAGTACTCCATACTAGAAGGTATCCCCTTCTTTGGGGGAGTTTTATTTTTACTTCCTAATTTGAATATATGGAGGCTGAAGAGAAGCACCATGAGATCTATTGGCACCACATTTTCACAAAAGCAGTCTAGACACTCTAGTATGATGTTAATGCTGCAAATGATCTGTTGTTCCAAAGTAATATTCATACAGCTATAGCTCTGAGAGTTCCACAGAGAGAAGTAATCAGTATTAAATCAGATTTTTAAAGTTTATAGTATGACATTATGTCTCTGAAGCTTCTTTATTATACTGGCCCAGATATCCAGCAATAGCACAATACAGCCGATACAAAGTAGAGAGACACACTGCTGTAGCTGAGAGATGTACACCTTAGACTAGACAATTTAATCATACTTTAACTTACTTGTAAAAAAAAGTTCCCCTCAAGGAACTGTAAGGACAATGGTAATGTAGAGTATTTTATACGCAACTTAGGGGGGTTGCAGACTGCCAGAAATAGTGTGAATTCAGTCCACTTTTAGGGTTAGGGTTAGTGCTAGGGAGTCATGGGAACTGTTATTTTTCTGAGACATTGAGCCTTCTCTGTCAGACAACTCTGATGCCACAATAAAATACAGTTCCCATGGTTCCCTAACTCTAATCCTAACCCTAAAAGTGGACTGAATTCACACTACTAATTAGTTCATTTAACTGAATATTATCCTAGTGATACTGTCCTGATTTTGGGGATGGGGGAAGAATGTGGGTGCACCTAGAAACAGAGAGGCTGGGTGTAGAAACTAACTACTTTCCAAAATGGGAGGTATTTGGATCGTCTTAGCAGATTTGTCAAATTATCTAACCAGAAAGCAGACTTTCCTTCTAATGCCAGGCAACTAGTGAGTATAACAACCAGTGTGTGATGCTTATGGCTTGACAACAAAGAAGAGGAAAAGGAGAGATGCTCTGCATATGCTCAGATCACCCTTTTAGGAAACATTACATCCCATGAGCCATGGCTGTCACCGAAAATGCACTACAGAATTGTAGCACTACTCTTCTATTCTCAAGGGCTATAGAATCCTTGAACTTGCAGTTTAGGGAAGGATATCTTCAAAGATAAGCAGAGTCAGCCCTGGTTAGTACTTGGATGGGAGACTACCAATTAATACCAGGTGCTGGTATTTCAGAGAAAGGAACTGGCAAAACCACCTCTGAGTATTCCTTGCCTAAGAAAATCCTATGAAATGCATGGGTTGTCATAAGTCGACGGGTGACTTGAAGGCTCATACACACACATTTAGAATTATCAGCGAAGGAGCTCTAGTGCCTCATCGAACTACATACTCCAGGATCCCATAGGAAACAGCCATGGGAGTTAAATTGGAATAATAGTTTTATCTTTGTAGTCATGATGTCATGGCAAAAGAAGGCACTGCACACCTGGCGAAGTCCAAAGAGCCAATTCCGACAGAGTGTGGAAAATAATTTCTTGGGAGAGGAATTTTACACCACCTTTGAGATTAAAAAAATAATTTCTAGCATATGTTTTTGTGGGCTCAGTCCACTTCACCCAGTGCAATGGATTTGGACTGGACAAAAGTGAATTGGAGTCCATGAAAGCTTATAACAGAAATTTATTTTTCTCTGTTAGTTTCAAAGGTTCAGTCTTCCCTTCTATCTTTGTACAAGAATCAGTACAATGTAGTGGTTTGAGTGCTGGAATAAGACTCTTGGAGGCCAGAATTTAAATCCCCACTCAGCCATGGAAACTCATATTACACTACATTGGACTCTTGTTATCTGTTGAGGTTTGGTTCCAGGACGCCCCTTGGATAACAAAATCCATTGATGCTCAAGTCCCATGAAATACAATAGCATAATAAATTGGTGTCCCTTATATAAAATGACAAAATTAAGGTTTGATTTTTGGAATTTATACACTTTCTTTACTATTTTCAAACTATGGATGCTTGAATCCACGAACAAAAAAATCTGTGGATATGGAGGGCTCACTGTACACTGTTATAGCACTACTAATCCACTTTAACTGCAATGGCTGCCTCCTGTGGAATCCTGGGAATTGTAGTTTAGGGAGGGATATTTAGAATTCTCAGCTACGCTTCTATTAAAAACAAACCCCAGAATCCTATAAGAGGTGGCCATAGCAGTTAATGTGGAATAACAGCATTTAGGACCTTATCACACGGGGGTCCCAAGCAGAAGGTATCCAAAGCTAATACGTATTTTTTTCCCATGTGTTTACACATATCCAAAGGCAATCCAAAGCTAATACGTATTTTTTTTCGTGTGTTTACACATATCCAAAGGCAATCCGGATCTAATACGTATTTTTTTCCGTGATCCGAAGTGAAAGGGGATCTCTTGACATTCAGTTTTTCGGGGAAGTACAAGGGAGCTTTTGGAATCATTGCGCAATGGCCGCACAGGCGAAATTCAGTTCGTTTTGGTATAGAACTGAATTTATTCTTACTTCGGTTAGTTTTCACTTACTTTTTGCTTCGTGGCCAGCGTTTGATAAGGTCCTAAGTGTAGTGTAGTGTGATATTTGGGTGATCTTGGCAAGTCACACTCTCTCAGTCTCACAGGAAGGCAATGATATAGGTCTGGAACACACTGCAGAAATAATCCAGTTTGAGACCGCTTTAACTGCCCTGGCCAGGGAATTCTGGGAATTGTAGTTTTGTGAGACATTTAGCTTTCTCTGTCAGAGAGCTCCTGTGCCAAAAATAAACTACAATTCCAAGGATTCCCAAGGAATGAGACAGGGCAGTTAAAGTGGTCTCAAACCGGATTATTTCTGCAGTGTAATCGCTCTGAACTAATCTTGCCAAGAAACCGCTATGACACAGGTTCTTGCCTTGGGGTCACCATAACTTGGAACTGACTTGAAGGACAACTAAACAAAATGCTGAACTAGCACAGCTATGAATTTGAATACTTATTGGAGATGCCTGGTCATCCTGACCAAAGGTCATAACTGCAAAGGAGAACAAAGGTACCACAAAATGTAGGCCATCCCAGAAAAATGTAGGGCACTGACCAAATGAAAAGCTACAAACACTACTATAAATGTAAATGCAAGTTTCTTAGTTCTGTTCAAAATGGAGGACATTTTGGAATTCTTCCTGGACAGAAGGCAGAAATGTAGGACACGTCTTGGGAAAGGAGGATGTCTGGCCACCTTGGACTAGGGTGAACAGATGTCCTAACCGCAAAGGAGGACAAGGCACCACAAAATGTAGGACATGCAAGAAAAACATAGGACTTGGCCAAAGAAAAGCTGAAAAAAACTCATGGAAATATAAATGCATGCTTTTTTGAGTCCTGCTCCAAATGGAGAACATTGTGAAAATCCTTCCTGGAGAGAAGGCGGAAATGGAGGGCAGGTCCTGGCAAAGGAGGAGGTCTAGTCACCCTGCTTGCATTACAACCTTCTGTCCACCTTCTACCTTCTGCCTACATTTTCAACCTTCTGTTTTGTTCCAAATGGAGGACATTTTGGAATTCATCCTGGACAGAAGGGGGAAAGGTAGGCCAGGAAAAAGAGGATGTCTGTTTACCCTGGAGCACCACAAAGGAGGACAAAGGCACCACAAAAAGTAGGACCTACCAGAAAAAAGTAACACATTAACCAAATGAAAAGCTGAAACCATTACTGTTAAGTATAAATGAATGCTTTTTTGAGTCCTACTCAAAATGGAAGACATTGTGGAATTCCTCCTGGAAGGAAGGCAGAGATGGAGGCCAGGTCTTTGGTCACTCTGCCTCCATTTCAACCTTCTGTCTGCCTTCTGCCTCCATTTCAACCTGCAATCTATAACCTTCTGCCTACATTCCAACTTTCTGTTCTGCTCCAAATGGAGGACATTGTGGAATTCCTCCTGGAAATTTAGAAGGTGGAAATGGAAGGCAAGTCCTGGGAAAAGAGGGGATCTGGCCACCCTGCCTGCATTTCAGCCTTGTCTCCACCTTCTGCCTACCTTTCAACCTGCAACCTCCTGCTTGCATTTGCTCCAAATGGAGGACACTTGGAGGGAATTCCTCCTGGAGAGAAAGAAGGTGGCCGTGGAAGGCAGGACATGGACCAAATTGAAAAGCTGAAAACCACAACTCTAGATCTCAATGCCTCCTTTTGGGAAAAGGGAGGGGGGCATTGTGGACTTGCTCCTGGAGGGAAGGGTGGAAAGGTAGGGCAGGTCCTGGAAAAGGAGGACGTGTCTGATCCTCTCTCTGCTTGCTTCCCTCCCTCCCTCCTTCCTTCCCTCTGCGCGCCTGCGCTTCCTCCTCCTCTGTTCCTGATGCCTCCTCTTGGGCTGCATCTCTTCTCCTCCTCCTCCTCTGCTCCTGATGCCTCCTTTTCTTTTTCTTCTCCTCCTCCTCCTCTTCCCCCTCTTCCTCCACCTGGGCTGCCTCTTCCTTTGCAAAAGCCCGCTGCTCCCTTCTGCCTGCGCGGTGCCAAAAAAGCAAAGGAGCATGCAAGCAGCAGCATCCAAAGCCCAAATCCTGGCTGCCTAGGAAGGAAGCGGGGATCCACCTCCTTCTCTCTTCCTCCTCTTCTTCCAGAGGAGAAGCCAAGGTGACCAGCATGACGAGGAAGGGTTTGGGGACCCTCTCTGGTTTCTTTCTTCTTCTCTTATAGATATGTGTGTGTGTGTGTCTGCATGCATTTCGTCCATCCGTCTGCATGGGAAGGGAAGGGAGGCAGCCAGCCAGCTACTCATCCATCCATCCATCCATCCATCCGCCATCACCTTGCATGGCATTTTCTTCCCTTTCCATTCACCTGCCTCCCCTCCACACAAGTCCCTTTCCTGAGCCTTCTTCCCTTGTCCTCCAGAGAAAGCAGGGGATGCTGTGGCAGTGCTGGATGAGACCTTTGGCTGCGTCTGCACTGCAGAAGTGATCCGGTTTGGCATCACCTTTTAACTGCTATGGCTCCAGGCTATGGGATTCTGGGATTTGTAGTTTGTTGTGGCACCAGAGGTGCCACAACAAACTACAAATCCCAGAATCCCATAGCCTGGAGCCATGGCAGTTAAAAAGTGGTGTCAAACCAGATCATTTCTGCAGTGCTGATGCACCTTTTGTCCCCTTTCCCCATCCTGCCTGCCTTGCTTTCTTCTCTTTTAATCGAGGTCATCATCAGCATTTCTGCCTGGTTGCCAGGTTCTCCCTTGAATGAACTGCATCCCTTTCAGGGTGACCAGATGACCTGACTGCAAAGGAGGACAAGGCACTGGTAGGACAGTCAAGGGAGGGGGGGGAAATGGAGGACATTGCTAAACTAAAAGCCACACACACTCCTGTAAATGTCAGTCCCAGCTCAAAATGGGAGGACGTTTGGGGATCCTTCCAGGACAGAAGGTTGAAATGTAGGGAATGCCTTGGGAAAGGAGGACATCTGGTCACCCTGATCTCTTTGGATGCTGCCTTGGATGCAACCTGGCACCCTGAAGCCTGACTGCACCCAAGGTGGACATGGGTGCCCCTGCTCTCAAAACCTTTTTGGGTGGCATTTTATTCCAAAGGACAACACCTTCTCCCCGTGCCTTTGAGGCCTTTTAGTTTTATCCAAAGCCAAAAAACAGCATTGTCTATTTTGTCTTCTCTCTCCCAGGTATTAGAGGCGGTTTTAAAATCAGCCTTTCCTCCCAACCTCATTTTTGTACAGTCATGTTTTATGTAACATGTGCCTGTTCGGCCGTTGATTTTGCCATTTAAAGTCTATAGATTGCATGGCTCCTTGACAGTGCTATTGTCGGAATGTTACAATAACAAATGAATGAATAAATGTTTCGTCTTTTCATTGAAGAGGACGGGTTTAAATATGAATGAAGACCCGACGGTTAATTTAACGTGGCTGCCTCAGGATCACTTGGAAACCAGCTGGACAGAGAATGTGTCGGCTGCGGTCACCTCCCTGATTCCCGTCAATGACCCAGAGCCAGAGTTCATAGTAAACCCTTGGGATATTGTCTTGTGTACTTCAGGAACCCTTATCTCCTGTGAGAATGCGGTCGTGGTCCTTATTATCTTCCACAATCCCAGTCTTCGTGCCCCAATGTTCCTCCTGATAGGCAGCCTAGCCTTGGCGGACCTCTTAGCTGGAATTGGATTAATCTTCAATTTCATTTTTGCCTATCTTCTCCAATCGGAATCTACCAAGCTGGTCACAGTTGGGCTCATCGTTGCCTCTTTCACAGCCTCCATCTGCAGTTTGCTGGCTATCACTGTCGACCGGTACCTCTCCCTCTATTATGCTCTGACTTACAATTCGGAGAGGACTGTCACTTTTACCTACGTCATGCTTATTTTGCTCTGGGGAGCCTCCATCTGTATCGGGCTGCTGCCTATAATGGGCTGGAATTGCCTCCAAGACGAATCCACCTGCAGTGTTATCAGGCCACTCACAAAAAACAACGCGGCCGTCCTCTCTGTCTCTTTCTTGCTCATGTTTGCTCTCATGCTGCAGCTGTACATTCAGATCTGTAAAATTGTGATGCGACATGCCCATCAGATTGCTTTGCAGCACCACTTCCTGGCCACTTCTCACTATGTGACAACTCGCAAAGGAGTGTCAACTTTAGCCATTATCCTGGGAACCTTTGCTGCCTGCTGGATGCCTTTCACACTTTATTCCTTAATAGCCGACTACACCTATCCTTCTATATATACCTATGCTACCCTCCTGCCGGCCACGTACAATTCCATTATTAACCCTGTAATATATGCTTTCCGGAATCAAGAAATACAGAAGGCGCTTTGGCTCATCTGCTGTGGCTGCATCCCTTCGAATCTTTCTGCAAGAGCGAGATCACCCAGTGATGTTTGATTAAAAGGGAGGAGAGTATTATCTGTTTAGCACTGGTATTGTGTGACTGTGCCGTTTTCATTGCATTGTACATAACAGGTTTGCATTCAAACCACAGGAGGTTTTGACCTTTTCAGAAAGCAAAATCTGATTGACCAAAATAAACCACACGGTTGCAGTTTCAGAAACATTCCTGAAAGGAAAATGATTTCCTGCCAACTTTGAAGTGTTGCTTAAGATTCTGTTCTTTTTTTTGGCTTACACAACTACTCCCAGGCCCTATGCTAGTTCTTAAAAGGAAGTGGCATCTCTGCTCATCAGACGAGATTATTTATTTATTTATTTATTTATTGTTGCCTTTATATCTTAGCTTTCTTCTGGTAAGCTCAAAAGGAGTGGACATAACTGTCTTCCTATCTCCAAGCCTATGAATTAGGTCAGAGAGAGAGAGAAAGAACTAATGGTCCTAGGTCACCCAGTGGGATTTCCCATGTCCCAATCCAACATTATACGCATTATGCCACAATGGTGCCTATCTTTGTGTAGATGTGATTTATCTGTCTTGGCAAATGGAGATACATTTATATATGAGCAACTTTAATATGTAGGCTGGAATCCTGTTGGTTTCTCCCAACTAGCGAAGACCCATTGAATGAGTTGTTGAATGATGAGTCAACATATAGATAATTCCAATTGATTCAGTGGGTCGACTCTAGCCAGGCTAATAATAGGATTTAAGCCCTCGGATGAGTGCCTGTGAAGCTCCAAGAGCTTGCCCACAACCAGTTTGAAACAGTGCCATTGACTTTAGCAATATTGCTACTGTTTTAGAGTGAATGGGTTCTGAATTCATCCTATAAGAGAGAGAAAAAGACTATTTCTGATGTGCTTTAGCAATGTGTATCTTGAGATTCCTGTTACAGGGTGCAAATATTTTGTCTGTTAGAAGTCACAAGATGTATGGCTCTAATTAAGAGTGAGCCATTTACAATATGGCCTTGTGTGCAATTCAACAGATGGCAGCTAGGTTCCCATCCAGACTGCAGGGTTTGTGAGACTGAACAACTTCATCCTCACAGTTCAGTGTAGATGGGCATATACAGGCTATCCTGATGTATATTCTATTGCAGGAGAAAGCACAGCTGCATAAGATACTCAGGCTTGGTTTCTCAGAGCCTGAAGGAGACCATTCAGAGAGGTTTGTTTAAAGATGTAACCCTTAGAAGTGGTCATTATACATGGGAATGAACAACCAGTCACCTTCCAGGTGCTGGATTCAGTTTTCAGTCACCCCTGGCCCTTAGTCACACTGGCTCAAGCTGCTGGGAGCTGGAGTCCAATGAAATACGAAGGGCCCCAGATTTCTGCTGTTAACTATGGGAAATAAAAATTTCCCCATAAATTTTTGGAACAACAAAAAATGAGCCTCTTTCTATGAGTATGACCTGCTCTGCTGAATGTTTTTACCTTTGCCAAAAGTAGTATCCCTTTCAGACTTCATAAAAAGAATGAGCAAGAGCCAGAACTTGGTTTCTGTTAGTGTAAGCCAAATGGAAACCCCACAGGAATCTTTTAACTGTTCAGCTAATACTGTGTACTTTGGACTTTATAGAATCATAGAGTTGGAAGAGACCTCAAGGGCCATCCAGTCCAACCCCCCTACCATGCAGGAAGTCTCAATCAAAGCATCCCCGACAGATGGCCATCCAGCCTCTGCTTAAAGACCTCCAAAGAAGGAGACTCCACCACTCTCCGAGGGAGTGTCTTCCACTGTCAAACAGCTCTTACTGTCAGGAAGTTCCTCCTAATGTAGAGCTGGAATCGCTTTTCCTGTAGCTTGCATCCGTTGCTCCAGGTCCTGTTCTGATCTATATCCTAAGAACAACTAATTTTGCAATAAATAGGATCATTCTGCAGTAATAAACCTCAAAATACCCTCAAAGAGGTTGTTGAGACAGTCTTGCATTAGCTGCTTTTCCCACACACTTGGTGACTAACAATTCCTTCTGGTTGTGTAGCTTGCCAAGCCCACTCCTCAAGCTGCCCTGTGACGTTTAAATACACAAGGGTAGGCACACAGGTTGGCAAGTAAAGAATGTAGGCTGTTATTTTCTTTCTTTAAAAAGTGTTCAAGACTACAAGAATGATTTTAACAAAATAAGCTTGTTCAATTTAACATTTATCTCTAGTGTCAACATAGAACTGTGGAGTAAGATAATGTCGCTGACATTTGTGTGTGTTTACAGGGCCTTCTCTTTGTTTTGCTCTGACCTTCAGTTCTGAAGTCTGACATTTTCAAGTTTGGGGCACATGAGATTGTAATTCTGCATAATGGAACATGTTTTATACTTTTCTAGTATTTCCTCCACTGTTTCAAAGCACAAGTGTAGGCATAAAGGTGTATGCCTAGCGTTCAGTTACTCCTGTTGTTAAAGATGGATGTCGCTGTCACGCATAGTCACACCAGACAACACAGTTTATTTCTGTAACTGACAGTGTTTTTGAATTCATACCTGGAAAAAAATGCAGTTTTTTTAAAAAAGAAATTCTATAAAAGGTAACATTTAAAGGACATTCTTGTGTGAACTCTCTAATGGAAATGATTTGTTCTGATGAAATAAGAATGAGTTATCTAAGACAATGAAGGGGAATTGCTGGACTCAACATCAGTCGTTGCTCTCATTACATTGCCTTTGTCTGCCCCATTTGCCAAACTGCAAATCCCAAAGGAGCACAAACCAAGAACTCTGGTAAACAGAGACGTATAGCAGCAGGGCTGGGAATCTTGTGGCTTTCCAGACATTGAAGTAAAATTCCTAGCAGCCCAGGCTAGCATAGCCAAATGGTGAGTGCTGGAATTTACAGTCCTGCAATATCTGGAGAGCTGAAAGATTCCCATCACAGCATAGGAGCATTTCTTTGGAGGCAGTATAGTTGCCACATCCAATTTCTCTTTTTTCTTGGTTTTGTCTATACCTTTAAGCTGCAAAGCAGACAGACATTCAGCAAGATGCATCTTGTCCCAAAGACAAAGAGTGATGAATTTCTGCCTACTGCATAGAAATTTAAAGTACTAAACCCATCTCAGGGAAAAGGTTCCCCCCCCCCAAAAAAACCCCAACATCCAAGAGAAAAAAACCCCAATAATGCATCAATGAAACTGTGAAAAAGGTGGTAGTATTATTGATATAAGTTGATATAATAACAATTAAATGCACTATAATAATAAATGCAACACCATTGCAAATGCTGAATCTGGGTAATAATAGGCCAAATGTGAAATGCAGAAGGAAGAATGGTTATTATGTTGTAATAGTGGCAAAAGTTAAACTATATCATGTTTCAGTACTTCTTCAAAACCAGCAAAAACACAAAATTCTATTGGGACACAAGACATGGAAGGCAGCTGTAAATGCACTCTGGTCTCTTCTATATCTTCTGTTACTTTCAATGTCTTCTAAAGGAATGTAAATATGGGAAACATAAAGAATAGTTAATAAAAGTTCCACATAATTTTTTTCAGGAGTGTACAAAACCAACAAAACACCTGAAATACCTGCAGTAAATAATTTTGAACATCTTAGTCAGATGAACATTCCTACAAGGGAATGTTGTCATTTTCCAGTCACTCTCCTGTAGAGTACGTTTGTTGTACTATAGCACATACAAAACAAGAAAAACACATAAAAATACAAGCAATAAATAAATAAATAAATAAAATAAAACCAAGGATGAAGACTGTTTGGTCCTCTCTATATTTTGGGCTTCAGTTCCCAAAAGCTCCAATTAACATGGCCAATGGCAAAGGTTTATAGGAATAGTAGTTTCAAAACAGGAGAGTCAAGGGTTCCCTTTCCAGCTTTAAGCTATTGCCTTCTTATGTAAAAAATCATCCCAAACATGCAAACATGAAATCTCCAAGATGTACTGCTCAGGACTGCTACTCTTGAAATTTAACAAAAGAAGGTCTTTATACACAGTAATTAAGATTGGCAGCCTATGTGACATAGATAATTCAATTTAGTAGCAGACCTTTTATAAGTGGACATTTACACATGAAAAGATAAGTTGATCACAAAAAACAACAACCCTTCTGTCTCATCTTAGAAACTAGGTAGGATCAGACCTGGTGAATACTTGGATGGGGAACCTCTAAAGCAGGGGTAGACAACCTAAGGCCTTTGGATCGGCCCCAGGCCGGTCCTGCCGCCACCGCCACCGCCACCGCCCATCATGATGATATTGATTATTGTTGTTATTACTTGTTCTTGGGGTTTTCTTGGCAAAATCTCCACAGGGGTTTTGCCATGGCTTTCCTGGGGCTGAGAGAGTGTGCATGCATATTTTTTTTATTTTTATTTTTTATTATTATTATTATTTATTTATTTATTTATGGTGCTTCGGCCCCCCAATTGTCTGGGACAGCAACCCGGCCCCCAGCTCAAAAAGGTTGCCTACCCCTGCTCTAAAGAATACCAGAAGCTGTATTTCTGAAGAAGGCGGTGGCAAACCACCTGTGAGTATTCCTTGCCTAAGAAAACCCTGTGAAATTTATGTCACCTTATGTCAACAGGCCTTCTGCACATACAAGGTACACACACATGCACACATACACCAGTAACTTGATGCATAAATGAATCTAGAAATCTTATTAAAAGCAAGGGAAGCCCTTAATCTCAAGTCAGAAAAACATGAACAACTTTTAAAACATTTTACAAATCTATTTTATCATTTGGTCCTGCAGGATACATAAATCACATGTCACAAATACTTTCTTTTCTGTTAGGCAAGTAATAAATCCAGGGAGTTTTCAGAAGACATGACAACAACTATTCTTTTTTATTTCTTTTGATTCTTATATTTAGCCTATAAAAACAAGTTTATTATTAAACCTATTAACTTTTATAGATGTATTGTCCTTATATCTGTAGTACAGGTTCAGCATTTATAATGGTTTTGTACTTTATTGTTGTATCTTTCATCAAAAATATCACCCACAAAAGCTTGGAAAAAGTTACTCTTTTGGACTACAGTTCTCCCACTCCCCACTGGCAGCATGGGTGGGGAATTTGGGAGCTGTAATCTAAAAGAGTAATCTTTCCAAACTCTGCTCTGCACTTCATCATTTTTTAAAAACAAGTCCCCTTGACACAATCTCTATTTTTTGCCATTTGTGACCATGGCTTCATGGTGGTTTAAAAGGGGGAAATGGCAACCATTTTGTGCAATAAAGGAAAAGAATAATCCGAAGGCATAGAAATTATTGGAGAGAAAGGGAAGAAGCAGAGTGTGCATGTCCTGGGCAGCAAGGAAAATGTAATGAGGAGCGTGATCTTGGATTCAAAATGTCTTAGAGTGAGGTTGCTGTGCAATAACATGAGTTTACCCATCTTCTGAATGTTGATGATGTTGTAACCTGATTAAAGTCATAGGCCAGCCTCTATAGGTACAAAATAAGTACAAAAGGAACAGGTACAAATTTCAAGTATTTATTTATTTATTAAAATATTATTATTATTCCCTATATCAGGGTGGTGTACAAGTAAAACTAAAGCAAACAGGTTAAAACAATAACAATAATTTAAACAATAATTTAAATTAAAAGATTTAAAACATTTCGGGACCATGTGCATTGGCATTTTGAGACAAATCAGTGAGGCGCAAAGGGTTAAATAAACAACCATGTGTTCATTTGGGGCCTAAATGAAACAAGCATTAGTGCCAATCAGGCCTCCAAAGGGAAGGCACTCCACAATTGGGGTGCCATGGCTGAGAAAGATCTCTCCTATGGTCTCACATAGTGGAGTGAATTCATTGGTGGGACACAAAGGAGGGGTCATCTTCTGTTTACAAATTACAAATCTAGGACAACTTTCAAGTCCAGGTTCTCTGAATGTTAAAGAGACTGTATTGTTTTGCTGGTACCTGTATGAGTCTGTGAAATTGTAAGTGTAAAAATTGAAAAACTGATTGTTTTTTTTAAAAAAAAAATAAATCTGTATAATATATTGGTGGCAAAAAATACCACATTGTTACCACTGATTACTACTAAACAAAGGGCTAATTAAATCTTATGTGTTTATCATAATATTAGCAACAATCATTATTCGTGTATTACTCTGGCATAACTACACCAACATAGGCAGTGGCAACAGGTTTTTAAAAAGCCATAAGTTCAGAGGCTGTGAAAGAAGTAAGGCACTGGAGAAAGAGGCTGATCAGAGCCAACAGACTGTCAGTCTTCCCCCACCACCCCTGAACAACTCAGAGGGAAAGTGCAACCAGCAGTGTCATAAGCCTATAGATCTACAGCTCATTATCTTCTAATACAGCAGGAGGTGATTGCTTCATTATTATTTTTTACAGGCATGATCTACCCTAGCCTCCTGTCTGTCACACTAAGGATGTTATCACACGGGGGAAATCTGTTGGTTAATCCACACAAATTCCAAACAAAAACTGAATTTGTGCCTCACGATTTCACACGACGTTGCACAGAAACTGGTCAGAAACTGGACAGAAACTGGTATTATCCGAGATCTTTTTAATTTTGGGAGTTTAGAAGAAATGCATTTGCGAAATTACAGTAATTTCGCATTTACTGTAATGTGAAAAGCAAATACGCTTTTCTGTTTTAAAACCTGGAGGAGGGCCAAGAGGAGGAGGGGCCTCCAGGGAGGGAGAGTCCCGGGCTCCTGCCATGCAGGGAAGGGAAGGGAAGGGAAGGGAAGGGAAGGGAAGGGAAGGGAAGGGAAGGGAAGGCAAGGCAAGGCAAGGCAAGGCAAGGCAAGGCAAGGCAAGGCAAGGCAAGGCAAAGAGAGGGAAGTTTGGGACGGAGGAGAAGTTTGGCATTTGGGATGGAGGGAAAAGGAGGGGAAAGAAGGCTTCCCTCGCAGTAGCTGTGGGTGGGTGCAAGTGGGGTGTGCTTGTGGAGCAACTTGGAAATCCATCTCACCATGAAGTTCTGCCCTGAATGTGCTACAAAGGGGAAAGGCTTATGGGGGGGGGCATGGGAGGTACCTCCAGTTTCCCCCTCTCAATGCCTCCCTTGCCTCAGCTTGCCTTGCCTTGCCTTTCCAGCCTCCTCCTCCTCCTCTGCTCTCTTGAGAGGTCCTAACCCCAACAGAAGGGGGTTAGGACCTGTGCAGGAGGACATGACCCCAAATGTAGGACAGTCTGACATTTCCTCCTGGGAAATGCAGGACCCGCCCTGGAAAAAGGAGGAGTCTGGTCATGAAACACACCCATTTCCAGTACATGTACGGGTTTTTTTCACTTGTGTATGAAAGTTAAAAATGTCTTTTTTTCGCTTTTAACTTAATTCCGTTATTACTGTAATTACGTGTGAAAAGCTTTTGCGTAATTAAGCTCTATTTTCACTTTCTTTTCGGGATGCTTCATTTCCACTTTATTATCTCTTTAACAACAAAACTGGTCCACGTGTGATAATGTCCTAAGTTTTGCTCTGTTATCGCAGAGATCGTATTTAAAAGATCAGGGGTGAGATACTGCTTCAGCCTTTACAGCAGGGGTAGGCAACCTTTCCCCTTTAAGGGCCGAAGGACTTCAGCTCCCAGAAGCCTCAGCCATGTTGGCCAATAGTCCCATGTTGGCCAATAGCTCCTGGGATTCTGGGAGCTGAAGTCCCTCGGCCCTTAAAGGGGAAAGGTTGCCCACCCCTGCTTTACAGGCTTTACAGGCCTTTACAGACTGCCAGAAATAATGCAGTTTGAGGCCATTTTAACTGTCCTGGCTCAGTGCTAAGGAATCATGGGAACTGTAGTTTATTGTGGTACCAGAGCCCTTTGACAGAGAAAACTCAATGTCTCAGAAAAAAATACAATTCCCATGATTCCCTACCACTGAGCCAGGACAGTTAAAGTGGCCTCAAGCTGCATTATTTCTGGCAGTCTGTAAAGGCCCTTAGGGGGGTTGCAGACTGCCAGAAATAGTGCAAATTGAGTCCACTTTTAGGGTTAGGGTTAGGGTTAGGGAATCATGGGAACTGTATTTTATTGTGGCACCAGAGCTCTCTGACAGAGAAGGCTCAATGTCTCAGAAAAAAATACAATTCCCATTATTCCCTAGCACTAACCCTAACCCTTAAAGTGGACTCAATTTGCACTATTTCTGGTGGTCTGCAACCCCCCTGAGTATACTTAACTAAGGGCCGATGTAGACCAGCCTAAAGGGCCAGCCTGGGGATGGATTTGAGATGCGACAACTGCACACCGGCCGCCTGACTCTACTCTGACTCTGCCCTGATGCCGCGCGCCCATCTGCACGATGTGTGGCGTCAGGGCACCCTCCTGGTGCAGTGTGCAGACATGCTGCGCCAAAAGGGCGCAAAAGAGCTGCCACCGCAGCTCATAGGGCAGCCGCCCCCAAAAGGAGCACCATTTGCCCGCTGTTTTGGGGGCAGCAAAAATGAGGATCAGGGCTGTGGCATGTGGTTGCTGCGGCTCCAATCTGCTGCTCCCAGGGGTGGCGCAGAGCCAGCCCTTATGGACCATGTGCATTGGCCCTAAGTAGAATCTCCTGGGCTAACAGCACCAATCCTGACTTATCAGGTGGCAGCCACTGCAAGTGACAGAGGTCTGATCTCCTGTCAGTTGGGTCATAGCAGACTGACATTCTGTCCTCCTTCTGCCAACTATCTCTGATGGGACAATCAGAAGCAGGATTTCTGTTGCAATTCCTCCTTGCACTGGATATTAGTGGTGGCGGTGGCAGTGGTGGTGTAGAAATGTCAGTCTGCAGTCTGAGAACAGACCTCTGTGGCTTGCAATGGCTGCTGCCTGATAAGTCAAGATTGAGGGATGTTTATGATCCCTACGTATCCCCTACATTGTTGAAAATGTTATTGTTGTTGTTGTTGTTGTGTGCCTTCAAGTAATTTCTAGCTTATGGTGACCCTAAGATGAACCTAACATGGGAGTTTCTTGGCAAGTTTCTTCAGAGAGAGGTTTGCCATTGCCATCCTCAGGGGCTGAGAGAGTGTGACTTGTCTATAGCCTCCCAGTGGGTTTACAAGTCTGAGCTGGGATTTGAACCCTGATCTCCAGAGTCCTTATTGCACAGCAGACAGGCGGCGGCCGTGGGCCGCCCTGGGAAGCTGCGGATTGGGGCCGAGGTAGCCGCACTCCTCGGCTCCAATCCGCAGCTTCTCAGGCCCTGGAAGGAGCGCTAAAATAGCGCTCCTTCTGCAAGATGCTGAAGGTGCGCCGCAAGAGGCATTGGGCACACCTTCGGCATCTCTTCCGTCGCAGCGTGTGCGGACGCTGCGGCGGAAGTACGTCGTTGGAGCCCCGGTCATGTGGAGTGTTCCAATGACGTGTTCGGGAAGGGGTTGGGGCGCCCAGCGTGAGGCTGCCCCTCCCCTTCCTTACCTCCAAGACGGTGCAAAGCGCCGTCTGCTTCCCCCCCAAGTCCAATGCTCAAACCACTATGCCACACTAGCTCTATTGAATACATAGGGATCATGAATATAAATCAGCTAGAAATGTGTAATTATGCATTTGTAACTGCAATTGTGAATTCTAGCCCAGATTATTAGCTGTCAATTGAGATGGTATGCTCACTGATTGTGTGAGCACTGAATAGCCACAGTAAAACATGCTTGAATTGGTCTTTACTGTTGGTTCACATGAATATTCTGATTCCTGTGGCTTTTGTGACATGTTTCTGTGGTGTTAGCTATTTGTAAGCTATACCACAGAATTTTGTATATGTGCATAGGTCACATTTTATTTGAGATTATCAGGGTGTCAGCTGCAATAATTTGGGATTTTTTAAATGACAAATTGAATTCTTGTTTGAAGTTTGCATTTATAAAATTGTAAGAAACCAGACTGGTGTTTTGAACCTGCAGTTCCTTTCACATTAATCAGATGGGTAGATTTGAGCAAAAATTCACATTATAATGTATTCCTTCATGTAAATTTATATATAAAATAACAGTACATTTGTATGTAATGACTGATAATTTACAGTTTGTCATAAGGAAGCATCACGTAATGTGTTCTGGAATGGATGCTCTTGATTTTTATACAAAGTGTATAAAAACTATGACATATGTCAATTCCATATTAGGTTTGTTTGGTGATTCATTTTTTGGGGGGGAAAATCAATTCATTTGAATTGTATTGCCCTGGTAAGACAAAGAAACAAAACTTGTTAAATTATTACAGACATTTTATTTGTCCATTCTATCTATCTGCCTTTTTATGCCTCCCCTACCACTGTGTTGCTTGCAAAAATGTGTTTACCTTATAATAATAATATTTATTAGAATAATTCTGCTTCTAAAGGAACAGAGCAAAATTGTTGCAAAGGGCAGCATTTAAAAGGAATCACAGCACAACCTTGAAAGGTCACCAAGTGTCTTAAATGAGATTGCAGTTTGGATAGGCTAGTGCTTTCCCATTTTGTGTGAAGTGCATTAGCTTGAATGTAGTGGACTCATGTGCCATTTCCTAAAAGAGACTGATATTTAAAAAACAAAACAAAACTGACACTCAATTCATTGATACAACATACTGTTGTTTTAAAGTCCTAGTTGTATATGCATAAATGCACACGATCCCACTTCCTCCAAGCTACATGCATTTGTTGTTGTTGGTAACCACCCTTGAGTTGATCTCAACACATCTCCTTGTGGATGAGACATCTCCAAGATTCCCTGTCCTCCAAGATTCTCTGTCCTCTACTGCTCTGTTTACTTCCTGTAAATTCACACCCATGACCTCTTTAATAGAGTCTATCCATCTAGCATGTGGCCTTCCTCTCTTCCTCAAGCTACATGCATACAGCACCAAATTTATGAGTGGTATCTAATTGGTGTCCCTCCGTTGGTAGAAGACATCTGATAGCAGAATGAGGAGAATATCATCTTTTTTTAGTGATTCCTCATTAATACATTTTGCCATCTTGACCACTCTTCGATGTTGCTTGGCCACATGTGTCCTTGTTTTCATCTGTGAAATGTTGGCAGGTATGCATTCCCATGAGCTTCTCCTACTGTGACAAAAGTCCCCCCAACTCTTCAGAGCAAATTTGGAGGAATTGCTGGAAATAGAGAGCCAGTATGGTGTTGTGATTTAAATGTCGGACATGAAACCCACTGCGTGACTTTGGGCAAGTCACATGCTCCCAGCCTCAGGGGAAGGCAATGGCAAACCTCCTCTGAATGAATTTTGCCAAGAAAATGCCATGATAGGGTCACCATAAGTAGGAAAACATGAAGGCACACAACAACAACTAATGGCTCTGGAGGCCAGGGTTCGAATCCCCACTTGGTCATGGAACCCCAGTGGGTGACTTTTGGCAAGTTACACTCTCTCAGCCACAGAGGATGGCAATGGCAAACCCCCCTTTGATGAAACTTGCCAAGAAAACAGCATGATAGGTTTGTCTTAGGGTCTCCGTAAATTGGAAATGACTTGAAGACACACAACAACCTTGGATGCCTTCACCATATCAATAAACAACAACACCCCCCTCATTCTATTAACTAATTTTTTTCCAATAGGAAAAGGACACCAACTTTATACTAAGCCTATACTGTTTAACACATGAAAAGAAGATTCTAGTCCCAGAAGAATTTTGGAAAAAAACCTGAATCTGTGTACACTATTTGTTCTGTATGGGCTAGTCCTAGTAGATGCATACAGAGCCTCAGAATGTGGATTCTGGGTACTATGGGATTAAACCTTGGATGCCTTCACCATATTCCACAGCACACTCTGCAGAAGAAGTGCGTTGATGCCATGACCTGCCTGACACAGGCCTGCAAAACTGGGGGTCATAAAAACTTTTTGAAAAATGTATGATGGTTTTATCGGGAATTTGGTGTTCTGAATCAAAAAATGACCTCAGATTTGCTCCATCATGTACCATTTTTTCACAACTTGCTTTGATGTTTCTGTTGTAATATGTGACAGAATGAAATGATCCTGCAAAGAATAAGAAAGGGTTAAAGTCTTCTAATATACTTTCAAAACGCTTTAATTCACTGATAAAAAAAAAAAACATTCAAAAGCAGAAAAAAGGTGCACGTGAACATCAGCCTCTGTACTTAATCAAAGCTGAGTAATAACTGAATTGATTTTTAAAAAATATCAAATTTGTTAAAGAACTGTGTTTGGTATGGCATTTTAATTGTGTGTTTTTAAATTCAACACCCCAAAATACATTAAAAGCAACTACAATATTGAAAAAAGTTTTTTCACTGAAGACCTGTGTTAGCATTGGCAGTAATGTTTATTGCCCCTAACTGACATTGAAGGGTATAAACAGGGCAAGCATGGGTCACCATATGCAACATCTATATTCCCAACTGCATTTGACCTGCCCCTGTGTTGTGAGCTGTGTATTATTAATTATTTTGGCTTTGCACTCATTTTAAGAAAAACTCCCAGCACATTGGAAAATGGTAACCCCTTTCCTTTTCTCACCAGCTCAGTATTTCAGCCTGTTTTGCGTGACTAAGAGCCTTTGAACACTCTCAGATGTTCAAAATAATGAGTCACATCTTGATTTTCTAAAGCATTATTAATGTGGGTTTCCTTTAATATGCACTACCCCTTTGGACTGCTTTCTAATTTTCTTTCATAACTTGCATTCCCCATTATGTTTCAGGGAAATAGCCAATAAATTATGGGCATCACAATGAATGATTGTAGCACATAGGGTTGAAATCAGCCAAACCTGAGATCAATTGACTGATTAATTAATTGAATGTATTAATCTGTTTCTAAGCCAACTTTGAAGGCAAGCCCTCACAATAAAAATATTGAAAATAAAACAATTGAACAGGCATAATAAAATAACATCAGGTGGACTGAATTGTTTATTGGAATGTTGACAGACTTTTAAACATCTTCAGGCCATTTAGTAAAACAAATTTAAAACAATGGGTAGTATCCAGGATCTGCTTTCCACAGATGCTCCATTGAAGGCATGTTCCAGGGTAATATTTCCACTGGCAGAAAAAGTGCCTGCTGTGATGTATGCTGAGTTCCCTTTTCCCACTTGCAGTCTTCTGTTGTAAGATTATTTAATAAACTTGGCCCTCCATATCTACGGATTTTGCATCCATGGATTCAACCACCAATGGCTTGAAAATAAACCTAATAATAATAATAATAATAATAATTCCAAAAAGCAAACCTTGATTTTGCAATTTTATATACAGAACACCATTTTACTGTCTAGTGTATATTATGGGACCTGAGCATCCATAGATTTTGGTATCCACAGAGGATCCTGGAATCAAACCCCAATGAATATAAAGAGTCCATTGTATTTATGCCAACAGAGTTTAGTGGGTTACTGCTGAGCTTATGACTGTAACTTTTCTGGATGCTTGGAGTAAGGTTGAAAGGAAAACTTAATTGTTTCAGGAAATCAATTCAAGTATACCAATCACACACACATATTAGTACTAGTACAGAAGCCCCTTGTATATGAAAATATGCTTGGAAATAAGAACCCTATATGTGACTAGCTCTCTTTAACAAAAGCATGGCAAAGACTAACTTCTGAGTGGAAGGAAGATATAATGATACAGGCATGGTTCCCCACATCTATCTCTTTAGACTAAAGGTTCTTTGCCATTTGTCAACAAATCTGTATCTGTTTGCAGGCAGGTCCCTGTTATCAATATCTGGTTTTCTGGGCTATCAGATCATGAAGCACAGTAAAATCCAAACATACAGAATTAGCATCAACATTTCACTTAAGCATTCTTAAGTCTTGGAATCTCATGATATTAATATAGGAGAATAAACAGAATCTCGGTCCTACTTTTAGGCTATTTTATTATTTACAGCCATAAATATACAAATATGGACTGTCTTTAGGGAGACACATTGGCTTTTAAATGTCTAGACATATTACTTGTGCAGACAAGTTAGACTGACTTTGATTTGTAAGGAATTCTGTTGCTTACATAATATAATTTTGCCATCTGCCCACTAAGGAATACAATCTCATCTGTTGAGTAACTATGCAGCTCTAAACAGGCATCTGTGGAAGAAACACACAGGAATCCAGAGGAGATAGCCATCTTCCTTGGCTATTGCTACATACATAGCAGCATCCATTAGTTATCTATAAACATCCATAACATACATATTCATAATGGTCAGATATCTGTTTAACTAAGAACTATGTCTATCCTAATCAAAAGAACAGGTTCTCTCTTATCAGCATGGTCTGGGTCTTAACAGCTAGGAATAGAAAATTGTTAGGAAATAGCTGTCTTTGTATTGTGGAGACAGATGCTTAGGTCAGTTTACTACCTGTTTCTTCTGGGCCAGTTTTCCCAGCCTCCAATCATCTTATAAGCTTAGAGATGTTCATTGGCCTTCACTTATGTAAACAATATTTTCCTCCAACAAGACAAAAGATCTTAGTGTTCTTTCTTCTGTGATTTGACACTTGGTAGACACTTGTTCTTGGCTGCCTTCCATCAGATTGCATTAGCAGTACTCTTCTTGGCTTCATTATAAGTCAATCTGCTGTTTATGATTCTCTTTCAAGCTTATCATTTTGTTTTTCTTAGGCTGGCTTTATGCCTGGAACTAGCTAATGCCTACCCTCTTAGTATTACACACATATTCCAAATACACAAAACTGACAATATATGCATATTCATTCACAGACTGTTAGAAGCCTGGCATGACATGCATTTAGATAAAATGAATCCTCAGCCCAAAACTGAATCCACTCCTAGTAATCCATCCCCTCAAAATCCATTCCTAGTAATCCCAAACTTTCTTCACTTCAGCAAGATAACTGAGGGCAGGAAAGATGTTTTGCTATCATAGAATATAGGAGTCAGAATTTTCTTCTCCATTTGGTGCTCATTGTCCTGTTGCATTGCTGCATGATGGGGTGATCTCCTGTCACTAGTCCCAGCTTCTGTCAACCTAGCAGTTCGAAAGCATGCAAATGCAAGTAGATAAATAGGTACCACTTCGGTGGGAAGGTAAACAGCGTTCTGTGCAATCATGCTGTCCACATGATCACAGAGTAGTCTCTGTCAAGGCTGGCTCTTCGGCTTAGTAATGGAGATGAGCACCACCCCCTACAGTCGGACACGACTTGACAACCTTGTCAATGGGGAATACCTTTACCTATCCCATTGTCCCCACCCCCCCCCCCCACCCCAGTGACTGCATCATGATAATGATCTTACTTTAATGTGTTACATCAGTGCTTCTTCATTGAGGAGATGTGTGAACATTGGCACCCGGTCATTTCTGGGTCAGTCAGGTGGTGAACTTGCTCTAGATTATAGATTGTTCTTTAAAGGGATGCTGATGCTAGCCCCAAATTAGGTGCAGCACATTTTTGTTGTTGTGTGCTTTCAAGTCATTTCCAACTCATGGTGATCCTAAAGCGAACCTGTCATGGAATGTTCTTGCCAGGTTTCTTCAGAAGGGCTTTGCTGTTGCCCTGCTCTGAGACAGAGAGAGTGTGACTTACCCAAGGTCACCTAGTGGGTTTACATGGCTGAGCTGGAATTCAAACCATGATCTCCAGAGTCAAACCACTACAGCATACTGGCTCTACTTTAAAGTTTTGTCCAAATCCCAAAGCTGATGCAGTACTTGCTTGACATAGAAGCCACCAGCTACCACTGAGTGTGATTGCATGTTGGGTGAATCTCCTTTTGAACTTTGTAGCCTTGCCATTTGGATCCTGTTAAATGGCATTGCCACTTTATTCAAGAAATATGAGAAGACAACTAGTGTTCTTCCCTAGACTAACCACCTCTGCTTTCATTATAGCCACAATGAATTTGAACAGATAAGACACCATGTTCTGAATCACGCTATAAACTTAGCTGGGCGGGGGAGGCATGCGGAAGGAACAAAATATACTGTGCAGACACTGATGATATAATATTGAATGGGCTGTGTAGGTTTTATTTCTAAGTTTGACTTCCTCTGCCTTTGCGTGTGGGAGTGTATGCATATTTCTGGGTTGTCTATTAATTTCCTCAGTTGTCTCTACCATCTGTTACTCTCAAGGGGATACTGAAAGTGATGGAAGGTGTGTTCTTGTTGACATAGCATGCTAATGCAAGTAGAAGAATGTGCTTCTCTATATGTATTAGGCCATTCCATGTCAATAGTCATGCCTGTTTTTGTTTTATTAGTGAAGGAAAACTAATGTTTATGACATATTAAGTGATGCTTCCCTATGAAGGAAGACACTGAAGGGCATTTTCACAGTCAAACCTCTACTGTGTTAATTTTGATTGTATACATTATAACTGGGGCAATTTTAGAGGACATACTCTTCTAACATAAATAGGCTTGTAAACAATCACATTAATAATAATAATAATAATAATAATAATAATAATAATTTATATCTCTCCTCTCTGCAGAGCAATCAGGGCAGCTTCCAACATTAAAATTACCATACAAATAGATTACAATACAATAAACACAGCCTAAAAATCCCAAAACCCACCCACCCCTTTAAAAAGTATTAAACGAAAATATAATTAAAACATGTTTTAAATAAAGCTTGCCAGAGCAAACAGTAACAGACAATAGCAGCGATTACAGCAGAGAGTGAGAGAAGAGAAGATGGGCTAACTCCTGAGGCTGGGGAATCTAGTCAGGAAAGGCCTGCTGGAAGAGATCCATCTTAACAGCTTTTTTAAAGCTCCTCAAGGTCATAATCTGATGGATCTCGTCCAGCAGGCCGTTCCATAATCTGGGAGCAGTTTCTGAGAAGGCCCTCTGGGAGGTTGAGTACAGCTTCGTTTTTATCGGATGCAGCAGATTCCTCCCAGAGTACCGAAGTGCGTGGGGTGGATTATATGGGAGGAGTCGGTCCCGAAGACAGGTTGGACCCAAGCCATGTAGGGCTTTAAAGGTCATAACCAACACTTTATACTGGGCCCAGAAACTAATAGGCAGCCAGTGAAGAGACTTTAAAACTGATGTTATATGGTCTCCTCTTGATGTACCCGACACCAACTTGGCTGCCATGTTCTGTACTAATTAAAGTTTCCAGACCAAGCATGAGGGTAACCCCATGTAGAGTGCATTACATAAATCAAGACGAGAGGTTACCAGCACATGCACCACAGTTTCAAGGTCCTTAACTTCCAGGAAAGGGTGCAGCTGGCATATCAGCTGAAGCTGATAACAGGCGCTCTTAACTGTTGCATTTACCTGATTAGTCATCTGGAGTGACGGATCTAGGAGCACCTCCAGCCTGCAAACACAGTCCTTCACGGAGAGTGTGACCCCGTCCAGGACTGGAGGTTGTATTCCAATACCTGGTTTTGGGGCTGCTACTGTGAGTACCTCCGTTTTATCTGGATTCAGTCTCAATCTTTTTTCCCTCATCCAGTCCATTACTGCCTTAAGACAGTCATTGAGGGGAGAGACGCCATCTGAAGCCGAAGCTGAAGACCGAGACATGGAGAAATATATCTAGGTGTCATCAACATACTGATAACACCCAGCCCCATGTCTCTGAATGATCACTCCCAGCAGCTTCATATATATGTTGAACAGCATCGGGGACAGGATGGCACCTTGAGGGATGCCAAAAAGCTCTTTTCTTGCGGAGCAGCTGTCCTCGAGCAACACCCTCTGGAATCTGCCCAAGAGGAAGGAACGGAACCAGTGCAACGCAGTTCCTCCGATTTCTAACCCTCTCAGGCAGTCCAAGAGGATGTTATGATCAATTGTACCAAAAGCCGCTGAGAAAGTCATCCGCCAAGGCAACCATGGCAGTCTCAACTCCAAATCCTGTCCTAAAGCCAGTTTGAAATGGATCTAGATCAGGGGTAGGCAATCTTTCCCCTTTAAGGGCCGAGGGACTTCAGTTCACAGAATCCCAGGAGCTATTGGCCAACATGGGACTATTGGCCAACATGGCTGAGGCTTCTGGGAGCTGAAGTCCCTCAGCCCTTAAAGGGGAAAGGTTGCCTACCCCTGATCTAGATAATTGGTTTCTTCCAAGAGAGCTTGGAGTTGAAGGGCAACCCCCCTCTCGATCACTTTGCTCAAAAAAGGTAGTAAGGAGACTGGCCTAAAATTGTTCATATCCAGAGGGTCCAGGGAAGGTTTTTTCAGAAGTGGTCTAACCACCGCTTCCTTTAAACTAGATGGAACATGAACTTCCCTGAGGGATGCATTGATAATGTCCCTGAGGAACACCTTCAAGGCATCCCCCCCCCCCCTCCTGGACAGCCAGCCATGACGGGCAAAGATCGAGAGGGCAGGTTGTTTTCCTCACTCTACTAAGGAGCTTGCCCACATCATTGGTATTCACAGATTGAAACTGAGCCAGTATAATTTCATTAACAGAGTTGCTGGACACCTCATCAATTGATTCTGTTACAACACTGGCATCTAAGTCAGCTCTTATCTGAGAGATTTTATGTGCAAAGAAGGTGTTAAATGTGTCACAGCAGGCCCTTGTCAGGATAAGTAGTGGGTTCTGCACAGGTGGAACGCATGTCAGCTCCCCTACCACCCTAAACAGCTCCGTTGGATGGGACTCTGCAGACGCAATACGTCCAGAGAAGAAAAGTCTTTGCGCTGCAAGTATTGCCTCTCGATAGGAATAAAGAAACTTCCAATGACAAGTCTTGTCAGATAAGAGTCAAGTTCTCTGCCAGATGTACCCCAGTCATTGTCCAATCCACTTCATCTTCCTAAGCTCCTCTGTATACCATGGCTTACGGTTAGAAGCGGGTTGGAAAGGACGCTTGGGAGCTGGGCTGAGCCGGACTGGGCGGAGGTATTTTGCCTGCCCCAACTCTTTCCTTCCATCTGCGGCAACAGCAACGAGCCCAAGACCTGGGCCTGGGCGGGGACTCTCCACCTAGCCCACCTATCCCTCTTACCACCTGGGACACTGCAGCAGCAAGGCTGGGAGTCAGGCCAAGAGCCGGGACTGGGTGAAGGTATTTAGCCCGCCCCAACCCTTTGCTTCCATCTGCAGTGACAGTGGCAAGCCTGAGAGCCGGTCCTGGGCAGGGACTCTCCACCTGCCTTTCCCTTTGTTAATTTAAGGGACTTAAATATCAGGAGCAGTGGAACAATAGCAAGGTGGTAACAGTACTGAATCAAGTGTATTTGCTTTCTATTAGTATTATTAGTATTATTTTAAAATTTTGAAATAATGTCTTCAAAGTATTCCTCCAAGTATTTCCAAGAGTAAAAACTTCAACTTTTCAAAATGTGAAATCTGAATCATGCTCCCTCTAAGAGACTTTTGCATGTCAAAAGCAAGCTAAGACACAATGAGACACAAGTGGCTGCTTACCTCTCTGCATGATGTCATATCACTTCCATTCTTCTTCCAGAGGGAGACAGTCATAAAAGCATGCCTTTTGCCAAATGGATTTTGCCAATGTGACAAAAGTCATGCTTATATGACTACCTCCCTCAGGAAAAGAATGGAAGTGGTTTGAGGGCATGTAGAATGGTAAGCAGAAACCTGCTTCTCTCTTGCTGCTTCTCAGTTTGCTTTTGACATGCAATAAGGCTGTAAAACAAAGGCAGGTGTTGGTTTCATACAAAACTTTGGGGTATGCTGCATTCCAAATCACTCTAACTCAAGTGCTGAATGTCAACAGTTTTGTAGCCCAAACGTTCCTGCTCACAAATGAGAAGGAATCACCTTCATACTTGGAGAACTCCTGAAATAAGCAGAAGTACACAAGTCATACCTATGAACCCTCTAAATGAGTGAATCCCCCCCCCCCCAGTTGAAAATAGTAGGAAAAGAAGACTGCACTACAAGTGGATTGGCTCAATATAAAAAGCCACAGTCCTGAGTTTCCAGAACATGAGCAGGACTCAATGATATAGTCGTGTTAATCTATATAATCAGTATGTAGAGAGATCTTGTAGCACCTTTGAGACTAACTGAAATAAAGAAGTTGGCATCAGAAGCTTTCATGACTAAATGCATCTGAGGAAATAGACTTTAGTTTAGAAAAGCCCATGCTGCCAACTTCTTTATTTCAGTTAGTCTCAAAGGTGCTACATGATCTCTCTACATAATGAGCAGGATAGTTCATAACAGGATTTTAAAGACCTCTTTTTCATAGAGTCACTAGAAGATGAAGCCAACTGGACAGCAGTGAGCAACACAAATGTATCAGAAGTATTGTGAGATGAGATTCGCTGAGGAACAGTGACAAAATATGGACAAGAAAGAAGGAAGTTTCTGTGGGGAAAATGTTTTCATAAGCAATGACAAAAATAACTCCCAATTTGTCCTCAAGAAACCCATGCTGGCTCCTACTGATTATGGCATTGTCCTTAAGATACTTGCAGACAGACTCATGTTTAATCCATTCTAATATTTTTCCTAATATTGAGATCTGGCTGACTGCTCTGTAGCTTCCAGGATCTTTTTTTTTTTTTTTTTTGGAAGAGAGGGAAAATGTTTGCCCTTCTTCAGTCTTTTGGCACCTTGCCTGTTTCCCAAGATTTCTTTAAAATGATGGCAAGGTGTTCAAAGAGTACATCAGCAAGTTCCTTCAGTACTTTGGGATGCAGTTTGTCTGACTCTGCAGATCTGAAGTCCTTTAGGTTAGTTATGTGATTCCTGACTAACTCCCTATCAATCTTGATTTGCAGTCCAGATCCCTTGCCAAGATCTTTGCTGGTTCATGGAAGCACACAATTCTTTGCAGCAGGAGGCGGGATGAAGCAAAATAGGTATTGAGTAGTGCTGTCTTTCATTGTGATTTGTTAGCATTTTACCATCCTACCACCAAACTACCATTCCCAGAATTCCATTGCATTGAGCCATGACAATTAAAGTGGTATCAAACTGCATTATTTCTGCAGTATAGATGCTCCACTCTGATCACTGTCATGGATTTCTGTACAAGTGAATTTGTCTTTGACATATAATGCGACTTCCCCTCCTTTTCTGCCACATTTATTCTTTTTGAATAGATTATATTCTTCAGTTGTAATATTCCAATCATGAGGTCTCTGTTGTCTCTATAAAATCACATTTACCTCACTGCACTAGAACTTCAAGTTCTTGTTTGTTTCCCAAACTCTGTGACATTGTATAGACATTTGAAGCTTTGTTTGTTCTTACCTATTAATTTACTGTCAGCTTTTCTGTGGGTCCCATTCTCTCCCTCAGCTTCTTCTCTAGAGTTCACTTTCTCGTGTTTAGAGCTTGCTTTTGAGCTGATGTTTTAGCTAGCATCTCCATTATCCCAAGAATTAAGTGTAAAGCCCTCTTGATCAACTTGCCATGCTACTTCCAAAAACATTCTTCCCAGTTTTCATGAGGTGCAGCCCATCTGTAACCAGTAGTCCTCTTTCTAAAAAGTGAAGACAGTGGGCTCAGAAGCCAAAGCTCTTCTTGTCTACATTATCTGCATAGGCCGAAATTCACTTTTAATATCTTCCTATCCCTGTGTAGTCCTCTATCCTTAAATTGATTAAATGTGGAATAGATGAAAATATTGTCAGATAGATCCATAATTGGTTAGAAAACCAAGCTCAAAGAGTCATCATCAATGGCTGTGCTTCAAACTGGAAGGTCTCAAATAGACTGCTTCAGGTTTCTATTCTACAGCCATTACTCTTCAACATTTTTATCAATGACTTTTATAAATGACTTAGATGATGATTATTATTGGATGATGGGGTGGAGGGACTCTTTATCAAGCTTTCAGATGACACAAAACTGGGGGAGGTGGCTAACATGTTGGAAGATAGGAACAGAATCAAAATGACCTAGATAAACTAGAAAATTGGGCAGAAATTAATAAAATGGAAATCAGTGAAGTCAAATGCAAAATTCAAATGCACAGGAATAGGATAAGGGATACATGGCTTGGCGGTACTTCATACAAAAAAGACCTTCAGATTAGAGCCAGCAGTGTGATGCTACATCAAATAAGCAAATTCTATTTTAGCCTGCATTAACAGAAGCATAGTTTCCCACTATATTCAGTGTGGGTCATGCCTCATTTGGAGTACTGTGTTTATTTCTGGGCGCCTCATTTTAAGAAGGATATAGGTCCATTGGAACAGGTTCAGAGAAGGTCAACGAGGATGATAAGAGGTATGGAGAACAAAACATATTAAATGTTTGGCATGTTCAACTTGATGAATAAAAGACTGAGGGGCGACATGATCACACTCTTTAAATACCTCAAGGGCTGTCACAGAGATGAGCAGGCAGACCGGTAGAGCCAGGTCTAATAGTCTGAAGTTACAGGAAAGTAGATTTCAATTGAGCATTAGAAGGAACTTCTTGACAGTAAAAGTGGTCCGGCAATTGAACCTATTGCCTAGAGAAATAGTGGAGTCTCCTTCTCTGCATATCTTCAGAATGAGTCTGGACAACTACATGCTGAAGATGCTTTACTTGGAGATCCTGCATTGAGCAGGGGGTTGGACTCTGTGGTCCATGAGGCCCCTTCCGTGTTTCTATGACTCCAAGGAGATTATTACACACCAAATCCCTGATGGGATAGCCATGTGTTGTAACCATTTAGGGTGGATCTTATTGCACTGTCCCATGCCCTGGCAGTAGGCAGCCCATATCCAATCTGGGCTTCTCCTGCACTTTTAAGAATGGGATTGGTGCAGGAGAAGCCCGGGTTGGATATGGGCTGCCTACTGCCTGGGCACAGGGCAGTGCAATAAGATCCATCCCAGACGGTTACAATGTGCGACTATCCCATCGAGGATTTAGGGTGTAATAATTTCCTAAGACTCTAATGCATCTTAATTGGCACATATGTTTGGAAGCTTCCAAAAAACTAAAATAATTTCTGATATATTTTCCACATGAAAGATAGTGAAATAAACTAAAAAAACCAAAACAAAACAGTGTCTAGAAAGTATATTTATATTTCATCATGGTATAATGATTTCAACTAAATCTAATGTGCCATGATTTCTCTGAAAATCTGTGTAAAAATTTTCTAGTTGAATTTCCTTTATATACAATATTTCCAAAAGCTAAGATTATTAAATATGCTTATCATTGAGAAACATTGAACATCTTTTTGGTGTCAGCACATGTGTTAATGTTGAGAATGAATCTTCACATACAGCTGTAGATGTATTAAAGGTGAATCCTGCACCATTCAAAGTATACATACATGGAAAGTGTACATAGATCCCTTGTACATGTACAACATTCTAGTGTATTTTTGAAATGTTAGTGTTGGGGGGTTTTGCAGGATTTTACCATATCCCTTTTCTTGAATGCCTGAATTATATTTCTAAATGGTCGATTGCACTGCTAGAAATTTGGGGACTTATGGAAAATTTCATTTGATGGTTTAGAGATCATCATCATCATCATCATCTCCTACACACCTCTCCCCAAGCACCATGTTCCTTCTTCCTTGATACTACATCCCTGGACTCTGTGTATGTGTATGTGATTGTTTCAGAAAAGATATTGCTTCCCCAAATCATGCACCTTCTGTTCCACATGGTAGAGTGAGAGAGGCTAGTCAGATGGAAAAGCTATTCTGAATTTGAAGCACTCACAGTGAGTGGTGAAAGTTTACAATGACATCTTCTCTTTTCAGGCATCATTTTATTGTGTCTCCTCATTAGTCTTTGACTGTTCAGTGTTGTAAATGGATATTTCAGATACACCAGCTTTAAATGTCATTTCTCAGCCTTCTAGCTGTGTGACTATTTTGGCTGTCTGCATTGCTATTTGTGGTATGGATGGCACTATTCGTGAGAAGCTCATTACTCTCTCTGTTTATTCCCACCCCCCTTGGCTCTGAGTCCTTGCCTCTTCTGCCTTTCTAAGAAGCTTGGCAGTTATTTACAGGTGAAGCCATGCCCAGCATGGGAACGGAGCCAGGGCTCTTGATACACCATCTGCTGTTCTCCGGACTGTCATTTAGCTTTCCAAGGTATAGGTTGCATCAGGACACTTGGCAACTGCATCTGCATGTCTTTATTCACTGAACCCACTCATCTCTGGTGCTGTTCAATAAAAGCTTTCACATTAGTTCTTTGTTTGTGTGTTTATTCATGTGTTTAGAGCAGAACTTGGAAAAATAACATTTTGGACAGCAATTTCCAGACTCCTCCAGCCAATGGATTCTGGGAGTTGTAATACAAAAGAGTAACTTTTCAAGATATGGTTTAGAGGCAGGATGCAATGGAATACCAGCTACTGTAAATGTAAAGCAGACAACGGCTGTGTCTCTACTATCCCTGAATGTCAGCTTCCCAGAGGGATCTATTAGCCCCTGTGGCAAGCAGGAAGCTTGACTAAGTGTACCTTTGGGCCAATACAATAAGATTCTGTGACCATGATCTTTTGCCCCTTTGGGAATCCTACAGTGCAGTCTAAGTGTAAGGTCTGCAGAAGCTACTCCAGCAACGGAAGATGTGCTCACAATCCCCATAGCAACAGCTGTTTGCATCGCTGTGTTCTGTTGAAACATGTGGAGACTTGGGACAGGTTGGTATATGGCTTGGGGTGGGTAATAAGGAGCAGAATTCATGCAATTGGGAAGAAAAAATGAGACACAGATGTAATGAGTCACAAAGTAACCCTCATAGCAGCCTATAGCATGAAAACTGAGAAGGGCAATGAAGTACCTGTTCAGCCTCAGGTCTGAATTAAGGATGACATCTTGAAGGAAACTTTCCCTGTCATTGGACTATCTATCTATCTATCTATCTATCTATCTATCTATCTATCTATCTCTGTCTGTCCATTACCTACTTTTCTCCCCATCTAATGGCTTGCAAGATGAATTTAAACAAAATACAACTAAAATGGGAAAAAACAAGGTTATTTTGGCTCCTTGCATGCAGATATCCAAAGCTTGGACGATTAACCTTTTTTAGACTACAACTCCCATGTCGTATGGGAGATTTTTTTTTTTAAATATTATTTTATTTTCTTACATCCTGCCTTTCTTCCAATATAGGGACTCAGGCAGCAAACAACATATATAACAATACACTTTAAAAACAATACAACAATATTAAAATATATAAATATATTTTTTAGAAAACAATTACAACATTTTAAGAATTAAAACAGTTATAAATTAAAATATAACATGTTAAAAATACAAACCATTAAAAGTTATATAGCATAACATTAAAAACTCAGTCCTTATTAGCTTAAAAGGCCTGAATGCACAAAAACGTCTTTACCTGGTATTGGAAGGATAGTAGGGATGGCACCATCCTGGCCTCTCTAGGGAGGGAGTTCCAAAGCTTGGGAGCAGCCACTGAGAAGGCCCTTTCTCTTGTTCCCATCAAATGCGCCTGAGAGAGTGGTGGGACAGAGACAACGGCCTCTCCCAATGACCTCAATACTCTGGGGGGCTCATATAGGGAGATATGGTCCTTCAAATAGCCTGGACCAGGGGTCGGCAACCTACGGCCCCTGCTTACTGGCCCCCATCACCGCTGTCCGCCGCCGTGGCCATCGCAGCCGCCATTTTGTTTGCCAAAATGGCGGCCGTGACTCGTTTGCTGGCGGCAGTGGCCACGACATGTGCAGAGGAGGCGGCAGCGGAGCGCATGGCAGCAGGGGTCACACGCACGTGCATGAGCGTGCGCCCCGCCATTCCCCCCCTGGCCCACCAGAAAGGCCTGCCAGAAGGGACCGGCCCCAGGTAAGGGAAGGTTGCCAACCCCTGGCCTGGACTTTGAATTGTGCCTGGAAAGAGACTGGCAGCCAATTGAGCTGCTGTAACAAGGGAGCTGTATGCTTCCTGTAGCCAGCTTCAGTTACCAACCTGGCTGCATCTCTTTGGAACAGCTGAAGTTTCTGAGCACTTTTCAAAGGCAGCCCCACGTAGAGCACATTACAGTAACCCAAATGGGATGTAACCAAGGCACGTACCACCATGGCCACATCTGACTTCTCCAGGAACAGGTGCAGTTGGCACACAAGTTTTAGCTGTGCAAAAGCACTCCTGGTCACCACTGATACCTGGGCTTCCAGGCTCAGTGCTGAATCTAGAAATACCCCCAAACAACAAACATAAGTTTTCAGGGGGAGTGTAAGCCCATCTAACACAGGCTGAATCCCTATTGCCAGATCTGTCTTTCTACTGACCAGGAGCACCTCTGTCCACACCATCAGTTTGCACAAATTGAAAAGTATCCATCAATACCAGATAAGCAGGAGCCAAGGTTAGATCCACTGACACTGTATCAACTCTGGCATCTAAGGGGGGTTGCAGACTGCCAGAAATAGTGTGAATTCAGTCCACTTTTAGGGTTAGGGTTAGTGCTAGGGAATCATGGGAACTGTTATTTTTCTGAGACATTGAGCCTTCTCTGTCAGACAACTCTGATGCCACAATAAAATACAGTTCCCATGGTTCCCTAACTCTAACCCTAACCCTAAAAGTGGACTGAATTCACACTATTTCTGACAGTCTGCAACCCCCCTAAGTCAGAGCTAATCTGAGCAATTTTATCAGCAAAATGGTGAGCAAATTCTTCACAGAGAGCTGTTGAGTGGCTTATATTCTCCTCAGGACCAGATCGTAATAAATCCCTGGCCACTTGAAACAGCTCAGCTGAATGATTCTGTGCATCCCAATAGTTTTAGTCAAAAAAACCATTTTCTTTTGCTGCCTTTATTGCATCACCATATGCCTTCTGATAGATTTTAGCCTGTTTTGGGTTGGATTCACTCTGAGTTTTCTGCCACTGTCTTTCTAGTCTCCGTCTTATTCGCTTCATTGCTGCCAGCAACTTAGAGAACAAAGGGGCTGGTTTAGCTCCATTCCGTGAGACGGGATGCTTAGGAACGATCATGTCAACTGCCCTGGTCATTTCTCAATTTCAGAGCTCAACCAGGGCTTTGATAGGACCACCTGCCAAGGCAGCAGGAAACTCCCCAAGAGCCATCAGGAATCCATCTGGATCCATAAGCCTCCTAGGGTGTACCATCTTAAATGGTTCTGAGTTCAAGCAAGTCTAAACCTCTCCAGGAAATGATGTGACCATGACAATGGAACAGTAGAGAGCTCCTCCATTCCCAGATCACCATCATCCCCCCCTTGTACAGAACCCAAGGTTAATAGTGTGCCCAGCAGCATAAGTGGGGCCAGATACCACTTGGGACAGACCCATGGTTGTCATGGAGGCCATGAAGTTTTGAGCCACTCCCGAGAAGGTAGCCTCGGCATGGATGTTGAAGTCCCCCAGCAATATAAGCCATGGAGGCTCCAGCACCACCCTGAGACCACCCTGGATATCTTAGATAGGGAGACTGTTGTGCAGTGGGCTGGACAGTACACCAACAGAATTCCTAATCTGTCCTGCCTGCCCACCTTTAAATAAAACACTCAAACTCTGCAGACTGAGGGATAAGACACTTGGTTAGGGGGGATAGTTTCTCAATAGACCACTGCAACTCTGCCTCCCCATCCCCCAGGTCTTGCCTGCTGCTGCACCAAGAAACCTGGTGGACAAAGCTGAGAGAGATTAACTCACCCACCCACCCCAGCGTCATATACCAGTCTTTGTAATAAGGCCAGGTCAGTATGTTCCTCCAGGATCAAATCCTGAATGGCAGTTGTTTTACCATTCACTGATCTGGCATTCAGCAGCAGCATTTTCAACCTGGGGGAATCGCTGCCTTGGCTATCCAGATTATTTGGGATTGGGGACAGTTTGGGGGTGACTAACACACTATCATACATTCTACCCCTATGATCTCCCATTTCCATATCTCCCAATCCCCTGTATAACTTTAATGGCTGCTCCCTGAGTAGCATTACTTTCCTCCTTTTGCTGGATACACATCTCTGCTCACCACAGGACTGGTCAGTTGACTACCCTGTTTATCAAAGAGGCAGCAGGCCCTCGCCTTTGAGTCACTCCCCAGTGACACCACTGACAGAAGCCTTGCCCCCACAATAGTCCTCAGCCCAGGCAGCTGGACAGTTTCTGGGAGCTGCTGGTTGGGCCTCATTCCTGCCAAGAGGCAGCTTCCTCTGTGGTGGTGCAGGAGTTCCTGGGTGAATGAAGACGTGGCAGATGGGCTATGCAGTCATTAAGTAGCAAACTCCCTCTTTTTCACTCCTAGATGGTCTGTGGGATCTCCTGACTCTCTGCAGAATGGGATTCTGGCCATTGTAGTCCAAAAAGTATCTCTTCTTTGCATAATTGTGGTCTCAAGACTTCATGAACCATCAGAGCACTAAAGCATTACTTTTCCCAAGCAAGCAGTTCTGCAGGGGAAAGATACAGAATTTCAATTTCACCTTCTCAGGTATTAGAATAAATTAAATACCTCAGAAGAAAAAGTCAATACTATCTTCTGTTGTCTAATATGATTTTTATCTACTTGAGCAAATTTAACAATAATTCATAATTTTCTTTAAAATGCTGTTCTACCAAGATCACAGCTATATTTTTTCAGGTATACAAAGTTTTTAAGCAATCACAAAAGAGGTGGGTTTTAAGTTTGTCCTTTAGCTCCTACCAGGACACTTCTAGTTGCATAGGACCAGTATACAAATGAATAGATGATTTTTCTAAATTAAACATATATGTATTTTTTCATAAACACTCAAAATACACCCTGATACTTACCTTAATTACATTTATATTGCTATAAGATTGTGGATATTTTCTGTTATTGATTTGAACACAATCAAAATGCCATGTATCCTCACAAATGCAGTTATTTCTGTTGGACAGAATATCTTCTCTGTCTTTGAGGCAATATTACTTTAATGCATATTGGAAAGTATTTTGATGACAAAGCAGAACATTTATTTTAAAATGTAGTAGAGCTATTTATAGCTCCCACTCCAAAACAGTCTTTCTCAGTCTCAGGCCAAAAACCTGACCTCTGACAACCCTTTTCTAGGACATCTCTGAAACACTGGTGTGCCATCAACTATGGAGCAGCAGACATCCACCACCTGAGTAGTACTATAGTTCTACCTTCTCAGAAGAACACAAACCTTCAGACCTGGTAACCCTCATAATTCATGGTTTTGGAATGGGATTAGAATCCACGTCAACATGATTGCCCAGCATGCAGATGCAAAACAGCTCATCCTTAAAAGGTATGGATTTAGAATTCAGAGACATAGCCATGTTAGTCTGGAATATCAGTATACAAAGGGATCTTGCAGCACCTTTAGGATTAGCTGTGCAAAAGAAGTTGTAGCATGAGCTTTTGAAGACTTGGGTGGCAACCACACTGCAGAAATAATCTAGTTTGACACTACTTTATCATGGATCCATGCAATGGAATTGTAGTTTTGTGAGACATTTAGCCTTCTCTGTTAGAGAGCTCTGGTGCCACAACAAACTACAGTTCCCAGAATTCCATAGCATTGAGCCATGGCAGTTAAAATGCTGTCAAACTGGATTATTTCTGCAGTGTAGAGGATGTAGAGGAAGCAGACTCAGGGGCAATACAGGCCAAACAAAAGGGCTGGCATGGGGATGGAAATGGGGTGTGGTGACCATACGCCAGTTGCCCCAACTCTGCCCCAATGCTGCCATCATGTCGCCCACCCAAACAGATGGCAGGTGGCATCAGGACGCTCCCTTGGCATAATGTTCACACGCGCTGCGCCAAAGAAGCGCTGTGAAAAGCCACTACAGCAAGGGCAGCTTTTTGCCACTCTAAAAAGTATTGACATTTGCCAGCTCTTTTTAGAGTGGCAAACCTCCGGATCAGGGCCGTGGTGTGTGGGTGCCATGATCCCGATCCAGCAAGTAAAGAGGCAGTGGGATGCCTTCCCTTAGGGGCTGTGTGTACAGCCCCCAAGTCTACTAAAGCTCATGCTACTTTTGCACAGTTACTCTGAAAGGTATGGAACATCTTGCCTGATGAGGAAACCCATGGAGCTTCGAAAGCTTGCAACAAGTATATTGTGCATTTGGCTGGTCAATAAAGATATAATCAATGGATTTTTGTTTGAATTTGCTAAATGGCCAACACAGCTACCCCTGAATGTTTTTAGGTATGGATTTAGTTTGCTTTCGTTCTAGTGGCATGGACATAATGAAATGTCATGCTTATGTTGAATTGCTGACACTGTGAGCTCAAATTTCATTTGTTGTGTAAAAACCACTTGAGTTAGTAGTGCTGATATGAAGCATTTTGCTGTAAACCATCTCTGTTGCAGAATTCTATAATCCATAACAGAAAAGCACTATTGTTCACCTAGAAGCTTATCACATTACCTTTTAAAGCGAATAAAGCCTCCCAGGCTGCAGCCGGGATACGGCATGGAGGCAGGGATTATCGCACAGTAAGTCACTGCCAAATCGCCAGGCGACGGCAGCCTGGATCCCAGCCAAAGTCAGCTGGCCACCATTTAAACTTCAGGAGCTTTCCATTTTCTAAAAAAGGATGTCTGAAGATGGCTGGGACCCAGGCAGCAGTGCCCAGTGATTCGGCGGCAAGTTACTGTGTGATAATCCCCACCTCCATGCCATGTCTGGGCTGCAGCCCGGGAGGCTTTATTCACTTTAAGAGGTAATGTGATCAGCTCCTAAGTCTAAAATTGAGATAAAGGTAAAGGTAGTCCCTTGACATGAATGTCTAGTCGTAACCAACTGTAGGGGGTGGTGCTCGTCTCTGTTTCTAAACTGAAGAGCCATTGTTGTCCAAGGACTACTACAGTGGTCATGTGGCCTGCTTGACTGCACCAAATGCTGTTACCTTCCCTCTGAGAAGTGGTACCTATTTATCTACTTGCATTTGCATGCTTTTGAAATACTAGACTGGCAGAAGCTGGGACTAGTGATAGGAGCTCACTTCATCATACAGCACTTGGGCCTTGAACTGCCAACCTTCCTATCTTCCGATCATCAGAATTGGTGCATCCCCTCTGACATATCATCTGCTTAAAAAGACACCAGTGCTTGGCTTGGAGTTAAGAACAGAGATACTTTGCAAATGCATTTGACATCCATTCTTTCTCTTCAGGCTTTCACTTAAGACATCATCAACACAGTGTAGATTCACAATCCCAGGCAAGTTGTTAAGTATTATTGATAAGATAATGTAAGAAATGTGTCAGAACCATGCCTGCATGCATGAGTTCTGCCAGATGTTTGATGTGAGATGTAATAGATTTAGTTGCTTGGGGGATGATAGGTGGGTTAGTTCTTGGGGAAGGTAGTTAGTTTTTATAAGTGGTAGGCTGCTTGGGGTGGAGAGATGGGAGTAGTGTGGAATAGTGAGTTAATTTTGAGAAAGTCAGGACTTTGGAATGCAAGGTAGTGTGGGAGGTTGGCTGGTGCTGAGAAGACTCTCCAGCGAAGGGGGGCAATGGGTGAGTGTTTAGGCTGAAGATAGATAGCTTGGATGATAACAGGCTGAAAGGGGGTTTGGTTTGGTGGGGGAAGATGAGCTGTGGGAATTGGAGGTGGGTGCTCGGTTTGGCGCCAAAGAGGTGGGGTGGAGCTCACCAGTTCCGAAGGGTTTAAAATGGCATTTGGTTGAAGGGGGGGGGCAGTTTTGGCTTGAACGCTGACTGGCTGTGTGTTTCAATAAACTCCTAATTGATTCAGTTGGCTGATTTAATGGCTACACAGAGTCACTGAATCTTGCCAGGTCTGACAAAATGAAAAGTACATATTATGACATACAGACGCTTTTCACCACTTGAGGGAGCACCTTTTCTTGAGTATGGACATTATCACATGTGGGCCACAAACTGACAATAAAGTGGAAATGAGACATCCCGAAAATAAACCGAAAATAAACCTTGATTCCGCAAATGGCTTTCACACGTAATTACATTAATTGCGAATTTACAGTAAGCTCCCGCTGAAACCACATTTAACGTTCACACACAAGTGAGAAAATCCCATAAATGTACTAGAAATGATCTTCTAGCACATGCGCAGATATAGCTATGCTCGCAGCGGCTGTCACTTGCCGTGGCTGTCACCCCTTCCCCAGGTCGTCCTTGGAGCAGCCGGCCCTCCGCATGGCTGGCGCTCCAAGGAAGACCTCCCACCGCAGCGTTCACACACGCTGCGGCGGAAGAGTCACTGAAGGTGCGCTGCAGCCTTTTGTGGCGCACCTCCGGCGACTTGTGAAAGGAGCGCCAATTTAGTGCTCCTTTCAGGGGCAGCTAAGCTGTGCCGCGGGGCCAAGGTGTGGGGATACCTCGGCCCCGCAGCGCAGCTTCCTGGGGCGGCCCATGGCCGCCCGTCCTTCAAGTCACCGAAGGTGCACCGCAAAAGGCTGCGGCGCACCTTCGGCGACTCTTCCACCACAGCGCGTGCAAATGCTGCGGCGGGAGGTCCTCCTCGGAGCGCCGGCCATGCGGAGGGCCGGCTGCCCCGAGGACAACCTGGGGAAGGGGTTGGAGCGCCGATCGTGCGGCTGCCCCTCCCCTTCCCTTCCCCCAAGACGGCCCTTTAAGCCGTCTGCTGAGGGGGAAGGAGACGCTGCCTCGAGGACCCCGCGGAACCATGGGAAAATGCGGGGAAATGCTTCCAAATGCGCATTTGCTTTTCACATTACGGCAAATGTGAATTTACCTTAATTGCGCATTTGCATTTCCTCCAAACAACCGAATTTCAAAAGATTTCCGTTAACACCAGTTTCTGTCCACTTTCTGTCCAGTTTCTGTGCGATGTCGTGTGAAAACACGAGGCACAAATCCAGTTTCTGTTTGGGATTTGTGTGGATTAACCAGCAGATTTGCCCCCGTGTGATAATGTCCTATGTGTTGAATGTATTGTGCAGTTTGATCTTTAGTGTTTATTTCTACTGTCACAGGTATATGAAATTTAGAGACATGTTGCTGGGGTGGATGGTCTTCATTTAAATAATAAGTCCTGAAAGAAGAGAAGGAAGTAGATGGAAAGAGATGGAAAAGACGCTCCAAGCAGTGGGAGCAAGTAGGACCAAGACAAACATGTATGAATACACTTGTCCCTCCACATTCATTGGGGTTAGGGGCAAAGGACCCCTGTGAATGTGAAAAAACCACAAATAAAAAAAACACTATGTTTTTATCTGAGAGAACACCACTCTAGGAATCTATAGCTCCTCCGTGCAACTCTGTGGTCAACATCTGCCAGACATTGACCATAGAATTGCGCTGGAGGAGCTACAAATGCCTAGTGGAGTGTTCTCTCTAGGGATCTCCATTCATGCAAAACGCTTTCATCATTGCCACTAAATGATGGGGCCATCTTTGTTACTTCTTGAATGGAGGGAGATTACAGTTCTGCAGCAGAGGAGGCACAGCTCTCTGTTCGGTCATATTGCAGAAGATCTCAAACTCAGTTCAGTCTATGGTACTCCCAACCAAAGGAAGAGTTGGGAAAGATCCCCATAAGATACTCTTCAAGGTAAACAAAACAACTCTTTGAGATAGATGGATCAGTGGTCTATTCATATGCCAAGAATCAGTTCCAGCTTCATGTGCCAAAGAAGGGGAAGAAGTGATAGTCCAGATATGGGAAGCTATTCTATATATAACTTTGGCAATGGTACTAATCAGGAAGGATGATGACAATTATGATGATTGATTGATTGATTGATTGATTTAATTCCTCTTTTGTAGTCTTATCTCCTAGGCTAGAGGAACTGGCTCAGAGTAAGAAGAATTCAGAAAGCAAAAAAGACAGGTGAGAGAGAATGTAAAACGTCTTCAAGCAAGCACAGAACATTCCCAGTGGCTGGGTAGGGCTGTAATGACAACATTAATGTAATATGTACATACCATGTGACGTTTTCTTTTAAACAGACAAACAAACAAAAGGGAGCCAGTTTGTGAGATGCTGAATTTGGCTCAGTCTTTTTAATGTATTGCAAAACTGTTTCAAGACAAGTAATCTCTATTTATTTAAACTATTTTAATACCAGACTTCCATTGTACTCCCCAGTCAGTTTACAAAAAAGAATAAAATATTTAAAATATAAATACAAAACCTATAAATGATTATAAAAGCCGCAAAAGTCAAAAAGCCGGAAAAGCACTTAACACAATTAAAACTTCATCTAAAAACCTCAGGGAAAAACAAACCACAAAGATCTCTCTGCCTGATGTTCATAGGATAAGTGCTAGATGAAATTTCCATGCATTGTCACCACCACCACGACCATTCTGTAGAGTATGAACTGGCATTGTGATCTCAGTTGTGATCACACAGAGATTATTGGTGACTGTATGTAAATAAATATTCAGAAGTTCTCTGAAGATGCCAGCCACAGATGCTGGCAAAACGTCAGAAAGAAACTCTTCTAGAACATGGCCACACAGCCCGAAAAACCCACAAAAAACTATGGATGCCGGCCATGAAAGCCTACGACTTCACATTGTGTGCATGTGTTACCCAGTCTAGGTTCTTGTGCTGGAGTTAGGGAACAGGGATGTTGAATCAGTGATACATACAGGTAACTATTCTGTTGACCACAAAACAAGGCAGGTGCCGCCAGGTTTTCCTGCCCATTTTTTGGAACTAGTTTTTCATCTACCGCCCAAGCTTTGGCTTCAGCTTAGAAGCACACTGCTCCCTGTTGTGTCATCAAGATTGAGTTAAGGCCTTATCAGTAGTTGCTCCATACTTTTGGAATTCTTTTTCAAGGGAAGTACATATGACTGTATCAGTACTGTTTTTTGAAAAGACATTGAAAACTGTTTTGTTTCCATATCTCTTTTCCCAAGATGCAGCATTTTTAAATATTGTTGTTCTTTTTTAAAAATCTGAGTTGAGATTATTTATATATGTATCTAAACTGATATATATTTATTCATTCAATCTGTTCTAATACTTTAGCAATTTTTTTCTCTTAGAATGACTTGTACAAATACTGATGATGATATTTATTTATATCCCACCTTACCCCCATTTTGGAACAGTTAAAACAAACCTCTTTTAAAAGTTACAGCATGCCAAAAGTTAAAAAACAATCAAAGCATCATAAACATTGAAACCACTTCAAAAAAACAAACAAATCAACAACATAAAAGTCCATAACATTATACTTGTCCTGTTTCCCCTGGAAATTACAAATTAATAAAAATCCAGTAAAATCCATATACATAAGAACCACCTCAGAAGCAGCACACAGACAGTTGACAGGACAAAACACACTTACACATACTCTATGTAAGGCTAGCAAAGACAAAAAGCATAATGGGCATCAACCATTAAAATAATTTTTTAAAGTTTCATAGAGATAAAACCATCCGTAAGCCAGGAAGCAAAAATGTATAAGACATGTTGGAATAAAACGTGTTTTCCTAGGCTGCGTCCACACAGCAGAAATAATGCAGTTTGACACCACTTTAACTCTCCTAGCTCAATGCTAATGAATTCTGGGAGTTGTAGTTTGTCATGGCCCCAGAGGTCTCTGACAGAGAAGGCTAAATGTCTCACAAAACTACAATTCCCAGAATTCCATAATATTGAGCCATGGCAGTTAAAGCAGTGTCAAACTGCATTATTTCTGCAGCGTTCATGCAGCCTTAGTGACTGAGAAACATTAGGGTAGATACAAGTGGATTTCTGACTTGAAAACACAACAACAACAACAACAACAACACTGAGAAGTCTTCCCCACATCATAGTATGAATAAGGTAGACATATGTCCTGGTTTAAGGAGAATAATCCTCCCACTATGGTGAGATGGAATGTATTTTCATTTAAATTATAGTAACTGTGTCCAAATTTGCAACTTTTAAGTATAACTTTGTTGTTGTTGTGTGCCTTCAAGTCATTTCTGACTTACGGCAGTCCTAAGGCGACCCTATTATGGGGTTTTCTTGACAAGATCTGTTCAGAGGACGTTTGCTATTGCCTTCCCCTGTGGCTGTGAGCATGTGACTTTCTCAAGGTTATAGCTTCCATGGCTGAGCAGGGATTTGAACCCTGGTCCTCAGAGTCAGAGTCCAATGCTCAAACCACTACACCATGCTGGCTCTCATGTATAACTTAGTATATGCCAATTTGATGGGAATCTGTGACCCTTACACAATGTTGAGGGAGCTTTTTTAATAAGACTATCTTGTGAGTTGCTCCTGTTTCTCTTTCATTGACAAATCAGGTTCACTGTTGAAAACTCTGTGCCACTGGCAGCTTTGAGAATACAGGCATCACCCAGACTAAAGGAACTGGCACAGCCCCGGCCTTGCCCAGCCGGTTGGGAATTCCATCGTTCCCCTTATTCTGTGGTATGTAAAAACATTTCACAACTTGCTTCCTTTTGTGTGTCTTCTGCTGAAATAATGACTCCATGTGGTTGGAATGCCACATGAGTTCAGTCACTCATTTTGGTAAGTTTGTTACCTTCATATTAAATGCAGAGCTTCACAGGTTATTTTTCTGGACCAAGGTGGCTGAGGGATTCTGGGTATTGCAAAAAGTAATGTTCCCAAAATCTGGTTCACAGTCATACCTCTACCCACTCCCTTATTTCTGCATCTTTTTTACTTTGAGTGTCCCTGTATGGACCTTATCACATGGGGGAAATCCCATGCAGAAACGGGATTTAAAAGGTGGGGGAAACCCGCAAAAGTAGGTAGATTTTCAGACACATCGCTGTTAAAGTTTAGTTAACCCAAACGGAAAGTAGTCAAAAGCCGCTCCTTTTTACTTTTGGGATTTTCCAAAAGTAAAAAGAAGTGGCTTTTGACTACTTTCATTTGGGTTAACCACTCTTTAACAGCAACGTCGTCTGAAAATCTACCCGCTTTTGCGAGTTTTTTTCTATTTAAAACCCCGTTTCTGCACTGGATTTCCTCGTGTGATAAAGTCCTATGTCTTAGCTTTACAGGAAAACTACGCATGCATCCTGTTGCAAACGGAAATACTTTGGAAATATTTTTTGAAAGCTGAGGAATGTTACTTTTACACTACAGTTCCCAGAATCCCTCCAGTCAGAATTCTGGGAATTATAGTCCAAAAAAGGTAACTGTTCCAAATTCTCATCTAGTGCTATAAAATTTTACCCCAGGCTTCATCTCTGCAAAATCATGGGATAGTTCTGTTTCAGGTATTCTGACCTGGAAAACATGCAATATGCTATGCATTGTTTTCACTGTTATTTTTAAAACTACATAGTGAGTTGGTTTAGGAACTCAATAGGAAATTAAATGAAAGCAGCCTCCTGCTGAGTCTTTGTAAGGGAAAGGCAGGGTGATTGCATCTTTATGTCAGCCTTCCTCCTGCCTTTGTATCAGTTTCTGGTGCACACAAGAACTAATCAGGAATCCCAAGATCATGCACAAAACAGAACAACCTTGTTCTTATCTCCAGGTGACTAAAGCAGCATTGACAGCCTTACCCTCTGAACGGATAGTTGCTCTAGCTAAGCCAAGGATACGAGTCGCTGAAAACAGTACGTTGTCCTATTACTCTCCTTCTTATTAATGGTGATATAAATTTGGTCTTCCTACCAGTCTAGCCATTGCTCTTGAAGGGAAGCATTGGGAGTAGGGTGTGGGGAAAAACAAGGGAAAGCTCTGGATTACAGCACTCCACCACACACTCTTACTGGGTTGAGAACTGAAGGTATTCTGAAATGAAATTTAAGAGGATAATTTGCTGGATCCTTCTAGAATGTTGACAATCTGGTTTTGACTTTCTTTGCTCTTGCAGCAAAACCTTGAAACTAAAGCAAAGGTGCTGTTGTTGGATGAACGCTCTTGGTCTTGGATCTACATCCTTGATGGTGACAATCTGTAACAACTCTCAAAGACTGTTCTGCACTGTGTTCATTGTCCACACTTTCTTCAAATCATGGTACATGGTTAAGTTAACATGGCACAGCCTTGGACACTGGGCAACTTGGGAAAGTGATTAAAGGATCTGTGCACTGGATGTGAAGTTTAATCAGTTTGGACTGCTACTTAGTCAATATGTTCTTTGTATAAGAAAACAAATTTTGGATCCATAGAAATATGTTGTATCACAGTATCATGATACTTTTTGTTTTGAAAGAAAGGACGATGGTTGAACTTTTGGTTGAATTAAGATGCCTTAAGTCAAGATCATTATCTTTCTCTCTTTTTAAACTGTCTAGAATCCTGGCTAGTTCATAATTTTGCAATCATGTTGGAACTGAAAGAAGAAGCCCAGTGAATGTGACCTCAGCTTTCGCTTTTTGCCTCTCAGTCCTCTTATCCTTAGCCCCCATATTTTATTCTTATTTTTTGCTTTTTTCTCACCTTCTAGAATCTGTCTATCTTCATGCATTCCTGTTTCAAGGAATGGTCTGAAGGCAAATTTGCTGAGGTCTGAGCATGGTCAGTGCAACCCCTGTAATCTCTCACCATTAGCTATGCTGTCAAGGGCTGATAGCAGTTGTAGACCACAAGCAGCTGATGGGACACTTATATGACATCCTGAATTGCAGAATGGAAGCTAAGCTGGGTCAGCTCTGGTTATTACTTGGATGGGTGACTATTGTGTGAATTCTGGTACCCCAGAATCCACCAGGTTCCCCTTAGAAACATGGTATTGTGGGTGCACCCTGCACCAACCGAGGAAGTGGTTTACTCACAGACAAAGATTACTGTTGATCAAGGGGCATTTTCCAAGAGAAGCACAGACACACCAGAGTTAGTTGTTCACAAGAGGGGCCAGATTATTAATTATAGTAAAGGTTTTACAATTTCAATATGAGCTCATGGTAATCAACAGCACATGAGTATGAAAAGTTTTGGATTGATAATCTGTATGAAAACAAAACAAAACAGAAGACCAAGCTAGAAATGTTGCCGTTTATAATAATAAGGGCCTAAGGAACTACTGTAGTCTGGGTATGCAGCCAGATTTTTTTTAAAAATCACTTGCAATGTTAGGGTACACTGAATTCCTTCTCACAGCTACCTCCTGTAAAACATGTTCTCTTTGTCTCAGAGTTTAGGTGAAGGAAGGAGGAAATGAGGAGGAGAGCAATCTCAAAGATAACTATGCTATGGTTCACAAAACCCTGTCTGGGTCTGGCTGTAAGTTCTGAGAAATGGATTTATATCAGCAGGTAGAGCTAACTTTAGATTCACTTTCCAGGTTCGTTGTCCAGGGTCCTGATTTTTAGCCAATGGTTTACCTGCGGAGGGAGCTAGTTTACCTCCCCATTCTCCATTTTTTTAAGACCACCAACTAATACCAGGTGCTGTTGGAGAGAACTGGCAAAAGCATTTCTGAATATCCCTTGCGTAAGAAAACCATATGAAATCCATGGGGTTGCCATAAGTCAACAGGCGACTTGCAAACACATATACACACACAAGCATATGAGTCAAGATTACTTGGTGTGCTGAAGCATGTGTTTCCAAGGTTTAATGGTTACTGTTACTTTTCAAACTACTAATCTTGATCACAAGTGCACACACAAGTGCACACACACACACACACACCACCACCACCACTTCTCCTTTCTGACTAAATTTAAATGCACTGAAAATGTGACTGAAACTTGACTTCTGTCCTTGCTCTCTTCTGCCTTTCACTATCTAAACTAAAAATAACTCCCCCAACTACTACTACTACTACTAATAATAATAATAATAATAATAATAAAATTTATTTATACCCCGCCCCTCTGCATAGCAATTGGGGTGGCTTCCAACATAAATGCAATACAATAAAATCAATCCCAAACCCAACCATCCCACCCCTAAAAAAAACCTTAAACAATAGTCAATTAAAACAATATTTAAATTTAGCAGAGCCAACGATTAACAATAAAGATTAATAACGAACAACAGAAATGGCTGTTATGGCAGCACTATGGAAAGAAGGGAAAGAGGGGAACAGTTAATCTGGTTCTTGTGACCGGGAAGACTAATCAGGAAAGGCCTGCCAGAAGAGATCCGTCTTGACAGCCCTTTTAAAGCTGTCTAAGGTCGTCAAATGACGGATCTCATCCGACAGGCCATTCCATAATCTGGGAGCGGTCATCGAAAAGGCCCTCTGGGAGGTTGCTGATAGTCTAGATTTTTTCACCTGTAGCAAATTCATCCCAGAGGACCTAAGTGCTCGGGGAGGATTGTACGGAAGGAGGCGGTCTCGGAGATAATCAGTCATTTCTAACTTAACTGATTAACTCTCTCATCTTTTCAAATCAAATTCATACTCAGACCTAATTACCAATTACTTTCAACATTGCATGCTCTCACCCCCTCCCAACAAACCTCTTCTTGTAACATATTATACATATTATACATGACAATATAGTTCAAGCACCACAAGGACCTTATTAGCAGGGTGTGTGGGACAGGACTATTGCCCCTCCAAATAGGAATTCTGCCCCCCCCCATTATTATTTTTCTTGTCCTCAGATTTCTAGCATTGTGTGAACATAAAGTTACAAAGGGAATGTGAATACTGAATATAAGAGTTCTATGTGTGAATGATTTTCAATGCAAACAACTATATACACACAACTATATATATGCTAGAAATTTGGGAACTGCAGTAAAAAAATCATTTTGGGAAGCAGAATTCTTCTTTGGAATTCTGTAGCTAAAACCCATTCTCCTCTTTCTTTTGCTGCTCCAATTAGAAAGGCATACATCTAGTGAAACCAATGACAAGTAATCTCTGTCTCCCCATATTTTGTGTGTATATAATTGTTTGTCTTAGGGAAAGATCTTTAACTACCACACCCTCCCCCCATTTTTAAACCTCCTCCTTTCTTTCTCCCATACTGTCTCACATTTCACAGATGAAAACCAGGATGCATCTTCCCAAGCAACATGAGCTTGAGGTTAAAATGATAAAAGTCATTAGTGAGGAAGGACGCACATGCTGCAGTAGTTTGCTTTTGCCTGAGCTTACTGGGAAGGCAAAACTCCACCTCCACTACTCTTCTCTCTCTCTCTCTCTCTCTCTCTCTCTCTCCCCCCCAAATTAATTGAATGCAAACTACTTTTATATTTTGAACTCAGTTTGTAGCAACTGAAGTAAGCAGAAGGCAAAGATGGAAAGCAGGACGAGAGGAAAAATGGGACATTTTAAGAGCATCTGAAAAAGTGGGATAACAGACGATCCCTGCCAAAAAGACAGTTGAAGGATATGATTTTATTGGCTTCCATTTATGAAGTACAATGATTGCTGTTTCCTAATGCAATCATTCTGCATATTTTGATTCCTTTGCTCAGTTCAATTAATTCCCCTACTGTGTGGATTTGGGTTGTTGGGTCCATCTACCTAAGACTCACTGCTGTAGAGGTCCAAAGAACTCTTAAATGCATGAATACTCACAAAATGTCTGAGTTCATACATGTGCTCTGAGAGTATTCCTGGTAATGTGGGAAAACCACATAAAAAAAGCTGGAAAAATATCAAATGATGGTGACATGAGGATGGGTGTATGGTCCCCAGGGGGTGCAAATTCAAGCTCTGGATCTAAAGTTTCTACCCCAGCTTGATATGGAAGGGCAGATATGAATAAATATGGTTTCTGCATCATCTGACTCTCAGATGTTGTTAAGTGAGGAAATCTGAGTTTTAGTGTGAATTATGAAAGGATAAAATAATTTATTTAGCTTCATACGTATCATACCTTTTTCCTCAAATGAGAGCCAAGGCAGTTTACAATATGAATTAAAACAAAATATAGCTAAAACCATCTAAAGTACAAAGTTGTTGTTTTTTTAAAATGAAAAATAAGCCATTAAATTAAAAGCACTAATTTAGAACAATTTTAAAGCTTTTCAAAGTAATATTACAATATAGAATAAACTAAAACAAAGAAAAGCAAACAAGGGCAGGGGATGCCAGCTGTGTTTATTTAAAGCACCAGATCATAGTGTAAGCTGTCTGGTGGCAAAGGATAGATCTATCTATCTATCTATATCTTACCTCTTAAGCTATTGCTGATGACTCAACAGATTATGCTTTAGGCTTGGTGAAAGCAGTAAAAACCTAAAAATAAAGTCAACACTAGTCACCTCCAGATTTAGTTCTCACATATTTGTCAGTGTACACTTGTGTGGAAGAACTTTGCCCAGAAAAGTTTGAAGACATAAGAATTATAAGAACTGCTGGTATGGTGAATGGAGTGTAGGAATTTCCCTCAACTGTGTACCAGTAGTTTGGGCAGTTTTGGATGGCATGTTAAACCAAACTGTTTTATTGTGTATTGTTTACCTTCAAGTTGTTTCTGACTTATGACAATCCTAAAGTGGCCCTGTCACAGAGTTTTCTTGGCAGGTTTCTTCAGGGGAGGTTGCCGTTGCCATCCTCTGAGGCTGAGAGAATGTGACTTGCCAAAGTTACCCTAGCAAGATAGTTATGAGCTGCACACTACCTGATCACATCAACTTGCAGAAGAAGCAGCTTGTCATAAATCACTGGAAGAAGAGAGAAGCTGTGTGGGTAATTAATAGTCCAGAAGTCAAGAAGCTGAGGAATTCAATAACCAAGGCCTGAAACAGACAGGCAAAAAGTGCCAGCTTCAGGCTGCATTGGAGGGATGGCATTTATACAAAGCATGCCACCCCCAAAAGCCCTGAAGCTGCACCAAGGCTGCCTAAGACAACTTGAACCTGGCTGGGAAAGGAGCAGAAAAAAACACTCCTGCTGGCAGTCCATCCAGGACCATGGCAGTGGCCGGCCTCAGGATCACAGTATCCAGTTGCTAAAGTCCTGGAGTGATGGGGGAGCAGCCTCTGGCCACTCCTTTTGCCCCATCTTCATAACCCCTTGAAAACCAAACAGAGGGGTGCCCAAAGGACTAGGCAGGGTCCAGGCCCAAGGAAGGTAGAGTTTCTGAGCTGGCTTGCCTGTCCTGTCCACAGAGTGGACATGTTGGCCTCATTCCCACTTACCAATAAATCAGTTTCAGATCCGAATCGATGGATCAGTTTGACAGCGGAGTGTGGTTCACATTACATTTGCCTCAATCGCATTACATTTGCCTCAATCACATTTTCTTGTAAAATAACCCACTTGTCGTTCACATTGACTAATGAGTCGATTCAAAACGGACCCTCTTTAGCTGGCCGGCAAATTTAAAGGGCAAATTTAAATTGATTCCAATCTTTTGAGCAATTTGGCTCAAGTGTGAACCAGGGTAATTTAAGCTGCTTCAAACTGGTTAGCAAACCAGTTTATAATGTAGTGGGAATTAGGCCATTGCTTCCAGCCTGCCCTGCCCTGCCCTGCCCTGCCCCTCTCCCACTGCCTCATCCACCCAGTTGCCCACCACCCAGCCAGATCTTGCAAGGGCTGTTGGCAGCAGCAGATTCCCCTGCCCCCCCTCCGACTGCATCACCCACTCAGTGCAGCCAAGGGAGGGCCAGACAATTGAGGTGGTGGGAAGGGATGGAAATGTTCGCAGTCTGGGGGTACTCTTAGATCTGTCGCTTCACATGACTTGTCAGGTGAATGAGGTGGTCAGGAGTGCCTGTTATCAGCTTTGGCTGATACTCCATCTGCGCCCTTATCTGGATATGAGGGATCTGGAAACTGTTATGCACGCTTTGGTAACCTCACGTTTGGATTACTGCAATGCACTCTACATGGGGCTACCCTTGTGTCTAACCTGGAAACTGCAACTGGTGCAAAACATGGCAGCCAGGCTAATTACCGGAACATCAAGGAGGGAGCACATAGCACCAGTGCTTAAATCCCTCCACTGGCTGCCAATTAGTTTCCGGGCACAGTACAAGGTGTTGGTTTAACCTTTAAAGCCCTACATGGCTTGGGTTCATCTTATCTCAGGGACCGCCTCTTCCCATATGATCCCTCCCGTGCACTTCGGTCCTCTGGGAGGAATCTGTTGAAGCCTATGAAAACTAGGCCGGCACAGACTTCCCAGAGGGCCTTCTCTGCGACCGCTCCCAGACTATGGAATGGCCTGCCAGATGAGATCTGTTAAATTACTACCCTTGCTGCTTTTAAGAAAGCAGTAAAGACGGATCTCTTCCGGCAGGCTTTCCCGTAATAACCTCCCAGCTCTAGCGGAGGTTTCCTTACGCCCCTTAACCTCCCATAGTACATGGACATGCCCAAGTTGTTTAATTTGCTTTTATGTGTTTTTGTTTTTATTACGTTTTTAAGAATCATTTTAATTCTGCTATTATAGTTTAATTTAGTTTTAAGGGGTGGGAGGATTAGGGTGTGGGATATAGGAATTTTACATTGTCTCTTGTTTTTAAATTATGCTGTACGCTGCCCCGATTGCTAAGCAGAGGGGCGGCTTAGAAATAAAACTTATTATTATTATTATTATTATTATTATTATTATTATTATTATTATTGGGCCTCCTCCTCCTCCTCCACTGTTTGGCTTTCTCCTTGGAGGAAGAGGAGTCAGATGTCCAGGAATTTACAGCCCTGATGACAAGTCTGAGGAGCTGAGGGCTGAGGCAGTGTGGGTGGTGGTGGCTTGCTCCCCAACAGGAGGTAGAAGACACTGAAGATATGCTGCCATTCTTTGCAAATCTGGAATGACCTGCCGGACGAGATCCGTCACTTGACATCTTTAGACAGCTTCAAAAAAGCTGTCAAGACGGATCTCTTCCGGCAGGCCTTCCCAGATTAATACCCTGGCCTCGGGTACAACCAACCCACCCCAGTGTATGATCCCTCGTGGCCCCATCTGAGGATGGTGTGGATTAGTAATGCTGGGCTCTATTGGGCTAGTTCTGTTTTGTTTCGTTTTGTTTTATAATGATAACTAATGAATGTTATTTTAATAATGTCTGATTTAATACTGTTTTAAGGGGTGAGGGGCTTGTTGCACTGTACATTGTTTTATGGGGACTGTATATTTTATTGTTGTAAGCCGGCCAGATTGGTTTTCCAGAGGGCGGGATATAAATAAATTTTATTATTATTATTATTATTAAATCACCAGAGTGATAAGGTAAGATTATGACAATCCCAGTGGCTGTTAAACAGGAGACACTGTCTGGTGTCTTCAGAGAGCTGCCTATAAACAACTGCTCTTGTGCATTTGTTGCTTGCAGCCATCTTAGATAGGTGACCAGCAGTACTCTAGGTTCTTCATGTTTTCTTGAACTTGGACTGGCTATGATTTGATGACTCTGGAGCTCTACAGATGGCCCCTAAGAGGCAGCTCCATGCTGCCCCTGGGAGTGCTGAATCACGGCCATGGCAATTGCATGCTGCAGCCCTGATCCGGCACTTTGCAGCTCCAAAAAGAACTGGCAAATGTCGCTCCTTTTTGGAGTGCCAAAAAGCTTCTCTTGCTTCCATTGCGGCAGCTTTTCTGCACTTCTTTGGCATAGCGTGTTTGTACGCTGCAGCAAGGGAGTGCCCTTGGTGGGGCACGTGGCATGATGGTGGCATTGGGGCAGAGTTGGGGTGGCCAGTGTGTGGTCGCCATGGCCCAACTCCACCCCCAGGCTGGCCCTTTTGCCTGGTCTGTACAGGGCATCTGTTTACTCCTTGCTGGCTTCATGTATCAGAAGGAATGACTTCCTGTAATGACCTCTGGACCAGCTGACAACCACCTTCTTGCTACATACACCCTTCACCTTGCTTGGATAATCTGTGATTGACCTGAACCAGATTAACTACCCAACAGCTTTTGCACTTCAGCTAGCTGCCACTTTTAAAAGGGACCATAGAATACATTTTTACATATGTTTGAACTGTATTTTCTGACATCTTCTTATTATTGGGGGGGTTGCAGACTGCCAGAAATAGTGCAAATTAAGTCCACTTTAAGGGTTAGGGTTAGTACTAGGGAATCATGGGAATTTTTTTTTTCCTGAGACATTGAGCCTTCTCTGTCAGAGAGATCTGGTGCCACAATAAACTACAGTTCCCATGATTCCCTAGCACTAACCCTAACCCTAAAAGTGGACTCAATTTGCACTATTTCTGGCAGTCTGCAACCCCCTATTGTTCCTCACTTCATGTCATTCCTCAAAGTTGCTCTCTGTGAATTTCAATTAATGATCTAAGCCAGTGACGATCTAAGCCAGGAGCGACCTTTTAGAGACCGAGTGCTCAAACTCAGTGGCATTCCCACACTGGGTGTCACCGGCTGCTGGGGGTGAGGCCTTGGGGGGAAAACACACAAGGAAAAAATGGAGGACCTGGCCAAATAAAACAAAAACAAAACAAAAAAGCCACTCATATGAATATTAAACCCATCCTTCTCAGCTCTGCTCAGAATGGAGGACCTTTTGGAATATCTCCTGGACAGGAGGTTGAAATGCAGGACAGGTCCTGAAAAGGATGATGACCAAGTCTGGTCACTCTGATCTAAAAACACCCAAATAGATATAAATTCATGCTTCTCAGCCCTGCTCAAAATGGGGGACCTTTTGGAATCCCTCCTGGGCAGTTCCAGTTTTCCTTGGAGCAGCAGCAGCAGTTGCTCGTACCCAGAGCTCAGGTTGTGTTTGTTTTTGAGAGGGGAGAAGGACAACAACCGTGTGAGTGGGCTGCTTGAGGACACAATGCAAATGTTGAATGGGTTTCCCCCCTTAATTTCTGCACATTGGATAAATGAAAGGAACAATTTAAATGTAGACTCAGTCAAGAATTTGCGGCTAGTGTCTTGCTCAGTTCTATAAGTATATTGCAAGCCAACAAGCCATTTTAATGTTCATCAGAAAAATACAGCTGAGTATATATTAAAGTGAGAACCAGCATGGTTTAATGGTTTGAGTGCTGAACTATGATTCTGGAGACCTGGGTTCGATTCCCAGCTTGGCCATGAAACCCATTGGGTGACCTTAGGGCCTTAGGCAATTCACACTCTCCCAGCCTCAAATGATGGCAATGGCAAAAAAAAACCTCTGAACAAACCTTGAAAACTTGAAGGCACAACAATATGCAATATAGATGTAAATAAACCTGATGAACTGAATTTATATTTCTGTTTTTAGCTTTTATGTTGTCATGTCCTCCAAATTTTCATGAATGTCCCCCATTTTGAGCATGGCTAAGAAGCATGTGTTTATATTTATATATGGATGTTTTTAGCTTTTATTTAGTCATGTCATGAGCTTTTCTTCAATGCTCTCCATTTTGACCATGGCTAAGAAGCATGGATTTATAGTTATAGAAGTGTTTTTTTAGCATTTATTTTGTAATGTCCTCCATTTTGGGCATGGCTAAAATGCATGAATTGACATTTCTAGGAGTGTTTTTAGCTTTTATTTGGTCAGGTCTTCCATTTTCCTTAATATTATCCATTTTTAGCATGACTAAGGGGGGAAGCAGACCAAGGCGTCCGGGATGCCCTGGGACGGTGCGCCGCAGGACCATGGCAGCCGCACCGCGGTGCACCGGCGGCATCCCTGAAAGGAGCGCTAAATCGGTGCTCCTTTCAGAAGTCAGGGAAAGTGCGCCCTAAACGCGTCGGGCGCACTTTCCCTGGCTTTTTCGTCGCAGCGTGTGAGGATGCTGCGGTGGGAGGTTGCCCTGGGAGCGCCAGCCGTGCGGAGGGCCGGCAGCTCCGAAGGCAACCTCAGGAGGAGGAAGGGGCGCCAAGCGTGCGGCTGCCCCTCCTCTTCCCTGCCTCAGAGACGACCTTATTAGTCGTCTGCCGAGGCCCTAAGAAGCATAAATTTATAGGAGTGGTTTTTTTTTTGGTGTTCATTTGATCAAACCCTACATTTTCCTCAAATGTCCTCCATAGAACACCCTGTGCATACTGATATTCCAGACTAACAGGGCTGGTTCTCTGAATTCATACCCAAGTTTCAAGCCTCCCCTCTGGCACCTAAGTCAGAAAGGGCTGGAAGGCACACAACAATCTTAACCCTGGGTGGCCTGTGTCAGGTAACACCCTCTCAACCTCAGTGGGGGAAGGCAATGGCAAAAAACCCTTCTGAAGGCAGCTTGCAAAGGAAACCCCAGGATAGGGTCCCCCTAAGTCAGAAAGAGCTGGAAGGTGCTCTCACCTGAAAGGTGCCAGGAGAAACCTGTCACTGGGGTCCAGGGAACACTCCCGCGCAACCTAGTAGCCTCTTTGGGGTTTTGGGGATGCCTTGCAACAGGGACCCTCTTCCTCCTCCTCCGCCCCCCAACACAATGAGGAAGGGAAAGGATGGGGGGACCCGGAGCAGAAGGAAGCCTACCTTGGCTTCAGCCTCTGAGTGGGGAAAGGGTGGCTGCATGGCCCTGGGTGTCATGCCCCACCTGGTTGAGGACTCAGGGGAGGACTCTGACCCTGAGCTTGAATCTGAGCCTCAGTCTGGCCCTAGTTTTGCCCTGAGAGCTCCAGCAGAGTCTGTGGCCTCAGAAGAGACTCAGCAGCCAAACATCCAGGCAGCAGAGCCTTCAGGAACTGTAGACATGGAGGAGGAGGACGGCGATATACCTACCTTCAGCCAGAGAAGATCTGAAAGGGTGTACCTCTGGTGATCTCAAAGGCTTTATGAGAAAGGCTGATTAATTAAAAAAACAGCTGAACTAATGAGAGCTGATTATATAAACAAGGGAAGGATGCCAGAGCATTTGTCAGAGACTATTCTGTCCAGGAAAGTAGCCAGATGCTGAAAGCCAAACTAAAAATAAATAAAGAATCTTCTCACAGAGCTTGTGAAGTTAAAGCAAATCTTACAAATAAAGGCAGAGTCCAGTAACAAAGGTCAATGGGATCAAATCAAGGGGGCAAACCAAAAGCGTCGTCAAGTGGTCCAGGAAGGTCAAGGGTTCCAGAGAATCAGGATGATCAGGTAATCTGAGAATCAAAGGTCCTAGCCAAGAAGACAAGGCCAGGAACAGTGTGCTTTCACCAACAAACCCAGATAGTCCCACACCAAAACCTTAAAACGTTAGTAGCGTGGTTTGTTCTGAAAACGTAGGCCAAGTGATGTTTAAACAAGAATAAAAGTTTATTTTAAAACAGCATGGAACAAATATAACTTGTGTCACGGCTTGTTACTGTAGACTTGCTTGGTTACATATAACAATGTTTGTTTCCAAATCACTTTTAATACTGTAGCCACACAGGCTAGCAATCTCTCTCAGGAGATAACACACCAGCAACTCCCTTCTCTAGAGTTCTGTATGTGTTTCAACAACCAAAATTACAGTTCCCTCAGGAACTCCTCAAGACACAGCCCTCTCTCTGACTTAACTCTGTTCAACTGTCAAATTCCAACTCTCCACTCTAACTGTCAGCTTGGAATTTTCAAGTGTTCCCAGCTTGAATGCTGTTGGCTGGCCCTCAGCTGCCTCCTGATTGGTCAGCTGGACATTCTATTCACCACAGAGGGGAAGGGAGGGGAGGGGAAAGGATGAGGGCACCCAGCCTCCTTCCATCTTGGTCCTACCTTTGTGGGGCCTTCTTCGCTCCCTCCATCCCTTCCATCCCACTCAACCACTTTCCTTTGAGCTGGGACAGTTGTTTGGCCAGGGGGCAGGGGTGGGTTTCTGGAGGAAGCCAAGACTCTCCTAATCTCTGCCCATTGTGGGTCCCTCCCTGGCCTCGAGCCTTTTCCCACCTTCCTTGGAAGAAATGGTGGGCTGTGAGGAGGGTGGTGGGGTTGCCTGCCCCTGAGGCTGAGAGAGTGTGACCCATCCAAGGTCACATTCCATGGCTGAGCAGAGATTAATGTCACCATAAGTTGGAAACGGCTTGAAGGCACACAACCAAAAAAACCTACAGTTTCCATAACCCCATAGTAAGTGGGTGGGACTTCTGCCAGAAGACCGGGGCATGGCCTGGCTCCTTGCAGCAACAGGGTTTTAAACAGGAGCAAACGAGCCCCAAACAAGAAGCTTGGATGTCCGTGCACGTGCCCTGCCCCCCCCAGCTGCAGCTACCATGTGAACTCGGCCATGTGCCACAAATGGCACATGTGGCATAGGTTTGCCAACATGTATCTAAGCAATGGATATACCAGTGTAACAATATCTTCCCAAACTTACTTGAATGCCACACATTATGTCAGGAATGCTTCCCTGTTAAAATATGTCTCAATAGTAGTTTGATTAATGAACTCTTGACACTACACTGATTTTCTCCTCTGGACTCAAAGTAAACACTCTGGATGTTTTCACACGGGGCTTTAGACGGAGGCAATCCTACCTCCATCCGGCCCCACTCCAGCTGTTCCTGCAAATTTTTCACACGACGTCGCACCAAGCACCGCCCCATCCAGCGCCATCCCTGGCGCTAGCCGGCGTCCGTCCGGGGTCTTCCTGCGCGTGTTCACATGACGTCGCAGCAAGCCCCACCCCCGCCACCGCCCCATCCAGCGCCATCCCCGGCGCTAGCCGGCTTTAGCCCCATCTTTCTAATTCCTTTTTTTAAAAGGAATTAGAGTTGCTGCTGCCGGAAGCAATCAGGAGCCATTCCGGCGGCTGCTGTTTTCACTGCCGGAATGGCTCTTCATTGCTTCCAGGCGGCTTCCAGGCGGCTTTAGAGCCATGAGTGTGAAAACGTCCTCTGTGTGGAACCCCTGTGTTGTTAGGAATGCTAGCCATCCATGCCAGCCAAATTTTTGTAAGGGGAATAAATACTAACTTATTGATGATTCAAGGAGTGATTCTTTAGGACAGATGTGGGCAACCTGTGGCCTGAGATCAGATGTGGCATGAAGAGATTCCCCATCCATCTCACAAGTTTCTTCCTATCACTGATCAATGTCCATCTCACAAGTTTCTTCCTATCACTGATCAATGATAACAGGATATTTAAAAGTATTATGACTTTAAGCACCCTTCATAGAACTGAGCTGTGCTTTGCAGACAGTAATATTATTTAAGGTACAAAAGACGACTAAGAATGTGGAGGGCAGCTATGAAAGAACTAGAAAAGCTCCTAAAGAGCAAAGATATACAACTAAGCACGGAAGTTAGAATTGTACAAGCAATTGTATTCCCCATTAGCATATATGGATGTGAGAGCTGGACAGTTAAGAAAATGGTCAAAAAGAAAATAAATTCATTTGAGATATAGGACGTTATCACACGTGGGCCAGTTTCATTGTTAAAGAGGTAATAAAGTGGAAATGAAGCATCCCGAAAAGAAAGCAAAAAAAGAGCTTAATTGTGCAAAAGCTTTTCACACGTAATTACAGTAATAACGGAATTAAGTTAATAGTGAAAAAAAGACGTTTTTAACTTTCATACACAAGTGAAAAGAACCCGTACATGTACTGGAAATGGGTGTATTTTGTGACCAGACTCCTCCTTTTTCCAGGGCAGGTCCTGCATTTCCCAGGAGGAAATGTCAGACTGTCCTACATTTGGGGTCATGTCCTCCTGCACAGGTCCTAACCCCCTTCTGTTGGGGTTAGGACCTCTCAAGAGAGCAGAGGAAGAGGAGGAGGAGGAGGAGGCTGGAAAGGCAAGGCAAGCCGAGACAAGGGAGGGATTGAGATGGCTCAGCCTCCCTTTTCTCTCTCTCCTTTCCTGGCATTGGAGGCTGTCAGCTGGTGGGGAGATGAGCAAGGAGGGTAGGATCACAGGCAGAGCTGGCAGGGAAGGAGGAGGAGGAGGAGGAAAGGGAAGGAAGGAAGGAAGGAAGGAAGGAAGGAAGGAAGGAAGGAAGGAAGGGAGGGAGGGAGGGAGGACTGGGTGTTCCCTGGGGAGAGCCAGAGCCTTGGATGATGCCAAGGAGAGGGGGAAACTGGAGGTAGCTCCCATGTCCCCCCCATAAGCCTTTCCCCTTTGTAGGACCTGCAGATCAGAACTTCATGGTGAGATGGAGCTCCAAGTTGCTCCACAAGCACACCCCACACTTGCACCCACATCCACCCACAGCTGCTGCGAGGGAAGCCTTCTTTCCCCTCCTTTTCCCTCCATCCCAAATTTCAAACTTCTCCTCCGTCCCAAACTTCCCTCTCCTTGCCTTGCCTTGCCTTGCCTTCCCTTCCCTTGCCTTGCCTTGCCTTGCCTTGCCTTCTCTGCATGGCAGGAGCCCGGGACTCTCCCTCCCTGGAGGCCCCTCCTCCTCCTTCTCTTGGCCCTCCTCCAGGTTTTAAAAGAGAATTGTCCATGCGTATTTGCTTTTCACATTACAGTAAATGCGAAATTACTGTAATTTCGCAAATGCATTTCCTCTAAACTCCCAAAATTAAAAAGATCTCGGATAATACCAGTTTCTGTCCAGTTTCTGACCAGTTTCTGTGTGACGTCGTGTGAAATCGTGAGGCGCAAATTCAGTTTTTGTTTGGGATTTGTGTGGATTAACCAACAGATTTCCCCCGTGTGATAACGTCTATAGTGCTGGAGAAGAGTGCTGAGGATACTGTGGACAGCAAAAATAACATATAAATGGGTCCTAGAAAAGATCAAGCCTAAAATTTCCCTGGAGAAAATTTTCTCTGCCGCCCCTTTGCTTGCTGGGTTGGGGCTGTGGCAACCACATGCCATGCCCCCAATCCAGCATTTTCACAGCACAAAAAGAAGTGTCAGAAAGCCACTCCTTTTTGCTCTGGGAAAAAGGTGCCTTTGCTGCCATGGTGGCATTTTTTTCCAGGTTTTGGTGGCATGCAGCATCTAAATACCGAAATGCCAAAATGGTGTTGCCATGGCATGTTCCCAGTATCTTGGGGGCATGCATCGTGCGTACTCCATACCCCCCAGCCACCAGGAAGCCAGCTCTTTTTGCCAGTCTGTACCGGCCCAAAGATGACTAAACTGAGGCTGTTGTACTTTGGCCACATCATGAGAAGGCATGACTCATTAGAAAAGACAATAATGTTAGGAAAGGTGGGGGGAAGTAGAAGGAGAGGAAGATCACATGCTAGATGGATGGGCTCAGTTAAGGAGGTCATAGGTATGAACCTGCAAGAACATAGAAGAATAGTAATCTTGGGAGACGTGTCATCCACAGGGTCGCGATGAGTCGAGATTGACTTGAAGGTGGTTAACAAGAAACTGATCTGGAGGATCTCTAATCCTATTGGTGATTTACAGCAATAGAAGGCTCGCTTCCTTTGCCAGTCATTTTTAAAGTGAAGCATAGCAGGAGCAAGGGAACAGCAGTAAATTACATGTCTGTCAGGAGGTAAAGCTCCTCTGTTGGCTCTTCAGCAATTCCTGACATCCTCCTTGTCACTACAGCATCCACTGCCCTTTTTGCTCTGCTGTTTAGCTGTCATCTTCTCCCCTCCCTTCCACTTCCCTCTCCTTCATCGCCACTAGCATAATAAGAACCAGTTATCAGGGGATAATTTCCTGATCATCTCTGAAATGTGGGAGCCATTTATGGATGGCAATTCATCCTTCTTATTTCCTGCAGCTAAGGGCGAATCTTAAAATTGCTGTGTGAAAGAAACAACCATTTTGAAATATGGAGTTCCATACATGTGCACCCACAGAGATACACACAGTTAGCTAAATTGTGTTTTGGGAGATATTATAGAGAAAAAGGGAACTGCATTGTGAGTTGGAAGAACTCTGGTGCAATGCAAGTACAGGGGAGTCTCAATTTATTTCAGGATTCTGTTCCTAGTCATGCTATTTGACTTGAGAAAGACATAGATAGACAGAGAGAATTGCAAAGGCTCCAGGGAATGTGCTCTGATGGTGCTGAAGTAGACAAAAGGTGTCATCTGCACTGCAGAAATAATGCAGTTTGACACCTCTTTGACTGCCATGGCTGAATGCTATGGAATCTTGGGATTTGTAGTTTTCTGTGACATATTTAGCCTTCTCTGCCAGAGAGCTCTAATGTCAAAACAAACTATACATCCCAGGATTCCAGAGGATGGAGCCATGGCAGTTAAAGCAGTGTCAATTTCTGCAGTGCAGATGCAGCCAAGGTTAGTGATTTTTACTCAGCTTGCCAGCAGTTTTAAAGAGGTTTACAACATAAAACATCTCCAAAACACAATGCAGAAATAATCCAGGTTGAGATTATTCTGGCTCAATGCTAGGGAATTCTGAGAACTATAGTTTTGTGAGATATTTAGCCTTCTCTGTCAGAGAGCGCGGGTGCCACTATAAACTAGAGTTCCCAGGATTCCCTAGCACTAAGCCAGGGCAGTTAAACTGGTCTCAAACTGGATTGTTTCTGCAGTGTGTTCTGGACCAGAGTTTACCTTTTCTAGGTTACAAAAACCACTCCCTTCCAGATGATAAGAATCCAGCTGCAAACCCTCCCTGCAAGCAAGCAGAGGAAAACTCATCCAGCCATACCATAACTCCAAAATTCTAGCTTCTTCATCCCTTTCATGGTCTCATTCTAAGTAGGCAAGGAAAACCCCTTCCTTCCAGCAATATCTTGACTGCATTTGCCCTCTCACCCATCTCTCCTCCAATCCAGGCATTTAGAAGGAGCCCAGTCTAGCCAGCTTCTCTAACTTCTCAAAACTTCACATCAAAACTCCAAATAGCCTTATTCTCTCACCTCACCCTCATTTTTCTGCATGGCTCAGTTGAAAAAGTACATGGGAGAGTTATGTATTGTGGGTGAGACTTTCATATATATATTTCTGGAGAAACAACACAAATCTGAAATGTCATAAATTGGGACAAGACAAATTCCAATTTGTTTGCACCTCTCTTTGGAGGTCTCATGTGCAGCAGTACACTTTCTGCCTCCTGCAATTAATTATGTAGTTGCCTATACTCCTCATCTGTAAATATAGAGATTATTACAAAAGTCTACAGTGATCTCCACTCCAAAAGGAAGCCACTTTTTACTGCTATGAAAAGTGGGGAGTGTGTAAGAGTGAGTGCTTTTACAGAGGTTTCAATTACAGTCTGGAAGAAACAGTATGGAATGGTTCTGGCCACATTCAAGCACAATATTGCCTGATATCTTGACCAGAACTTGGAAACATTTCTCTTTTTGGACTACAGCTCCAACCACTGGCCATAGTAGCTAGGGAGATGCAGTCCAAAACTGTAATTTTTTCAAATTCTGCTTCTTACCATAGTTAGGAGCATGGCTTTCTTTTTCCTGTTTATAAATCTTTCTCTTGCTTATATTCAGAACTAATGATGATTACTAAGAGTTTGACCAAATTTTTAAAAACCCTCTAGAGAGATTGCCCTGGCTTCTAACACATAGACCACACTGACACATAACAATAACCCAGGTTTCCTTGCTAATACTGATTTAATGTGAATAAATTGTGTGTTGGTGGTGCATGCAGCATGTTCACATCAACAGTTTGTGTGGGTACATAAATGAACCATTTAAGGGCCTGGTTTGCTTTTCCCAAACAAGGTAGCACCATGATCCAGAACATGGTGCCTTACAAATGTTGGTTTGCTGGCAACCCCCATTATCATCAATCTGGTCTTGTATCTGTCATTTGAATTTTAGTTTACTAAGGGGGGTTGCAGACTGCCAGAAATAGTGTGAATTCAGTCCACTTTTAGGGTTAGGGTTAGAGTTAGGGAACCATGGGAACTGTATTTTATTGTGGCATCAGAGTTGTCTGGCAGAGAAGGCTCAATGTCTCAGAAAAATAACAGTTCCCATGATTCCCTAGCACTAACCCTAACCCTAAAAGTGGACTGAATTCACACTATTTCTGGCAGTCTGCAACCCCCCTAAGTGTCAATTTAGGAGCCGGTGTGGTGGAGTGGTTTGAGTGTTAGATTATGACTCTGAAGACTAGGATTCAAAATCCCACTTGGCCATGGAAACCCACTGGGTGACCTTGGGTAAGTCACACACCCTCAGCCTTAGAAAACCCTATGTTAAGGTTGCCATAAGATGGAAACAACTGAAAGACACACTACAATAACAACCACAAAGTGCCAATTTGCATTGATCCTTCCTCATCCAGTACACTACTAATTTCAAGCCTCAGTCTTATCACATGTTTTACTAGTATAAGGACAAGATGTCTTCCCAGTTTTGAAAATCAATATAATTGTTATTGCTTCAGACACCCTTTTGTTTTCCACAGCAATGAGTGAGCAAGATTTAAACTGTTTCAAGTTATCAAAATGAGCAATGAACAGAAATCACCTAATAGCCTTCTTTCAGTGTAACTAAAGAGAAGGCACTGAAAATGAAAGTTCACAGTAGCAAAGTGGTAGTATTAGAGAGCTGGTACAGAAACAATGATAAATAGAAACAATTTATTGCAGGAATAAAAACTCTGTTTAAAATTCATTTGCCTGCAGGGATAGTGCTTCATTGTTTATATCCACGCAATCATAAAATCCATCTTAAAGATCAGCTCTGTGCAGAACAAAAGGTGTTAAATTAAGAAGAAAATTGGAAGAAGAATGTGCAAATAGGTAAAAATATATCATATTGTGTTTTATGAATCTAGATAAAGTATGAAAGCTGGATATTTATTGCAAGTGTGAAGATGAGCTTTCTTATTCTGCATACCAAACATTACATGCTGATATCTAAGAATTCATGTACAGAAGAAAACAGGCCATGATAGATATGATGACTCAGGTTGTGTCCGCACTGGCATAAGTCCGGGGCCAGTCCAGAGCATTCTTCTCTAGAACTGGCCCCAAATCGGACATGATGGGGCTGCACACACCGGGCCACACCTGGTGTGGCAGTGCAGCATTGATCACACAGAATAGCCAAGCTGACACTTCATCAGCTCAAATGGCCTGTTTTCTGTCCCTGGACCTGCTCCTGCTACTTCCATAGCTGCAGGATCTCCATGGACTGGTGTCATGTCCTGTGTGGATTCAGGGGATAAGGACACGGTGGAGCTTGGACTGGCCACTGGGATGAACAATGAGCCTGGCATGAGTTTGTCAGTATTTGTGGCACCAGGAAATGCTGTCAACGAAGACAACGAGAAACCTGGCAGAAGTTCAGCAGCACCGCTGCTGGCAAAGTGTCCTGCCAACTTGGACAATAAGGAGGAGGAAGAGCAGTTGGAGCCAGACTTACCTGCGCCTTCTTTTAGCCAGTGTAAATCAGAAAGGGAGGACCTGCTCTACTCCCAGAAACTTTATCTAAAATGCCAAGCCATCAAGGAATATAAGGAAAGATAAAGAAAACTAGTACAATGGCCAGTGCAGAGAAATAGAAGACAGCAACAAAAAGGGAAGAATGAGAGGCCTATTCCACAAGATTAGGGAAATCAAAGGAAAATTCAAATCAAGGACTGGTACGCTATATGTCAATAAAACTAACACAATTCAGCACTAGGAAGGAATAAAAAGACAATGGATGTAATACACAGAACTATACAAAAGAGATGGCAAAATTAAGAGCACATGGAACAAAGAGCCATATGAAGATGAACCCCAAATTCTAGAAAACGAGGTGGAATCTGCAATAAGAGAAATGGTGAATATATATATATATATATATATATATATATATATGCCTTAGGGAACTGGAGGAAGTTTGTCAGAGGTTAACTGATGTCCTAGGCAAACCTCTGATATTTATTGATGAAGACTCCATATCTTTGTTGTCAAGAAGGCATGTTTGATCTTGGACCTGCTCTTGACGACTCTACTTACCATAGTCCCTGACTTTTTGGACTGTTACTGGATTCCTCTGTGTGCCTCTTGTTCTTGGTTATTTTGGCTTGGAAGGCTCTGCTTCCAGTTTGTTGTGACTCTGCTGTCTCTGCAATTGAGTAATCACCTAGCTGTCAGCTCTGGCAGCTTTCCCACAAAACAAGCCACTCAGCGCGCCACCACATCTCCTCTCAGTGGGCTCATCCATGCAACCAATGAGAAGAGAGGGTAGAGGGACCCCTGATGGGGTGGGGAAAGTGCGGCCCACAGGCCACATGTGGCCTACAAGCCCCACTTTAGTGGCCCCTGGGGGCCCCCAAAGCCCCTGAAATTCTCCATTTGTTCAGGATGGTTTTGATATGATTTTTCATCCCCAGACAACCCAAAATGTACCAAAACCACCTGCAAAGTTCAAAATTGGCCCCCCAAATAGCAATTAGAAGTGCACAGGTGGAGCCCATGGGTTTTGACCACTCCTGCCTTAGACAAATTGGGTTGGATTATAGGACTTGCCTTCCTAGACTGAAGGGCTTCACTCACAGAAGGTGACTCTGCCCAGTTTTGAGGGTATCTCCCCTGAGCATCAGCAGAGCACCCCTAGCCCTCTGGTATTTTTAAAGGTGTTATGGGACTGAGAAGAGGAGGAAGAGATAGAGAAGCCTTGCACCCATCTAGACTGCATCTATACTGCAGAAATAATGCAGTTTGACACTGCTTTAACTGCCATGGCCCAATGCTATGGAATTCTGGTGTTTGTAGTTTTGTGAGATATTTAGCCATCTCTGTCAGAGAGCTCTGGTGCCACATCAAACTACCAATCCCAGAATTCCATAGCATTGAGCCATGGCAGTTAAAGCGGTATCAAACTGCATTATTTCTGCAGAGCAGATACAGCCAGAGTGGCATCTGTATGAATCTGGACCCAACCCATTATAATGTCTTTTATCCTGTTGCTTAGCCTTAACTAAAGCAGACCAACTGAATCCATTGTGGAATGGTGAGTCAACATGTAGGTAAATTTTATTTATTCAATGAATCTACTCTAATTGTGATTAACAATAGGATTCAGGTCTGTATATATTAACCTTAGGAGCATCTCCTTAAGAAAGCAGCTAGCTTTAAGTTCAAGTCCTGTTGTGGTGACAGCGTATTTTCTTGATCATTTTATCATTCTTCTTCTTTCATTTGGATGAAAGCAGACAATTAACAAGAAAGGACATTTGGATTAGAAAATAATCACAGATGGGATTTCTCTAGGAATTCATATTGTGGGGTGCCGAGTCTATCCAAGATTTACAGCTTGTTTCCTTGTATGATTGTCATCCTACTGGGAAGCAGCTGCCCTGTGTTCTGGGAAAAGGAGGGGGGAACCTCTATCAAATAACACATTACCAGCTTTTAGTCCACAAATGAAGCAGTTGGCAGTAGTGCCTGTTTAGGTGAGATGGTGCTAGGATAATAACAAAGCAGTGCTGTAAAATCTATAAATGAGTCCCACCTATGAAAGATGCAGGAACCTTAATAATGATGTGGATGATTAATTGGAAGCAAAGATGTAAAATTTCTGGAAATTTTGAAGCCATGGAGAAGAAAGCCTTTCCCATTTTTAAAAAGAAAGCAATGAAATTTTCATTAATGATGGGGTCAGAGGTATATATACTCTTCCCGTATGATCCCCCCCGTGCCCTCCGTTCGGCAGAGAAGAATTTGTTACAGCAGCCTAAAGTAAATCTTAGGCAGACTTCCCAGAGGACATTTTCTGTTAATGCCCCTAAACTGTGGAATGGCCTGCCGGAGCAGATCCATCTTAGTACATCCTTGACTGCTTTCAAGAAAGCAGTCAAGACGGACCTTTTCCGGCAGGCCTTCCCAGAATAACCCATTGCAGGGATAATATATGGGGATTACTCGCCCCTTATCCCCCCTCTGAGTGGCCATTTGTTATATTTAGTTGTTATTGTTGTTGGTTGTTATTTTTATTAGATACATGTGTGATTTTAAATCCAATCAGTTTAATTCTATTTTAAGGGTGCGGATTGTGGGTGGGGGGCTGTAGGAACTGGGAATGTTTTAATTATTGTATTTTTAATCTGCTGTAAGCTGCCCCGATTGCTTTGCAGAGGGGCGGGTTATAAATAAAATTTTATTATATTATAATTATAATTATTATTATTATTATTATTATATTAGCACTTTTTATAGACTGAAAGTCATTTAATTACAATAGGAACATAAATTACAAGGTCCAGAATCCTGCTGGGGATTTGCTTCTTCATATGTAAGGGGATTTACATCGGCAGGAAATAGAACTGGACAATTCTGTAATGTTCATATTTAGTAAAGGGCTGCTGTTAACGTTACTCATGTAGGGAAGCCAGCAAAGTGACCAATGCACATTGGGACTGATGCACCATGGGATCAATATTGTGCATCAGGACACTCTTGCTGGGGTCCTATTATGCATCTTTTAAATTCACTTACTGCCTCTGTTATAAAGTTAACTATATATAAAGTTATATAACACACACTAGATTCTGGTCATTATGTGTAACTCAGTTTTGCATAAAATTATTATGTCAGATGCAGTAAATGTCCAGTTTTTCAGAAAATAATTACAAATTGTATTTACTTTTTATTTATTTTTATAAATGGAGCGACAGGGTCCTGAATCTGAACTATAAGGAAGCTCTTTGGTTTTGTCAGAGTTTGTCAAGACAACCCATCCCCCAAAAGCAAAACATACAAAACAACCAGAGGAAACCGTCAATATTAATAAAATAAAGAACATTGTTTTGTGTCCACTGATACTCCATAGTGCCAAACAGACAGAAAACATTCATTCTCATAAAAAGAATTGAGAAAGGAAGCCAAGATTTACATATCTGTTTCCCCTCCCCCATGCCTTCACATCTCTAATAAGAAATTGTAGGAGATAATTGAATTTGCAAAATACAATGGCACAGAACTTGGAAAAGTGGGGCACACCACCTTCCCAAACTTTAGAATGTTATTCAGACATTCAGATTAGATGGACTTTGGGTTTAGAGAGAGGAGCGGAATCAATTATTTTAAACACAAACACATGCTTCATGTCACTTTCAAAGGCTGGTGGAATTAAACCAATTTATAAATAATTTGAATAAATTAAATAATAATAATAATAATAATAATAATAATAATAATAATAATATAAGCTTATCTCTCACCTGTTTCCTTGACCACTTTTAGTCTGTTCTATGTCTCCTAGTTCTAATTTTGGACATATTCTAGTTACTTTGAGATTAAAGATAGACAATTATGTTTTGTTCTCACCCACATTCAAATTTTGCAAGATTTGATAAAATTCTGATCAAAACCAAAGTGAAATGAAATTCTGACACAACCTGAGGAAGCAGGAAAATATGCCAGTTTTATTTTCTTCCATATTATAATTCATACCCTTTGGTATATCCCAATGCAAAATGAATTGTAAGGAAACCCCCATTCATTCAGAATTCTGAATGGGACCAGTCCTTTGACATGGAACACTTTTGTTCTTTCCAGTACACCGTCTACTGATTACTCTGGGCAAATTTCACAATGTTTGTTATGACCAAGGGCAATGAGACTAAATTCAATTTTGGAGAGGTTCTGGTGTCTACATTGCAGTGGTAGGTAGGGCCAAAGGGGGAAAAAGGCTGGAACAAAAATACCACAATATTTTTTACTTAAAGACTTCACTCCCAGTAACTAAGCCATGTTGTGGTTGTTGTGTGCTTTCAAGTTGTTTCTGACATATGGTGACCCTAAGGTGACCCTATCATGGAGCTTTCTTGGCACAATTCATTAAGAGGTTTTGTCGGAATTTTTGTCAGAGTTTGTCAAGACAACGCATCTCCAAAAAGCAAACATACAAAACAACCAGAGGAAACTGTCAATATTAATAAAATAAAGAACATTGTTTTGTCATTAAGAGGAGGTTGTCATTGACTTCCCCTGAAGCTAAGAGCATGTGATGCCCAAAGTCTCCCAGTGGGTTTGATGGCTGAGTGAGGAATCAAACCCTGGTCTCCAGAGTTGTAGTCCAACACTTAAGCCACTACTCCATGCTGGCTAAGCCTTAGGGAGAGGCATGCCACATCCTGGGAGATGGGAGGGGTCTACAAATCTTTGGAAACCCCCATATGACAATATCATGGTGGGAGGGGGTATAGCCATTTGGAAAGGCGGAGGGGACCAAACAGACACAAGAAAAGACAGATTGGGCTCCAGAACCTGAAATTCTCCACCCTTGCCTTCAAGCCATAAGGACTACCTCTTCCCATGTAAACTGAAGCAGTTGTCCTTCAGAAACTGAAGGTCAAGCTTTCTGAGTTACATATTTAGCTTGGTTAGGCTACGATTTATGTTACTTTTTGGGATCTCTGTTCCCTCTTCCTTTTGGTTATGTGATATTGGTCTGAATCTTATTGGTTAGTCCCATCTAGCATAGACCACTAGAATAAATAGTTGAATGGTGAGTCAGCACACAGACAATTTCTACTGATTTAATGAATTCAGACTATTTGACCCAAGAAGAGGACTAAAGTCATTGTTTAAACCAGGAGTGACCAACAGCAGAGAATGGAAGGACCAGCTCTCCCAACCAGTGGTCCACACTATTGTATTCTTGGTGCATTGGAAGTGATGTTGTATCACTTCCAGGTGCCATGTTGGGTGGTTTTTGTCTAATTTTCTGCCACATCCAGAGGTGTTATTCTGAACACTAAAGGAGATATACAAGGTGCTGAACCTATTTTAAGGATGAGTTCAGACTGAATCCCAGAGCAGATTTACCATCCCACTGACAAAGATGTCACCAGCTGCCACTGTCTGATAGCCTCCAATGAATCTACCTCTGAAGCATCTTGAATAAGATAAAAAGGTCCTAAGGAAGACCTCCACCCTCCCCTCCTTTGGGGCATACCTAGCACATTGGGTGCACTGGATGAGATGTTACACCACTTCCAGTCACCATGTTCAGTCATTTTTTAAAGCTGCAACAAAGAGTTAGTGCCTGTGAGGGGGAGTAACCTTCTTGGGGTTGCACATGGTTTTATTACTTTTTGAGGTTTTCAAGTGGAAAATCTAGAAATCTCCCAGAAAAGAAAGAGAAAAAAAGAAAAACAGGACTTTGGTGAGTTTGGGAAGACTGTAAGAGGGTCTTGGGAGTGGTAAATGTGGGGTTCAGGGGCCACATATGGGCAGTAGGCTCCACTTTCCCACTCTTCTTCTAGGGTGTCTAAAAAGATGGACAGAGCTCCTGTACCTTTAATAGCTGTGTAGAAGAGGAAATTTTCAGCAGCTGTAGATTGTCATGCAATTCCCTCTTCAACACAGCTATGAAAGTATGTTTGTTTGTTTTTCCAGTTAATGATGAAGTTCCACTATTAGGAATTTTTGTTGTGGGGATCAGATAGTGTTGATGGTCATTGCACACCCACTGTGGATTAATCATTTAATAAAGCAGTGTCCCATTCTTCATTTGTCATCAGTCACACCCCAACTGCTTGGGGCATATTTAGAGAAAACTCATTTGCTCCTTTTGTCGTCATCAGTCACCTACAGCTGAGTGTCTGCATTTACCCAACAATTATGAATATGGATGAGACCATTAATTAATGTCCACCTTTTCAATTGAGAAGTCAAGTGAGCTGTCAAGGAATTACAGCCAAGTGAGAGATGGCATATTAAAGATGCATTAATTGCTTCTCTTCTAGGCATTTTGCCAATGGATTCAAGAACAGCTATGATTTTTTATCCATTCCTTTACTCTAACCCCTGACCTTGTACTCAGAACCTGAGACACATTTCTTGTATTCACCAGCAGCCTATGTTCATGAAGGTCTTTGGGGCTTTCTTGTGAGTTTTCAAATTATTAATTATGACAAAAATGTCCAATAAAGCAGCAATCCTTTGCCAAACGATAATGAGAAAATTGAAATAGTTAAAGGTTTCCCACACCTTGGATCAAACATTGTATTTACTGCCTCAAGAAATCAAAAGAAGATTAGGAATGGGAAGGACAGCCATGGAAAAAAATTAGATAAGATCCTGAAGTGTAAAGATATACAGCTGAACACTAAAGTCAGAATTGCCCAAGCCATTGACTATGTATGAATGTGAGAACTGGACAGTGAAGAAACAAATAGGAAGAAAATTAATTCATTCAAGATGTGGTGCTGAGGATGCCATGGATGACCAAAAAGGCAAACAAAATGGGTCCTTAAACTAGTTGAACAGATCGAGCCTGAACTCTCCCTGGAAGCCAAGATGACTAAATTGAGGATGTTGTACTTTGACCACATCATGAGAAGGCACAACTCATTAGAAAAGACAATGATGCTAGGGAAGGTGGAAGGCACCAGATGGATGAACTCAATCACATTCACAGGACCTGAGTAGAGGTTGAGAATAGGAAAACATGAAAATGTCTCATTCATGTAGGACGTTATCACATGGGGAGTTGCGGGGAGAAAGTGGAAATAAACCGGACAAGCGGAAGACTTTAATTTACAGGATTTGTCCTGTTCCGCCTCGTCTGATAACTAAATTTGAATTTAACCCCCTTTTAAATTCAAATTTAGTTATCAGATGAGGTGGAACGGGACAAATTCCATAAATTAAAGTCTTCCGCTGATCCAGTTTATTTCCACTTTCTCCCCGCGACTCCCCATGTGATAATGTCCAGAGTCACCATGAGTTGAAGCCAACTTGAAGGCAGCTAACAACAACAACCTTTGCCAAATGTCACCAAGGTCATAAAATAATGGAGGATTTGGAATGATTACTGGGCCTAATAAACAAACTGCATCAATAGTCTGGTTCAGACTTAATCACTGAACAGTTGTTGAACTAAAACTTTTAAAGTAGGCTGGGGGCCTTAGAGCCCTCCAGATATTCTTGGACAATGGCTATTATCACCCCTGATGATTGGCTTTGTTGGTTGGAGCTCATGGGATCTGGAATCTAACAATATCTAGAGAGCTACAGGCTCTCCGGTCCATTCATTGGCCAAGTTGGCTGGGCATAATGGGCATTACTGTATGCAACCTTTGGAAAGCAGCTAGTTTTGGATGGCTTTGCTAAAGGGTTGTAGTCCTTTTGTCTTGATTAACATGCTGCTATGTCTATTTGGTTCACCCCCAAGAAACACAAACACAAACCCTTGTTCTTCCAGCCATTCCTCTTCCAACCTGTGTTTTACTGAGCTCTCTCCATAATAAGGCACCTAGTCAAAGCCACACTAAACCACCACCACTCACAAGTTTTGGTTCATATTACTGTGGGGAGAAATGAAAAAGATAGCACACTATTGTGAGCATAAGCAACTACTTGCATGTCACCACATGTTTGTCTTGGCAGGGGGTATGAGAGAAGGTGATAATGTCTCTGTATCCAGTTAGCCTCTCAGTCACTTGGCTCAAGAACAGAGTCCAAAATAGTAAAGTGACAGATGGCCAAAGCAACAGGGAGTCAGTCACTCAGGCAAAACAGTCACAGCAATCAAGCAGCCCATCATGAAGAATAAATGACATTCATACACAATGAATAAATGTCATTCACACCCATCATTGTCTGCTATGGCAACATGTTTCAGAATGTCATAGGCATGGCAGAGAAGCATCCTGCTCATAATATCAAGGTGCTTTCATTTTTATTTGCACTTTTATATTGCTCATACTTTCAAAAACCTACAAAGTTACTCATGACTATTCCTACTTTACAGGTGAATAAATGAGGCCAAGGAACTGTGCTTTGCCCATTGCCTCCAATGAATCCATGCCTGAGCAGAAGTGAATAAGGGGAGATGGTTACAGGCTAGTCAGGTAAAAGAAGAGAACAGGGAGATTAGAAACTGTAGTAGTAGTAGTAGTAGTAGTAATAATAATAATAATAATAATACAATAATACATTTAATTTATAGCCCGCCTTTCCCTGCAGACTGAGGCAGTTTACAACAAGTAATACTAATGCATTAATGCTCACATCAATTTAGAAATTGATCTATTGATGCCAAAATACCATAAAAATAAAGAAATGTGTCTGAGCACAGTATAATTCAAAGTTGTCTTTGTCATTAGAATAGAACCCATTCATGGACTGAGGGGGTTCTTTTAGTGTTTAATCTATGATTAAAACATTTAGCCCAAAAAACAGTACAACTGGTTTAAAAATGGCATTTGTGCATTCCATAGGTTTTAACTCAAGAGACAGTGTAGGGGTAGCATATACCTTTTTGCCATTAATGGTATCTAGAAGGATTCCTGCATAAAATATTAAAATTAATTATTCTCAGAGCTACCGAGTCAAGCTCATGACATTTATATTGCTCAGAAATTCAGATGCTGGTTTCCAAAGTACATATATCTTCTCAACTATTTGTATCCCCCACCTCTGTCGGTAGTTATGGACCAGCAATTAATGTTCTTGCCTTAATGTGAAATTGGATTTAACTAGCCATATGGCCTTCTGCTCTGAGGATGACAGTTAATTATATGGCTCACTGATATGTAATTTGACAGGATATCTGTAATGTATGACTTCCAAGCATAATTCATATATGGTATATTAAAAAGTCAGTTTGGATGATAAATAGAGTATGTTTCATATAACAGGACACCTGAAATCTATTGCATCCTAAATGGTTCCTCTTCATCCCACCATCCTCACCAGAAGAAAGGATTTATACTATATTCTTTTTATATGCCTGTGAAAATGGGAGCAGACTCAAAACATCCAGATATAATGTTTATTTTGTATTGTCCTGCCTTATCCATTGGTAACCCTTCTAAGTTTGTCCACTGCTTATCCTGCCTTTCTTTTTCCCACAGAAAAGTCGGCAGTAGGATTGCCACAAGAAATAGAATTCAAGGCTCTTGTATCTTTACCTTTTTATGCAGGACAGGGAATTTCAGCAGGTGTCATGCAAGCAAGACTTTCTGAAATTCCTTATTCTGTGCACTGATGTTTCACCTGGGAATCCTCATTGATGGGAGAGCCTTTTCTTATGGTAGCACTCAAACTGTGGAACTCCCTGACCCATGAGAACCATTGTGGCCTATCTTTTACAGGTTTTTTTTAATCACTGGAAAAACACTGTTTTGTTTAGGCAAATACTTACCTTACCTTCTGTTCAATGGTTTTGAGCTTCTCAGTATCTCGTCTAGCTCTGAAGTATTTTCATTTTATTAACATATTATTATAATTTTAATGTAGTTTTAATTATGCTGCAAGCTACCATAAGTGGGCTCTGTTAAGAGTGGACATAAGTGAGATATAAATAAGGATATGAGGGCTGAGCATGTGCAACTGATGTCTCTCCTACCCAACCCACATGTGTTCAGATAGTACCTGAAATGGGCAGATGTGATTCCTGAATGGGATACTCTCTTCTAGTAATAAGAAAGGGGTGGGGTGATATTTAGTGCTTTCTGTATTCAGGAGACTGCAGAGTCAGCCATCCAGTTTAGGACTAAATTACAACTTTGCAAAGGCCAATGCAGTAATAAATTATATTCACTACCATTTTTTTTTCATTCAGTTGTCTGCAAATACCAAGCTACTAGAGAGAAACTGCTGAATATGTCCATAAATTATGTTTATGTGGAGTCAAACAGATATTTTAGCATCCACTTGCTAAGAGACAAGAAATGGTTCCTGTAGTTTATTTTGACAGCTTTCATTCGAGCATATCATCTCCATCCCAGATCAGCTTTAAGGCAATGTAATTTATAGTTTCATTTTCTTAAAAGAGAGTGGATGTAAATTAAGCCATATTTAGTAAAACCCTGACAGATGATGTGCATGTTGTATAGAATACAAAATTCAATAGAAAGCACAGTGTCTAATAAAAATCAGGAATGTACCATGTATTTATGCAAGGAGGAGCAAGATAGGAAGAAATGTTTAACTCCTTCTTTCTTTCTTTGCCATCATTAGTTTTAGCCACATTTCACAGGACTGAAGCCTTAGGAGTTTTTGATTATTAGGAATAATACTATTTTCTGCCATACCACTTGGATTCCCTTTCTCTCTGGGTTTAACTGTAGTCCCCACAAGAGATGAAATGGATTTTCCCAGCAGCAGTGCATTATTATGAACAATCCATGTTATCTAAAACATTTCATTTGGATTGATTTGGAAAGACCCATTACATACCCTCCAACATTTCACAAATGAAAATTGGGACTTGTGTGGCCAAGTAACATTGGAGTGAGGTTATGATGGCAAAAGTTATTAATATGAAAGGACACACATGCTAAGAGAAGCTGCAGCAGTTTGCTTTTGCCTGAACCTACAGGAAAAGGCAAGACTCTACCTCTTCCACCTCTGCTTTCCCCCCTGATGAATTAATCAACTGCAGACAACTTTTTCATTTTGAACTCACTTCTCAGCAATTGATGTAACCTGAGGATAAAGGGGGAAAGTGGAAAGAGGAGATAGAAACCAGAATACTTTCACTGAAAAGGTGGGATGACAGAAGGTTTTTGCTGCCAAATTGGAACAATTGGAGAGTATGCCATTAGTCTTACAAAATGCTCGCTCCAGATAATGAAAACTTCTTGAAATGGGATACACGCAGAAACACACATGGTCACCTGCATTTCTATGCTGTCCTTGAGGGTGTCACTGCAGAATTCTCATGATGAAGGCTTCCCTTTCAAAACTGACAACTACACTACTCAGAGCGATTTTGTAACACATTTGAGACTAATATCAAAAGAAGTTGTAGCAAGAGCTTTCATAGTCTTTGGGCTGTTGCAGACCGGCCTAAAGGGCTGGCCTGGGGGTAGAATTGGGGCGGGGCAGCCACACGCCGGCCGCCCCAACACCACCCCGATGCCGTGCAGCCGTATGCATGGCGCACAGAGTCAGGATGCCCTCCCAGTGCAGCATTTAAACATGCTGCACCAAAAGGGCACTGAAGAGCCACGGCACCAGCTCTAAGGGCAGCCTTTTGCCACCCCTAAAAGGAGTGGCATTTTGCCGCTCTTTTCAGGGCGGCAAAAGGAAGGATTAGGGCCACGGCGTGGGGTTGCCCCAGCCCTGATACGCCACTTCCTGGGGTGGCTCTTTACTGCCCCAAATGGCCAGTCTGCATCGGCCCTTAGTCTACTTCAGGGGTAGGCAACCTTTCCCTTTAAGGGCCGAGGCACTTCAGCTCCCAGAATCCCAGGAGCTATTGACCAATATGGGACTATTGGCCAACATGGCTGAGGCTTCTGGGAGCTGAAGTCCCTTGGCCCTTAAAGGGGAAAGGTTGCCTACCCCTGGTCTACTTCCTCAGATGCATGCCATGAACTGTGCCCAGAGTTCTTCTCTGCTTTGATTTTCTTGAGCTTCATGTTGGATCTTTTTCTCTTCCTCATTTCCTTTTTTTATTTGTGATGATGAACAATTTTCAAATTCTGATTTATTTTCCTTCCAGAAGTCTTTTGCTTTTTGAATCATATTAAGTTTGTACCATTTTTGCTTAAACTTAACTGATATACCTTCTGATTTTTCCCATCTGCACATAATTCTTCTTCTTTAAATTGTGTAGTTAAGAATTCATATCCTTTTCTTTCTTTTTTTTAGTAGTCTTTTAGGAATGTCTTTGTATTGAGTCCACTTTAACTGCCCTGACTCAGTGCTAGGGAGTCATGGGAACTGAAGTTTATTGTGGCACCAGAGCTCTCTGCCAAAGAAGGCTCAATGTCTCAGAAAAAAATACAATTCCCATGATTCCCTAGTACTGAGCCAGGACATTTAAAGTGGACTCAATTTGCACTATTTCTGGCAATCTGCAAAGGCCCCTTGGCTTCTGTAATTAAGTCTTTTTGGTAACTTTCTAGTAGTATTTCATCTCTTGGGTTTTTTTTTCCTTAGAAAGTAAATGACCACATTAGGGCAGATTTTTTTTTTTCTTTTACCACCTGAGAGTTTATCCTAAACAGTTCATTTATTTCTCGCATCATGTCATGTTTCATTTGCACCACAAATTCTGCTAGGGCTGGTACTAAGTATTCATATAGACAGGGGTAGGCAACTTTTTCAGCCGGAGGCCAGGTTGATGTCCATCAGACAATTGGGGAGCTGAAGCACCATAAATAAATAAATAAATAAATAAAATAAAATAAATATGCATGCACACTCTCTCGGCCCCAAAAAAGCCATGGCAAAACCCCTGTGGAGATTTTGCCAAGAAAACTCCAAGAACAAGTAATAACAACAATAATCAATATCATCATGGCAGGTGGCGGCAGGGGGCGGCGGTGGCAGGACTGGCCTGGGGCCGGTCCAAAGTCCTCAGGGGGCTGCATCCGGGCCCCGGGCCTTAGGTTGCCTACCCCTGATATAGACCTTCATTTTTCTGTTCTTTTAGTCCTTTGATCTTTAAACAATTTTTTCTCTGTTTCTATTTTTCCAAAGCCTTATTGTCTTTCTTTTAATACTTTAAATTCTGTTGTTATTTCCTCCATTTCCTCAGTTTTTTTCTTCTAAATTTTCTATTGTTATGTTTGTACTTTTGACATCCTCTTTTACTTTTTTTAATTATTACTTCACTGCCTTTAATTCTGTCTTAAATTCTGATTTTATATCCTGTTTAAGATCTGTCTTTAATATTTTAATCTCCTGTTTTAGATTTTTTCCCCAATTGTATTTGCATTTTTCTCATTTCCTCCAAGAAGAAATTTTGCTCTGTTTTGCTCTTCTTTGTGTTTGAACAAATGATTGGGCTGCTGCTTGAAGTTATTGAAGTCATTTTGTCCACCTTCTTTTTTCTTTTTTCTTCTTCTTATTTATTTTTATTTGTTTTTTCTCTTTTTTGATCTATTTTTTTAATTTGTTTTATTTTTTATTCTTTTTTAATAAAAGAAATGGAGAGAGAAAAATGTAGAAGACTTAATACAAAGGTGTATTATATTTTTATTTTGCAGCTTTGCTTATTTTCTTCAAATGCTTTTCATATTTGTTCCTTTACTGTTCTAAATTCCTTTTAATATTTGGTTTAAAAGTCAGTCTGTGATTTTATCCAATAATCTTTCACTTCCAGAGACAAGAGCAAGGCAAGAGGTGAAAAAGCTAAAGTCTTTTCTAGGTCTTATAAATGTCCTTATGGTTGTTCTTTAAAGATACCCTTAAGCCAGCAAATTAAAGCCTCTGTCTTTTTGACTTTTTAGCTTTTTGTTTATTTATTTCTATTTAAGCCTTGTTTCTCTCTCATTTCCTCTGCAGTGTTACAAGTGAAGCAGTTGTCTCTTTTTCTGAAAGTAATTCTGAAAGTAATTAATTACAGCTGATGTTGAGTCTTGCTTTTTTTAAATGTAACACTCTTTCCAGTCTTTACAATCTCTCTTGATAACTATTATTGATATTGGAATCACTTACTTTGAGGTCTGTTAGTGGTCACTAACTACATCTTTTTATACATTAATCTGTTGGATTCATGTGGTCAATGTTCATTTTCCCTTTTTTTTAAGGTCTTTATTGATTGCTGCAAGTTCCCTCCCACTTGACATTTTCATAGATATTATAGATAACTACTACAAAGTTACCAAAAACTTTCCCCTTTAGAAACTTCCACTGTCTTGAGTCAGCCTTTGTACTCCAAGCTTGTTATTTTGTATTCTTTAGTTGATAAGAAAAAAGAAATAGAAGCCAGCAGCTGTGTTTGGTGGCTCTGCCATTCAAATGAGGCTTGGCTATCCCCCATGGCTCCCTCCAGATCTCTGCAGTTGTTTTCACCTTCTCCTTTCTCCCTCTCAAACCAGCCACATCAGAGCTGGTACCAAGCCTCTGTGGGGGTTTCCTAGTATCCCCTATGCCAAGGGAAAAAGTCACCCATGTTTTCTCCCTATTTGGGGTGGCGAAAAGCTCCCGTTCAAAGGGCATTTTCCATGGACTCTTCAAAACAGCTCCTCACGCCTCCGCTGACCAGCCGGAAGTCCCTCTCTTCAACCCTTTGTTGATGGGTTGGAGTTGTGGATATATTCAAATTCAGCTGCTCTTTTTCCAGTTTTCCTTTGTTGTTACTTGCTCATCTTCTAATGTGATATATGCCATCCTCTGTCAAAAATGTCCCTCAGCACTCTACATTGGGCAAACTGACCAGTTTCTGTACCAGAAGATAAATGGACATAAATCAGGTATTAGGAATGGGAATACACAAAACCAGTTGGAGAACATTTCAATCTTCCTGGGTATTCCATCTCTGGCCTAAGGATAGTGAACAAAAATACTGATGTTCCAGATTAATGTGGCTATTATTTAGAGAGATCTTGTAGCACCTTTGAGACTAACTGTAAGAAGGAAGTTGGCAGTATGAGCTCAACTTCCTCAGATGCATTTTAAAATGCATCTGAGGGAGTAGACTTAAGTCTATGAAAGCTCATGCTGCCAACTTCTTTCTTGCAGTTAGTCTCAAAGGTGCTACAAGATCTCTCTACATACTGATTCTACACACTAACACAGATATATCTTTGAGTGGCTATTCTTATTCTTATTCTTATTTCTTACCTGCCTCTCCCACCTCTCTCAAGGCAGGGAACAATAACAATTAACAAATACATGACATTAGTTAAAAACACATCAGTTAAAACACACATACATTTAAAAGGACAAATAAGATGTACAAATATTAAAGCAATCCACATTTAAAATTCATCATTTGAAATTCACAGTTTAAAAATTATCTGAATAAACTTGCTGGAGCAGACTGGTCTTTAATGCTGTTTTAAATTCAGAAAATGTGTTCAGCTGTCAAATCTCTTCTGGCAGATCATTTCACACTCTAGGGGCGGCTGGGGAAAAAAGGCCTCTGGCTGACAGTTACCAACCTAGTTCTGGCTGGCTGAAATAAATGTCCACCAAAGGACTTGAGTGTATAGAGTGGATTACGCAAGAGGAGGCAATCCCATAGGTAACCTGCATCCACACCATGTAGGCGTTTAAAGATAATAACCAACATTTTGGTACAGAGGTAGCCCAATGTACAGCACATTGCAAATGCCCAGCCTTGAGATTACCAGCATGTCCACTACCATCTTTAGGTCCTCCAGCTCTAGAAAGGGGCACAGCTGGCATATAAGTTGAAGCTGATAGTAAACACTCCTGGCCATCGCATCTATCTGAATGATGTTTCTGAGAACTACACTACTGATTGCCATCAATGTTCTCCAACTGTAAGTAGCTTCTAGAGGCTAAAGGGCCACTGCAAAGCTCTGCTCCAACATGTCCCCACTCTGGATTAAGTTTACTTTATCATTTAGCTACAATTTCTCTCACACACACAATACACAGGGGCTTCACACCTTTCACCACCCAAAATTGGAAGTGATCAGATAAAAAAGACCCTTTTTTGAAATTCAGGAGTGACCATGCAGGAATTTTTGAGCCCCTTTCATACTATACAGCTAGAGCACTTTGAAAACATTGTTATTGCTGTGGCTGCATTGCATGGAATCCTAGCATTTGTCATTTTGTGAAGTATTTCGAATTTTCTGCCTTGGAGCTCTAGTGGTTCAGCAGACCACAAATCCCTGAAATATAACAATGGCAACTATTAAAGTGGTATGAAACTTGTATAACTGTGCCGTGTGAAAGAAGCAACCAAAAACAGGTTTGGGTGATAAAAAGAGCTTGGTTGAGTGAAATGTCCAATTGGTCATTTGGAAGTCACATTTAGCCTTTAGGAGAGAAAAAACATTGCATCCCCTCCAACTGTCCCAATGTACCAGTGATGATCCCAATTAATCAGCTGTCACCCCACTTTTTCAGCTGCTTCACAATCTCTTTCTTCCCCTCCTACTTTCTCCCTCTGTTCTTAGTAAATTTGACCCATTATGGGAAAAAGAATCCCCTAATGTTTGCCTCAGATTTGTTATACTACTTGATAGGAACCACACTGGGCCTCATTGTTCAAAAACAGGTCTTAGATTGACTTGTTAAGTTAATAACTCGTTAGATTTCCTCTTATGTGGCATGACTCGCTACATTTTCCAATTAATGCTGAAGTTAATCCTATACTTTAATGAGTTCATTAATTTTAGAATGTTAGAATTCATTAAGGTTGATGCCATCTGGCAAATTCATAAGAAAATAAAAAAGAAAACCCTTGGGAAAAGAAGGACTAGGACTGGAGGAAGTGTCCCATGGTAATGTGTTGTTGGGGGGCTAATTTGACTGCTTTATAGTTATCTTTGAGAGGTATGAGAAAAAGAAACTTCTGGAATCTAGAAGAAGAAGAACTGGAAAGTAATTGAAAAAGAACAATTTTTTAAAGTCTAGACTGCAATAGGGGGGTGGAATGCATTTTTTGTTTGCTTAGTCTCTGGACTACTATGGCCCTTTCACAAATCAGGCCTTTTAGGCCTGAAAGTCTTGTACTCACTTTGCCCACACTGGCCTTCATAGAAGTTGGTGGAATGCTTCTGAGAATGGGAGTTGGAGGTATTTTGATTTTCTTCAATTGACTTTCATTGTTCTGGTTTCTATTATATGCTATTGCATAATATACAACATTGTTATAAGTCACTGGACTCAACCCATTTGTACTCCTCTAGTAGTATTAGATTTCTCATACCATGCTAGGCATTTGGATAATTAAATGGAAAGTTTTCCTCACACCTGTCTACTTCCTTCTCTATTTCTCTTTCTCTCTGTTTCCACCATTTCCTTTCTATTTTTCACCCACTGCCTTCTTCAATGGATTACGAAGAGTTTAGTAAGATTGGAAGTTAGAGCCAAAAATATAGCAAGCTAAATTGATACCCCATTCTGTTCTCACTGAATGTGTCTCTAGTGGTGGTGGTACCAAGAAAAAGCCCTGCTCCAAAGTTCTTAAAACTTGTGTAAGCTTCTATAGACTTTCAAATAGTCGTGGCCCAAGCCATAACTAGCCCTTTAAATTCTGCTTGGAAATACACTGAATTATGCTTGGAAATAGACAGGAAAGTCATGAATTCCTTTAAGGCAAGCCCCAGCTGGAAGTCTGATCTCAGGATTTTAGACTTGCTGAAGTTTCCAAATAATTTTCAAAAGGAGCCCCACATGGAGTGTTTTACATTAAACCAAAAGGGATTTAAAATTACTCAAATCCACTCTGACTTGGATGCTATCATTGATACAGATCCAGCGGATGTAACCTTGGTCCATCCTGTGTTATTGGGTATGTTTCACTTTGTGCAACATGAAGTTGGGACAGGATGCTTGGAGAGGTGAGTTCCATTAAGTGCACACTAGACCCATGCCTGTCCTGGCATCCCTGAGGGGGACTGGCAGGTTGGGTAAGGGGAGAAGTAAATGCCTCATACAGCCACATAGGTTTCCATTTGGCCTAAAAGAAGCTGTGATGAGGCCATTATTGGGGGGGGGGTCTTCCCTAGACCCCAGTATATTGGAGAACTATCAGCCAGTCTTCAATATCCCTTTTGGGGGGCATGGTGTAGAGAAAGTAGTGGCCTCCCAGCTCAAGGGACTCTTGGATGAAAATGTTTCTAGGAACATTTCAATCTGGCTTCAGGCCTGGCTATGGAACAGAGACAATGAAATGCAAAAAAACAAACAAACAAACAAACAAACAAAACCCTCTACAGTTTATTGTATTGAAGCAGTGTTTCATTTGTTTATTGTCATAGAACTGGGGTTGGGATGTTGTCTGACTCCCATCATCTCAAACTACATTCTCTACCTAATGTCCTGTGAATTGTCCTGTCCCTCACTCTTGATGTTTGCTGCTGCTGCTGCTGCTGCTGCTGCTGCTACAGCATCAGCATCAGCAGCAAGAACAACAACAATTGCAAAAATAGACATACTTCCTTGGGGGTAAACTTGCATGTTTAAATCTATAAAATATATAGCCTTTGTTTTTGTTTCTACATACAATAAAAGTAGCTTTAAAATTTAATTATGCATTCCTTCTTCAGAGAGAACTTGCACTATTTTGGGCTTTTTAAAATGATGAATCTCCAGCCTTCTTCTTGTCTCTTTTATATCCTTGCAGAATGAAGATGTGAAGACATCTGTGACTGATGAATAATTTGAAAATAGGAAAGAGCTGGGCTGAGTTCTATTTTTCCTAAATGCCTTTCTAAAGTTTTCTATTATTAGAAGTCTGTCATCTAAAATGAGTTGTCACTTGCTATTTATAATCAGGGTTGGCTTCATTGTTTTTGAGAGGTTGCTACTACTTTAACATTCTTCTTTGGGATACTTAGATTTTGTGTTTATAGAAGATGCTGAAGTTGGTTCCTTATTCCCACTTCTACAACTAAGTTCAGCATTATACTAAGAATGTAATGTTTTATTGTATCTGAAGCAAAGTTTGGAAATGTTATTTTTTGGACTACCACAGCCAAGTACCATACCAGCTGGGAGGTTCTGAGAGCTGTAACTGTATTTCCTTTGTTGGAAGTTTTTAAGCTATGGCTGGATTGCTACACATCAGGAATGTTTGAGCCGTGAATTCCGGCATTGGTAGAGGACTGGATTAAATAACCCTTGCAGTCCCTTTCAGTTCCAGAATTCTCTGATCATATTTTCCCCCCCAGTTAAGTCTTCCTGATAGATATTTACCAGCCACACTAAATGGCACCATTAAGATATACCACAGCATGAAGACTTATCAGCAGTGCTGAACAGTCTGGCAAAATTAGAAATAAGTTACCTTTTGGACTACAGTTCCCAGTGGCTATGCTGATTTGTGACAAAACATCATCCTCCATCTCACCTGAGGACAACAGTTTGGGAGTAGTAGAGACCATAGACACAATGTTGCCTTCCAACCCCCTGCCCCTCCCCACAGCAACCACTGCTTGAAATGGCCACTTGGTTCTGCCTAACAGTAGGGCTGGCCCTAATTCCATTTCACTTGCTGTGTGTGGCATGTTGAATCCCATGATGTCATGTATTTCATATCAATTTTACCATGGGAAGCATGTAGGAGGCCAGATAGACTGCAGCCATGTCTCCTATGAAGGTAGACCCTGAAAGTTCAAGAGGTAGCTGTTCAGAGTAACAGACCCCTTTCCTCCCCTGCAGTGAGAACAGCCCCTTTGCTCATCATGACTCCTATCATGAATTAGATTTCTGTGCACATGTAATATACAAGAATAAAAGGAGGGCAAAGCAGGTGGAGCAGAGTTGCTGGGTGGAGGGAGAAAGAGGGCTCATCTACACTTGCCAAAATACTCCGAGCTGCCCCTGGAGTATTCTGGCCCCGAATTCCCTTGTCTTGCCCCTTGCCTGGCAGGTTTTCCCCAGTGGCAATGGGCAACTGCCTTCCCACGCAGTTCCCTTTTGTCACCCAGTACCGCTGCTAAGGTCAGAGCAAGGTACCCAGTCACACTATCATCAGTAGGCACCCTTTTCTGATCACAGAGTGAATCATGTCTGCTGTGGAGACACTGGGCAACAAGTGGGGACTGCAAGTGAAAAGGCAGCTATCCATGCCTACTAAAAACCCACTGAAAACCCACAGTAAAAGATGAGTTTTTAAAGTGTGGGTTAGGAGGAGGAAGCCCTGAATTGGGTACGGCTATTGTGAAGACAGTCCACACCTGATTCAATGTTTTGGCCCTACATCATATAAGCAGGACACAGTGAGCCCAGGGGAAATTTGGGGTAAAAAAAACACCATGTAGGCAAGGCCAGACTGTGGCTGAAGGCAGGATTTTGCATGTAAGGAGGACAACAGGGCTCTTGGCTGTCTCAGGCTCTCTTTTCAGAGCTGTGGTTGATGAGGTTTTCTCACAGTATAGCAGCTTCAATATTTAAACTGTATTGGGAGAGTTCAAGCCCTTTCACTGTTCCTTCTTCTCTTTGCTTCCCCTCCCCAACTTTCTATATATTCTTATTAAATGCCATAGTTAACCTCTTAATCACTCTACAGGGAGCAAGAGAGGCCCCAGGGGAAGCAGATAGATTAAAATCTGCAGACTGATTTGCAGGAACTAGTGCCAGTTATTGACAACATGTCTGAAAATAATTTTAATGCTTATACTGTACTCTGCAATAATTCCTGATTGGTCCCTGGTGAATGTGGGGTTGGCAGCAACTATCAAACAAGAACATAAGGTAATTGCTGCTCATATATTCACATTAGGCCACAATCTCACTTCAATACACCAACCCCTGTGCCAATCTCATCTGGCAGGAAAAGTCATACACACACAGACACAAATCCTTAGCTCAGGGGTAGGCAACCTAAGGTCCGGGGGCCAGATGCGGTCCCCCAAGGCCTTTGGACCGGCCCCAGGCTGGTCCTGCCGCCGTCGCTGCCACTGCCTGCCATGATGATATTGATTATTGTTGTTATTACTTGTTCTTGGGGTTTTCTTGGCAAAATCTCCACAGGGGGTTTGCCATGGCTTTTCTGGGGCTGAGAGAGAGTGCATGCATATATTTTTTTAAAAAAATAATTTTTAATTTTTATTTATTTATTTATTTTTGGTGCTTCGGCCCCCCAGTTGTCTGAGGGACAGCAACCTGGCCCCCGGCACAAAAAGGTTGCCTACCCCTGCCTTAGCTATAATAGTCCACAGTATTTGAGCTAAGGCAATAATGTACACAAATGTTCATTTGACTTTTTTGTAATCTGAATTCCTAGATATCTTACCTTTTTCTTTATTTCCATTCCTGTTTTCTCTATTAATTTTCCTTCTTCTTTTGTATCTATGTTTTTGGTGAGTATTGCTGATTTCGATTTGTTTATCCTACATCCTGTCACCTCTCCAAATTCTTTCATGATCTCCATTAGTCTCTCTACGTTTTCAGATGGATCATCCAAATTAACCACTAGGCCGTCTGCATAGGCTCTTACTTTGTATGTATACTTCTTAATTTTTATCCCTTTTAATATATCCTCTTTGTTAATTTTCCTAATTAGTAATTCTATTATCATCAAAAAAATCAATGGTGACAGAGGACAACCCTGTCTTGTTCCCCTATAAATCTGAATAGTTTTAGTTTTATCTCCGTTAATAATTATATGAGCTCTTTGATTCTTGTATATCTCTTTAATCCAAATTTGAAAATTTTCTCCTAGTTCCATTTTCTTAATAATTTCCTGTAATGTTATCCAATTAACCGAATCAAATGCTTTCTTGAAATAAAAAAAAAAATTAATCCTAGCTTTTTATCACAATGTTTTTCATAATATTCTGTTACATTCAAAATATATCTTATATTGTCCTTCATTTGTCTCCCAGGTAGGAACCAGGGAAGGTTTTTTCAGGAGCGGCCTAACCGCCGCTTCCTTCAGACAAGGTGGAATATAGCCTTCCCTGAGGGATGCATTGACAATATCCCTGAGGAACATCCTCAATACATCCCCCCCTGGATGGCCAGCCATGATGGGCAAGGATCGAGAGAGCAGGTTGTTTTCCTCACTCTACCAAAGAGCTTGTCCACGTCATCTGTACTCACAGATTGAAACTGATCCAGTACAATTTCATTAACGGAGTTGCTGGACGCCTTGTCACTTGATTCTGTTATAATACTGGCATCCAAGTTGGCTCTTATCTGAGAGATTTTATCTGCAAAGAAGTTGGTAAACATGTCACAGCAGGCCGTTGTTGGGTTAAGTAGTGGGTTCTGTGCTGTTGAAACCCGTGACAGCTCTCCTACCACCCTAAATAGCTCCACTGGACAGGACTGTGCAGACACAATACATGCAGAGCAGAAAGATCTCTGTGCTGCACATATTGTCTTTCGATAGGAATCAAGGAAATTTCTATGATGAGTCTTGTCAGATAAGAGTCGGGTTTTCTGCCAGGTGTGCTCCAGTCATTGTCCATGTCCAACCCGCTTCATTTTCCTAAGCTCTTCCATACACCAAGGCTTATGATTAGAAGCGAGTTGGAAAGGATGCTAGGAAGCGATTGTGTCAATAGCCTTGGCCAAATCGATATTCCAAGTATTAACCAATGCTTCGACAGAATCACTGGCATTACCAACCATTAAACCCTCCAAGACTTTCTGGAATCTAATTGGTAGCCTTTGAGGGCGGACCATTCTAATAGGTCCACCACCCCTGGTGGGGTGTATAGTGGCTCTTAGTTCTGCTTTGATCAGGAAATGATCTGTCCATGACAATGCGGTGGTTTTAATAACCTCCACCCATGGATATTCCTGTTCCGTACTAAAGACCGCATCAAGGGTATGATCCGCACAATGAGTGGGCCCGACGACCAATTGGGATAGGCCCATGTTTGTCATGGAATCCAAGAACTCCCGAGCCGCCCCTGTTAGATTTGACAAACTGGTCTCGAGTGGGATGTTGAAATCTCCCAGAACTAAAAGCCTGAGTAACTCCAACAGCAACTCTGAGACCAGCTGTGTCAGTTTGGATAGGGAGTCTACTAGACAATGGGGTGGTCAGTATACTAGCAGAATCCCCAAACTATCCCTGGTCCTCAGGCTCAGGTACATACACTCGAAGTGGGCTGTGTTCCAGTCAGGTATCCTGATCAAGGTAAAGTTGTTCTTGTGAACCAGAGCCACTCCACCTTCCGCCCACTTCCCCTTACCTGCTCATGAACAGAGTACCCGGCTGGGAGAGCCTGTGACCAAGTTATAGCGCTATCTTCCCCCAGCCAGGTCTCTGTAAAGCAAGCCAGGTCGGCATCCTCATCTAACAGGAGGTCATGGATGATATGAGTTTTATTTTTCACCGACCTGGCATTACAGAGGAGCAGAGTAAGGTTCTGTGGAATGATTGGTGCGCTCTCCAAATCATTCCGGGGAACAGAGTGAACTGAAGGCGGGATAGCTTTCAAACATCGATCCTGCCTTCCTTTGGAACAACCCTTCACTCTGCTGCCACTGTACCTTCCTTTCCCCCACACAACCTCAATTTCCACTCCTAGGTCATTCCCGGCCACTATAAGAGACAAGATGTAACACAGCCAAAATAGCCTCCCTCTTCCGCTCTCCTACTATTTCAAAGGAAGAGGGCCTTCGGTGGCAAGGCTCGGGGGGGGAGGGTCTATTGATGCTAAGGGCAGGAGGGTTGAGGTGGGCTAAATAATCTCCACCTGGTCCTAGTTCCCAGCCCAGTTCTCGGCATTCTTAAATTGGTTGGAAAGATGGTAATTTGCACCCAGCAACCACTTTCATGTGTACTCTAGGGGTTTGAGTGTTAGACTATACTCTAGAGTGTGGGTGCAGGTGAGTGCACATGTACCTTCAGGTAGCCTATCGATTTATGGCAATCCAATTAACTGCATAGAGATTTCCTAGATAAGGAATACCCTGAGGTGGCTTTGCCAGTTCTTTCCTCTGAAATATAGCCTATAGTATCCGATATTTGTTGACAGTCTTCCATCCAAATACTAACTAGGGCTGATCCTGCTTAGCTTCCAAGCTCAGGTGGATCTGGTGTCTTTAAGTTATTTCACCTGGGTTCAAATCCCCTTCAGCCATGGAAACCCACTGGGTGACCTTGGACAATACACACTCATTCTGATTCAAAGGAATTCAATAGCAAATGCCCTTTGAAGAAATCTTGCCAAGAGGGGGGGACCATGAAAGGTTCACCTTAGAGTCACACAACCCTAAGGCACACAACAACAGCAATCACTTTCATAGCTTTGTTTTATTTCTGGAAGGAAATGGGCAAAGGACCCCTTTTCCTTTGATGTGCTGTTTTCCAGCTGCTTCTCCAAGATAAAAGGGAACCTGAATCCTGTAAACAAATGCATGAGTGATGTCCTTGCTATTCTGATTCCATTTTAGCAAGGAAGTCATTTGAAAGCCCAACAAACATAACTACAAAATAAATGCTACCAATTAAATGCACTAAAATTGAGGTATATCCCAGTTGAATGAATAAAAAGGGATTGACTAATGGGACCTTTTATGGTCATACATTTGGCTCCAGGTTGGCTCTTAAGATCTGCTCTTCTTGCACTCAGAACTGCATGCAGTTGAGCTTCATTCTTAATTGACAAAAGAGCTTATTAAGCTTAACTCAATAGGAGCTTATTTCCTTTATTAAAGCAACCTTTCCCTAGCAAACCCCTGCCTTAAGAATATATAATGATTGTGCTTATTTTTTAAACATTTAACAATACAGAATTACCTAATGCCACATGCTCATTGCTCTTTCCTGTATTGCTCATTGACTGAGTAAGAATCAAGATGGCCCAGTGCAGCCTTTTTCAACCTGCCACTCTCCAGTTATGTTGGACTACATAAGTCTATGAAAGCTAGTGTTACAATTTCTTTTGCTCAATTAGTCTCTAAGGAGCTACAAGACCCCTTTGCACATTGATATTCCAGTCTATCACAACCTATGTCTTTGAATTCAGAGCTGCCTTGTTCTTTATATCTCTGAGTGTCCCAAGGTATGAGTGCCCACTCAAACTAAAGACCTTGGGAGTTTACAGTGTTAAGTAACTGCACAGTAGCCCTCCTTTTCCAATTGCTCTTCTGTACTGTCATTCTCCTTCTCTCATTCCAGGAGGAAATATATGTATAAAGCCTGAATTTAGGTGGTTATAACTCACATTCAAAACAATATCTCCGTTTCTCCTAAATCTTCTTCCACTGTCTGTGCATTCTGTGCATGGAAGAAAAATATTTGTTATTTGTGTATTGAATAATGATGCCAGCTAGCAGATTTTTGAAGTGTGTTGAATGTTTTTGATATGCTTCCTAAGATCTTTCCAAGCTTGTTTATTACCAGCCTGACCTAGTAGCAGACTAGAAATCTTTCTGCAGAGAAACAAAGGAGGAGAATGTGTCTGTACAGACAGCTGGGTGCACAGCATGCTAAGTGCTATACAGGTTATTCTGGCATGGAGAGCACTATTGCTACCTCTGGTGGTGAATATAGGGTTGATCATACACAAGACAACCAACTCAAGTCATTTTACAAACCAGCAACCACCCAGGTTATGCAGCTTGTTAGTAGTGCAGCCAGAACATGTAATCCTGGGTAAATTAGACTGAAATGCTGTCTAAGCCATAATTTCTCTATCCTGATTAGCTTCCAAATGTGTTGGACTATAACTTGAACATGCCAGCTGAGTCATGATGGAAGTAGCTCAAAAAATCTGGAAGATACCAAGTTAGGTAAGGGGAGTTTAATCTACAGCTTGAAAAAAAACCTTTTTGTGGACTATGGCTCCCAGAATCCCAGCTTTTGTCTGATAAAGTAATTTTTTTGTCTGAAGGTTTTGGGATCTTTTGTCTGATAAAGTAATTTTCCAAGCTCTGGTTGAATCTGCCATCCTGTCTCCAACAGTGGCAAGAAAGTGTCGCCAAAAGCCCTCAAAACAAGGCACAGTGACAATAGCTTCCCTCTTTTCTTTTTTGCCCTTGTGTTCAGAAGACTGGGATGCTTAGAAAGAAGAACATGGAGTCATAGAAAACTTGGAAGATACAGAGTTTATTTTCTATCCTTATTCTTTTTCTACAGTTACTGCCTTTGCTGTGCCAGTCTAATAAGAATTCTGTGATTATTATAGAAGATTATGAAGACTTGGCCTGAATTAAAGAATGGATTTTTCACATTATAGAACCCAAAATCTGAAAATGGAGGATTCATTAGTTTACAGTGCTTATAGTTATGCATAGATCATTTCTGAGGGAGGAAGGGTGTTAAAGCCATTTAAGACAGTAGCTATCAGTATGTATGTATGCATATATGTATTGTTATTGTTATCCACCCTTGAGTTGATCTCGACCCATGGCGACCCTGTAGATGAGACATCTCCAAGATTCCCAATCCTCCATTGCTCTGCTCAGGTCCTGCAAATTCATACCCGTGACCTCCTTAATAGAGTTCATACTTCTAGTATACAGGTATTTAGTGCATGTATATCTTCATCTTTCCTCCAGTAAGGTCAAGGCAGAATTCAGTACCCCTTATCCAAAACAGGTCCAAAACACACTGAAGAAATAATCCAGTTTGAGACCTCTTTAACTGTCCTGACTCAATGCTAGGGAATTCTAGGAACTGTAGTTTTGTGAGACATCTTGCCTTCTCTGTCAGAGCACTCTGGTGGCACAGCAAACTACAATTCCCAGGATCCCCTAGCACTGAGCCAGAATTGTTAAAGTGGTCTCAAACTGTTTTATTTGTCTCACAACAATCCTGTGAGGTAGCAAAGTTTCATGGCTCAATGAGGATTAGAGTCTTGATCTCTAAAGTCCCACTCTACTCTTCTAACCACTATGGAAATAATGTTTTTGTTCCATCTGTTCTTGATTTTTCTGACAATGGGTTTATCACACTCATTGTGTGGCTCTTGTATCTTTCACCTTGATAGGCCAAGAGTAGTCTAGGGGATTTTTAGTTGGAAAACAGCATGATGGGGAAAGGTGTCAAGTATGCCCTCCTATATTTCACTCACATGTTGGTCATAGAATCATAGAATCATAGAGTTGGAAGAGACCACAAGGGCCATGCAGTCCAACCCCCTGCCATGCAGGAACTCCCAATCAAAGCATCCCTGACAGATGGCCATCCAGCATCTGCTTAAAGACCTCCAAGGAAGGAGACTCCACCACACTCCGAGGGAGTGTGTTCCACTGTCAAACAGCCCTTACTGTCAGGAAGTTCCTCCTAATGTTGAGGTGGAATCTCTTTTCCTGGAGCTTGCACCCATTGTTCCGGGTCCTAGTTTCTGGGGCGGCAGAAAACATACTTATTCCCTCCTCGATATGACATTCCTTTAAATATTTAAACACGGCTATCATATCACCTCTAAACCTTTTCTTCTCCAGGCTAAACATCCCCAGCTTCCCTAAGTCGTTCCTCATAGGGCTTAGTTTCTAGACCCTTCACCATTTTAGTTGCCCTCCTTTGGACATGTTCCAGTTTCTCCACATCCTTTTTGAATTGTGGTGCCCAGAACTGGACACAGTATTCCAGATGAGGCCTGACCAAAGCAGAATAGAGTGGCACTATTACTTCTCTTGATCTAGACACTATACTTCTCTTGATGCAGCCTAAAACTGCATTGGCCTTTTTAGCTGCTGCATCACACTGTTGACTCATGTTCAACTTGTGGTCTACCTGGACTCCTAGATCCCTTTCACACGTAGTCTCGTTCAGCCAGGTGTCCCCCATTATATATCTGTTCTTTTCATTTTTCCTCCCTAAGTGCAGTACTTTACATTTCTCCGTGTTGAATTTCATTTTGTTAGCTTTGGCACAGCTTTCTAGTCTGTTCAAGTCATTTTGAATTTTGATCCTGTCCTCTGGGGTATTAGCTACTCCTCCCAATTTGGTGTCAATTTGGTGTTTGATAACTATACCCCCAATACCGTCATCCAAGTCATTAATAAAGATATTGAATACCACTGGGCCCAGGACAGAGCCCTGTGGCACCCCACTGGTTACTTCTTTCCAGGTTGAAAAGGAGCCATTGTTGAGCACCCTTTGTGTTCGGCCAGTCAACCAATTACAAATCCATGTAACAGTTACTTTGTCTAGCCCACATTTTACCAGCTTGTTTGCAAGAATGTCATGGGGAACCTTGTCAAAGGCCTTACTGAAATCAAGATATACTATATCTACAGCATTCCCTTCATCTACCAAGCTGGTAATGTTATCAAACGTCGTCCACATTAGCCTGATGTCCCTGTGGCTACAGTTTGGAAAACAAAAACAAGAACATTACTCTACCCATCAAATATCAGGCAGGCTTATCAAAACAGCTAGGCCTTCCACAGAGCTTGGAAAAGTTACTTTTTGATGCTCCCCCCCCCCAATATCTCAGACAGTGTGGCCACTAGGTTTTGCCATCCAAAGGATTATTATTATTTTTCAACTCTGGGCTTCAATATAAAGGAACCAGCCATAACAGAATGGGAGCTGAACTGAATGCAGACACATTGATGGGCAGAAATTATTTTGGTGGACATTGGTTGGGATTAATAATACCTTATTATAATAGTAAAAAGCAACATTATGCTTTGTTTTTGGTCTGGACAACAAAATATACAACATCTAAATTCTTCTTCAGAACTGACAGTGCAGACGATTCTTAAAAAGATGGATGAATGGATAGATAGATAGATAGATAGATATTTGTTTGCTTATTTATTTATTTATTTATTTATATCTTAACCCACCAAGGTCCCTGAGGTGATGCACAATGGGTAAAAGCACTAAAAACCAGTTAAAACACCTCTGACCTCTATTTAAAAACAGCTGTAAAACCAGATGAAAAGTTTTAAAAACAGACAGAGCAAGAGCAAGAACAGTTTTAAAAACAGACAGAGCAATTTTAAGATTCAAAAGCCAAGTGAAATAGCACAGTTTTTGTTGCTCACCTGAAACTCATAAGAGATGGAGCCCTTCTGCATCAGAAGTCAGAAGAGTGAGTATATCTGTGTCTACAGAACTGGGGGTAAAGAACAATAAGTTGAAATAAAAGATATATTTAGGTTGCAATCCTATGCACATTTCTGTGAGAGTGTCACATTGAACAGAATTTTGTTGTTGTTGTTGTTGTATGCCTTCAAATCGTTTCTGACTTATGGTGATTTACTCTTGAGTAAATGCCTGTATCTGGACTTTACTGGGGATTAATTTCTGTGATTTTAGCAAAAGCTTTTTTTGAAATATCTTCTCTCACCAAAAGATGGCAGCATTGCTACATTGCCTGCATAGACCGTGAAAGGCTATGGAATGCCCTTAAAGACATGGGAGCATCAACACATCTGATAGTCCTGATGAGGAATCTGTATTCAGGACAAGAGGCTACTGTCAGGACAGAACATGGAGAAACAGAATGGTTCCCAATTGGCAACGGAGTCAGACAAGGCTGCATCCTTTCATCCTATTTGTTCAACTTGTATGCAGAATTTATTGTACGGAAACCAGACTTGGACACAGAAGAAGGAGGGGTGAAAATAGGAGGAAGGAATATCAACAATCTAAGATATGGAGATGACACCATAGACTAACAGAAAACTTCACAGACCTGGAACACCTACTAAGGAAGATCAAAGAAGAAAATGCAAAGGCAGGCTTAATGCTGAACATAAAGAAAACAAAAATAATGACAACCAAGGACCTTCACAAGTTCAAGCTAGATAATGAAGAAATAGAAATAGTAAAAGAATTCCCATACCTGGGATCAAACATTGATAGAAATGAGGACTGTAGTCAGGAAATCAGAAGAAAACTAAGAATGGGGAGGGTGGCTATGAAAGAACTAGAAAAGATTAAAAAAATCAGAGATATACAACTCAGAACAAAAGTTAGAATCATACAAGCCATTGTATTCCCTATTACCATGTATGGATGTGAGAGCTGGACAGTTAAGAAAGATGATGGGAAGAAAATAAATGCATTTGAGATACTGTGGTGCTGGAGAAGAGTGCTGAGGATCCCATGGACAGCCAAAAGGACAAACAAATGGGTCCTAGAGCAGATGAAGCCGGAAATCTCCCTGGAAGCCAAGATGACCAAACTGAGGCTGTCGTACTTCGGACAAATCATGAGAAGAGGGGACTCTTTGGAGAAAACAATAATGCTGGGAAAGTGGAGGGAAGTAGGAAGAGAGGAAGGCCACATGCCAGATGGATGGACTCTATTAAGGAGGTCACGGGTATTAAGGGGTTGCAGGATTTAAGCATGGCAGTGGAGGACAGAGGGTCTTGGAGATGTCTCATCCATAGGGTCACCATGAGTCAAGATGGACTCGAGGGCAGTTAACAACAATAAAATTGCTACATAACACTGAAATAACCAAGATGGGCTATTTCAGTTCCAAGTAAAAGGCTTTATGACCAAATGCCACTAAAACAATAAAAATACATTATATTGGCTGAATACAGAGGTAAAAGACTGGATAACACTTTTCAAACCCTCCCCCTTTGCTTTTAATTAATCAAAGACCTACATATACAAGGATTCTCTTCCAATTTCTTGGAATCTTTTCAGGATCTTATCATCATCATTTCAAGAGAATATTCAGGAGAGTCAGCATGGTGTAGTGGTTTGAGCATTGGACTATGGAGACCAGGGTTCAAGTCCTGGCTCAGTCATGGAAATCCACTAAGTAACCTTGGGCATGTCACACTCTCTCACATTCCCAGGAAGGCAATGGCAAATCCACTCTGAACAAAACTTGCCAAGAAAGTCTTGGAATAGGGTTGCCATGAGTTGGTAATGACTTGAAGTCACACAGCAACAGAACAACCTTGATCAGTGGGAAGACAACAAAACAACATAGAGAGGATTGGAATTGTATTTTACCTCTCTGAGAAGAGAAATGTGGGGAAATGTTAACAATATCCTTTAAAGATTAAAGGACATAGGAAAGTCTTAGGAATGAAATTAGGTTATAAACTGAATATATATGGAATGGAAATGACCCTTTTAAATAACATTTAAATACCAAAATACAATATATATATATATATATATATATATATATATATATATATTGCATTCCTGGACTTTAGTGTGGATTTCAAAGGAGCTACCCAAAGGAACTGTTTGGGGCAGGGGTAGGCAACCTAAGGCCTGGGGGCCGGATGCAACCCCCCGAGGCCTTTGGACTGGCCCCAGGCCAGTCCTGCCGCCGCCACCGCCACCGCCACCCCCCACCACCGCTGCCCACCATGATGATATTGATTGTTGTTGTTATTACTTGTTCCTGGGGTTTTCTTGGCAAAATCTCCACAGGGGTTTTTGCCGTGGCTTTTCTGGGGCTGAGAGAGTGTGCATGCATGTTTTTTTCACTTTTCATTTTTTTTAAATTTAAAAATTTTCTTTATTTATTTATTTATTTATTTATTTTTGGTGCTTCGGCCCCCCAATTGTCTGAGGGACAGCAACCCGGGCCCCTGCTCAAAAAGGTTGCCTACCCCTGGTTTGGGAGATACGTTTCAGCACCAAGGATAGCTGCTTTTCAGTCTGGGGCATATTCACAGTGGACTGGCATGGGAGCCTCCAAGGCCTCCTTTGTTCATAGTAATGCCTCTGTTCCTCTTCCGCTTTTCCTCCCTGACCATAAGGGTGGCTGTATATTCCATTTTGTAGAGGACACTCCTCTGTTTGAAGGGGTGTCAGAAGAGACAGGCCTGTATTTGAAGGCACTACTTTTCCCCACTTCTGCCACCCCTCTAGACTTCGGTGGTGTTGCCTTTCTATCTAAATCAGTGGGCAGGTTTGCAGGAGCCAGGAGCCACTTTTGCCCTTCCCTCTAGATCTTGTTGGGGGAGAATACCCTTCAGTTCCCTCCAGCCTGAAAAAATTGCCAATGGTTAATCACCTCTCCAAAAGGGAGGAGTGTATTTTAGTACTTAAATGTTATTTAAAAGGGTCATTTCCATTCTTTAAATGTGTGTATATATCTTTGGCCTAAAATAGGCCTGAGGGATTGACTTTTAAGTGGCAAATCACATTCCTCAAAGATTACTGGAGGTGAAATTTTCAAGGAAGTTTGGAGGTGGAGGTTAAGGACCTCCCTATAGGTCACATGCTTTCCAAATCCTGATATAATTGATAGCCATTCTATCAAAGAATGACATGTAAATGTTGTGCCTATAAATGTTATAGCACCTGGCAAACTTGGCAGGCTTTGCTGCTGTTTTCTTTCTTTCTTTTCATCCTGGCATTAGACAGATGGTTTCAAATCAAGCCAGACTTTGGGGTTTCTACAATGCCTCTAATCTAGCATTGTTCTGAGGCACTCTGGGAAATTAAATGGCTGGCGAGATGTTGCCCCCAAGTCTTGCCTATACAGTCACCCCTCCGTTCTCATGGACTTGAGATCCACAGCCCTCACTTATGTGCGAGGGGCAAATGGAAGGGGATAAAATGGGACACATGACCATGGGGGCGCGCCTCCATTCAAGCCAATGGGGCTTGAATACATGCAATTTTCCTTTTTCGCAGGAGGGTCCAGAATGGATCCCCTGCGAGAATACAGAGAGGACTGTAGTGCTGCCACTGCAGCCAAATAAACCCCCCAGGGGTCTTGATATATGGAGGGGGTCCATGGGAGCACACTTTGACCAGTTCCCCTTCCCTGAGCTGCAGCTGATTCTTACTTGGTCATATGTAGCCAAACAACATCAGAATGTGATCAAAACGGCAAAAGTTATTGAAGAAGAAGAACATGTGAAGTAGGAGAGGCTGCAGCAGTATACTTTGCCCAATGCTACTGGGAAGGGCAGGATTTTGCTGCCTCCTCTCTTCCCCCTGCTGAGTTAACTAAATGAAACTACCTTTGCACTTTGATCTCAGTTCATGATGCCTGAAGTAAGCTGAGGACAAAGAGGAAAATTGGGACATTGTAAAAGCAGCTGAAAAATAGGATGACAGAGAATTAATCAGGACTGTCACTGCCAAAGTGGGATATCTGGAGGATATCTACTTATAACCCTCAAGAGTGTTAAAGAGTGTTAGAGAGTATCGATTTGCTATTATTTTCTTCTGGAAAGTGATTCTGTTAGTTACTGTCCTTGGAATGTCCTACCATATAGAATCATAAAGTTGGTAGGGGTCCTATGGATCTTCAAGTCCAACCCACAGCTTAATGCAGCATCTCCAGCTATAGCAGCCCCAGCAGGATGATGGGAAGATGCCAATATGGCATTTAGGGTCTCTAGCTCAGCAGTGGAGCTCAAGGTTTGTGTTCAAAAGATCCCAAGTTCAACCACTAGTAGTTAACATCCCTCCAGTTTAAACGATTACATGAAGTAGCTCCTGCAAGACCTTTGTGTAATGCTCTGAATAGTGAAGTCTGGTCAGAGTAGACAGCAAAAGGGTAGGTGGATGTACATGAAGTGTCATAACCTATATTTGGACATACTCTGTCAAATTCCAGATAGACTGAGGGCAGATTTTTTTTATTTATTTTTTGCACTACCAGCAAGAAAGATTTATATAAACTGAAACCATGGAGTTTCAGAACAAAGGTCACCACAGATTGCTTATGCTTTGGATTGATTGTACATGACTGTCAAGAAGCATCACTTCCATGCACATGTTCTGATCAAGCCTGTACAATTTGCCAGTTTCCATTCACATGCATTCATAACTTTGACATTCTTCTTTAGGGGCTATGTAGGGGCTGCACAAGCCCCCCAAATCCCACTTATCAATAAGCAGCTGCTGGGATTGTCGGGGGTCAGTTCATCCATTGATAGAGAAGTGGCTGTCTGCTGTTCCCATCCCATCATGTGAGTGACCTCTGGCTTGAGGAGGATTTATGCCAGGAGTCATTTTTCTGCCTGTCATGTGGGAGATTGCTCATGGCAGGGTTAGGAAGATCAGGCTGACATTTCTGGATCAACAAGGAAACAGACCCCCATTGATCCCAGCACCTGCTTACTGGTAAGTAGGGCTTGGAGGAGGGGTTGGCTAGAATCCACTACATAGCTCCATAGTATGTAATGCTAAATAGTATGTAATGGTCATTGTCCTGAGCCTCACAGATGAGTAGGGCCTCATACATAGTGGGTACCACATCAACATTGGTATTGCTGCATAGCTGTCAACTCATTCCCCCCCCCCCCCCAGGATCTCATTAACCAATGTCAGGGGAATAGCTAAATTAATTTTACTGGCAGCAGCATCTTATCATCATGACAATTTGAGCAAGGTGGTTCCAATCCAGGTATTGCTAATAATAGCAACCCAGCCCAAATCGTACTTAGATATTTTTTTCTAATTATATTTATATCCCTCTTTTTTCCTCCAAGGAACTAAAGGCAACTTGTATGATAATCTACTTCCTTTCTATTTTATCCTCTTGACAACACTGGGAGGAAAGCTAGGTTGAGAGTTTGTGACTGGGCCAAAGATTCCATGAGTTTCATGGCTATGAGATCCTGAATTTCCTGGTTCTCAGTTCAATAACCACTAGACCACACTTTCCTTTTGAGGGAAAGGGCCTCGAATGACAATTCTCACCCAGGCCTACCAATGCCATAAAAAGATCCTGTTAAAACCCCATTTTGTATGTGTTTCATGAATTTCATAGAGTTTTATTACTTAAGAGGGGGATTTGCTAGTTCCTTCTTCTGAAAGATAGCCTACAGCACCTGGTATTCATTATTGGCCGGTCTCCCATCCAAGTACTAACCAGAGCTGAACTTGCTTAGCTTCCAAGCTCAGATGGGAGCTGGTACCTTTGGGGTATTTAGGTGAAGCAGTACCATAAGCACATACAATTCTCAGAAATTCAGTGGTGGAGATAGGAGAGGGAGCTATAATAACATTTGAGCAAAATACTCTAGGTTTTCATAGTCATCTTCCTACCTCTGGTTGCAGTCTTAATCCAGATGTCATGACTGGTAAAAAAAATTATGCTGTTGCTGTAATCAAAACTTGGGAAACTTACTATTTTGGACCACAACTTCCAGAATCTCTCCCCCCCCCCCCCCAAGCAAATTGTAATTATAGCTAGGAGCTGTAGTCCAAAATAGGTACTTTTCTGAATACCAGCTATAATTCCTTTGGTATTTTCAATCCTGCCACAATATAGTTAATATACATGTAGAGGTAGACAGAGGGTTTAAAAAGGCCAGAAGTTCGATTTCTGGCAACACCAGGAAAGGCTCGGGTAATAAGTAATAGGAAAGACATCTCCTTAAAAACTCACTAAGCAGCTCCAAGTGAGAGAGGGTAGTTCTGGGCTTAGGGGGGTTGCAGACTGCCAGAAATAGTGCAAATTGAGCCCACTTTTAGGGTTAGGGTTAGTGCTAGGGAATCATGGGAATTGTTTTTTGTTTTTTTCCTGAGACATTGAGCCTTCTCTGTCAGAGAGCTCTGGTGTAACAATAAAATACAGTTCCCATGATTCCCTAACCCTAACCCTTAAAGTGGACTCAATTTGCACTATTTCCGGCAGTCCCCCCCTTAGTGGGTCAAACCCCCCTTAGTGGGTCAAAAGCAGTTTTATATAAAGCAATTCCCATTGTTCATATACAATTGACATTTTAAAATATGGCAAGTGTTTTACATAGATGCAAGGGCCAATACTGATGACTGCAGCAATAAGTTGGTAAGGTGGTCTAATTTCTCCTTTATTCCTAGGTGTAGACTACCCTTCTCCAATGTGGTGACTTTTCAACATTTTGAACAAGAACTCCCATAAGCCCCAGCTAGCATGGCAAATGGTTAAGCATTGTGGGAGATATTGTCCAACACATCTGGAGGGTACCAGTTTCATGGAGGCATGTGCAGATTGTTGAATTCTGTATGTTTTAGGGATGAATTTGGAGATCTGCCCAGCTTGGGCTGAGAACATTGCCTTCTACTTATAGCACCAATGTTTGTTTTGAGAAGTGAGTATTAATGAGGCTGTATTGACATAAGTAGACATAAAACTAATTTCATATACTCTAAGGTTTACAGCTGCATCAGTTAATTTGTCGGTTTTACTGGCCTTCTAAGTGAGCTGTAAGGTTAATCTAAATGTAAGCAACTTTACAGGTTGACTACTCTCTTTACAAGCTTAGTAAAGTGTCAAATTAGGGCTATATCAATAGATAAAGGGGAAGAAAATAGCAACACTGATGGCCTGGTCTTTCCCAGCTGATATCTTTATACAGTGCTATAAAAGCCAATTACTCTTAATTTAAAGAGGTGACAAATGTTGACAAATCTCCATCAAATTGTACTCTTTAGGAAACTATTAAATCCAAACCTAATTTCCAGCAAATCATGGCCACATCTCACAGGCACCATAAAAGCACATAATAGTATTGACACTTCCAGATAATCTAGATTAATAGTTTTAAATGTCTTGAATCTGCCTCTTTTACTAGTTTTTCTACTTTTTTTTTGGAAGGCGGGGCATTGTTACATTCAATTATTTGCATAAAGACATTGAATAATTATTCTTCATTGACAGAGGACAAAGAACATAGGAAGCTATCTCATATTGAGTCAGATCCTTGGTCCATTTACCTCTGAATTGACAATACTGATTGGCAGTAGTTGAGAGCGAGGGTTCCTGGCAGAATTGTTTCCTAGCCCTGGAAATCCCTGGTATCTCTTACCCATCTCAGTTCCAAGTACTAACCAGGCCTGTGCTTAGCTTCCAAAATCAGATGAGATTAGGTGTGTTCAGGATTTTGGAAGGATTTATGGAACAGGATATTACCATCATAATAATCATCCTGCCTTTTTCCTAGTCTGGGACTCAGCAGTTTATGAATGTTAAAAGAGATACAGCTAAAACCTTTACATTGTGCAAAAGTTTAAAAATATAATTAAATATATTAATTAAATATATGTAAATATAATTAAATATATAATATAATACAACTGTCACTAAAATGTCTGACAATTACTGAGATCTTGCATTATTATACCTAGCATGTATGTGATCTACAGGGATCTTCCAAGAACCCCAGTAGTTTCCTGAAGATGCCTGTTAAAGTGTGCCCAGCTACAGGAAAATAGCTGGACATGTCTCTCTTGACACCCTTGATCTCCAGTCTCAAGGAAAAGGGCTGTGTTGTGAGAGCTGCATCACTTTAAAAGTTGGTTTCAGGGGATTTTGGTCATTGTGTGCTTGGTAGAGAATTCCAGCCTCTGCAATGATCAAAAAATTTAGATTACAGCAGTTTACTCTGTAGTTACAGTTGTAACTCATCAACTGGATGCCAGGCATTGTTTTTGCTTAGTAGATATCTCTTGTTTTCTGTGCAGTTGAACCAACCCTGATCTTCCACTTTTGAAATTTATCTTAGTGTTCTCTTTCTTTCTTTGTTTTTCAAAAGGGGGGGATTTCAGGCAGTAATAGGAAACCCAGTGTTGTTGCACTGCAGTTTCCATTGCCCCAGTCTGTACAGGTTGAGTCTCCCTTATCCGGAATTCCAAAATCCAAAATATTCCAAAAACCAATTTTTTTTCCATGGGTGGCTAAGATAGTGACACCTTTGCTTTCTGATGGTTCAATGTATAAAACTTTGTTTCATGCACAAAATTATTTAAAATATTGTATTTTAGGATATGTGTATATGAAACATAAATGAATTTGAAGACAGCCATGTTAGTTTGGAAAATCAGTTTAGAAAGGGATCTTGTAGCACTTTAGAGGCTATGAATTTTGTGTTTAGACTTGGGTTCCATCTCTAAAAATTATGTACGGTATTTTTATCCCAAACAGTCATGGTCCTAAGCAGTTTGGATAAGGGAGACTTAGCATATATATTCAATGGTCACAAGTGATGGGATATTTCTCACAGCACCTGGAGGACCACACTTTCTCCATCTTTGATCTGAGGTTTAAAAGGCACAAATCATATTGGCATGTACATGGAAGCTGAGATCATATATCAGGAGATATAGTTACAGAGTCATAGCTACATCTCCATAGCTATGTCACACACACACACCAAGACCTACCATTTAAGTACAGTGGGCCTTTGGCATATGCAGGGGATCTGTTCTGGACCCTCCCATGGGAAAATGCGTAAGCTGAAGTCCCATAGAAATGAATGGCGGTGCCTGGGCTTGCCATACACATAGCTCAAAGCCTTATGCCCTGTATTGCAGTCCCCACCGAACACAGCCATTTCCTCATTGCCAAGGAGTAGATGTGTCAGTGGAGCCACATCCAGCTCTCTTCCTGTGGTTAGACATGCTGTCATAGCTATCTGCTACTGTCTCTGCTCATCCTCTTGTTCTCTGTCAACATGGAAACAGACATTGCATGGGGGGATTGGAGGTTGCACAGCTTACAGGGTAAGCTTCTGGGAAGAACTTTTACTTGTTGCATGTACAATGACCATAAAAATGAATTGCAATGGCATAAGGCAGACTTATGGTATCATAAATACTGAACAGGATGCCAGCCAAATAAGTTATGAAGAAATTCCAGTATTCATACTGTGGCAATATATTGCAGTAATACCTTTATTGGACCAACCAAAAAGGCAGAAATATAAATGTATGAATGTTTTTGAGATCTTCATATCTCTGCATCAAGGCAAGATGTTATCAAAAGCAGGTTGTCGGAGGGAAACCAAGGGAAGGGGAGACTTGTTCTTGAACGTCTATAAGGAATAGCACAAAGAGCTGAGTATGTTTAGTTTGGGGAAGAGAAACTGAGAGGTGATATGATGGTCATATTTAAATATCTGAACAGATGCCATGTAGAAGATGGAGCAAGGTTTTCTCCTGTCCTGCTGCTCAAGAGACTGGAACACAAACTAGTGGATTCAAAGAACTAGTGGATTCAAAGAAGTTCCACCTAAACCAGGGGTAGGCAACCTTTCCCCTTTAAGGGCCGAGGGACTTCAGTTCCCAGAAGCCTCAGCCATGTTGGCCAATAGTCCCATGTTGGCCAATAGCTCCTGGGATTCTGGGAGCTGAAGTCCCTCGGCCCTTAAAGGGGAAAGGTTGCCTACCCCTGACCTAAACGTTAGGAAGACCTTCTTGACTGTACGAGCTATTTGGCAGTGGAATAGGACACCTCAGAGGGTGGTGAACTCTCTTTCTTTAGAGATCTTTAACCAGATATTGGGTGGGCATCTTTCTGGAGTGTTTTAGTTGAATGTTCCTGTATGGCTGGAGTATGGACTGGATGCCCCTTGTAGTCCCTTCCAACTCTATGTTTCTATGATCTGGTCATACACATGTCTCTGTGTTGTCTTGAGTTGTAATGTAAAGGAGGGGGCTGGAAGATCCTGAAATGAGGCTAATCAGATGTTGTGAAGGTGTTAGGAGCAGGTTCTAGGCTTCATGGGAGCAGGAAAAGCCTAAAACTCTGTTAAAATACAAAACTGTACTGTAAACGTACATACATTTTGTGAGCTTTTTGGTTGACCTAATAGAGATATTTGCCTCATGCCCATTACAGCAATCCCTACTTTTTGTTTGCCATGAGAGTAAAAGCTTAAAAGAAAAAAACTCAGGGTAAGCTAACAGCTTTCTAAGTTCGTGTTATCTTGTGGAGAGAATTGTATCTACTCCCAGAGAGTTCTAAGAATTGTATCACCACACTTGCATTGTATTGCATGGGTTTATCTACACCCTACATTTCCCCCCAAAGCTGGGACTTTGGTGCTGGACCATTTTAACTCTGGACTGTTCTGAAACATGCTTTGGAAAGGACACAGAACAGAAAGAGCTTCATTGCTAGAGTCAGTTAATGTGTCCCAAGCAAAGCCCTGTGTGCTCATAACAGTGATAAACTGAATGACCTTGAGTAAGTGAGTCAGCTTAGTGGTTATCTGAACTTCATCTGTCTTTTAAAAAATGCTATCAACAAAGCACAAGGTTATGTCTTCACCTTACAGGTGTAGGACACAACCTTATGTCCTCTGGTAAATCTGACATGTGTGACCCTGATGATAGCTTAGGGATCATGTTGCACAGTTGGGAGGCCCATGTTCCCTAGAAGCTTCTAGGGCTAATACTTAGTGTCTTTTTAGTGGTGGGAGTGGGCACAGGTTTGGTTTTGGGTTCTGATTTAGGCCACTCACTTAACTACATCAAATAGTATTCTTTATCTGAAACATGACAATCACTCTGCTTTTTCTAAAAAACCAAATAAATCTAGGGATGCTGTTATGAAGGGGCATTGATAGAAACAGATGTTCCTACTGCCACTTTACCTCGAGGCTGTAGATTGCCTTATGAGAGATAACACCAGTCTGGAAATTTCCCCAAAAATGTGGTTTCATCAATTTGGCGGCTGCTGATGGAGGTGGTTGTTGTTGTGTCCCTTTAAATTGTTTCTGATTTATGACAACTCCAAGTGGACCTATCACGGGGTTTTCTTGGCAAGACTGAGTCCTAATCCAAGGAAAAGGGTGGAAATAGCTTGGAAGAGTTCCAGTTTTTGGACTACAACTCCCAGAATCCCTCAGATAGAAAGAAAATAACTTTTCCAAACTCTGGAAATAATCCAAAATGTTTCAGCCTATAACATTTTAAGAGAATATATGTGCACTTTTTCATGTTTGGACAGAGTTGAACCATCTCCCCTACTCTCCTCATAACTATTCTGTGTTCCAGCAGCAGAGCACATGTTTTCTATACAAACTTATCCAGGTTTCCTGACATCTCTATGTGAAGGAACAGGCTGCCAGTGACTACTATTTATAGCCATATAGTACCTTCAGAATATCTAAATATCAATCACTGGGGAATGGAAGAAGGCTATTGCTCTCATATCTTGCAAAGACTTTACACTTGAACATGGGCTGACCATAGCAACATCTGCTTGGCTGCTGAGAGAAACAGAATGCTGGACTAGATAGAGTTTTTCCCCCTGTCAACTAGAAGTCCTCTTATGTTCTTCTCATTGCCAAAAAGGGCAGGGATGGAGAAGAGCTAACCCTCTAGATATTGTTGGACTGCTGATCCAGCCATCCCTCAATATTGGCTATGTTGGCTAGGTTTCTTGGGAGAGGCAGTTCAACAACATCTGGAGGGCCCACATATTCTTCACTGTTGTGGCATACCTAAGTGAAAACTCTTGTCCAAAATCCTGGAGTGCTGCTGCTGGCCAGTGTAGATAATATTGGCTAGATGGTCTGACTCTATTTAAGTGAATTCCTATGGTTGGAGTCCTCGATCATAGTGTATGTTACACAACTTTACATATTCTTAGCTATATAGCAGAGGTGCTAAGAAGCCTTGTTAGTGAATTGTGAAGATGCATAATGGGACATTGGCAAGAATGTTGTGATGCACATCAGCACTCCCTAGTCAGTACTCTGATGCACAACAGAAACAATGTGCATTGGTTCCAATGCACACCAGTCCCAATGCTCATTGGTCCCATTGTGTATCAGTCACTTTGCTGACTCCCTTACATAGTAGCATAACAGCAGCTCTTTACTGGATATCAATGTTACAGAACTGGCCAATTTTAATTCTGGCAGATGTAAGTCCACTTACAAAGGCATAAATCCCCAACAGGATTACAGTTTATGTCCCTTTGTTAGTAAGGGTGGGCAATTTTGCCAGGTCTAGCTACCCGTTTTCTGCCTTGGAACCCTATGAGGACCACACTGCTTGTTAAAAGTTCAGCAAAACAAAACAAAACTGGGCATAATCATAAGATCACTTTTGGTATTGAGAAAGAAGTTGGTTTTTTTTTAAGGTTAGATGGTGGAGGGGGCTCTGGTCCAAAACACACTGCAGAAATAATCCAGGCGTACAATCTAAGTACAAACAATAGGTAAAATAATAAAAGTCAATTTAAACAAAAACAATTACAACAATTAATAACAACATCCACTGTAAATCCAAGTGACAGAAAAAGTAAATGTATATCAAACAAACTTTAACTGCCCTGGCTCAATGCTAGCGAATTCTGGGAATTGTACTTTTGTGAGACATTTAGCCTTCTCTGTCAGAGAGCTCTGTTGCCACAACTAAAATTCCCAGGATTCCCTAGCACTGAGTTAGGGCAGTTAAAGTGGTCTCAAACCTGTACTCTGATTTCCGGTCATCCTCCTCCTCTTCCTATAGCTGATTCCTAGTAAAAGGGGGGGGGGGGAGTTATGATCGTGGCAGTAATATCACAATCATGACCAAGTAGAGAATTGTAACTATGGAACAGTTGTGGATGAGTAAATATAGATAACTGTTCTGCATAAAATGCTGTTTTCTGTGGAAAGCAACCAAGTATGCATTTTGCACAGAATACCTCCCAAATTGCAAATAGGTTTTGAAATTTTACAGCAGGAAGAAGACTGCTAAAATTACTTGTCGCTTCTTCCAATAAAAAAATGAATGGAGAATTACATCCTTAGACACTACTCCCAGAGAGTTCTAAGAAAAAGGATTCACTCCTTTTTGCCAGAAAAAGGGCACTCAAGGGAATCTGGTGTGTGAGCAAGAGCTGCAAAAACAATCTTGGGGCCACATTTCCCACCCCCACTTTACTGGAAGCAGGTAGAGTTAGCCTTCCATATTTGTTGCTTTAACTTTTGTGGATTTGATTATTTGCAGACTTGATTAATATGTTCTCTCTAGGGATCTCTAGGTCTTCCAGTGCAATTCTGCCAGACGTTGACCATAGAGTTGTGTTGGGGAACCTAGAAGTTCCTAGAGAAAACACTTCTTTAGGCATAAGTAGGTCCTCCAGCATTATTCTATGATCAGCTTCTGGCAGATGTTGACCATAGAGTTGCACTGGAGGATCTGGAGATTCCTAGAGGTGTTCTCTTAGGTTTAAAAAATTGTTTGCTTTTTTAATTTGCGGTTTTTCCACATTCATGGGGGTCCTTCACCCCTACGCCCAGTGAATGTGGAGTGACCACTGTAGTTTCAACAAGCAATGTGAAAATCCTGTTTCTTCAATACTGTGCATAATATACATATGCCAGAGCAAGTGATATCAATGTGAAATCATTGGTACTTACTTCTGAGTAAACATGCATAAACTGGTGCTGGAATATTATAATGCCTGCAAGAGGAAGGAAGCTATAAAAACATATAGATGGACTGAGAAGATTGTGTGCCAAGATACTGTGAGATGTACAGTGGCACTAATGAACTAGATTGTTCTTTAAATAAAGCCGTATATCTCTTTGTGGTGTGTATATCTTTTTATAGGATCTCCTGGAGTTTTGTAATCATCTTCTCTTCTGAGTGTCAAATAGCAGCAATATTGATAACACAGAGGTATAAATGGCAGCCTGTGTATAATCCTGCAACTATTTAATATCTTCTTTACTGCACTATATGGACTTGCTGATCACTCCAGTGCAGTACTGAAGACTAGAGTTAGATTTGACAATGTTTAGAAATTGGATTCAAAGCCTTATTTGGTCCAAAGATCAGAAAATATACTTTTTTTAGAGTACAACCATCTTGACTAGGGGTTTGACCATGGTGGCTGGTGGATTCTGGGAGTTATAATCCAAAAAAGTAATACTTCTGAGCTCTTACTTGAGTGTTATAAGTCTGAGTACATTAAAATGTGAGAAGGACAACTACCCAAGCTCACTGAAGTTAATTTTTTTGAACCACAAATCCAAGAATCCCACAGGAAGCATGGGCAATACCATGTAGACTACAGAAGTCTGGGAGCTATAGTCTAAAAAAGTAATTTCCTCAGGTTTTGGGGATTATGGTAGACCTATTCACCTCATTATATGTTTCTAACACAATCCTCATGTGTGGAGTAGCTTTCTAGAAAGGAGAGCCAATTCTGTGTATGAAATTTCTCCATAAAATTTGTAATTCATTGATGTCTTTGTGAGCTTTGTGAGAACAAACATTGGAACTAGCATACTGAACTAGGTGGGGCTTAGGCTGCATCCACACTGCAGAAATAATCTGGTTTGACACCACTTTAACTGCCAGGCTCAATGCTATAGAATTATGGGAATTTTAGTTTTGTGAGAGATTTAGCCTTCTCTGTCAGAGACCTCAGGTGCCACAATAGATTACAATTCCCAGAATTCCATAACACTGAGCCATGGCAGTTCCAGTGGTGTCAGACTGGATTATTTCTGCAGCACAGATGAAGCCTTAGTCAGATTCAGCCATACTATGTATACATTTTTATAAGTTATATGTGATTTGTCGATACATATTCATAGATATGAAATGGAAGTCATTTACCAGTTAAGGTAAAGGTAGACCCCTTGAAATGAATGTTTAATCATAACCAACTATAGGGAACAGTGCTCATCTCCATTACTAAGCCGAAGAGCCAGCATTGTCTGAGGACTACTCCGGTGGTCATGTAGCCAGCATGATTGCACTGAATGCTGTTTACCTTCTCACCGAAGTGGTACCTATTTATCTACTTGCATTTGCATGCTTTCGAACTGCTAGATTGGCAGAAGCTGGGCTCGTGATGAGAGCTCACCCCATCATGCAGCACCCAGGCCTCGAACTGCCAATCTTCCAATCTTCCGATTGTCAGAATTGGTGTCTTAATTTACAAGTACTGAAGGGGAAAATAGCTGCCATTTTATTATATTCTGTGTAATCTCTATTTCCCCACCATCATGGTTCATACTAAAAAGCCAATAAAGTGGTAATGGCAACAAAGTTATTGAAGTGGTTAACATACACATGATGGCCTACATCTCAGTGTTTTTGTTCACTTAAAACAAAATTGTAGATGTTTGTTGTTGTTAACTGGCTTCAAGTTGACTTCACCTCATGATGACCCTGTGAGTGAGACATCTCCAAGGTCCCCTGTCCTCAACCGCTCTGGTCAGATCCTGCAGGTTCAGGTCTGTGACCTCCCTGATTGAGTCTATCCATCTGGCATCACAATAGCAACAGCAAGTACATTTCTATACCACTTATTAATGAACTTAAACACTCCCTAAGCTGTTTACAATGTGTAAACTAATTGCCCCCAACAAGCTGGGTACTCATTTTAGTGACCTCAGAAGGAAGCAAGCCTGAGTCAAGCCTGAGCCTTTGGCTGGTATTGAACTCACAACCTTATGGTTTGCAAGTGAGTGGCTGCAGTATAGGCATTTAACCACTGTAACACCAGGCATGTGGTCTTCCTCTTTTTCTATTGCTCTCTACCTTTCCTAGCATTATTGTCTTTTCTACTGAGCATGCCTAGATGTGGTCAAAGTATGACAGCCTCAGTTTAGTTATCTTGGCTTCCAGGGAGATTTCAGCCTTGATCTGTTTTAGGACCCATTTATTTGTCTTTCTGGCCATCCATGATATCCTCAGCACTGTTTTCGAGCACCACATCTCAAATGAATTGATTTTGTTTCTAACCACCTTCTTCATTGTCCAGCTCTCACATCCATACATGGTGATGAGGAATACAATGGACTGAATTATCCTAATGTTAATGTTCAGTTTTATATCTTTGCACATTAGGATCTTGTCTAGTTCTTTCATAGCTGCCTTGTCCTAGTGTTCTGGTTTCTTGACTGCAGTCTCCGTTTTGATCAATGTTTGATCCAAGGTACGGGAAATCTTTTACTGTTCTGATTTCCTCATCATCTAGGTTGAATTCATGTAGTCCATGGTCATTATTTTTGTTTTGTTAATGTTTCACATTAAGTCTACTTTAGAAAATTAAAGATGATTTTGTGTTTCTCCTTTAGGGATTTGTAATGGTGATTTTATTATGACTGCAGAAATAATTTGGCTTCACAGACTAGCAGGTTCTAGATTCTTGGAAAATCATACAATTAATTTTTTATTTACATATTTGTTTCCTTGATTACCTATGCAAATGAAGCAACTTAGTGGAAAATGATCTGCAAAATGTTTTCCAATCTGCAAATTCAGTGGCATTTAAGATTGTTATTAAAATTATCAATACTGTAATAATCTTACAACTCAACAGCTGTTCATATTGCCATGGCAACACCTCCATCATAAGCATTGGCACCATTCAGGAAAGAGTTTATACAGGACCACTTGCAACAAAATCCTGCTGAAAAGAAGTACTCATTTGATCTGCTCTTTGTGTACTTGTGGTGAAGTATTATGATGAATGGTCTTCCTGGGCAGCTTTAGAATCCAGCTTTACATTTAGCCAATTGCATCTGTCAGGACTCAAGATGCTTCCTAAACTATACCAATTTCTGGGTGGGTGTGTGTGAGGGATTAGCCATATTTACTTGTTGCTGCAAAAGCAACAGAGAGACATGTAAAAAATGTCAAACTAATAAATCTTATTTGGTATGCACTTCATGTCACTTGTAGCATCTCTTGATGTAGGCCTGTGCTTGTCAGACTCTGGTCATGTCTGCATGGGCCAAATAACACATCCTCCCTTCAGTCTCATAACAATCAGTCTGGATAATCAGCCCAGTCCCCAATTTTGGTGTGGAGTGTCCGTATGACATACAGCTAGCTCAGCACCAAACCCACATTTCCCCAGAAAATACAAGCCCTCCAGAGCGATGGTGGGTGGCTGTTTAGAGTGTCATGCGGTGCTGCTCACCGCTGCCCCTGATGACATGAGTTACCCCTCTAGATCAGAATGAGGCACCCAGCAATGTGATTGATGCTGTGTGGGCCTCATTTTCAGCCTAGAGGGAATGACCCATGGTAACAGGCAGCGTGTGTGAACAGTCACTCGGTGTCTCTCTGGAGTGCCCAGGTAATGGGGGGACTTCAGGGCCAGAATACACTGGGCTGTTCCTGAAGTATTCTGGCCTGTGCAGGCATGCCCAAGTGATGTGGGAAGCTTGCAATTATTTTTCTTCCCAGTGTGCCAAGCACCATCACCATATTTGTGCTCATCGGCTACAATTGCTTCCCCCTTTCTTTCCTGGAAACTAATTGGAAACCAGCAGCCAATGGCTCATGGTCTGGCACCAATCCAGGGACAACCACTTTGAGTACAACTGAAGTAGACTGCAGCACACATAATCTTTTGCCATGTTTGGGGAACCTGAGACTTGGACCAAATTTATAGCTATCTGGGCTTCTTCAAGTGGCCATATCCTCTTTCCATGATATCTTTGTTTAGTGTGTTTTTTTCCCTTTTCCTTTAGTTCTCCTCATCACTGGAATGTCCCCACAGATTTGAGAATTTATCTCAAACTGAATTTCACCCCTGCTCTGAAAGAAGTTCCTTTTTCTTTGGCTTGTGCCAAATATGCATTGTGGGTTTTTAAGGTGCCCCAAGGCCCCTGCTGTTTGAACTCAACAAGGTCATCAACTCAACCCAGATTTCACTCTCTCAGTCAAAGGAAGTTGGATGACATAAATGGGATTCACACTGAAGGATTCACACTCTCGGGGGTTTCCATCTAAGTAAATAATTTTGAGGACAACAAATGGGCAAAAAGCCACTACCAGCTGGAGTGTTTTGCCCCCTTCTCTATGCCCATTTTATCAAGGTGATGATCTGTCCTTTGATCCTATGTCAACAGTGCAAAGAAAGTTGAAAGCAGCAGCCACCACCCTGTCCCCACCACCTTCTTCCCCAACACGGTCATTGGCATCTCATAAAACATTTACAAAACCTGTCATAAACAGGCTCGATAAGGAAACAGGACGCTAGATTTCTGGAGTCAGCAGCTTCGAAGGAAAGGACCTTCCTATCACTCAAGGTTCCTCTGTTTAAACAGCAAACATCACCCCACCAACTTCACCCTGCCATAAAATCTTTGAGCAAAGACTTTTCACCAGCCTTAGAGATTACTTGCTTTGTTTGGAATTCATCACCCATTCAGCCACCATCCACCTTTATAGCAATCCAGTGTGGAAGTGATTTTGCCATGGTCTGAGGCCCAAGATGAAGATCCAGGAATCCTTCAAATGCACTGGGCACCTGTTTTGTAGAGGTTTTTTAAATGCCCCATTTAAAACCTTTAACAAGAAGATTACAATCCAAATCCTATTTGAGATTAGTGCATAGAATCATAGAATCATAGAGCTGGAAGGGATCAGACAAGGCTGTGTGTATCTTATCACCCTATCTGTTCAACTTATATGCAGAAGATATTATAAGAAAAGTAGGCTTGGACACAGAAGAAGGAGGGAGGAATATCAGCAATCCAAGATACACAGACGACTCCATAATACTATCAGAAAACCTCACAGACCTGGAACAACTGCTAAGAAAGATCAAGGAAGAAAGTGCAAAGGCAGGCTTACTGTTAAACATAAAGAAAACAAAAATAATGACCACCAAGAATCTAGACAAATTCAACCTAGAAATAGTAATAGTCAAAGTTCTCATACTTGGGCTTAAACATTGGAGATTATCGCACCATCTTTCCTCCCACGATAGACACGGGTTGTAAACTTAAATAGGCAGATTTTATTGCACACCCCTGTGCCTGGGCAGTAGGCATCCTGTACCCAATCCAGGTTTCTCCTGCACATTTTAAAGAACAGTCTTCAGAGTTAGCACTTGGAGACAGAACTGCATTTACATGGTGATAATGGACATGTCATGAGAAGACATGACACATTAGAAAAGACAATAATGTTTGGTAAGGTAGAAGGCAGTAGGAAAAGAGGAAGAACACAAAGTAGGAAAAGAGGAAGAACACAATACAGTCGTCCCTTCTAATTCACAGGGGATCCATTCTGGAACCACCCACCCACCCCAGCAAGTCGAGAAAATTGTCAATATTGGGCCCCATTATATTAATGGCCGTGTGCTCCTCCACACAGCACTGCACATGTGCCACAGGCACGAATGCCATTTTATTCCTCCCTGCTTGCCATCTGTGAATAGGTGAGACAGCAGACTCTAAATCCACGAATTGGGAGGGATGAGTGTACAGTGGTCTTCACAATACACAACTCAGTCAAGGAAGCCATGACTACCCTGATTTTGCAAGATGTGAGCAGGGCTGTTGATAACAAGGTGACTTGTAGGTGTCTCATTCCTAAAGTTGCTGTAACTTGAAGTTGACTTGATGGCAATTAACAATGACAATGGAAGAAATGTGCATTTTCTACAACATGATTCTAAATTAGCAGTTTCTTTGCCTCTGAAAACACACAGACACTGCTGGAGTCATGTTGCAACAGAAATAGCTTCTGACAACCTAGTGTCCCACCAGATGGAGTGGACCATAACTTCCATCAACCAATGCTGGCTGGGATTGAAGGATAGTGTAGTCCAGCACATATGGGATGGGACACCACATAGATACTTGTCAGGGCAGACTTGCTGACCAAGGGAGCTTTAGGGATTTAGGAAGCTGTACTACCAAAAAAAGCTAATTTTTCTGCACTCTGAGCTTGAGTACTTCTTCCCAAAACACCAATGAGACACAAGTTCAGTTTCTTATGCAGTTCTGAATCACAGCCAATTTGGCTGTCTTTCAGTGCACAATCCAAACAGCAGCCAAGGCTGTTCTTTTGACTATCATAAAACCTTCCAGGGCTGCAAAAACAGGTCAGAGAGCTCAAAGAATACAGCGCTAGCACAGTAATAATTAACAAGGCAATGACATGAATCTTTGGGCTTCTTTTCCCTCATTATCAGTGATAAAGAAAGGTTATATGCATGACATCTCTCAGTCAAGGAAGCCCAAAGACATTGGGAAGCCTAATGATATTTAGTTGTTAGATGCTCCAAAGATTGGGAGAGCAGCAAGTTTTATAAAATCTGTTTAAATCACTGTGTTCTCTCTCTTGCACCCTCTGTCTCTCAGTGCGATCCTCTGTGAAGTACTGAATCCCCAATTGAATGAATAGGAATCTTCAAGAGGACTGTGCACTAAAGCATGGCCAGAAATTGGAAATGTTACTTTGGTGGACTATAACTTCAAAATTAGGCTGACTAGGAATGGGGAGTTCTGGAATTTGTTCTAACTTTTACAAGACATTTAGTGACTTTTAAAAGCACTGCAGAATATAATGTGTTGGCTAGAGTATTGGACAGGGACAGAGAGAGTCAGGTTCAAATCCCTACCCAGCCATGAAGTTCATTGGGACACCTCAGACCAGTCACTCTGGAAGGACAAGGTATGTCACCTTGAGTTCCCACTTAAGTAACCCACTGGGTGACCTTGGGCAAGTCACATGCTCTCAGTCTCAGGGGAAGGCAACGGCAAATTTCCTCTGAACAAATCTTGCCAATAAAACCCCATGATAGTGTCTTCTTAAGGTTGCCATAAGTTGGAAAAGACTTGAAGGCACACAACAACAAACAACAACAACAACAATCATGGCTGAGCAGGGAATCGAACCCTGGTCTCCAGTCATAGTCCAATACTCAAACTATTAAGCCACACCGGCACATTGTCATTTATTACTCTGCAGTGGATCATGCTCCCAAAAATCCAGATAACCATATATTCAAAATTTTGCTTTCTAGTTGTATTATGTTTTATCACACAGTGTACATAACAATAAAGTACAATAATTGTGCTAATTGGAATGTTTCCTGCTTAGGCACTCCTGGAGCTGCTAACTTGGCAATAAAATATCACATTATGCATATTGATACATAATGAAGCATTTAAACCAATAATATTGAGTCATAACTAACCTCATAAAAGGAAGTTTGTGTTACAGGCCAGCAATATAACAGATACTAGAAACATTTCCTATCACACTTTCATATCATATACAACATTGACAAGAGAGCATAAATTTGTATCAGATTTGCATGTGCTAATTTTCATTTAATAGACAGAAATCTAGGAAATGTAAGAATAAAGAATGAGATCCTGAGTTACTCTCACAGTAAATTAACTAGCAGAGAATGCCATTGAAATCTGTAGGAAAACAATCATTTCAGAAAGCTTTGGAACAGACCCACTGAAATAATTGCTTTTCTACATATGAACCCAAAAAGTCACCATTGCACAATGGATTCATTCTGCTGATAGCTGCAGAAGCAGAGCTGTGCAGATTGCATGTTCTTCTGTGCCTTATCTTTGCAAGTTACATGTTGCTCACTGTATTTTGCAATTGCACAATGTGATTGTATAATTTTCATTGTGGTTGTGCATCATGTTTTGTGCATTGGGGTTGCATATCCTATACCAGGGGTAGGCAACCTTTCCCCTTTAAGGGCTGAGGGACTTCAGCTCCCAGAAGCCTCAGCCATGTTGGCCAATAGTCCCATGTTGGCCAATAGCTCCTGGGATTCTGGGAGCTGACGTCCCTTGGCCCTTAAAGGGGAAAGTTTGCCTACCCCTGTCCTATACTTTAAACTATGGTTGTATATCATGCATTGTGGTTGGTGGATACACATCCTATACTTTGCATTGTGGTTGTATGTTCCGTAGTTTGCATTATGAAATGGCACCTAGTCATCGACATGTGTTGAGCAATGTTGCTATTCTGAATGTGGCTTGTGTAATGCTCATGTAGGATATCTCTGTGTGTGGACATTTACAATATGCTAAGGCAGGGGTAGGCAACCTTTCCCCTTTAAGGGTCGAGGGACTTCAGCTCCCAGAAGCCTCAGCCATGTTGGTCAATAGTCCCATGTTGGCCGATAGCTCCTGGGATTCTGGGAGCTGAAGTCCCTCGGCCCTTAAAGGGGAAAGGTTGCCTACCCCTGGGCTAATGTATGTTGCCTTGAGCTCTATGGAGGAAAGGAGGAATGGCAGGGGGTTGGACTGAATGGCCCTTGTGGTCTCTTCCAGTTCTATGATTCTATGCATGCCAAACTAGGGGCTGCCCTTTGGACTATTTCCTGGTGATCTTGTATGTCCCAATGATGCTTACTGGCACGCCAAGAAGGATCAACATATTGTATTTCCTCTTAAAATGGGGAGAAAAGGGGAGGGTTTGAACTACATCACCGGCGCCTTTCAGTCTGTGTTTTACTCTACAGTTTATCTCTTACCTTCCCTTGGCAGTTTGAAAACTGTACAGTGGTGAGATAAACAGAAATGAGTAAGTGCTCAAAGGCTCATTATCTTACCTGCCAGTGCCAATAAAAAGGCCATAATTTTAAAAATGGCATATTTATATTTATATTGTGCATGCAGATGAAGGAGAGTTTACATTAGTCAACAGTTTCAAATGGCATGCACTCCTGGGTTCTACCTACTTTCAGTTTACATAACCTCCAAGAAAGGCTCTGGTGCATGGTTTTGGTTTACTGTCAGCTGGATGAGGGAACTGGAAGCAAAGTGGGCGGTGGTAGTGGGTACATGGTGGAATTCATTGTTGTAGGAGTCGATTTGCTTTCCAAGCCGGGCAGTATTTCCGTCACACGCCACCACTGCATAACAGAGGCCACAAGCTTTATAACATTGGGTGGAGGAAGCTTCTAATAGCAGGAGGTGCCAGTCAAAGTGGTGCTTTCTAGGGGGCCCTATCACTGCTAGACACTCTTAAATGCCCAGATTGTCTCAGGATGATACTATAACATGAGCATTATGGGAAATGAAAAGGCACTACAGTAGAATAGAATCATAGAATCATAGAGTTGGAAGAGACCACAAGGGCCATCCAGTCCAACCCCCCTGCCATGCAGGAACTCCCAATTAAAGCATCCCCAACAGATGGCCATCCAGCCTCTGCTTAAAGACCTCCAAGGAAGGAGACTCCACCACTTTCTGAGGGAGTGTGTTCCACTAGAGTGGTAGCTAGAGTGCTAGCCAGAATATCTGAAAGCATGCAGGTGTATGTAAAGTGCAGCTCTCTAGGCACGCATGCAGCATAAAGAATGGCTTTGTGGCCCTTGACCCACCAGGCATACCTAAATCCCTTTTACTGGGAGAAAAAAAAAGGTTGAATGTCTCTCCTAGAAGTCTCAAAGAAAGGCAACTTACTTTTTAAATAGCTTGCAGGAGTCTCATGCATTGTGTAATATCGAAAAATACCAATTTTTCATAACCAGAAGTGGACAACAGGCCACCTCCATTTTGTTTGGCTCATTTTGGGGCAGAGTTAGGGTGAAGTTATGTTGCTCCTCCAAGGGCAGAAAATTGGTCCCCAAACCCACCACATTTGTTCACTCCTGTTGTGGTTTGGAGGAAGGCATGACTCCTCTCCAAGGGTAGAAAATTGGCCCCCATATCCACCACAGTTGCCTATGCCTGGTGTGAGTGTTGGGCTAGGACTTAGGATATCCAGGTTCTAGATCACACCAGACCATGAAATCTACAGGGAGACACTTGGGACACACACACTCTCTCTCTCTCTCTCTCTCTCTGCCTGAACTACTTCTTAGGGGTGTTGTGAAGATTAGGTATGTGGGAAAGAAGAGTCATGCATTACACCTTGAACTTTGTGGAGATACAAACAAAACGGATAAGTATTTAAAAAGCAATAATTAATAAGAGTCAAAGGTGGGCATCAGCACTGGACTCTTCTAGGGGCCTCAGGCACTAACATCTGCCCTAAGATGCCAGAGCTTATGCCAACTTGGAAAACCTGAGTCCTCATACTAAGTGGGCAGGGTCTGAATCATGGCATTATAGAGTTGGAAAAAACTTCAATGGCCATCCAGTCCAACCCCTGCCATGAATAAATAAATACATAAAATGAAGGAACACACAATTAAAGCATCTCCAACAGATGGCCATCCAGCCTCTGTTTAAAGACTTCCAAAGAAGGAGACTCCACCACTCTCTGAGGGAGTGTCTTCCACTGTTGAACAGCTCTCACTGTCAGGAAGTTCCTCCTAATGTTGAGATGGAATCTCTTTTCCTATAGTTTGAATACATTGCTCCTACTCTCTAGAGCAGCAGAAAACAAGTTTGCTCCATCCTCAATATGACATCCCTTCAAATATTTAAACAGGGCTATCATATCGCCTCTTAACCTTCTCTTCTCCAGGCTAAACATCCCCAGCTCCCTAAGGCGCTACTCATAGGGCATGGTTCCCAGAATTTTCACCATTTTGGTCATCTTCCTCTGGACATGTTCCAACTTGTCAACATCCTTTTTGAATTGTGGTGCCCAGAACTACTACCCTTATTTTACCTGTGAAATTTTGAAATGCATGTAGGAGGGTGTTTGCTCTCATTTAAAGACATACTCCATACACTTAACTGTTTTGCAGATCATGATATCAGCCACTGAAAGTATACTTTCAAGCAGCAATGTGTGAAGCGGAAGGTGAGAACTACATTTTATCTTGGTATTCATGTGCACAAGGGCCGTGCCAAGACACTTTGCTGCTTGAAATGGAGTGCAGATGATGTGCACTTGCCTAGGGAGAATGCTTTGAAAAATCTGGCTGCACCATTCAGATACCAGATGTTCTCCTGTTCCACCAACACCCATGATGCCACCTCAGGCAAGTCATTTCACCCTGTCTCATACTGGATTGGCTTGGATGCAATTGTATTATGCATGCAATAAACTGCCTCCACCTTTCATTTTATTGATTCTTCCTCTAATGTTCCTGATCCTGAAGGAGGGCCTCTTTAGCAATCCATATGGACAATTGTAACTAGACATTCCCAAATGGTAAAAATAGGGGAGAGGACCAGAAGATATTGGTTTTCCCTCTTAATTAAGGGGAACTGCACAGTGTGCCTTTGTGCATAACTACTGTATGAGTTGTGTGCCTTCAAGATGTTTCTGACTTAATGGCAACCCTAAGGCAAACCTTATCATGGGGTTTTCTTGGCAAGATTTGTTCAGAGGAGGTTTGCCATTACCTTCCCCTGAGGCTGAGAGCATGTGACTTGCCCAAGGTGAGTCAGTGGGTTTCATGGCTGAGCTGGGAATCAAACCCTGGTCTCCAAAGTCATAGGACATTATCACACGGGGATCCGCCGCCGAAAACTGAAAATAAACCGGACAAGCTGAAGACTTTAATTTACGGGATTTGTCCCGTTCTGCCTTGTCTGATAACTAAATTTGAATTTAAAAGGGGGTTAATTCAAACAAAAACCTGATCTTTTCAAATCCCCAAAAATCCCGAAAATGAAAAGATCAGGTTTTCGTTCGAATTAACCCCCTTTTAAATTCGAATGTAGTTATCAGACGAGGCGGAACGGGACAAATCCCGTAAATTAAAGACTTCCGCTCGCGCCCATTTATTTCCACTTTCTCCCCGCGACTCCCTGTGTGATAACGTCCATAGCCCAACATTCAAACCACTACACCACTACTTGGTGGCCATAAGTCTTACTTTACAGAGGTCAGTCCTCTACTTGAAGGCATCATCTATTTCAGGGGTAAGGAACATGCAGCCTGTGAGCCATGTGTGGCCACAGTGCTGATTTTGTAGCCTCCATGGCCCCTTGGCCCCAGAAGTCTTTTACATCCAAACATTGTCTGAGGTGCTATTTCACCACTTTCTTTCCTTTCCTTTGTCTTTTCTCTTTTTCTTTCTTTTCCTTTTCTGCATCCCAGGCCATTTCAAGTGCAGGATCAGCTTTTTCCCCCCAATAGGAAATTACTCAGAAGTTCACATCCAGCTCATTTTCTTTGTTTCTTTAAAAACCTCTCTTGGACCCAAAATGGCCCAGAGAAGACCAAAACCTTGACAAAATTCCCTGCAGAGAGTATTGGGAGGCAAAATATTTTGGGGTTTTTTTTCCTAATTATTTTTTGACCAGGTAGTGCAGCTCCACATGGTTTCCTGGGAGGCCAATATGATCCCAACCATAACAGTTGTCTATCTGAAGGTCTGTTCAAGCCAAGGGTGAGCAGATGTCCTAATGGTGAAGGAGGACAAAGCACCATAAAACATAACACATTCAGGGGGGGAAAATGTAGGACATTACAAAACAAAAGGTAAAAACACCAATATAAATATAAATTTATGCTTCTTAATCATGCCCAAAATGAAGGATGTTTTGAAATTCCTCCTGGACAGAAGGCTGAAATATAAGACATGTCCTGGAAAAAGAGGACACCTGGTCACCCTGTTCAAGCCAGGTTTGACAAAAAGGTTTAAAAAGGCACAAGAAAAGGAAGCAGGATCTTGAAGTTGCCCATCATCAGTTAACACTTGGTCAGCAGACAAAGCAGCAGTGCCACCTGGTGCCTTCCATTCCACTGGAGCGATGAGTCTACTCCAGCTTTTGGTTATGAGTTTAAAAGGAGATATCCAAGTTGCTGAACTTATTGGGGTACAGGGATCAGTTGGAATAGATGCATTGCCCCCCCCCATATACATATAAGGCATCAGCTACCACTGCTGAGCAGGTGCACAAGTCAGGTGGTCATAGTCTTCCACACTAGGATATAGAGAAGAATTGGGTTCCTGTTTCACAGATCTTCATAGGCTAATCTATCTATATATAGTTGCAAATAGACAAATGATGATAAATTTGCCCATTTGCAAATCTATACAGATCTGTGATGCAAAGGTATGCCCTCTTTCATCCTCATTTTGGGTGATGTAGCAGGGATGCAGTGGCTCAAGTGGTTAAGGTGCTGACTCTGTTGACTGCAAGATTGGCAGGTTGGCAGTTTGAGGCCCAAGTGCTGCCTGATGGGGTGAGTTCCCATCACTAGTCCCAGCTTCTGACAATCTAGCAGTTTGAAAGCATGCAAATGCAAGTAAATAAATAGGTATCACTTCAGTGGGAAGGTAAACAGTGTCCTGTGCAGTCATGCTGGCCATATGATCACAGGGTAGTCTCAGACAACGCTGGCTCTTTGGCTTAGTACGGAGATGAGCATTGCCCCCCTATGGATGGACATGACTTGACAACCTTGTCAACAGGGAATACCTTTACTTTTAGAGGGGAACACCTTACAAAGTGCTATATTAAACCCCAACAAGATGAAATATATGAATGTTTTGTGTCAAAATGCAATCCACAGATAATAAGGGCATGAAAACTCAGGTGAAATAAAAGCCTGCATCCTTTTCCCTGTAACATCCACTCTGTGAGATGTCAGTGATAAAGAGATGCTTGCCCCTTGCCCCAATCTGAATAGAGGATATGAACACTTCCAAGTGTTCCAAGAACACTTCCAAGTGTCCACTTCCAAGAACACTTCCAAGTGTTCATATCATGAATAATGTGCATTCATGCAGTCACAGACTGAGGGCAAGTGAAGCCAAGAATGATTTTAGCTCAGTTTTAATGTTTGCAGCATGGAGAAATAGGCTTTACTTCTTTAACAAAAACTTTGGTACCAGAGGTAGAAATAATAAGGGGAAAGATAGGTTCCTACACCACAGAAAAAGAAGAGCAGTTCAATGTTTCAGCATTTTTTTTCTACAAAACATAATATGCAAATGTGGAATGAAACAACCAGGTCAAGTAAGCCATGCTTAAGTAAAAAAAATGTTGTGAATCTTCTAGAGACTACTTAAAAGTATCTTCCAAAATGCATCCTGGGATGATTTTTCCCCACTCCACTTTCAGTAGCATCCACTTTTCTTGTGATTTCCATTTTGGTGGAGAAACTTTACAGCTCTATGCTTTTACAACATGCCAAGGTAGTTGGTGAGGCCATCTAATCTGCTCACCCCCTTTCTTTCTGTTTTTGTTCTTCACATATGATCAGTAAATGATTCTGGATGTAGCTGTTTACCTTGACTTCCTCTCTTTCTACTGCCTTCTACCTTTCCTAGCATTATTGACTTTTCTAATTAGTTGTGCCCTGTCACGATGTGGCTAAAGTATGACAGCCTCAATTTGATAATTTTGGCTGCCAGGGAGATTTCAAGCTTGATCTGTTCAAGGACCCATTTGTTTGTCTTTTTGGCTGTCTATGGTATCCTTAGCACTCTTTTCCAGCACCACATCTGAAATGAATTTATTTTCTTCTTATCCGCTTTCTTCATTGTCCAACTTTCACATCTGTACATGGTGATGGGGAATACAATGGCTTGGATGATTCTAACTTAATGCTCAGTTGTCTATCTTTACTGTTTAGGATCTTGTCTAGTTCTTTCATAGCTTCCCTTCCCATTCCTATTCATCTGATTTCTTGACTGTAGTCTCGATGTTTGATCCTAGGTATGGGACATGTAACTTATTCTATAGATGACAAGGCTCTGCAGCTCAAGGTGGGATTCAGAGGCACTCCCTAAATAATGGCCAACATAAACTGAGTTGTTAAAGAAGCTAAGGGGAAACCTGTTGAACTACAAAAAACATCTGCCTAGTATATTATCATATTCCCTACAGTGTCCTTCTAAATGCCTCTGGGAAAGCCATGAGAAGGATCTGAGGACAATAACACTCTTCTAGTCATGTTCCCCAGTAACTGGTATTCAGAGGTACAATCTGTAGGTAACACACAGTCATACTATCATATTATCATCCATTCATTTATCTAACCCTCTTTTCAAACTGTGTGCAAGGTGGCCAGTGTAAGGTCACTCACTGGGTTTCATAGCTGAGCTGGGAATTGACCCCTGGTCTCCAGAGTCATAGTCCAACACTCAAAATGCTATGCCACACTGGCTTGTAAGGTTAATAGCATAACAGATCATATAGGATTCTGGTGCTAGCCTTTGACCATGTCATTGCTTGGAGTAGGGAGAATTTTTATGGGAGAATCATTGCATAGAAAAGGAGGCACTTGAAAGAAGAAATTACACTTGCTTCCTTCACACCAGTCTTTCCCATCCTTCTGTTTCTAATTATGTCTAGAAATATAGGACTGAATCTATTTGAACCTAATATCTCAAGTGTGAAAATGCAGGAAGAGTCAAAATTGGAAAGCTGTGCGAGTAATTAATATAAAATCCACCAGGGGGCAATATTGGACTACAGGAAAACTCATCATTGTTGAATCTCCAAGAAATTATACCTACTATAATTTTCTACATGGAAAGTTAGGAATGAGGTAATGCAAACAGAAGAAAATGTTAACTATTGAAATCTCATGTAGTGTTAATATTATGGCATCTCTTCATTGGAACCAAGAATTGCCTAGGTAAAGAAGCTTAGCTTCAACATGTTTTCCTAGCAGGCAGGCATAAATCCAAAAGATGCAGATATTTTAGGAAGCATTAAAATTTGCATTCTTTCAGCTTCAAGAGGCTTTTGCCTTACAGTAAACATACACATATATATAGATAGATATTGTCTGTGAGCATTCAGGAAAGAATGCCACGATTACTTAGAACTTCTCAAAAACAAGTCAAATGACATCTCTTCAAATATTAGCTATGTTTAAATATTTAAACTACAGGAAAAGAGTTTCCACCTAAACATTAGGAAGAATGTTTGATTGTAAGAGCTGTTTGACAGTGGAATAAACAGAGGCTGGATGGCCATCTGTCAGGAATGCTTTGACTGTGTATTCCTGCATGGCAGGGAGTTGGATTGGACAGCCCTTGTGATCTCTTCCAACTCTATGATCCTATGACTCTAAGTCATGGTACTTTTTTAAAAAAAATTGAATTACAGGCTGTGGATGTAATCATCCTGATTTCAGTGAAGACTTTGGGGGGTTGCAGACTGCCAGAAATAGTGTGAATTCAGTCCACTTTTAGGGTTAGGGTTAGAGTTAGGGAACCATGAGAACTGTATTTTATTGTGGCATCAGAGTTGTCTGACAGAGAAGGCTCAATGTCTCAGAAAAATAACAGTTCCCATGACCCCCTAGCACTAACCCTAACCCTAAAAGTGGACTGAATTCACACTATTTCTGGCAGTCTGCAACCCCCCTACGTCAAGGTCCCCTATGATATTCTTGCAGACAAGGTGGTGAAATGTGGACTAGACAGCTGTTAGATTGATTTTTTCATGGCTAATGGAGACTGCAGAACTGGATCAACACTAACAAAGTTAATGTCAACTGGGATAAATAAAAGGAACCACATTTAGCCAGAATGAGAGACACATTTAGCCAGGATGAGTGATGGCTTAATAGCAGTATATGTAAAAAGGATGTAGGGGTCTTAGTAGACCACAAGCTCAATGAGTCAACAGGGGGGTTGCAGACTGCCAGAAATAGTGCAAATTGAGTCCACTTTTAGGGTTAGGGTTAGTGCTAGGGAATCATGGGAATTGTTTTTTTTCTGAGACATTGAGCCTTCTCTGTCAGAGAGCTCTGGTGCCACAATAAAATACAGTTTCCATGATACCCTAACCCTAACCCTAAAAGTGGACTCAATTTGCACTAGTGATCCAGTAGCAAATAAAGCCAATACAGTTTTAGGTTGCATCAACAGATCAGGAAAAGTAACAGGGCCACTCTATTCTGTTCCCATCAGACCTCAGCTGCGTACTTGTTGGAGTACTGTGTCCAGTTCTGGGCACTACAATTTGAGGATATTAGGTAACCAAAGCTTCTCTCAATAAGACCAATCAAAGCAATGTGAGGAATGGTTTAGAGTGTGGTTTACCATGGAGAAGAGAAGATTGAGAGCTGATGCAATAGTCATTTTTTTAATCTCTGAAGGACTGTCATGTGGAAAATGGAGTAAGCTTGTTTTCTTCGGCTACAGAGGACAGGACCTAAACTGATGGATTCAAATTACAAAGTGAGATATTTCAACTAAACACTATGAAGAGTTTCCTGGTAGTACTGTCCAGCAATGTACAAACTACAGTTTGCCCTCCACATTCGTGGGGATTAGGGGTGCAAAACCCCAACAAAAGTAGAACAACATGAATACGGGGGGAAACCCAGGACGGAGGAGGAGGAGCACATGTGTGCCTTTCCCAGCTGTTCTGTCCTGGGCTTTTTCTCCCATAAGGAGAGGAAATCCCAGGACGGAGGAGAAAGAGTGCATGCTAGCCCTTCCTGGCCATGCATACTCATAAATAATCAAATCCTTGAATGTTAAACCCGTGAATGTGAAGGGCCGACTGTACCTTGTAATGCAGTGAATTTTCCTTCTTTTGACAACTTTTACAGAGTGGTTGGATGGGCAGCAGCCAGCAATGTTTTAGTTGGGGAGACCTGCACTGCCAGGGAGTTGCACTAAATGACCTGAGGATTGTTGTTATCAATTGCTAACAAGTTGGTTTCAACATATGGCAATGGTACATGTGAAGACACACCCAAGTAAAGGTGGTGGCAAATATGGGTGTGCAATGCCAGTACCCTGGTGAGATCAAACTCTTTTACCCAAAAAGGCTCCAATGCTGAATGTAAAGTCCAAAAGGGGAAAATTTATTTTGAAGAACAAAAGAAAAAGGGTTTCTCCTCCCCAGCTCTAACAGGCTTAAAATAAAAGGTACTTTACAGTTTAGGTTTCAGCAATCTTCAGTGTTGTCATCTCTCTGGGTTTGATCTTGATTTGAACTCCTTCTCAATGAAGCTGGTGTAGGGTCTTTCAGCTTCTGGTGCTCTTGACTTCTTTGTTGTTGATGTTTAATAGAATTAACTGCTTCTGGTAACTAAGGGCCTTTGCAGACTGCCAGAAATAGTGCACATTAAATTGAGGCACTGCCCTGGCTCAGTGCTAGGGAATCATGGGAATTGTATTTTTTTCTGAAACATTGAGCCTTCTCTGTCAGAGAGCTCTGGTGCCACAATAAAATACAGTTCCCATGATTCCCTAGCACTGAGCCAGGGCAGTGCCTCAATTTAATGTGTACTATTTCTGGCAGTCTGCAAAGGCCCTAAATTGGCTAATGTGGTAACTGAATTGGCTAAATGGTAAATAAATTGGCTAAATGGTATATAAATTGGCTAAATGGTGTAAGAAATGCCTTTTCCCTCTGTCTGAGCCTGTTTGCCACCAAACAGATAAAGTCAAGCCTGCCTAAAAAAAACTAAAAATCCCAAGCTGAAGCAGAGCTTTCTGGGAAGGGGCAAACCAAAAACTAAAAAAAATGCAAGGGATTTCTACAGCTCCTCCCACAAACTAATACAGTGAAACATTCCTATGCTCAAACATACTAAAGAACTGAACAGAAAAATGAAGGAAAATGCAGGGGAGAATTTAAACCAGGGGTAGGCAACCTTTCCCCTTTAAGGGCCGAAGGACTTCAGCTCCCAGAAGCCTCAGCCATGTTGGCCAATAGTCCCATGTTGGCCAATAGCTCCTGGGATTCTGGGAGCTGAGGTCCCTCGGACCTTAAAGGGGAAAGGTTGCCTACCCCTGATTTAAACAGTCCAGGCTGGACATCACAGTACGAATGAGAGAACTTCAAGGCATCCTGTTATTAACAGCCCTGTAAAGGTCACAGATATTAAGGTTTGTGGCTTCCTTGAATCTATCCCCCTGTAATGTGGTCTTTCCTCTTTTACCTCTGTCTTATTTATCTCTTTTTGGCAGTCAGTGGTATCCATGGAACTTTCCTCCAGTACCACATTTCAAATGAGCCGATTTTCTTCCTGCTTTCTTCACAATTCAGCTTTCACAGCCATACATAGAAATGGAAAATACTAATTCTACAATTATATGATCTCTGTATATTTGCTGTTCACTCAGCTGAAAAATAAGCTGTCCCCTATCATTTCTGTTGATGGTGTTGACAGGTTTTGAATAATTCCTCAGCTCTGAGCAAATATGTGGGAGAATAGCAGCTTTTTAATACTGCCTTTAGCAGAAATCACCATACGCATTTTCTCCTTTTTTAGGTGTGAGGGTGCAGAATGTCTCTTCTAGCTGGTAATAAAAGGAAGACTAAAATTAGAATGGATTTGGGGTTTATTCTAAATTGAGGGTGGGGAACAGTTAAACCACACACCACTCCACCCATTTCTGCAACTCCTGCAGCATCCACATCTTCAGCATCTGATTTTTTTTTGGTCAAGATTTGGAAACCAGGAAGTGTGATTCTTTAAACTAAGGACCCTTTCACACTTCACAATTGTAGCACTATGGTTCCACTTTAATTGCCATGGCTGCATCCTATGGAATCTCAGGGTTTGCAGTTTGGTAAGGCACTAGAGCTCTCTTGCTGGGGATTCTAAATTGTTGTTGTTGTTGTGTTGTTGTTGTTGTGTGCTTTCAAGTCGCTTCTGACTTAATGGAAACCCTAAGGTGAACCTATCATGGCAAGTCACATGGCAAGATGTGTTCAGAGGAGGTTTGCCATTGCCTTCCTCTGAGGCTGAGAGCATGCGACTTGCTCAAGGTCACCCAGTAGTTTTCATAGCTGAGTTGGGAATCGAACTCTGGTCTCCAGAGGTGTACTCCAACATGCAAACCCACTATGCCACACTGGGTCTCATGGGAATTCTAAATACCGCTCCTTAAACTAGTAGAAACCAGCCGCCACTACTTGATTTTTAAGATTTCTGTAATTAGGGCTATCTGTGCAAGTAGGGCTATTAAGTCAAAGGCCAACTGTTAGCCAGGGCCTTTCAAGTGATATGTTACAGAGGTGTACCACAACATTTTGATATGCAGTCCTTCATCATAACAATTCCTGTAGTAATATAATGAGGGACAGACCGAAAACACAGGCAGCTGGGTTAATCCACATTGACAAACTAGTTCTAACAGTTTTCACTATGTAAAATTCAGAGACCCAGGGTGGTGTAGTGGTTTGAGCATTGGACTACATCTCTGGAGAGCAGGGTCCAAATCCCTGCTCAGCCATGGAAACCCACTGGGTGACCTTGGGCAAGTCACACACTCTCAGCCTTGAGGGCAAATGTCCTCTGAACAAACAGAGGTTGTATGGCTATCTGTCTGGAGTGCTTTGATTTTGCATTCCCCCATGGCAGGGAGTTGGACTGGATGGCCCTTTTGATCTCTTCCAACTCTATGGGCCTTTTTTTCTGAGACATTGAACCTTCTCTGTCAGAGAGCTCTGGTGCTACAATAAACTACAGTTCCCATGATTCCCTAGCACTGAGTCAGGGCAGTTAAAGTGGACTCAATTTGCACTATTTCTGGCAGTCTGCAGAGGCCTTATGATTCTATGATTCTGTGAAATGCTGGAAACTCCTATCTTATCTTTTTTAAAAAATGGGATCAGCATTTGGCAATAAGTAATTGCAAATAACAAATTACTTATAAGTAATTCCTACTTGCAATAATTAAGATATTTAAAAATTACATTATAGTTAACAAAGGGACTTCATTCCATTTGCACTGTAGCACTACTTTTAAAGTGACTTTTACTGAGTTGTGGCCTCACTAAATGATGGAAGAAGAATATCATGTTACAAGTGCTGGCTTGTAGATAGAAGGACATATATTCGTACCACATGCCAATAACTTGTACCGTTCCATTTTCAAAAAGTAACTTTTAAACAAACATTTTTAAAAATTTCAACTTATAAAATGTTGACAAGTTGTAGTTACTCTTTGGATATGGTAAATAAAGAGCCCCCCCCCCAAAAAAACCCTGTAATTTTAACAATAATTGTAACTTCAATGGACCCTTGGTAGCCACTGGGGTTTGGTTCCAGGACCCTCTGTGAATACCAAAATCTATGGATGCTCAAGTCCCATTATATACAATGGAGTAGTAAAATGGTATTCCTTATATAAAACAGCAAAATCAAGGTTTGCTTTTTGGATTTTTAATTTTAAAAAAAAATCAAGTCATGGACAATTGAATCCATGGATGCAGAATCCATAAATACAGAGGGACTACATTGCATTTTAAAAATAACTTTCCCAGCTCTGGTGGGAATACTGTTAGGAGATTATCGCAGCAATTATAAAACCGGTTTACCTGATCCAGCTTAAAATTTAAAACGGATGGCATCCTGATGTTATCAGAAGGATTTAGCCGCCGAAATCACCACCCAGGTCCATTCTGGGTCCATCGGCCCTCCCATGGCTGTTCCGGTGGCTATTTCCTTAAACCGGAAAACTCAGCTTCAAAAAGAGACATGCTGAGCACCCCTGTGAGCTGCAATGGGCCCAGGCTGGTCCCAGGGAATTATTTCAGTGGCTAAATCCTTCTGATAACATCAGGATGCCACCTGTTTTAAATTTTAAGCCAGCTCAGGTAAACCGATTTTATTAGCGCTGTGATAATCTCCTTAGGCACCCTTTCTATACTGTGTCAGCCTCAGCACTAAGCGATGGGCTTAGATAAAGTTGATTTGATGAAGCACTTCAAGCTGAATATCTTGAAACCCTTTTCCAGTAAAAATTAAAGATAGCCACAGTTTTCCCAAGGCTCTTGTCTGCCCATGATATATTTTCTGACACAGAGACCACCTGCGGAAACTTCTGAATGCTCTACAGACTTACAAAATGATTCAGCTTCACATGGTAAGTCAGGCCAGTCATCGGTTTCCTGTCTGCTAAGGTGGAATAAGAACAGAACAAATCTTACACAATGAATTCCAGGGATTGCTCACTGTTGGTGCCATTCTTTCAAGCTTTGAAGAAGTCATGGGGCCTGTTATGAAACATTTCCTTCTCCTAATCTAGACCGTTCAAGGAGAAATATTCTGGCACGAATGCCTGAAGCACCCAGCAGGTAGGCAAGAAAATAATTAACTTTCACTTCTCTTTCTGAAGATCTGAATGCATGTAGGCAGAGACAGATTTCTAAAGGGGGTTGCAGACTGCCAGAAATAGTGCAAATTGAGTCCACTTTTAGGGTTAGGGTTAGGGTTAGGGAATCATGGGAACTGTATTTTATTGTGGCACCAGAGCTCTCTGACAGAGAAGGCTCAATGTCTCAGAAAAAAATCAATTCCCATGATTCCCTAGCACTAACCCTAACCCTAAAAGTGGACTCAATTTGCACTATTTCTGGCAGTCTGCAAAGGCCCTAAGAGAGCCTGCAAACATTACTTGTTTGGACTGCAACTCCCAGAATCCTCCAGCCAGCAAGTTTAATTATCTGTTCCTGCACAGACCTATTTAGACAATGCAGAGAGTTAAAATGGTTGGAACATGGTTCAAACTTCTGTGTGATTCTCTGGAGTAAAAAAAAGTTCCTGTTTCCCCTGCCCTGGATGTGCAGACTTCTCAGTATTGCAGGGATAGGGGGATGAGCATCAGTGGGAGGGCGGAAGAGATCAGGAAAAGGCACCATGGACCGGGTGAATCACTGACCCAGAGTAGTGTGCAGACAGTATTAGCCCATTGTTGGTGCCAGTTGTGCAGATAGCTTGTCTTCCCTGCGCATCCAGAAGTCCCAGTGTTAAGCTGGGGTTTCCCGTCAGAGTAGAAATAGCCACCTGCAAGCTTCTTCAGAACCTTTGGATGCAGTTCATTTCATGCTGAAGACTCTTTTAAAGTAGCTGGGGGGGGGGGTTGCAGACTGCCAGAAATAGTGCAAATTGAGTCCACTGTTAGTGTTAGGGAATCATGGGAATTGTATTTTATTGTGGCACTATAGCTCTCTGACAGAGAAGGCTCAATGTCTCAGAAAAAAACCACCAATTCCCATGATTCCCTAGCACTAACCCTAACCCTACAAGTGGACTCAATTTACACTATTTCTGGAAGTCTGCAACCCCCCTTAGTCTTCTTGTACCACATTATTTCCCAGTCTGGGCTCCAGCCCCCTCATTGTACCATTTGCGTTGTCTTCATCAGGTAGTGCACTGTTTTCCTTTGGGGACAACACAAATTAGATATCAAGCAGTTCTGTCCTCTCTGTGTCACTCATAGCCTCCTCCTCATCCAGGGTGACCAGATGTTCTAACCACAAAGAAGGACAAGGCACCATAAAATGTAGGATATTCAAGAAAAATGTAAGCCATTACAAAAGAAAAGCTAAAAACTCTAATATAAACGTCAATTCATGCTTCCTCACATGCTCCAAATGGAAGACATTTTGGAATTTTTTCTGGACAGAAGGCTGAAATGTAGGGCATGTCCTGGAAAAGGAGGACATCTGGTCACCCTGCCACCATCTTCTCCACACATATCTTGTTGGAACTCTTGCTTTCAATATAGATTGGAGGATGATCCTTTTTATTATTATTTTTCCTCCTCTTTTGCAAGCCTGTGCTCATTCTGAGCACTAGCCCTCCTGATGTTCTCTCCCCAAAATATTGGCTGCTTGTTTGGTGGCGCAGTGGTTAAATGCCTGTACTGCAGCCACTCACTCATAGACCACAAGGTTGCGAGTTCAATACCAGCCAGGGCTGAGGCTCGACTCAGGCCTGCATCCTTCCGAGGTCGCTAAAATGAGTACCCAGCTTGTTGGGGGGGCAATCAGCTCACAGTTGTAAACCGCTTAGACATCCCATAGCGTGATATGAAGCGGTATATAAATAAGCTGCTTTGCTTTGCTTTGCTTTGCTTTGCTTTGTTTGTACTTTTCCTTGCTGATTTATTCCTTCTTCCTTTTCTTATACATTTGTATATGTGTGTATTCCCTCCATGGCTGAAGAGTCAGATTACATGGCTCTTGTGGCCCCTTCCATCTTAGTAAATTTTTAAAAGTTCCTCATGGATCTACCCTGACTTCTTTGGACATCTCCCACATTTATTACTCATAGGAATTGTGATTGTCCCTTTCATATCTGATCTTTAAGAAACCCCTATAGATGATGAACTCACCTCTCTTTGATTATTTCTGATTATGGGATCTCACACAGTGTTTCTTCAAGCTTAATAAAATCAGATTTGTTGAAGCTCAGAGTGTGGTCTGACTCTATTTGGTTTTCCCTTTTCTCTTTATGAACAAAGACAAGGAGGATATGGGCACTTCAACCCAAGAATACTTCTACCCCATTGATCATTTCATCCCTATTGGATGTAAATTAGTCTTCTGTCATTGTATGTCACTAACAGGATAGCAGCCAAAGATTATAAATAAAGTAATAATGCATATTTGCTTCTTGAACCTTTCAGATAAAGGCCAAGATCCTGCATCACAGGCATTACAACAATAGAGCTTGACATGATATGTAAGCATGTTGGAGAATTGTAATGATGTGCTGCAATGGGGCACCATGGAAGATGTCTATTGAGCAATAGGGGCTCCCACTGCCCAATGGGGCACCATGCAAATGTCCTGTTGTGCAACAAGGCACTGCAAAAGTGGGTATGGTTTTTCTGGCTGGGCATAGGGCACCCAAGACTTTCCACCATGCTCTTTTCTGGTTACCAGTGTCTCATGTCTCTGTTGCACCCTTGCCTCGTGCTGCCTTTGTCAAAGGACAGCCTATCCCTCAAAATGCTATGCTGTTGTGCATTGCAACCATTGTGTAGTGTCTATGCTGCTTGCTTCACTTGCAAAATAGTCCTATTCCTAGCGGCGCAACTACAACAATGCTTTTCTCCTTGGACTATGATAGTTGTGCAATGCCACAATTCTAAACTGCACAATCAAGCTGAGTTATGCATGATCAACCTATGCATATATTTCCAACAGAACACCAGCCAAAGTGTTTTATCAAACTAATGGTAACAGAGTCATCCCTATGACCAGGCAGAGTGAGACAAACACAGCAGGAGGGCAGCTGTGACAGCCACCCATTCCCCTTGAATTCCCTGCCAATGCAGATCTCTTGGAGGACAGAGCAATCTGTGTGCCACCCCTTTTGCCTTTCATCCTCTTGCAGCCCTCAGGGACAGCAGAGGATATTTTCCCATGGCCAGACTTCAAGTAATGTCCCATTGCCTGCCCAGTTTGTTTCCTTCTGGAAGTGGGATATGGAAAGTACTACCATCCTGCCCTTGGGTCTCAGGCAGAAAATTGTTGTGGGCCAATTGTGAGAAATGGAGTTGCCTCTGTTTCTGTTTGTATTGGAGTAGCTATGATTTGCAGGTGCTCATCATGCTTGGAATCAGAGAAAGAAACACACTTCATACTTTCTTGATTGTGTTCAGATGGGGAGGCAGAGTTTGGATATGTTACTGAAGGAGAATGGGGGCAGGGGTTGGAGAAGTGATGGAAAATGATTACATTAACTGTTGAGATCTACTGTGGTCATCCAAAGGTTCAGACAAAACAGAAGTGCTTGCCATCAAGGGTCTGAATCTGGGAATGGAGGTGTGTCAACCAATTCTGGATGGGGTTACACTCCCCCTGCTCCTGGATCCATCTCTCCAAATGTCAGCCCAGGTAGATGCAACGGTCAGGAATGCTTACTATCAGCTTTGGCCAATACACCAGTTGCCCCCCTTCCTAGATTTGGAGGACCTAAATATAGTGGTTATGTGCTGGTAACCTCAAGGATGGATTTCTGCAATGCGCTCTACATTGGGCTACCTTTGTGCCACATTCGGAAACTCCAGTTGGTTCAAAATACGGCAGCCAGATTGGTTACAGAAACATCCAGGAGTGAACATATTACAACCATACCCAAATCACTCCATTGGTACCAATTAGATTCCAGGAAAAGTACAAAGTGTTGGTCTTGACCTTTAAAGCCCTACATGGCTTGGATCCAGGTTACCTGTGGATTGATTAGCTGGAAGAGATCCAACAGCTAGACCAGCTGTCGGAATATAAAACACATTTGAAGACCTATCTCTTCTGGCAGGCCTACCCAGGCAGTTTTAATCATGAATTTTAAACATGAATGTTATATTTAATCATTGTTTTATGTATTTTAATATAAATATTGTATAGAGTTGCATTTTTAATATGTGTATTTTATGTAATGATTGTGTTTTTTTAACTATGTTGTAACTTGCCTCGAACCACAAGGAAAGGTGGCTAAGAAATAATAATAATAATAATAATAATAATAATTACAGTGGCTGGTATAATAATTCTGCATCTGTCTGTGGGGGAAAAGGCAGATGCTTCTCCAATCCTCCCCCACTCTCTACCAGCCACAGAATGGTCCTGGGGCAGCTTACCAGTAAGTCTGGAGAGAGACTTTGGTCATTCCAAAGGGAGGAAGGAAATACCAACTTCCACAATGACTCCAAAAAGACATATACAAGCATAAGGTAAATATCTAACTGAGCACCGAAGTTAGAATTGTACAAGTCATTGTTTTCTCTATTACCATGTACAGTTGCAAGAGTTGGACAGTGAAGAAGGTGGATAGGAGGAAAATCAGTTCATTTGAGATGTGGTGTTGGAGAAGAGAAGAGTGATCAAGCCTGAAATCTCCCTGGAAACCAAGATGATAAAGTTGAGGCTGTTGTATTTTGGCCACATCATGAGAAAGAAATGACTCATTGGAAAAGACAATAATGCTAGGCAAGGTGGAGGGATGTAAAAAGAGAGGAAGACAGCATGCTAGATGGATGAACTCTATTAAAGAGGTCACGGGTATAAATTTACAGGACCTAAGCAGAGCAGTGGAAAATATGGAGGCTTGGAGATGCCTCATCCACAGGGTCTCCATGAGCCAGGATCGACCCGAGGGCAGTTAACAGCAACAGAAGCATAAGGTGCATTAACAGAATGCCAGCCTTGGTGAAATAAATAAAGATGCTTCATCATGCTTCTAAATGGGACACAGGGAAAACAGCACTGACTTACCCTGTGAAATTGTAAGATATGATGTCCACCTCTTTGCTGTTTTCCAATCCTGCCAAAAAAATTAGCTTAATCCTATTGGGATCCTTTGCAAGAATCAATTATCACATTCAGTGGCATCCCTAGGGTTGGTGTCACCTGGTGCAGTAACTCATGGTGTCACCCCCAACCTCCTCCCATACCACACCATACAGAATCTTGAGTCATCAGCAAAATTAAAATTACAGTGGGCCCTTGGTATCCACTGGGGTTTGGTTCCAGGATCCCCCATGGACACCAAAATCTGTAGATTCTCAAGTCCCATTAAATACAATGGATAGTAAAATGGTGTGCCTCATATTAAATGGAAAAAACAAGGTTTGCTTTTTGGAATGTATTTTTAAAAATATTTTCAAGCTATGGATGCTTGAATCCACAGATAAAAAAAATCTGTGGATATGGAGAGCCAACTGTATACCTTTAAATTACAATATTATATGCACAGAATGCATTTACATATACAGTACATAATTTCACATGGTTGAAGTGAAAATTTGGTAAAATGTGATGTCTTTAAAGAATCTTTGTAAAAAAATAATTATTTAAAATATTTTAAAACTATTTTTTTAAAAAAATAAAATTTAAAATTTAAAACCTGGAGCCTCTTTTTTCTCCTCCCATTAAGCCTTACCCCACTCACATAGGGGCTCTGCAGACGGTGCAAAGCATCGTCTTGGAGCCAGGGAAGGGGAAGGGAAGCCGGATGCCAGACACCCCAACCCCTTCCCGAGGAGGTTATCGGAGCGCCCGCCGTTGCACACATTTTTACATGCTGCACCGGAACAGGTGCAAAAGAGAGCTATTTTGGTGCTCCTTTCCCAGTCGCTGAAAGGGTGGATTGGGGTGAGACGTGGGGCAGCCTCGGCCCCAATCCTTGGCTTCTCGGGGCGGCCCATGGCCACCCATCTGTAGAGGCCCTTAGTCTCTAGTAATATTTTAAAGGACACAGCCACATTTTTCCCAAAAGCAGATGTTTGAGGAGCAGTGGTGTCACCCCTCTTTAGGGTGTCACCTGGTGCGGTTCACCCCCGAATCCCCTAATGATGCCACTGATCACATTTATGTTTAGACCCTGCTGCAGCCAGTTTATTGCTACAGAGTTTCTGTAAAGTTTGGTTTTTGTTTTCAATGGCAATCTTTTGTTGTTGCTGGCTCTGATGCAAATACCACAAAGAGCCTGAGTTGTTGCTGTGGATAATCCAAAGAATGCTTCTTAAAAACATGACAGTAGAGAATTTACAAGTGGAAACCCCAGGCATCTCCTACTGCAAAATGGTTCTCTGTTTGCCAGGAAAGGGATGAGATAAGCAAGAAATGCTCAGAGTACAGTTATCTGTCCGCTTATTCAACTTTCAGCTCTAAAACAAGCAATGTGGTGCTGAATTTAATATTTTATCCTTGACTGTAACTGATTAAATATTTTCGCAAAGAATTAAGGGGAAGCATGAGTCTAGACTGAAACTATGTACAAACAGTACAGAGATGGTCATTGACAGTTATAATAGGTGTGAACCTAACCTAGTTTTTGGACTACAACACCCGTAGCCAGCACTGCAACTTTTAGAGCTGTGGTCCAAATAATAAGGTTTCCAAGCTCTGCTTTGTTTCTCACGCTTTTAAGGAGACCATGTGCTTTAAAGAGAGAGTGTGATGAACAAAGCTGCTTCTTCTCCACTTAAGATAAAATATGTAAATGAGCACCTCCTCCCATATGATGAGCCTGCCATAAATCTGAGGTCTTCAGAGGTGGCCCTGTTGCATGTACTCAACTGGGTACATATAATAGGGCTTTCCCTGTGACACCATCTGGCCCGTGGAACTCTCTTCCAAAGGAAGTTAGGCTGGCCCCATGTCTTTTATGCTTCTGGTGGCCAGCCAAAACAGTTCTATTCTGCATGACATTCATTGTCTGAAATTGCTGTTTTAACTGTTCAAATCTGGTTCTATTATTGTTTTTAGACTGCTTTAGGAGGTTTTAAAGAGTAGTTTAATGTGAATTTAAAATACTTTAATCTTTGTATTAATTAAGTTTTATTTGTTCACCACCTCAGGAGCCCTTGTGGGCTGGGAGGCAATGCAAAAATACTTTAAATAAATAAATTTCAAAGCAGTAATTGAAGCAACTCCATCTTCTGATTTCAATTACAGCAGGCAGTCATTGGGCTTGGTGGGTTAGTATAGACCCTTGTGTGGGTTGCTCTCCCACACAAGACCTATCGACCATTCACTGTCACTTACAGATGTTGGTAGAATTCAAATGCATAGCTGTGTTAATCTGGAAAATCAATGTGGAAAGGGATCTTGTAGCATCTTTGAGACTAACTGAAAGACAAAAGCTGGTAGCATGAGCTTTCAGAGACCTGAATCTAGTTCCTCAGATGCATGAAGCGGATGGTCCAGGGACAGACCTACCGTATATACTCATGTATAAGTCTAGAAATTTTAGTCAAAAAAGTGACCCCATAAAACTGGGCACTTATCTACTGGTCAATGTAAGTACTATATTTTAACTCTTCCCCTTATCTGAGTAGAGTGCTGAAAGGTAAGAGTTTACTTCATCCCGGGAGCACCCAAAAGAAGCACCAAACTCCTCTATTCTTTCCAGCATGGGTTGGGTAGGAAAATGGCAGTGGTGGCACCTCTTTGGTGCTTCTCCTCAAAGGAGTGCCAAGAGGAATCAGGCTTAGAAGGATCTGAATAAGACATTTCTGTATGAAGACAGTAAAGTTTGTCCTTTTCACCCTTTGTTACATGCCCCTAAGTTTTAGCCTCAACTTATCCACAAGCCATATCAAAATCCATAATTTTGGCCCCAAAACTTGCCTTCAACTTATACATGAGGTCGACTTATAGTTGGGTATATATGGTATATAAGCAAGCTGTGTGTGAGAATAGCAATTGAAATGCAAAACTTGTGGTTATGGAGATGAGGTGACGTTCAGTTTTAATTATGGTCATTGGGAGAAAAGTTAGGAGGAAGGATGTTGCCTAACATCAAGGTGAGTAGATCCCAAAGATATCTTTGCTTATAGATGTTGGTTTGTAACCTACAGGAGTAGCCATGTTATTTTGAGTAAGATGGCTGCCACAAACAATGCCTAGATTCTTATTGGTTAGTCCTAGCTTGACCCATTGAATGATCAACCAACATATAGGTAAATCTCATGGTTATCAAATTTGCAGATGACACCAAATTAGGAGTAGTAGTAGCTAATACCCCAGAGAATAGGATCAGAATTCAAAGTGACCTTTTTTAATTTTAATATTAAAATAATATTAAAATAATATTATTGTTTAATTATTTTGAGTCTGCAAGTAGTGATATGTTAAAGTTTGTATGTTATTTGCTATGTGTGTTTTGTTTTCTGTTTGTCTGTTTTGCTTTTATATATGTTCTCTCTCTCTCTCTCTCTCTCTCTCTATATATATATATATATATATATATATTTTCAAAGAATTCAAAGTGACCATAATAGATTAGAAAGCTGGACTAAAACTAACAGAATGAATTTCATCGGGGGAAATGTAAGGCAGTAAAAATGAAATCCACATATATAGGATGGGTGACACCTGAGTACATGCAAAAATTATCTAGGAATCTTAGTAGACAACAAGCTAAACATGAGTCAACAGTGTGATGTGGTAGCTAATAAACCCAATATGATTCTAGGCTGCATCAATAGAAGTATAGTGTCTAAATAGAGAGAAGTAATATTACCACTGCTTTGGTCAGGCCTCACCTGGAATACTGTATCCACTTCTGGGTGCTGCAATTCAAGAAGCATATTGACAAGCTGGAGCATGTCCAGAGAAGGGTGACCAAAATGGAGAAAGGTCTGGAAACCATGCCCTATGAGGAGAGACTTGGGGAGCTGGGTAAGTTTATCTTGAAGAAGAGAAGGTTAAGAGGTGACATGATAGCCATGTTTAAATATCTGAATGGGTGTCATACTGAGGATGGGGAAAGCTTGCTTTCTGCTGCTCCAGACACTAAGGCAGTTTACAGACTAACAGCTCACAACAAGGTATAGCTAGATATAAATTTAATTAATACATAAAAACAATAAATTACCCCATTTTATTGGTTAGATTTATAATGTACCTTTCTGCCTAAAATGATATTTGATTTTGAGGGTTTTGCCATTTTCTTTTGATGAGCATCTATCAATTTGATCTGAAGTGACCTCTGTTATTTTTAAAACCCTGACAGTTTGTTCAACGTAATCAGCTAAGGGAGGATAGGGTGCATCTACACACTGTAGAGCTAATGTGGTTTGACCCCACTTTAACTGCCATGGTTCCATCCTATAAAATCCTGGGAGTTGTAGTTTTGTGAGGCACCAGCACTCTTTGGCAGAGTAGGCCAAAGACCTTGTAAAATGGTAAATCCCAGGATTCCACAGAATAGAGCTACCACAATTAAAAGTGATGCAAAACTTTTCAACAGTGTAGATGCACCCATAGGCTCTGCGCCTGCACATCATAATATTACCTGCCTAGAAGAAAAAAGTCCCCAGCGCCTGCACATCATAATATTACCTGCCAGCTTAGAAAGGGCATTGGGCTCATCATTTCTTAAACGGATACCAGGCAATTAGCACCTTTCTCTCCAGTGCAGCTGTACCGGCACCAGCTGGAGAGATAGATTACAGCTCCTTGGTTGATTTCCCAAAACAACTGATTGCGTGCAGACAGCATGCCAGGCAGAGGCATGACATTCATCCAAGCTAGGAAATAGTGCAAGTGACATCAATGGGTGTCTGTGTCTCCCTGTGTGTATGTGTGTGTAATAATGAGTGTAATTTTTCAATGATAGTTTTCTAATCTCCATCTTGAGAAAAACACACTCACCCAAACACTAATAGTAACATATTGAGTTACTGCTGTGGAAACCAGATGATCATAGAAGGGTGTTATTAGATTTATGAAAGATTACAGCAAACAAGAGTTGGGATACTTCCAAGCCGATTGCTGCTTGATTCATCAGGGGGATTTCGGCAAGGGGTAGAATATCAGATTTGGAATTACTGCTTAGCAGGAAGGTGATGTCAAACAAACCTGTAATTTCAAATGATCAATTAGCAATGTGCTGTGACTATCCCTCTTCTTATTAAATTTTATTAGTAATCTACTTCTGTTGGAAAGGGGGAATTTTAATTATTGTTTACCAAACCTCCTGGCTGTTTTATGGGCAATTTGCTGCTGCTAGGCATAATTGATGTAAAATCTGATGTCAGCCCCCTTTCTGTCTTTAGTTAAGGCCTGCCCCCCCCCTCTTTTAATGAGTTGGTACTTGACAACTCACTCGTGCATCTCACAATATCCCTCTTGAGATGAAAGCTGTTTCTGTGGCTGAGATGGACCAAGCCCTTGTTTTTTCCAGTTCTGGTATCTTACATGAGGACTCAAGCCATCACAGCCACAGCTGCTGGGCTATTGGTAAGTTACTACTAATAGTCAGTCCCTCTCTTGCTCCTCAGTTTGTGTTTCTCTTTTCTCTCTCCCAAAATTCCATTCCCCCCAATTTTAAAAACCCCATTTTAAAATAATTGTGCACTTTTGGGATTATTTTCCATGGGTAACCATGCCAAAATGTCCTCCCACATTCCCCCCAAGTCTAGCCCTCCCAAGTACCTCTGTATTTGTCTGTATATCGACCAAAAGGGTGGCAAGGAGTGATGTTGCTTCACTTCTTTTTGGCATTTTGGCTGATACACAGTTTAATATGGAGGCATTTGATGGTGGTAAATATTGCCCCCCATGCCCAACCCTCACTCTAGAGGATGCCATGGAAGACCTTCAATGAAATCTAGGCTTTGCAGACTGCCTTTTCAAAAGCCTACTCTAACCATCCTTTAGTAACACACATAACATTTTCATCAGAGCCCATTCAAGTCAGTAGAAACACATCTGTTGATCTCAGTAAACTATGAGTCAGTCCTCATTCAAAAGAGGGAGCTACATCTCATTAACACTCACTATTTTTCCTTAGTTTTCCTTAGTTTCCTTAGAGACATTGGAGATAAATGATTCCTTGCTGGAACTAAGGTGCTAACCAAAGTTATGGTCCTTGGATTGGTGACAATTTGCAAACCATCATGTTCCAGTCTTCAGGGTTTTCAGGAAATAAAAGAAATTGTTGTAGCCAATGAGTACAAATATGGTACCGGTCAGTCCCTGGCACATCAGGTGAAAAAGATGTCAGCCTTTACCAGATTGCCTGACAAACACTGTTCAACATGACAAAAGTTTTGTCAGGACCAGCCCTATCAATAGGTAGTGACAGCCTTAGGAGGCAGATACCGCAAGACAGCAAGCACAGCACGACCAGTGTCCTGGCCATTTGCTTTTCTGATATGCCCTGGTCATTTACTTTTGTTGGAATTACCCTGCTGCTTCCCTAGTGTGGTAAGCTTTATCTACTTGCCAAAGCTGGGGTAAGTCCAGTTGTATTTTGTGTAAGGAATGAAGGGGGAGGAGGGCTACATGACTTGTGAAAAGTTCATCTTGGAGCTGTGGCATAGCTCCATGTCAACATCCTTTGTAGAAGTAATTTGACTCCAATTTTCAATTTTTTTAAATGTCATATTCTAAATTCAATATTTCAGATGAGATATTGTCAGGTAGGGTCCTTCTTAGGACCTGCTTTCCAGTGCTGGAGGTTCTGTTGTGGCAATATGAGATGATAATAAAGAATATTCTTTTATATCTCACCATTACTTTAATTGCAAGAGGGTCTCACCCCTTATTTGTTGGAGAAAGTGGCTCCTAAATGAGCCCAGAAGTGGGCAAAGTGTGGCCTCCAATTGCTTTTGAGCCTCATCTTCCAGCATCCCTCACCACTGCCTAATTTAGGGTTGCCGGAGAGAAGCTCGAGAGCATTCCTATACCTGTATTGGTTGTGTAAAAGGTAAAGGTAAAGGTAAAGGTAAAGGTAAAGGTAAAGGTAAAGGTATTCCCCATTGACAAGGTTGTCAAGTCATGCCCAGCCATAGGGTGCGGTGCTCATCTCTGTTACTAAGCCAAAAAGGCAGCGTTGTCAGAGACTACTCTGTGATCATGTGGCCAGCATGATTGCATAGAATGCTGTTACCTTCACACAGAAGTGGTACCTATTTATCTACTTGCATTTGCATGCTTTCGAACTGCTAGGTTGGTAGAAGCTGGGACTAATGACAGAGCTCACCCCACCATACAGCATCCGGGCCTTGAACTGCCAACCTGCTGATCTTGCAATCAACAGAGTCAGCATCTTAACCACTTGAGCCACTGCATCAAGTGTACATGTAATTGTGTACAAGAGCGAATTTCAGCAGCTGCTTGTCAGGCAACCAGTTCACAAGCAACACCTGCTGAAATTCCCCCTTTCACACAACAATTACAGGTATAGGAACTGTCTCCAGTTTTCACTCTGACAACCTGATTCACTATGCTGGTTAGTATTGAGAGACTTGGGGGCTGTCTACATAGGCCAAAAGGCCCGGGATTCCCCCTCATCCTCACATCCTGTTTGGATGGCACAGACTATTAGCCCCAGATTGGGATCAGGCAGACCGGATGTGGACCTGATGGATTCAGGCAGATCCTGGGTCAAAGGGGTCTTAGCATGGGTGAGAAGGACCTACCATTTGCTGCAGTAAACCCCAGCAGATCAGATGGTCCTGCACATCTCTTACCACCCTCTGCCATTGCCGCTGGTGAAAATACCTCCGTCGCCACATCTGACATGGAAATGGGGCACCTGGCCATGTGGGTGCAGCCAGGCACCCCATTTCCATCAGATGCAGCAATGGGGATCTTCTCACTAGCGACAATGGCAGAGGGAGGTAAGGGGCATGTGGCAGTAGTAGGTCCATGATACAGGGACAGGCGCTGTGTGTAAAAGTGTAAATAACCACTCAAACCTGAGCTAACCTGGGGACTGATCCGGGTTGGGAAACAGGCCAGAATAGCACAGGCTTGGCCCTTGCTATCCTGGCCCATCTTCTCAGGGCCTTAGAGTCCAGTGGTATTCAGAGGACTACACAGAGGGCTGACCGGATTTAGCTGCTTGGGCACAAGCTTTTCCTATCACCTGCCAGTTGGTTATTTTTTACTGGAATACCAGGGATTGAATCTAGAACTTGTGTGTCCTCATCTGCTTAACCATGGTCAGTCTGCAAGGTATTTCACACATCAGTGCTATTGACTGGATTGGATTTGGTGCTGAACACTGAAGTTGCTGTCCCTTAACTTTTTAGAACAGATGACTCAGAAAGGAGAGATGTAGGTAGTGATAGGTGAATTCAACTATCCTGATATTTACTGAAAATCAAATTCAGCCAATACTTCAAGGTCTAGCAAATTCCTCACTTGCCTCGAAGACAATTTCATTGTCCAAAAGATGAAAGAGGCAACAAGGCAATCAGCTATTTTAGATCTGACCCTAACCAACAGGGATAACCAGGTAAATGGGGTTCAAGTGGTGGGATCCTTAGGTGGGAGTGATCATGTTCTCCTGGAGTTTCTTATACAGTGGAAAGGAAAAGCTAGGCATAGTCAGACACTCATTCTAGACTTTAAGAGAAGAAGAAAATGGTAGGGCCACTGCACAGATAAGATGGAGAAATGCTAACAGGGAACCAGAGAAAAGACAGACTCAACACCTTCTTTGCCTCAGTTTTCTCACAAAAGGAAAAGGGTATTCAACCTGAGGAAAATGGAGCAGAGGACACAACAGGGAAAATGCAGCACAGAATAAGTAAGGAGGTAGTACAGGAATACCTGGATAACCTAAATGAATTTAAGTCTCCAAGACCAAATGAACTACATCTAAGGATATTAAAAGAACTGGCAAATGTAATCTCATAGCCACTGGCAATAATCTTTGAGAACTCCTGGAGAACAGGAGAAGTCCCAGTAGACTGGAGGAGGGCAAACATTGTCCCCATCTTCAAAAAGGGGGGGAAAGAGGATCCCAACAACTATCGCCCAATTAGTCTGATATCAATACCAGGAAAGATTCTAGAACAGTTCATTAAACAGAGAGTCTGTGAACATTTAGAAAGGAATTCCATAATCACAAAAAGTCAACATGAGTTTCTCAAAAAGAAGTCATGCCAGACTAGTCTGATCTCTTTTTTTGATAAAATTACCAGCTTGGTAGATGAAGGGAATGCAGTAGACATAGCATATCTTGATTTCAGTAATAATAATAATAATAATAATAAATTTTATTTTTATCCCGCCCCTCTGCATAGCAATCGGGGCGGCTCACAGCAGTTAAAATACAATAAATAAAATACATTCAAGTATCCCAATCCCTCCACCCATCCCTCCCCCTTTTGGCTTTTGACAAGGTCCCCCATGATATTCTTGCAAATAAGATAATAAAATGTGGGCTAGACAATACAGCTGTTATGTGGATTATTAACTGGTTGACTGACCGAACCCAAAGGGTGCTCAGCAGTCGCTCCTCTTCATCCTGGAGAGAAGTGACCAGTGGGTGCCACAGGGTTCTGTCCTGGGCCCAGTGCTATTCAATATCTTTATCAATGATTTGGATGAAGGAATAGGAGGCATGCTTCTCAAATTTGCAGATGACACTAAATTAGGAGGAATAGCTAATACCCCAGAGGCAGGATGAAAATTCAAACTGACCTTAATAGATTAGAAAGCTGGGCCAAAGCTAACAAAATGAATGTCAACACAGAGAAATGTAAGGTATTGAACTTAGGGCAAAAAAATGAAATGCATAGATATAAGATGGGGGATACCTGGCTTAATGAGACTACGTGTGAAAGGGATCTAGGAGTCCTTGTAGACCACAAGTTGAACATGAGTCAACAGTGTGATGTGGCAGCTAAAAAGGCCAATGCAATTTTGGGCTGCATAAATAGAAGTATAGTATCTAGATCAAGGGAAGGAATAGTGCCACTGTATTCTGCTTTGGTCAGGCTCCACCTGGAATACTGTGTCCAGTTCTGGGCACCACAATTCAAAAGGTTGTTGAAAAACTGGAGCATGTCCAGATGAGGGCAACTAAAATGAGGAACGACGTAGGGAACTGGGTATGTTTAGCCTGGAGAAGAGATGGTTAAGAGGTGATATGATAGCCCTTTTTAAATATTTGAAAGGATATCATATTGAGGAGGGAACAAGCTTGTTTTCTGCTGCTCCAGAGAACAGGACCCGGAACAATGGATGTAAGCTACAGGAAAAGAGATTCCCCCTCAACATTAGGAGGAACTTCCTGACAGTGAGAGCTGTTTGACAGTGGAACACACTCCCTCAGAGTGTGGTGGAGTCTTCTTCCTTGGAGGTCTTTAAACAGAGGCTGGATGGCCATTTGTTGGGATGCTTTGATTTTGAGTTCCTGCATGGCAGGGGGTTAGACTGGATGGCCCTTGTGGACTCTTTCAACTCTATGATTCTGTGGTTCTATGAACTTACCAAAAGCACAGAAAGACCTTGAGAGATGCTATAATATAATCTGAAGAATTCCAGGAATCTGCCATATAATAATTAACAGGAACAAAGCAGAGAGAAAACAGATGTTGTATTTTATGGTATTCTGTAGCACTGAACAAATATTATCACATGTTCTCTTCCATAAATGAGAGTTTTTTGTTGTTAAAAGGTACGCAGGAAAACTCCACTGGCTTATTACACATAAAAAGCTTTGCAAAAAAGTGATTCACCATCAGAGGCTTTGTTAACTGTGGTATTCATGCTAAAAAAAATCATTTGACAATTGCATGCAATCATTCCACAATGTATAAGAGATCAGAAAATATGGTGAATATTCTCAGGCTTACATTTGGAGCAAAGATACAAAGGGGCTGCTATTTTTATCTTTTAGCACAAAGGCAATGATTAACTGTTGTAGAAAGCTGGATCACCATTTGGAAAAGTCTCCTTTTGGGCTGCAACTCTCCACTGGTCATGCTAACTTAAGGAGTGGAGGTATAACCGATCTGGCCCCCGGGCCTTAGGTTGCCTACCTCTGGCCTAGAGCTTAGAAAAGTTCATTTTCTAAGCTCTAGGCCAGAGGTAGGCAACCTAAGGCCCGGGGGCCAGATGTGGCCCCCTGAGGCCTTTGGACTGGCCACAGGCCGGACCTGCCGCCGCCGCCCGCCATGATGATATTGATTATTGTTGTTATTACTTGTTCTTGGGGTTTTCTTGGCAAAATCTCCACAGGGGGTTTACCATGGCTTTTCTGGGGCTGAGAGAGTATGCCCCAATTGTCTGAGAGACAGCAACCTGGCCCCCGGCTCAAAAAGGTTGCCTACCCCTGCTCTAGGCTGAATCTTTAGGGAACAGGACTTTTACTACTGCACTATTCAATGCAGGAAGTTATCAATAGAGAGTTCCCCTTCAGTTAGTGGTAATTTGGCACCAGATGCAGTTTCTTTTTATACAAAAATAAATCTAGCAGTAGTTCTAAGGCAGAGGTGAGCAACTTCCAGGGATTTGAAGGGCATTCCAGCCCAAAATTTATTATTATTTATATTTATTAATAGCCTGCTTTTCCCCAAAAAGTGGGACACAAAAGGAGACCTTGTTTCCTCCCAAACCAGAAGTGACTTCTTTCATTTGGAAGAAAACAGGCCCCATTGCCTAAAACCTGTCTGCTCCCCCAAAATGGCCAAAAATAACCCAATCATGCTTCTTGGGGTACAATTGGCCTATTTTATTCAAAGCATTTTAAAACAGCCTTGGGACTACATGGGGCCTATGAATTGCATTATGCCCCATTCACCCCAGTCTAAGAAGTACCAGGGAAGAGACAGGAGGCAATTCTAGAATTTGATTCTCTTGGCTAGAAATAGGGAAACCAGGTGTGGCCTCACAAAATGAGGGGAGAGGGAGATGTAAAAGCAGAGTGTAAGAATAAGAGAAATTAGCATTTCAGAGATATGTGCTAAGTCCAGAAAGGGGAAGAATGGGAGAGGCAAGTTAGAAGCACCGTTTTGAAGAAAAATGTTGCTGAAAACATGTTGAAGTACTCTTCTTTTCTGTGATGGAGGACAGGGAGTCTTGGAGATGTCTCATCCACAGAGACACCAAGAATCAGGTCAACTTAGAGCAGTTAACAACAAGGAACCAATTGATATTCATTTGGTGTTATTTCTGCCTCTGGTGTCAAATTTTATGTTAAAGAAGTAATGTCCAGGAACATAGCAACGCCACCAGGTGAAATATACTTCTACTGATCTAGTAATGTACATAATACTTTAGACCAGGGGCTGACAACCTACGGCCCGCGGGCCGGTTCTGACCCAGGGCCCCGAACTTACCAGCCCAGGCGGACCCCTGCCGCCGGCACCTGCCACTGCCTCCGTGCGTTTTGCTTGCCGCGTGGCCGCGCATGTCACGACCACCATTTTGTTTCCCAAAATGGCAAACACATCACGGCCACCATTTTGGAAAACAAAATGGCGGTCACGACATGCACGGAGGTGGCTGTGGCAGTGTGCACGGCGGCTGCAGCAGCACACACGAGGGGTCGTGCGCAGGGGTTGTGCACGCTGCCATTCCCCCCCCCCCCCAGGCCTGCCAGAGAGGAGGACTTCAGGGGAATGGCCCCCGGCTCAAAAAGGTTGCCTATCCCTGCTTTAGACAGTTCCCTTCTTCCCATTAATCTCCACAACAACCCTATAAGTAGGTTTGCTGAAAGGTAGTGAACAAATCCTGCTAAGAAAATTCCAATGATAGGGAGCCTTAGGTTCACCATTAGTTGGGAACAACTTAAAGGTGCACAATACACACTGATACCCAAAGGTTACAACAAATTCTATGAGCAAAGATTTAGGTTTGATCCAACTCCAGAGCTTTAAACATTACTCTGTACTGCTCCTCTCAGATCAGTTGTTAACTATAAAAATATTATGAAGGTTGGTACACAGTGGAAAGGGGGGAAATGCAATAATTAATATGCTTAATTTGCAGAAATACAATACAAATTGGAATAATTTGCAGAATTAGTATAATTGCATAATATGCAAATTAGTTGCCCAGATATGCAGTATGGCAACCCTAGCCTATGCTCAACTCAGCAATTCCAGATAGGATTGGGGAAACTTCACCTAAGGAGATTATCAGATGAGGCATCTACAGTGCAGCAATCATATTTGGGAAATATACTTATCCCTCCACATTCGCTGGGATGAGGGGCACAGGACCACCATGAATGTGGAAAAATCACAAACAACAAAAACACTATGTTTTTACCTGGAGAACACCTCTCTAGGACTCTCTAGGTCTTCTAGTGCAACTCTATGGTCAACATTTGCCAGACATTGACCACAGAATTGCACTGAGGGAGCTCCAAATGCTACTGGAGTGTTCTCTCTAGGAATCTCTAGGTCCTTCAGTGCGACTTTTGGTTAAAGTTGACCATAGAGTTGTGCTGGAGGTCCTAGATATTCCTAGAGAGAACATAATAATTAATAAAATCTGTGAATAATCAAATCCACAAAAGTCAAAGTTGCAAATGTGGAGGGATGAATGCACATGGAGACCTACTAGTACTGAAGAAATCTTTCTTATACTTCCACTTCAATACTAGTATTGTGCTACATTCTATGGTGCATTAGTATTCACACTGTCCAACCTCCACTTCCTCCCCTTTATTGCCTGACTTAGGGAATGAAGAATGAGGAGGAGAGAGATCAGCCATTGGGAAGTGGGGCAATAGAGTGGGTAAGGGCAGAGATATCAGGAGCAAGGAGAATCAGGTGGCTGAAGTGAGATTGGGCAGCAGGAGGCTGAGGAAAAGAGAAACTGGCTTGAGATCAGGAAGATGTTCCTCCTCCCCTCTCCCAAAGTGTAGAGCTGCTATGTGCATGTCCACACAGCAGCCCTGTGATTCAGGAAGAATAGGGAGACAAGCAATTCCAGCTGCCAACATCTTCTTGAAGCCAGCTGCTGTGTGAATGTGCACACAGGAGCTGGCTCCAAGAAGATACTGACAGCTGCTATCACTGTGAGGGGGAGGGTGGAGAGGAGAGGAGCAAGATCATGCCCACTCACACCATGTGACTGCCTGAGAACTGCAGTGGAAGGGACCTATCACACAAGGCAGCAATGGAATAGCAATGATATTGAGAGCCTATTGACGGGTTTTGCCAGTCAATGAAAAGGTGCGCTAAAGTAACAAATAGAATGCAAGGCGGCAGCAGGATGGGCACAATGTTGGGTGATAAGTACCAGCTACAAATGCTTTTATTCTTTTAAAATCCTGCTTTTTAGCCTCATGTGTGAATCTCTTAAGTTCCAAGACAACTACTATGAATCACTGTAATATAGACTGAAGATGTTCTCAGGAGCCACATTCCAGTAATGGATGAGTCCCAAAGCAAAAAGCTGGGATCAAACATTACCAGCATATTTTAGTTTAAAGCCCTTGCTTAAAATATCTAAGCCTTAAGAGAGGCTTCCCCAAAAAAATTAGGGGGGGAGGGGGTGTCCATGGAAAAGCTGGAAGACTCCCCAACAGTGGTGTCATGAAGAAGCCCAGAGACTTGGCCCTTTGGGCCCTGATGTTCCCCACCCTGGCTGTAGATAATATCAACTTAGATGGGTGATAGAACAGTCTGACTCAATATAAGGCAGTTCTCTCTGCTAATATAAATCTCTCTTTTCTGGGAAACTGTTTCTCCCACTATATTTGCTCACTGAAACAACACCCCACCCCCATTTCTAACAGAAACTTGCAAAAATCCAGGCTTTGGTTGATAATCAAATATGCAACAAGACAGATAGCTGTATCTCTAAATAACCTCCTTTCTCTCTCTCTCTTTTAAAAAATCTCTTTCATTATGTTTGGAGCATCATTTTAAATGCTTAATGTTAGACATTAATCCTGCTTGCAATAACATTGATGGGAATAATTTTGGTAGTATATATCAAGCCCTTTCCTTGGCAGAAAGTGTCACTAGGGCAATAAGCTAGCTTGTTTAGTCTTCATTAATTGCAAGTGCTGAGTCAGCTCACAGGCCACCACCTCTAGTCACTTGCACCTTGTCTGTATAACTATTTACACAGTATATCTCTTTGAAATGAATGAAGTTTTATGTGATGGCTTGGTTGTGCAACTGGAAACAGATTTTCATGGCTTATGTAGTACTGCTTGTAGTGTGCACTGTTTAAGTACTGGAAAAGGGGGTTACTATTTCCCAATGTACCGTATTTTCCGGCGTATAAGACGACTGGGTGTATAAGACGACCCCCAAATTTTCCAATTAAAATATAGAGTTTGGGATATACTCGTCGTATAAGATGACCCCCCCTTTCCAACACACACCAAATAAAATTTTTAAAAAATTAGATTTGATTTCAATATGGTAATGTTAATTCAAATGCTTATGACATGCAGGTACTTAGCAGGAAAACTGTCACTTATAAACACAACAAACTACAGATCCCATGTTCCCTAGCATTTCTTTCTGCAGTGTGTTTTGGACCTTACTTTAAAAAAATAGTCCAGATTTAAATGCTGCTGTAAAAATTATTTCCATCTCCCAGCTATGAGATGGTTGGGGGGAAATGAGAAAGTGTTGGGGGGAAGGACTGCCAATATACTAGGTGATGCATTCTGGGGTATGTACAATTTGCAGCCAAGTAAGTGACCCTGAGCATGTCACACACTCTCAGCCTCAGAGGACGGTAATGGCAACCCCCATCTGAAGAAACATACCATTCTTTAATGATAAGGTTGCCTTAGGGCAGCGGTTCTCAAATAGTGGGGCGGGCCCCCCAGGGGGGGCGCGAGGCTCCATAAAGGGGGGCCCGTTACAGCTGGAGAGAGGGAGATTGTCCCAGCACAGCCCCAGTAGCTCTATCCTGATTGGCCAAACCCGCCCATGTGATCGCGCAGGGGGGCGCGAAATGTTTTCTTCTTTCCTGGGGGGGCGTGACAGAAAATAATGGAGAAACACTGCCTTAGGGTCACCATAAGTAGGAAAGGACTTGAAGACACACAAGAACAACAAAAAAAGTCTGCAGTTGTTTCATTGATAGTACATGGGAATAGGAGCCAGTATGGTGTAATGGTTTGAGTGTTGGACTACCACTCTGGAGACCTGGGTTTGATTCCCCACTCTGCCATGAAACCCACTGGGTGACCTTGGGCAAGTCACACACTCTCAGCCTCAGGGGAAGGCAATGGCAAAGCTCTTCTTGAGAGAATCTTGCCAAGAAAACCCCACGATCACCATTAAGTCAGGAACAATTTGAAGGCACACAACATACACATATAACCTCCAAGTAAGGAACTTGGTTCTTCTTTAGATAAACCTGCAAGGGTACACTCTCTTTCTCTCTCATTGTGCAGAATTATTTGTTAAAGAAGCCATGCCCAAGCAACACATCAAATTTGGCTGTGTCTGCATTGCAGAAATTTATTAAAAGCAAAAAGCAACGCAGCTTATTTATATACCGCCTCATATCACGCTATGGGATGTCTAAGCGGTTTACAACTGTGAGCTGATTGCCCCCCAACAAGCTGGGTACTCATTTTAGCGACCTCGGAAGGATGCAGGCCTGAGTCGAGCCTCAGCCCTGGCTGGTATTGAACTCGCAACCTTGTGGTTTTATGAGTGAGTGGCTGGAGTACAGGCATTTAACCACTGTGCCACCAGGGCTGATTTGACACTGCTTTAACTGCCCTGACTCAAGACTATGGAATTCTGGGATTTGAAGTTTTATGAGATATTTAGCCTTTTCTGTCAGAGAGCTCTAGCACCACAAAGCAAACTTGTATGTCCTACATATTTTGTAGTGACTTTTCCTCCTTTGCATTGAACACATTTGGTCACCCTGTCTGAGTATTGGAGTATGAATCTGGAGGCCAGGGTTCGAGTCCCCACTTGACCATGAAACCCACTGGGTGACCTTGGGAAAATCACACACTCTCATCCTCAGGAGAAGGCAATGGCAAACTACCTCTGAAGAAACCTTGCCAAGAAAACACCATGATAGGGCTGCCTTAGGGTTGCTGTAAGTCGGAAACGACTCAAAGGCATGCAACAACAACAACAACAACAACAATTCTCTCTCCCCCCTTCTCCCCCTCCTCCTTCTCTACCTTGGGTCCTTTCTTCTCCCCCCTCCGTTTGCCTCCTTCTCTGCCTGGGTTCTTTCTTGTCCTCCCGTCCTCCATTTGCCTTCAGATCTTCCAAGATCTTTTTTCTCTCCCCCCCCCCCTTCCATTTCCCTCCTTTTCTACCTTGGGTCCTTTCTTGTCCTCCCGTCCTCCATTTGCCTTCAGATCTTCCAAGATATTTTTTTCTCCCCCCCCCCCTCCATTTGCCTTCTTCTCTACCTTGGGTCCTTTCTTGTCCTCCCGTCCTCCATTTGCCTTCAGATCTTCCAAGATCTTCCCCCCCCCCTCCGTTTGCCTCCTTCTCTACCTTGGGTCCTTTCTTCTCCCCCCGCCCTCCATTTGCCTTCAGCTCTTCCTGGGTTCTTCCTTCTCCCTCCTCTGTTCTCATCCTCCCCCTTCTCTACCCGGCGTATAAGACCCCCGACTTTTGAGACCCTTTCCCAGGGTTAAAAAGTCATCTTATACGCCGGATAATACAGTAATTTTGTGGAGGGCAAACCTAGTATCCATGGCTACTAGATATGTATGCTCAAAGTTGAAAAGCATTAAGCCACTGAACACCAGTTGCTTGGAAACAGTGTCAGGAGAAAGAACCATTGCTTCAATATGTTTATTACATTTAATATTCTGCCTTTCTTCCCAAGAATTTGAGGTGATGCACATGGCTGTCCTTCTCTCAGTTTATTTGTGGCCATGGGGGGACTCTGAGAACTGTAGTCTCAAATGTTCAGTGGGTCCTTGGTATCTGTTGGGGTTTGATTCCATGACCTTTCAGGGATACTGAAATCCATGTATGCTCAAGTCCCATGATATACAATGGCATAGTAAAATGGTGTCCCTTATATAAAATAGCAAAATGAAGGTTTGCTTTTTGGAATGCATATATTTTTGGAATATTTTAAAGCGGTTAATAGTTGAATCCAAGGATAAAGAATCCATGGGTTTAGAGAGCCAACTTTAATTTTTTTTCAAGCTCTGCCACCTCCTATGCAGAAATTACAGAGATTTGTGGGAGAGGAAAAATATTTGCAGCTGAAGCTGCTTGATATCTTCTGTAAGAAAGCTCCTTAATATATAAATAAATAAAAATATATAAATGACACGCCTGTTCCAGGCCTAATGTCCGGCTAATGTAAATGGCATTGATGGTAATGACTAGTTGATCTAATCAAGCAATAGAAGAATCTCACTGGTAAGAGGCAGAGATGCCACCAAAATCTCCCACAAAATCCACTAGTATTGTAGCAATGTAGGGCATGGAGGTACAGTAAAATGAGGGCACTGCCTTTCCAAAATGAGAATTATGCCTCCCCCATGAAATTTTCCTTCAGTCCCCATTTTCTAGCATTGCAGATAGTGAGACATAGAAAATTGTTCACATTCCCTTGGTAACTTTGCCTGCCCCTTTTCTTTTGGTATCTAAGCTGTATTTCTAAATGCTCAGCTGAAGTTCTTGCAATGACAGAAATTTGGAAAGGATGGAAAATTTTATTGGAGAAGCAGAATTCTTAGGCTGGAGTAATGCCCTCATCTTGCCCCTCCCCATATATAGTTACATTCCTGAATACTGTACTGCTTTTCTTTTCTTATGAAAGGCAGCATCCTCACAATGCCAGACTGTCTTGTTATCTCAAAAAATTCTGGCCCAGTAAGGAAAATTTGCTTTCAACTTACATATACTGTATGCTTGTGGAATAAATTGCATTACTTTTGTATGTGATGGATGATGATGAAAGATATGTAAATAAAAAAGAGAGCATTAGCACTTTTGTATATGCAAATGCATAAGTGGTTTTGTGCTAATGCCTTGCAAAAAATGTGTACTTTGCATATTGCTTTCTACTGCTAGTGTAAAAAAGCTGCTAGTGTAAAAAAAAATATTCAGAAAGAGCACTCTGCAAGCAAAATAGTGAGTGAGAGCACCTCACAAATTCACATATAAAGCGGATTATTTTTGATTCATACATCACTAGTGAGAAGTGTGCGGCCTGAAGATTGTCAAGAAACATTTTTTAAGCCTCCCAAGGACCTCAGTTTTCTAATCCTAGAAGTATGGGGGCAGGTAATGGTTTATTCAGTGTAAGGGGGTTATAATCTGTCAATTCAGAAATAATAATCACACATGCTCCTGGCATGCAAAAGAAATATAACAGCTGAAGTTCAGTTCAAATTGAATCCAAAGCACAATACATGAATTAGTGGCATTAACAGGAACCCTGGTGTCACAAGATGACTTCTATAAGCTCCCAAATCTCCTTTTCTATAAACACATGACTAAAATAATGAAGTAGGATCTCAGTAACATAAGCAGACTTTGAAGCTTAATAGCAGAGCTCAAAATTCTTTACAGGCCACATCTCAGTCACACTTTCTATTAAAAACACAGAACAGCACTTGACCTCTGAAAATTAAATATAACTACAAAGAGCATTTTAAATTGTTCCATGTAGCAGTTCTTATGCTATCCAGGAGAAATTTGTAAGATAACTCATAAACACCAAGAAACTTGCTAAATATATAATGTTTTCCACCAAATCACTTGAAGTTCAGCCATCTTTCTTTGTTCCACCAGAAAAGCACCGCTTAGCTCAAAAGCACACACAAAGTTTCCATACAAACTTAGGAGTCAGCTAAATTATCTGGGAATTTCTTTTACTAGAGACTGGAATTTGGTAAACTGACAAATGCAACAGGTTATTTTATAACCAGGGCCATAGTAATAAAGGTCATTAAGACATATGCCTCATTCTGATGTCTGTCAGTTTCTTGTTCAAGACAAAATATTAACACAATATATGATAAAGCCTTGACCAGAGAGCCCTTACAGAAATGCACAATTATTTGAAACACATTAAAAACATTAAATAAATAACTAAAATATAATTAAAACCAATCCAAACTCCTTTTTAAAAATAATTCTAAAATCAGACAAATAGCTTTAAAACAACCAGAGAAGACAATCCTTAATTCTGAGAGCCAAAGGCTATGCAAAATGGCAGTGTCCAATGCCTTCCAGAAACTCACAACAGATGGAACCAGCCTGACCTCCCCTGCGAGGGACTTCCACAGTCAGGGTATTGCTAGAGAAAGCCTTGTACCCATCAGCCAAAGAGATTCTGCTGATTATCTTATATTTTAAATTAGCATAGAAATGTAGACATGACAGAAGGGGGGGGGTGGAGGAGGAGGAGAAAGGAGGGGGAGAAGCATGATCTTCAGGATTCACAGAATGTCTTAGGGAAAGTTTCCAGAGATATGATTTGTCTTCCGTTCCTTACAGCTTCTCAAATACACAGTACTCTGTCTCCTCCACAAACCCACTTCCTAGTTAATTAATGGCCCAAATGGCAAAGCTGTTAACATGATTTTCTGGATTATAACTAACAGGATTTCCCCAGCCAGAATGATAGCTGCAGGATTCTGGGAGTTGCTGTCCAAAAAAGGATCCTTTCCAAATTCTGGTACAGACAGAAGCCAATACAAAGTCAGCACAATCCCATGTCCTATTGAACTAGCAGTCCAATAAGCTTAGCTCATACAGTAGAGCTGGTAACCATGCCTCTGTATTACAACTGGCTATGCCAAGTACAAAAGGCATGCTGAGTAGCCATTTAACTCTGGTATTTCACAAGAAAACTTGGTACAATTTTAAAACTACCTGAAGTGCCATGTTCATCAACAAATGAAGAAATAGCCACCAAAAACACAAGACAGACTGGGTCAAACACAAAATCAAAGTCTGATAGGAAAAGTAAGTGCCAAAGTGTTCCTAAGACACTGCTGCTGCAGACAAAAAGGAACTGAGGGCTTAGGTTGGAATTGAGCTGGTAGGTAACTCAGAGAGTGGATAAGCCAAAAATACTGAAAGAATAGCCCCAGAAGAATCCAAATGAGGACTGTGCAGGCACATTGTATCATTCACACAAGCCACTTGTGTGATTCACAGAGACCACAAAGAAGAAATGCCACTACATTAAATTGTATCTGCTCCTTTTAACAGAAATATGATATATAGAGACCCAGGATATGAAGCTACTCAAGGCATAAGTGGGTTCTCTAACCAATTCTTCTAAATCAGTGATTCCCAGAGTGGGTGGTAGTGCCCCCCTGGGGGCTGCTCTAGAGGAGTGCTGAGGGAAAAAGGGCAGCAGGGGGACAGTGAGGAAAAAGGGGGTGACAGGGAATTGTGGTGATGGAGGTTGCATTGAATTTATTTTGTGCACCATTCTAGGACATTACATTCTGGATCCATCCATCTGTCCAGGCTGCGAGGCGAGAGACCCAGCATGGCTTCTCCAGCTTTGCCTTGCCCTGAAGCAAAGCAAACAGACTCTTTCCCCTTTCTTTCCCCTTTCTTCGCTCCCTCTCCTCTCTGAGTGCCAAAATACTTGCTATGCCCACCTTTTTGCAGAAACTGCTCAGCTTCTCCCTGCAAGGAGCCCAAGGAGGAAAGCCTCTTTGGGTAAAAAAGACACAGGCTGGTTCCAAGGCAAAAGGGAAGGGAGGGGGCTCTCCTCCATTCCCTTTTGCCTTGACTGGCTAGTTCAACCTAGTTAACCAAGGCAAAGGGGTAGGGAGGAGACAGGCTTGCATGCTTTCCTTCTTTCCCACTTGCCTTGGCTAGCTAGCTCAAGCCAGCTAGCCAAGGCAAAAGGGAATGGGGTAGACAGGCGCGCCTAAGCTCTCCTGCTTACCCCTTTGCCTTGGCTAGCTAGCAGGGTGGGGCACTAGGGTTCCCAAGATGAAAGGGGGTGGTAGCCTGCAAATGTTTGGAGACCACTGTTCCAAGTCAAACCTTATTATTAAAAGGGAAAAATCTAGAAGGGCTTGTTTCAATAACTGGCAGCCCTAATCAGATTAGGAAGATGGTGCCATTTCCATTTCGAGCAAGGTTTGCATTAATCGGAACATTGAGCATTGGATAAGAGTAACTGGGAATTAAGATTGTCAGATCTTTACCCAAGGTTGGTATTGATATTTTATTAGTGTTTTATCACACTAATAGAGGCTTATACTCATAATTTTAGAAGTCCCTTTGTCAACTTGGCCAGCAAAACTCTAATCCTTACTCAACATAATATGGGACAGAATGGAGAAAGAAGACAGTACAGGACCAGACTAAAATGATCTCAAGAGCTCTTCTGTTCATTCATCCCAATGGTCCACCTGGTCTAAATTCCTTTTTTCCTCACAGTTGCTAAATAGCCTCTGGGGACCCCATGATCAGGATATGAAAGCAGTAACTTTCTCCGACTGTTGCTCTCCAGTAACAGGTATTCAAAGCCACAATCATTTCTCTCTCTCTCCTGGTATTTGTCTAACCCTTTTAAAAGGTACCTAAGTGCCCTTGCCATATCCTGTGGCAGCCAATTCTATTAATTATGCTGTGTATGAAATGCTAGCATTGTTCTTGAATCTCCTACTAGTTCAATTTCACTGAAAGAGAGAAAACTCACTCCTGCCCATTTTCGCTATATAATGTCTCATTTCTATAAACTTCTATTGCACTCTCCCTTAGCCAGCTTTTCTGTTCAAAATATAGCAACATGTAGAATATCTCTTATCAATGAGTAATCATATTAAACTCTGGAAGCCAGGGACTAAGAAGGTTGTCCTAACAAAAGCTTAGGGAATGTTTCACACAGAGTACTCTTCTCATCCAGATTTTTTATTTTCAAAATTAACTGAAAATAGACAGACTCAAAATCAGGGCCTATATATAGTGCTCTTGAGAAATTGTAATTCACTTTCCCTATCAGAGTCAGCAACACATATGGGAGAAGTGGCGTCAACAAAATGGGACAGAGTAGGAAGACAACTGACTGCTATTCTCACCCTCCCCAAAATTAAAAACTTTGAGCGCTGATCAGCCAGATGGAAACCATATATGAATACAATGAAGCCATCCACTACTAGGAGACAAGTAACCCAACGCACCATCTGTCCATTTGCACTCAAAGTGTAACCATACATTTAAGATGTAGACACTTGTTATTGAAGTTTGATGGCTCATCATTGTCCTTTAGGCATGCACCATTTATGACATAAAAAGTGAAGTAATTATGGTAAAGTAACATTTTTTCAAATAACCACAAATAAATAAATAATTTATATTTAAGAAGCAACATGAGCTGGCTACCATGTTGTAATTGTGCGCTTCTGGTGAGATCAGTTCCGTGGGGATTTAACAGATTTGGCAACCACACCAGGAACGAGATCCTGCATTGCTGCTGTACAGCACCTTCATCCTGTACTACATATGAGGACCATCTCTAAAGGTGTGTGGTTGACACCCCATTACAAAATCACAGTGTTCCATTATAGAATAAGCAGAAGCCCATTGTGGCTAATACACACTCTGCCAAATGGACATTTGTATATGCTCTGCATCCAGATCTCCACTTCAATTCCTTTCAATTTAATAAAGCCATTCTACAATGTCCAATACAACACTGCATTTGTTAAAACAACATACTGGTATGTGTGCATATTTCACTAACAAGATGCTGGCCCTGGTAAGGTAGATACAGGCCATCTTTATTCTCCTTTAGAGAAATCCTGGAATACAGTAACTACAAACACTGCTGTGTAATGATTTGTGTTAGTTTAGTCCAGGAGACCAGATTAGTTCAAATCCATGGAAACCCACTGGGTGACTTTGGGCACGTCACACTCTCTTAGCCTTAAAGGAAGACAATGAAACAACCTCTGCATCAATCTTGCCAAGAAAACTCTGTGATAGGATCATAATAAATTAAAGGTACATAACAGCATGAATTAGGATTATCACCAGTTCAAAACATTCCATTTGCAATATGGTTAGCATTGGGACATGCATACAACTATTCATAGAATCATAGAGTTGGAAGAGACCACAAGGGCCATCCATTCCAACCCACCTGCCATGCTAATGTTGAGGTGGAATCTCTTTTCCTGGAGCTTGCATCCATTGTTCCGGGTCCTAGTCTCTGGAGCAGCAGAAAACAAGCTTGTTCCCTCCTCAATATGACATCCCTTCAAATATTTAAACACGGCTATCATGTCACCTCTTAACCTTCTCTTCTCTAGGCTAAACATCCTGTTCCCTAAGTCGTTCCTCATAGGGCTTGGTTTCCAGACCCTTCACCATTTTAGTTGCCCTCCTTTGGACACACTCATTTCTCCACATCATTTTTGAATTGTGGTGCCCAGAACTGGACACAGTATCCCAGGTGAGGCCTGACTAAAGCAGAATAGAGTGGCACTATTACTTCTCTTGATCTAGACACTATACTTCTATTGATGCAGCCTAAAATTGCATTGGCCTTTTTAGCTGCTGCATCGCACTGTTGACTCATGTTCAACTTGTGGTCTACCTGGACTCCTAGATCCCTTTCACACGTAGTCTCATTCAGCCAGGTGTCCCCCATCATATATCTGTGCTTTTTGTTTTTCTGCCCTAAGTGCAGTACCTTACATTTGTCCGTGTTGAATTTCATTTTTTTAGCTTTGGTCCAGCTTTCTTGTCTGTTCAAGTCATTTTGAATTTTGATCCTGTCTTCTGGGGTATTAGCTACTCCTCCTAATTTGGTGTCATCTGCAAATTTGATAACTATGCCCCCAATACTGTCATCCAAGTCATTAATAAATATATTGAATAGCACTGGGCCCAGGACAGAGCCCTGTGGCACCCCACTGGTCACTTCTTTCCAGGTTGAAAAAGAGCCATTGTTGAATACCCTTTGGGTTCGGCCAGTCAACCAATTACAAATCCATGTTAACAGTTACTTTGTCTGGCCTCATTTTACCAGCTTTTTTGCAAGAATGTCATGGGGAACCTTGTCAAAGGCCTTACATTCCCTTCATCTACCAAGCTGGTAATTTTATGAAAAAAAAGAGATCAGATTTGTCTGGCATGACTTGTTTCTCTGGAACCCATGTTGACTTTTTGTGATTATGGAATTTCCTTCCAGATGTTCACAGACTCTCTGTTTAATGATCTGCTCCAGAATCTTTCCTGGTATTGATGTCAGACTAACTGGACAATAATTGTTGGGATCCTCTTTTTTTCCCTTTTTGAAGATGGAGACAACGTTTGCCCTCCTCCAGTCTGCTGGGACTTCTGTTCTCCAGGAGTTCTCAAAGATTATTGCCAATGGTTCCGATATTACATTTGCCAATATTCTCTTGCATTGTCTAACCCTTTGGCTCCATTCCAGCCAATCAATCACTTCATTCATACCCTGCATTTCCCCCAAGAATGGAACTCCAGTTTGATTACAGAGGTACCCCATCTCATCTAATAATATGATTTGCTCTGAGTTAGAATGTGGGCTTCTGTTATGGGGTAAACTTCACAGTGCAGAGCTCTGGTGCACCAAGTCTAAGTATCACACTTTCAGACATAATCACCATTGCTATTCCTGCAATGCAATTGGTTCCTACTAACTTGTTTTCATAAAACTATGCTATATACCAAATTCTAATAACCTCTCCAATTTGGTAATTGGGGGTCAGGGGAAAACACCAGTATTTATAAAGTCATAAGAAGAAGCCCAACTTCTGGTTTATTTTTAACTACCTACCAAATATGGATAAAACAAGCTTTTGCTATCTTATATTCTTGAAAATTTATGAGACATAAAAATCATGGGTACATAAACTCGTTATGCACTTTATTTATTTCAAGGAACAGAGGCTCAGTGCTTTCCAGCACTCATTTCTCAGCCAAAGCCACTAAAGTGTGTTGGCATAAGGCTTAGTCAAAGACTGTATCTAGTTTAGGAACTAGGGAAAAGCTGTGTCTGAGCAATAAGCAGTTCTCTACTCTTCAATGTCTGACAACTTTTATTGCACAGTTTCTGGTAAAGACATACTTTTGTCTTTGCGGGAAAAGGATCAGTCATGAACTATGCTACCAGCCAACACTGAAGACAGAATTCAATCCTAAGAGCTGTGTTCAGATATACAATTTGTATGTACAGTGAGGTACACAGCCTTCATATTGTATTACCAGGGGTAGGCAACCTAAGGCCCGGATGCGGCCCCCCGAGGCCTTTGAACCGGCCCCAGGCCGGTCCTGCCGCCACCGCCCCCCACCATGATGATATTGATTATTGTTATTACTTGTTCTTGGGGTTTTCTTGGCAAAATCTCCACAGGGGTTTTGCCATGGCTTTTCTGGGGCTGAGAGAATGTGCATGCATATTTTTAAAAAAATTAAAAATATATTTTTTATTTATTTATTTTTGGTGCTTCGGCCCCCCCAATTGTCTGAGGGACAGCAACCCCGCCCCCGGCTCAAAAAGGTTGCCTACCGCTGCTGTATTACTGTAGAAAAGTATGCAAAAAAGGGCTGCTTCACAGCATCTGCCACGCTGGCCTGATTGATTTAATATCCCTCCCCACTTTTTGAATATGAACACTTACTTCTATAGATACCAATACCTATGGCAATTAAGAATATTCACAAACTGCAAAACAATCTCAAAATTACATTTCAATGATGCTAACACAGGTATTACAAAATTCTGAATTTTGATCTTTAGTTTGCAATTTTAACTGAAGGTGCTAAGAATAAACAGCACTTAAGGAATTACAAAGGAAAAAAGTGGAATTGAAATGACATATCCAATTTGAGCTATAATTACTACCTATACTTCATACTGTACAGTGGAAAAGATACCAAATTATTTCCAATTATTAACAGAAAAGGTATGCACCACTCAAGCCTCAAAAACTTTATATTTAACCTTATGTCCAAAGCTTCTAAGAAACACTACTCAACAGGGAGGGACACACTGTGACAACAGTGTGAGTCAAAAGTGAGGATAGCTAGTCATCAGAAAGTGGGTACAGTTATTGCGTATATTCTGGAACATCCCTGATCCAGCAGCTGACTTGAAAACACATTTGTCGATCATGAATAGAAAAAACAATCCTGTTGATATACTGTTGCCAATGGACTCAGCTGGTATTCGAGAATAAGATAGCTGATAGAACTTTCAAACAAACCCTACAAGATTTTAGGTTTGCTATTAGAAAATTCAAATGCATTACATGATACAGTATAGTAGGAAAACGTATGGGCCAGTGACATTAGCTTAATGAACCTTGCACTTACTTTACAAAATAACAATAAAAATCATAATATTTATATAACTCGCCTGTTTCAATGAAATTCAGTATGACATACTGTTTTTTTTACCCACATTACCTATATTACAACAGTTTGTATGAGAAAACAAGGATGCAAATTAACATGTTTTACTGCTTTGACAGCACATAGTTAAAAATTAAAGAGATTGCATAGTTTTGGTACAGAATATAAAACTCTCACACACACACACGGAAAGCATACATCACAAAAGCTCTAACTTAATATATAAGGGTCTCTAATAAGTCATAATTTCCCTCTCCATCTTAATGCTTTGCTTGTGGATTCACACAGGAGTGTTGAAAGAATGTGAGGGTTGCATTGGAGTCAGATCAGAAAGAAACCTTGCGACTTCATCACTGGAAAACTATTTGCATAAGGAGGTATTAGATATTTCCTTATGTAAGTAAGCTCATAGAAAACATCTAAATCACCAGCAGCTGTATGTGTGTAGTGTCCCAAGGGATCCCTCTAGAATGAAGGATATGAATAAAAAGAAGAAACAAAGAATAGTATAAAGTGGATAAACTCAATCCAGTATGGAATACAGGAGAGGGAGGGGAGAATTTGAATGTATGGAAGTGGCAATAAAAGAACCAGTATCTAAAGCAATGGTGAACAGAATAACGAATGTATGTATGTGGTGGCACACCTTTGTTATTTTCCTTTTCTTCAAAATAATAATAAAAAGAAGAAAAGAAAGTGTTTATTCTTTTTCAAATGACCAGTTGTGATTTTGATACTTCTTAAACCACAGCTTGATTCAAGTTAACACTTGACATTTAACAAGTGACCTTGCATTTTCAACACCATCAGAAGTGAACTAACTAATGGACAGGACTTAAATAATTGCCCATTAGTGTCACAGACCTTAGGGGTTTGTTACATGTTCCTAAAATGAGATGCTCTTTCTTAGATGAGGGAGCTTCAAACAGTTGCATTCTGGTTGGTGTACAAAGACAAAACTTAGAACTTCCCTAGGAAACAGTTCAGGATCATGTGCAAATCCAACATCCAAAGCAGATGGGCAAAAAGTGCTGGCTTCAGGCCACATTGGGGGCATGGCATGCAGATGACACATGACCCCAAGCTGCCCAGAAGCCGCACAGAGTGCTCCAACCCAGAAAAACTGGCACAAAAAGGAGCAGCAAAAAACTGCTTGTCAGCAGCCAGGTTCAGGACTGTGGCAGTGGCCCACTTCGGAAGCAGGCCCATGCAATCGTCACAGTCCCAGCGTGATCAGGGCCAGTGCGGTCCCAGGGAGATCCTTTTGGCCTATCTGCTTTGGGCTTAAGTGATTCTTTGAATTTTAGACATTAGAAAGTTCACACATAATAATAAACCAGGCCTGCACAACATATGGCCCAGGAGCCGCATGCAGCCCGCCAAAGGATTTCAGGCGGTCTGCGAGAATGTGGAACAATTTCAAGGCTCCTCCTCCACTTGGCTTCCTCCTGAGCAAAAGAGCTATGTGGAGGAGGAGGAGAAAGAGCAGGAGGAAGAAAGGTGAGTATCTGCTCTTTCTTCTGAGGAGAAGGCCAGGTAGAGAAGGAGGATGGGAAAACGCTTGCCTCAGGGCTCCTCCACGGCCTGGCTTTCTCCCAAGGAGAAGGCGATACGGCACTGGAAGAGAACACGCAAATACCTGCCCTTCAAGGCTCCTCCACTACTCTACTTTGTCCAAGGAGAAGGCCAGGTGGTGGCAGTGGAGGAGGAAGAACCCACTCCGCTGCTTCTTGGCTTTCACCCAAGGAGAAGGTTGGGTGGAGGAAGACAGGCAAAAGCTTGCCCTGCAAGGCTCCTCCCTCACCTAGCTTTCTTCTGAGAAGGCTGGACAGCAGAGGAGGAAGAGGGGCAAACACTTGCCCCTCAAGCCTCCTCCATCACTTGGCCTTTTCTGAGGACAGGTTCAGGCGGAGGAGAACAGGAAAGGCTCCTCTGCTGCTCAGCTTGAGAAGCCCAGGCACAGGAGGGGAGGATGAAATTAATATTTAATTAAACCTATCTGCAGTCCTAAGCATTTAGCCTATTTTAATTTTGGCCCCTACTGACTACCAAGTTGTGCAGGTCTGTAATAAACCATAGTTTATTGTTACAAGACTGAATTGCAACGAGCCTTGGAACCTCCTCTTTTTGTTTTACAGGAATGGCCAGGAGACCATCTGAAGTTTTCACTTCTGTTTTAAACTAAGCAGATCTTAGTTTAAGGATATCCCAAAATGACCAGAAATCTCTGGTTTTGTGTGAATGTTGCAGTGGGTACAGGCCATGTGGGATGAAGAGAAAATGAAAATGGCTCTGAAAGCCTCTCTGGTTGCCCACTCCTGGGTTTCAACAATTCCACATTTAGGCTTTACTTAGTCCCAATAAGAGCTAAAGTCATTTAGTGGTTTTTGCAACTGTCTTCATTAGTTCACTAATAAAGCAATCTGATTCAAATTTACTCAGACGTAAGTTTCATGGAGTTTAATTAGGCTTGATATGAGGTACACATGCACAGAATTTCACCCTAATGACCATATTATTTGTACCTTTAGAACACCTCACAATTTTCTTTCCTCAAAGGCTTGTAATACTCATTTCTGTAATGCTGGTATTTCAGACAAGCAAGGTACATAAGAAAATAAAAGGCCAAAACAAGGCTTTACAATTTGATGTGACTGTTTCACGTTTGTTGAATAAAATAGCTCACTTGGGGCCTTTACAGACTGCCAGAAATAGTGCAGCTTGAGGCCACTTTAACTGTCCTGGCTCAGTGCTAGGGAATCATGGGAATTGTATTTTTTTTGGGGGGGGGGGAGACTGAGCCTTCTCTGTCAGAGAGTTCTGGTGCCACAATAAACTACAGTTCCCATGATTCCTTAGCACTGAGCCAGGATAGTTAAAGTGGCCTCAAGCTGCATTATTTTGTTAGTCTGTAAAGGCCCTTAGTGACCCTGTTAAAAATCTGTCTGGGTATATGAAATCATCTTCCTGAGCTAAATAAAACAGGGCAAGTAAATACATTAATTATAGCAGCAGACAAAAAACAGATTTACATTTTAACAAGGCCAGCAAAACAAAATGACAAAAAAACCCACATTCTGAAATATCAAGGCGTAATAGCTCTTACTGGGAATGTGCATTCAATCTTTTTTTGTAAGAAGTTATATTCAGTCCATTGTGAGACATAACAATGATGTACAAAGTGTCAATTAGAAGAGCATAGTTCCACATTGTCCCTAGTTGTAAGGTTCCAATCAAATTTCCAAGACAATTGTTATTTTTTAAAAAATTATGGAACAGAGCCATTAGAGGACTGTAAGAAGTCTTTAGTCATATCTTTACTTTTAGAATATTTAATCCAATATTCATCTGGGATGTCTACATCCATTGCAATGATAAATAAAAAAAAAATCAAAACATTCTGAAGCTATTGAACATTTTCAATTAATATCACAATTAAGTCCAGTATTACACATACACTTGTCTCTCTGGTTCTTCCTGGATTTAACATACATATTAGTAAATTATTTTAAAGATTTAGAATAAAAAACAGAACAAAAGTCCTGGCACATTTATCAATACTAACATTTTATGGCAAAAAAACAAATTCTGTTTTAAAATGTCAGAGGAAAGTTTAATTTCAGACTCCTTAAATAAAACATGTCAAATGTATAGCAAGAGATACTTGCTCCTCATGGAAGAAGCAAGACCTATTCCTTCTCCAGTTACTTTGGGTTCTGAAGGTTTCATTGAGAAATGAGATAAATCTCTGAAATGATCAATGAAATAGAATATTCTTAGTCTGTTCAGGCAATATACAAATCTAGAATCCAAAAATGGTTGGAACTGAGAAGAATACAAAATGCATAACTTCTATAAGTTGCAATAATGCTTAAATAAAAATAAAACTATAGCTATAAATCAAATTCTTCCCAATAGGGAGTTTAAAATCCAAATCTGTTTCCACAGAGGTACATATTACTGTAATGTAAGCTTCTCATCAGAAGCAAAACTTATTTGCCTTCTTGATTCTAGTACCAACACCAAATTCTATTAATTTGTTCTGGCCAGGAAGGCAACTATTAGGATGACTTTAATTAGATGTGCAAAAAAACCTCAGAAACTGAACATAGATAAAATTAGTATATAGAATTAGTTGCACTTTTAATAAACAGAAAAAAGAAACAAAAATTAGTATATCAAACATCATTTTGCTTTTGTTGCACTTTCTTCCAGTGCAAAATTAGCAAAATTTCAAAGCACACTGAAGACAGTGAAAATACGTCCATTGGCTCAAATGGACTTTTAATCACATTTTCTATATAGAGTATTAGCTGCTTGATAGCAAGTTCTTCCAAGAGTGCCTGGCCTCTCTGTCCACACTGGCCATTTCTGGTGGATCAGCACTGTCAGCAAGACACCTGAGCAAATTAAGTGGACATGATACGATGAGTTGAAGAAAGCCTCTCTGAAACCATGGCTTTGTTCTGTGCAAACTATGCTACCAGTCCTGAGTCTCTACATTCCTCTTTTTTAAAAAGACAGATATTAGTATTTTCTTTCCACCAGAAAAGAAACAAGGGAAGAAGCCACTTTTCATCAGAAACCCCGTCAGTCCCGAGATTGATAGAAGAGGATATAACCAGACTCTGAATTCTTTGAGATGTCTGATGTCAACCCATAGAATTCCTCAATAGCTTGTGCATCTATTTTCTGGAACAAAATGGAAAGGTATGACTTCCAAGGATATCTGAAATAAATTCTTAAGCTTTGCAGTGTGATTTAGATAACTGAGCCACCAATGTGAAAAAAGCTCTTCACATTTACAAAAAGATATACTACTAAGACAAAAAGTGCATGGAAGTCTGCAACAGTCTGGCACAGCTCCATAATTATCTGATTAGAGCAGAGTTTGAGGCTATGCAGACGGGCAGGGAAAGGTGACCCGAAGTTGCCTTTTCCCTAAGCTGCAGCAACTGCACTGCCTGCCCTGAGGTTGCCCTAAATGGGGACAGAGCAACCGCACTGGGAGGAGTCAATGCAGCTTTTCCGAAGCTGTATGGAAGCCCCAGCAACTGCATCGCCAGCCGCAAGGATGCTGCAAAGGAAGACGGAGCAACCGCATGGGCCAGCAGCGGCTGCTTTAATTTTTTTTGTTCTCAAATGCATGTGCAGGTGCATAAGACCATCTCTCCACACCTGCGTATCTGTGCAGGAAAACATCCCTGCACCCCTGCACAGGACCTGTTATAGGGTGGTATATAGTCTGTTACTCTCTGTGTACAAAGGTGACTGAAGTTTGGCATCCCTGTGCACTTGCACAGGTCCTGTTATAGGGTAGTATACAGTCTGTCACTCTCTGTGCACAAAGGTGATTGAAGTTCGGCATCCCTGTGCAGCGGCACAGGATCTGTCATACACCCACATAGCATGCAAGGATTCGCTGACCTCTGCTTCCCTCCAAGGAGTGGGTGAAGTAGACAGGTGCCACTGTCAGACTGTGCCACCCTTGGGGTGAAGGAACAGGTCTGTCAACTGAAAAGACACTCCATCATCCTCCACAGATCAGGGGAGAGGGGAGAGGTACATGCAAGGGAGGTTTGTGTGGACAAATGTGATACATGCAGCTAGTGGTCATGCAAGGGACATAGTCAACAAGGCACAAGGACAAACATTACTCCAGAAGCCCCCTGCAATCATGCCAGGAAGTGGTGTACAGGTCTTATGCACACCTGCACAGAGGAGGTCACAAAAGCCTCTTTCGTGCAAACTGCTGTGCATGCTGACAGCAAGAGTACATCCAACAGAATGCATTTATTGTCATAACAGAGGACAGTTGCTAGGGCGCATGAATAGGGTTATAATTGGGGTTAACAGGGTTACAATTAGGGTTAGGAGTCTAATATTCAAGCGCACCTACACTTGGAAGCATAGGGTGCTTTAAATTAAAGCTTGCATCGTAGGGTGCATGCTCTGGATCGCCAAGTCAATTTTCACCGTATGCGCGACAATGCATTTATATGGCCGTATTCTAGTGCATCAGTGTCACTGCATACATACACACATGCAAATGTGTGCATTTCACCAAAGGAGTGGAAAAAAGAGGCTCCTTTTTGTAGCGGCTTTTCTTGGCATACAACGACCAGAAGGCACTTTCCTGGTGACTTTTAGGCGTGAGGAGCCCTGGTGGCGCAGTGGTTAAATGCTTGTACTGCAGCCACTCATTCATAAACCACAAGGTTGCGAGTTCAATACTAGCCAGGGCTCAGGCTTGACTCAGGCCTGCATCCTTCCGATGTTGCTAAAATGAGTACCCAGCACTGCATAGTGCGGTATGAAGCGGTATATAAATGAAGCTGCTTTGCATTTGCTTTACAAGTCACCCTCAAAGCACCCCTTTTTGCCTGTCTGCATAGCCCCTTTGTTTGCAAACATATATATTGTTTTATGGAATGTTAGCATTCACGATGAAGGCTCCTTTTCTGCAGTTGTGGGGAGGGAATTCTTCATGCTGAATCCGGCTCCTCTCTTGTGCTTCATAGGTAGGGCTTCAACCTGTGAATCACCATTACCACCCAAAGTTGGGTGGGCCAGTCCCACTTTCCCAGAAATGGTATGACAAAACTCCAGATAACAAAAAAAAAACCATACTGTTAGTGGCTAAAAACAAACAAGACCTTCACCAACCAGTTTGGGAAGGATTCCCTCCCCATAACTGCAGAAAGAGAACCTTCATTGTGAGTACCAATATTCCATTTTCTTGCAGTGAAGGGAGGCAATCCTTCATGCTGGGACCTACGCAAGTGGTTACCTCACCATTTGGGCAGGCAACAATGACTCAGAGAGGGAACATTCTCTGGAATGTTTTTATTGCTCCTGGTCCCTAAAAGGCTCCTCAGCATTGGAGAACTGCATTTTATTAGGTTAGCAAATGTTTTCATGCCTTTTCTTGTTGAGTTTAATCCTCTTGCCATTTTGGGCTAATGGAGTCACTGCTGCTTCCATCCACTCACCCACCTTCTGATCCACTGAATCCACAGCCTACCTGGCCATGAGGGAGAACAACTCCCAGGGAAGGTCCTGACCATTAACAACCAGGGGAAGGAGGGAAGTGGGAGCATACGCCATGCATGTATGCACCCGAAGTTATGCCAGTCAGTTCCTTCACACAGCCTGCTCTTGTACACCTACTACACTACCCTTTCCTGCTGCTTCAGCAACACCTACAAAACCCAACATCAGAAATAGCTGGTTGATCTGAACCTTCTGTGCACCCTGATGGCATTTGGTTAGACACACTGTAAATTACAGAGTCTTCATCTAGGGACTTGTCTGAACTGTGTGCATTCCCCATGACACCTAGCATTAAGGGTGGTAAAGGCTGTGGTAAATAATGGTTGTACAACCAACAAAAAGAAAAAACTGGAACTGAGGCTGATCATTCTCATTAGGATGGTAAAAGATCAGGGAATAATGATGTTCAGCCAGCAATCCTATCCCAATCTCAGACTTTAGCCAGAGTGCTAACAGCCCTGTTCTGATCCGAAGTGAGGCAAGACAGAACTGGCAAGGTGGGACTTGCCCTCTCTTAGGGTGATATGGTTCACTGCCAGGTTGAAGCCCTGCCTGTGACATATGAGGGAGGATGAAGGATATGAGGGAAGAACCAGAATGAAGGATTGCCTCCCCACACTGCAGAAAACCTAAGGAAAACAGAACTGGTGCTATAAAGTAAGTGAAATCTAGAAAATCTAGAATCCTTACCTCTACAATGTCATCATCAAAAAGCAACCAAAAATCATGACTCTTCACAATTGCAATATAGTGTCCTCTGTTAGGTCCACTGTGAAGAAAGAAAAAAAAAAAAGAATGTTCATACTACAGTTCAACTTTAGGTGCACTTTCTTATTACCGCTGTTAATATTGCAAACAACTTTGATAATAATCTCTAATTATTTTTCTCTTGAAAAGTAAAGCTACACTCACTTGAATCTATCAACAACAAGTATTTCTTGTTTGTAAGACATTTTATGATTCTGAGAAATAAGATCTGTATTCTTAAATGATTTAGGAGGGCCAGTCTGTGTGTATGAGGCATCTCATTTTCATTTATACTCCCAATATCAGTTGCTAGTTAAATGCCATCAAGGTAAACTTCAACTAATGGTGACCTTATGAATGAGAGACTTGCAAAATACCCGATCATCAACAGCCCTGCTCAGATCTTGCAAACTCAGGACTTCCTTGATTAGGTCTATCCATCTGTAATGCAGTCTTCCTCTTTTCCTACTACCTTCTACCTTACCAATCATTGTGGCCTTTTCTAGTGAGTTGTGTATTCTCATCATAAAGTGTGACAACCTCAATTTAATCATCTTAGCTTCTAGGGAGAGTTCAGGCTTGATTTGTTCTTGGACTTATTTATTTGTACTTTTGGCAGTTCGTGGTATCCATAGAACTCCCCACCAGCACATTTCAAATATGCTGATTATTTTCCTGTCAGCATTTTTTTTCACTTTCTAGTTTTTAAAACTATACACAGAAATAGGAAATACAGTATGGATAATATTGACTTTCACATTCAATTATATATCTTTACACTTGGGGATCTTGTCTAGTTCCTTTAAAGAGGGCCTTCTAAGCCTTAACTACAGTCCACCAAACTGCTACCACTTAACTCTACAGTCCACCAAATACACTCGTCCCTTCCCATCCGCGGACTTGGCATCCGCAGTCTCGGTCCTTCACAGACAGCACGTGGGGAGAGACAAAATGGGACACATGCCCATTGTAACAAATTGGCCTTGAATATTTGCGATTTTCCAGATTCGCGGATGATGGGTGAGTGGGTTCCAGAACGAATCCCCCACGAATCAGGAGGAATAACTTTAACTACATGATGAGGGTTTTAACATACAGATCAGGAGTGAGAATCATGCAGTCCTCCAGATGTTGTTATATGGCAGCACTTAGCATTCCTTACCACAAAGGCTGTGTGGATTCAAGCTGCTGGGACCATTAGAAGGGATGAATCATTTCCACCCTCATATAGACACAGCAGTACAGGCACAGCTCAGTTAACAAAACCACTGAGAAAGAAACTCCTTATTAAGAAGTCTTTTTACACCTGCCAAGTCCCCCTTTTCCTCCTAGTGCTCTGTCTCAGATGGCTTGTTTTTAGCAGCAGCAATACTGGGAAGACAGTGGAGAAGGGCAAAAGGAAAACAGACTTTTAGTATTAGGTTGCACCAGCTTGCTTGAGTAAACACTGCAATAAAGCTTGAGCTGGGAAAGAATGGTTATTCTACTCTATCTGATCCTACTCTAGGTGCACATACCTTCCTACAAAAGGCAAGGCAAACAGTAACTGGCTCCAGAATCTTTCAATAATTGTGTGTGAACAACAAAAAGAGAAAAGGGTAAAGCAGACAAGCTTGCCTCACTCTCTATTCCCGGACCTGGATATTAAAATGGAAAATGGAAATAGGAAAAGTGGAGGCTTGTGAAAGAAAGAAAAAAACACCCCTGGATGCATTTTGGAAAGAAGTGATTTCTAGAAGGTTCAAAATGTTTTTGTTTACTTAAAAAATGGCTCACCTCACCTGGTTGTTTCATTTCACGTTAGCTTTGGAAAGAAGACACCAACTGCATTCACTGACACTTGCAGAGGATGTGAAAACATTCCTCTGACATGGAGGAAACAAGTAAACATGCTTTGATTAGGAGTTCCTGCATGGCAGGGGGTTGGACTGGATGGCCCTTGCGGTCTCTTCCAACTCTATGATTCTATGATTCTCTGATTCTAAACATATTAAACTGCTCTTATTTTCTGTAGTGTAGAAACCTATCCCTAATCTTTCTATGGTCCAAAACAGAAGGGCAGGAAAGAGTAACTTCTGGCTGCTTCAGGGGCAGGGCGTGCAGATGACACATGCCCCCGGAGCAGCCAGAAGCTGCTCCGTGGCCGCCTAATGCGGCCCAAAGCCAGCCAAAAAAGGAGAGCTGAAAAAGCACTCCTTGCCAGCAGCTGGCTCTGGGACTGCTACATCCAGTCACCATGGTCCTGGGATGATCAGGGCTAGAGCGGGCAGAGGCTGTTCCAAGCCACCAGTCTGTTTTACCCCTATGTTATTTCTACCTCTGATACCAAATTTTCTGTTAAAGAAGAAATACCCAGGAACATATCTCCTGTATTTTCTAGTCTGCCAACAGCAATACAGTTAGCCCTTCATATCCACGGATTTTTTATGCATGGATTCAAGCATCCATAGCTTGAAAATATTTTCAAAATATATATAAATTCCAAAAATCAAATCTTGATGTTGCCATTTCATATAATGGACACCATTTTACTATGCCATTGAATCTAATGAGACTTGAGCATCCACAGATTTTGCTATCTACAGGAGGTCCTGGAACCAAACCCCAGCGGATACCAAAGGCCCACTGTAATGGGTCACACCATATTTTATTACCTTCCACAATGAACCACCACAGCCACAAGATCATACATTCTGTCAGGATTAGTGGCATCTCCTGATGTATTAAACAGCCGAAGTTCTAAGGGAAATACTACCCTGTAAGAAAGTTTTGTATATCGATGTAGCTGATCCATATATTTAAATCTCTTCAAATGGAGAGCCAGAATCATGGGCAGTTTTTTCACTTTCATCCTGAAACAAAATGAAGCTTTTAATCACACTGATTTCCAAGATTTCATGACATCTTGGGTGTGCTTTATCAAAAAGAATGTCCAGCCACTAAACATGATTAAAATGAATCCAAACATCAACACACTTTCTCAACAATTTAACACTACCAACCACTGAAAACTGTGTATACAATAAAACCATAACTGTAGCAGCACTTTCCAAACATTATGTTCAAATAATGACCCATGGTTTATGCATAGCAGATACCAAGCTATATAAAACATTGATTAAAAAGCAGCTGGATGGTTTGGCATAGAGCTGTTGAAAAAGGAACACCCAAAAATATTCCAATGCGGGCTTGCTTCCAAATTATGCTAAAATGAAAATGGGATTGGAATGCATTAAAAAAAATCAATCCCTGTGCAATATTTTTCAGATCCTTTCATTAAGGGATACAAAATGTTTGCTGGGGGTCAGATACTGGGAAAAACATACATATCTTTGATATTGAGGCAACCGAACCATGATTACCTGCAATGCAAATCAATCTTCTACAGGCAGGGGTAGGCAACCTTTCCCCTTTAAGGGCCGAGGGACTTCAGCTCCCAGAATCCCAGGAGCTATTGGCCAACATGGGACTATTGGCCAACATGGCTGAGGCTTCTGGGAGCTGAAGTCCCTTGGCCCTTAAAGGAGAAAGGTTGCCTACCCCTGCTCTACAGGTGTTAATTTGCAGCAATCCACTTGAAAGCAATGTACTGCAACTATGTAATATCCTCATGGAATGGATCACACAGCATTACATTCATGTCTACTGAATGGTCTATGCACCAGATCAAAATATAACATAACAGAGGTAATGGATGGAACCTCTTCACCACTATGAAGATCTGATGAAATGGAACTTCTTGCTTAATACAGTGAGCTGTTTATTTAGTATAGTGCCAATTTCTTAAAATGTATCATTTCAGCTTGAAATTTTCATATCAGTATAAACAGTGTAAACAGGGGGGAAAACACCTCAAATACTAATACTTTTGAAACACTGACAGTATATTAAGGCTAAACAATAGTACTATTTCTTTAAGTTATTTACATTACTTAAAAGATATGAGAAACTATGGCTCTTAAGTTGTTTTTGGACTAAAATTCCCACAATCCCTCACTACTTGCTATGCTGACTGGTTGATGGGAGTTGTGCCCATCAATATCTGGAGAGTCACAAGTTGCTTGCCCCACACTCACAGTTTTATACGATATTCTAAGTGTGTTTTGATTCCTTTCCATTCTCCTGCTTTTTTCTCCTCCCTTCCACTTTTTGGGTGGTGCTACTCATGTACTGTAGGTTATAGACCAAGAAGCTTGAAATTTTCATATCATAGTGTAGAACTAAGGTCACTAGAGAAAGAGTTGCAGAATATTCCATTCAGAGAGAGTGCTAGTTTCTGTTCAGGAGTATCTAGTGACATTCCACAAATGGCCTTCATTGATTTGTCACAATTCAGCTGTATTTATAACTTGGATATAGAAGAGAATAATAATAATAATAATAATAATAATAATAATAATAATAGTAAGTATTTATACCCCGCTCTTCAGCCAAAGGCTATCATTGGATTCAGCCCAATAGCTCATATCAGTTTCAATCATAGGTTATCATCATGGAAATTTTTAAAAAGTACATCTATAAAATGATATCCACTGTAGACGAGCTGTAACAAAACACTGTTCTGTGATCATTTGTAGATTCCTTGTGTTTTCAGTTAGGAGATAAAAGCTAAAAATAATTGTTTATCTATGAGCCAAAGCAGTATGAAGAACCTGACGGGAAGTGCTCTCTGGGGCACTACTGGGTCAGGAGCATAAAATAAAATGATCTCTGTGGTCTGTTTTAATTTAGTCTCACAGACTCACAGCAAAAAGCTGAGGCACTATATGAAAACATACTCTAGTAAAAGGCTTTTCTTGGAGCAGTGTGGATACCTTGGAAATAATGTTGATGAAAATATGATAACATCCTAAAAGAAGGAGGAATATGTATTTTCATTGATTCCCCTATTTCACTAAACTGATGAAAATGTCAATATTCTTTTTTAAAAATTACCGTATTTTTCGGCATATAAGACGCACTTTTTCTTCCCCAAAACGAGGGTGGGGAAGTTGCTGCGCCTAATGAAGTGAATATAAAAGCTGAGGGCAAACTGCCGAGGCCTAGGCTAAAAGTAGGCCTCATTTCAGCCTGAGCCTCGGTGCTCCAGTGGGCTCCTCCCATCCCAGGAAGAGCCCATTGGAGCAGCCAGGATGGGGGTGGAAAGACTCCTCTTTTCCTGGCTAGTTGAATGTGCTCCTCCTCTTTCCACCCCCATCCTGGGTGCTTCAATGGACTCTTCCTGGGGTCAGAGGACATCCTCCCATCCCAGGAAGAGTCCATTGGAGCACCCAGGACGGGGGTGGAAAGAAATTACTCCAAGGCACTGGATTAGTACCCTGGCCAAGTTACACTGTCTCAGCCTCAGAGGGTGCAAATTGCAAACTCCCTCCTCTGAGGAAATCTGCCAGGAAAACGCTCATGGTAGGATCCAAATAATCCAGAAATTACTCCAAGGCACTGGATTAGTACCCTGGCCAAGTTACACTGTCTCAGCCTCAGAGGGTGCAAATTGCAAACTCCCTCCTCTGAAGAAATCTGCCAGGAAAACGCTCATGGTAGGATCCAAATGATCCAGAAATTACTCCAAGGCACTGGATTAGTACCCTGGCCAAGTTACACTGTCTCAGCCTCAGAGGGTGGAAATGGCAAACTCACTCCTGTGAAGAAATCTGCCAGGAAAACCCTCATGGTAGGATCAAAATGAGCCAGAAATTACTCCAAGGCACTGGATTAGTACCCTGGCCAAGTTACACTGTCTCAGCCTCAGAGGGTGGAAATGGCAAACTCCCTCCTGTGAAGAAATCTGCCAGGAAAACCCTCATGGTAGGATCCAAATGATCCAGAAATTACTCCAAGGCACTGGATTAGTACCCTGGCCAAGTTACACTGTCTCAGCCTCAGAGGGTGGAAATGGCAAACTCACTCCTGTGAAGAAATCTGCCAGGAAAACCCTCATGGTAGGATCAAAATGAGCCAGAAATTACTCCAAGGCACTGGATTAGTACCCTGGCCAAGTTACACTGTCTCAGCCTCAGAGGGTGGAAATGGCAAACTCCCTCCTGTGAAGAAATCTGCCAGGAAAACCCTCATGGTAGGATCAAAATGATCCAGAAATTACTCCAAGGCACTGGATTAGTACCCTGGCCAAGTTACACTGTCTCAGCCTCAGAGGGTGCAAATTGCAAACTCCCTCCTCTGAGGAAATCTGCCAGGAAAACGCTCATGGTAGGATCAAAATGATCGAGAAATTGCTCCAAGGCACTGGATTAGTACCCTGGCCAAGTTACACTGTCTCAGCCTCAGAGGGTGCAAATGGCAAACTCCCTCCTCTGAGGAAATCTGCCAGGAAAACGCTCATGGTAGGATCCAAATGATCCAGAAATTACTCCAAGGCACTGGATTAGTACCCTGGCCAAGTTACACTGTCTCAGCCTCAGAGGGTGCAAATTGCAAACTCCCTCCTCTGAGGAAATCTGCCAGGAAAACGCTCATGGTAGGATCCAAATGATCGAGAAATTACTCCAAGGCACTGGATTAGTACCCTGGCCAAGTTACACTGTCTCAGCCTCAGAGGGTGCAAATGGCAAACTCCCTCCTCTGAGGAAATCTGCCAGGAAAACGCTCATGGTAGGATCCAAATGATCCAGAAATTACTCCAAGGCACTGGATTAGTACCCTGGAAAAGTTACACTGTCTCAGCCTCAGAGGGTGGAAATGGCAAACTCCCTCCTCTGAGGAAATCTGCCAGGAAAACGCTCATGGTAGGATCCAAATGATCCAGAAATTACTCCAAGGCACTGGATTAGTACCCTGGCCAAGTTACACTGTCTCAGCCTCAGAGGGTGCAAATGGCAAACTCCCTCCTCTGAAGAAATCTGCCAGGAAAACGCTCATGGTAGGATCCAAATGATCCAGAAATTACTCCAAGGCACTGGATTCGTACCCTGGCCAAGTTACACTGTCTCAGCCTCAGAGGGTGGAAATGGCAAACTCCCTCCTCTGAGGAAATCTGCCAAGAAAACGCTCATGGTAGGATCAAAATGAGCCAGAAATTACTCCAAGGCACTGGATTATTATCCTGGCCAAGTTACACTGTCTCAGCCTCAGAGTGTGGAAATGGCAAACTCCCTCCTCTGAGGAAATCTGCCAGGAAAACGCTCATGGTAGGATCAAAATGATCCAGAAATTACTCCAAGGCACTGGATTAGTACCCTGGCCAAGTTACACTGTCTCAGCCTCAGAGGGTGCAAATTGCAAACTCCCTCCTCTGAGGAAATCTGCCAGGAAAACGCTCATGGTAGGATCAAAATGATCGAGAAATTACTCCAAGGCACTGGATTAGTACCCTGGCCAAGTTACACTGTCTCAGCCTCAGAGGGTGCAAATTGCAAACTCCCTCCTCTGAGGAAATCTGCCAGGAAAACGCTCATGGTAGGATCCAAATGATCCAGAAATTACTCCAAGGCACTGGATTAGTACCCTGGCCAAGTTACACTGTCTCAGCCTCAGAGGGTGCAAATGGCAAACTCCCTCCTCTGAGGAAATCTGCCAGGAAAACGCTCATGGTAGGATCCAAATGATCCAGAAATTACTCCAAGGCACTGGATTAGTACCCTGGCCAAGTTACACTGTCTCAGCCTCAGAGGGTGGAAATGGCAAACTCCCTCCTCTGAAGAAATGCCAGGAAAACGCTCATGGTAGGATCCAAATGATCCAGAAATAACTCCAAGGCACTGGATTAGTACCCTGGCCAAGTTACACTGTCTCAGCCTCAGAGGGTGGAAATGGCAAACTCCCTCCTCTGAGGAAATCTGCCAGGAAAACCCTCATGGTAGGATCAAAATGAGCCAGAAATTACTCCGAGGCACTGGATTATTACCCTGGCCAAGTTACACTGTCTCAGCCTCAGAGGGTGGACATGGCAAACTCCCTCCTCTGAAGAAATCTGCCAGGAAAACCCTCATGGTAGGATCCAAATGATCGAGAAATTACTCCAAGGCACTGGATTAGTACCCTGGCCAAGTTACACTGTCTCAGCCTCAGAGGGTGGAAATTGCAAACTCCCTCCCCTGAAGAAATCTGCCAGGAAAACCCTCATGGTAGGATCCAAATGATCCAGAAATTACTCCAAGGCACTGGATTCGTTACACTGTCTCAGCCTCAGAGGGTGGAAATGGCAAACTCCCTCCTCTGAAGAAATCTGCCAAGAAAACCCTCATGGTAGTGTCAAAATGAGCCAGAAATTACTCCAGGGCACTGGATTACTCTGGCCAAATCACACTCTCTCAGCCTCAGAGGATGGAAATGGCAAAAAAAAAACCCCTTGAAGAAATCTTACAAGAAAACCCTCATGGTAGGGTCAAAATAAGCCATAAATTACTCCATAAGACAATGGCCTAAAAACTCCAAAGGTACCAGTCCATCTGATCTTGGAATCTAAGCAGGGTCAGCCCTGGATAGTCCTTGGATGAGAGACCGCCAAAGAATCCCAGGTGCTGCAGGCTGTATTTCAGAGGAAGGAACTGGCAAAACCACTTCTCGAGTCTTCCTTGCCTAAGAAATCCCTAAGAAATTCATGGAGTCACCATAAGGCGACAGGAGACTTGCAAGAAAGTTGGGCAGGGAATTTGTGCAATACCTGGCCCTGCTGCTGGCTTAAATTTACATTTACAACTTAAAATTGTTCTTAAACTGCTGTTAACTTTATACAGTTGATATAAAATATTTTACTACAGTATTTGGTTAAGAATCTTTTTTTTCTAGATTTTCCTCCTTTAAAATTGGGTGCGTCTTATATGCCGGAGCGTCTTATATGCCGAAAAATACGGTACTATACTTACTTACTTTGAATGCTGTAACAACATCTCATTATTTTGTTCACAGCCACTCAAAAATGGTAACATGCATGGTATTTGTTTGAACATTAAGTATTGTGGTAACATCTGGAACTTTAGCAAATCCAGGATTCATTATTTTTAAAACAAAATGTAACAGGGAATGCAGCAGGAGTGAGGGCAGTTACAGATGGATTAGAATACTACATGATCATGAAATGTTAGGGCTATGGACAATTGAATTGGCACAAGTCAGACTTTTAAATAAACAATTCCACCAAACTTCAAGTATCCTGGATAATAGAGACAGTGTATTTATTGAGCTTATTATCAAAACTGAACTTTCAAAACATGACAAAAATTAAACATTTGGATAAATTGCTAACAAATTCTAAAATCTACAATATGTACCTTTTGTGTGCTTCCTGTTTACTGCGACACTCTTCGCAGTAATATTTATATTCACTGCACAGAGTTTCTGTATTGCTGAAACCCCTAAGACAGAAGAACATTCATCAAAATGCAAGACAGACTTCAGCTGAAGAACAAATTATCCCAATAGCTTAACACTCAGTAGAAATCTCATGTGGACATGGTATAAACTGAACTGTGTACAACATAACATACTTGGGACATGTTAATCTCAAACAACAGAAAAATACAATAGCATAATGGTATTTAGTGGTACAGATTCAATTATTAGTGAATATGCACAGCTCAATGAAATGCAAACACCAGATATTCTGCAAACCTGCATAAAGTGGTCCAATAAGACACAACTTAAACCAGGGGCAGGCAACCTTTCTCCTTTAAGGGCTGAGGGACTTCAGCTCCCAGAAGCCTCAGCCATGTTGGCCAAAAGCTCCTGGGATTCTGGGAGCTGAAGTCCCTCGGCCCTTAAAGGGGAAAGGTTGCCTACCCCTGACTTAAACTATTTCATCTCAAGATGACCTTTATAGTTAGTTAGGTATGAAGACAGAACCAGCAGTCAGGTCTCTTTCATACCTTAAACAGTGTGTAATTGAAGTATTTTGCTCCACATCAACAGAAAGGTCTAAGAAATCTTCATCTTTGCTGCTTATCTGCAAATTAAAAAGAAATGCTGGAATTATCCTTTTGCCCCATGCAGCATTTTTAACACACCATCTCAAGAATTATTTTTTACATTTTTACCATCAGGTTTTCAGCAGTACTTTGCTTTCAATCTATGTTGTAAGCTGCTTTTGGTCCTATGTCAGGAGAAAGGCAGGAAATAAATAAACTGGCAATCAAGGCAAGTGATCTTGAAAATCCCTTAGCAAGCCTTGCTGCAGTAGGAGGAAAATGGAATTACAACTGCCATCTCCCTATCTGCCAATACTGAATTATTACAAAGCCTGTATAATGCCAAAAGCAGACAGTTGGGAAAAACTGACTCACCCCTGGGGTTTCCGAAGTCACGGAGAGAATATGCTGACTGCACCAGCTCCCACAACAGGCTGAGAAGGATACACAGTCCAGTCGTCTCCCGGGCAGGAAGCTCAGTTAGGGAGAAGCTGCAGGGTGATCAATCGCCCTTCCTAGCCTCTGCCCAGCTGGGCTTTCTCCTGGGGAGGAAGCTCAGTTAGGGGGAAGCTGCAGGTCTATCGGCTGCCCTTCCTAGCCTCTCTCCAGCCAGTCTGTCCCTTGCAGAGGCAGCCCAGCTGGGGAGAGGCTCAGGTCAATTACTGTATTGACTTGTGTATAAGCTGTCCCAGGTTTTGGGGTCAATTTGTGACCAAAATTTCTTGATTTATACACGAGTATATATGATAATTATCTTGACTAATATACTGCATGTATCCTTTTATATATTAATTTTGGCTTTTGAAGGACCCCATGTACGTTGCATAGTTTTGACTGACGAATGATCGTGAAATGACCATGTAACATCCTCGGAATAGTTGTCTCAAGGAGTGTAGCTCTAAATTCTGCCACAATTTTGGGTACAGGAAAACAGGTGAACTAACCAAGAATTTTGGTATATGAAATTTGAAACAAGTCTTGCCAATGGATATTATTGCAGTATTTTTTTATAACTGTGTGTAGCAACTGGTTAATTTTCTGTTACATAGTTATTTTAAATATATTGTAGTACATGACATAACCAAAATCCTTAGCAGACATTATTTTTGACTATTTACAATTTCATTTTCTTTAGACACCTCCCATTTTTTCTCCTCACTGGAACTCTTTGAAATTGTCCCTTCAATATCTCACTTTTAAGGAACTCCCACCCATCATGGACTCCCTTATCTTTTAGTATTCTTGACCACAGAATCAGCCCCACTATTTCTCTAAGTCTACTAAAATCAGATTTTTTAAAGTCTAGAATGTGTGTTTGATTATACTTGGTGTCCACTTTCCACTGTGTTCTCCAGGAGAACATGGTCACTTTCACCTAAGGATTCTGGTACTTTCTCATTAACCAGGTCATAACTGTTGGTTAGAATCAAATCTAAAATAGTTCTCTCTTCCACCTTTTGGATAATGAAACTGTCTGTAAGGCATGTGAGGAATTTGTTGGACTTTATATTGGCAGAGTTTGGCTCCAGCAAATATCAGGATAGTTGAAATCCCCATTACTATTACATTTCTCTTTTCTGAATGTGTAGTAATCTGTTCCAGGAAAGCATCATCACTTGGGGGTGGGGTCTGTAGTAGACCCTCACAATGAAATCTCTGTTGTTTCTCTCCCCCTTTATTTTTACCCAGATACTCTCCTCACCTGGCTTCCAAGATTTAAGTCATGGATTTCTTCACAGGTGTAATTGACATATAATGCTACTCCTTCTGCTACCTTACTGTTTGGCCTATTTCTCTGAAATAGGTTATGTCCCTCTATTACTACATTCCAATCATGAGACTCATCCCACCAGGTTTTAGTGATGCCTATTACAACATGCCTGCTTTGCTGTGTTAAAGAGTTCAAGTTCATCTTGTTTATTTCCCATGCTCTGTGTGTAACAGCCACCATAGTGTAGTGGTTTGAGCACTGAATTAGGACCCTAGGAGACCAGGGTTCAAAGCCCAGCTCGACCATGGACACCCACTGGGTAACCTTGGCCAAGTCACACTCTCTCAGCCTCAGAGGATTATAATGGCAAATCTCCTCTGAAGAAACTTACCAAGAAAACCCTATGGTTCAGAAATGACTTGAAGGCACACAGCAACAGCATGCATTAGTTTACAACAGTGGTTACAACCTTTGGTTATCCATTTCTTTTGGACTTCAGCTTGCAGAAGACCCAGCCAACTTGGTCACTAGTCAGGAATAATGGGAGCTGAAGTCCAAACCAACTGGACGACCAAAGGTTGGGAACCACTGTTGTACACTCATGCATGTTGTTGCTGTTGTGTTTGTTATTATTGCATGCCTTCAAGTTGTTTCTGGTATAGAGAAAACTAAAACCATCAGCCATTCCCCTGAGCTTCTCCCTAGGCTTTTTTCCTCCCACTGTCACATTCTTGTACTATTTGCCTTGTTCTCTGTATAATAGGCTATTATCTCCAGCACTTGATGAAATCCTGCCCTCATGAATACTGTCTCCTCCCTCTGAGTTAATTCAGTTTAAAGCCCTCCTGATCAGCTTTTCAGACTCTTGGCAAAAATGTTCCTGACAATTGCTGTGAGGTACAATCCAGTCCTTCCCAGAGATCCCCCATCTTCCTGAATCTGCAGACCATGGTAAAAGAAGCCAAACTGTTCCTAGCAGCACCATCTGCGAAGTAAATTATTCACATCCACTATTCCCCTCTCCTTCTTAGGCTGTGCTCTTTAACTGGGAGGAGAGACAAAATGACAACCTGTGCATCAAAGTCCTTTAGCTTCCTACCCAGAGTCTCATAATCCCTTGTGATATCCTGAGGGCTATGCCTTGCAGTGTCACTGGTTCCCACATAGACCAAAAGGTAACAGTCAGTGGGCTTCATGAGTCTTGACATCCCTCTGTTACATGAGGGATTTTTGCCCCAGGGAGACAGAACACTTCTCGAGTCATCTTGACAGGCCCACAAACCACTGTTTCTATTTTCCTGAGCAGATAGTCTTCTACCACCATCACCACAGGGGCCATAGGCTGAATCTTCCACAATTATCTATATGTTCTCTATGTTGCTCTTGTTGCTGTTCCTCATCACCCTGATACGGTACAGAGCTTTAAATTGATTCTGTACCTCCAGACTCACAGAATGAGTCCCTGGTCCTTCTATGTCTGTGTTACATTTCTCCAAATGTCTACCTCCTGTGTTTGAAAACTGACCTCCTCCCACAAGAGACATTCTCTGCATGTTCTTCCTTCAGGACAGTCTGCTCCGTTATGTTCCCTAATAGGATGAAGAGCAGATACATAGACCTCACGTTGTTGGACCTTCTCTTCCAACAGGGCAACAAAGGGCCTAAGCAGACTGCCAGAAATAGTGCACATTAAATTGAGGCACTGCCCTGGCTCAGTGCTAGGGAATCATGGGAACTGTAATTTATTGTGGCACCAAAGCTCTCTGACAGAGAAGGCTCAATGTCTCAGAAAAAAATACAATTCTCATGATTCCCTAGCACTGAGCCAGGGCAGTGCCTCAATTTAACGTGCACTATTTCTGGCAGTCTGCTTAGGCCTAAACTTGTATTTGCTGCAGCCGTAGATACCGACATCCTCCAGCTAAAACACAAACATACCACAGCTGTGCTGTTCCATATTCAGTAGTATTAAGTAGCCACTGAAACAGAACTCCAGGCCTCCTCCTTGCAGTAAAAGAAAAGAAAAGAAAAGAGGAAGACTGTATAACAAGTGGATATACACGATCAAGGAAGCCACAGCTGCTCTGGGTTTGCAAAACCTAAACAGGGCTGCTGATAACAAGGAGATCTAGAGTCTCTCATTCACTGGGTAACCCTAAGTCAAAGTAAACTTAATGGCAATTAACACAAAGAACTATATAAATGATTAAGTGCCTCTCGAAATCTCCTCTTAAGTTTCCTCTTTGCTTTTTTATTGGAGTCTCATCCACCATGGAAGCTAGATTTGTTGACTGTGAGGCAACATTAAATACTTAGCAACTTACAGACAGTTGTACATACTCTCCAGTGTGGGCAACAGAAAATCAATGAGATGGTAAATTGGAAATAGAATTTGTCTCTTGTGTCTAATTCAAACAACACAGTTTCTGATAGTAATACCACATGTGTAAACACTGAAAGAAGACCAACTAATCCAAATGGAACAGTTACAGGCTTATATCCAATCAGCATCCAATGCAACAGACTGCTCTTCTCTTCCACTTCTCCCTGCATCCCTCAGTGCCATCAGAAAAGTATCTCTGGAGCATTTTCCAGGATTCCCAGCAGGTTTGGAGGTATGCAGAGGAGGGCTCCAGTGGAAGAGGACAGGTTGTATAACTGTATTTCTTTGAGTGGTCATCTGTGCACTCAACTCTACCCATCCTCCCCTTATCATGTCCTGCTGGTCCTATGGACTGTTGCATCGGTATCACTGAACTAGCAGTTTCGGAAGGAAGACCTCTATATAAGGTTGCTGCAGGTGGAGCAGGGCTACAGTCAAAATACTTCTATTAGAAGCCAGACCCACACTGAGAGTGAGGAAGGAGAAGCAGTGCCTTGGAGAGAATGAGAGACCCCATGCAGCTACTCCTGCCTCTGCGTTGCTCAGATTGCTCTTGCTGTTTTTTTGGTGCTGCTGCCGCCCAGGCCCTGGAGTTACAGGACTTAGTGCTGCCACTGCTAGTGGAAGAAAACCCATGCCATTCAATGTTGCCTGTTGTCGCTTCCCTCTCCCTTCTCTCTCATGTTTGTTCTTTGCAAATCCCCCCTCCCACTCAATAGCTGTTCCTGGTGCATTCCCACGGCAGCACCCGCTCCTGCCAAACACTTTCACTCTTGGAGTTTTTGTATTTATGTGTGCATGCACACTTTTTACAAGTGCCACTCTTTCTGACTCTCTTCCCCTCTCTTCTTGAGTGGACCCAAAAAATTCCTACCCGCTCCCGAGCCAACTATCACACACACACCAGGGGTTATGCCCCCACTGTTTGAGAAACACTGGGATAGATGACATGCTGAGACTGGAATCTTTCTGTTCTACCATTACATAACTTGCTTCTTCATCTTTTTTATTTTAATAACAGTGATTAATCAGTGATTAATGATTTGGAAATACAAGAAAAAAGGTAATCAATGTGCATCTCTCCACCTGTATCTTATTAAAAACACTTCTAAATGTATAACATCCAGATGGCAATATATAAAATCTGTACAGTTTTGCTTTGAATCTAAGATTTCTGTTCTTGAATAATTTAAGAAATGTCCACTATACAAATGTTTAGGAATATCTTAATTAAAACAATTTATGAATTTGAAGAAACATAAATTCTAAGAAGTCTAGCCAAAAGTTGTACGAACATAAAATATATTGGTTGGCATTTTGATGATTAACCCTTTGCAGAGCAGACTCATTCAATTAATTTTTGAAAGGTGAATCAACAAAAAAGTAAATCTGATTCTGATATTCTAGTCAGGACAAGGAACAGGAACAGGAACCACTATTTCTTTATAACTGTTCTCTCCTCTTGGCTATACCTAAACCAAACTTACTGCTAATATTTTATCTACAACTTAATTTGCTAGAAATCCTACACAACTGCTGATAACTTGGGGGGGGGGGGGAGATAGGCTGTGGTCAATTAACATTTATTCCAAGCACAAGACAGCCATTTAACACTATTCGGCTACAAAACAGCCACTTAATAATAATAGCCACTTTTTGGTTCCCTTGAGGCTGGTTACAAAATGAGCAGCTGTACTCTTCTCTATTTTATAGTACAACTACAAAATGAGCAGCTGTACTGTACCAACTCAATATTTTATATTCAATTTTGTTTATTTTCCTCCAGCAACAAATATTTTTGATATTCATTACATTAACAATTTAGGAGCTTACAAATCATAATAGTTAAGGTATTATGACTCTGTGAATGCAATATACTAAAGAAGCCAGGGTACACAGACATAATTGTTACACTACATGAAATAGAAATGATCTGAAAAAGTCACTTACTGTTTCACAAGTAAGACATCTTGTTTCATTAGTTAATGTTCCCTGGAAGATTTCATGAACCCATGTTGGGTCTGGTGGACTGTTATTGTTTTCACTGTCAATACAGCCATTTGGCAGATGACCATTTTGCTTCTCCTGCTTTCGCTCTTCTTGCAAAATATCTGCTACTGTATTCAGTAAGTAGTTCAAGAATTCATGTGCATCTTGCTGCATGTAGTTGTCAAAAAGCTCTACAAAAAGATGTAGTGGACTATTACATGGTTGAAGCAAGTAAATAATACAACAAATATGGAACAAGATGTCTAGGAAACAAGATTTCAGAGAAACAACAGTAGGAAAAGTGCAACTGTTCTTGTGTCCTCTTCCTGGGCATCTTGTTAGCCACTGTGAGAAACAGTGTACTGAACCAGATGGGCTTTCGATCTGAGATACTAAGGTTCTTTTATATTAAATATTCTACCTTGTTCTCACTACACTCTATCATATTCAAAAGGTAATGAAAAATAAACTCCCCCACAACAGAATTTAAGGTGAGCATAGGATTTGGCAAATGTTCTGGACTCTGCTGTTGTGTTCATGAGAACATAACATAACGCCCTTCAGAACACTACAAGGGTAGTTCGAAATCTTGCACTAGCTGCCAATACACTTCCAGTCTGAATTCAAGGTACTGGTGATATTGTTTAAAGCCCTAAATGGCTTGGGAGCTCAAGGGAGCATCTGTTTCTAAGCCTACCCAAGAACTATTGTCCTACCAGCAAGGGCAATGAAGACCTATTCTGCTATGGTATCCCAGTAATGGTTATATTTTCCTCTCAAAGGCCCAAGTGGTGCCAATGTAGGTGTCATTCCAGAACCTAATTGCCTTTAGGACCTAATTGATTTTATCCAATATACACATCATCATCACTATTTCCTATCCACTTCTCCCCATGGACTGGGACAGGGGACACCAACCATTTTATATACAACATACAACATCAATTAAAACACACAACATCAGTTAAAACAATCTATATTTAAAATTCTAATTTAAAAATTACTATTTAAAAAAAATCTAGATAAGCCTGCTGAAAGAGACTGCTCTTTAATGCTGTTTTTAAATTCAGAAAGCTTATTTAGCTGTTCAGTCTCTTCCGGCAGGTCATTCCCTAGACTAGGAGCAACTGAAGAAAACGTCCTCTGGGTGAATGTTGCCAGCCTAGCTGACTATAGTAAATACCCCCCAGAGGATCTGAGTGTATGAGGATTGTACAGGAGGAGGTGATCCCATAGGTAGCCTGGACCCAAACATGTAAAGCTTAATAATAATAATAATAATAATAATAATAATAATAATAATAATAATAATTTATTTCCATCCCACCCCTCTGCAGCACAATCAGAGCGGCTTACAACAATTAAAACTCCAGTAAAATACATCCAACCCCCAGACCCCACCCACCCCCTTAGAAAAATATTAAACTACAGTTTAAAATCATAAGAATGAATCAAAATATAAACAAAAGCATCACAACAATACAATGCAATCAGCAGCAGCATGGTAGGGAGAAAAAATGGCTGACTCTTTGGGCCGGGATAGTTATTCAGGAAAGGCCTGTCGGAAGAGATCTGTCTTAACAGCCCTTTTGAAGCTGTCTAAGGTGGTAATAAGATGGATCACATCCGGCAGGTCATTCCATAGTCTGGGAGCAGTGGCAGAGAAGGCCCTCTGGGAGGCCACCGACAGCCTCATTTTCATAGGCTGTAGCAAATTCCTCCCAGAAGACTGGAGTGCACGGGGAGGGTCATACGGAAAGAGGCAGTCCCGGAGGTAGGTTGGACCTAAGCCATGTAGGGCTTTAAAGGTGATAACCAACACCTTGAACTGTGCCTGGAAACTAATAGGCAGCCAGCGGAGAGATTTTAACACAGGTGTAATATGGTCTCTTCTGGATGTACCAGAGCCCAGCCTGGCTGCAATGTTCTGAACTAACTGAAGTTTCCAGGTCAAGCACAAGGGTAGCCCCATGTAGAGCGCATTACAGAAATCAAGATGAGAAGTTACCAGCGCATGTACCACAGTTTCAAGATCCTTAGTTTCCAGGAAAGGGTGCAGCTGATAACAGGCACTCCTGACCGTCGCATTTACCTGATTTGACATCTGGAGCGACTGATCCAGGAGCACCCCCAGACTGCAAACACAGTCCTTGGAGGAGAGTGTGACTCCATCCAAGACTGGAAGTTGTATTCCCAAACCTGGTTTCAGACCCGCAACTGTTAGTACCTCCATTTTGTCTGGATTCAGTCTCAATCTGTTTTTTCTCATCCAGTCCATTACTGCTTTAAGACAGCCATTGAGAGGAGAGACGCCATCTGAAGTCAAAGCTGACGACCAAGACATAGAGAAATATATCTGGGTGTCATCAGACACTGCGCCCTATGTCTCCGGATGATCTCTCCCAGCGGCTTCATATAGATATTAAATAGCATTGGGGAAAGGATGGCACCCTGAGGGATGCCACAATTAAGCTCTATTCTTGTAGAGTAACTGTCCCTGAGCCTCACTCTCTGAGATCTGCCTGAGAGGAAGGAACGGAACCACTGCAAAGCATTGCCTCCAATTCCTAACCCTCTCAGGCAATCCAAAAGGATGGAGTGATCTGTTGTGTCAAAAGCCTCTGAGAGGTCCAAGAGCACCAACAGGGTCGCACTACCCCTGTCGATACCCAAGCAGAGGTCATCAGCCAGAGCAACCATGGCAGTCTCAACTCCATATCTTGCCCTAAAACCAGTTTGAAATGGGTCTAGATAATCGGTTTCATCCAAGACAGCTTGGAGTTTAAGAGCAACTGCCCTCTTGATCACCTTGCTTAAAAAAGGCAGTAGAGAGAATGGCCTGTAGTTGTTCCTGTCCAAGGGGTCCAGGGAAAGTTTTTTCAGAAGCAGCTTAACCGCCGCTTCCTTTAAACAAGATGGAACAAAACCTTCCCTAAGGGACGCATTGATGATGTCCCTAAGGAACACCCTCAATGTGTCACCCCCCATGGATGGCCAACCAAGATGGGCAAGGATCGAGAAGGCAAGTGTTTTCCTCACTCTACCAAGAAGCTTGTCCACGTCATCGGTATTCAGTTTCTGTCATAACACTGGCACCTAAGTTGGCTCTTATCCGAGAGATTGTTATCTGCAAAGAAGTTGGTAAACACTTCACAGCAGGCCGTTGTCGGATTGAGTAAAGGGTTCTGCACAGGTGGAACCTGCATCGGCTCCCCCACCACCCTAAACAGCTCTGCTGGACGGGACTCTGCAGATGCAATACGTGCAGAGGAGAAAAATTTCTGCACTGCACGTATTACCTCTTGATAGGACCAAAGAAATTTTCTATGACGAGTCTTGTCAGGTACGAGTCGAGTCTTCTGCCAGATGCGCTCTAGTCGTTGTCCAGCCCACTTCATCTTCTTAAGCGCCTTCGTAAACCACAGCTTATGGTTAGAAGCGGACTGGAAAGGACACTTGGGAGTGATTGTGTCGATAGCCTTGTTAAGGACAGTGTTCCAGGTATTAACCAAAGCCTTGACAGAATCATCGGTGTTACCAACCATTAAACCCTCTAAGGCAGAGGTAGGCAACCTTTTTGATGCGTGGGCTGGTCCTCTAAAGTCCTCCTGTCCGCCGGGCCGAGGGGGGGGGGGAATAGTGGTGCGCGCGCACACCCCGCCGCAGGGCGTGACCCCCCACGCACGCTGCCACCGCTGCTGCCACTGCCGCCGCAGCGCACGCGGCCGCCTCCGCCTCGCGCCGGCCATTTTGAAAATCAAAATGGCGGCCGCAACGTGTTTGCACATGCGCATGAATACTGCGCATGCGCAAACGAGTCACAGCTGCCATTTTGGAAAACAAAATGGCGGCCGTGAGTGGCAGCCGCCATTTTGTTCTCCAAAATGGCGGGCGCGCCTCATTTCGTGCATGCACAGTATTCCTGCACATGCGCAAACACGGCATGGCTGCCATTTTGATTTTCAAAATGGCGGCCGCGGCACACGCAGCCGCACGTAGGAAAATCGCGCAGTGGCGGCGGCGGCAGGGATTGGCCTGGGCCGGTAAGTCCAGCGACCTGGGCCGGAACCGGCCGGGGGGGTTCCATTAGCCTTCGAGGGCGGACCATTCTAATTGGCCCACCACCCCCGGTGGGGCAGACAGTGGTTCTTAGTTCAGTCTTGACCATGAAATGATCCGTCTATGACAATGCAATGGTTTTAATAACCTCCGCTCACTGATATTCCTGTTCCGTACTAAAGACTGCATCGAGGGGTATGACCCGCACAATGAGTGGGCCCGACGACCAATTGGGATAGGCCCATGTTTGCCATGGATTCCATGAATTCCCGAGCTGCACCAGTTAAATTTGGCAAACTGGTCTCGAGTGGGATGTTGAAGTTGCCCAAAACTAAGGGTCTGGGAGACTCCAACATCAACTCTGAGATCAGCTGTATGAGCTCGGTTAGGGAGTCAACAAACAGAATCCCCAAGCTATCCCTGGTCTTGAGGCTTAGGTACATACATTCAAAGTGACAGGCATCCTGGTCAAGGTCAGGTTGCTTTTATGAACCAGAGCCACTCCCCCCCCCCGCCCACTTTTCCTTTTCTGCTCACTGACTGAGTACCCGGCTGGGAGGGCCTGTGCCCAGGTCACAGCACTGGTTTCTCCCAACCAGGTCTCAGTAAAGCAAGCCAGGTCGGTGGCCTCATCTAAAAGGAGGTCATGAATAATGTGAGTCTTATTTTATATAAAGGTAATAAACAATACATATTTTATGGTCTGTGTTTTTAAAAATTGCTTTAGATAGATTTAAACTACTGGTATTAAGTGGTAAATGATTTATATATTTTTAATCTTTAAAATTACTGTTACTCCTTATTCTACCTTCCTAACCATCTCTATCATCATTCATTTCCATTACCTTCTTTCATATCTTTCAACTACTCTTTCTTTCCTTATCTTCATCTTTGATTCTCTCCTTTATTTAATTTCTTTCCCTACCTACTCTCACCTTCCTTCACTTCACTTTCTTATCACTTTCCTTAACCAATTCCTTTCTTTCATACCTTCATTCCTCTTATATTCTTAAGATTTCCTAATTCAAACATCTTTTACCTCACCAAGCATACCAACTTCTCACTTCCTTCGTTGGATTTTGTTTTGTACATTAACGTCCTCCTTGTAAGCAATCCTATCTTAGCATTCTTGAAAAGCTCTTTGATTTTATATTGTTGATCTGCTTGTGTAAGTCTTAGCTTACTATGCTAATCTTTTATCACTTGTTTTGAAATGTTATATTAATAAACTATATAAATAGATTAAACTATTACATAACTATTTGTTGTCATTTATTCGCTATACATCCTATTTTACACCTCTCTTTTCAATCAAATATGTAAATTTTTAATTGTTTATAATCGCTCTGTATTTATTATTCTATAATTTGATTCCTTTCTACGATTTATTTTTCCGTTTCCTAATATTAGATTTATGTTCTAAATTATGCTCTGTTAAAAATTGATCGTTACTAGCCTTCCCCATTTTCTTCTGAAATAATCTAGAATTGGGGCCCATTCTTCTAGTCCTTCCTCAATATATTTATCTCTTAAATAATAAGTTAATATATCCATTTCTAATGCTTCATATAATTTCAACAACCATTCATTTAAATTTGGGACCATTTTTGTTTTCCATTTTTGCATTAAAGTTATTCGAGCTGTGGAGATCAAATAAAACACTAGTTTTCCAGCTTTACTGTCCATATTTTTGTCCCACATATTTAGAAAATATATTTCTGGTCGCAATTTAATATTTGTCCCTAAAATTTCGTTAATTGTTTCATTTATTTTCTTCCAGTAATTTTTTACTATTTTACAGGTCCAGACACAATGGTATAAAGTGCCAATTTCCTCTCTGCATTTCCAGCACTTCTTATTACTTCTTTTATAAATTTTGGCTATTTTCTCTGGAGTAATATACCAGCGAAAGTATATTTTGTACAAATTTTCTTTAAGTTTTTGAGACATTGTATATTTCAGTCTTGATGTCCATACCTGTTCCCAATTATCCAAATCTATAGTGCATCCAAATTTTTTTGCCCAACTTATCATATTTTCTTTTACTGTTTCTTCCTCTAGATCAGGGGTAGGCAACCTTTCTCCTTTAAGGGCCGAGGGACTTCAGCTCCCAGAATCCCAGGAGCTATTGGCCAACATGGGACTATTGGCCAACATGGCTGAGGCTTCTGGGAGCTGAAGTCCCTCAGCCCTTAAAGGGGAAAGGGCGCCTACCCCTGCTTTAGATCCTATTTCAGTAACATTTTATATAGTTTACCTATCCTTTTTGTGTCATCACCCATCCAGACTTCATCAAATTCGTTTGTATTTAAATCGATTCCTTGGTTTTTCATATCTGATTTATAACAGCTGATTATTTGATTATATTTAAACCAATCTACATTGAAGCCTTCCGATTTTAATTCATCTGATGATTTTGCAATATATATACCTTTTGAGTCTTTTTTTAGTAATTTACTATATGTTATCCAATTATAATTTTGTCACATTTCCCTTCTATGTAGTGCCTCATGAGAGGAGAACCAAGAAGTAAATTTTGGCATTATTCTTGATTTGTATTTTCCCCATATCTTTAACAAGGATCTTCTAATACAATTATTGTTAAAGTCCTTATTTACTTTAATCTTGTCATAACCAAGATAAGGAAGGTTAAAGGTATTAATAAAAGGAAAGAATGAGGGAAGATAATATTTGTCCCTAAAATAGACTATGGGCCTTTGCAGAATGCCAGAAATAGTGCAAATTGAGTCCACTTTAACTGCCCTGACTCAGTGCTAAGGAATCATGGGAACTATGGTTTATTGTGGCACCAAAGCTTTCTGACAGAGAAGGCTCAATGTCTCAGAAAAAAATACAGTTCCCATGATTCTCTAGCACTGAGCCAGGGCAGTTAAAGTGGACTCAATTTACACTATTTCTTGCAGTCTGCAAAGGCCCTATAGTATAGATTTAGATGCAAAAGATGAGTAACTGTTGATTTTTTAAGTTTGTAATTGTTCTAGAAATATGTTTAGATATTGTTTCTTTATTTTTAGTCTGTTGTTAGCTTATTTAGTTTTGTAAGGTATTTGATTTGTGTGGTTTGCTGTTGAATTTTATTTTTGATGTATTTTTTAAAGATGCAACAATAATTTTTTTCAAAAAAATAAAAATAAAATTAAATTACTGTTACTGTTATTTATTGTCCTAAATTGATTTTATGGTATGCTGTTTTCAGATCTTAGAAGATACGGCAAGATCTAGGTATTTTAATAAATAAATAAACAACTCTGCCTCTATCCTGTGTTTTTGTGATCAAGCAACAAGGGCTTTTGCAACACACAAGTACTGTCCATCCTTGATACACACATGGCTACCGTACTGAGTATTTTGATAGTACTGTTCAACAAATGGCATAAAATGAGTGGAGAAACTGCCTGCAGAATATGCTGATACAGCTAGAATACACCTCCCGATCAATGGCAATGATTTGAAAAGTAAAGGAAATGTGTATTTTATGACTCTGAAATGATGACTCTAGAAAAGTTTCATGTAATCACACAGATTCTGTGTGTATGATGTGTGTGTGCACATGCATGCATGAGAGAATATTTTCTAAAAACAGAAGTGAAAATCCACAGCCAGAATCCCAACCCTATTTAATTCATCATCTGCAAATGTGCTCACTCACTAATTCCATGACATCATTTGTATGTTGTGTGATTAAAAATCTATTAAAAAAAAAGGCTGTATGAACTTTTTAAACTGCAATTATTTGAGTAATTACTGTCTGACATGCTACTTTCCACAACTGAGAGTTTTAATACAAATATAATTAGTTCATCTGAAATTAATTCAAATTTCTTTCTCAATCATTTGGATGCCCTTCTGACCAAAAAAATATATTAAACAATTGCAAAATTACTTAATGACATTCTTCATTTCAGTAAATCACAGAAACAGAATTAAGACCCACTCAGGAGTTAGCTATATAAAATTCATCAGACTGGCAGGAATTTCTTCTTCTATTCACAGCTTTTTGTGTCACACTTAGCATCAAGAATGGTGAAAAGGAAGAATGGGGCCAAATCTGGTAACCTCTGTTTTAACAATAAATGTTTCAACTGACAGAGACAAATAATAGGGTGGATAAGGAGGGAGATGACGTCAGATGCCACTCCACTCTACAACTCTTTCTGGATCAACCCTGTGGGATAGGATCAAGTGCAGTGTTAACAATGGTCAAAAACACAGCAGAAATAATCTAGTTTGGGACCACTTTCATTGCCCTGGCTCAGTGCTAGGGAATCCTGGGAACTGGAGATTACTGTGGCACCAAAGCTTTCTAATAGAGAAGTCTACATGTCTCCCAAAACTACAGTTCCCAGAATTCCCTAGCATGGAGCCAGGGCAGTGAAAGTGGTCTCAAACTGAATTATTCTGCAGTGTTTTTTGGACCATTGTTATAATTCCCATTTTCAAGGGTGTAGAGTTGGAGGACTTCACAGACTAATGTCATCTTGGTTACTGTGTATTGCAAAGTTTCATCATTTTATGCATATGATGCCACTGGGGGAAGTCATCTGGGGTTCTGGGACAATATGCATGAAGTAAGATAACAATATCCTTCTCTATTTCTCTTTTACCATCTCAGTGAGGATACACTATATTGGTACCTGAAATCAGCAGATGGGCTGAACGAAAGCCCACAGACTGAAAACTGATCCAATAATATGGCTGGATTAATGGGTAGACATTCTCTTGTCTCAGTGGGTGGTTGTCTCCTTGTTCTGAGTTTGGTCTCCAACTTGTATTATGACTGGATGGAACCCATCCAGAGTATCCTTTCTAAGAAATGTCATCATTGGTATGTCATCTTAAGCTGGCAGAAGGTTCTCTAAACCTCTTGAGATGTTGGAGTGAAGTTGTATATCTGAGCTTTCATAGGGAGTGCCCCATAAAAGAACAGATGTATAACTTCACTCTATCATCACAAGAGGTTTACAGCCATTTGCCATCTTAGGCTGACATACCAGTGATGACATTTCCTAGAAAAGATACTCCATCTATGATCCATGTTTTGTAAGTGCTCATTTGGATTACTGCAAGGTGTAATCTTGGTGGGGCAGTGGTTAAATGCCTGTACTGCAGCCACTCACTCATAGGCCACAAAGTTGTGAGTTCAATACTAGCCAGGGCTCAGGCTAGACTCTGTCCTGCATCCTTCCAAGGTCACTAAAATGAGTACCGAACTGTTGGGGGGCAATGAGCTTACAGTTGTAAACTGCTTAGACATCCCATAGCGCGATATGAAGCGGTATATAAATGAAGCTGCTTTGCTTTGTGCACAGGACTACCTTTGAAGACTGCTTGGGAACTCTAAGCAGTAATCTACTTGCTTTATTTTGTACTACCTGAGGCTGAGCAGCACTCTCACTTACAAGGCACAGAATGCTACCTTAACTACAGCCTGAAACAGACAGATGAAAAAAAAACCACTTCTGGGTGGCTTGGGGGTGTAGTGATCACATAATGCATGCCCCCAAGTCCCCACAACCCAGAAAAGCCCCCTTGAAACGGAGCAGTAAAAAAACCTGCACTTTTTCAGAACTGAGGCTGTACGCATGCGGCTGCCGTGGCTCCAGGGAGGCCTCGATCTGCCCTTTCTGGGAAGTCTGTTTTACCCCTAAGTCAGCACAATACCCAAGTTCAGATTTTAAGGATCAGTACAAGCAAGGATAGTGGGTGTGGAAAATGGAATGACAATGCCTTTCTGGTTATGTAAAACTGGCAGAGGCAAACATTTCATAACAGCAGTACAAAATATTACCATTCTCTTTTCGCAGTCTTGTTATGAACTTTTTAGGAGGTATCACTCCAACCTTCTTCTTCTGAGTGGCTATGCTGTGAAAGAGATCAGCCAAGCAGGTGAGAAGGCTCTCTTTTTTTCTAGGCTGACTCTTGTATGCCAAGACCTTCTCTCGAAATGGACGACAAAAATAAAGCGCCTGAAGAACTGAATTGCAGTAGCATGTATTTCCAAACTAGAAGATAAGGAAATGATCTATTAAGTCAGTCTGAAAAGGCAAATTTGTCTACTAAGAAAGGAGCATGAAACAAAGGCAAATGTGTTTTCATAATTTATTATTTTTTGTGTACTGGAGCCAGTGTGGTATAGTGGTTTGACTATGACTCTGGGGACAAGGGTTCAAATCTTGGCTTTACCGTGTAAACCCACTGAGTGACCATGGCAAGTCACTCTCTCAACCTCAGAGAATAGCAAAGGCAAACCCCCTCTGAAAAAACTTGACAATAAAACCCCATGATAGGGTCACCATAAGTCAGAAATGACTTGAAGGCACACAACAGGAGCAACAAGTTAATTTAGTCATCTATGAGTGACTGATTTAACAGTCAACAAAATGGGTATTTGTTCATTACCATCTTTGTACCACACTGTTTTATATTTAGAAATATTCAGCAACTAATCTTTTAACATTATTCATTATTCTTTTGGAAAGCTTGTCTTAAAAACTGCATAAGATATTAACCAGTTTGCAATACATGCAACAATACAAATGCTGTCAGATTTCAAACTGACACTCATAATATCCATCTGTGGACTCTTCCCATTCATGGGAGACTGCCCCCCCCCAGCACGGATGGCAAAAAATGTGGACAGTTGCAGCCTATATTATTCAGTGGTAGAGACATGCATGTGGATGTGTCAGCATGTACCCACCACCATTGAATAATATGGGCTGTGGCAATCCACGAGTGGTCAAAACCATGGATTGCCAGCCTGCTGATAGAAAGGGTCCACTTTAAAAGATTAAAAATGAGTCACAGGCTCAGGCATGTCCATTTCCCCTTTCTTCAAAGGATATAACCTCTCCATTTTTTGTTAGACTTACTTATGACTTTTTCATTACAATGTTTCCAATTCCAATCATGGTTAACACCAATTTGGCTTGGTCTTAATAATCAATGTTTCCAACACCAATCCAACCTTGGTTTGGATGGGAACTCTGATTGATTACAGATAACTATGGAGTCAGTGCTGAAGTAATCCTGAATCATGATTACGGTCAATAAAGGAAAGGATAGGAAAAATTCCTGCAAGAAAGAGAAGAAGAGGTAGTATAGGAGAGTAGTATGTCCTCTGACTTCTTAACCATGGCTAAGAGGTCAACAGCACTGCTTCTAAAGGTGAAATAACACCTTTAAGGGAAGGAAATCCACATACTCCTCTATTTACATTTCTAAAATAATAATGTCCATATGTTATTTTGAGACATCTTTTAACTTCCTAATCAACTAAACAAATAATGCCATGCCAAACTACTGACTGCTTAGTTTAGCACTTTCCCCAAAATTTGTTGTGATGAGCACTACTTGGAATAAATCAACTATCAAATTCTAAGCACAAAGAAAAATATAGTTGTGAAAGTGGCTACAGTACTCAACTATATATGGGAGACAGTTCAACCTAGAAAAAACTAAGGATTAGCAAGTAATACTTTTTAACAATTCTTTAAATGTATATGATTAATTACAATGCTATCCTTTTCAAAAGAAGTAAAATATACAACTTACATTTACTAAACCAAAATAGTGTTCGTTGACTGGAAACTGTTCTGGACCAATTTCTTTCTCTAAGGCTGAGGCATTAGCGCCCTAGGAGAGGGGGAAATCAGTATTTATGAGTCATATTTAAGATCCTTTCTAATGCACAGCAATAGCTTGCACAAGAACAGCAAAAAGGAGGAGGATTAGCCTTCTTCCTACAATAAGGATGAAGGCCAATGATGCAAGTTTCACAGTGTATTCAAAGGACAGATGGGGATATGGAGCTAGTCACTGATTTCCAATTTCTCTTTTTCTTAAAGTTTCTAGAACAAATGCACAGCCCTATGGTAGTATGTGGCAGAACTCTGATTTAAACTTTTTTTTTTTTTTAAGATTTCAGGTAATAAGTATTTAAAATTATGGTTGGCAATAAACATTACAAATTATATGAGTTCTGACAACAACTAAATAGTTTAAATTTAATAGTCTGAAGGCATATTGCAGTATTAATAAAATAAACATTTTAAGACATGTGAGAATACTTTTGGAAGATTAAAGTCACACTATCCAGTGTTTTGATCAAAAGAAAAATATATTATACAAGGCATATATATTTTCAATACACAAAATGGTAAGTTATGTACATGTTTATTAAACCACAAAATACAACATATTTTATCACACAATTATTACAGCAGAAAGAAGGCAGAAGAGTAAAACTAGGGCTGTGTCCACACTGCAGAAATAATCCAGGTTGACACCACTTTAACTGCCATGGCTTAATGCTATGGAATTCTGGGAATCGTAGTTTGCTGTGGCACCAGAGCTCTCTAATAGAGAAGGCTAAATGTCTCACAAAACTACAAATCCCAGAATTCTGTAGCATTGTGCCATGACACTTAATGCATTGTTAAATTGTATTAATTAAGCAATGTAGATGCAGCCATGATGGCAAACGCCAGCATTCCATAGCATTGAGCCATGGCAATTAAGTGGTACTTACTTACTTAAGATTATGATTCAGTGCAGATGCAGCCTAGTTTAACCAAATGATATGCTAGCTGCTCCCCAGTTCCTACACATGCTTAGGCAATTTAGTCCAGCAATTATGTGCCACACTTAAAATAGCCAAAAACTGGACATTAAGGAGAAGCAAGCATGTTTTTGATTTTTTTTAAATCAGTACAATTAGCTAAACAGAGGCCTCTGTTTAGCTAATTGGACTGTTTAGCTATAGCTGTGTTACAGTGCTATAAAGCAGGAGAATGGAACCAGAGGCATTCTGGATAATTCCTGTCATTCCTGACAAGCTATACCAGGGGTAGGCAACCTAAGGCCCGGGGCCAAATGCAGCCCCCTGAGGCCTCTGGACCGGCCCCAGGCTGGTTCTGCCGCTGCCGCCGCCCGCCATGATAATATTGATTATTGCTGTTATTAATTGTTCTTGGGGTTTTCTTGGCAAAACCTCCACAGGGGTTTTGCCATGGCTTTTCTGGAGCTGAGAGAGTGTGCATGCATTTTTTTTAATTTTTTTAAAAAAATTATTTATTTATTTATGGTGCTTCGCCCCCCCCCCAATTGTCTGAGGGACAGCAACCCGGCCCCCAGCTCAAAAAGGTTGCCTACCCCTGAGCTATACCATGGATTTTGGTATCCACAGGAGGTCTTACAACCAAACTCCAACAGATACCAAGGGCTGACTGTACTTTACATTATTAGTCATGATACCTTAATTCATTGGATTGCTGCCTTTTTTGAGAGCCAGCAAGAGTGCACAAGTCTTTGCCTTGCACATTTTAGAAATAGAAATGCCTCCCTCTTACATTCATCCTTTATCATCAGTTCTACAGCACATCTCCATGCCTCTATATTCACTGAAAGCCTGTGTGATGTAGTGGCTTGAGCAGTGGATTACAACTCTGCATGCTAGGGTTTGATTCCCAGTTCAGCCATAGAAACCCACTGGGTGATCTTGGGAGAGTCACATACTCTAGCCTCAGAAAACCCCATGATAGGTTCGCTTTAGGGCAGGGGTAGGCAACCTTTCCCCTTTAAGGGCCGAGGGACTTCAGCTCCCAGAAGCCTCAGCCATGTTGGCCAATAGTCCCATGTTGGCCAATAGCTCCTGGGATTCTGGGAGCTGAAGTCCCTCGGCCCTTAAAGGGGAAAGGTTGCCTACCCCCGCTTTAGGGTCACCATAAGCTGGAAACGACTTAAAGGCACACAATAACAACTAACAACAAACAATCAGTTACTTGCAAGCAACCATGTGGACTGATGATGTGATAAAACAATACAATAAACAAAATAAGAAACACTTTCATTATGCATCAATTAATGATATAACAACTCCTTATGGAAAAAATGAGGTCTTGTTATAAACATTCACTTCTAATTCAAGCACTGTGAAACTAACATGGTCATCCCTTTGAAAATTCTGATCTCTGTGTTTTATTCTCCAGTCTAAGTAAGGCATTTGACAATGTGATTAATCTGTGCTTCAACTGCCCAAACAGTATCCACTAGCTACCTAATTGCTATTTGATCACTGTGTGTACCACATGCAAAGTAATACTACTAAACAGTCTAGATTCTTGCCTATAACCTTTGCTTAGCAGTTTGTTTTTGTATTCCAGAACTGAAATAGGATGAAGTCATGCAAATGAGTGCTTACAAACTGCACTTTCCTGATTGACTGAAGCCTAACATCCTAATTGTCGACACTCACATGTTATTCAGCTATAATTGTGACTGCTTACTCAAACAGGACAGGGCTCTGTCCTTTAAGAATATAATAAGTGGGAAATATTCAAAGAGATCACTTCCTCCAAAACAGCTGCAGAAAGTGAGTGCTTGCTTCGCAGTTTGCCTTCCTATCCCTGCACGCACATGTGAGTGTGTATGTTTGTGTGCTGCTTGACTGCCTTGCTTCCTAGTCAGTGACCTTTGAAACAGTTGTTGAGGCAGGGACAGATATACCCTCAACTTATCCATGGGTCATATCAAAAGCCACAATTTTGCCCGAAAATTTGCCCTCAACTTATACATGAGGTCGACCTATAGTTGAGTATATACAGTAGCACTCTAATTGTGTAATGTGAAAAGGCCACAGGTTTCAAACACTGCCCCAAGCAATTTTCAAATAGTCACCAGGACACATGGCTGGAAGAATGAGCAGTAACCATGGTGTTGGAGTTCAAGTTTTGGGAAGATTTCAAAAACACAGATGTGCTGGTCTGGAAAATCAGTATACAAAGGGATCTTGTAGCACCTTCGAGACTGAGAGAGAGAAGTAGAAATAGACTCAAATCTACAGAAGCCCATGCTACTAACCCCTCTCGTTCAATTAATCTCAAAGGTGCTACAAGATCCCTTTGCATACTGTTTCTGGGAAGATGGCAGGCTTATCTCCAGCTAGTTCACTATCATATGGCGAAAGACATCCTATCGCTCTTCCAAATACTACTTATGGCCTTTATAGACTGCCAGAAATAATGCAACTTGAGTCTACTTTAACTGCCATGGCTCACTGTTAGGGAATCATGGGAAATGTAGTTTATTGTGGCGCCCTGATGACGTCCTCCCAGCACAGCCTCTGCACGCACTGAGCCGGAAAAGCTGCGGAAGAGCCACGCAATGGCTTTTCAGGATCGCCCTAAGGGTGGATTGGGGCCGAGGTGTGGGGCAGCTTCGGTCCAAATCCTCCGTTTCTCAGGACGGCCCACGGCCGCCTGTCTGCAAAGTCCCCAAATCACTTTGACTTAAAACCAGTCTACCCTGTTTACCATACAAACATATGCTGCTTGCAGCCCCAAAGGCAAGATTTTAATTACTGTACTCAAGTTCAAGACATACTCTTGCTAATTTGGCAGGAGTCTTTCACAGAATGTAACATTCACTTGTGGCACAATATAATGCTTTGCCAAAGTTTCACAACTTTTGAGGATTTGAATAAATACTCTGGTAAAAATATTCAGTGTCTCTGACCATTTACACTACTGGATACCACTCTGCTACTAATTTTTTATCTATTGAGGTTGTAGAATTATAGTTTACTAACAATGAAATGAACAATTTCTACCAGCATTGCTACATGTAACTATCTATTCACCAACTAAAGGCCGATGCAGACCGGCACAAAGGGCTGGCCTGGGGGTGCAGTTGGGGCTAGGCAGCCGCATGTCAGCCGCCCCGATTCCACCTCGATGCTGTCTTGACACCATGCGCCTGTCTGCACAGCGCGCAGTGTCAGGGCACCCTCTTGGCACCCAAAGGGATGCAAAAGAGCTGCGGCATTTGCTCACTCTTTTGGGGGCAACAAAAAGGAGGATTTGGGCCGCAGAGTGTGGTTGCTGCGGCCCCAATCTGCCACTCCCAGGGGCGGCCCAGAGCTGCCCCTTACGGGCCGTGTGCATAGGCCCTAAAGCTTTATTGTGAGAACCAATTAGAATAAGCAAAAAAAATTAAATATATCTTATATAACTCTCAGCCTCAGAGGATGACAATGGCAAACCCCCACTGAAGAAACTTGCCAAGAAAATCCCATGATAGGTTTGCCATAAGTCAGAAATGACTTGAAGGCACACAACAACTACAAAGCTTAGTATTATTTTTATATATCAGCAGACAACACCAATTCCCACATACATCATGTCCAGAATAACTTGCTTCTTTATGGTTCAGCGTTCACAAATGTCTTTCACACACAAAATTATTTAAAATGCTGTGTATAAAACTACCTCCAAGCTATGTGTATAAGGTGTATATGAAATGCACATGGGTGTTCAGACCTGGGTCCCCTAAGATATCTCTTGTATATATTCCAATATTCCAAAACTGGGGCGGGGAGGGACACCTGAATTTCAAAATACTTCTGGTCCCAATAATTTTGGATACAGGACACTCAACCTGCACTAGGACATTACCCCTAGAAGTCATATCTTTAAATGTACAAATGTATCTTTGATGTATAAAGGAATTTAATATAATTGAAACAAACACAGCGGGAACAGAAAAAAGTAAAAATATGGCTATACAAAAATGTCATTCACCTGATACTAAGAATCTTTCACTATAATATAATGTTTATGAATGAGTATTTATTTCTAGAAGAGATAGGAATACAATAATGAAGCCAGCATCTTTATAGATCTTTATAAAGGGCTAATGCAGATGGCCCGTTTGGGGCGGCTCTGGGCCGCCCCTGGGAATGGCAGATTGGGGCCATGGCAACCACATGCTGTGGCCCCAATCCTCCTTTTTTCTGTCCCCCAAAGAGCGGCAAAATGCTGTGGTGGCAAAAGGCCGCTCTTAGAGTTGCCACCGCAGCCCTTTTGCGCCCTTTTGGTACAGCATGTGTGCCCTGACGCAGTGTCGGGGCGGAGTCAGGGTGGCCGGTGTGTGGTCACCCCGCCTCAACTCCCAGGCCAGCCTAAAATGCCGGTCTGCATCGGCCCAAAGTCACTCTCTAAGAAACAGAAAAGTTCAAAGGTTGCAATATTTAATATGTAGTATATTTAAGGAGGCCACTTTAAATTTTATCACAGTGGATGTGATGACACTTATGAAGGAGATTCCAAACAGTGAACAACTGTGCAAGCTGTTCTACTTTAAATATATTCTTTTTGATGAACTATTTAATGATCTAAACTAGTTTTATAATTTAAAGAAGAAACTTCACAATGTGAAAAATTGCTTGCTTGATGGCTGTTGACTTAGGGATGCCATGGGTGAATTTAACATAATTGGTTTACTTATTTCCCTAGTGATCTGAGCTGCTAGGATACCAGCAGAAGAAACAAAATGATTATCCATCAGCCAGCTGAACCCCTTCAGGCGGCAGCATTTCACGTTATACTATAGTCGGCCCTCCATATAAACGGATTTAACTATCCATGGCTTTAAAATAAAAAATACATATAAATTCCAAAAAACCTTGATTTTGTCGTTTTATATAAGGAACCCCATTTTACTATGCCACTGTATTTAATAAGACTTGAGCATCCAGATTTTGTATCCATGGGGGGGGGGGGGTGTCCTGGAACTGAACCCCAGCATAAATTGTAACTGCTATAAGCTACTTTGGAAGCCAGTTTTTGGCTGAAAAGCAGGATAAACATTTTAATTGTTGGGTTTTAGATTATTATTTCTTTTTCAGGAAATCATTATGAGCTTGAGAGAGCATGACTGTGTTCAGTCATCACCTCCTGTACCATTTCCCATAAGTGTGGCTGTTGTGTCATATGGTGTAATAAATTGTCACTAACATTAACAATGACTAATTTTCAACGGGTGCCAGTGTGGTATAGTGGTTTGGGTGTTGGACTACAACTCTGGGATCAGAGATCAGAGTTTAATCCCTTCCCTCAGCCATGAAACCCACTGGGTGACCTTGGGCAAGTAACATGCTCTCAGCCTCAGGGGAAAGCAATGGCAAACCTCCTCTGAACAAATCTTTCCAAGAAAACCCCATTATTAATTCACCTTAGAGTAGCCCTAAGTTAGAAACGACTTGAAGGCATACAACAACAACAACATATTTTAAATAAGTCATCAAAGACTTGGAAGAAACCAAGGGCCATACAATCCAACCCCTTGCTATGCAAAAATACCCAACCAAAGCACTTCTGAAAGCACATCTTCAAGCAGCAGTTCCAAAAAGTGGCTTGTTAAAACCGATCACAATGTTAAGTAACATTCCTGTAGTAGCAAAATGAACAAGTCTTCTGAACAATTATTGACCTTCTGTGGGTACGCACAAGCCTAGGAGGCAGCTATGTTTGTTCATGGTGCACCAAACCAGTGCTTCTCAGACTGATGTGGGAGACCAGCAATTCTTTTCTTCTAATATCCCAGCAACTGGTTAACATGTGAAGTCACAGGCTTTCATGGCCGGCATCCATAGTTTTTTGTGGCTTCAGGGTAGGAGGATATGCAATCAAGGATATTGTCTGCTATTTCCATGTAAACTGTGTATTGTTCTGTGTTGAATAGGTATTGCTTTGTTGATAATGGTATGGCTTCAGGGTGGGAGCATATGCAATCAAGGATATTGTCTGCTATTGTCTGCTGGGAAAGCCCCTGACCCTGGTTGGTTTCCCATTTGCATTTGCTGAGTGCTGATTTTCTTATTTTGTAGGACTGGTAGCCAAACCTTGTTTACTTTAAGGGTTTCTTCTTTCCTGTTGAAGTTATTTTTCTGGCTGGCCCAGTCTGCAGTGTCTCTCATGTTCCTTGACTTGTGTTTGTACACTGCGTTTGGTGGTCCCTATGTAGACTTGCCTGCAGCTGCATGGTATGCGGTAAACTCCTGTGGCTGTGAGAGGGACTGGGCCAGCCAGAATAATCAGCAGTAGCAGAACACATTATAAACCATCCTGGGCATAAAATGCTGTTTGAAAACACTGAAATTCTGGACCATGCCAACAACTATCAGGTCAGAATGCACAGGGAAGCCATTGAAATCCACAAACACTTGGATAACTTCAACAGTTTACATGGGAATAGCAGACAATATCCTTGATTGCATATCCTCCTACCCTGAAGCCATGCCATTAACAGAACAATACCTATTCAACACAGAATACACAGTTTACATGGAAATCACTCCTCCCTACCCATGGTCTCACAGTATATATAGACCCACTCTCTTCCATTCCAGTATTCTCTGAAGATGCTAGCCAGATGCTGGCGAAACGTCAGAAAGAAACTCTTCTAGAACATGGCCACACAGCCCGAAAAAACCCACATAAAACTCCATTAGATACAACTGTTTCCTTCTTTTTAAAAAGAATTGTCCCGTTCAAGCTAAAGTATGGTTACAGCAAGCCATGGAAGGGATGGGAAAGCCATACGTAAGACAGAAAATAGTTAGAAGAATGAGAAAAAATGACATCTAGATTGAACCTATGTTAGCTGGTAACTGGTAACCTCACGCCTCGACTTCTGTAATGCGCTCTACATGGCTACCCTTGTGCTTGGTTCGGAAGCTACAGTTAGTTCAGAATATGGCAGCCAGGCTTGTTTCAGGTACATCTAGGAGGGACCACATCACCCCGGTTTTGAGGTCCCTCCACTGGCTGCCTATTCGCTTCCGGGCCCGGTACAAGGTGTTGGTTATTACCTTTAAAGCCCTAAATGGCTTGGGTCCTAGCTATATCAGAGACCGCCTCCTCCCGTATAATCCCCCCCCCCCCCCGTGCACTCCGTTCTTCTGGGAGAAATCTACGACCTCCCAGAGGGCCTTTTCTATCGTTGCCCCCAGACTCTGGAACGGCCTGCCGGACGAGATCCGTCAATTAACATCTTTGGACAGTTTCAAAAAAGCTGTCAAGACGGATCTCTTCCGGCAGGCCTTTCCAGACTAAATGACCCGGCCTGGCCAGTTCCCTCCTTCCTTTCAATCCTGGCTCCTATTCAATACTAGCAACGAGTTTGCTTGCTACAATTGCTAACTGCCCATTGTTAGTTTTTACATTTATTCTTTTATATTCTTGATGTTTTAATTGTATTACTGTTTAATATTGTTTTAAGGGGGGGAGGGATATCTTATTACTGTAATTTGTTTTTAACTTGTAAACCGCCCGGATTGGGTAACCATTGGGCGGTATAGAAATAAATTTTATTATTATTATTATTATTATTATTATTATTATTATAGCTGGTACTGAAGAATCAGCAGAAGCTACAGAAGAGTGGGGTGATTTATCTGGATTTATATTCACCTTTCTCCCAGGATGGGATCAGATAAATTCTGCCAGTTTTCTTAAGTTACATCCAAGACCTATGGACTCAGGGGGAGCAACCTGGGACATGAAGCCTGGGTGGCAACTGTGAATGTCACAATCACCCCACATCACTTGGTTGCATATGTTCCAAACTAAACTACAGATTCACAAGCACTACCAAAGCCAGTTGTCTCTGGTGGACTGTTGCTTGAGTCAGGGTCACCTCTGCTGTCCGCATTTAAACCTACAGTGGGAGAACAGGTTTCATGTGAAAGATGAAAGGTATGTAGTTGTTCCCAGCATGCTGTACTGTTACATGATGAATGAATGGCTTCAGGTTGGCCTTTGTTGTCCTTGCTGCTGACATGCTTGCCATAAGAGGACATTATTTGTCTCTCAAGACCTACCTTCTGCCTAGTCAATAATGCTCAGTATATGCACTCAAAGCATATACAGTGGGCCCTTGGTATCCGTTGGAGTTTGGTTCCAGGACCCCTGTGGAGATCAAAATCCATGGATGCAAAAGTCCCATTAAATACAATGGCATAGTAAAATAGTGTCCCTTATATAAAATAGCAAAATCAAGATTTGCTTTTTGGGATATATACATATACGTATACGTATACGTATACATATAGATAGATAGATAGATAGATTTGCTTTTTGGGATATATATAGCTTTCTTTAATATTTTCCAGCTGTGGATGATTGAATCGATGGATACAGAGGGACGACTGTACTTTTGAGTACTGGAATAGGGTAACAGGAAAGTGTTGTGGTTATTTTTACAAAATTGCTGCCATGGTGGACACAGGCCATTACCAAACAAACACAGATATTGCACAAAAGATACATTGGGGAGTGTAATAAACAAGTTGCCTGAACATTCAACTACAGTGGTCCCTCTGGGTTCGCAGCCTTGGCACTCGTGGTTTTGATCATTCTCAAGGCCAAGGCCGCAACTCCCTCCCTCCCTTGCTAGCATCTCCCCCCCCCCCCCAGCACTGGGGATACTATACCAATTACACATTTATTTAATCAGAGCTCGGGGCACCAGGCCTTGCAATTGAACTTGGCAGCCATCAGCACTCGCTTTCCCAGCAGTGCTCAGGGCCCAGCATGCACACGCCTTGCCCCCTCCCCTGCAACCAATTAACTATTGTGTGCCCATTGGCTGCAGTGGAGTGAAAGTCACCCAGACTACAAGCAATTTATTATGTAATTTATTATAGGAGAAAGGTGTAGCCTCAAACTTAGTGCCACACAACTGGTTTGGCAGATGCACACACATAGCCCGGTGATCCTTCTTTACTGGGAGAATGGAAAGTATCCTCAGTGTTGAAGGAGTCATCAGTTAAGGATCACTGGGAAGGGGTAATGAGAAGTCTCACTATTGTCTTCCCCAAAGATCTGTGGACAGAACACACTTTCCTTTATGGAAGGAGCAATCTATAAGAAATTTTGTAGAGGGGATAGAGATCCTTCTCTCCATTGCTCTCCCAGTGTTCCTTCCTTGCTGCTTGTAACTGCCGAGAAAGAATGATATGTATGAAACTGGCAAAAATTAAATAGGAGAGCATTTAGTAACAGCAAAGGACAAGATATGTTTGCGTGTCCATAAGTCCATAACCCAGGTTGTAGCTTCCTGCTCTAAATGCAGAGAAGGCATAATCAATGGCTAGAATTATTTTATTTATTCATTTTTGTTTACTCTAGATCAGGGGTCAGCAACTTATGGCCTGTGGGCTGGGGCCGGCCCGCCGAGGCCTTCGGACCGGCCCATGGCCGGTCCTGCCACCGCCGCGCGCACCGCCACCATGCCACATGCACCATTTTGGCGTCCAAAATGGCACCAACGCTTGCGCACGCATGCGCACAACATCGGGCACCATCTTGGAATGGCCAATGGCGCCGGCATCGTGCAAATGCGCACGATGCCGGCGCCGTTGGGCGTTCCAAAATGGTGCCCGCTGTTGTGCGTATGCGTGCGCAAGCACAGGTGCCATTTTGGATGCACTCTCGTGTGCATATGCACGGCAGCGGGTGCTATTTCGGAATGCCCAATGGCACCGGCGTCGTGCGCATTCGCACAGCACCGTTGGGCCTTCCAAAATGGCACTCCCACGCGTGCACGCATGCGCAGAACAGTGGGCGTCGTGCGCATGCACACACGCAGGGCAAGTGTGCGCGCACGCAAGCGGCCACACACCAGCCCCCAGCACCATTTCCCCCCTCCTCCCGGCCCCTGGCAAAAAAAAAAAATTGCTGACCCCTGCTTTAGATCAATATTTTAATACAAACACTTCCACTATTCTAGAGCTCTTATGGATACTCATATGTACCCATAACTATGTGCAACAGGCCATACAGATAAGGAACAACTGAAATTTCTGTAAAATAATTGTGTCATGGAAGATTTTATAAGATGTGTATGTTCTAGTTATGTTTTTTAACTTTTGTATGTTTTATGTAATTTAAACTGTTTTTAGCTAGATTATTTTAATTCTTTTAAAACTTTTATTGTAAAGTTTTAAAACGATTTTATCTGGGAGCCACCTTCTGGGAGCAAGGCGGCATAGAAAGGAAATAGATAAATAACTGACTATTGTGCCTTTTTCTAAGTGATTGACACCTCTTCAGGGGTCCTCAAACTTTTTGAGCTGGGGGCCAGTTCGCCGCCCCTCAGACCATTGGAGGGCCAGAGTAAAAAAAAAAAAAAAAAAAAAGGGGGGGGGAAGGACAAATTCCTATGTACACTGCACATATCATATTTTGAAGTAAAAAAACAAAACGGGAACAAATACAATATTTAAAATGAAGAACAAGTAAAGTTAAATCAACAAACTTTCCGGTATTTCAATGGGAACTATGGGCCTGCTTCTGGCTAAGGAGATGGTCAATGAATCCCTGCTCAACCAGGGAAGCCTGACCTTGAGCAAGTCACACCCTCTCAGCCTCAGAAGATGGCAATGGCAAATCCCTTCTGAACACATCTTGGGGAAACATTCGCACAGCTCAGAGATCACAACAGTGTGAACTGGGGCTTACACAGCAGACAACATACATACAACATCATATGCTAACTTGAATCCCTGCTTAACCAGGGAAACCCACTGCCTGACCTTGAGCAAGTCACATCCTCTCAGCCTCAGAGGATAACCATGGCAACTCTCCTCTGAAGAAACTTGCCAAGAAAACCCCCATAATAGGGGTCGCCATAAGTTGGAAATGACTCGAAGGCACTGGATTACCTGGTCAGGCCACACTCTCTCAGCCTCAGATGGTAAAAACACCAGGCGGGCCTGGCAGCGGCGGCGGCAGCGCAGCAGCGGCAGGAGCAGCCTACAAACTGCCCGCCTCCTCAGGGCCCTGGTTCCCCTCAGCAAGGGACGGAGAGGGCCCCTTCCCCTACTCCCACTGCTCAGCTTGGCCGAGGCTGGGTTGGGCACCTGCCTTCTTTCCTCTCTTCCTGCCTCCTTCTCTTCCTTCTTTCCTTCTTCCCTCAGCCGCCGCTTCGCCTTCCTCCTTCTAAGATGGAGGTTCCCAAACAAAATGGCGGCCGGAGTTGTGCGCTCGCTTGCGTTGCGGCCTTTCTCTTCCCATCCTGCCCCGCGACTGGGGGGGCAGGGCTTGGCGGGCAATGAGCAACAGCGCAGCAGGACCGGGCTGCGGGCCGGATAAAAGGCCTCAGCGGGCCGCATCCGGGCCACAGGCTGTAGTTTGAGAACCCCTGCTCTTTACCAATACATTCAAAGAGGAACTAATATCCCAGTGCCCTCTCCCTTGAACAAAACATTTAGGCATTTTTAAATGGGACTGGAACATTCCTGTCTGCATATCTACAGATTATGGGTAAAATCCACATGCATCCTCAAATCCACATGCGAATGTCATGTTTTAAAAAAACAAAAACCCCATCTTCCTTGATTAGGCAGTTTAATTACTCAAGTGATTTTTTTTTTGTACTACAAAATCTCATTTATTAGTCTTTCTCATAATTATGTAAATAACTCATACGTCAAAGTACCAGCATTGGCATCTGATTAACACTGGTTTTGATCCCACCCTTCTTTCCCCAAGTAATTATGACATGAGGAAATAAAACCTTTGCAGAAAGCATGTCTAAATTGAAAAACATGTAAATTCTAATGAAGACTACATAGAAGGAAAAATCTGCAAGATGAAACAGGCTCTATTCTAGAGGGTTATGCAGCAATCTATTAATCTTTTGAAAGTAATACAGAACATTCCCTTGTTTCAAGGCAACACGCTAGTAATTACTACCTTTCACACGAGGAAAGGATCTTCCTTGGTTTACACACCATCTTCTAACATAACATCCATATATCCTGCTCTACCAGTTCCATTTAATCTTCTGTTATCTTGAAGGCCTACCTCCTACATCTCTCCCCACCCACTCATTTCTCATTATTCTGAAAGGACAATCGCCTCTCTCCACTCCCTGCCAACTCAAGTCCCTACCTCTAGAACACCAGCTCATTCTGGACAAAACACAAGAACTGAATCTACTGGTGGATCCTTGGGTGAATTTGAAGTAGAATGGCAAGGATTTCTAGCTATCCATTTTTTAAATAGTTGCAGCAGCAGAGCAAGTGTGGTGTAGGGGTTTGAGCTCTGGACCAGGGTTTGAATTCTGGCTCAGCCATGTAAACCCCCTGGGTGACTTTGGGCAAGTAATACTCTCAGCCTCAAAAGAGGGCAATGGCAAGCTCCCTCTGAAAAAAACTTGTCAAGAAACCCCCATGATAGTTTTTTAATAATATGTGTCAGGGAGGCTTGGGTGTGTGCTTTAGTTGTGTTTAGTTATATGGGCCTTAATTTGCAGGACCTAAGCAGAGCAGTGGAGGACAGGTTTTTTTGGAGATGCCTCATCTACATGGCTGCCAGGAGTCAGGGTTGACTTGAGGGCAGTTAATAACAACTACATGTTTTATGTAATTTTATTCTGCTTTTAGCTACGGTAGTTAATTTTGCTTTTAATTTTTTTAAACAGTTTTATCTGTGAGCCTTGGGCCCCTTTCTGGGAGAAAGGAGGCATAGAAATGAAATAAATAATTAAACATTAGGGTCACCATAAGTCAGAAATGACTTGAATACACACAACAGCAGCAGCAAAACCATTCCACACCCCTCCGCTCCCTGAAAGATGGTTTTAAGATTAACAAGTGGTGTTTTCACATGTGGATGGACTCAGGGGCTCGAAGGGCCCAGTATTTTCTAGGTGGTGAATCTCTGGGAAGTCTAGGCAAAATATTAAAGTAGGTCCTGCAAACTTGAAATCATGTTGTCACTCTGATCTGGCCCCAAACTCCATGCACCCCCCCTTTTTTTAAAGGGTCCGCCTTCTTAAATTGAGGATACTGTGGATATCCAAAAACACAAACAAATGGGTCCTTGAATAGATCAAGCCTGAAATCACTTTAGAAGCCAAGATGATCAAATTGAGGCTATTGTACTTTGGTTGCATCATTAGGCAGCATGACTCATTTGAAAAGACAGTGGTGCTGGGAAAAGGTGGAGGGCAGCAGATTGAAAGGATGGACAGACTCAATCAGGGAGGTCTTGTTAGCTAACTTCAAGTCAATCCCCACGCATGGCAATACTGTGGATGAGACTTCTCCAAGACTCCCTGTCCTCTACCTCAATGCTTAGGTCTTGTAAATTCATGCCCGTAACCTCCCTGATTGAGTTCTGGCATGAATCTACAACATCTGGCATGCAGCCTTCCTCTCCTTCTTGTACCCTCAACCTTTCCTAGCATTATTGTCTTTTCCAATGAGTTGTGCTTTCTCATAATGTGGCCAAAGTATCACAGCCTCAACTTTATAATCTTGGGCTTCCAGACAGATGTCAGGCTTGATTTGTTTTAGGACCCAGTTATTTGTCTTTCTGGCTGTCCATGGTACCCTCAGCACCACATCTCAAATCAGTTGATTTTCTTTCTGTCTTCTTTACATCGGGGAGGTCACAGGTATGAATTTATAGGACCTAACCAGAGCAGGGAAGGACAGGGATTCAGTGGGGCTGACTTCTGAGAAAAACCACCATCTGTTCACCAGGGCGAACAGATGTGCTAAGCACAAAAGAGGACAAGGCACCGCAAAATGGAGGACATTGGAAAAAAATTGAGGAACTGGCCAAAGAAAAGCTAATATGCACTCATATAAGTGTAAATTCATGCTTCTTAGTCCTGCTCAAAATGGAATGCATTTTGAAATTCGTCCCAGACAGAAGGTTGAAATGCAGGATATGTCCTGGAAAAGGAGGGCGTCTGGTCACTCTTGAGAACAAGGCACTGCAAAAACGTAGGGGATTACAAAATAAAAGCTCAAAATACTCATATAAATGTAAATTCATGTTTCCAAGTCCTGCTCAAAATGGACAATATGGAAAGCCTCCTGGACAGAAGGCAGAAATGTAGGGTACATCCTGGAAATGTAGGGCATATCCTGGACATCTGGTAACCCTGTTTTAAACGCAAAGGAGGGCAAAGCA